>JAEIGM010000001.1:8835500-10262000 GCA_018903735.1 Drosophila cardini | reverse complement strand
TGAAAATTGTGGAGCAACGATTAGTTCCAAGATAAATACAGTAAAATACGGAGGAGGAAAGAGGTCGCAGCCTCATTAAGTTTGGACTACTAAAGTTCTATCCCAATTATATAAATATTAAAATTTATACTGTTTACTAATTGAATTGAAAACTAATTTCATTTTATGGTTGGTGCTGTGCATTGTGCAATGCGTGAATAATGATTATATAAGCCAAAAAACGCAGACAGTTGGTAATTGATAAGACAAAACATTTGGCTAAAGTCAATGGCCAGATGAACGCAAAAAGCCGGCAAAATACAAATAAATATTTATTTTGCACGGGTTATTTTTTTGGCAACTGAATTTTGACAGCCACAAAAAAACGAGAAAAAAAATAAATATACACATAAAAAAAACTGTTGCAATTCAAAGAGAAACTGTAAGAGAAAGAGACAGAGTGAGAGAGTGTGAGAGAGTGAGAGCAAAGATTTAAAAATAACACGAGCAGATACGCAAAATAAGAGCAAACAAGCAAAAGGAAAGCAAATAAAGAGGAGGAGAAAAAAAAGAAACGAAAAAGAAAATATAAAGCATAAACAAAGAACGAGGGAAAGAGCAACAAGAATAACAACAAAATTACGATGCCAGAACCGTTGGGAATACAGTGGTCCATGCCAGAGACAAAGAAGAAGGCGCCCATTATCAAGGTGTCCTGCGGCATTGGCGATACGGATGGGTTTCCCGCCTTTGACGTCGAGTCGGATGCCTATGACTCCAAGGATGATACAAAATGGGGTTTTCTGATAACCGGAGGGGCCGAGTTTCACATGCCCTTAACTGTCTTTCAGGTAAGTCCGAGTGGGCTCTAGAGTGGGCTCTGATGTGGAAGGAGTGGCAGGATTGGCAGGAGTTGGAGGTGCTGCCACTTCGTTACGGCTCGTTAACTATTCATAAGTCGTGACAGAGTGTGAGAATTGTAACAACTGCGGCATTTACTACTAGCACAGCCTATTATTGCCGCTGTCTGTTACACTGGCAATATGGCAGCTGCAACATTTGTTTCGTCATTGCTGCAGACTCGTTTTGGTCTTTGGCCAAAAGGCACGAAATTCGTTTTTCGAATGACGAAATTTTCATAGGCAGCGAAATGAAAATTTTACTTTACTTGCGTCGTCTGGCAGGTCCAATGGGGCGTATGAGCGACAATTGTTAAATGGCTAGCTAAAGATGAAGGCAGCACGAGAGTAAGACTAAGGAGAAGCAGAGAGAGCAAAAGAGAGAGAAGCAGTGAGTGTGAGAGCGAGAACGAGAGAGGGCAACGGCGACACTTTGTTCTCGTTTCAATTGCCTACACTTGAGCCGAGGGAATGTACAATATTTAGCTCTATTCCGTCTATGTATTTTGCGTATTGCTTTCCGTTTTGACGTCTGCTTTTCAGTTAAACAGCAAAAACAAAAGAAGCAGTCTCAAATATATATAATTTGTTATTTCTTTTGTCGTGTGGCATGAGCTACAATCAGGGCATTAACGACTGGAAAAGGAATTTTACTTCAGAAGGAATGAGTTTGAAAAGTTTACAGGGAAAAACTTGGTTTATTATTTAAATTTTAAAGTTATATATAAAATATAAATATATTTATTGGAAGACTGCCTGTTGAAAAAATTTCTAAAAATTATTCTTATGCCAGAGTCTGCCCAAAATATATAAGTACCCGTCCACTTTGTCTGCTAATCCGAACAAACAGAACTTGTTGTTCCGCCGTAGCGCACAAAATTTAAACAGACAATTTTGAAATACATAAAAGTATCTCATTGTGTGGTTTCATTCTTCTTGTCGAAGAAAACTCTTGTATCTATAGTGAGTACGATCGCAATATTCATTTATATCTGTCTGTCATATAGCAGAGTATATAGGCATTTGCTTGACCTAAACTCGAACTACGCAATATTCAGCGATCAATTGCAAGTCGACTGTTGCCCTGTTCGGAGTGCACAGTGTAAAGTCTTGTAAAACACTTGGGAATACTTAGAAAAACTCTATACTCCAATTGCAGGTAACACCCGATGGTTTAGCTGACAAATCGGGCATACGACTAGGCGATATTATACTAGAAATAAACGAGGAGGACGCCACAGAGTTGACACTGGCCCAGGCACACGAGCGAATCAACGCGACCCCAAAAAAAGTGCAGTTCCTAATGCGCAAGTATGTTGACCCAGTTAATAAGATATATTTATGATCTACAATTACTTATGTAATCCCTGTTTGTGCAGCATGGAGGAGGATGATCCCACGGGCATGTTTGAGGCCGGTGAGGAGAAGTCAATTGTGATGCGTGTGCCGAAACCGATGCCACCACCAAAGGGTAAGTTTTCTGCTCTGTTTATAAACTGCATGATTCAGCCACGCCCCCATTCCCCATCCACAATAAATAGAGGAAGCAGAGAACCTGGCACATACTAACCAAATTTTATTGGTTGTACTCTTTTTGTAGACTTCACCCCAACCCCATTGCTTGGCTCGCGTTGTTGGCATCCCATAATGTGGCATGACCCACCAGAGCCGCCCAAGCCAAAGAAAAAGAAAACCAAAACCCAACTAGATGAGGAGGGCAACGAGGTGATCATTGAATTGAGCGAGGATGAGTCCTCCGACGAAGAGGAGAAGGTGAATCTTCTAAAGAATAACTTCGATATGCCAACAACATTTGCAAAGCTAATCCTTTCCCTTTACTTCTGATCTCTCCTTCAACTCGTTTATCATTCAGGAGTTGCCACATCATCGCATTGTCAGGAATATTCGACGATTCTTTGCGGAGGTCGGCGATAATCAGGAGCTGCGCAGCAGCACCATTGAGAACATGCTGCTGGCTTTGCCCACAGCCTCCAAGTCCAAGTGATGGCTCCCTATATAATCCTTCTCCTTAACCCTCCCAAGCCTTAGGCCTTCCTGCTACCATAGTTAATCCCTTAATACCCGCATCTATATGTGCTTTTGTGTGTGTGCCGTTTTTTCAAATAAAATCGTATACTTTAAAACCATAAACCTGTTTGAGAGTGTAGTCCATGCAAATGCTTCTCGTTCAGGCCGCGTGCTGCCCAGTTCAATTGAGTTGCGTCTGCTGGAAATGCAACGCAAATTGTCCGCAATCGCTGAAATACCAAAGATTTTATCCTCAACGCTGGCCACAGTCTCGCAATCCTTTGGCTCCATGGACACAGAAGAGGTCTACAAGCGCAAATGCTCCTACGATGAGGATGCACTCGACTACGAGTTATTAGACAAGCAGCAAGAGGCGGAGGATGAGCAACAGGAGGAGGAAGAGGATGATTTGATGCAAGTGCTAAATGAAGATGCTAATGAACTGGCTATAAAACAATTCGAATCAAAGCCGCTTAAGGATGCCACTCCGGAATCGGATTATGCATCGGAGGCCAATTATGTGACAAATGAGCTGAGTGATGAGCCAGACACCGATAATGACAATGATGATAATGATGATGATGATGTTGATGACGATGAGGAAGTGTACTTTATCAAGCTGCCTGCAATGCCTGCGGGTGCAGACAACAGCGAGGAATCAACAACGGCAGCAGATGCGCGGAGTATCAGTTCCGAGGACGATGACAACGATGATGATGATTCGGATGTGGATCTAGATGTGGAGCAGGGCAATGAGAGTGACTTTTTAAGCACCACTTACACGTGGAATCTGCGAAATGTGCCCAAGCTGCGTGTAAACGATGCCGAGGGCGTATGTAATTTGACACTGAGCCCGCAGCTGGAGCAGCACAATGCGATTGACACTTCAAAGGTGCGAGCTGCGACGCCCACGCCCACAAGTCAGTTGTCAATTGAGGCAACGCCAACGAGAACATCAATGGAGACAGCAACGGAGACAGCAACGGCGACATCAATGGAGACATCAATAGAGACACCAACCGAGCCACATTCACAAAAGGTAAGAGCAATCAATGCGACATCTCATTAGGCACATAATATTACATATATGTTGTCATAAATTGCAGCTACTTTTCAAATTGGATAATCTGGAACGCTCCTGGCCCTGGGCAGATCGTGAGAAAATCATCTACAAGTAAGTACACTAAGTAAACAGTCCCAACTGGTTTGTCTAATCAGTTTTTCTTTTGCTACTTGGCAGGCAATCAACTTGTCATTTGGTGCCGCGTAAACCTTTGGGAATTGTGGGTCAACGCATTCAACTGTTGGCCAAACAGGAGATACAGCGCAAGGACTAAACGCAATCACAGTCTCAAATCCAATTCCAATTCCAGTTCCACTGCCAGCTTCAATTTCAAGTTAAACTCTTTAATTTTTCTACATATTTTCACTTTTGTTATTAGTTTAGGTGTCGTTTTCTTGCCTTGGCCTGAACTTGGCAGGCAAACCAACTTTTAATTGAGTTCATTATGCAAATGCGTCAAGAGCACACTCCACTTAACAGGCACTGGCAGTACCGCAGTCGCAGTCTTACAGCCGCTGCACAACGGGGCGTATGCGTAACTTTACTTCATCTCACATAAGAGTTTGTGTTGTGCTTCAAGTTTAACAAAGGCAGCTCAGTCAGCTCAGTCAGCTCGGTTAGCTCAGTCAGCTTATTTTAATTAAAAAACTACATGCACTGAAACCAGAATCAGTGGCAAGCAATACCCAGAATAATTACACTTGAATTCTTTATAATTCGGCTGCAAAACGAAGTTTTCCTTTAACAATTATGTTTTAATTAAAATAAACAAATGTAGAAATTAAACAATATAAAATTCAACAAATTTATACAAATAAATATATTTGCTTTTTAAATTGTATTTGATTTGGGAAAGGTTTTTGCTTTTGAAGTAGACGTTTGAATTCAATTCAAAGGTGTCCAGTTCAGACTATTTGAGTGCTCCTGAGTTCCGAGTTTTGAGTCCTTTGTGATTGCAGTGCTTGAGTTGTCGACAAAAGAAATGCGCTTTCAAATGCTGCAGACACTTTAAACATGTCATGCACTTAACTAACACATACCTTGCATTCTCACACATACACTTATACACACTCCCAGGCACACGCATCGCTTGCTGCAGGTTTCATGAGTTAAGTTTGTTTCTTGGCATATGAGGCGTATGAGTTATGCTCTCGCCTTGCTTACTTGGCTTAGGAGGGCCGTGCGTAATTTGTAAAATATGAAACATCATTCTCATTCGACTTAACACACGTTTTAAACATCAGCAATAAAAGGCCACTTATCGCGTAACTTTACATACATAAAACATGTACGCATTAAGCTGAGAGACCATAAAATGTTGCCAACAACGGCCGCTGCTGCTGCATGCACATGCAACATACTAACAGCTGGCATGGTAACACAACAACACAGCAACACATCAACATCATTAAAATCCCATCAACGATAACATTGCTGTTACGGGGCTGCAAAGTGTCCGCTGGCAACGCGGCCAAAACAAAAGTCAACTTCAACAAATAAGTTTCAATAAATGTCAAACAAAACGTTAATGCTGACAACTCGGCCCTAATTTATCCTTTTTGTTGTTGTATTTACTGTTGCGTTGTCGACCAAATTAGCGAGCTTACAACAAAAGGGGCAAACCAGCGGAATTTATCATGGTTAGCAACTCGTTGTCCATTTCTTGGCTAATTAACCCTCCTAGATACCAGTAAGAATTCCACAAACATTACATAAATTCTATGTTTATAATTATATTTCACATTTATACATACATATATATTTATGTTATATATATATATTTGATATACACAGATTTGAAGCATATTCAGCTATTTAATGGCGATAAAACAATAAAGCGTTTAGTTTTGGTTTAGATTATGTGTGAAAATGTCAGAAAGCTGAGCTTACCACATCGAATTAGCCAATTGTTTTTCTTTTGTAGAGACATCTAACACTTAGGACAACAATGATATTTCATATCCACATAAATTCTTATAAATTGTTTTACATATAAATAGTAATAATAATTAAATATTCATTAAATTAGGTTTTACGAAAAGTTGAACAACTTTTCGGTAGCATACTTTCGGGCGCCGTTTAAAATACCAAACACAGCAGTTTAGGGAACATCAAACGAAGCGTGAGGTAAATATTTTTGATTATATTATCTTGATTGCGCCAAGAAAATGTGCAACTTTACTCTGATATTTACTAGTTTAGTCGTAACTCGTCTGCGTACATTGTAAATTGTACAGTTGCCTTGGGGGAGGAATTCGTTTGGTGGGGCTGCACTTGCTCTTGTTTTTGCTCTTCTTCTTCTTTTTCGTCTAGCTTTTGGTTTTGTTTGGTTTCCTATTACAGATTTATCTATTGGGCGGGTAACTAGTTGTACTACTTTTAGTTTTATCTCTTCGTTTCGTTGCTTAGACTATGAGATTATGTGACTTCACTTCGATTACAGGAATTGGGTTTTAAAGCGCCTCATCGGCAATATTCTGCTCGCTTGCATTTCTATCTGCATCCATGCTGACAATAACAACTCCCATGCTCATTCCCATTCCTCTACCCAATGGCATTCCAATGCTCTGTCCATTTCGTTGCTGGTCAGTGGCTGTCGTTTCATTTGTTGCTGTCGTTGTTGTTGTTGTAGTTGTTGAATTTGTTGCCGCTTCGGCGGCATCTTCCGCTATTGTCGTCATCAGTGTCGGCTTGAGTGCCATCTCTGGCTGCATCTCGGTGTCCGGCTGCACATTAGCCGCCAGTTTCAGTTGCATTGTGTGTCCAGCTGTTTCCTCCATAAGCGGCTGTCGTTGGTGGGCATTATCGATGGTCTGGCGACGCAGGAAGTGCATTTTATTGCGCCATCCATCCATAATACGCGACGAGGTGGACGTTGAACCGGCCATTGCCATACTCTGACTGCGTCCACGCTGACTTTCCTGTTGGTGTTGTTGATGCTGTTGTTGTTGTTGGTGGTGGTGTTGCCGTTGGGGCGCAGAGGAAGCGCGTCGTTTGGCTGATGACGACAAATCCTTTAGTCATACCTTCTCCTCGCCAGGCATTGGTGGACCGCAGCGCACGAACTACAATCAAAAGAACTAAGAATTTGCTATCATGATGGTTGGCAGGTTTGGAAACGGTGCGCTGCGTTTTCAATTTCAATTTCGATTTCGATTTCGATTTGAGTTTTAAAATATTTGGTGGGGTGACCACATGGCGTATGCTTAACATGCGATTATATCAGCAGAACAGCCATTTTGTTAGTGTCTGAGTGCGTGTCAAGGCCAATTGCAAAGCTATATGTGTGTATATGAGTCATTTGATTGTGTATGTGTGCGTGTGTGGGTATAAATTGCATTAATTAGCTTGCATTACTCATACGCGCCGTAACCCGTAAATATATATAGGCAAATAGAAGAAAGCATTGTGAAGCTCATTACAAATCTTACCGAGACCTGAGTAGCTGTATAGGAGTTAGTTCGCGGCCGATTGCTAAAACAGAGCGTCCTCCACTTGCGCTTCACTTGGGCAATCACCTCGCCATTAAAGAAGCAGAACAATGTCGCCACGCACAGACCCTGCAACAGAAAATATAGAAAGTGAACTAAAGTAAAGTAAGCCAATAACAAAACAAACAACAAAAAAAAAGGAAAATGTTTGGTAAAATTATTATCCAAAGCCATCACAGTGAGAGACGCAGTCACAAGTGTCCTTATTAGATTGCCAGCCGGCAAAAACGGCCCCTAAAACCTAATGCAATTTTGTTTATTTGCTATTTCGGCAGGCTCAACAGTTTCCAATTCATTTTGCCTGTCTCATTTCGCTGGCATTACGACCACACTCCACACACACACAACATTTGTATCTGTATCTGTATGCCTCCCTATGTTTGTATTTGTATCTGTATCCCTCCTTTATTACTATGAAGCTTTGCCTGTTGTCGGCCACTTGAGTTGTTTTTGTCATTTGTCTTCCAGTCTCAGCGCCTCTGTTCGCGTGTGTGTGTGTGAGTGTGTGTGTATACATCTAACTATGTGTATTCGTATTTAATGCATAGTTGCGTACGTGCAGGAGCTATTCTGGATTTCATATTCACACATTGCCTGCATATAAATGAAAGGCTTCATTTGATTGCCACTGCACACGTCGACACTCTCAAACCACCAATCATACAGGCCACACCAAGTACTAAGTAAAACTTTGCTGTTCCTTTTGTTGTTTATTCTGATAACTATTGAAAACGCTTTCTGCATTTTTAAATAACTTAAACAAAAAGTGTAACATTTTTAAGTAAAAATACATATTTATTATATATTTTTAAATCCCTTTAGCGAGCAAAACAGAGCTTAATTCAGTTGATTCATGACTTAAATGTTTACTTTTTTCGTTGACAAACAAACAGAAAGAGTAAAGTTATAAATTTTAATGAATTCATAAAAAGAATGTTTAAGTTACGTATGTTATTTATTTAATAAACGGTTCAATGATTCAATCTGCTTTGTCAAATCAAATAAAGATTTACAAAATATGTAAAGAGTTCTTTAAAAGATAGTAATGAATTTATATGAACTAAATAAAGTAGTCAGCTTCAAATCACATGATTTTTCTAGACTTAAGTCTTGACAGACTATTGAAATTATTTCTGTTAAAGCCTTAGGGGTCTGCCTTACAGGGTAGCTCTTAGTCGACTTCTTGCTGTTTATTTTCGTTGTGGCTGTTACGCATTTATAAAGCTTTTCCTGCTGTTTTTCCTCAGCATTCTTTAATTCACATAATTCCAGCAACTGTATTTGTTTAGCTAGTTCTTATTATTCAGCTTGATGTTGGCCATTATTTAACGCTGTTAGCTTCCAAGTCTTCCCTTGGAAAATGTTCCATGTAATACCTTTAACTGGAAAATAGCTTGTGATTTGCATGACTATGAGTTGTTAAATCTTTTCGGGAGAATGATTTGGTAATTACTTGAATGGAGAAGTGCCAACTGCCAACTGTTTGCAAAACTAATTTACAAAGTAGACAACCGAAAATTGTCAGCAAATGTGTGTGTGTGCATTCCCCTTTTACCCCAGAACTGCACAACTTTTGAGTCAAGTGCAAGTTTTGAATTCAATTTGTAAAACAAAACACAGAAGTAAAACAAACAAATGCTGAGAATAAGACCAACTGTTCTACGCTCTCATGTGATGCTTTCAAAAGTATTTTTGCCGCTCAGAAAATATTTTTTAAGCTTTATTGAAATTCCAACCGAAGAATGAAGAAAATACTCATACTTCAAAATGAATATAAATGTTTGTTCTTAAGTTATTTGGCTGTAATTGCACTTGCAGCTAAGTGTTGAGCATTATCTGCAGCTATTGATATGGTGCACATGATGAATTATGTTGTTGACAGTCAAGAAATGCCGTCAAGACAAACGCATGGCCCAGAGAGACACATCATAATTTATATAATAAATGCCAAAATACGTCTTATAGCTTTCCACATATGACACTTTATAGTTTTCTTGTCACATAAACTTTGTTTAAGAATTCTCTGATGACTTTCAGAATTTATACGGAATCCTTTGTTGTTTTTGGTGCTAAATGCATTCAGTAGATGAATTCATTTCATGTATGGTATGGCATATCTATGTCATTATATAGAATATTATCTTTATGGAGCTTAAAAGTTCTTCTTTTCATCTTTTACGATTCACACTGCGGATGGCACAATAAATCCAAATTATATCCGTACCAAAGAAAGTGCCTCTTGCCACTTGCCTCATGCCTCATGCCACTTGCCATTTGTAAGAACTTTGCAATTTGCGAAACGGAAAACAAAAAAAGAACAAAAAAATATAAAAAAGTTGCGACTGGCTTTAAAAACATTCAGCAAAAGTATTTTGCATTTGTCACTCGCATTTTGTGCCTTTTTTTTGGGGTGTTGCTTTTGGTGAGTGAAGAGCAAGTCACAGATAAACAGCGAATTTTTATACAATACCCTGCAGCCAATTAAAGCGATTGAAAGGGGTATGATGAGAGTGGGTAAAGGAAGCCATGCTACAGAGTACAGAAATTTATAAAGAACAATAAAATTCAAATAGAATTTAAATAAATTATTTGAATTTCTAATTCAAGCTTTTCAAAGACACTTGATGTTTAAAGTTGGACTTAAGGCATCTTTCGGTCGTGTTGCTTTTGTATTTCTTAGTGATTTTCAGTTAAGGTTTAGCAACTGTAATTCAACTGCAGCTTAGGGCCATGCCCAGAGTGTCCACAAGACATGACAATATAGATTTATATGTAGAAGAACCGCAGACATTGGAATTTAGCCTTTTTGGCCAAACGTTTTGTTGAACAGCGTTTTATAGTTATTTGCACTAGGAGTGAACTGAAATGAACAGATGAAGACAAGAGATGTTGCTCGATTTGGTTTTATGGGTTTACGCGTCTTTGCGTGCTTTCGTTAAGCCCCTTAATCCCCTTAACCCCCTGACCCCTTAACCCCCTAACCCCCTAACCCCTTAGCCTCCTAACCTCGTTTCGTACTTTCACTAGTGACTTTAACTTGTACTTTTATCATTCTATTCGTATATACTTATATATATTATTATTTTTACTGTCTGTGCATTTCATGCTCCAGTTGCTTTAAGAGTTTTGTCTTTGGTTCGACGGAATCTCTGTGTGCTTTATCCAATTTAATATGCATGCTGATGAAAATGTCTGACAAAATACCAAAGTACATTTTTGCATAACGCATTTGTATATTGATTTTCCACCATTTCCCATCTCTCATCCACTGAGATAAGCTGCGGCCTGGTGGGGGAGTTGTAAGCATGTGCTTGGCATTTTAATAATTTAGACCATTGATTTGCCATGAACATGGAGGGCCTGATAAGAGGGGGGGAAAGTAATAAACAAGCACTGACTACGGCTTTACAGTATTTGCATAAATTATGGAAAATATCTGATGTTAAAATCAGCAAATTTTTAGCCAATTATATGAGCAGTTTTCCCTCAGTAAATAACATTTTCCATGCTCAGCTGTAGAGCGAAGAAAAATTCCAGTCAATGGATTTAAGTTTTGCTGTGGAATGTGGCCAAAGCCTTAGAGAGAATTTACATAACTAACATCATAAAGTGTTCAACCTGTGCTGGCAGAGCCATAAAACAATATTAAAACCAACATGACTTTAGAGATGGGGTATTGTCAGCACTATAAATACCCTAGAATGCCCAGTAAACCTAGTCTTAATGTAAAATTAGCTTATTTTAAACAGTAATCAGGAGTTTGAAATATAAATAAGTGTATTTTAATAAAAAATAACTGAGCACACTTGCTGGTTTTCTAGGTGTCCCCTCTCTCAACTCTTTAGAGGGTATACTATCGCTTGGAAAAGTAAATGGGTAAAAGACGAAAGGAAAGAAAAAGAATTACTTACTTGAAATGAGGCCGTAAACGCCGAGATGACTAGGTATGTATTCTCCCAGGGATGTCCGCGGTCTGGTCGAAACGGTGTTAACATATACTGGAGGCCAAGCAGCGGCACCAGCAGCAGCGTTGCCCTGGAAAAGGCCAAAAGAGGAGACGTGAGAGGATTGGATTGGAGCTAGGGGATGTAGAACGCAAAGCTGAGCATTGTAATAATACTTATACTTATGTATAATTCGTTGTCGACGAGCGTTTTAAAATGCAAGTCAACGCGGCGTATGCGTAATTTAAAATGTAAAATGAAGTAAAACTTTCAAACGAAGCGAAACGATACGAAACGACATAAAACAAAACGAAAAATATAAAAAAAGACCGAGCAGAGAATAAAGGCAAACAAACAAGTTTATTACGCATACGCCCCGCGGGCCAGAACGCCCGCCAACGCACGCTCAAATGTTATTATTGAATTGAAGTTGCTTTTAACTTG
Source organism: Drosophila cardini (assembly GCA_018903735.1). Classification (NCBI taxonomy): domain Eukaryota; kingdom Metazoa; phylum Arthropoda; class Insecta; order Diptera; family Drosophilidae; genus Drosophila; species Drosophila cardini. The sequence continues at coordinate 10,250,152 of JAEIGM010000001.1, read as the reverse complement.
GCTTGACATAAAAAAAAGATGGAAGAAGACAAAGGAAAAACTTACCGAAATGCCTGGAGGACGGTACGAGATGGGCCACAGCTGCCTTGAATGCTGGCAGGAGCATTTAGCTTAAGCAGCACGACTCGCACAATATTGCATAGGAACAGCAGATTGAGGAATATCGATATGCAAACGGGCACCATCAATATGTAGTTGTAATCATTGTCGATCATCCAGCAGCTGAAAAATGTACAAAGAGTTGAGTTCGGAGTGAAAGAGTTGGATAAATGGCATCTAATGAATTGCAAACGAGCTGATTTGGTTACAGTTTTCGATTTGGTTACAGCTGTCGAGGTAGGGGGTGTGTGGGTGTGTGCACTAAACACACACACACACACAGTTAGACTTACTGTTGGTTCTGCTCGGGAGTGCCTGTGAGACCACGTGCCAGGCCATAGATGCAGATGACAATAGCTGGTGAGCCCCAGCCGAAGGCAATCAACCATTTGACCAGCTTTTTCTCTGAAATAAACGCAGAGACGAGTACGGTATGCAGATAGAAACCCTCGCACAGCATCCACGAATAGTTGGTCAGCAGAAAATAGTGCAGTTTTATGTGAAGTGCCACACAAAAGCCCTGTTGGCATAAGAGTAGTTTGATAACAGAAACGTTTAAATAGTTTTAATCGACTATTCTAACAGTGTTTACTTACCGGACTGTCCTTGACTATATCTGCATTGGCTATAATCGTCATATACCAAATGAGCCACAGTGAATTGTTGGCTGCAAATGATGTGAACAAATGCATGTGCAGCGTTATGCGGGCACATTTCAATGATCTGCGGAAAGAGAAGCATTTTTGGAGTATTTGTATTTGTATTTGTTAATTCACTGCTGTGCTGACCACACGTATTTGCTTTTGTTAGGAACTTTGACAATTGGATAAAATACACTTTCGAATATCAACACCAATCCGCACGTGTTGTCACTTCCTCTGCTCTAACTATAATCTCTCTCTCTCTTCCTATCTCTCCTTTCCACTCCTCCTTTCTTTTGTTCCATTATCTTTTCAGCTCTTTCATTCTCTATGCTGTACATTTTGGCAGCTGGCCAAGGGGCAAGTTGCATATTAATGGAAACATGTTGGCTCTCTGCAAATTAATGCACGTCATGCAAATTGAGTTGAATCTCTTTGTATGCACGGCACAGAAGTCTCATTCACTATATCGAATACACACAGTACGGAAATTGGTAGAAGCGCATTCAATCCGCTGAATTCGTTTATAAACGTCTTTCTTTACGTATGCACACCCAAAGAGTTAGTTGTATTTTTTGCTACGCAATCAGTTCATTTTTTATTGCTGTAAAAGTTTTCATTCATTTTTTATACAAGCTTTTACAATTCTTTTTATGAATGTGAAGTAGTAATTTGAATTATAAATTTAACTTCAGTTAAAGCTGCTATAAACTCTGGTTTCATGAGGTTAAACTGAATATAGAAAAGGTTTGATCTGTTAAAAATTATGTTTGTGGTTTTGTTTGGCAAACAGAAAATAAAGCTGAACTCGTGAAATAAATTCCATATTTTTGTCATCATTTTTAACTATAGCCAATAAAGTTGATGCTTCTATTTCCCACTCTTATTCAGTTTAATTTACAGAATTATTCTATAATTGAAAATTATTTTACTTGATTTGTTTGCATTCATTTGGCATCGTTTATTTGTTACATCGTTGTTTGCTCTGCATACAGGTATTATTATTATTATTTTTTTTAATAGTCAATTGAAGCTGGCATTTAATTATCAGTATGAAAGCGAAGTCATTGCCAGTTTAATCGAAATTCCAGGACATGATGTCGTGCCACGTTTTATTTGCCTTTTGCACCCAATTTAAAACGATTTCATTCTGAGTCTGTCTCTCTGTCCGTCTGTCTGTCTGTCTGTGTGTCGCTGTGTGTCTGAGCTGATAATAAACAAGCCGAGAGCACTAATTGTGCTGCAGACAAGTGGAAATTAATCGATATCCTGCTTGAAGAAGACACACAATCTAATACTTAGTTGACGTGTGACACAGAAACAGTGAAATACAAAGAGAGGAAGAGAAAAGGAGAGAGACAGGGAGAGAGAGAGGGAGAGAGGATGAATTGTTGGATGTGTTGGGAGGCCAAGAAAGCAAATATTTTCTTATTTCCGACGTCAAGTGTGCCGGATTAAATGGGCGTAAGTAAAAGTGCAATGAGCTTAAACATAAAACACACACTCACACACACACACACACACAAGAAGGAGAGCCCAGGTTGGCAGTTGATTAGGCCATTGGCATCTTTGTTTAACAATAAAATTTGGCGCCAAGCGCACAGCGGTCATAACAACAAATGGCAATGGATCTCATTAGTTCTGAGTGGTTTTCCATGTGCGTCTTGTGCCAATTTGTGCTACATTCCACAACAATAACAACACTAAGCTCACAAGATGGATGATCAGGCATTGCAACAGAGACACACTCATTCACAGGATGCAGCTAATCTATGTAGAAGGAGGTGAATGGAATGAAAAACTTACTTAAAGTAGCCGAGAATGGCCAGTGATAGTAATATGGCCAACAAGGAGATGCCATAGCCGACCTCATAGATTAGGTTCACATTGTGAGTCCACTGGCAATTGAAAATGAAATCATTTAATCAATGCAATTAAATACAATTAGTTACTTGACACTTACTGCAAAATCATCCATATTAACGCAGGTGGTGTAGTTTGACCAGGTTTTGTTATTCAATGGATGCCTGAACCATTCACCATCATTACCGCATTCCTTGTGCGCATATCCTGGAAAATAGAAGAGGGATAGAAAGGGGGAGAGTGTGAGAGATAATGTGCATTAATTTAAATATATTACACTGAAGACATCTCTATTCAAAGTGCTGTAAAATATATGTATACAAATATGCACTTTAACATACCCTTTTCCCACAATTCCATGCATATAGGGTATCATAATATTATAGTTAATTTTTAGATAATTTCAAATTTGCATTTTCCATTAGCCAGACAGTTGATAATAATGCAAATAAGTGTATTAGTAACAAACTGTAAACATTGATTGCGTATACGCAACGTAATCGATTTGACCGCAACTAATTGATTTGCGGTGAGTGCTCAAAAATACATAATAGTTTATGTGCTGGACGCATTTAATAATTAATGAACGACCTCAATAGCCAATTGACCCAAGTTCTAACAAAGCTTTGACTCTTAGAAAGTTTTTCAGCACTGGAAGTGCTCGAAGTTGAGTTATACACACTTAAGCACACACACTCACACACCTTAGCGACCACTTTGTGTGCTTTTGTAATCAAAGTTGTTGAAAGAACTGTTGTCAGACACTTGCCGAGGACATTGACAAAAGAAACGAGTTCTGATTGTAAGTTAGGAATTTTACAGGTAAGTTTTTTCTTGTTCTGCTTGGAATTCTATCGTTGGTATTCTCTATTTGGTTTTATCGCCATTTGGCACGAAGAGTCAAAAAATCACGTATACGCGCTGGGTGGCAGATAAGCAGACAACACGACAGCAGAAACTGAACAAAAAAAAAAATGTGTATAGAAATCGCCTCTACTGTTGCTGCTACTGGCGACCACATCCGCCAAAAACGGAAGTGCCATAAAAGTTAATGGCAGCGCAGTGCAAAGCACATAATCTTGTACAAGCTGGCGACCCCGAGGCGCTGCCTCAGCCATGGGCGGATACGGACACGGACACAGGCACAGGCATAGAGACAGGCACGAACACGCATACGCACACAGGCGCAGAACATAGAACATAGAGCATAGAACACAGAACAGGCGAGTTGAGCCATAACAGTCATAAGCCAAATGTAGTGAAAGATACATTTGTTTTTCCCAGCACCAGCACAAGCACCAGCTCCAACCACAATCGCCTTTTAACCCCCTGTCCCCCATTCGTTTGGCGCCCAAAACTAGTTGTGGGCGCCTTGTCATAATTTTTTTCTGTGCTTAAAGCAACAGCACAACAAAAAAGTCATTCAACTTTTGCTATTGGCATTCACGTGACAGCTATTCTAGTCACACTGTTTGGCCGTGTGGGCGTGGCATTTATGATTAATGCAAATTAACAGGTCACATAAGTTAGACTACAGCTAAATTGGCACAAACAAATTAACACTTAATTATTAATATTTAATATCAAGCCATTTATCTCTTTAGAAAGGGATATGACAGGGTATATTAAAGTCACATTTCTATTCAAAATGTATATTTTATTGTACAGGGTGTTAAGTAGTCGTTTGCTTTATGATTTATTGCTGTTGTGTGCTTTCTTTATTTGTTGGACACAATTTTGCATAATGCATAATTATAATGTATGGTTTTGTTATTACCAAATTGGCTAGATGGTTAACGTTTATTGTTGTTGCTGTTGCTGTCTACCAAAATAAACACGGCAACAGCCGCAAGCAGATAGCGGAAAATTCATCTGTTTAATTCATGAAGAGGCAACCTTCATGTAAATGGATATGATAGTCTATTTATTTGTGAATACCAATTTTATGAAGCGGGCCAAAAAGGGAGACAGTTGGGTGGGTTAAGTGGTGCAGTTAAAAGGGTGCGGTTTATGTTTTTGACATGCCCCAAAAGCAGAAAAACGTTAAACTTGTTGAATATATAATTAAACGAGTCCTCAAGTCGTTTTTAGTTTGATTTTCTTCTTGTTTATTTGTTCATAAATAATAAATCAACAAATGGGCTACTAAGCTGAATAAGTTGGTAGTTGCTCTTAGCTGGAAACTAAAATACCTTAATTAGTTGCCTAATAAGAGCCTTTAACTGAAATGGGAATAAAATTAATGTATTTTGTTGCTGTAAAGGACTAAAATAAACGACAAATGACTTTTTGAAGCTTCAACATGAACTTGAAATACAATTTCCATTGAACTTTGAACTTAGTCCTTGAGTCATTTCGATTTAAACTTGTATTTATATTTCTCTTTATTAACTTTACTTCAGGCATGTACAGACTTTGGCTATCGACTAGCACCTTGTTGAACTCACAGGCCGAAAAATATTTACATATTATTATTTGCCGAAACAAGAAATAACAAAAAGAAGATAGGCAAATGAGCTCAGGAATAACACAAGCTGTGTGTGTGTACTTAAAATGAAATTTTGGAGAAAAAACACGTTTTCATTGATTTGCGTGCTACTGAAAAAAAGCAAATCTAACAGCCTTAAATACTTCTAAGTATCAGAGAGGAGATGGGGGATGGGAAGAGATGTAAATGTGGCAACATGGCTCAGTAGGACCACTTACACGAGGGGATGCAGCCAATTAGGTAACCCACCTTTGGTTTGTGGTTTGTTTATGCATGCCAGACTGTATGTGTCTGTGTGTGAGTGTGAGTGTGCGTGTGTGTTTAGCATGAGTTGTATAGCCTACGGGACTGGGATTGAATCAACGTGGGTTTTCATTAGAAAGAGTCGCTTTTGCTGGCTGCCATTTACCATATACACCATGTACCTTATGCCACATACCATTTCCGTTTCCGCTTATAATATTGTGTCTGACATTTGACAGCGTTGTGTTTATGTACATGTACTAAATTTACTTTGCTTATTCGGTATTTTGGGTATTCTGTTGTCAAATACAGAATTGAAACCAATTGCTCCTGCTTGCTGACCCAAAAACCTAAACACGCAATGTCCAAAAGCCCAAAACGGATGCTGTTTTCTGGAGAATTCAATAAACAAGAAATTGCGGTACTTACTAGCCGGATCAAAGCCGGTGATGAAGCCTGGACAGAGCTCGTAAGCGGATGTCCCAGCAGCTGTATCGGGCCAACAAAGCCATCCATCAAAGGTGCCGGCACAGTAGGTGCCTGCGAGTACAAGTAAAATACCATAATATTACGATTAATAATTGACTTGTTTGTGTGATACGCAACTACAGTAGTTATTGGCTTACCATCCATCTCGTGAGTGCTGTTATTTAGACGTGCATTGCAGGCGGCACGTAGTGCATCAAGGTCGGGTATACTATCGGCAAGGCCACTGCTGCTGCTGCTACTACCGCTGTTGTTGCTGCCGCCGCTGCTGTTGCTGCTCTGCTCACTCATATTGTTGCGCTGCAAAACATGGCGAAATATTGTACAATTAGTTTTAGGTTTTTTTCGAAATGGTTTCGCTGGCTTTTAATTTGTTTGCAACAGTAAAATAGCTTTTAGCTTTCTTCTGTGAGCGCCTCTCACTCTCTGTATGCTTGTATATATGTGCATGCGTGTGGGTGCTTTTCACGCTTCATTGCATGCGTACAGATTTTTGTGTTTTACAGTTCGTTTGAGCCACAATTTAATTGCTTTTCCTGTCAGTCGTATAGTCCACATGCATGTTTGTATGAGTTTATGGGTGTATTTTTGTGTGTGAGTTCTATACATGCACAATTTATTCATTTCATGTTATTTGATTGCGTTTTTCTCATTAAGCTGCGGGTTGAGCAATTTAATGAGACGGCCTAAAAGTATGCAACGATTTTGCACGACCAGACAAACGCTTAAACAAAATGTATTAAACGTTAAAAACATTTTATTGGCATTGTACTTATCTGATTAAATAGTAATTAAACGTAGAGCTAATAAAAAATATATATTAAAGATCGACAATATGAAATGTGTCAGAATTTAAATTGTTTTAAATGAAGAGCGAGTTGTGCATAAATCTGTCTGCAAATCGATTTATTTAAATGTGTTTTCAATAAAAACATTTCATATTCTAATAAGTTTACACAATTTATTTGAATTAAAGTTATATAATGAATAATGATTTTAGAATATTTGTTAGATTCATTTGGCATAGTTGTGTTGTCAGCAGTCAGTCAGTTGCTTGCTCATAAATTCCTCAAAATGTCTGAAATTTGATTCACTAATAAACGTGTGCAGTTTTACATTCCATGTATGCTGTTCGCAAATACAAGTACATTGGTCGAAAGTGACATTCCAAAAACACACACTCTCGGTGTGAGCACTCAGTTGATCATTCGGCTAGTGTTGGGTAAACATTTGAACCACACAAGTTTACTGTCAAGTGGTCGAGAAGGATGCGAGTGCGTTCAGTTGGAAGGAGGCGAGCCAAGCAGTCCAGAACAAAGCAAATCAATGACTGCAACAGTCAACAGCTGGTAACATGCAGCTGGAAGCTAAACCATTTAGCTTGCACAGCAAAGAGCACAGATTTTCGAAGCAACAACAAATTTCCAGGGGCTATACCAGGGGACAGGAAGAGAGGAGTGGAGGAGAAGGTGTGAAGGCAACACTAAATGGTGCGGCAATCATGCGTGCCAGAACGATAAGTGTTGAAGCTGATATAGCATTGGCAGCAGGACGAATGCAGTGTATGAATACTAACACTGACATGTTGTAATCTTATCATTTAGGCAAATTGCAGCTTGCACTTAAAGCAACTACGGGAATGGCATAAAATCCATGGCATAAACTAGTTAAATGAATTGTTTGTTAAATGGGAACTCTATGGTTTTGCTTGGGGCACTTTTAATGCATTAAATTGTAAGTGTTTTATGGCAACATCAATAGCTCGAATTTAGATAGAGCGAATTACGCAGAAGAAGACAAAACACTGTCAGTGGGAGTTCAGTCGGGCTCAGCTTCAATTACGATAAAGCTGAGCAGACAAATTTGGTTATTAACTGGCGATAGCTGTACTCGTAAATTTGCTGTCAGTGTGCGTTCGAGTCCAAAGGAGGTAAGATTGTTTAATTTTAAGCATGGGACCACTTAAATTTTATGACAGTGACGCGACAAACTTGCCCGTAAATCCTTAAAGTACGCTGAACCACAAGCCGGGGAACGAACAAGTGTCAACTTGTGAATGATGGCCAGGTAAAGAGCTGTCCACTTATGAGCTGCGCAGCTCAGCGCTCCTCCAGAATATTAATATAAAAGTTGACCTATCGAAAAGCCAAGCATACGTTAAATATTTGTAGCAGAAAACGTAGCATACTTTCGAGCATACAAACAATTTGGCTGAACGGATACAAAAAGGGAAAGTGTCGAGGAAAGAGGCGGTGGGAGGTGTTTGATCGTTTTGAGGGCGTAAGCGCCCTGTGATAATAAAAATATTTTTACGAGTGTACACAGGCCGCACGCAATGAACAAAAAGTGGGAGAAGAAGGCAACGCGTTAGGCAATAACAGAAATTAGCAATAAAAAGCGACTAGGCAAGGCGTAGGTACAGTTCTAGAAAGCTGAGAAAGCTCTGTACCGAGAAGTGAGTGCTGGAAACTCTCATCAACTCTAGTTCAAGCGCAAATTACATTTGTTGCAAGCGTGTGTGTATGGAGAATGGGGAGAAGCGTTAATAAAACTGGCAAGTCAACATAAAACACCAAATGTACGAGTATTTCTACTAACACAACATTCATGTATATTATATATATATATATATAAAGCATCTATGCGGCTTTTGCCCCGCCTTAAATACACGTAGCATAGTGAAAAACACTGTTCAAATCTTTTATGTGGCGGCTGGAAATTGTCGAACATATTAAAAAGACTTGGGCAGGCGCGTGAAATACGTTTGCCATTTGACCTGCATTCCAAAGAACACAAAAACTTCGATTTTTCCCACAACGACTTTTATGACAGCTTGCATTTCCGCATTGACGCCCACGTGACGTATGTGTAATGAAAATGCCGCGAGAATCACACAGTTGTTGGCATACGAGTTCGATTACTGGGTGCATGTGTGTGTGCATGTATGTGTGTGTATTCCGTATACATGCTTCAAAGAATTGCTATTCATTTGCTGTCTAAACTTTCAACAACTATGTTGAGTAGGTAAAGCTGTCGAATAATCTTAGATTTCGGCATCAATAAATAAATCACTTTTACTTCATATTTATTGGGCACATAAATCATAAACGAATGCCATAAATTAAATCCATTTTACCAAAGCTCTTAAGAAATTAATAGCCAGTTTGTTAAATGAAAATTGGTATAAACAATAGTTGTCTATTAACACACACATTAGATGCATTAAAAAATAGCATAAATCCATTTCTCATGTGTTCTTCAACAGCAATCAATATTGAGTAGCTCTCGTCTGGCCTTGAATTAAAAACAAACACATTATTTTTATCTGAATCAACACGATACTGTATGCTAGGATACCCAGTGTTGTCAGAAACAAAGGGTATATGCACTTAAATAGATATAGGATTGTTTTGTTCTGTTTCTTACATATTTTATATAAGACTTAGGGTATTTTCTAGTGTATAAGTCACAACTACTACGTTTTAATTTCATTTCTGTATGTGCATTTGCCATTGTTTTTGAATAAAACCCTTTGTTTGAATTTTTAAAACTGAAATGTGGCAAAAATATAACTTTTTAACGTATTGTCAACTGTGGGATTTACTCAGTAAAAATATTGCTCAATTGAATATTCGAGTGTGGACATCGAACTGCATCGATTTATATATATTTCGATGGCAGCTTAAAATATTTGAGTGTACTTTCCAAGGGATTTCCAGTGTAAATTGGACAATTGATGATGTTGCCGCTGGTGCGAATAATAAATATCCAGCTTATGAGTAGTTGGAATAAACATTACAATTGAATAAACTACTTACTTGTGGGATTAAAGTTGTAAAAGTTTTCTTAAAGCTTTGTGCAACGATTTACTGTTTGTAAACAAGTGAATTTTCCAATACTGAAACCTTTTTTCAATGAAATACTTCACTTTAAATTTAAGTCTAGCATTAAATGTTGGGAAGGAAACTCGCATGAATACAGCATAAATAAATCATGGCAGCTGCCAGGAAACTGTAAATATCGAGTATGCGCCAGAGTGAGCAGGGTAAAAGCAGCACACAAAACGTTTAAATGCCATCATATTCATATCTATCAATCTATGTATCATAACAGAGATATTCGAAAGCTAAAGAATTGGTAAAATTTGAATACTCATAACAAATAACGAATAAAGAACATTAACTGACAGCTGCCATGACAAAAAATTCGAGTGAGTGTCGTTGATTTATGTTTATGTAAAGATTTAAAGTGTTCACAAAAGGGAGCTAATATCTCAAATAAATGTAAGAAACGTTGCTGTCATTTACAGTATATATATATACAGAAGGACATATATCCTGCAGCCCTTATACCCAATAACAACAATATTACATATGCTCTTTATGTCCATGGTCCAAAGACCAAAGGATGCCCGAGGATTACTGCTGACGGACAGCAAAAGCATGCTGCTAAAAGTGAGCTGACTGAAGGTAAAGTAAGACAACGCTAAAGAGGAATAAAATATTGATAAAAATGCTGCTACAGATCGTGATAAAAAAGAGCAAAAGCAATTTATTTATTTAGCACATGGTTTACTGCTTCTTATGCTCTCTGAACATTTTTGTTTTTTATTTTAAATAAGCCTCCGTCGGCGCTGAGAATAATTTATAAACCGCAATGGGAATGTGCTTAAGAGTGCTTAACTAAGCCAGGCAGAAATTTAGTCGTATTTAAAGCAAAAACTTAAAGAAGAATCTACGAGCAATGTTCAAAGGTAACAGGTAACAGGTAAAAGGTAACAAACAGGCAGAAGGTAAAAGGCAGCAAACATCAAGGTGCACATTGCACATAGCTGTAGGTTGCATGCTGCATACTATAGGCTGCAGGCTACAGGCTGCAGTCGTGTGGTTTGCTTTGTGACACATTCTGGCTTTGTTGCCACAGCCATATCCACATCCACGTTCACGTCCACTGTCTCATTTTCTGCCCGTGGCCAGAGTAGTGTGTGCGTGTTTGGTGTGTGTGTAAATTTCTCATGAACTACGTGTCTTGCTTTGTGTCCACATCGTATTTTATTTTTACCTTACTTTTTTATGCTTCTTGGCTCAGCTAGAGGCATTGTTACGCATACGCCGGGTTGGTTGGACCCAAGGTTCATTGCTTCTCGCTTAACTAACCTGACATTTTGCTTGGGTTTTCAGTGGCATGAGGGGCGGGTTGGTGCGGAGTGGAAAAATGAAATACGTGCCACACGTGTTAAATGCGGCTTTTGCCAACAGTTTGTTATCCCGAGCCACAATTGCACAATTTGACAACTAAGAAAATTTGCATATGTTGTCCCACACACACACACACCCACACACAGGCTGTCAACTTATGAGTGTGTGTGTGTGTATGTGTGTCGTTTGAAAAGTGAGCTCTTCTTGTTTTGTTTTGCTTAGCTTCGGTTTGTTTACTCTGCTTAAGCTGTTTGTGCTTTTTAATTGTCTCGCGGTTGTAAAGTCGCCCATCTTACAGATACATTTGCATCTACAGCTTAAGATACAGCAACATGTGTATGTTGGAATGTTCAGAACAACAGCTGCTCAACACGTTTGTCCTGCTCAGTGCCAAATATGCCAAGCATATCCTTTTCAAAATATCTGACGTCCTTAGCTACAAGCTGTCTACCCCCCTTTTTGGCCTTATTTTACCTTCTTCTTAGCCACTTTCTACCCGTCTCTTCTGTCTCTTAGCTCGTCTTAGAGAAATTTTACTTTGTCACTTGCCAAAAGTAAGTTAAAACTTGGCACTGAGCTTATTTGTACTTTATGTACTTTATATACTTTGATTTTCGACAACTTTTTCGCTGTGTTTTGTCTGCTGGCAATTGTTTTTTGTTTTTTTCTTGTGTTTTTCGTGCGCCTAGATAAAGTTAAGACCTGGCTAAAAGCCTAAGCAGCTCAGCTAAAGCACTCACAACACAGCCACAAGCTTTTACCCAACAGCTAGAAAAACAAAAGCATCAGCAAAAGAAAAACCAAAATAATTCGCAATTTTATTTGATTGTTAGCGGGAAAATTTCTGGCATTAAGTTCAGATTCATTTGCATTGCCATTTCCATGGTGATAATTCAATAATGTAGCTAACAATTCTAGCCAATTAGTACGAATAATTTGTAATTTATTCAACTATTCTTTTTGATTATTAAGTCAACTCACGCGCTTGTACTTCCAGTTCCGATCAATGTCTAAATACCACAGTGGAATCATTGCAATAACATTGTATAGTCTACTTACAGTTATACACACACACACCCAGATACACACCGTTCTGCACACTCACAACTCACACTCACTGGGTTTAAAAGCTAAAAAGGTTCAGCAGCACACGCACTTTCCCGAGCATCAGTAATTTTCCGCACGTTTCGTTGAGTTTTGTTTAAAATGTTTATACAATTGACTTGCCAGAGCTTCGATTGGGGTTTTCTTAGGCAGTGGGGAAAGCACCTACACCTACACCCACACACCTATACACTCCCACAACATTCAGGCATTCGCAGTTTCTGTATCTTTCCCTGACCCTGCTTCGAAGCATCCCATTCGGTTAGTGTCAATGAAAGGCAGTTTGATTTTCATATTTCATTTCATATCATTTGCAATTTTCTTTTTGCTTCTTCTTTTTCTTTTTCTGTGTTTTTTTTTAGACAATTGTTGCTCAATTCATATGGAAATGCTTTTGCTGCTTCTCGGCTTCCTCCTCTTGCTCCTATGCTTCTTGTGTTTGTATTTTGTGTAGACTTGCCCTATTGTGTATCTGCATAATGAAGTGTTATGGCCTCAATAGCCCAACAATAGCCCCAGCCACATTCACATTCAGAGTCACAGCTGTCGTTCCATAATTCTCAATGATTTCGCTCTCTTTCTCTCACACTCTCTCGCTCTTTTGGCGACCTTTTCGCAAACGAGAGTCTAATAAATATTCGTATACTACTTGTTTACATGAAAAACTTGAGGAAAAGTCAAAAAGTTGACTTGACTTGACCAGTGTTTACATTGTTTACTTGTTGCTCCGACTTTTCTTTATTGGCTTTAGTTCAAAATTTCATTTTATTTGTGATTTATGGCGAAATGATTTACTTGAAAGCACATTTTTCAGGCAATTTCTGTTGGTTGCAATAAGACAAGCAATATAAATACAGTTATTATATAAGCCAACTTCTAGTTAAATTCTTTTGAAAGCATTTCTTGCTCTTGCTTGTCACGAAATGTATTTATTTTTTGCTTGTTTGAACTATTAAACTATCAAATGGCCAGCAAAACTAAAGGTTCTCAACTTTTTACCACTACCGGACATGAATTTCTTATGTAATTTCGTTTTCGTTGTGAAAACTTTTAATTAAAAGCAAAAGTTACACGTTGAAAGTGGAAAGTCGAGCAGCATTCTGAAGCCGACAAAGAAAAACTGCAATTATAAAATGGAAGAGAGTGAAAATCGAATCAGAATCAATGAGAATCTGATGCGATTTGCTCAGGTGCAGATCAAATCGGCTTAAGAATTAATTAATTCAATATATAAGTTCTGCACGACCATGGATAGATATAAAAGATACAAAAGTATCTGAAAACTAAAAAGATACGCTACGCATAAGCTCAGCACGTGCTTAATCTTAAAGTTAGCGGCATTGCACTTTCTCCACGGGAGGGAGAGAGAGGGAAAGAGAGGGGGGGAGAGATGGTTAGAGGGAGCAGGGAACAGGGAGCAGGGAACAGACTTTCACTTAGTTGTTTGGTTCATTGCAGCAGCCGCCTGTTGACTTATTTAATAAGCCCAAGAAGATGTCAGCTAACTTTTGTGGTAAGTATATTTACTCAGCCGCAAGTAACAGTTGCAACTTGCTAATGAAGCTTCCTCTCATTGACTTAATTAACTCTGTTGTGGGTGCTCGTATTTTTGTGTTTAGGCTATACCCTGTAAAGAGCAGAGGGCAGTAAACGGGTAGCTCTTTAAGGACTTAAAGGCTGTCTGTTCTACTTTAAAGTACTTATATCCAAAGTAACTACAGGGTATCTGCTAGCAGTGCAGCTGCTTGGCTCACCGTTTGGGGGCTACTTTACTGAATGCCCTTTGCGGACATTTAATTAGTAAGTGCGTTTGACAACAACAACATAAAAACAGCAACAAGAAGAAGCATGAACATAAATCTGGTTGTGAGCACAAACAAATAAGTGTGTGCGAGTGTGTGTGAGAGTGTGAGAGTGAATAACACAAATGTATCTGTCGGATACAATCACAAGCTCATTACAAGGCGCGTGTTCTTTATTCGTTTGTTGTGCTATCTGCCAAATGTCTCGCTGTGTGTGTGTGTGTGTATGTTGAGTTGGTTGTGCATAAATGTGTGTGTGTGTATCTGCTCATGCCTTAAACCAGTTGACTGACTGCCGTGTCCAGTGGCATTGTGCTCAGCCTGTTATTTGGCTTTATCTGATTTGCCTTTTGGCTTTTTGGCTTTTTGCTTCTGTTCCATGTGGTTTGGCCCCGTTGGCCAATTGAATTTGAGTCTCTTTTGTGCTTTGAACCCTGTTGTCTTGGCTTAGCACTGTGCGCTTATCTGTCTGATATACATTCTGGATATATATTTGTGATTGCTCGTCTGGGTGCCAATTAAAATGACGTTCACGATTTGCTTGCAAGATTGTTCATGTTCGTATTGTTGTTGTTATTACTACTGCCATTTCCGACTAATTCAATAAACTTGCAACTGTTTATGTGCCATTAAGTCAAACTGGCAAACTTTGTGCTAAAACTAAAAACAAATCCAGACTTCTAAGAGAAGATACAGCAAATCGTATTCATTTAATTGAGATAGTGCCTGGTCTGTTGTTGTGGCTTCGTGTTTAGCATTTAGCAAATTATGGCCATTACCGTATGGCAAATGCTTTTTGCCAAACCAAACCACAACAATATGCGAAATGTCTGCTCTCAGTTCCGACCACCAAATGGAGCTTTAGCTCGAGTCATTTCCATTTCCATTCGCATTCGTTTTTGTATTCGCATTTCCATTTACTTATACAATTCTCCTGGCAGTCTTCTTACCACTTCTCTGTTGCCATGGCCAATTCCATATCCATTTCCATTTCCATTTCTTGGTAGATAAGAGTAGAACAATTTCAGTTGGCAGCTGCAAAATGCATGTTTCATTGTGTGTTCACTGTTGTGCATAATTTTGCATAGTTCATGTTGCATGCAATAAATGTGGCAAACATGCATGCCACACAACACTTAACTGGGTTAACAAAATGCAACATTTTATGTTATGCATAACAATATTTGATTGGTTCCGTTACCTATACAATCTTCTTCACCCACAAAACAAATCAAAACTCTCTTGAACTTTGACTTAATGAAGATTTTCGGTCTGACTGAGTAGTCAGTCACTCACTCAGCAAGTCAGTCAGTCAGTCAGTCAGTCGATAAGTTTATTTGATTATTCTATTTGTTTTGGTTGTCTAGTTACGAGAATGTTCTAAACGTAATGTGGCATTCAACATCAAAGCAATCTGCATAAAGAGAATACAAAATGTTGTATGGAAATGTCTCTGGATTTGCATAAGCCAATGGATTCTTTGAGCCCCAGAGTTTTTTTGTAAACACTTTAACTCTTTTGTTGTTCTCAACAATTGAAGTATCTTTTATGTTTATCCCTCAAATTTGTTTGCCTTACATCTATATTTTTGATTTTATTAGTTTGGTAAGTTGTTAGGTAATTGCAAAGAAAGTTCTCACATTAAGTGGTAGTAAAATGATGGAAAATACAGTTGACAGTCAGTATTATTATATGACTAATTTTCAGTCTTTTAAATTTACATATTCTCGTTTTTGGGTTACTTTAAGTTAATATTTATAAACACACATGTGAGCCATAAATATTAATACAACGAAAGAAAGAAGAAAAAGATTTTGGCTTAAGCAAGGCAAGTGGAAACTTGGGCTTGCAACTCAAACCTCCATTAGCAAATTAAAGAAAAGCTTTCATCTTGAAGATTTTGTGCTCGTACTTAGCTTAACTTGAAGCATTTCACACTCAATCGCCATAGTTCTTGTCAAGGGTCTACATAAAATTAAAAAAATAAGCCTTCACGCACAATGGACAGCCATTTAAGTGGGTGACCGCGAGGGAGGTAGGGAGGGAAGAGACCTGGAAAAACTGGGAAAAGTCTGGCTAGAAAAGAGCCTTGGAATGCCCACTTAATGCCAAGGGGAAGGCGTGAAAATGAAAGCATACCAAAAATGAAATTCAGACAGTGAATTATGTTGATGTTGATGTTGGGGTTTTTGTTCTATTTTGCTTTAGAGTGATGGAATGAAAGGGTATGCCCAGGAGTAGTGGGGGTAGCTTAATTACCTGCAATATTGCAACCACAGAAAAAAAGCGGCTAACGAAATGGGCCAAAAAGGCAACACAAAAGGTTTGTGGCCAAGAGCAGTTATAGCAACAGCAACAAAAGGACGAGTTACAACAACTTCAATTAAGCGTTTTAATTTCAATGGCCCGCAACGGTTGCCATAGTCGTCCTGGTCCTTGGTCCTTGCTCCTGGTAAAAGGATATTCTTAATGCCTTTGGATTTGCCTTTTGCCTTTTGCCTTTCAACTTTTCTATTTGCACACTTACTCATCTTTCATTGAGTTTGTTTTGGCCATTGAAGTCAGTCAACTGGCCGCAATACTCGTTGATATAATATGCAATAATTTAGCATAAATTATGCAGAAATCTCCCCCAAACCCACATATATATATATATATATCTCTATCATATGCAGGATTCAGCCGAGTCCCATTCACGCTTTACTTAATTGCTTCCTATGCATATTTAATCAGCACACAAAGCGATTAAAAAATTCCACGCCAACTAAAAAAAAGTAGGAAAATCAGCGAAAAAATGATAGAAAAATAGTCTTTGATTAAATTCGTTTAAGTTGGAAAACTTATGCATAGTCACGATTTTCAAATATTTCGCTTAAACTTAAATTACTTTGGCTAAATGAATTTGTGTGTGTACTTTCAGTGGAGAAAAAGAATGAAGCAAAAGCCAATTGTCGAGTAGCTTCAGTCTCACACCAAAAGTTGTTTCAGTTACCCAATAAGTGGCTGAGGTTTCATGAATAATCAGAGTAAACAAGGACCCGATTTGATTGCCATTGCGTGCGGTTCACGAGCCGACGAGGATATCGACTATATCGACTATAGACGTATCGATATGCGAACAAACAGACATAAATGCCATACACAACCTGAAGACTCATCTTGAAATGTATCCGAGTGACAGGCATGGGAAAATGGACATTTGTTGATCCATTCACATTCACATTTACATTTACAGCAGTACAATCGCTTGTCACACATGGCGTATGAGTGTTCACTTCAGTTGCTCAATTTGCTGTCCGTTATTTATCTTCTGGCCTGTCTGTCTGCCAGTTTGTCTGTCTATCAAAGTGTCCAGCCGTTGCTCTTTAAGTGTAGTTATGAAGCACTTTGCATTATTTATAGTTCAGGATTCAGATTGTTGGGCCCCAAACTCATTAGCTCGACTCTCAAATTGCACAAGGATTGAGGACGAGTTCCAATTGACTGACTAGGGTATACCCTTAAGAATAGTTTTTATAGAATTCATTTACAGCTAAATAGGGGTTCTACTGCGCATAATATAATATTATTATCGGTAATCAATCTTTATAGTTCGCTTCTCTAAATAAAGCAAGTGTTTAACTTTTATTACAACCTTATTTGATTTGATACCGAAATGCACTTAAATTTAATAGTGATCATAAAATATGATTTCATTAGTTTATATCCCCATTTGTTGCTACTGCCTACAGGGTATACTTAAAGCAGTGAGGCCATTAAGTGCAGCCGTTGCTTTAGCTTTAATTTGGGTACACAAATATATCCAACTCAATGATAGGCAAAAGGAGGTTCCTAGTTGTATTTTGTCCAGTTAACTGGATTTCCCTTGGTTACTATTCCATCTGCATGCGAATCCAATTGACTTGACCCGAAACTCTCACTGGGACATGGGGTTGAGGCACTTTGCCACTGTCGAATGTGGCAAGTTCAGAGTGCTGCCAGCCGCAAGTCGGAACTTTTTAGTTTGTCTAATTGAAAGAAAATGTGGAGCCAACGGTTTTTGTGGTTTTAATTAATGTTGCTACACACAGAGGGGAGAAGGGAGAGAGTGGAGGGAGTGGGGGAAAGGGAAGTGAAAATTGTGTGGCAAACTAATTAGCGGCTGTCAGAATGGTTAACTCACAGTTAGCTGTTGACACAAAGATTGGCCATTAAACAAACAACTTGAAGTAATTTTAAGTTAAAGACATAAAATTGGCAAGAATATTTAATTTTGAGTGATTGACACTCTTTCAAATCTGCCCCAAGTGGCAGATTGACAATGTGTCACACTGGCATTGCTTTGCATTCAAGTTTTCTTTTTTTTTAAATTTTTTTTTATGTTGTGATTAAATTATGTGCAGCTTTTTAATTGCTCATTTCAGTTGAATGGGGACAAAGTTACAGACGTTGACAGCGGACGGACTGCGCTGTGGGTGTGCCTGGTTGTGTGTGGGTGCTCTCACCCGGCACACACCACACACCACACACACACACTCACCCTCTTTCTCGCTCTTTCTTTAATGCAATTTATTTGTCGTCTGTCTTTGGCGTTGCATGTTAGCTGCTGCTGCTGCTACTGCTGCTGCTGCAATGCCACAAATGTGTTTATTTATGCCACGCGTCGATGTCGTCTAACTTGGAACGCTGCCACATGTGCCCAGGCGACATCATATAAATATTACACATACGCCAGGTTGCCAGAAAACTAACCTGATTTACGGATTAACATGCAGAAGATGCAACCAAATCACACCTTGTAAGCAAATTGAAACATTTTCTTTTGCCATTTGTTTGCTGTATGGTTTTTGCTTCTGTTTTTGCTTCCCACAAAGTGCACAACTGTGAAACGAAAGTCATTTTGAATGAAATATGAAAAAACCAGGTTGAAACTAATTGAACTATCAGTTTGTGTTAAATAGTTTTGTTTATTAGCAAATGTTTTAAACAATTTTGTAGTTTGCAAAAGTTTCTAAATAAACTTCGTCTGAGTTTAGTTTGGCTTAAGTAAATCTGTGTTTAATAAACCTTTAAGTGTTTTCTAATTCCATTAAAACTATGACAAATTTATTTATTATGAAATCAGCACACACCTTCTACCCACACAGACACTTTACACACACACAAAGCAGACACGCATCATTTAATTGCAATTACACACGACAAACTTTGAAAGTTATTCATGTTGTTGTTGTCGTTGTTGTTGTTGTTGTTGTTGTCGGTTTCTGGAGCCGTGCCCAAAAGATTTCCCGGTGATTTCAGCAAATTTGAAATGTCATTTCGATTCACACTGTTTTGATTTGCAGCTGTCAACATCAACGGCCAAAATGTCGAATTGTGTTTGACATGCGACTTCCGGTTCTGTGGCCAGCAAAGACTTGATAACGTCGTGAGTGTGTGTGATTTGGTGATTATGTAAATGTGTGTGTGTGGCATACACTTAACGCTTGATGTGTCAATCAAGTGTGTGCTAAGTCTACGGCTTTGGGGCGGCAACAAATTCAGCTACAACAACAACAACTGTCGCGATGGGTCTTAACGTATTTGCGACGGCTTCTTGTGCTTGCAGCTAATGGCAACAAGTGTCTCACAAAGTGTGAAGAATGTAGCTGTGTGTGTGTGTGAGTGTGAGTGTGTGTAGCTAAAAGGGGGAAATGTGTGGCAATTTACGCGTGATTTATGGGCTTGCCACGGCGGGCATGTAAAACATTGTTGCTCAAGTGCTGAGAAAGTTGTACATTCTTTCTGGGTTCACTACTCTCTCTACCTCTCTCTCTCTCTTTCTCTCTCACCCTATCTCTTTCGCTCTTTTCGCTGTCTGCCTTATCTTAAGAGCATATCAGTGTTCAGCCTTAAAAGACGCTGCAAATCATCTTTTGCATCGGCGATCGCAAAGCAGGCGCAATATAAAAACCGGAAGTGGCCACCAGCGCGACAAAGTGCATACAACGTGGCAACAGGTGTTGCTGCTGCTGCTGCTGCTGTTATCCAACTGGCTGCCATGAACCAGGCCTTTAATTTATGGCCAATTCTGGCCTTTACCTCGTGCTTGCTCAGCTCGCCCAATGCAATTGATTAATGTCGCAGTGTTGAGCCGCGTGCGGCCCAAAAATGAGCATGACTGGCTGACAGTGCAACACGGAGATGTGGCAAGTTGACAAGGTGGCAAGGGGGAGCAGGGGAGGTGGGAGAAGAGTGAGCAGGTAGAGGAGTCTCAGGAGCAGAAGCTGCAAGAGGAGAAGAGGAGTCTTAGGATGCCAGGGAGGAAACAGAGGATTTAGAGGAGACAGAGAAGTCAGATGAGTCTGAGGAGGCTGAGGAGAAAGAGGATGGAAGAGGAGGAGCCAGAGTGAGCAGTAGAGTCAGATGAGCCAGTGGAGACAGAGGATGGAAGGGGAGACAGAGACAACAGAGGGACTAGAGGAGAAGAGGGTTAGGAGTCAGAGGAGCAGAGGAAACAGCACAGTTGGAGTACTCTTCTTTGCTCTGTTTATTTGCTTTGGCTTCAAACCAGTTGACTGCCTTTTGGGTTATCAAAAGATGCGGCACGTGTGACATGTGCAACTTGGTGTACTTTTTTTTTTGGAGGTATGACTGTTTGCCTCTTTTGGATTTTTGCTGTTCTTCCTGTTGTTACTGTTGTTGTAACTTTTGACTCGTGTTGCTGCTGCTTCATTAGTGCTGACAGCGGCACAAAGGTGCGCAAGCGCTGCGGCGTGAGCTGTCAGCAGCATCAGATGTGGCAAACAACAGTGGCTTGTGCCCCAAAAAGTAAAACCTTCATGTTGCCAGCTCTGATGCGGCCTGTCAAAGGCAGAGAAGCATCAACAACAACAACAAATATAACAATAACTAAAATAACAACAACAACAACAAAGTAATCAAAAGTTAGATGAACAATCTACAAAGTGAATTGTGTGTGGTGAGTTTTAGCTATGCATTTTAGTAGTGGTATTCCCGATGGTAAAATGTATAGAGATACATACCAGATATAGTTGTTTAGTTATACAACTAACTATTTACCTAGTTAAAGTTAACATATCTAGTAAAATACTTTATCTCAATTTATTTTAATAAATTCTAACACTAATTACTTGATTAATTGCGTATAAAAATTATTAATTCAATTATTTAAGCATTAAAAAAACATTAGCATAATTGGCCATGAGTGTTTATAGGCAGGCTAGACTGTAAACTGTGGACTGTTGTTGGATCTTGTAGACAATTGCATGCTGATGTCAGTGGACACTGGAATGCGATGGAGCAAAATCACGACTCCAACAGCCGCTGGGAATGGTCATGCCACAGCCAGTTCTCTATCTCTGCCAGTGCCAGTTTCAGTAGCTGTAGCAGGAAATAGGGATACTGCGGGGTGGAGTACTGGGACCGGCCTTTGCTATCTATATGAGCTCTAGCAGCTGTAGCAGCAGCAGCTTTCTGCTTTCAGTTTTCTGCTTGACTTTGAAATGTTTAGCCGAAGCAGACAAATAAGTTGATTGTATTGTATTGCTTGAAGCCAGCACGTAAATGATACTGACAGGCCCATGACTGCCGGGATCTCATCCAACGGCAGCAGCAGCAGCCACTGACTACAGTGTCCATCAGATGAGACAAAACTTAATTTCAACATTTGCTGACACGATAACAACAAAAACAACGAGACAAATCTGGCTTGCTGCTGTCAGTGTAAATTTAATGCGTCGGTTGAGTGGGTAAACTGGTAAACGGGCAAGTGGTGAGTTGGTAAGTGGTAAGTGGTAAGTGGTAACAGTAGCACATACAACTCTTCCCAGCTCATCTCATCTCTTCTTTCCTATTCTTGGGCATCTCTGTTCCATTAGACGCTTTTAGTGCTTGTTTAATTCCAATTAACAACTTTTTCTGCCAGTCTTTTTGACGATTGGCGATTTGCTGCATGTTGCATTGCAGCCGACTGCCTTTTAAGGCGTGGCAGACTGCTGACTGTCAGTGGATTCTTGTAGACCGCGTTGTCTTCGCGTTAATTGAACCCGCACACAGTTGGCCATGTAGTAAGACGCACATTAGTTGTGTAGTTTGTTTACCTGTCTACCTGTTGGTTTCTTGACTTGTCTGTCTTTATGTCACGCAACTGTTGCACGTTGCCAGTTGCAAGTATTGAAGAAAACTCTGATCCATTCGGCTGACTCAGCGTAGCGAATGCGCGTTTTATTAGCGTTTTGTGCGCGATTTGTTCTATGTTTTATGGATATCAATAACAATTAATTTTAATTTTCAATTCTAATTTCGCCTTTTAGCCTTTGACGTTGCCATTTTGAGCAGCATCAAAACATGTGAGCAGTCAACGTATTAATGCTTGACCATTGACGCTAAAGTCGCCGTAGTCGTCGTCGATTAGGAAGACGATAATGACTCTGCCTCCAGTACCAGGCAACGCCCCTTTTGCCCCCTCTCCCCTTTCAGATTACTCAACTTATTGTAGGCATAATGAAAATTGATTGAACCTTTGCACAGCTCAGCGCACAATTCATTTTCAATCAACAACAACAACAAAAACAACAACTACATAGAACAACAACAACTTTTGCGCGCCAAAATGTTATTTATTTTTCTTTTTCTTCTTCATTATCATCACATAGATATATTTTTATAATTTGTTTAGATTCGACAGACAAAATTTTAACTCAAAAATCTGATGGAAAATGCGGTTTTGATGTTCTCAGCTGAAAATAGATTGCGATTACGATTACGATTACGATTGTGATTGCAATTAATTAAAAATGCTTCATGCAATAAACATTCTGTATACATGTTGGAAAACATTTAATGATTATCATCCAGTGGGGGAAAATTAATTGTTAAAATGTTTCTTGGCTTTTCGCCAGCACGAAAATATTACCAACTTGGTTTTTAGATATATACATTTTCCTGCTGATTAATGAAGTTTAATGGTCGAAATAGAATCTAAACGGAAGCATCTATCTAATGTGCCATCATCTAAGCTAGAAGTGTAAATATATTTTAATTGTTTACTTTTATTATTTCATTCATAAACAATGTGCACAAAGTGCTGAATGAAGTGGAAGAAAAAGTCAAATTTTGATGGGGAAAAGTATCAAATTTGAAAGAAAATTTACTATATATATTTATTTAAAAAATAATTATTAATTTAATGTATTGCTAACAATATTATATACATGAATTAAAAGTATCTTTACCCTGCTGCCTTTATTTTATAAATGATATTGACAGATTTTCTGTGTTTTCAATGAAAATCGTCTGACTTGACTTATTAGACTTTTCCATTAAATATCATTAAATTCTATACTACAACTATAAAGATTTCTTGTATCTTTATATGCGACTCGTCAGCAATTTCAGTGAAAAATCTGACTGTTTGCATACATCTAGATACTATATGATATATAAATCTAGTCTCTGCCATTATTTACTTATTGCGGTTGCATTAGCCACCACGTGCACAACAACAACAACATCAAAAGCCACAGCCACAAAAAGGTATAGGTATAGACAAACAAAACCACCTACAGATCCACTGAACCACATTATCAACGTCATCATGAGCATCATTGTCGCATTTTGGCGAAAGAATCGTGTGCATTTAGCCTGCTGCCAAGTTGATTGTTTAAACTAAACTAAAAGCTGATAAATATTTAAGTAGAAGTCAACTGATAGTATAGATTCGAGCAGGTGGGCAGAGGGGGAGGCAGGGGGGGCAGATGAGCTGAGTGGGAGTCGGAGGAGCGCCAGGTAAGCGCCTAATGTCAAATAGACAATAAACGGCATTGTATTTACTTTGGGATCGCAAAGCTCGTTAGGCTCAATTTGTAGTTGTTGTTGTAGTTGTTGTAGTCGTTGTTGTTATTATTGCTGTTTTGGGGAACAGTGACAAATGGTTGCAGATACATCATGATCGTGCCACAATGATAGCAGCAAAGTCGTCGCACTGCATGAAATCATCGATTACGTTCGATAACGACTATTCGTTATTTCGATTTGTATCCAATTTTAATGTACTTTTTTTTTTTTTTGGTTTCCTTTCGATTTGATGCATTTGAATTTTAAACAATTAAAGACATTTGCCGAACTGGCCAAAGATTTATGGCTTTGCTGCGTGCCACGTAAGCATCTGAATAGGTGGGCGTGTCAAATGGCCAAAAGTCAAAAACTTGGCTTTGATTTATGCAGCTGAGATTTTCCGACGGTCATAAAAACCCAAAAAGACGAAGCCCTTGTAAATTTGCATAAACAGAGCCCAATTCGGTACTGGCTTTAACAAAAGACTTGGCCTTAAATATATAAACATATATAAACCTTAACTAAGTGTACAGTTTCATAGCTGCGGCACGCCCACCCACTTAACGCCCATGTGTGTGTGTGTGTGTGTGTGTGGGACTTTATTGTGTTTTAATATAAATCAACTTACCGGAATGCCGTTATGCGAGCAGTATTGAAGGGAGATGAGAGGAGGTCTTTTGGGGGGGCAACTGCCTCTAAGCACCTTGTCGCATGTCCTGCAACACTGCAGCAGCAAACAGTGGCTACCAAAAGAACGTTCCTGGTTCCTGCGTCTGCCACCGCTCACCCGTTGATGTTGTCAAGCGTTAATTGAATTAGTTGTTAATTTATGGCTATGTTTTCACTGGGAATTTTGTGAATGTTCGCTCTGCGCTCTGCTCTGCGCTGCGCTGCTAACAATGAGATCCACTCCAGGGGTAGCTCAGACTGAAGCTGCCTGTTGTTGCACGATACGCGAGGCATGCGAAGGACGCCACAGCGTCGCCTCCGCAATGACAACGCGCGTTGTGTGACAACTTTAGGAGCTGCGGTTGGAGGGGCAAATCATCAAGTTGAGTACACTTGATTAAATGCCTGCCACTTAAATTGGCTCTTAAGCGGCACGCACTGCAAGCGGCGATAACAAATCGGCAACAACAATAACAACCAACAAAGCAACAAAACGCGTCTTTCCTCAGTTTCCTCTTTTTTCTGCTGTTTTTTTTTGTTACTTTACTTTTTAATGGGCTTTTGTGTACAGTTGCAGTACTACGTTTATAGAAAACACACACTTGTTATTATTATTGTTATTGTTATGTACTTGAATTTGATGTCACATTGAAATTGTGTTTAATTTTTTTCCATTTTATTGCCCACAATTTGTATTTCTTGCACTCTGTATTCGCGTATTTTTCTTTTTATGATTTTTATGCTGACAATTTAGTGAAGCGTCTAACAATTGTTGTGGGTTTCGCAACATTTGAGTCGTTTGAGTTGCGCGCCACTCACACACACACACAAACTCAAACACACACATACAAACACAGAAAGTTTGCTGACATCCGCGTGGGACGTTCTGAATTCGCGGCAGTTGAACGGCAACTGAAATCCGCATGCCACAACAATTCGTTCAAAGGCCACGCAACAATTGCGCCGGCCGGCTGCTGTCTATGTGCGCATTTCCTACTGGGTCTCAACATCGTTAACAGCGTATTAGCAGACTTAACACTGCCATTTTGAGTATAACAGAAAACTTTGAAGCGCGCCAACATTTGAACAGTGTTGCCGCTGGCTTGCCGAAAAAATAAGACAGATTGACCCAGAAAATAGGACAAAAAACGGACAATTTTTTTTTAATAGGACAAAAAAATAGGACAAAAAAATTTTTGAAATTGTTTAGGTGCTAAAGATAGTTTCTTACCTAACATCTTATTAATTGAAACATCGGTCGACTCATCAATTAACAAACTATACTTGTTTTCCCTTACTTCAATTTTCAACTCTTCTTCGAAGTGCGGGGCCAGAACTTTTTTAATTATTGATGTGCACTTTGTCCTGTGCAATTGTATTTCTTTCTTTCTTGCACAATTCACTTAAATGACCAATGGGGCTTATTGCACAATGTTGTGCGCAAAACAGTGCAAGTGCCGCCTCTTGCCTACAACTCGCACTACTTACAAGGGGCTTAAATGTAATTTTGTTTACTTGTTGAAAGGGCTTTGCATTTTGCATATGTTTTTTTGAATGCCCATGCGCGCGGAGCTGGTCGATTTTAGCATTTAACGTGCATTTACAATATTTACAAAATGCTTTATCAGGATCTTTAGGATCCCGACAAACCCAATCCTTCAAGTCGCATTCCTTCATCCAGGAATCTCTAAATTTTTGTTTGTACGTATCTTTCGGCATCCTTTACTTTTAACAATTATAACTCGAGTGAGCGATGTTCGAAAAGTCAGATTTCGATAACACATATAAAACAGGGTTGCATTGCATTGAAAATGTTAAAAAAAATCATGATCAAAGCGATGACATGCAGTTGAAAATAACAAATTATATATGAGACTCAGAAAATTAAAAAAAGGATAGAAATAGGACAAACTAAAAAAAAGGCATTTTGTCCGGACAGGGGACGTTTCAATATTTTTCCGGCTGTCGCAGTCAAAAATAGGACAGATCTATCCGGAAAAGGGACAAAACGGCAACACTGCATTTGAATTATATTTAACTCTATGTTAAAACGTATGCAAAGTAAAGTGTTTAAAATGTGATCTCTTACTGTTAGTTCATGGGCTTTATTAGTAGTGCTGATAAGACTCTATTAGTTGCTCTATCTGTGATTTATATAGCTTTCTTGCTATATTTATTTTTGGACTGACGCAGTTCATAAATCACACTCATACTT
Source organism: Drosophila cardini (assembly GCA_018903735.1). Lineage (NCBI taxonomy): Eukaryota > Metazoa > Arthropoda > Insecta > Diptera > Drosophilidae > Drosophila > Drosophila cardini. The sequence goes on along the minus strand of JAEIGM010000001.1, from coordinate 10,223,528 downwards.
AAGTATTCTAATTGTGTTCTAATTAAATTCTGAAGTGGAATTATAAATATTCATTAAAAAAGGGGCACGTGTTGTTTTAATTATTTAGATTTAAAACACACTTGTTGCATTTACATTCACAATATACTAAGCTTAGTCTAGTCAAGAAAGCTCTTATACTTGCACTTGTGCTTAGTTAGTATTTAGTATTTATTAAGCTATAAATTTAAATTACCTGTTGATGTGTCGTTTTCAAGTGGTTTTCGTGTTTTCCGACAAGTTGACATACAAATTGTAATGCTGCTTGAGATAGTCGCTTATCTTATACCTGTAATTATCAGTGATAAGCGATGTCAACCCAACTCAAGTAGATATTTTTGATAGGTGTGCAAATATATATCTATAATTGATAGTCGTCGCGATAGGAGTGCAGAAAATAGACAACTACTTGCCTCTCTCTTAGATAGTAAAGTTATTTCCATCAATTAGTCAGTTTTTTAAGAACTTGCTACTTTATTTTTAGTCGGGTTTAAATTCCCACAAAGCTTTTATTTAACGGTATAAGTAAAAGCGAATCCAGCATCATGAGGTTCGTAGATTTCATCGCTGTTGAAAAGCACAATCAAAGGACCAGGGTTGTTGCCTAGCATAGCGAGAGAAAGTGAGCAATAGAGACAGGGTTAAAGAGTGAAAGCTTTTGCAGTGAGAGCTTTTTGTACTTACTGCTTATGACCACATCCGAGTTAGTGGCGCCACAGAAGTAGGTGGCGCGTTGGTTGCTGTCTACCAAAGTGGCCTGTGGTACCATCAGAAAATCGGCGTTTTGTACTGCGGAGCTGCCACTGCGATAACAGGAGTTATCGGTCAACAAAGTATTGGCCGAAGCCTCGGCGCCCACTTGGAAGAAGTACGAACGAATGCTGTGCAGAAATTGTATAAAAATTATCTAAATAAAAATACTTTTCACAGCTTTAAACACCCAAACTTACGTGAGACCCGATGTGGAAGTGTCACGACGGAAGCAGATGGCATAGTTCATATGCGAAGGATAAATTCCCGAGCCTTCGTTATAGTTAAAGGACTTTACCACGCCCTTGGATTCAGGGAAGTACTGCAGGCAACCAGGTGGTGCCACCAGGAAGCCGTCTTTATAGGAGCTAGCACGCTGCTGTGGCTCCTGCGACAGTTCGCGTACTGAAGCGCCGTCGGGACACTCGAGCTGAGTGACCTGCATGTTCCACGAGGGCGTAGGCAAGTAGCCAGCTCCAGCACGATTGGCCAGAACAATGGACAGATCGATCCTAGAGGTACCCGAGGAAGCATTGAAGGGCACATAGATGTGCTGCCAGACCTCCACACCACACAGACGCAGTCCATTCACATCGAAGTAGTCCTCAGTGCACGCGGCAGTCTTCAGACCGGAAGAGCCCTGCTCCTGCAGTGAGGGCTGTGCCAGTGTCATGGCGAAATCAATGCGCAGCTGGCAGACATATTTACTATAGGTGTTGATATGGTATTCACATTGCCTCGGCGGTATTGCTGGATTCACCAGCTTAATGTCCTTGGAGGAGGTAGTGCCACCACAGGCAGGTGTGGCCACCGATGCTGACTGTACGCCCACAGCAGCAATCACAGCCAAGAAGACAATTGTTATAGAACTTCGCATTTTGTATTGAATCAGAATTTGAAAACGTTGTCCGCTTTATATGTCTTTTGGCTGACTGTGGTGCCAACTATCGGTTTGTCTAGTAATTGGTCATGTTAAGGCGCCTCGATAAGAAATCGATAAGTTTTATCGCAAAACGCAGGGGGTCTCGCTGGGTACTCTAAAGTGTTATTTTCAAACAATTTCAATTAGAATGCATGTAATTGCCTGAAAAAGACAAGCCACAAGCTTTATAAATAAACCCAGAGACAGGGACAGAGATAGAGACAGTGACAGAGACAGTGACAGAGACAGTGACAGAGAGAAAGGTTGGGTTGGGTTGGGTTGGAGTGGGGAGTGGGGGGTGGAATATGTGATTAATTCATAATGAATACAATGTTTTGATTAATTGCTCAGTGCAGATAATGAGACTGCGGTTAAATAACCAACCAATAAATGCATACTTTGGATTAATGTTAATTGTGTAATTGAAATTATATGTTTTAGTATCGGGAAAAGTTTTTATTTTCAATTTCTGACCAATTTGAGTATATTTAAATGAATTAAGAGACATATATTAATAACTTTATATACTAAAATAAATAGTGAGAGGGTTCGACTGAAGTAGAGGTTAAAGGCTATTTTGTAGCAATCAAATATGGTTAAGATACTTATGGTAAAATATCTGTTTTTTGGTACAGCTCTTACAGAAAGCCAAAAGATTCGTCTGTAAGACACATTTGAATTTTACTTAAAGTTTTGACTGATTTTTGTATGACAATAGTTTAAGGAAAGCCACAAAACCCAAAAATCATTTAAGCTTAATTAGTTCCTAATCAAAAAAATAAAATTTTCTTGTTAAATATTTGTTTGTAAGCACAAAATAATACTTTATATCATTTTAGCTCTCAATTTATACTCTAAAAACCCAAAATACCAAAAGGTGTAACCAAATAACTGTTAACTTCTACCACTGCAGCTTGTTTCAGACCTACGCGTGTTGCATTTATCGGCTTCAAAATGGAATTGTGCAATTGCTGTGCTATCAGCAAATTGATAGATAATTTCTTCAGACATATTCACACAAGAATTTATCGTAAATATCATTGGTGAAATATAGCATGGTATGGAATGTAGAGTGTAGCACCTTTTCACTACTTGACATCATCGTTGGTGATAGATATATACATATATATGCACATATATACGATATGTGGCCCGATGCCTACATTTTGAGAGTAAACATAACCCAGTTTATGGCATTCAAGCAGAGCACGGAAGATAGTTTACTTACTAAGGTTCAACGACTTGACACTCGTCACTTGGCACTCAGCAAACACATTGCGGATGAGACTTTTGAATATTCATAGCAACTGACCACATATTGATCAATAATCCCGGACTTGTGTGTCGTCCAATGGATTCTACTTACCAAATATTTACACAAAGTTCTTCTAACACGAAAATCTCATCAATATCGATATTCTTACGGTCGATGCTGATGCCGCTGCCGCAGCCGCTGCTGCTATCTCTGTCACTGTTGCTGTCGCTGCCAACGCAGACGCTGACGCTGGCGTCGTATAAAAGAAGCAGCGCTGAAGCAAACAAGACTCAAAGTAAATGTGAAAGTGTAGGTGTAAGCAACGTTAACGAACGAAACACAAAAGAATCAGAATCGAGGATTATGCAGATTTTAATTTGGTTCTATATTTGTGGCATGTGCGCCTGCGTGTACGCGCAACACGAGGCAGTGGAGACGCTGTTTGTGCCACTGAATCTTACCGTGATGCCAATGCCGACACCGACAGCAGCGACAACGACTTTGAAGCAGAGCGAACCGGGTACTTGGAGGCAGGCGCGTCGGCGCACCACGCTGGCGGATAGCTGCACCACCAACGGTGGCACTACAGGCACTTGCCTCACGCGCTTCAAGTGCATGCGTCAGGGTGGCACAGTCAATGGCTACTGCAGCACCTATGGCGTCTGCTGTGAGAGTAGGTGCCATCAGCGTTTGCTTCGATTGATTTGTTCTAAGACTCTTCTTCTTTTCACTTTGTAGCCAACATGGCATGTGGCACCACCACTCGGCAGAAGCGCACCATCATACGGAATCCGGCCTCGTTTGCCAGCGACACTTGTCAGTACACCATCGAGGCGTACAGTGCGAACGTGCAGCAATTGCGCATTGACTTCGAGCAGTTCCAGCTGCCACAGCCGGTGGCAAGTGCCACCGATGAGCGTGTGTATGAGTGCAGGGACTACTTCGAAGCCGGCAGGTTTAAGCTGTGCGGTGTCAATGCTGGCCAACATTTGTATCTGCCCTTCAACGTGGCCGCTGGCATTGATCAGATCACGTTGACGTTTTCGGTGCCAACACGTTGGCAACTGACAGGTTGGCGCATGATTGTCACCCAGTTGGAGGGACCACAGAGCACGCCCAAGCGCAGAGGAACCACTTTGGGTGTCTTTGGTGGCAGCTCGAATAGTCTGCAAGATCTGCGCAACATCTTTGCCTCACATCACGCGGATTACGATCTCCTGGCACCGGCGGGATGTCATCAGTATTACACGGAGTCGTCGGGGAACATACGCAGCTTCAACTATCAGCCTGATATGGACTATCCTTACATGCCAGCAACTAGCTACACTATATGCATTAAGTCCATTCCCAGTGCCAGTATGATTGAGTGAGTCAAGTGGCATGTGGCATGTGGCAAGTACTTTAATTTGTGCTCGTTTCTTTGTGCAGATACAAGTTCAGCAAGTTTAGCATGTCGGTGCAAACAGACGACGCTGAGGGCTACGATGAGGCATGCCATGCCACGGTGCATACACCGGGCAGACAAGAGGACTATCTGCTGATACCACAGTCGATACTGGCCTCGAATGAAGCCTATCAGCCGACCTATTACTGCGGCACCAACGACAACCTGGTTGTCTATGGTAAGTAACTGGAAACATGCCACATGCCATATGCTACCCTGTACTTACCTCATTCGCTTCCACTCTCCATCAACAGCCTCTGCTCCCTACTTGATGCACTTCTCCAGCGATGAGATGACCCTGGACCCCGCTCAGGAGACTGGCTTCAGCATGACTTACCAACTAAGAGCCACAAATTTCTAAAGGGTCAGTGGCAAGCGGTCCAGCCATTAGTTTAAGCTACGAATTAGTCATAAATTCAACATAAAAGTCAAGTAATAAAACACGAAATTCTTTAAAAATCAGAATGATTATCTATATTTATTTATAATAAACATTAGCAAATAACTTAACTGAGTAATCAACTATATATAGCTTGGAGTAGATTCGCTTGAAGTTAGTCATAGCCAAGAAAATCTTTCACTTTTTGATGGCATTTCTTGAACGAACTTAAATATATCTCTTAGAGCTAAGTAAACACATAAATAGATTCAGATTTATATATTTTACTTAAAGATTCTTCTGTAATCTGTAGCAAACTTAAGCTTAAATTCGCTTTGAACTTGAAATGTCAGCTTAATAAATGAAGTTAGCCAAATGATAATTATTGGCCAAGTGCCTTGTATCATGTGGTGCCCAAAACTCTGAACTTTGTAGCGAAAAAAAGTAATGTGTAGGAAAACGCATTAGGAAACCAAATGAAAACCATAAGCGAAAACTCAACTCCAACTCAAACTAAAGCTGATGTTGAACCTGAACTTGTTTTGCGGTCAGCGACACGATTATCCTTTTAGCCATGTAATTAGTGCGATTAAAGTTAAGCAGCTTTTGCGGGCCAAAGCGCCATGGGATGTCTCAAAATAAATAACAGCAACAACAGCAAATACAACTACAGATATGTATGGTAATGCTAATGTCATACTGTGCGTATGAGCGATACGTTAAGAAGTTTATAGAAATTGTGACTGCTGTTTGCTCAGTTACGCATTTTGGCACTTTTTGTGAACTCTTTGCTTAGAGACGGTTGCGTGAATGCATAAAACGATCAATTTGCAGCATTAAGTGGTTGCAGCACCAAGAAGCAACAAAAATCAATCAGTCAACACCAGAACGAACACCAGCAGCATTTGCATGACGATATTGATGACTCTGTTTTTGTGTCTGGCCTTTCACTTGAACAAGGTGTTAGATTTTGGACACTCTGCTAATTGGCATCGCTGAATAGAATAGCTTCTTACAGTTCCACTCAGTCTCTTTCTCTCTCCCACTCCCACTCTCCCTCTCTCTTTCTCTTTCTCTTTCACATGAATTCTTTCTTTGCTTAAGTTATTGGAATTTTTCACACTTAACGGCGGCAGCAAAGGGCAAACAAGTTTTGTTGTAAGATTAAGTCAAGCATTTTGAATTTTAGTCTATGGCACGTGAGTGGGAGACTTAACACATAATCTGCTGATCAATATTGTTGATTGGTTGGCTTCTGTGTGGTGCTTCTGTGTCACTTTGGATTGTGGATTAACAGCAACGCATTTCAGTCCGACGGCTTCATTTGATTGGTCATTAAGGCAATGAATACTTAACTGTAAACAAATATTCATAATGGCGTCCAATTTGCTGTTAATCTTAGTGCAATAATTGTACAATTTATATGTTAAGCAGTCGCACTGCGTGTGCTCAGGTACAAAATGCAGCTCATAAATTAAATGCCAACTAAACTGCAACAAGGTGCAAACAAAGTGCAGTCTCCTCCTCCTGCTCCTCCTTTCTGCCCTTCGCACAAAAAGGATTGTGGCAGACTGCCTTTCCCTCCTTGTTGCTCCCCTATTATCCCCCTCTCCTTACTTTGCCGCGTCGCAGCTGCAGTGAAAATAACGAAAATGCATTTTAAAACTAGCCAAAAGCAAACGAGCCAAAAAGGCGAAGGGCGCAACTTGGCAGTTCACTGGACACTCGACACTTGCCACACGCCACGCCCTTCTACCCTCCACTCTCTCTCTCTCAGTGCGCCCACTCTTCTTGTGGATTTAAGTAATGATTTTGCAAAATATGCGCAAAAGTGCCAACAGCAACACCGCAATATGGTGCCCCTAAATGGACTGTAACCGGAAGTGCGAATAGCGCGCAGCTGGGACAAAAACAAGAGCAAGAAATGGAAGAACAAGGACGAGCGATGGAGATAGAGACCCAAAAGATGTTGCAACTTTGCTGCCTGTCTAATAAAGTGTGACCAAAGGCACATACACCAACACACGTACACAATCACACACACACACAGACACACACAAAGAGACGAGCTCGACTTTAAGGCTTTAAAGCTTTAAGCTTTTTGGCTAATAAGCATGCACAACAATTTATCATGGTCACACATACAAACAGAGCATACACAAACACACACACACAGACAGACAGACTGATAGACTGACAGACAGACAAAAATGGCATTAAGTTCGCAAAATGTATGCAAAAGTGGATCACAACTGACAGCGGCCTCAATTTTTGTGCGAATGGTTGGAAGGGTGGTAAAGGGAAAGGGGGAACGGGAAGTGTATGTGGCACTGGTCAGCAGCGGAAACGGAAATTGTAACGAGCATGTAAGGCGACAACCCTACAGCTGCCCCATCCCCCCACGCTCTCTGGCCACCCCTGTGCCCCGTGTCCACCGTCATTTCGGGTTCTGTGTAGTCTTATCAACACATTGTGTCGTGAACAATGTTGAAAATGAAACGAAAATATTGCAACTGTCCCTTGACGTAGGTTTTTCAGCCTGTTTCCTTCTAAAGATACAAGCAATAAAATCGAAATACAATTGCAATGAAGCACACACACACGCACACACACTGGAACACATTCAGCTGTGTGTACACTATGTTTTCTTTTTGTATTTCTTTTTGGTGTGGCATGCAGCGTGAGAATTTTACGATTGCTGCAAACTGAGGCTCATTCACGTGTATCTTGTGTGTATGAGAGAGTGTGTGTGTGTGTGTGTGTGTGTCTGCTGTGTATGCATTTTTGTTGATTTTCATGGCATATTTTACAGCGCATGTAAATACACTCAAACACTGTGGGTGTGTGTGCATTGGTGTATGAGTGTGTGTGAGTGTGTGTGCCAGTGTATGTGTGAGTGTGTGTGTGTGTATCGGCAAGAAATAAAATTGAAATGAAATATGCAAACATGAAAAATATGCGCCAGCTCGAAATATGCTACGAAAAAAATGCACACACACACACGCACACCTATTGAAACTGCACATACACTTACGTCTATACACACTCACACACACACTCACACACATACTGTTGCAACTCACCCACTGGCTGCGATTTATTGCATTATCAATAAAGTGAATAAATTTTGAGGTTATTGTGGCGTGATAACGGCCATTTTTCGTTTTTGTTGTGCCTGTAACAGTGCCTGCCTGCATGTGTGTGTGTGTGTGTGTGTATGTGTGTGTGTATAGGTGGTGTGTGTGCACTGTTTTAAGGATGTGTGATTGGTAATGCTGTGTAAATGTCGCTGTTAATTAAAAAATCGCAGTCAAACCCATTTGGCCATCTTGTTGCATGCCTCATGCCAACAACAATTAACTGATTAAGTGCTTAAATCATATGGCTTAAATCTCGTTACCCATTTAACAAAGCCCTTTAAGTTTGGGCTACAAACTACAACATGTACAAGTGTCAAGTTTTAAGACCCAATAATACCCGATTTTGGTAATTTACTTTTAAGGTTTACAACAAATTCAGTTTGCAACAGGTTAACAGATAACAAATGATGAAAATATGATAAGGATTAGGAAGAAGACTGGGTAAAAGCGATAAGGAGTTATTAAACATAACATATTATATTAAACTACATAAATTTATATAGTATTTGGTTTAAACTAACGTTCTACTAACATTTATAGCAAATTAGTTACTTTTGACGCTCATTCCAACTGTTTGCTTAGTTATTGTTAACACAAAATGTCTTGAGCCATTGGAATTAGCGTTAATAGCCAATGTTGGTTGACTAGGGCTCTTGGCCATCTCTTACTCTCTTCAGTAACTCTCCTCACTTGCTGTTGTTTCGCTGTTATTCCAATTAACTGGTCGGCAATTGTTTGAACTATAATTCTCATCAATAGAAATTTTCTGAATATATGCAAAACGCCGCTGATGCAACACACAAACAAACAACAACAAATAAACAAACAAACAAATAAATAAACAAACAACAGAAACATAACACACACACACACACACGCACACAAATGCATTTTGACACCTCGTGTGTGTGTGTGTGTGGGTGTGTGTGTTGTATGAGTTATAATATGTTAATAGCTGCCGCTTGCATGTTTACATATTGAATAATTACCGTTATGCGTTTGCATGAGTTATTGTTGCTTTTGTTGTCGATTGAGCTAAATTATGTATAGCAGCAGCAAATTGGAAATAACAACGATTAGTTGTTGCAATCAACTTGGACAGAAGCTTTAGAGGGATGGACTGGGAGAGAGGGAGAGGTAGGTAGTAAGCGGATCATTTTGATGATTGCAATGTGTCCACTTTTCATTCGAGTGGGTTAAAAGTGTATGACATCAGCAGAAAACACCTTTCGCATCATGCTCATGCCATTAAACAAATGCCATTCCGTTTCCCCTTTACACCCCCTCATCCTTGGAAGAATCAAAAATCCTCCCTCTAGACAGGCGCCCCTGCCGCACACACGCCTCCCCCCTTACCACACTGCGCAGCAGGCAGCCAAATGAGCGAGCTGAGCGAACGTTTTAATAAATTTGTAAACAGATTTGTTAATTTCAGCATTAAATTTTGATGAGAATTTGGCCATATTGTGACCCAAGCAGCACGTGTATGGGTATGTGTGCGTATCTGTGTGAGTGTGTGTGTGTGTGTGCGTTGGTGTTAAGTATGCGTGTTCAACACAAATAACGATAAAAACACAAAGTTAACTGCAAACTCGGTGGAGTACAGAAGAGTGGAAGTAACAGAGTTGAGTTTTTAACTTTACGCTGTATCTCTATCTTTCTGTGATGCTATCTCTGTCTAACCAACTGCATCTCTATCTCTGTCTCTTTCTAGCTGTCTCTGTATACGCTTAAAGGCATTATAAGCCAACCGACAACATTGTCGACAAAAGGCGTAAGAATTTAATGAAAATCATTAACAAAGTGTTGCTCAAACTTTAAGATTGACAGGGGATGATAGCAGTGAGCAGGGCGTGGCAGAGAGAGGAGAGAGAGAGAGGGTGTGAGGGCGAATGTTGTAAGCAAGTTTATGATGAGCCACGAAAATTAAGACTACAAATGTTTGTTTGGCTTAAATGAGTTTGCCAGTCAGGTCGCTGTCATCTTGTGTGTATTCCCTCTTGCCGCCTACTCCTGCCATTTCAGGGTACAACCAATAAAAATGGCACACAACTGACGAAAAGTTTTCAGCTTGAAATGATGAAAATGTCATTCAAGGAGAGAGACAGTCAGGGAGAGAGAGTGAGAGAGAGAGCGAGGGAGAGAGGTGGGAGGCAGAGAGCTTCGGCTTACATAATAAATGAATGAACTGAGCGTCCCGTGTGCTTTTTATGGCCATGTTAATTATTAGATTGAATTCAAAATGAGCCTTTTGACTTTTTGTTGATGCTCGCTTTAATTTTAAATGGTCAGCCCAAATGTCTTTCACTGGGCCATCTAACGCTTTTGGGGCCGTAATAAGGACCACAAAAAAACAACAGCAACTGGCAAACTAATAAGGATAATGCTCGCCTGGCTGCCTCAGCGCCTCTGCGTGTCCATCTTCGCAGGCAAATTGCCAGCAAAAATAAAAATAGAAGTGAAAAAAATCGCATTTCTAATTGCATTTGCAACAATTTCGTGCTGTTGCCGCGGTTGCAATTAACGCGAATGTGCAAAAAAATTGTGCTGCCTACTTTTGGGCGGCGGTTAAACGCCTTTCAACGCGCTGAAGAGTCGTGAATGCTTTCAACTCTCAACTTTTGACTTTGTAATGTCGGCAATGGAAAGTGTTGAAATTAAACGCATCTACGGTGACATTAAGACCAAAAAGCGTAAACGAATCTTGCAAGGGATATAAAAATGTGTCGACAAAAATATCAAAATATACTGCTCACAAACAAAGTTTAATAGATTATCTTAAGGGCAACATAAGCTTTAGGTAACTACTTATGCACTTACTTTTTAGTCAAACCAAGTTATGCACTTTAATCCTAATAGTATATAAAGTAAATTGCAGACTTGTTTACCCAAAGTAAGCTTTAAATAAGTGTACTTAATAAATAACTTATCTCAAAATATGTTAAATCTTTCATAAATTGTCATTTAAAGCCGCCATTAAATAATCAATTATTTGTGTTGCCTTCAATGTTAAATCAGTCGTGTAAATCTGCCTGCCAAGAAAGCGCGTTTCGATATTAATAAATTATTTATTTACCATCTAATACATCACTTTACCATGCCAGCAGCTCTCTATTTGTTCTTGTCCCTGGCTGTGTCTTTGCAGCCGCAAAAGTGCGGCATTTAGCTGTCACATTTTGTGGTGCTTTTCACTTTAAACCCGAAAATTTTTAGCATAAGCGACAGCACTCGAAAGTAGGCAACACAATTTAAATAAATTTTCAGCTAATTTATAAAATGAGCCCAGTGAAAAGTTTGTTTTCCTATTCCCCTCCCTCACAGTCTCTCCTTCTCCTTTTCGCCAGGTCCGCTTTCGCTTTTTGCTGCGGTTTAAATATGTCGAGAGCTATTAAATATATATGTTCAAATATACATATATATATATTCTAGCAGTGTCGGTTATTGTCGGCTAAGGGGGCGGATCCGGGGGCGTGTCAGTGGGTGGACAGTGCGTGACAGTTTTTTGGTAGCCGTCTCATTTCAATTTGTGTGTCGTGCTGTTTGGCTTGTTAGTCGCCCGCTGGCAGGACATGCCTATGCCCCAGAAGCGGCCCTTGCTTCTGTCCCCAACCTGTCTCCGCCCTTCCTCACTCACATACACACACACACACACACACACAGGACATTTTGCATCAATGTGGTCGACTGTCAACGCTGAGTGTTGTCGTTATTGTTGTCGCTGTTGTTGTTATTGTGTTGCGTGTTTCCGCTTTTCGACAGAGATTAAAAAATTTTCAATTTTCCGTGGCATAAGCGCAGCTCGCAGCATTTTGTTTGCTTAGCACAGGGTAAGGGGGATGGAGGGCGGTGAAGGGGGAGTTACAGTACTGCTTATGCAAGCAGGAAGGTATCCATAGCTGTGTGTGCGTCTGTGTGTGTGAGCATTAGCTCTGGCATTGTAGCATTTTTGTGGTTTTGTTGTTGTCCTTGGCCAATGGCAAACGGAGATTAATGTTTTTGCTAGTTGCCAATAAGAAAAACACACACACACAAACACACAAACACATACACAGGGAACACACACTCAGGGGAAATGTAGGACACTTCGTGTTGTTTTTAACAAGCTCAATCAAAGGCCAAGCAAATGAGCCTCATGCACGTTAGTGCGTTTTTCAATTAACTTAATGTTCATAAAAACAAGTCGAAAGCCACAAACACACACACACACAGCGCACATATACACACACACAGAGCAAACTGCCGTCCAAAATGAAAAAGAATATAAAAGAGTAAAGCGTTGAAAATTTATGACATTTTGTTTTTTTATGGCCAAGAGCATTGGTATGTCGATATGCGATATGCGCTCGATTGGCCCACAGTTGCTGCGGGGGTTACAGAGTCCTATGGGTATGTAGGAGTGTGTGTGTGTGCGCTGCAGGTGTACAAGTGTGTGTGTGCTGTCAATTCAATCAAATGCTTCATACATCAATGGACAGCGACAGCATTGCTTGCATATGTAGCAAACACGTATGCAGATGTGCCACCTGGGGGAAGGGCCAAGGGCGAGGGGGGTGTAGAGGGAGTTGGACAACCCTTTGCAGTAGCAGCAGAAAAAAAAACAGAAAGCAAGAACAAGCACAACATGTTGTAACATCATCTAGTAAAACACTAACAAAACACGAACGATGCCACTAAGCGACAGTAAAGTGCAAAATTCTTTGCATGAAATGCCGATGAAATTCATAAAAACAGCTCACGTTTTATTGAAATAAAATATTTATGTAATGGACAGTGAACTGTTTGTTGTTGTTACACTCTTGGCTATAACTGTTATTGTTGTTGTTGTTGTTGTGTTGGCTGGGACTAAAGGTTAACATGCGCTTAAAAGTGGGCAAAAAGCGGCATGCAGATGGAGTAGCTACATATGTAACTGTATATATACCTTGTAACCCTCTGCAGCTTCCCTACGCCCACGGGCCACCCTTAGTGTGGTATAGTGCTTGTTGTTGTTGTTGTTGCTGCGGTTACATTTCAAGTCGTAAATTTGTCGCACGTAAAGGTTTAAGCAGCCATGTTACAATCCCGCTCTCTCTCTCTCTCCCTCTCTCTCTCTCTCTCTGCTCTCTACACTCTACACTCTCCACTCCCCTCTTCGTTTGCCTTGCGTGACTAAAAGGTTCATCAGATAGCCCAGAAAATTATGTTTCTTCTCCCACTCCGCCCTCCGCTCTCCGTCTCAGACCTGCTTCCCTGCTGCTCATCGTCTACCTGCCTCGCCGTGTGGCAGAGTCAAAAATTCATTGAATTGCGGCCGCTGCATTATTAATAAGCCCGAAAAATTGTTGTTGCCTGCTACTTGGGAACACTTCGTGGATGATGTGCTTTTTGGGCACAACACAGCTCACGGTTGTAGTTAAGGGCGGGGTTTTGGGGGCGGTTGTGGCATGCCCCGCAATATTGCAAACGCAATTGAAACGTGCGATGGCAACTTTAACAGTCGTCTTGCATTTATTTCAATTTACCGTCTACGGTCTACGATTGCTATTGTTCTTGGTCTTGTTCCTGTTGTTGTTGTTGTTTTACTTTTGTCCATGGAGCAGTCACAATTCTTTTGTCTTTTAACTGCCTTTTAGGGCTCTCGCACGTTTCTTTTGCTTTACGTTTCTCCCCTCCCTTCCTGCTTCTGCTTCTGATTCAGCTTCGTCTTCAGCTTCGACTTTGGCTTTACATTTGGTTTGTCTGCACTTGAATTTGCCTGCCACATGAAACGTTGCATAGTTTTAGGGGCTGTGCGATAAACAAAAGAAACTGCGAACTTGGGAAAACAGCAGCAGCAACGGCAACGGGGCGGAAGTTAAGTCTTCTACTGGCTTCTGGGTGGGTTTGGGGCTAAAGTGCTACAGCCATTGAGCATGAGAAGCTCTTCAGCAAAAAGCGATCAATAAACTGATATCAAATGTCCTTGAGTTGACAAAAAACCAAAAAATTATAAGTAACTGGAAATTTCTATAGGATTTAGGATTTATTTCTATGTATAAAATAATTTTCACTTAAGAATATTGTAGGTAAACCAAGCAAATTGTCAAATCCTTTAATACTCTTGTATTATTATTTTCCAACACAGACTTAGTAAACTATCTGATCGTTCCATTGGCTCAGTGTGCGACAGTGGCCGCAGGATGTGTGCAAATGTTTTTGCATTGATTGATTTTTCATTACATATGAGCGACATCCGCCGGGGCCAGTGGGAGGCAACAAGGCAGTCAGGATATGCAGAACATGTCCACCATGGACATTAAACGCTCGACAATGTATGTCTGGCTGTGTGTGTGTGAGTATGTGTGTCTTTGCCAGAATGTTTACCACTTCCGGTTTCCGCAACGGCAATGACAACGGCAACAATGGCAAACGGCAACTGCAACAGCAACTGCAGCAGAGAGCAGCAACAGCAATGGACATAGCAGCAGCAGTAGCAGTTGCAGCTGCAGCTGAGACAGAGGCTGTGACTGCGACTGGGGCACAATTGTGATAATGAAACAACTGCATTTTTGGCAGCTCTCACTCACACAACAGAGAGCGAGAGCGGGAGAGGAAGAGAGAGAGGGAGAGGGAGTCGAGGAGGCAAACGTTTGTTTCACATTTCCGTCACACATGCGAGTCGCCCACATGTGTCAATGTGGACAAGTTCAGTTTAAGCGAAGCTGCCAGACGATTGCCAGCACCAGCACCAGCATCGGAATCAGCATCAGCATCAGCAACGGCATCGGCAGCAGGACAAAGGACAAAGCAATGGACATTTAGCAGTCCTCTGAGAGCGAGAGAGCAAGAGTGTGAGTAAGAATGAGAGGGGCATAGAGCAGGGAATTGAGAATATCTTGGTGGCTCTGCTCTTTGACACGCGCTCGATTGCAATTTGGTTTTTGCATGTGTTCACTGCAAGCAAAATGTATAAAATGACAGTCAGCCCAGCAGCCTAGCAGCCCAGCAGCCCAACAGCCCGCACAGCACAGTTGTGTTGCCCCAGTGCCCCGCCTACTGGCCTTCGCCGCCCTACCCCCTCTTAAGCAGTCCTTGCCAGCCTGCACTGTGTGCCAAATTGCTCAAATGTCCCGCAAATTCTGTCCATGTGCCATTTGAGGCTCCAATTCGCTTTAAAGTAACATTTTTCATTTGCTGCAAGTGTGTGCTGTGTGCGTGTGTGTGTGTGTGTGTGTGTGTGTGTGTGTGTCTCTGCAAATATGCAATATCCTGTGCGGCGACGACTTGAAGGCTTTGCCCTGTTCGCTGTGCCACAACTCGGAGTGCCAATGTTTGTCATTTTGGAGGCCTGTTAATTTTGCACTAAAATCGATTTTTCATATGCAGAACCCCCGCAGCAGCCACACCCCCTTACTTTGCCTACTTTTGCCCTTGATCGTTTGGCCACAGACTGTGTAACTGTTACTGTGGAAAATTGCCGGAAAATATTGAATGCAGAGCAATGTGTCTGGCATTTTCCCATGTGTGCGGCATGTTTAACCCCGTTTGTAGGCAACAACAACAAGAACAACAAATAGAAGAACAACTAGAACAAGAACAAATGTAAGATGCATCAGAAAAACACCAAGACGGACAGACAGACAGTAAGACCGTAAGAGAGACAGACAGACCGTCAGTTGGCTAATGTTTTATTGCTGCTTGCAATTGCCATTTTGGCCTCAGACGCTGTCTGCAAACTGCAGGCAACGAAAATGCAATTGTATAAGACTTAAATTAATTAATTTGCCACACACACAAACACACAAACACACACACACACAGAGACACACACATTTATTTACTGCCACACAGACAGAGCAAATCCTTTGGCAAGTGTCTGGCCTAATGAGTTGATGCTCGAGTCAATGCTCGAGTTTGCCACGTTTTTGCCGTGCTTATGCAACGACCACAGTGCCTGCCAAATAGTTATGTGCCCAGTTAACTGCTAAGCTTAGCAGAGCATGCACGACTCTGGGATACCAAGCAATAAATGATTATAAACTAATTTAAAATAAAATCAAACAAAGACAATTATAAGTTTTATGTGGGAAATTCCATCAAACCCGCTTGATAACTGCTATCGATAGTCGCGTCGATAGGCCCAACGATAGCCACAATTTGTGCTGCATTCCTGTAGCCCAAACGGTGTCTAAACTTCTGATAGTTTGAGGACAAACGAACACAATTAGATGTCTACTCGTAGTTGTTGCCTGCTCTTTGATGCTGTCTTGTGGCACAGTTTTGTGTCTTGTCCAGCAGCCCCTTTGGTGTGTACACGCCCCCTTCCCACCCAGTGCATGCCACAAAAAATTGCCCCTTTTGGAGCAATTTGTGGCAATCAGGAAATGGGCAGAAAGCAGAAGAAGAAGCAGAAGACGAAGCGATTCCCGACGCTGCATTAGCTTTAGAATGTGGCCAAGGCGACACTTTTGCGTTTTTCGTAATTAAATTAGTGCCACTGTCCGAGCATTAGTTACAGTTACCACACACACACACACACACACACACATACGGAGAGTGGGAGAGGGTAAGAAGAAGAGGGGGAGAGGGAGGGGGAGGGAAACATAGCCACTATACACATGGCATGCTGGCAGTTTAAAGTTGGCCACAAACCTCAGACAGGAAACGCAGCACGAGGGGAGTTCAAGCAGTAGGTGGAGGAGATGGTGATAAGGGGTTCGTAGAGGGGAGAAGTTGGGGGAGGAACATGGACATTGTCAGCAACTGATTTTGTGAGAATTTTAAACGTTTTATTTGTTCGTTACGGATTTCACAGTTTTATTTCAGTCAGCTTAGTTTTGTGGCATTTTGCGGTTTCCAACTCGTTTTGTGTCCGTTTCCCTCTTTGTATGTGTGTGTGTGTGCCACGCCCACTTGTGTGTGTGTGTATGTGTGGCCCGTGTGTTTGAAGAGCTTAGACAGCTACTTAAGAGTTGTGCTGTGTGTAAGTAGCCCTGTATATGTGTGTGTGTTAGCTTGTGATTTTTGCTGTATTTGAACTGTTTTTTGTTGCATAAAGTGTGACAGCATTTGTTGATTGCAGCTCGCAGTGTGACCGTTTTTATTTCTCTACTTTTTGCCATTTCTCTTTGGAATTTACAAAGCTCAATTTCATTTGGTTGGCTGAAACTGGTCAACAGACTATTTGCCATAAAACCCCTTATATTTTGGTCATTCTCCATTGTTGTTGTAGTTGTTTTTGGCCCGATTTCTAGCCCTATTCTGGCCCTGGTTCTGGCTGCCTGCCTGCGCTTGTGTAAAACTATTTTCGAGGATTTACGACGAAATTGTTTCAAACTTTTTGATTTCGTCGCACGTTGCTCACAACTCTTGACTCTGCTACACAAATTCCAACTCCCCCTTAAAGCCCACTGCCTTGATGCTGCTTCCACTCCTTTCCCCACCTCCCTTCCTCCTTTTCAGGCTGGAGCATACTCGACCCGTGGCCTTTTGGGATCCACATTCCCGTTCGCTGCTCGATTTGTTTGTTTGGCTGTTGAGGCCCGCATGAGAAGCAAGCGACGCGAATTGTCGACTCTGGTCACACTCACATACACACACATAGACACACAGAGAGAAAAAAGGATTAGGAAGTACGTGCATGTAACCACTGTGCATTCGCTTTTCCCCTTTGCTCTTTGCTCCTTTGGTGCCTTCGCTTTGCCTGGACATGTTGCGGTGCAGGATGGTTTGTTTCTCTCTTGGCGAGCGCAATTTAAAGTGCCCTGAAGCGTGCCACACACAAACCCTCACACACACACATACTTACACTCATATATTCACAGTGGTGTGCACGTCCTTGATGCCAACTTAATTACACGTAGCTGAGACCAAAGCACTCATTTTCACTTTTTCCTCGACCCGTTTGACTCGAGTTAAAGCTGATGCCGATTATTATCTGGCATTTGCATTCGACTCTAAGTACTCACACTCACAATCATATTCGTATTCGTATTCACAGTCACATTCATACTCTCGTTCGTGTTCGTGTTTGTGTTCGCATTTCGAGGCACTTTTAATACGCTTAAGTGCACTGCGAGCCCCTAAAACTATGCTATGAAAAATAGTTCAACAACTTTATTATGAAATTTTTCACAAGCTTCTGACGCGCTACGGCAAGAACGACTGGAGAGCCGGGAAAGAGGCACTGAGCTGATTCAAAGTACAAGCGAATCCAACAACAAAGACAGAAAAATAAATAAAAATAGCATTTATACATATGCAACTGTATGTACGTGTGTGTTTGTGTGTTGAGAGAGAGAAGTCGACTGAAGCGCTTGGCAAATAGAAAACAACAGAATAAAACAGAACAAGCAGAAGAACAAGAGCCCCAAAACAGCAACACAAAAGTAGACAGAGATTTCATGCTCAACAATAAGCGAGAGAATGAGACGACAACTGAAAAGGAGAGGGAGTGAGATCGAGAGCGAGAGAGAGTAAGAGAGTATGAGAGACGGTTACAAGACAAGCTGACAAGTATGCTTAGTGGGCCGTGCAAAGGTTTTTTTGCGACTGATTTTGAGTCTGATTCAGAGTCTGAGCTGTGTGTGTAATTGTTGGGAATGCAAGCGAGTGAACAGTTGATATTCATACGAATAACTCAACCAAATGAATACCCGTTAACTGAACGGCAAACCGTTAACAATTTCAAATACATACAATTTCAGAGACAGCCACTCAAAACTCAAGTGTTTGGTTGAATTGTTTGGAGTCACAGTTTATAAGTCCCTGCATATTAGAGCTCTCAACTCCACTCAGTCAGAGTCTAGTCTCGGGCCTTTGAGGCTTAAAATATAACAAAGCAAACTGAAATCTAGCAATGCAGGTCATATCGGATGCAGTTTAAAAGCCTCTTGGAAGCTCTGAGTTGGCATGACATTTTGAATTTAATAGTAAAATTAGATTTATCATTATGTTATAGACAGAGCAATACTTTTAGTAGATGATAGTCGACTGCTTGTTAATATTATTTAACCACAAATATTTAAAATTGTTTATTAAATATGTAAGCTATTAAATAATACCTTAAACATTTTTTTAGGCCCAAATAAAGTGTTTCCCATTGCTTCCAAACTTTTACACGAATCTATTTCCTTTTAAAGCTTTAAAGAAGTTCTATGAAAAGCATAAATTTAATTTAACATTAAATATGTTTTCTTTACCTACATATATTTAATAGATTCTCAAGTAATAGAATTTATTCTTCAATAATTGTGACACTTTACATGAAACTTACGTCAAATGTTAATGGCTTGATTAAAATTGCTGGCAAATGTCTTAATTAATTAACGGATAACAAGTTTCCCATGGCCTATACTTTCCCAACTCTCTCTTTTACCGTCTCTCTCTCTTTTCCTCTCTCTCACTCCCTGTCTTTAACTCTCTTTGCAGCTCTTTAAGTTGTCTGCTCTGTTTAGGCACTTACTTAAGTATAACATAAAACAACTGACTAAGTAACATCAACAGTGATTGTCATTTGAGCGCAGCGACTGCTAGTTATAGTAATTACATAGATAGTTAGTACTTGTTAACTGGTATCTGTAGTAATTTGTAGGCTTTGAGCAGCGGCTATTATAGCGTAAGTCGACAGAGAAGCAGAGACAGCCACAGTGACACAAGCAAAGACAGAGAGAGAGAGACAGAGAGAGAGAGACACAGAGAGAGAGCGAAACATAAACTAACAGGCGAACGTATCGTTAATGTGCTTGTGAGCCAAGAGCTGCTTATGGCCAGGGTATGAGAGGGCCAAAAGGGGGGGTGGCGGAGAATGGGGCGTGTGTTTGTGGCTGCGATGTGAATAAAGATGAGAATGGAAATGGAAATGAAGGCCTATTCGTGGCGAGGGGAGTGGCAGGGCAGGGCGGTGGCGGAGAGGGGGGAAGGGCTCGTTGCATGCGCTTAATGCAAATCCTTGAAACCACTTGCGGCCCACTCGAAATTTTTAATTTTTGCCACAAAAGCCGCACTCGACAGAACTCGAGGCGCATCAACCAACCAGCCAACAACTCGACACAGGCACAACCATGTGTGTGTGCGTGTGTGTGATGGGGTGTGTGTTTGGGTGTGTGTGTGTGTGTAAGTGCTGTGTGCGGCATGGCTGTTGCAAGTTGCAAGTTGCAACTGTTGCAATGGGCATGAAACAGAAACACTTTGGGCTGTCATGCACCTAGACGGAATTACAAGTGTGAGCATGTTCTGTGTGTGTGTGTCTTTGTGTGTGTGTGCCACTGATTGTGTGTGTGTGTGTGTGGTTACAGTTGCCGCAGTTACAGATAACACAGCGTTGGCCAGAGCGGAAAGACAGCGCTCAACGGGCGTGGCATAAGTGTGTCAAAACAGTAGGCAAAACGACTGCATAGATACCCTGTAAACTGGCATTTATTAAAGGGATTTATGTTACATAATGAATGTAGTAAAAATAATAGAAAGTTTTAACTACAGTGAAGCTCCTGCTCATGAACAGCTGCTTACAGCTACACTACTACAGCTAAGTGCTCTAAATTTCCACTATATCTTGGCTAATAACTGCTTAGCTGGCTAAGATGTTATGTGTATTTAAGAGCACTGAAAATTCAGTGTTGGAAAAACGGAAAAAGGCGCATTGCATTTTCATTGCTGTTGACTAACTGTGCATAGTGCAGCAAAGTTGCAAGCGAGTGTGTGTGTGTGTGTGTGCGTGTGTATGTCCATGTGTGAGTGTGTTTGTTGGAAAACTTACTCATAACGCGTACAGCTCGGCGCTCATTGCATTCGTGAACTTTATTAATAATGGCGCCAAACAACATGAACGTCGGCCTCAGACGCTGCACCGTCTCCGTGTTTGGCCTCCCTTAGCTCCATGTCCATGTCCATATCCGTCTCCCTGTCCGTGTCCATGTGCACGTCCGTCTGTCTGTGCCGTCTATGTGTCTATCTACTCGTATATGTGTGAAAATCGGCGAGAAAAATTGCAGCAGCCAACCAACTGCTGCTGCTGCTAAAAAAAAACGCTAAAAAAACTAAAAAAATAAAAATAAATAAAAGAAGATGAAGTAAAAAAAATGGTTGAAATATAACAACATAAAAGCAGGCAAACAGCAGAAGCTGGCAAATAAAAAGTAGCACAAAAAAAAAACATAATAAAAAAGTGAACGAGATGAGATGAGCTGAGAGGAGGAAGAAGAAGCAGCAGCAGAGCAGCAGCAGCAGCAGCAGCAGCAGCAGCAGAGCAGCAGCAGCAACTTGCAGTACAAAATTATTATTTTTGCCAGCGGCTGAGCCAAGTTAAGCTGAAGCTGGCGGGCTAAAGGGGCGGTGAGAGGCGTGGTGGAGGTAAACGTAGTTTTCCATATAAACAAATTAAAGCTGCTTTAAGCCAAAGCCAGCTGTAAAACGACAAAACACACACACACACCGAAACACACACTCAAGCACATACGCGAGCACACACATTAACGTACGCAATGATGGCAGTCATAATTATGCTGCCACGCCCTGTTTCTCACATGCCTAGCAAAAGACATTCATCTTTTGGCAGCTGCAGGTCCTTTCCCTGCTCATCCTACCCCTCCCTCTACCCCTTCTTCCCTTTATGCCCCTTGCGTCCTGTGTCCCATGTCCTCTGTGGCTGCTTTCTAAGCTGCCATCGCATCGCATCACTCAGTCAAAAAATTTCAGCGCGTCAAGTTGTGTTAACGGCAACAAGCAGAACACGAAGAAGAAGAAGAGGAATTAGTGGCAGTGGCAGTGGCAATGGCAGTGGCTGAAGCAGAACATGGCTAACACTCAACAGCGCGTCTCTCGGCTTTCGCTCAGCTGTGCTAATTACAGCTGACAGTTTTCTTTTGCTCCTTGCGCACAACGTGACGTATGAGCAATGTACGTGCGGCAATTAATAAACGATGCCAACAGCAAAAGGAGTGGGCACACTGAGTGGGTGTTAGGGGGGAGTGGCAGTGGAGAAAAGTGACTGCAAAGCGCTTTGAGTAGCGACAAAACTCTGCTATTGATTTTTGTTTGGCTGCGTAATTGAATTTAGATGCATGTATTTGTGTTTCAATTCAATTGCAGAACTCACCTCCCCTCTCCACACCCCCTACCCCACTTCCTCCCCCCTCCTTGTTGTATCTTCTTACCCCCCAACTCCAGTTTGTGCCTGCTACTATTAATTAAGTGCGCTCTGACCTGAAAAATCAAAAAGTTGACAGTATAAATTACAAAACAGGCAGCAGGCAGAGGGAAGGGGGGAAAGAAACTCGAATTGCCAACAATCAGTGTGGCACCCACAAAAAAATAGAAATACAAAAATAAGGCACAACAAATGGCCAAGAAGTTGCTATGAACAAACGTAGGGAAAAAGGGGGCGTGGGTGGTGTAAGGGGCGGTGGAAAAGGGCTGTAAGGCAGCCGCAGCGCAGCAGAAAACTGTCAAGAGTCTCATTAATTGAACAAAGCATTCGAGTGGAGCTAACAGTTAACTATAGGCTCTGACGACAGAGAGCGAGAGAGAGATGGAGAGAGAGTGGGGAGTGGAGCGGAGAGGGGGAAGCAGAGAGAGGGGTTAGCAAATTAGCAGCAGCAGTTTGAGTGGGCAGCAAATGAGCAAGCAATTTTTTATGCTATCAAGCAGCAGCAGCGGCAACTGTGGCAACTCTGGCAACTGTGGCAAACTCTTCTTGTAACTTTTCGCCGTTTTGTTTGTTGCGCCAGGCGACTTTTAAGCAGTTACTACAACCCTTTCTCCCCCTCCTTCTCCTCCTGCCCACACAACTCCCGCTGTTTGCCAGGCAGCGAAGCGACAATGATGATGATGCTGCTGCCCAGTCTTTCCGCTTCTATCTCCGTCTCTGTACTCTGTCCTCTTTCGTCTTCCCTTCCCTGCCCCCTCTACTCCTTTGCCAACTACTCCACTGAGTTCTACAGTTCTCGGACTTTGGTTCTGGCGCTTTGTGCGCTTCCGTTTCCGATTTTGTTAGTTTTTTTTTTTTTGGTAACTACTGCCAACTGCTTCGTATTTCACTTGAGGGGTGGTGTAGGGGGTGTGAGAGGGGTTGTTAGGGCTGCACTGCCACGAAATGTTTTGCAAAGCGGCACTTAAGCGCACTTTTTGCCACAGCAAATATGTTGCCTCATCTCATACTGCTCAGTGTCGTCTCTCGCCCACTTTTTAGCCCACCGCCCACTCGGTGAGTATCTGCCCCTTCCGACTTCACCGTTAGAGCAATTTCATTTGGCCATTTGGCCATTTCGCTCGCTGCTTTATGGCTTGCACTTTGCTATTTGGCTGAGGCAAGCTGAGGTAGCATCAGCGTAATTGCGGTTATTTCACCTGTCGAAAATAAAACAAAATGCAACCAGGTGAAAACAAGTTGCAATTTGTACTCGCAGTAGCAAACAGTTCAATTTCGTTGCTCTCTCTACAGTAGCAGGAGCAGCAACAGTGCTCGAATTGCAACGTTGACAAGTTTGTGGCATGTGCAACTTCCCCTTCAACACATCTGTACAACACACAGGCTAACACCCACTAACACCCACACACACACACTCATTGGCTTGCCTTGAGCTCGACAGCGTCTTTAACTCCAAACAGAAAAAGTCAATTTTCTGGTAAATTTGCTGGACTCGTTATAACTCTCAATCACTTAGTTTTCTATTTCCTACAGTTACCCCCAAAAGTAAGCACACACACATGTATGTATTTGTGTTTGTATTGATGTTTACTTTTTGCCATTGCTTGTTGAACTTGTGGGCAGCTGAAAAAGAGCTAAAAAAAAAGTAGCTGAAAACACTTTTCTTTGGGCCATTTCATAAATGCAGCCATAAATCAGCTTTCAGTTTGCCACGAATTGATTTTTAACTTTTGTCGTGCCGTTTTCCTTTTTCATTTCCTGCCCCCCCCCCTCCCTCTCCTCCACTCCCCTTTCTCCTTCTCTCCTGCATTCTTATCGCATTTCTTTGGCTGTAGCTTGTTAACGGTTTGCTTTAAAAAGTATAAAAAAATGAACGTTATTTAATATTTAATTTCTGTTCATTTTTCTTTGGTCTCCTTTCATTTCTTTCGCTCTCTTTTTGCTGCTTCTTCTGCTTCTCTTTCTGTTTATTTTGCTGCCCGCTTTTAATCAATTTCTGGTGTCATTTTATGCCAATTATTTGCCTGTCAGCTGCCTCATCCTTTGTTATCCTTATTCCTGCCATAATATGTCATTCATATGCTGAACTCGATTCACTTTCACTTTTTATACATGGACATGACTTGGTATTTTATCAAAGAAACATTTCTGAGACAAGTATTTTATTTAAACCATTTTGTTTTCCTTTAAATGTTGATACATTTTATAATTTAATAAGTCTTAGTTTAGTGTCCTTAAGAAAGGATTATTCTTTTGGCCAATTTTTAATAGATTTTCAAAGCATCTATAAAGATCTTTTGTAGCAGTGTATTTTAATAGCTTTTTAACTGCAGTCAGTGACTGCTATATACTGCTATATATGACTTTTATTTAAATACCGGGTGTCTTATAGTCGTGCACTTTTTCTACACTTTTATTGCTACAATTTATACCAAGTTTCTATATTTATGGCTTTGGTGTCTTGTGTTATAAACGTTAAATTGCTTGGGATGCCTTACAGATGGGAAGAGAGAGAAGAAAAGAGGGAAACAGGAATAGAAAGAGGGTGATTGAGAGAGGCAGAGAGAGAAAAAGAGTATAAGAAAAGTTAGTCAACAAATTTGATTATTGTGGCTTTAATAGTTATTAGCACAACACAAAGCAAAGACTTTTATAGACTTTGGAAAAGGATTAAAGTTGAGGTAAAAATAAATGAAATTTAAATATTTGACTAGAATTTACTAACTGCCAGTCAGTCCCAAATGCTTAATGTATTTCAGCGTTTAAAGCCTTCTTGGCTGAGGCTGAGTCTCAGGATATTGGTCAATAACCAGTCGTATGGCTTTGTGGATGGCCAAACAGCTTGTCAGCCTGAAAGTTGTTCAATGAATTGTGATTGTGTTGGCCAGAAAGCATAACTGCAGCTTGTGCACAGCTGTTGGCTTTAAGTAAGTAAGCCATAAAAGTGCAGTAGTAGCCACATAAACCCTTTTAGCAGATACTTTCGCTTTTTTTTTGTGCTCTAAGTACGATATGGAGTAATGTTGTTCAATGGAAAATGACAAACACTTTGTCGACACACACACACACACACACACATACATAGAAATATATATAGATTTATGTATGTGTCTGTCTTGCTTACATTCCTCTACTCCCTCTCCCTCCCCCTCTCTCTCTCTCTTTCTCTTTTTCGCTGTTTAGAAATCTGTCTTTTAGTAGTCTTTTGTGATTGTCTTGTGCTCCGTGTGTGTCCATCGCGTGCTCGACAACACTCGACACGAGCATTGAAAGTGCAGCAAGGACACGCTGTAGCTGGAGATGGAATTGCCGCAGATGGAGTGGCCAGTGTTGCCACCTTCAACTTTAAAGTGGATTTCCGTTGGATTTGTTGCGGTTGCGTGTCACTGACATTGCTTCACTATCGACTGCCAATAGAGTCTGCAGCGACAGGGGTGTTACCAAGGGGAGTACAGTGGGACTTTTATGTCTTCCGGCCAGCATAAATACTTGAGAGCTTGTTGCTGCTGCTCTGACTGCAGTCGAATGTCAAAAGAAGAGCAAACCAAAGTTTTGCTGACAGTCATAGTCGCTGTTATTTTCTGTTTCTTCTTTTTTTGCACCAAAGAAACCAAAGCACCATGACAAATGTCCCCGAAAGCATGTGCGTGTGTGTTTGTGTGTAAAAGTTGGTGTTGGCATAGCACAAGTTTTGCGAGTTTTACAGCTAAACGCCTTGCAATTGCTAAGCGTCTGTCGCTGTCTCTGTGTCACCTGTTTCACCTTCCCACAGAACTGTAGTTCTATACACATACATTTACTTGCTCTCTGTGTGTCTGAGCCATTACTGCGTTTATTGGCTTAAAGTGTTTGACAATTCATTAAGTGGCAAGCTTTCACATTGCTAGCGGAATTTGCTTGTGTCTGCTTGTGAGCTGCTTACAGGCGCGTAAATTGCATTGTCGGCATTTGTCGGGGATCAACAAGCTAAACAGACAGAAAGACAGGCAGATACACAGACCAACAGACTGGTAGACAGACAAATCGACCGACAGACTGGTAGACAGACAGACACGTTAATTTCATGGGGCTTAAACTGCAATTTTCGGTGCAGAAGTGTCAACAAATTTGCTGGGCATTAAATTGAATTTGCATAAGCAGTTCAGCAAGCAGTTGTCATAGCTCAGTTTGTTTGCGACAAACAGCTTTTGTCTGTCGGACAAGTCATTTAATGTGCCGCCCCAAAGTATGCTACACGAAATGCACCCGTCGTTAATATCTATTGCCCAAAACTGATTTTATGACTCTTTTGTTTAATGTAGCAAAAGGTTTTAATTTTTTTGCAACCTTTAGATTTTAACTTTGATCAGTTTACAATATCATGTGAGAATTTAAGCTGTCTGCAAACGCATTTAATTAAGTAAACTGTATTTTCTTCAAGGAAACTGCTAAGCTAAACGAAACACACACAACGACAAGCCAAAATTACATTCATTCGCACACACTCAAGCACACACACTCTTTCACTTGTATATACACGCACACGTGCCAAACTATAAAATAATAAACCAAATTTGTTGAGCAAGTTTAAGTGAAAATGTTAAAAGTAAAGTTTTTGCTACAGAAATAAAGACAAACATTGTTATCACCTACAAAACAGAGCAGCAGCCTGCCAGAGAGTTACAGCAGCAGCAACAAGCAGGCCATCAAAACGTTGCAGGAGTAAAGTACAGGAGAGGAGGCGTAGGTGGGCATGGTGCCTTTTGGGGTTGTTGGCGCTGCCGATGCCGTTGGCGTTGGAAACGTGCAAATAAGTTGAGCAACAGAGCGAAGCAAAGGCAAAATATTTATACAAATAGGTTATGCAAACAAACTTAGACCAAGGCACACACACATGCACACACACACACACTCAGAGATACACAGATAGAGGGAGATAAGTTGATGGCAATGCAGACACGCATTCTACAAAGGGGGCGGCAACGGGGTGTGGCACAACATGAGCCTCCCTGGCTGGCGCCAGACACAGCAGGACATAATGAAGTTTGAGCTTGAGACTCAATGAAATGTCAACAACGTTGATGCTGCTACTACTGTCGCTGACAATGTGATTGTTATGGGAGCCAAGAGGGGGTGAAGGGGGGAGAGTGGAGGGTAGAGAGAGAGAGAGAGAGAGAGAGGATTGCTTCAATTGCCACGATGACGCTGATGGTATAAAAAACAGCGCTGAATGACAACTGACGCATATCGCATTACAAAGTGTGGCAGCAACAAGCAGCGCAATGCCATCAAAAATAACAACAAAAGCAACAATAATAACAAATAAATAAGAGATATATATAGTTATGGCACAGCGGGTGGTTTTAAATAACGTGCTCAACAAATTCGCTTTTATCATTTAATTACAATAAATTAATTATGACTAGTTTGGCACTGGCAACGCAGTCGCAGTCGCAGTCGCAGTCGCAGTCGCAGCTACAACAACGAATAACTCGCAAACTGAACCCAATCCAATTTCATACAATATTCAAAACTCTAAGGATATGTCTCCACTACAAGTTATGTGCATATGTGTGTGTGTGTGTGTGCGTGTGTGTGTGTGTGTACATGCACATAAAACACGCAGCCGCAAAACATATTAAATTTATTATCAATAAATTTTCATTAGCTTCGTGTAGCAGTTAGACTATGCCGCTCTATGTATGCACAAGTGTGTGTCGAGTGTGTGTGTGTGTAGTGGTGTGTGTGTGTGTGTGTATGGGTCTCTGGATATCGCACTCCAACTATAACGAGCTCTGTGGGTCGTGGCCAGTTGACATAATTTACAATTTTAGTCATAAAAACACACACACTCACACACACACATATGCTAGCAAAACTGATGCCCCATCAGCAAAGTCCACACACACACACACACACACACATAAATACCCACACATAGTCATGCTCTAAACTTGGCCTTTTGCTTCGCCAAAGTTATCTATAACCGCATCAACGGCTAAGCCTCAGTTTAGCAGGCATGGAGAGAAAGTGGCGTTTGTGGGCGGGGTTAGTTGTAAATAGGCGGATGGGAAGAAGGGAAGGGGAAGAGGAAAGGGGTAGGGGTTGAGGCACTCCAGTGTGTGCCATTTTAAAGGGCTGCCACTGTCGTTTGTTATGCTGCATGCCACGAAGGCAAAACGGAACTTGCAGAGTATCAAAAAGTGTCTGAGATATTTGTATATTTATCAAGTTTGCTTACAATTTTATGCAGTTAACTTGACTTAACATATAGCACAAAATAAGTCTATATTGTGTACAGTATATCGAAAAGGCTTAGAGTTGAAACTTTGTGGTAAATAAATATGAAACTTTAACTTTATTAGAGGAAGTCTCGTAGTCAGCGTAGGAATAAGATGGATTTATAAATATATTTGCCATTAATTTTAAACAAAGAGATATAGAACTCATTAAGAAACTATTACTATTATAATAAATACTACTTTTAATACATATTACTATTATTATTATGTTTATTTCTATTATTATTTTTATGATTCTGAACACACAAGTCGAACTTAATCGTATTTGCCATAATCGAATTGTGTTTAACATTTATTGAATAAAACTGAAAATTGAAAACTGTAAAATGGTGAAACTGAAAATTGATATCGATACACATACACACACACACACACACACACACACACACACACACACACACACATATACATATATGTATTTGTATAGTTTGTTGTTGTTGTTTTTATTTTACAACATGGATATGAACGAACGTCAGCGTCAGCGTCATTGGCATTTCTATCGTCAGACGCTGCAGAGGCGTCAGCAGCAGGGACAGTAACGGTAGCAGCAGCGGTAGCGGCAGAGATAGAAGCAGCAGCAACAAGGACGACGCCATTTTATTTTCCCTTTGTGTTATGCGCTGTCATTCTGTAACAGTTGTTGTTGTTGTTAATGTTTTTGTTGCTGTCAGCTCTGCTGCTGCTACTCCTGTTGTTGTTGTTGTTGTATTATAATGCCAACTCATATTGCGCTCGTTATCCTTTTGTGTGTCGTGCAACGGAATTGACCCTTTTTGCTGCGTGACATGGAAACGCTAGCGGAGTGTTAACCCCCATACACCCCCTTGCCGGTCCCTCAAACACCCCCTGCAATCATCTCCGCTTATCGCCGCTCCTCTCCAATTGCCACTGAAGGTGAAACGCGACGATACTAAAGCATCAAAAGTGATGGATGACAGGTTAATATGCGGCGACATTTTCATGCTGATGCTGATAAAATTTTTCGTTTGCATGCGATGCTGGGTACTGCCAACAATTGGTACTGCCAACTTGCTACTACCATTTGCTGACAGGTGCGGTAAGGTGAGTGTGAGTGGGTGTATGGGTGTGTGGGTGTGAGTTGCTGGTGTTTGGTGACATTTTAAATGCACAGCAGACAAGTTTAATTTTACAACGTTCACAGCAAATTAAGCGTAACACACAAAGAGTGAAAGAGAGTGAGAGAGAGTGAGAGAGAGTGGGAGAGAGAGATAGGGATGTAAGCGCTGTAGCTAGACAATTGCATTAAATTTGAGCTGCACTACATTGCGTATGCGTAATGTTTAATTGCTGGCAACAGCAGCTTCATTAGCAGCGCTGCTAAATAACAGTTTGCGCGACACACAGACAGACAAACGGACAGACAGCCAGTGAGTGAGTGAGTTAGCGAACTACAACAAAAACAACTGCGAATGAAACTAAACAAAACACAACAAAACACAACAAGCTGCAACTCATCTGCATGCTGTTTGAATGGGCTTGAAAATGGCCAACTGACTGACTGACTAACTGTCTCTATGTCTGACTTTTCGGGATGCCAGCATGCAGCAGTCAGGCGGTAAGGGGTACTCAGTGCTTTGGCTTACGGGGCGTATGCCAGTCATTCGAAAATGCTTTGGAAAAACTTCCGCTCCATTAGTCTGCCAGTTTCCGGCAAACGTTTTCCTAGCACAATTTACGCAAATTGATGTCATCAACAGGGGCCAGCCCACAACTCGTATACGTACTTGCGCACACACTCAAACACACACACACACACACACTCATTTAAACATTCACAATCGCATTGGCAGTCGTGTGAGTGTGCGTAACTCGGTAAATGAAGTGAATGAATGAGTGCATGTTGTACTTGTATGCTGTGCCGGATGGCTAGACATTTTGGGGTCAATTCGGGGCAGGTACGGGGTCAGGGGTCAGGGGTTTAGCAGCGGATCAACCAAAGATGTGTTGACACACACACACACGCAGCCAGTGCAGCGGAAAAGAGGCGCTGAGGGGAGTGGCAAGTGTCTTCCGCTTGAAATGCATTTTGCTCATTTAATGCTTGCCGCGGGGTAAACTTGCTTTAAGTGCAAGCAGCAAAGTGCAGCAGGCAGCCGACAGAAGCAGCGTGCAGCATGCCACGTGCCACATGGAGCAAGCGGTAAGCAGCTAGTAGCAGCTGTCACCTTGGGCAGCAAAATTTTTCATGAGCTTTAAAAGACACGATTAAACACTATGCACAGCGAAATCTAATGAAAACAAGTTTATAGTCAACTCGAAGGCAAACTCGAAAGGCGAAGCCAACACGAAATGTGCAACATCATGTTGCACTCAAAAACTGTGGCACAGACAACAAAAACTTTTGCCAGTGCAAACAAACAAACAAACACACAGACAGACAGACAGACAAACAGACAGACAGAGAGACAGATAGAGAAAGGGAGAGAGGGTAAGAGGGAGAGAGGGAGACTGTAAGACAGACAGGGACAAACTGAACTCTCAGCGCTCAAAAGGACTTCAAGTGAGTTTCGAAAGTCAAGTGCGTGTCGCTGTTGGCAGCTCCTGAAGGCTCCTTCTCTCCAGTCTCAGTCTCTCAATCTCAACTTTCTAAGTGTGTGTGTGTTTGAGTGTGCGAGGGTGTTTGTGTGTGTGTGTGTTGATCTATAAATATTTGTCTTGCAGATTCGTCAAGCCGTGGGTTATGTGCGCACTTGTGGTGCCAAAACAATCGGAATGTTCTTTTCATTCCATTTGCCATAAAACAATATGCTAAAATATGACTTCAAAAAAATTAGTTTGAAAACAATTTAAATTACAGACGCTGTAGTCTCAGCTGTCTTGAAGAAAGCTAAGAATTTAGCAATAAAAGTTACAAGAATTATAGTTTCTTTTATTATTTCTTTAAACTATATAACTTTCGTATCCACGACACATAAAAACCTTTTAATATAGCTTTATTACTGCTAAAGTTAACAGAATTCAACAGAATATTACCTCTGTTAACACTCATAGCAGCAAAATGTTAAATTATTTAGTTTAACATTGCAGCAGCGCTGTAAAAGTGTAGCTGCACATAACTCTGTTAAGTGTACATAATTTAACAGAATTCTTTGCTGTTAGGCAATCTAGCTTACATTTTACGCCATTTTTAATATATTTCAGTGTAAATTTAATTTATTGTTAAAGCATTTAATTAAAAAAGACTTCAACTCTCAAGTGCAGCTATGTTGCCACATGTTGCACACTCTCTAAAAGTGTCAAAACTGTTGTTATTTCTAGCTGTTGTAAATACAAACATGTTACGCCTAATTAAAACTGCGGTGAACCACAAAAAACTTGTTCACAAAACTAGGCAAAAAAGTGTCTGAAAAAAATGTGATTAAATGTGTTTACATTAACATTAATTTCAACACAAGTTCAGTTATACATACAACTGTTAGTTAATATATTTATGGCATTAAATATTTAACAAAAAAAAACAATAAACTAAATAAATTTATTAATTGGTTTCTAATGGCTTAAAAGTAGCCAAAAGAATTCACTAAAAGACTTTCGCTTACCTTTTTAATTATAAAACTTAAATTTAACTGAAATTTCCCCCGAAAACTTCATGTGTTTGTTTTGCGAATGTGTTTGCGGGAATGCGACGTAAAGTCGCAAAATATTTTACGCCGAAATCGTGACAGGTTCTTTGCCACTTTTGCAGTAGTTGCAGGCAAACTTAATAGAAAATTAGCTGCTGAAAGTGTTGCTTGAACTTGCAACCTGCCACACTTTTACCGTTTTACAAGCAACTGCCAAGCAGTGTTGTCCTTTTAGCTGTTTTAAAGGTATGCAAAAAAAAGTCTAGGCAACTTGTTTAAATACTTTTTGTTCTTTGAGAGCTACTGAAAGTTCTGTTTGCCTAGAGTTACAGCTGGAAGATTTGATATACCAGTTGAATTCTTAGGAGAATGGAAATCCACAGTGAGTTGCGACTTAAGTTTGAGTGAAAACATTTGATCTTTAGCTACTTTTCAGTGCTTCATGTTAAAATCTATTAATCTAACTATTTTTTTAACAGTTTTAGCTAAACATTATCATCATTTCCTTTTAAATAATTCTTATAATAACAGAATGTTGAGACTTCTAAGGCTGCTCGTGTTCCCTTCAAACCCATCATCAATGCATTTTTAATATGGAATATTTTGGCACCCAGTGGTCCGATTTTCGATTGGTATACCTTTTTGAGCTCGTTACGACTAGGGCTATCGATTGGCATCAAAATATTGAGCACTTAAAATTTTTCGATTTTTGACAAAAATGTAAAGGGGTAACATCACAAAATTTGTCAAAATTTGGCAAATTTTCAAATTTTTGGAATGTTTTGAATTTTGATCAGAATCGAATATAGAAGTTGTCCAGAGTCCAAAAAGGTATCATTTATCAAGATAGCACTTCATTTGGCTGAGTTATGACAATTCAAAAATTAGATTTTTTGAAATTTTTATTATAGTTTAAAATTAGGCTGTACTGAGTGCTAAAGCTGTAATCCATAGACATAGAGAAACAGAGACACATATGCCCTGAAACCCCCTCATCACTTTCAGTTTATTATCTCCTTTAAGCTAACTTCTAGCCTTTTATAGCTATTTTAACCTCAGTTCTTCTGTCAACACTGTTGCCAAGTTCATTTTGCAGTGTGCAAATCTCAGTCGTTGTCTTTTGCGTTGTCGTTGTAACTGTCGCGGTTGCTTGCACCTTTTTGGCTCTCAGCTCATAAACCAAATTGCACGGCATTGGCCGGGCCAAAAGGAAAGTCAGAGGTGCAACGTGAATTTGGTGGCAAGTTGCTTAAGTTTTAGCCGCATAATCTGCGCTGGCAGTGCCATAAATATTCAATGGCTTTGTCTGTGCAGCGGTAAGCAGCATGCAGCATGCAGCGTGCAACGTGCAACGTGTGGCAGGTGGCAAGTGGTAACTGCAACGCAATCAATTTCTTAAAGCACAAAACCGTTTGCTGGCAACGCTGCCAAGTTGATTACGGCCAAGTTAGTGAAACTCAACTGAGACTGAGACTGAGCTGCGCATTCGTGTGGCAAACGGAGCACATCGATTAAGGGCGTAGGCTGCAACACCTGGCGTATGAGCAATGCGATGGTTTATCATTCACTCTCGCTGCCTTTGTTGATAAGAAAGCGTTAAAAGAATTGTGTTGAGGGGGTGTGGCAGTGGTAGGTGGGTCTTAGAACAGCTGGGGAGTTGTATGTTGATGCCTCTTGTGCACCATTGTGGCACACAGTTTGTTTGTTTTTCTTTTGTTTTTCTTGTTTTTCCCTTTTTTGTTTTCCACTTCAATTGCTGCTGCATCGATTGAACAGTTGCACGTATGTTGCAAGTAGTTCCCAGCAGACTCTGCTTGTTGCAATAAACAAAGCTGAAGAAAGAAAGGGAGAGGAGAGAGAGAGAGAGAGAGATAGGGAGAGCAGTATAGGTAACAATTCTCTGGCGATTACAACTTGAGCAAAATGTTGGCAGGCAGCTAAGGTGAATATCTTGGGGCACTTGAGAAAGTTGAGAACTCCAGAGAAAGTAAGAGAAAGAGAGTGAGTGTGTGTGTGTGTGTGTGTGTGTGTGTGTGTATGTGTGTGAGCAAGTTTTGTGTGTGGTATTGTTTTTAATTTATCTAAATTGAAAAGGGCAACAAATCGCAGAGCCAAAGCGCTGCCAGTGATAACAACTTGGCCCAAAAATACTCGAATGAAAAGGCAAAAGTGGCAGACAAACCAACAAGCAAACAGACAGCAAAAGAGAGTGAGAGAGAGGAAGAGAGAGGGAGGGAGTTGGAGTTGGAGTGAGTGAAAAGCAAAAGCTGCAGACAGCAAGCAAGACAAGACTAGAGGGCGTGGCAGCCAAATGGGGGCGTAGAGAGCAAGACATTTGCTGAAATAAAATTTCAATTTGCTTGAATTTCATTTCTGTCTCGCTTGCTGTGTGTGTGTGTGTAGGTGTGTAGGTGTGTATAGCTGTGTGTGTGTGTGGTTGTGTCTCTGCTTTATCGCCTTGCCAGTTAACGTCAGCTTGGTTTACCGTTATGCTTGGCTGCGTGCGCTAACGTTGTGCCGTCAGCCTCCAGCAGTAACAACTCGCAGTAACCGGAACAACTGCAAGGACGAAGGACGAAGGACGACAGCTAAAGTTGAGGTTGAGACTAAGGAAGAGAACAAAGCAACTTCAACTTTAACGCAGGACAATGAACGAAGGCAACACCAAATATTTGCTGTGCGTGTGTGTGTGTGTGTAAGCGAGTCTCGCGATTCTCACGGGTCCCGTGTCTGTCTGCGTGTCCTGCGTATCCTGCAAGTATTCCCGCTGGTGACGTTTGTTGATGGTTTCCAGGTGAATGCACGAATTGCGTTTTCGTATTAAATAATAAATGAATGTCGGATTGTTTTTGTCGCTCCATCTCACTTGCTCTCTATCCCCCTCTCTCTCTCTCTCTCCTCCTCTCTGTCTCGGTTTTTGCTGCCCGAGGCTGAGCTTCGACTTCACTGCCATAATTCCAGCTGGCCGCTGATTGCTCGCCCCTCGGACATTAAATGTGTATTGCTTATTTCTTAAGTGCCAATGGTTTGTTTATTAAAGCGTCGCTCTCCCTCCTGCCCTACCCTCCCTTCCCTCCCTCTCCCTCTCCTCCTGCTCCTGCCTGTTCAATGTCGCCACTGGGAATAGTGTATGTGTGTGTGTGTGTGTGTCGTTTTTGTGGCATGGCCAAGTAATTAAAGCAAATGATATGTGGAGGCAATGATGCGGCAGCGGCAGCTACAGCCCTCTGAAAGGGGCTGTATGGGCGTGGCACTGCGCTGCGTTGATAGATTAACTCAATGAATTTGCTGGCACCAACGCCTGCTGAGCCGCTGGGCGATTTAATTACACAAACAGCTGATGAGGCATCAGTTCAAATACCGCTAAAGATGATCATAATGATAATGATGATTATGATGATTATGCCACATGAAATGTTAATGGCTAAAGTTAGCTCATTGTGCAACAATTTATAAGTTTATAGCCGCTTAATTAATATTTTTCTGTTCAATATATTAAAGACTAACTTATTAAAGACTTTTAAATTAAATTTAGTTAAATTTTATAAATAAATAAAATTTATAAAGTTGATAAACTTTCCATTTACTATTTCAAACTTTACCTTTTTCCGCAGTAAGCCAACTATTTGAATAACAACTTAATGCCAAGGCTTATAGATTATTAAAAAAACAACAACACACAACTGTAGCAAAAGCTAAAAAGCTTATGTAAAACAGTTTTAAATAAAAACATTTTAACATTGTTTTAATTGCCATTGAATACGATTTGTTTAAAGATAACAAAAATGTCCATTAAAAAGATTTAAATTAAATAATCTGCGAATCAGAAAAAACTTTAAATTTAATGCCTAAAATTTATGCATTTGTTGTGCTAAAAAGTGGCCATTAAACTAAATATATAGTGGAAGTATTAATAGTAAATCACATAAACAGTGTCACACAAATGTACACACACACACACACACACACTCAAACGTGCATTAAGTAGATTTATTAAACAATTTCTGGAGTAATTATATGGACTGTAAGTCCAGAGTTGCCATAGATTTATTTCGGCAGCAGTTATTAATAAAGCTCGGAATGTTTTTTATTTAAATTATATAATTAAACACAATATGTTGGGAAAATAAATTAATGGAATGCAAATGTTGCAAATGCTCAACGTGCTGCAAATTTAATTTAATTTCCGTCATTTATGCAATTTACAAATTAACACACACTAAACAACAGTTCAAATATTTAAGTTGTTTTTCCATTTCCATTTTCCACTTTTCGTTCTCTTTTCTCCTCTCTCCGTGTGCCGCTAATTTGTAAATGATTTTCACCTTTTTTTTTTTTGTTTGTGGTGCACATGTTATTTCGCCAAATGTTTTTTCTTTGTGCCCTGAGGGGAATGCGAATGTGAAATGTTTGTTGTTTTTCATTTATGCTTTTCATATTTTCATTAATTTTCATCCAGGCAGTTATGCGTTTTTTTTTGTTATATATTTTTGCAGAGTCAGCTTTTATTCACGCTTGTCCGCACATAAATATTTAATAGCTGGAAAGAATGTAGAGCGGAGGGAGTGAGAGAGAACTGTTGTGTGCCACTGTTGTGTGCAACATGCTGCAAAATGAGCATGAAAATGCTCTTCTAATGCACTCGCACAGCAATCGAGGTAGTCTCTTCTGGGGATTTTCACAGCATTTGCTGTTGTAGTTGTTGAATCACTTATGTTGAATTGGTGATACGAGCCCTTATCAGTTCTCCGTCCAGTTGTCTAGCAATGCACACGGGGCGCGAGAATGATAAGGGTACGAATGCACCGATCAGCCATATAGACCGACCATTAACTGTATCACACACTTCTGCTTCCTCTTGTTATTTTTCTACTCACCCTTTTTTTTTTGGCAGCTGCATCATTATTTGGCTTTCAACTGTCAATCAATCATTTCACGCTTCGAATTTGTAGCTGCTGCAAAAAGTCAAATGTTAAATGGCGAAAATGTCTGTGTTAGTTTTGGAAAGGGAAGGGGGAAAGGGGGAAGGGGGAGGAGAAAAATCAACAGTGATATTTGACAAAACGCCGGCTGGACAATACAAATATGTAGATGCATAGATACAAAAAAGAGTAGAACAAAAGAGAGTCATCAAAAATACAGCAGGCAAACAGTAATTTGCAAATGAAAGCCGCACCACCACAACAACAACAACAACAACAACAGCAGAAAAAATAAAAAAATAACTAAAAGCAAAAGTTCAAAAATGCTTCAAGCTCATGTGCATATTGCATTTGCATATATACATATTAAACTAAAGGCACACACACAAACACAGGCACACACTTAAATAATTCAACAATCATATATCAGAGAGGGAGAGGGGAAGGGGGTTGGGGAGGGAGTGAGTGGGAGAGCAACAAATGTTTTATTAACAGCGCGTCAAATGTTTTGTTTTATTTGAGCGAGGGGGAAAAGTGTTGCCTACTTTCGCGCGCGGGCAATAAAATGCCTTTTTGAATGCTCAACAAAACTCAAAAGCAATTCCGCCGAAAAAAACTGCAATTTAGAAGCTTTTGCAAAGCAATTTCAAAGCATTTTTCAATCGATTTTAGTTGAAGTGCATTCTCGATGCACTAATTGATTCAGTCATATGGAGTTTATCATGGCCACGCCAATGGATTTTCGAGTTTTAATTCTGATCGCCATCGTTTTGTGAAGTGCCTTGGCTCAGTTTCCCAATTCAAATGCTCGTCAGTTCTGCATATAGTACATTCTAAAACGGTCTGCACTGAACTAATAAAATTTACCAGCATAGGGAAGGAATTGCTTGCAGAGATTTTCATGTCAAAATTCATTTTGTGCATACGTGCACTCGAGTCGAGCCGAGTAGAGTTGGGTTGAGTTGAATCTCGAGCTGCTTATTATCCCCTGGCATTTGGAAATTTGATGCATATTATGTGAATTGAAGCGAAAATCTCACATTGCCCGAAATGCAGAAATCAGCAGCTTAAACAAGCTAAAACTGAATGCCATATATTTCATTTAGGTATTTACCGTGCTCTCGGACAGGCAAACGTGTTTAGCCTTAAATGACGCAGGCAAAGATAACACCAACGAGAAGTGAAGCGTTGAGGGGAAGGCCTTGAAATTAGCACAACCAATATGAACTACACAAATACATATATGTATATATATAGTATATACAAAGTGTATATAGGTAGAGTGTGCATATAAACTGAACTAAGAGAAAACATTTGGCTGAATTGTGGGATGCTGCCGGTTGTACCTTTATGCCAGGGCCACTTTATGTGTGCGCCGTTATGAATTTTGAAATGGAATTCGCTGCTGCTGGTTCTGCTGCTGCTGTGTAATAAATCAAAACTATGCAACAAAACGCGCCACAAGCATGCCAAAGGACTTATCTGTGTGCCATATAAAACGTTAAAACGTTGCCTCGCTCTGGACAGAGACTACGTAGTGGTACGATGTCCAAGTCTCAACCTGAGCAGTAGTTTGAGCAGCAAAACAGCAGCTGGTACACCTCGGCAGGCGACAGCCGCAAAACCAACAAACAGCCAACATCCAAACAACCAAACAACCAACAGAAAGTAGTCAGTAGCCAAGAGCTCCAATGGGCCAACGAAGTTGGTTGCACTGCTGCCCTTTTTGGCTCAAATTGTGCTCTCTTTTTTTCACTGTTGCACTTTTACGGTTATAAATTTTAACACACACACACACATGCACTCGTAACACTGCACATAAAACCGGACACATGCTTTTAATCTTCGGCACAAACATGCTCACTGCTCGCTGATGCATGGCAACTCTGGCAACTCAGGGAACTCGGGGAAACTGTAAAGCTAAAGCTGCTCCCTGGACGCGGCAAGTGTCTCCACCGTTTGTTCAGCTCAACTTCACTCCCTTTCCCTTACTACACTCTGCTCTGCTCCTGCTCAGTTCGTTCTTGTTGATGGCATTTGTGGAACCGTTGCCATGCATAAAATCTTCCGGCGGAAGTTAAAGAGTAAAGAGTCGGAGAGTTTGGTAAGCTGGATAGCTGAAGAGTTGAGAGTTAACAGCCAAAATGTAGCTACTGGCCCAGAATGCAGCATCGTTTGCTTTAAATGCTCAACCCTAAAAGTATGCAACACAAATTGTCAACTTTGCTTTTGTTTTTCAATTAGCTTACAGAACGCCGAAAACTGCAAACTGGAAACTGTAAACTGAAAACTCAACACTGAACGCTGTCAACGAATTTGCTGTTTTTTTTCTCTATGCTGTACAAACATTCAATTTGGCCAAGTGTTTGACATTTTCAGCGATTTTGTGAGCATAAATGTCCGCTTATCGGCTTTTATGGGCTTTTTATGTGGCAACATTTAGAGCAGAGGCCAAAAGGCAGAACGAAAGGGAGAGAGAGAGTGAGAGAGGCAGCTCTGGGACAGAGTCGAAGGGCAACAAATGTGGCATCTGGACACCGACCATTGTTTGCATCTGGGCCGTGTGGCGGTTTGGCTAACCAATAATGGTCATGGCCATGGCAATTGGCCAGGCCGTAGGCCTTTTATGCCAGGCCTAAATCGTGTCGTTGTCGTTGTCGTCGTCTCGCTATCGCCACAGGCCACGCACATAGAATACGGCCATCGCCAGAGAAGGGCACGAAGGGGCTTCAGGAGGGGCGTGTTGGCCTTTGCCCGCCTGGGTGGCCAACATCTAGCCTCTGTTATCAGCAATGCCGGGCTGCGCAGGTGCTTTAAATTTCCAACATGTTGACCAAAACAACCAGCAGCCAAACATAGAGGGCAATGCCTATGGCATGTGACAAAAAGCACAGTTTTCATGTGACAGCGAAGAGAGGAAAATAGCATGAGAAGCGATGGGAAGGGAAATCAAGGTGGCTTCCTTAGTTTGCATATTAGTTGAGCGAACGAATCGATGCGAATGTCGTTGCTCTGTGAAAAACGGGCATTTAGCGCCCAACGTTATGAATATTGAAACAATTTTACGCTTGCCATTTTGAATTTTGAATAGATTTTTGTGGTCCATAGCTATGAGCAACAACATCATCATCATCGTCAGCATCATCAACAACATTGTGATCGTCATTGGCAGCACTGCAGGATGTCTGTGTCGAGTTGTCGTCTATGATGTGCGGTCGCTTTTGTGAATTGCTTTCTGTTGCAAAAAGTTAGCCGAAAATCCTTTGGAACTTTGGCAGTTGGCGAGTTGCCGCAGGATGTGTACTCAGTGCTGAGATGTAGCAACTTTACAAATTTACTATGAATTAATTTCAACGAGCGAAGGAATCACTTTCTATTGCATACTTTGCGGCGGCTGCTTAAATTGCAGCCAAAAAACAGCTAGAAACAGCTTACAAAAAATTGTCGAGGCTTTAAAAATTTATAAATTAAGCATATAAAATGTTTCCTTATTTTTCTTCTAGCTATAAATGCGCTAAAATGGCAGCACTGCTCACAACTTGCATTAACTTCAAATATTTATGAGCCTAACAAATCGAATTGAAGTTATATGTAAAAAAATATACAATGCACAAACTAAGAGCATTCAACAAAAAGAAAAGAGACTGAAATTTCCGTTTTTCCGTTGCAAGAAAACCAAAATTTACCAAAGGAAAATTTATATTTTTGGCAAAGTATCAAAATTGTGCGTCAGTTGCGAGCGAATCTATTAATGAATAGACGTAAACAAATGAACGGAATAAATAAAATAATTGAGCAACAGAAACAACAACAATTGAACGAGTAAACGAGTAAACGAATAAATTAACAGCTGATTTCTCTTTCTTTTCCATCATTTGATGGAGGAAGTTAAAAGTTAAATTCTGATCAGAAATAAACAAAAAGAATTTTAATAATAAATTGTTGGCATTTGTTGATGGTAACATGCGATAAAAATTAGTTGAGATAGCAAATTAAATATGTTGAAATCAATTAGAATTTGAATTGGAATTTTTGTCTGTTGACAATGTTTCAAAGTGCTAAGACCAAAATGGACATGGCCTGTTGACATGTGGAACCTGTGTCGCAAAAGGGCACAAAACATACACACACACACACACACACACATACACCTATACACATGTAGATTTACATATGAATAGCAGAGTGAATGTGTATAGAAATTCGAAATGCAAATGCGTTTGAATTTCAAATGAATTTCACATGTAAAATGTTTCAAATAGTAAAAATCAAAACAATCAAGCGAAGCGTTTAGGCAGACCACAAAAATATATACATAGAGGAGGGGGAAAGGAGGGGGGAGGAAAAACGAAAATGAAATGAAAAGGAAAACGAAACAAAATGTCATAAATACAAAATCAAATGCAAATTGAAAGCAGATCGAGCGATAGACACGATTCACAGCCAAAAGGATTTTCCAGACCAAAAGCTACCAAATGTATCTGTAGCTGCAGCTGTGCAAGAGTATGTGTGTGTATCTGTGTGAATATTTGCATTTAATTAGCAAAAAACTATGCATAGATTGGCATTGTTGATTTGGCAAACACTCACACAGAGAGAGACGACCACATATATATTAATTTGTTTATGGATAACTGTTAAAATTGGCAATTACATAAAACGTTTATAAATTATGCAAACTACGCCCCCCTCCACGCCCACTGCAAATTGTTTAATGAAGCTCAACTAAGGCTCAGTAAACCACAAAATCAAATCAACGGAAGTTGTTGTATTTGTTCATATTGTTGTTGTTTCAGTTGCTGTTGTTGTTGTTGTTGCTCTGCAATATTCATGTAATTAACATTAAATCATAATTGAAAAATGTTTCATAACGGAAATGTGCAATTGTTTGATACAAATTTAACGATAAGAGCGAACACAAATAATTCATGAATCC
Source organism: Drosophila cardini (assembly GCA_018903735.1). Lineage (NCBI taxonomy): Eukaryota > Metazoa > Arthropoda > Insecta > Diptera > Drosophilidae > Drosophila > Drosophila cardini. The sequence goes on along the minus strand of JAEIGM010000001.1, from coordinate 10,181,793 downwards.
AAATCGAAATGCAAAGCGCTTGGAGGTGCTCTGGAGGGGGCGTGGAGGGGGCCTGTTTGCTGTGATATGCAAAAATTTTCTTGAAGCGACAACTTTGTTCTAGTAATTTGTCCAATTTGTGTTTATTTGACCAAGCGACAACATTGTGTGTCAATTTCGCCTTCGTTGGCGATTTCACAGCGATTTCCATGGAATGTGCAAGCGTTTCAAATAACATCATGCCCAAAGTTATGCAGAAACTTGAGATTACAGATTTCAAAAGCAAATAACAAAAGGTTTAGAGCATTCCTATTTTTGGTATTTCCCTTTCAAGTTGATAAAAACAAGAAAAACGAAAACAACTAAATTTAAAAAACAGCATTTTTGATAAATACAATTCGCAGTAAACGAGAATTAATAATACTCAAGATAAAAAATTTGTTATAATTCCGAAAGCTAAAAAAAGTACTTCAAAAACAGCTAAAGATTAACAATTGGAGTTTAGGGAAATGGGAATTGAGCTGCAAATTTAGTTTACAATTGAGAACAGAGCAAAGTCGTATATAGATTACAGATAACTCCAGACAATTGTAGGCAATGCGAGAGCAGACAATTTCCATGCATAATTGATATCTAAATCAGAGAGGAAAAGGCGAAGAAACAGAGAAAGCAATAGAGAAATAGAGAGAGAGAGAAAGGGATAGTGAAACAAGGAGATTGGTAGAAAGATAGACAGACAGAAAGACAGACAATCAAATCGTCTCAAGACTCATTTGAAAAGCAAAATGCCAAAAACTAAGCTGGCAATCAATTGGAAATGAAGACTTGGATTTTGGATTCCCATTTTGGACACGGCAATTGGCATTGGCAATTGGCAAAAAGCATCAGTTTAAGACGCTAATTAATCATGGAGCGACTGAGACAGCAACAAAGTCAATTTAATTGATTGGAATATCCAAAAACCAAGGCAAAACCACCACCGCCACAGCAGCACAACCAACAGCACTACCACCATTACCAGGATGTATCAACCGCAGGCTCAATTACAGCTATGTGTAGCAGTGTGTGTGCGTGTGTGTGTGGAGGGTCAAGCCTTGTGTCTAGAGGGGAAGGGCGGGGCAGAGGTCTAGAAGGGACTTGAGAAAATTTGCCATGCGATTTGCATGGATAATTTGACAGATTACTTGGCATTGCCACATACTGATTGCAACACACATTCACACACACACACATTCGCATACAGTGCTCACAATTAGTTTTCTGTCCGCTTCGCATTTTTGATTAATTGCCCTTTTGCTGAAAGTGCTCAATTTGAGCACTCACCTTACTGGTTTTTAGGCCAATTCTAGCCAAAGTTATCAGCAATTTGCTGTCAAGTGATTGATAAGACAGTCTTGGCTAAAAGTATATGCTTGACCATAAAATGTTGATTTATGTTAAGGTTGTGGCGTTCAAAGTTATGCTTAAATTTATGCATAAAGACAAACGACAATAACAATAACGGTTCAAAGGCGCCTTATTCTCCATTTCCCCACAAGTGGGAGGGGTCAACCATATATGGACTAAATGTGAATATGTTTATGTGTGTGTGAGTGTGTGTGTGTGTGTGTTTAAGCTTAACTGTTCACTTCCTGGCCCGCATGACGGAAACCGACGCTGGATAGCAACAACTTGGGGCACAATATGGGCAAGTGGGTAAAGAGAGCGAAGAGAGGGAAAGAGGGAAAGAGAGGCATGAGGCATGTGACGACAGCAATGTCGCCAACATCGATAAGCGACAGCAGCAACAATAACAACTACAACAACAGCAACAACAACTACAACAAGAGCGACGCATATTTGAATTTCAATTAGAATTTTAATAATCGAAGCAGCGCGTATGTGTGTGAGTGTGTGTGTTGGTGACTGTGTGTGTGTGCTTTAAATGTGCACATAAATTTCGCTTCCGTTTTGCCTCCCATTCGTCTTTGCCCCTTAATCCCCCCAATGTCTACCACTTCCCCTTTCCACTTTCCCCTTTTTTTTCAATTCAACCAATTTTTTAAATTGTGCCGCATTTTTATTTATTTCAAACGGTTTTTGTTATTTTTTTGAGTTAAGGCATTTATCAAAATGTTTGCCCGCTGCTGATGGACATGCCACATGCCACATGTGTCCAAAGACTCTGCAGCTGGAAGTTAAATGAAAACATAAATAAAATTAGCCAGTGACGTCGTTGGCGGGGTGGAGGAGTAGGGGTGTGCGACAGCCAGCGGAAGGGGAAAGCAGCTGAGTTTGTGGCTGCGGACATAAAATTAGCGCAAGGACAAAGACAGACAACGGAATTGCTTAAACTCGTGTGTTGTTGTCCCTCTCGTTGTTGTTGTTGTGTAGCAAATCCCACAAGGATTAAGTAAAACAGCAAAAAAAGTGTGCCAGATAGGAGCTAGGAGAGCGAAGACAGCAGAGAGTGGAGAGTGGAGAGCGGAGAGCGAGGCAGGACAACAGCGACATGTTGCTAATTTTTTTTGCCATTGTAATGCTATAATGAAAAAAAGTGTAGCGAGAGTGTGCGTGTGTGTGTTGTATATATAAATTTAGCGACAAGGCTGTTGACAACAACAACAACAAGAAACCCCAAAACGCAAACAATTCAACAAAAAGCAAGAGAGTGGGCAGGAATAGATGGAAACGACACACAGAGAGACAGAGAAAGAGCGCGCGAGCGACACAGTGAGAGTGGTACATGTGGGAGGAGGTGGGGGCGAAGACAATGAGAGCATTATTTTGCTAGGTAGCCCAAAAAGTGCAGAGGCGTTGAGCCGAAGGGGGGAGGGGGGTCAGTAGGGGAAACAGGGAATTGGGCTTGTAACTGTCAAGGGGTCTGCAACGGTAACGCTAAAGCTAACACTGGGGCGGGGGCTAGTTGAAGGAGGTTCGTAGCGTGTGTGGGGGGGCAGGGTGTATGGGAATTGAGAACAGCGACTGAAAGAGTCGCATATTCAACAGGAAAATCCCTTAATTGGAATAAATTAACTGTTATTGCTTCGGCATGCGACGCAGACAAGCGCAAATAAAAGCCCGGGACGAGCATTATATAGAGATATACAAATACATGTACACATTTATAAATATAAATGTATCTGCAAACACGTAGTATGCAGCTGCGAACACAGATACAGATACAGATTGTGCATATGTATTTACATGTGTCGCTCTCTATATATGTTTGTGTGTCTGACTGTGTCTGTGTGTGTGTGTGAGTGTGTTGTACCAGTCGCTATCATTTCCCACTGGAGCACTGTTTATTCTACACACACACACACATACACAAACATATATGTAACTGTGTGTGTGTTTGTTTTCCGTTACTTTTTGCACGCCACACGAAATTAAATAATATGATAAAAGCGAAATTTATGACACATGCGAACAACACGAAGCTCAAATATGAAAACAGACCGAAAAGAATTTAAATACGGGCAAGAAAACTAAGGAAACCAACAACTGATGGTATGCTGTATACCCTGTAAAATAGAGGCCTAAGAAACAGGGTATTTCTTAACTATGCCAGTGGCTTAGTAACAATTTTGAACTCATAAGATACATCTGATTTGCAAAAGATACAACAGTTGGACAATATTTCAATATTAAATTATAATTTTACTTTAAAGTATTTCTAGCCAAACAAAGCCCCTTTGTAGTGCTTCCTCTACAGGGTATACGAATTGAAGCATCATTGCAGCAAACATAAAACGTCTTTTTACTATTCTTTTTTATGGTGAGACAGTTCAAAGTTTATGCAACGCAATTTGCAGTTCGCTCGCCTAATGAACAACTCGAATTTCCTGTTTGGTCGGCAAGGAAAGTAAAAAAAAACCACCAAAAAAAGGTCCTTCAACAAAGACAATCGCCCAAAGCTAATGAAAACTCTCAAAAAAAAAAAATGTCGGGAAGAAAGAAGTTGGTCTCTGCTTCTTCTTCCTCAAATTTGTTCTCCTTTCACAGTCTGTGACGTAATTAGAAACTCAATATCCTGTTTTTTCAGGAGAATTCTTTTCCATTTCGATGATTTTTACACCGAAAAGTTAAAAACTTTAGTTTGAAAAATATTTTAACTCTCAGTTATATGTACTGAGAATCAGAGTAAATTTTTTCTTATGAATCACTGTTAAAAAAAATTCTGAATATTTTGGAATTAAGAATTTTTCAACAAAAGATTATGCTTTGATTTCATATGAATTACTAATGGATTGTTGTATTCTTGAGTATTTAAAGTGCTTAAAAACGTTTTGAAAATGTATTACTATCAACATTGTAAAAGTGGAGAGTGTGTGTGTGTGTGTGTGTGTGTGTGTGGTGTGTGTGTGTGTGTGTGTGTGTGTGTTGTGAGCAGCATTTTTGTTATCAGCAAAAGCGAACTGAGCATTTTGTAGTGCGATAAGTTTATGTATTTTTGGTATTACTCGACCATATAAGTGGGTACACACATACACACACACACACACACACACACACACACACACACACACACACACACACACAGCTGTGTGTGTTTGCATACAGGGCAATACCTCCATATTCCATTTACAGTACGTGTACTTTTATGATGGCCATGTGCCACATGCCCAAAGGAGACAGAGACCGAAACGGAGACGGAGGAGGTGGAGGAGAAGGAGAAGGAGGAAGCCTTTTGGAGATTGTCAGACAAATATAGACCACGATATACCACGATACACGAACATATATAGATTATGTAGAAAAACCAAAACTCACCCGTGGAAACACAATGAAAATCCGTACTCACTAAAACCCAATTGCCTGGAAAACCTGGAGTGGGGTAAGGGGAGGATTTTCCTTCAGTTCCGTTGATTTGTTTGCCTTAAAACATTTCAATTGAGAATCGCGATGCGCTTAATTGTTATGTGAGCGAATGCGAGTGCTTGTAGTCGTTATATTTGTATTCATTGACAAACGAGTGTTTCGAGTATTCGTTTTTTGCTTTTTTTGTGGGGCGGCAACGTCAACCAAGTTGTATTCATTAAACCCGATTGAGGGCAATTATGTGCCCGATGATAACGCGTAAAGTGAACGAATTTTGTTCGTTTTCGACTCGACTCATGTTTGTGTGTTAACTGTCTGAGCACTTGATAAAGAATATCAAATATTATTTATATTTATATGTGTATAGGGTTTATCAGCACATCCACAATTCATCAATATCCTTGAGCGTACGCTGTAAGTGACGCCGTCGATTCCGCAGTCTCTGCTGCTACCACTGCCGCCGCCCTGCGCACGCCAACGCTGACGAATAACAACTGAACGCAAGTGAGGAACAATCAAAAACAAAACGTTCAACAAAAAAAAAACTCAATTGAAACTGAATTTGGTTTTCGAAACGCGCGGGCAGAATACGAAACGCAAAACGAAACGAAATGAGGTGAAACGAAAACGCAAAAGAACAATTTACTTTGACGCGTCGACCACCGAATGCTCTATCGTTGTGGTGTGAGTGTTTTAGCTAAATTCAACAGCAATTATGACATGTCTCTCTCTCTCACCTTATCGCTCTGCGTTTCGCGCTTTGTCACAAACTGACTTAACTCTCCCTCTCAGATAGAGTGTCAGCGAAGAGAGCATTGCTGCACATGCGGGCGAGCTCCGTTCTATTCCCATTCCGTGCCTGCGCTCTCTGCTTATCAGTGAGCGCAGCGCGTCGCTGCCCTGCAGACGCTAGCAGCGCAGTCGTCGATCGCTTGTTGCCTCGCATGCTAGAATGAGACGAGAAGAAGTGACAGTTAGCGAAGTTATTCAAAATTTTATAATATAACGTATTAGAAATATATATGTATTTGTGTTTTCTTCCTACTGCGTACAAGAACACAACTGTTTTCTAAAGAAAGAAAATTAAAAAACCAGGCAAACGCCAAAGGCAGGGCAACATTTGCAAAACACATGTCAACGGCATGTTTTGTCCGCCTTTGGCAGAGAACACTGGAGTGAGTGGGACAGGGATATTTATCGTGTCCTTTGCTTGCGTCACGAAAAAATAACAACAACAATTGGTGAAAAAGAAATAGTTAACATCAGCGAAGAAGTTTATGCTGATGCTACCAAATGGAAAACAACAAATGAAAACTCGACTTAAAAAGGCAATTCAAAATTCAAAAGGAAAATCAAGAAAAGCCGTGTCACATATTGTGTATGTATGCAAATGCTATAAGCATATGCAAATCTGTTTGTGGGTGTGTGCGTGACGTATGAATGCTGATGTCAAACAACTCAATGCACACACACAGACAAACAAATACAGATACGCAGGCACGTATCCTACATCTTTAAATACAATGTATGTGCACACAGCCACAGACACACACTCATACACGGACAGAGAGTGTCACACACACAGCTAAATTGCCATTGCCATATGCAAACTCTTGGCATATTTTGCTCTCTCTGATCTGTTCGTTGTTGTTGTTGCTGCTTTGAACGCGCCAGCGTCATCAAGTTTTATGAGCAATTACAACATCTGTTGAATATCGCAAAAGAGACTCACAAACACACACACACGCGGTCGCGCACACACACATACAATCGCACACGCTGAGAGTCGCCGTCAAAAACACTTTTAAGAGGAACGCAGAGCAGAAAAATGCGAACATCTCCATAGACATCGCATATTTTTGTTCTTTCTTTTTGCCTTTTCTTATTCTTTTTCTTTTACTTGTTTTATTTTCATTCACAACGCAACACAAAGCGCCAAACAGATAAAATACAAGCAGCAGATAGGAGACAGGCGATATGCAGGGGAATGGAAAGGAGATGGGGAAGGGGAAGGGCAAGAGGTGGGGAGAGGCGTGCACAAACTGTGGTTGGGGTACAGTGTACAATGGAAATGCTCAAGTCTAAGGGCAGTCGAATAAGAACAAAAACAACAACAAGAGCAGCAATGGGAATGGGAATAGGAACGCAAAGAATAAGAAGAAGAGCAGAAACAACAACAACAATAGACACTTGGCATTGAACTTAGGCGCAATTCTTTTGTGTTCTCTGCCTCTCAATGCCTCTCTCCCTCACCCACCCCATCTCTCGCTCGCACTCTCTGGGGTTAACCCTGATTCTGATTGAGCTATTGAATTAACATTTGCAATGATTTACCAAACAACATTTGATAATGATGCTCTGCTAACTGGCATGTGGGCGGAGCAGCGACATCGATGCCAGGCGTTGCCAGATAGCAAAAAATGAACAAAATTGAGTTTTTGATGAAATAAAGTGTACTTCAGATATAAGTATAGTTATTGTAGCAAGTGTAGTAATTGTTAAATTAATAAAATCGAGAATATTTAAGATTTTAAATGAAACTTTAGAGATATTTAAGATCAGGCTGTCTCTGTAAGAGCAAAAGGGTATCCTGCCGTCTATCAACTAGGCTCAAAAAATTTCTGTAACGAGTTAACGAGCTGAACAGAGGCCACTCAGTGAACGCTTCACTGTAGCTCGCTGGGGCTCACTCCGAAACTGTTGAAATCAATACAAAAAAAAATTTGTCCAACTGAAATTTCATTTAAAATTCCAATCCTTGAATGCAATCGTTCTGGCACCTGGAAACCAATCGCATACTTCATCTGCTCTTCACTCCCTTCAAGAGGAGTCGCAATCCGAAATCAGTACAACTACAGCAATAACTACAGCTACAGCGACAGCTACAAAGGATATGCGAATTCGAGTTTGAAATGCGAATACAATGAGGGCGAAAATCTGTCAAAAAATGGTAAATGAAACTCTTCAGATGTCAGTGAGCCATAAAATTATGCGATAATTAATTTCTCGTACACCGAAAGCCGTGTGCAGAGTAAAAGAGAGGAGAGCTGAGGAGAGGAGACCGGAGGAGAGGAGGGGGACGTAGCAAGGACAGCGGAGAATAAGTGCATTGTTTGGACGAGTCCTTGCCTCAGTCTAACCCTCGCTTCCGCAATTATGATTGTCCTTCGTCACTCGCCTGAAGATTCTTCTTCTTCTTCTTCTCTCTCTCTCTCTCTCTCTGTTTTTTCATTTTCCTGCCTGTTTTTTACTTTTTTTTTTCATTTGGTTTTTTTCTGGCCTCATTTGGCTGGGCATTTGAGCATTCGAGCATTCTCAATTTTGGTTTGCTCCTGTCTTCGCTGGCCTTAATTAAAAGCTGTACAAATTTCGATAGCAAATTGCTCGCCAGAAATACTGGGTATTATTTAAAAAGGGTACAACCCTTGGCACAACCTCCTTTTATTATTTTTCTCTCCTATTTTTTTTGTTCTTCCATTTTTTGTTGCATACGCCTTAAAACAAAGGACGAGAGATTTCAATTGTTTGTCGCCATTGTCGAGCTTGTTGAGTTGATCTGGAGTATGCTTTAGCTTCCCATTGTCCCAAAAGCGCATTGAATGCCCGTAAAAGCCAATGCCAAAGGCGAAACCAGCGCCAGAGACATGGGCAGAGAGGGATAGACAGAGTCAGAAAGAGAGGGAGATATAGAGAGAGGGGAAGAGTTAGAGATCTGGGAGCAGGAATCCTCCTAGCACATGTGTTTAGCTCAGTATGGAGTGGAGTAGGATTTTGTAAGTCTCCGTTTGAGCTTTCCCACGTGGCCAATTTGCCTTTTTGGCTGCAAACTGCGTTTTGTGCCACTTCAACAGACAGCAGCTACTTAACCAGGGCTGCAAGCAGAAAGTGAGGTTAAGGGGAGAAAAATTAGATGCTCCTACCCCCGATCCTACTTCTGTTCCTAAGTCTACTTCCAGTTTTTAGACTACTTCCCCCACAGCTTCTTTGGCATCTCCTTCCACCTCTTCGGCTGCTCCAACTTCTTCTACTCCCTCTCCTTCTCCTCCTTTCGCTCCTCCTTTAGCGCCACCTTGGCGCACACTTTACCGAAAAACTTCCGTTAATTAACGTTAATTTAGTTGAAACTCAGCTTCCGCTCGACTCTCATTTTCCACAGCCGGAAATGTTGGCGCTTTCAGCTGCTCCAGGTGCAACAGCAGCGTGGAAATGCTCCATAAAAAATCGAAAGCTGAGGAAAATAAAAAATGGATGGCAAAGTTTGGCACAAATTGTGTCTAGTTGGCCAGAGTTGCCACACTGTGCAGTAGAACTGTGCGCTGACAATGGGCAGCGTGTACGTGCTGCATTTACTATTCATATGAGGCAAGACGCCATTTTGAATTTACTATAGACATTTATTTCTACACTTTCCACATGATTTCTGCTTTGTTTTTCTTTTATTTAACATTTTGATTTCTTTATTAAAAAAGTATTGAATATGCAGATACCCTAGAAATTTTAGAGGAAAGCTTGGCAACCCTGGAATAAAGGCTTTGTAGCTCTAAAAATATGAATTATTTTCCCTAAGAAAGTTTTATAGCAAAGCTGCCAAGTCATGCTGCATAGCGTATATACCCTTTGTTAGGGTATCACAAAAGCTGTCAAGTCATGTGCAGCTTGTGAACTTTTAGCTGCATTCAATGCCAAGCGGAGATTAAAAAATTACCCACTGTTGACAAAAGGAAGCGGAAAACGTTCTCTGCGTGTGTGTGAGAGTGTGTGTGTGTGAGAGTGTTGTGTGGGTGTGTGTGAGTGAGTGTGTATGTTATGTTTGTTTTACTGCTGTTGCTGCTGTGCGCTGATCCTGATCAATATGCGCAGAGTGTAGCTGATGGAAATATGATTAAAGTCAAGGCGAAAACAAGCAGCAACAACAAAATTGGGAATCACAGGGAATGGGGCAGGTGGAGGAGAAGGGAGAGGGAGTATGGACGTGCTGCTGCTGCTGACCGACGCAGAGGCGAAGGATTATGCAAAGGCACGTCACAAGTTGTTTGATGTGTTTGCGAGGAAGAGGAGAACATAAAGAGAGAGGGAGGAGTGAAAGAGAGAGCGAGAAATCAACTGGAAAAAATATTGGCGTAAGACTAACGTAAGCAGCAGCTGTTGTCGCAGTCGACGTCGCCGTCGCCGTCGCTGCCTCTGCCTGCACACTATTGACGCTGCGCCCAGTAGTATGCAACAATAATTTAACTGCATTTAAACTAGTGAAAACTTAAAGGGAAATGGAATAAGTTAAAGAAAATGAAGCAACAGAAATATGTGCAGAATGTGTAGCTAAAGTGTGTGAGGAGCGCAACTGCTTCCCTTTGTTATTTGCCTTTAACTTTGTTAAAAGTTATGAGTATTTATAATATATGCCAATACATTGAACTGACTACAAATGTGCTAACTCTTTCTAGCCACAACTATTGTCTGTCTCCCTCTCTCTCTCACACACACATGCGTTGAATGGCGTGCAACTTTGCGGTCTTTTAAAAGATTGTTTGCATTATTTGCGGCTGCTGTTGTTGCTGGAGTCCCTGCCCCGTCCCGTCCCGCTCTGTCGTTTCTTGGCCACGCTTGTTGGCCTGGCCAGAAAACATTTTGCTGAGCTGTTAACAAAGTGAAACCGCACAGTTTGTTTCGCCAAAGTTGTTGTCGAAAAAACGATAACGGTATTTAGTTTGCATGAGCATCGGTTTTTAGGTTTTTTTTTTTGGTTTTTTTATGTTTTGTTTTCCATTTGAAATTTTTTTTTTTACTTTTTGGTTTTTTGGTTTTTGGCTTTTGGGTTTTTGCGGCGCTTTTGGGCTTCTCGCAGTTACTGTAAACTCCGCAACAACTCTGCGGCTCCTACTGTTGTTATTAGTCTCACTAGAGTTGTTCTTACTGTTGCTGTTGCTGTTGCTGTAGAGGATTAGTTACAGCAGCAGCAGGAAAATTCTGTGATTATGCGTATGCCAGTTAAGCCTGTAGCTTAGAAAACTTTTCCCAGCTCATATTTTCTGCTCTTTTAGCAAAAAGCTCAAGAAAATGGCATAAAATAAATAAATAAAATAAATATATAAATAATGAACAGAGGGAAACTACGAGGAAACAAGGAAAAACTACAGGAAAATTCTCATTTTTTAAATAATTTTAGTAACAGAGCAGAGTTAAAATTGAAAATTGAATATAAATCGAGTTCAAGTGCATATAAATTATGAGCAAGTGTTGGAAAGTGCTTCAAAGTAGTTGAGTTTAGCGAGTTAACACTGTAATCAAAATTGTTTTAATGGCCAAGAATGTTGGCTGAAAGTTGTGGGCAATAAACAACAATTACAGTAAGTCACAGTCACATTAACTACCAAATAAACTTAACCACACACACACACACTAACACACACATACACACACACACACACGCACACCCACACAGTACACCAAAAAGTCAATTTAGTTGATGCGTGAAGCGATTTGTGTTTAGTTCACGCATTTACATTATTTAGTATTTGCTGCTTGTTTGTTCTTGTTTGTGCTTGTTTATTCCTGTTTGTTCTTGTTGTTGTTGTTTGTAATAGTTTCAGCTATGTTGTTGTGTTTTCGGCGGCGGTTGTAACGAGCTGCCAAATCGATTGTAACTAATTTGCGGCAGTCACGAGGCAGCAACGCCAGTGATTTAGAAAATTCCAAGGACTCGAGTTTTAGTCCAAGGACTCCACTGGCAACAGGAGGCAAAGGAGGCAGAGGAGGCAACGGAGGCAGCGGACGCAGAGCGCGACACATTCTGTATTATTAAAATATTAAAGGCAATTCAATTGGAAAATTGGCAGGCAGACAGACAGAGACAGAGAGATGGAGTGGGAAAGAGAGGGAGAGTGGTAGAGAGTGGAAGAGTGGGAGAGTAGAAGAGAGAGGGAGTGGGAGTGGGAAAGTGCCTCTATCGATGCATATATAAAGTAATTGAAATAAACGAGAACAGTTTTAGTTCGACTTGTAGTTGAGGAGTAGAGAGGGTATACGCGAGAGAAAGAGAGAGAGAGGGGGAGAGAGAGAGAGAGAGAGGGAGAGAGCGTGTAGTGGGGTGGTCTGTTTAATAAATGATTTCCGCTACTCTTGTATCTATGTGAATAAATTCAAAGCGTCTCTTTCCCCATTTCAAATGCAGCTCAACGTGGACAAATCTATCTGTATCTGTATCTATAGCTCTGACTGTGACTGTGACTGTATCTATAGCTGTAGCTATAGCTAGCTGTAGTTGTATCTGCATGCGTCATGACTGAGATTAGAGTCGTTGTTCGTGCCTGTTCACAATTGTCAGAGACAGAAAGACACAGAGACAGACAAACGGACGAACAAACTGACTGAACGCCAACTAAATCAGTGCGTGTAGTATCTGTATCTGTATCTATGTATCTGTATCTATGTATCTGTATCTGTAGCTGTAGCTCCGCAGCGACAATGAGCGCATATTGTTGCCACTGCCACACGCTGTCACTCCTGCCACAAAGCGTCACAGAGTCGCGCGCGTTTTTGACTCATGTGTGTGAGTGTGTGTGTGCGTGTGTGTGTGAGTGTGTGTGAGTGTGTGTTTGAATTTTTGTGCGGGTGCATGTCTGTCATTTCATTATCGAAATATGCAAAGCGACAGCCTGCAAATGATAATGAGGGCTTATCAGAGCGAGAGAGTGAGAGAGAAGGACAGAGTAAGAAAGGGATAGCAATAGGGCAACGGAAGTGAACCCTAAGCAATTTACACAGCGCTTGTTATCTGCCTTAAAATGCAATAAAACATAAAAAAAAGAAAGAAAGGAAACTAAACAGAAACTCAAATCAAGCGTGTGGAAAAGGCAGAGAGAAAAAAACCAATCAACAAGTGGCCAGCAGGGGGTGAGAGAGGGAGGGAAGGAGAGAAAGGGAGAGGGAGAGAGCAAGGGACCCAGAGAAGTGTCGTCTATTTGTGTGCAAATAACAAACATTGGCACTGAGCTGGGACCCAACTTTGGATGGCTAACTGATTGGCTCTGGGACACCCCTACACACACCCCCATCCAAACACACACACACACACACACACACCTACAGGGATGTCAAAGCAAAGCTAAGTTAAATAATTAATTTAATTAACATTAATGATAATCATGTCCATTTACATATAGTAAGAATATATATATATAACTATATACTAAGTATCATATCTTTTATGTGCACAAGTATCCATAAGCAAAATTCAACTGCAATTTGAGCCTTTGGGCACGCACACAGACACACACCAACACTAACACACACACACACACGTGTAATAAAATAATCATAAATATATAATGATGATGTGCCCAGAACCCGACAGGACTTCACTCAGCTTTCAATCCGAGCCAAAAGCTAGAAGGAAAGACAGAAGAAACCAAAAGAGAAGGAGAGAGAGAGAGAGAGAGGGGTGTAGAGAAAGAGAGAAGGAGAGAGCAAGAGTATTTGCCATGCAAATACACACTGTAAGTGCGGAGGCATTTTAGCCAGGCTCAAACAACAGGCAAAAGCAGCTAAAGGCGCGCCAGCTAAATTGTAATGAAGCAGACAAACCACGCCCCTCTCCACCGCCCACACGCCCACACGCCCTGCACAGTGCTGGCAAAGATAGCGAGAGCTGAGCAAATAAATTGCTATAAAATTTTACCCAAAAGTCGCATACAAAAACCAAACAACGTACAGCCAAGCGATGCCAGAGGGCGTAGTGGGCGTGGGGAGTGCGATGGGCGGTGGTCGGAGGTCGGAGGGGTGGCCATATAAGTGCGGCTGCTGGTGTGACAGTCACAGTGGGCATGCCAAGGGGGGGGCTGTGTGTGGAGTGAGCCGACTGTCGTCATGTCAAGCAATTCAATTCAATTTGGATTCTCACGCGTTTACTGCGCTGCCTATGCTAACCCCGCCCCTCCCACCGCCCTCTCTGCCTCTTTTCTTCACTTTCTTTGCTTTCTTCGTATGTGTATGTTTTATTTTTATTTTTATTTAATTCATTGCAATGCGAACATAAGTTGCTGCTATGCTGCGCATAAATAAGCCATTTTATATTTAGCAGTAAATAACAATTTACAATTTGCAAAGTTGTACGAAACTCGCATATATAACAATTTGCAGCAGAGCATTAAAAAGTTGAGCTGGATTATTATTTAAATGGGAAAAACTTTTCACATATGCTTACATACACACACACTTAATCAAACATGTAAGCACACACACACACACACATAAAACACGCTAGCTGTGAAGCACTTATTTTGGTCAGCGCTTAAAAGTATGCAACACAATCAGACACACTGCCATACTCATACAATTACAAGCAGTTTAAGCATGTGAAGAGGCTGCCTGATATGACACTTTTACTTACTTGTGACATCTTAAGCTGCCAGACAGCAATTGTAACTGAGCAATCCGATGCCTGTCTCGCGTCTTTCTGCCTCTCATCTCGCTACTCACATCGCCATAGCCTGTCAACATATTCTGCAATTTCCGCTGACTGCTTCCGTGGCCGTTGGTTAGTGGCTTTAAGTGGCAGCATCTCTTGTCCATACTTCATCATCATCATCAACAGTAACGGCAGCAACAGCAGCATTAAATTTAAATAGCTGTCCGAGCAAATGCCGACGGCTGATGATTGCTCACTGCCGGAATCAACGTCTCTCTTCCACACTGTTTCTCTGCGGCGCTTCCTATTGATTGTTTGTCTGTGGCACTCACGCATTCATACACACACACACATTCACACTCAGACACTCACACATACTTGCACTCACACAACGCACGCTTAGTAAGTAACTGCTAACACAATTTGTAATCTATGGGTTAACTGTATAACTGTATAACTAGATAACTGTATAACTGGGCAGCACAATTTTGACGCTTTTGCCGCGCCAAACAACTTGACACGAGCGAGTTCTGCAGCCAAATGAATCTCGAGTCAGAGAACTGAGTGAATTCTGCCCCAAAGATGCTGCGAACACGAGCGCACCAAATACGAGCGTACACGACACGGCACGACACGAAGCTCACAGCAGCTTCGTGAAATGGGACAAAACACGCCTGGCATTGACTAAACGTTAGAGAGAGGGCGTACGAAAGAGAGAGAATGTTTTATGGGACACAATAAGAGTGCGGCTGCACTGCTTGCGCAAGAAGTGGGGAAATGAAATTGCTGCAAAAGAGCGTCATCGTGGAGGGGAAATGTAAACAACAGAATGGGAGGCTGTGACGTTTAATTAGCCACCGCTTGCATATTTCAGCAGTTGTGCTTAAGAGAAACAGTTTCTAAGAGACCCAAAGAGAGCGAGAGCAGCTGCGTGGGTAGATGTGTTGTCAACAACAACAACAAGAAGAAGAGCAGTAGTAGCAGCAGCAGCAGCAGCTGCGGCGATGGCAGCGACAGCGGCAACTCGCTGCTGATAAGGCTACTGACCTCTGAGCCAGTGTTGCAGTGGCGTCCTGTGAAAAGGGGAGCAGCTTAGCTTCGTTTATCCGTCCGTCTGTCCGTCCATCTGTCTGTTAGACACAAATCAGGTTGGCAGTAACGTTTTGTGCTTGCAGTCAACATAACTAAATGCCAATTAAATGCTCTCGAGTGTTTTATAAATAAGTTGAATTTACACAAATTTCAAATTTACCGCAGTTCGCAGTGTTTTTAATTAAATTAATGCATTGCCTACATTGCGGCGCCTCTGTCGCTGCCACCGCCTTAATGTTGCCCACTTAATTGTTGGCATTTTTCTTGTGCTGTCTGGACAAACAGCTGTGCCATCAAGCGCATAGATTACACAACAAACAAAAGCCGCTCAGAGACAAAAGCCAGCAAAAGGCAGCAGCTCGCAAGACCCGAAAGACCGAGTCCAAAGTCCCACAGTCCGTAGTCCTATAGTCCAGACCCTTGTCCGGCAAAACGGTTGTTGAGTCTGCTAAAATCCGAGTTGCTTTAATTTGGGCACGTCAAACGCTGAATGAAGGCAAATTTGTTCTACACAACAAGCTACAGCACAGCAGCAGCAGCAGCAGCAACAACAACACACGCAAGACTCAAGAAAAAAAGTCAAAAGACTTGCGCTACGCGTGCTGATGTTGCCTACTTTTAGGCGCACATATTAATCAAAAACTCCGCCCTGACTTACAGACTCTCAGTCATTCAGTCTCACAGACCTTGATTGCCTTTTGCCAGGCAACTATTAATTGTCGAGGTGCCAAAGAAAGGGCCATTATGAGTAGATGTGTAACAGTTGCACTTAAAAGATTTCAGTCACATAAAAAAGTGATTTAGAGGTAGTCAAAATGTTTTTGAAATCCAAGCAAAATTAGAGCAAACATTGAGATAATTGAAAGCACCTAAATTCCATTTTCTATGGCAATTCAAACATATAATTTGATCAATTACCGAGCAAAAAGTGTATAAATGATGTTGTTTTTGGTTAATTTTTTTGTACTTTTTGGATTTTGTGAAAAGAAAACGCAACTTCAATCTCAGTTCGACAGCATCAAATTTCCCGCTGCACGTAGTTGATGTTTTTCGCTTGTTTTCCATTTCGTTTTTCCTCCTTTCCTTTCTTTTTGTTGCCCTTGCCTCAGACAGAGGCAGAAACGAAGCCGAAATGATTAATGACCGTTTGGCATTGCCATTATAGTAGTTGTTATTGTTGTTGTTGTTGGGGAGAACTTGGAAATGTCAACAGAGCATCGTCGCACAGTTGTCGATGGCAGTAAAATAAGAAAAAGAAACGAGAAAAGAGTAGCAAGAAGAAGAAGACGAAGAAGTGAACAAAGTAAAACTAAAAGCCAAAACTTTGCCTGCAAATGAAATTTGATTTCAACGCCAGCGGCTGAGAAAAGATCTCTTCAGTTACTTCAGTTTCTCGGTTTCTCGGTTTCCCTACCCGCTCTCCAAAAGGGGGGGTAAGTGGGATGTGGTGGAATGGGTAACAGGAATAGAAACAGGAATAGTCAGTTGATTGAGTAACCTTGGGATTGGTAGCTCATCAGATGGAAACTGCACAAAGAGCATGCGACAACAGAACGCGCAATTTCCCATACGGATTATCGCATGACAGAAAAACAAAAAAGAAAGAGAAGAAAAATAGAAAAACTATAGAAAGGGAGGTAAAGGAAAAAACGGCAAGTGAAAACTGCAAAACTGCCAATGATGTTTGATAGCAATGACTGAGATGATAAGAAACGTGTTGAGCTGATGAAAAGACGTCGACTGATTGTGAAACTGTGAACTTAGCCAGGTTTTGTGCTTTTCAAATTCTAGGAAAACTTTGATGTGGTTACGGTAAAAACTCGACTCAACTCGACTCAACTCGACTCGACTCAAGTTGAAAAGTCCCACAAAACTCAGAGACTAACGAGAGTCGCTGCGGTCGAGTGACAAATGAAAAATGTTTCCGGCATATTAAAAAGGATTTGCCGTGCGGCAGATAAATGGCTGTAGGCAAACGCATTACTTAAATTAATTTCAACACACACACACACACAGTTGGCAAATAGGGCAACTCTTAGTGGAACAGAAAAAATGAAGAGTTGGGAAAATCGGCAACTCTGTAAATATTTAAATGAGCGCCAAAGGACAATGCAACGAGCAACAATAACGACTGTGGGAATGGGCGTGGCAGCAAAAAATACAAAACAAATAAATGGCAAACACGTCGAACGACGCATTAAACATGTGTAAATATTTGCAGCACACTGTTGCGAAAAAGGATCATGGAGTAGCACCTGCAACAAGGACAACAAACGGCACGGCACAAAAGGCTCCGCCATGAAATTATGTCAAAAGCTCTGCAAACACAGCCAACAAAAAAAAAAAAAAAAAAAAAAAAAGTAGAGAAAAAAACAAAACACAACAAAAAAATACAAAATACAAAAGAGAAATAACAACAACAACAACAAGAAGAAGAAGAACAACAACAAGAACTTACCCAAGTCCACTTAGGGAATGCTTTTTTAATTAGCAGTCTCAGCAGTCTCAGCATCTCAGCACAGGATGGAGGAACCTGTTAGTAGTGCTGGGATATCCAAAAGAATCCTTAGCCAGTTGCGCATTTGACTGTAAAGTACATAGAAAAGGATATCATATTTTTTTGGATTAGCTTTTGACAAGGTTTCTTTGTTTGTGCTGGCCAAAGTGGGTTAAACAATTTGCAGCTCGCTGCGCTTTAAAGTGCCGCCAGCCAAAGGGGAGGGTGAGAACTAGGAAAGTTGTGGGCGTGGTTCTCATAGCTCGCTTGTTCGCTGTCGTTGACAAAAATCTTTTGTGGTTGCCTCTAATTAAAAAGTGACTGCCAAAGCGAAGAGCAAGAATAGGGTGGGAGAGGGGGTAGGGGGAGGAGGTGTGGTGAGGGGGCGGCGCAATAGCCACAGTCTTTGACGCTAGCATGCGCCTTGGCCCAATGAAGCGGAATACGGGGAAAAACTATAGCATACTTTTACGCGCAGCGCATATTTTGCCACGGCATAATTAATTAAAAATATCTGACATGCAATAATAAATTTTCGCCCCTGCCCATGTGTGTGTGTGAGTGTGTGGGTGTAGGACGGTATTTATACGTCTCCGTGTGTGTGTGTGTGTGTGTGTGTGTGTGTGTGTGTGTGTGTTAAATGCCCCAAAGTGCAAAAGTTTTAAATAAATGAATTTTGTGTGCCAAACGAAGCCAAAACATAACTGACATCATTAGCAAACTTTAATACACTTTTGCGCCCAGGGTTGGCAAAATAAATAAACGCCAGCAAACGCAACAAAAAAGTAAAATGGAATGAATTTAAACAAAATGAAATGCAGTGAAAGGCAACAACATAATGAAATGAGCTAAAATGAAATGAGAATTGTATACAATAAAATTTACGTGGTTCACTTGAAATGCAAGCCAGACACTCAGCGAGGGCAGGCCAAAGCGTTCCCGGAAGTAAGATTGAACTCTTAGAAATACAAAGATGTTTTAAAAGAAAGATTCGAAATTTGTAATTTTATTTAAGCTGCTCTATCAACTTAATGTACCACCCTCGCTGTCGTTTTTCTTGTGCGATTGTGTGCAAAAATATATTTAGAAAACAATTTAAACTTTGCACATTTGTTTCAAATATGCAGCCGCGCCATGGACTCAAACTTGGCTTATGCAAAGCGCACCACATTGGCCAAGTGGCTTAGATTTGGACTGCACACCGGCAACAACAAGAGGAACAAGAGCAATGGTAGCAGCCAGGAACCAGCAACCGACAGCCGACAACCGACAACCCACAGAAGACTGTCGACTGTCGACTGGCAACTGCCGGACTCAATGACAAACTTTTTGCCAGCCAAGGTGGCAAGAACTATGTGGGATTAGACAATTTGTATGCCAGCAGTGTATAAGTGTAGGAAGTGGGTAAGAAGGCAGTGGTGGTGCGGTGGTCTGGTTGTGGCTGACAGAAAGAGATACATAGAGACCGTAAGAGTGAGAGAGACCGTAAGAGAGAGAGAGAGAGTGAGGGGAACGCAGAATCGCAGCACCCGCATTAAGCCACAACTGATGTTTACATTTTTAACTAAGGCAGACGCAACGAAAAGTTTGCCTTGCCAGCAAAGCAAAATGTCCTGTGCCTGTACCAGTTCCAGTGCCTTTTTCTCGTTTCGGCATTAAATTTAATGCATATAATATTGGCTAATGATGTTTACAATGCGCGGGGGCTTAGGCGGGCATTAAAATTGTCGAGCCACCGCAGTTGTAGCACCTGCTGTGCACAACGCCAGTCCTTGTTCGTCCATACCGTCCGTCTATTGTCGTTCGTTGTCCTTGTTTCGGCCAGAGAAGTCAACACAGAGCTTTGGACTCATTTCGATTTCCCCTGGCTGCTTATGTAACGAAGTTAGCAATTAAGACAACTGTGCACTCAATATGCCGTCCAGTTGTTTGTTAATTGAATGTGTCTCCAGTCAGCTCAACTTTTGTTACGCTCTGTTATGAATGCTTTTCCAAACAGTTTCCTTTCAAATAAAATAAACTAACTTTATAATTTTTCATTGCATACTTTTTGGCTTGCGCGTAAATAAGCTTTTATTTTAGTTTGCAAGGCCGTGGCGCAAATGCTGTCACCTCCAGTGCTGATAGATATATTAGCTATAATTTAGCTAAAACGTCAGCACTAATCATATAACTGTGTAAATCTGCATGCAATCCACTTGTTTGTTAAGTGAATATGTGAATATTTGTGTAATTTCATTTAAGTTGTCTAACAAAATAAACGAACTCAAAGAGTGCAAATTCGTGTTGCATACTTTTAAGCATGTAGTTAAATTAGCTCAGGTTAATGAAGACGATGATGCAATTGTTGTCAGTTTTGTTGTTGTAGCACACGAAGCAAACAAAACCAAACAATTTCAAAACTCATTAAAAATTGATTGACATGCTTGCACAACACACACACACCCACACACACTAGCTTGCAATGAAATCAGTTGTGAGCGAAAATCTAATTGGATATTTTATGGCCAACACTTTTGATGTCTCGGTAACAAAACTGTGTGTGTATCCAGTGGGAACAATTTCGCTGCATGTTTGATGAATTTTGCGTTGATTTTCCGACGGCCACACAACCGGAAACAGCTCACATATGTCAACATCAACAGGATAACTCCCCCGAAAAGGACAACGGAACATAATTAAACGACACCAGAGTCATTTCATGGCCTTTTTCGGCTCTTGTTCCCCAACCATGTTCCCTTCAGATCCCAAGCAATGGCTAATGAGCCCGAATGGATACAAACTGCACACACAAGTGTGTGTGTGAGTGTGTGTAAATGTAGGTTAATGTCCAACTTCAACAGTTGTGTGTGCTGTGTTTGTTGGCTTTTTAAATTGCTGCATAAATAGATAATGCGCTGCAGTTATGAGATGCTGTTTCCAAAGGGAAACAGCAACAAAGAATTGCAATTAATAAAGCAATCAGTAAGAAGATTTTGCTGCTGTTGTTGCTGCTGTCACTGCTGCTGCTGATGAGCCAAATTTGATTTGCATCGCATAGCATCTGGTTGACCCTAATGACAGGAAATTGTGCGGTCAACTACTCAACCAATTGCAACAGCAACAACAACAGCAACAACAACAATTGCAGCCACAAAAACAAATCATGTTAACCGCAAAGCCATCAAGCAATCCGCACACAATACAAAACCGGATAAGCTGGCAAATTTTCCATTTAATTTTCCCCAAAAACAAAAAAAACACACACACACACAACACACCGAAAAAAAAAGATGGAAAATTTGCATAATTGAAAATCAAAACAAGTGTAATAACCAAACAGTCAATTTTGAGGTCAAAACAGCGGAAATTGTGGCCCAAAAGGAAGAGACAAATAAAAATTGGGAAACAAATAAATTAGTAAATAAGTAAAATAATGAAATCAAAAGATTTTTAAGCTTTAAAGTCATGAAGTCTAAAGCTAATTCTGGTTGAGAATTAATCTATTACTTTGAGTGCCATTTGCAGCTAGTGTCATTGGGGTACTTTATCGAATGCGTTGCAATTAATGCATGCTTCAAGTGAGAGATTCATCTGTAAACTAAAGCCATGTTGAACCCAGACAATTGCATCATCCATCTTCTGCAGGCATTTGTCTCTTTCACGCACAGGATATGTGAACGGACACGGACACGGACACGGAAAAGGACACGCAGATGGAGACGAAGTCGGAGTCGGAGTCACAGTCGGAGACAGAGTCATAGCTGGAGGTTAGCAGAGGGACTGGAGCAGGAACAGGACACGGACATGGACATGGCTCTGGTGGTCGCCTTTTGTCACTGCGTGAGAGACAACAAACACATTTACTAAATTAAAAGTGAATTTATAGCGCACTAAACGCAGCGCCTGCATGTCCTGTTCAGCTGCTGTGTGTGTGTGCGAGTGTGTGTGTGTGTGTGTATGACCCTCTGGCAGTTACTCTCTCCCTCTCTCTCCCTCTCTCTCTCTCTGTGTTTGCTCGCTTAGTTTAGTTTGCTTAATCTTTGACAAGCAGCCCAGAGGTCGTCGCCTTGCAACCTGCACAGCCAATCAGCAAGCACACACGTGTCTCCCACTGTGCGTGTGTGTGTGTGTGTGCGAGTGTGTGTGTGTGTTGTGTACATGTGTGTCTGTGTGCGTGCTTTGCTTTAGCTGCAACTGTGCGCTTGTTTGACTAATTAATTATAACATTAAAATGCGCAGCGTAATTTTGCACCTTTTTTGCCAAGTGGCGATGGGGCGGCATAGCGGTGGGGGCGTGGCATAAAATATATACAAATATTTATCAGTTGCATGTTTTGTTTGTTGGCCAGAAAGCCGAGCATAAGCGTTGCCAAATGCACTTGCCAGCAAACAAGCAGAAAAAAAGGCTAAAACTTAGCAACAAGCCAAGAAAATAAATTGGTAATATTGATGCGGCAGAAGGCGACGGCTGAGACCCGTTTAATGAAAGCAAACAGCTAGTGAAACACTCAGACACACACACACACACACTCAAACACACACACACCGCACAGCATATGTAAAATGGGAAATCTGTTGGTTGTGCCCAGAGTGAAACAACAGTGCCCAAAGTTGTTGGCGATACGGTGACATAATGAATAGGATTTCGGGTTTTTGTGGGCACATCAACAACAACAACAATGCAGAGGGGTGTTGGTAGGAGGACACTGCAATTTGGGGGCAAGATATGCAAGCCGCAGAAACAGATGTTGCATCTCTGTTGAGAAGCAGCCAATTTGGTTGCAAGCACAAGCACAACGACCACGACGTCGACGACGATAGACATGGCAAAGTGACAAAAATGTAATATGCACCCACACCGCTGCTCTAGGCGCCTCCCCGCCCCCTGTCCCGCCCATGTGCCACGCCCCTGCCGTGCTGTCGTGGAGCATACGAGCAAAAGAAATGCGCGCAAAATAAACGGCAAAATAATCGCGCACAATGCATTGGCAATGAGCCAAGTTAAAAGACTGTATGCTGGCCATGTTTGTATACCTCTGGATGTGTATACGTATGTGTATGTATGTGCTTGTGTGTGTGCTTGCTATCGATGAAAT
Source organism: Drosophila cardini (assembly GCA_018903735.1). Lineage (NCBI taxonomy): Eukaryota > Metazoa > Arthropoda > Insecta > Diptera > Drosophilidae > Drosophila > Drosophila cardini. The sequence continues at coordinate 10,158,941 of JAEIGM010000001.1, read as the reverse complement.
TGTGGCCATGACACACAGAGCCAACGATGCTGGACACAATCGACTCAGAAGTCGACTCGCTGCTTGCCAACAAAACGTGGCAATTTGTGGGCGGTCAGTGGGCGTGACAGCAGGTGCATTACAATGGCACACTTGTAAAAATTAATCAAGCATTCAAAAGTGAGCAAACAAAATGCATTTATGCTCAAAAGCCCAAATCACAACCACAAAATTTAAAGTGCCCTAAAATGTTGCCATACAGCAAATGCTCAGCAGCTGCACAAAACATTCAATTACAGGGTGTCAAAGATCGCTCAGCAAACAAACAGAAAATGGAGAAAAAAAGAAGAGAAACGTTTGCCAATCGACAGTTGCAGAGTTGCAAGTTGCTAGTTGCAAGTTGTGAGTTGCAGAGTTGCAAGCCGTGCAAACATTTCAATTTGCCTGCCGATGGGCGCCGCACAAAAGCCAAACAACAAACTCGGAAAAGCGCATCCAAAAATAGCTGCAGAAAAAAAGCCGTAGTAAAATCCCCTGAAAACACAAAAAAATAGTAGAAGAGGAGAAAAGCAAAGAAATGGAAACGAAAATGGTCCACAAATCGGACAAAATGGTGCACACAAAAAACGCCATTTCATATCCGGTGCGAAGCGGAAGTGGCAGCCAAAGGGACTTTGTGAAACCCAAAGCCGGGCTCTGTCACGGCCAATGGGATTAGAAGACAACCTCCCTCAGTTTCTGACTACCAGCCATGCACCACGCCCCCCCTCAGCACGCCTACTTTGCATTCTATTTCAAACTGTCGCAGATCTATGCCACATATTGTTGCCTGCCACAAATTGTGACGAAACAAAAGTCTCACGTGCCCAGCGCAAAACTATCGATTGTCAATCTACTCAAGTTTCGGGTTTATTTAAATAAATAATACTAGAGTGTTTAAAAAAACTATTTAGAAATATATATTAAATGAAACTAAAACTGAAAACGAAAACTATATAATTTCCAGTTATCCGAGTACACTTAAAACTACATTTATTTGAAATCTCCCACAACACTTTGGTTAAATTTTGAGGCACTGTAAACCGATTTGCAGCTACTTCGAGTTGCTTAAACCAAAAGTGGAAGAATTCCTCGTCACGTTCACATCGTTGGCACTTGATTTGCTGTTTAGTTTAGTTTAGTTGGCTGTTTTGGCTGTTTGGCTGTTTTGGCTGCTTGGCATGCAAAGCGCAAATATTTGGTTACATGCTCAGGTGTTCATATCTCGCTATCAAAATCTATGCAAGCGGCACAAATGCTTTACAGGCAACACAACCAGCAGGAACACCAACAGCAGAAACACCCATACTACAGCAACAACAAACAGCATGTGGCAACAACAATGCGGGTTTGCCACAACCGAGAAAGATCCAAACGAGCAATCAAAATAACAAAATCGAAAAGCGTTCACCGCACATTGCCATATTGTTTTGTTTGTGCCATGTGGTTGTGGCTTTCAACTGCAAACTGCAGCTAACTATAACTGTAGAGAGGAGGGGAGTGGGTAGAGGGGAGTGGAGTGGAGTTGGGAGCGACTCTAGGGCTGACTGTGCCGATATTATGGCCACATAGTCAACAAACAGGCTGAAAAACATTTTCAAATACATTTTGTGGCAGCTTTTCCGCGAGATTTTCCCGAAACTTTAGCCCCAAACTCACAATTTAATTGCAAAATGCAGCAGTTTAAAGCTGACGTCAAGTTTTGTTATTGTTTTTGTTTTTGTTTCAGCCTTTGGTTGCTCTCTTTGAGTTTTTTGATTTACTGTTTGAAATAAATACAATATATGAAAATATATATATATTTGGATCAAGCGATATGAATATGTTTACTGCATGTTAACACCCTGTAAATTGGTAGTTTGTAGCTAAAAGTGCTTTAATTCCAACAGCTCATATGCCAGCCTTTACAGGGTATAAGCTGCGTATAGCCTTTCTACTCTTTTTGAGTTTTATCGGTTATTGTTTTAGATTTACTTTTTGCTACAATATATTTATGTAAAAAATCCGTTACTTTTTGGCCAGATGGGCAGCTGCCATTTCGCATTTTGATGGATTTATTCATGCAGAAGATTGCATTAAAATGCAATGCGTTTGGGACGCACTACGTGGCGTATGAGCAATTTCGGAGAGGAAAAAGCGAAGGCAGTTGAGGCGTTAATTAGATTGTGGTTATGTATAGAGCAGAACAAACCAGAGTGGGTTCTATGAGAGAAATACCCACTACACACACACACCTACTACACACACCCACACCCTTTCACACACCCACTTAAGTTGGCTTACAATTAACCAGCAGGTGAGTACAATGCGGTTTATCTCGATTGCTTTTCTTTCACGCAAGTTATAATTGAAATGCCTGTGTGATAAGATCCAATGCAATTTCCAAGTGCAATTAAAATATATGAGGGCTTTTATTTTTAGACGTCTAAAAGCAGAAACTTTTTCTGCTAAGATTTCTTGGCCAAAAGCAGTGTCTGTGGCTACCAATAGTTGAGCAGCAAGTGAAATGGTCCATAACTCAGTGCAATGCAACCCAAAATGACCACTGTCAGCATACGCCAATTCTGCAGTTAACAGAGTACAGTAAGGACTCGATAAGTTAACTAAAAACAAACTTACACTGCGCCTAAGTGCCAGTTTTGGCGGTGGTTTCAAGCTGCAGCGGCAGATGGGACAACGCTCGGCTTGCCAGCTTCTCGCCTGATAGTACAACTTGAGGCAGCTGCGACAATAGGAGTGTTTGCAGTGCAAGGGAACAGGATCACGCTTGGGATACAGGCAGAAGGCACAGAGTTCCACCTCGGAGGGGGGTTCAGAGCACTCGGGGCTCTTGGAATCCTTTTTCTCCTTGTTCTTGTTGTTCTTGCGTTCCATCTCCTCCAATTTATTTAATATTTTGAACAACGAATAGTTTTTTAAAAAATAATACAAATGAAAAACTAACGAGTGTGTGTGTGTGTGTGTGTGTGCGATGAAATTTGTGTGTTTAACTGCTTGAAACAAAAATTTATTTTATAAACTTTGAAATTTTTTGGTCGAGTCAAGGCATAAGTTGATTGTGATTTAGCGATTAGTTTTTAATTAAAACTCTTGTCCATAAATTGACTTGGCAAACACACACCTTCCAAAGCTAAAGTCGTTGTCCTGTCTCTCTCTCACTCTCTCACTCTCTTAGTCACAGTCTGTCTCGTTTACTCTGCCGCGACTGCAATAAAATTTAATTATATCAACGCCACCTCAACTGAAGCGGCAAGCATCGAATGCAATTAGTAGTAGCCTTGTACAACTCAATTAGACGTTATCCTTCGGGTTTGCAGCAAGGATTTGCACTTGGCAAAGGGAAAGGGGCAGGAAAAGGGACGAGGCAGGGCGGGGCCATGGCTGGAACAGGGGCAGAGAGCAAGTGTGCTAAGTGTTTGCCATATATTGCGACTCATCCTTGACTCTAGCAACATTTTTTTTCGCAACATTCGCAGAGGGGAAGGACTAGCGTAAAAGGCGGCCAGGGGGGCGGGGCTACAACGCTTTGCACTTTGAGACAAGGAACCGCAGAGCAGACGCGATATAAATCGAACTTAACAACTACTTTTGGTACGTCACCGAGCGGAGAATAGACTGAGACTGAGCAGACAGGACAGGCTGACAGGACAAGGGCACAAGGATAACGACAACGGAGACGATGGAGACAACGATGGCATTTATTTCTACAAGGTTTTTAATTAAGTTCAAACTCTTCGTCTGAGCAGGCGTTAAAAGTCACATCATTTCTTATACTCAAACCTCCCACGCCTCCTCAGTCTCCCCTGCCATCCCTGCCTTCTACGCGCTGTGTCCTGCTAACAAGCTGACAAATTGAATCACTGACGTCAGCTGGCAGCTTGTAATTTAACATGCCATACATTCATGCAATCATAGAGTATTATTAACGCCTCCGATCTGCCAAATTGCCTGGCCTGGTCTATATAAACAAGCCAAAACATGGACATTTACTTGATTTACATGCGCAACTTGATTAAAAACTTTTCAATTGCATAAAGACCACTATCTCTATCTACCTCCCTCTCTGTCTCTGTCTCTTTCACTCCCTTACTTCCCTTTCTATGTAATACTGACTGCTCTTCTCGTTCTCCATTGAATTCATGTTGATTGTTTATTGTTCAAGTTTTGTAAAATTGTTTCTTCTTTATTTTTATTTATTTTTTTTTCTTTTTTTCTTTTTTTTCTTCCTTTTTTTTTAGCATTTTTGTTGTACGTGTAATTGTCGATTTGTGTTCGTCCGCAAAGTTGTGCCGTTGTGCAGTTTGTTAAATTCCAAGTTAAATTAATTTTCGAGAGTTTCTTTAATTATCCTTATAAATGGCTGGCAAATTGTTAAAACACATTTCACGCGCACAGTTCGCAAATTTGTTGCAGGTAGTTAAATGCCAACTGTAAAAACTTTTCCATCAGCTCAAAAGATAAACAACATCAATCTCCGCAGTTTGCTTGCAAAGTTAAGCAACAGCCTCCGAAACCTGCCCCCCTCCCCCCTGACTCACAAACTACCCAGTAGGACCTTAGCACCGTAGCAGTGTAGTAGTAGCCGAAAACGACCTCATTCGAAAGTGATTTTCAATTATTTACTTTAAAAATTAGCAAGAGTTTTCAGCTGAGTTTACCAAAATCAGTTAAGTTACATTTTTTTCAACTTTTCAGCTATCGAAACTCAAGTTAGTTTATTGATCAATTAAGTTCTTAAACTTTGGTTTATAAAAATTTGAATATTTTAGTTTTTGATTCACTTTAAAGTAACTTTTAGGCTCATTTACTGTTAAACTATTCATGTCACCCAATTTTAAGCACATTTTAAACACATTTTAGTATTATTTTAAGTATAAATTATATTTTAAAAGTTTAGTTAGCTTAGAGTATCTGTGCCGACCACATTTTCTGTGTGTTTATTTCTGAGATAACCGAACAATTGTTAAGTTTTGCTTTAAAAAATCTCCTCTGGCTGTATTTTAAATACTATATCTTTCCATCCCTTTCACTCTAGGGTTCTTTATGTAATGCAATGTTCTAATATTTCCGCTTAAGTACGCTGCAGGCACGCTAGATGGCGCTAATGAGCTTTGTAACCGGACACACTGGCTACGTTGCCGTTGTCCTCATTTATGCTAAGCTTTTTGTGCATTTATGCCACGACAACAACAACCAAGGGGGGAACAACAACAACAACAACGAGAACAACAACAATGGGCAGAGCAACACTATATACACCACAAATGTATCGTGTGCTTAATGGGTTAACGTGACGTTAAATGAATCATGGCCTGGAGTCGACGGCATTAGTGGGTTAATATTTCAAAGGAATGGAACGGACGACCGGAAACGGAAAAGGATAGGGAAAATCTCAAAGCCAGAGGCAGCGTCAGCGGGAAACGGATGCATCAGAGCTTAGCCAGTTTAGCCAGGCTAAAACTAGCGGCAATTTCAATGAAAACACAATGTTATCATTCTGTCGTGCTTCTAATTAAATAAGTAGCCGTTGAGAAAGTTGGTACACAGTTTCTCTACTTCTCAGTTCTTAGTTCTCTACACTCTTACACTCAGTTCTCAGTTCTCATTTCAGTTTATTTAGCAATTAGGTAAAGTTAGTGCACTGCATTTTCCAGCTAAATGTACAGCTAATTAGCAGTCAAGTCAAGAAAATTATGAAAATATCATTTAATTTGCACGGCCATTTGAATGCCACGCCCTCTATCTGGGCTCCCATCTCTGCTGCCACTTCCACTCCCACTGCCTCTTTTCCAGCTAGGTGCACCTGCATTTTTACCTGAGGCAGTCACATGAACCAACTGCTAATGCAGTATTCTTTGACTTGGCTTTTCAGCTTGGCCTTTTGGCTTGAAGCACTCGCAGTACCCACTTGGGTATGGCATTGAGTGGCCACACCCCCCAGCCTTCCACTTGCTTGCCACATTATGGACAGTGAGATGCAGACAATGGCATAAAAGGCGACTCTCGTCCTTAGACATGTGCAGGGCCTTCACCCACTTTGTCTCAGTGCAGTTCACTTCACAGCAAATGTTGGCGGTGGGGCAGCAAGTGTGCGGTGTCACGTGTGACTCGCGTGTGTGTGTGTGTGTGTGTGTGTGTGTGTGTGTGTGTGTGTGTGTGTGTGTGTGTGTGTATGGGTGTATGAGCGTATGATTGTGTGGGTGTAGAAAAAGCAGCCGTAATTCAGCTAAATGCACTCAGCCACACTGGGAAACCGGGTCCATTGTCGTGCGAGGTCGCTTTGTTCCCTGTCTCAAGCAATGAGTTTGCTGCACGTTTTACGTTGCATGTTGCACGTTGCACATTGCACGTTACACGCTGCTTGTTGCAAGCTCCCTGCCTGCCTGTGCTTGGATCTGTCTCCTAATTGAAAAGTAGGTTGCACATTTGGTTGCATTGTTTGTGAGTCGCTTGTGCAACGACCCACATTTTGGCCATTGTCTTGGCCATAAATCATCATCTAAATGCAACTTCATTTCAACTAATTTGTCTGTCGATTTGTCGCACTCCGTTCCGCTTCTGCATCTGCATCTACAACTGCATCTTTATCTTTATCTACACAAATGTATCTGTGTGCATTCCATGCGGTCGCATTAACAACCTAAACAATTTGTTTACTCCGTCGTTTCTAATAAATAAAAATAAACAATTTTCTTTCTTTTTTTTTTGTTGATTGTTCTTTGGTTTGTGTTATAAGCCTGTTGTTGCTTGTTGCATGCCACTTGCTACCCTTTGGCTGTCCCTGTTGGCAAGTTTTGCATTGAGCACTCGAGTGGAAAGCCTGTGATATCTTCAGAGTTTGACAATTGAATTTCAACCTCTCTAGGATCTCAAATATAAGTATATCTAAATATATATGTATATATATATTGCCAATAGGCACATAAAAGATTGTTGACAACAGCAACAGCATCCGGCAGGGGAATCCCCTTACTTCCCATCATTCCGGAATCTAGGCAGCTCTGGCAACTCTGCCAGCTCCCAGCCAAAGGATGCGTCTTGGCAAAACTATGCAAATGACATGACTGGCCAAACTTTATCCCGTCCCCGCAAGGACAATGCCAGCACAGGGCTCAAGCCAAAACTTTGTGCAAATTTTCAAAATAGCCGAATAATTTTTCCCAATGACATTATGCAAAAATCCTACGAAATGAAACGAAACGAAACGATTTTCGATTGCTTTAAACGATAAGCTATATGCTAATATATAGATATATATTTTTTTGGATTAGTTTAGTTTACTATAAAGTGCTTAATATTTTCCAGTTGAAATCGCTGACAGAAAACTGATTTGAAGCAGTTTAACAGTTGGTAGAAGGAAGGTCATTAACTTGGTGGAGAAACTTCATTTATTTTAAATAAATCATTTAAATCTGAGAGTAGTTATAGAGCATAACTATGATAAATTTAGTTTAAGGCTTTATTTTATCTTAAATCTTATCTCTTTATCCCATTTCTTATTACTCCACTAATCACTTAATTCAACTCTTTTGTAACTGACTTGTTTTGCTGCGTATCTTTTTTTGAATTTCTTTCCCTTTTTGGAAATTATGAAATTGTATTTAAAGCGTCAAATTGTTGCTTTATTTGCTGGACGCTTCACTTAAAAACTTAAATCATAAAACAAAAAAGTCTGAAACTGTCAGCAGACACTTTGCATTTGAACAATTTGTGAGGCGCCACAAAATTTTTGAGGACAGTTCCCCATCGCGAGCGGCATTCTTTTCACTCAGAGCTCTATGCATTAATTCCTACCTTTTATAATGTAAAGCAAAGTGAAAAAGAAAAAGAAAATGGAAAAACTGAAGGAAATAAGGTGCACTTACGAGTATGTCCAAAAAGAAGAAATGCTAAGAAAAAGAAAGGCAGCTAAAACAGAGGAGGGAGAGAGAGGAAAGACAGAGAGAGGGGGAGAGAGGGGGAGAGTAAAGCATAAAGCAAAGCAAATTCCAAGCATGCCGCAGCTACGTTGAGGACTCGCACTCAACAAGGAGAATGACGGCGATGACGACGTCAAGAGCAGCTTCCAAAACACACAAAAACAACTGCAAAAAAAAAAATAGTGAAGAAAACATAAAAATAAACTAAATAAAATGCACTTGTGTATAGCTTTATTTTCTAGCTATTTTTTTTTCTGTTTTAAACTGGCGACGCGGCTAAAACAAAAGCTGAACATTTTGTTAAAGTTGTGCAACATTTTTGGGCGCGTTTTGGCTTTCTAATTGTGAAAATCAGAGAGAGGAAGAGAGGGAGGGAAATACTACGCGGATTACTTAACTTTGCTTACAGTGAGAGGGGAGTGGGAGTGGCGGGCAGCATACTTGTTGGCAGCACTGTAGGTATGCCAAGTAGCAAAGCGAATACAATTGCCATTGCACTTGAGCTGTAAGCAGAGTTTACTTTATTATCGCTGCTTGCCACAGGACAGAGTGAGCAGCAGAAAGAGACAGACTGAGAGTGGGTGAAAGAGAGGGAGGGAGGGGTGCATATCAAATTCTTTGAGCTTGAAAATGAACCCGTTGTAATGCCAGACAGCTCAGCGCTTTTGGCTTATTCGCTTCGAAAAGTTGCTGGCTTTGTTAGCTGCTTACAGCGCACTTTTCTTTCAGCTAGAAGAAAATTCAATTTCCCTGCTCATGCCAGGTGTAAAAAGGGAGCAGAACAGGAAGAAAAAAAGCTATGAATGCATGACAAATGATTTGCTAATGAGATCGTTTTGCCACAATGCAGAATGCAATAGCAAAGAGAAGAAAAAGTTCCAACTTAAAGTATAGCGAATATTTTGCTAGCACTCAACGTGTGAGTATAGTTACACACACTCACTGTTGAGTAGACTAGTACTCGTAGTACTCGTTGTAGTACTCACAGTTATAGCATATTTGCAATCATAACACACTGACAGCAACTACATCACGTTGAGAATGAGCCAAAGATCTGAGATGAAATGCAATTTATATTGCCAACATGGCAGGACACTCAAGACTCGACTGTCATCCATAACCAAAGCAAACAAACTCAACGATAGAGTAGGATAGAGATAGAGTGTGTGAGAGAGTAGGATATAGTTGACAGAGAGATAGAGAAATATTGCACATAAATGCAAAATTAGTTTAAGCTTATCTGAGTAGCTGAATTTATGGCATGCACTTTACGCTTTGATGCCATTAAACTAATGAAATTAATATGACTTATTAGGATAGTAAAGGTGCTGCCGGCAATCGTTGGCAATCGAGTAAATCAATTTATTTGCCCAATATTAAATAATTTCAACAAATTGCTCAACTGAATTTCTAAATAAAATGAAATGAAATTTTCATTTTGTTTGAAATAACATTTTTTGATCACTGCATGCCAGAAAATAAATATAATGGTATCAATTTAGCGTGAATTTGTTGTTGTTTGACTGCAACTCTAAAGATATTCGATCTCTTTCTGCTCTCTCTCTCTCTCTCTTTGAGGTACTTTGCTGTTTGCCGTATACAAATTGCCAAACTTTGTGTGTTGGCCCAAGAAATGTCAAATGCAAAGCCAAAAGCCAAGCCAAAAACCACTTTATGCTAAGTCGCTTATTCCGCTAAATGTGTGCATGTGTGTGTGTGTGTGTGTTAGTGTGCTTATGTGTATGTGTTTACATAGCTTTGCTGCCCCTGCAAGTATGCAATGCAGAGCTAGCGACTGACTAACGAAATAAATTGCTGTATCAGCTACAAAAAGAAGTTGTACACACACACACACACGCACACATACACATATAAGCCATGTGTTTTATTTCAAAATGCATAACGAATATTAAATGCACTACATTAAACTAAACTAATTTTAAATGCTGGCAGCATTAGCATAAATTGTCCGCTGTTAATTAGACAACAACAGAATTCTGTTAGCTTGAACAGATCGGTAACAGCTGTGTTGTTAGACTTAAATAGAATTATGTTAGTTTGCAGTGTTGAGTAGCAGAGGTGTTTAACAGTAGCTAGAGTAACTAACATAGTTGATCGTCTGTTATCTGTAGCAGAGTTCTGTTAAGTTACAGAAAACCAGAGTAACAGAATTTACCAGTGGCGAATCTGCTGTTAAAATGACTTTAAGTTAAATCATATTAGAATATTAGTATTTGCCGGTGGAGTTAGCATAATTAATTTATTTGTTAAGCGAAAATTAAATGCAGTCGATAGAAAATTGATAAACATTATGAATAAAATGTAGTTTAACTACAGTTTATTTAAATTTAAATTAATAGATTAGTCGGACAGAAAGTGAGGTGAGTTTCGAAGTGAAATTTACATAAATATTGAAATACAACAATTAAATAATTTAAAACACACTCGTTTAACATGGAAATTCTAGCTTAAGCGACGTCCCAAGGAAACCGAAGCTGACAAATAGCTTTACATAGCTGAGATTCCCTCGACAAGCAGCAGGAATATGCATAGAAGGAGCAGAAACCACACGGTGTGTGGTTTGTTTAGCTGCCACCTGGTTACGGGCAGGTGCAGAACGCAGGTAGGTGGCACAACGCGGTGGCACGAAGGATGTGCCCAGTAGCTGCCACGTTGCAGTTAATATTTTCTGCTACTCTGCGCTGCAGTGCATAATTTATGCAGATCTTCTGTGTGTATATCTATGTGTGAGTGTGTGTGTGGCAAGTATGAAGGGGATCTGTTTAGAGACTCTGAATACGCTGCAAAGTAAGTCCAATGAATTTACAAAGCACAAATCTCAGCGGATAGCCATGTCAGCTCTGCTTGACACAAACACAAGCTCTGACTGAAAATTCTCCACATGCCACACACACACACACTTATACACACCCAAACACATGCCACATGCAGCTGCTACCAGTTTCTAATGTGCCACAACAATGAGATTAAAAAGGGAAAAACTAAACCGTGTAAATTTTGCTTGGTCAGAAGGAGAAGTACCGTTGACTTGTTAAATAATTGAAATGAAATCAAGTCTAATTGCTGTGGCAGTAAAAAACACACACCTACACACACACACACACCCACACACACACCTCGAGTTTTAACTGACAATCATGAAGAGTCCAAAACTATTTTTAGGCATCGTTAAAAACGCTTCGAAGTTTGCATCAACGAGATGCGTTCTTATTGATGGTATTCCCCCTGCCTCTCTCCCCACTCCCCTTTCCCTACCCACAAAAGCACCAAGTAGAGGAAGCTCAAAAGTCGAGAGTTGAGAGTCGAGAGCCAGGCAGACATATCCTGCAAAAATTGTGGCAATTATGCCAAAAAGTTTGCGCACTCGTTTCAAGTCGAGGGCCAAACAGCAGTGAGAGACGAGAACTGAAGGCAACGCACGAATAATTAACAAAATTTGCACTTTATCGCTGCCAGTGCAGGACCAGAATCAGGACGAAGACCAAGAGCTGAACACTAAGAGCAGAACACCAGCAGCAGCAGCAGCAAAGGCGGCAGGACGAAAGCCAACAGGACGAAAAAGGCAAACTTTAACGAGCGCCAATGTTCACGGACTGCTCCTTTCACAGTCTACAGCTACAATTGTGGCTTTACCATTTCAAATACTCTAACTTTGTGCCTTTGGGCTACTTTCAGCTGTATGCTGACAAGAGTTTGGCTAGGAAAACATGTAGAAATTGGTCAGAAGCGGATAAATATGAAAGGAATCTAACGAGATTTGGGAGTAAAAAATTGGTATCAATTGGAGCTAGAAAAGGTTGGTTTAAATATATATTGATGACTTAAGATTTCAATAGATTTAGAAGCCTATTTAATAAGAATATTTTATTGAAATTGATAGGAGATAAAGTATCTCTAAGATAAGACTAAAGATATAGATCAAACTCCAGAAAATTTCAATCCCAACAGATTTTTAAACTCAGTTCCACTTCGGTCTCTGTAAAGTTGCCATATTACAGAGTATTTCAGAGTCTACCAGGTCTGTGAATAATTATTTTTTTTCTAGCACTTTTTTTTATAGCACTGCACACTGTTTATTTTTGCCGCTTGGCATGTGACGGAAGCTGATTTGAGACCAAACACAGTAACATATTTAGAACGAGAACGAAGTGGGAGACACAGAGAGAGAGAGAGAGAGAGAGAGCGAGAGGGTTGGAAAGAGGGTATGAAAGAGTGCAAAGTATGAGATGAAGGCATATAGCATAAGGCGGAAACTGTGCAATGGCATTTGGCATAAAGGGAAATCGGAAAATAAACGAAAATGTCAGCGGAAAATGCAGCAGTAGCAGTAGAAATAGCAGTAGCAGTAGCTGATGCTATAGCGGTAACTGTAGTAAGTCCTTCACAATTCTACGTCCCCAATCCTTAGTGCTCAATTCTCAATCCTCAAATCCTCTGCACGCAGTTCTCAGCTCTCAGTTCGCAGTTCTCATTCTCAGCTAGGCAAAAGGCGCCAAATCAACATCCAGAGAGCGCGCGTTGAGGCTTATAGCAGTCAAGTGCGATATGTGAATGTCTGGGTGTGTGTGTGTGTGTGTGCGAGTGTGTTTGTGTGTGGGTGAGTACTTAGAAGCTGCCGCCGTTGTTTGCAGTTGTAGTGGTGCAAGTGGTGGTGCATGTGGTGGTAGCATGTGGCATTAGTTCGACCGCTGCGCAGCTTGGCAACTAAAATGCAATTAAGCCAAGCTGAAACAAGGCTTTTTGCTGCTGCTGCTGCTGCAGCTGCCATTAAAGCCGTCGACTTTGGAGAACTGTAATGCACACACTCTCTCACACACACACACACACATGCACACACACACAGAGAGACTCGCTGCATTACTAAGCACTTTTTGCAATTATTCACATTTTCCTTTTAATTGGAATTTAAAGTGCTGCCCTGGAATTTTCCTTTAGCTTTGTGCTTTTCTTATTTTCTTTTCTCTTTTATATGGCATTTTCTTATGGAAGACACCTGATTGCAGGTAAGTTTCATATGTGTAAGCTTCTCAAAGCCTCCCTCTTTCCCCTTTTCCCACTTCCGTTTCCGCTTTGAACAGGCAAAAACAACAGTAAAATCCGTTTGTTTCCTCATTTTTTGTTTGATGTTTCGCTATTCCATTTAATTAATCGACTGAACGAATAAATTACAAATGAATATGAATACATGTATTCGTTCATCGTTCAGATGCACAAATGAGCCATCAAAATCAATTTTTTCTTGTTTGATATACCATAAAAACCATATAGTTAATTTGTATTATGATATTATTAACATTTTTTATTATTTTCATTTAATTGATTGACTTTTTTTTTGTGTGTGCAACGTTTTGTTATTTGTAAACTTTTTGAATGCAATCGATTTATAATTGAATGTGAATTAAAAAGTTCTCAATTTCATTCGTTTCGCTTCATTTAAGTTTTTCTTTTCGAGCCAAGTTGTGAAACTGATTGATCTATGGGGATTTTAGGGCTTAAACAATTGAGAACTTCAAGGAAAATATTTAATGAAAAAATTACAGTTTTTGCAGTGATAAAAATCGGATAAATTAAAAGAATATTAAAATTACGTATACGTAATATTATTTTATATACAATTAGTTACTGTCTAGTCTTGAGACTAAGTTAGTTCTGTAAGGAATTAGTTTAGATTTGAATTGATATAGAAACTCTAATAGTTAATGTCTTTATAGGGACTGTAATGATCAGACAATTAACAGTAATTTATTTAAAAACGTTAAGCAAACAATTGCACTTTGTATCATATTTAATTAATTAACAAATTAAATTGGAATTCTGTTTGAAATTGTGTAATCAATATGCAAATGATGACAGGATTGCAGAATTTGTAGCGTATGAGTTAAACAATTGCAATAATTCCAGAATATGGTTAGTTGCTTTTAACGGATGATTTAACTGAGCCGAAACCCAAATGTGTGTGTTCGAGTGTGTGTGTGCGAGTGTGTGTGTGTGTAGTTTTCAATTTGAATGAAATTGTATAATTAATGAATTGTTTAACGACCTGATGATATTATGTAATGAGTTTAAACAACAATTTGATATTTGCTTACCTCAAAATGAGCCGCAGCCTTCAGTTCAGTTCAGTTCAGTTCAGTTCAGTTCAATTTAGTTCGCTTCAGTTTGGATCAGAAATTGTTATAATTTTCTGATTTACATATTTTCATGTTTAAATGATTTTCAATTGAATTTTACTTGTCTCTTTTCCCCACTCTCTCTGTGTTTTCCATACATTTTCCTTTTTTGTTCAAATTATATTACTTTTGTTTGTAGTTTAAATGTTTTTGCTCTGAATTCTCATTCTAGTGCATAATTAACAAAACTGTTCAACTGCATTCAGATGTCATTTTAATTATATTTCAACTGCCATTTTTTTGTACTCTCATTTAATATAAATATTTATTTATACTTTAGTGTAATTATGTGCGTGTATCTGTATCTCTATCTGTATCTGTATCTGTGTCTGGTAATTACATGTGCAACATGAAGGTCAGTTTACAGTTCAGTTGAGTTGAGTTGAGTTTGTTTTCCGTTTCCGTTTGTGTTTCTGTTGCCCTGTTAATTGCCCGTGTTAAATTTAAATTATTTAACAACTTTAGTTATTAAACAATTGCATCAACCTACAAATTATGCAAATTACTTTTAAATAAAACTGACAACAAAAAATTAAAAATTAAAAACACATTCAACAAATCCCAAATTATAATAGAATTCTTTAATAGTCTCGTGTTGCGTGTGTTCATTTATTTATATAGTTTTTTTTTATTATATATTTGAATTATTATTCAACAGTTTTTATTGCACTTTTGTTCGTTATATTTTATTCTCTTTTTGGCAGTTTATTGTTAATGCAAATTTCACTTTAGTTTCAAAAATTGTTTCTTCTTGACAGCAACAAAATTTCGATGTGTCTGTGTGTGTGCGTGTCTGTGCGTGAGTGTGCGTGTTTTGTGCGTGTAAGTGCGTGGGATTCTTAACGTTTTGTGAACAGAACACAGTACAACACAGGGTAACACAGGACACAGGACACAGGACACACACTGGACGCAATGATTTCAACTTATGAGCAACGAAATGCGTTGCGGGCGTTTTTATACCGACGTCGTCGCATCCAACACGATGAATTTTCCGGGCGGGGATATGCAAAAAGAAAAGCAACGCAAGACGCACGCAAAAATGGAAAACTCCGCAGAAATGAAAAGAGTGCGCGAAAAACTGAAGAGCACAAAGACATCGTCAAAACTCACTCCCCTTCTCCACACACACAGTACACACACGCACACATACCCACACACAGACTCACTCACATATACAGTTACTGAGATGCAGAGATAAGCTCGTTGGCAGCAGCGCAGCAAGCAGCTAAAGCGTTGGGGAAATGCTAAAAGCAGTTTTGCAGCTGCTGCAGCAGCATCGACAATAACAACAACAACAGCAACATCAGCATCAACGTTCATGAGAGCAGCAGCATCGGCAGCGCAGCCTGCGCACGCATCGTCAACGCAAGCGTCAGAGTACAAAAAGCTTTTGCTTACTCCTGTCCCAAAAAGTTTGGGACAGTAGTTTGCTTTGCACTCGTTTTCGTTTCGTTCGTGTGTTCGGCTTTCGACTGCGAACTTGCGCGCACACTTCGTATATGCTCGGTTGTGTGACTTCGTGTTTTGTTCATTCGCAAAGCGTTCATTTCTATTGTCGTATGCGGCGACATTTCCCCTTCGCTGCGATGACGATAACGTTACTGCTGCTGGCGCTGTCACTGGCGCTGCCTCTGCTGTCTCTATCTCTGCCGCTGCCTCTGCTGCTGTCTCTGTCTCTGCCTCTGCTGCTGCTTTTAGGCACAGCTTTGATTATGTTACACTCGTCTGTAATTTTTTTGTTGTTGTTGTAGTGCTTCCTTTGGCTTAGCTGCAGTTATTATTATGCGCTCGCTTTGTCTTCTCTGCTGCCACTATCCCCTCCCCCTCCTCTCCACCTACGCTTACTTATCACCAAGCTTGCTGCGTCTAAATGTAGTGTCTAATTTACAGTTTCATTTAGCTTGAGGTCAGAGACTATAAATAGTCGACAGCAGACATTGGCTGCCATTTTGGCTTTCCATTTCGCAGACACGTGCGTCGGCTTCTTTTTTTCCCTTTTGCCGTGTCCCTGTTCCTTGCCCTTCCCCTACCCCGCTCTAACCGTTCTACCCACTTCCCAACGCAACCAAACGGCAAATCAAACACGAAAATCAAATTTGTAAACAGCGCTCCAAAAGTGGCGCAATTTCAAAAAACATACACACACACACACACGTAGAGGGAAAATAAGCAAATGCCTATGAAAATTTTACCTGACAAAATGCATAAACTGTTTGCGTGTTGTTACCATTAAAATAAACCGCTAAACGGGCAATTCCTTTTCCCATTTTCGCCGCTTTCTTTTGTTGTTCGCTGTTTGTCGAGTCGCGCTTCAAGTGGCATCGAGTCAAGTTTGCCTGCTGCGTCATCAGTTCTGTTTTTTTTTCTTCCTTCACGCTGCGTGCTGCACGCTTCGTGCTCTTGGCTGCTTTGCATATGAAAAGCCAAAATCACTGGAAATCGAAAAATCACTTAAAGGCTGCGAACAGAGCACAATGTCGATAAGCGAGTAATGGCAGTTTTGGGTAATTTCCCCTTATCCACACAACCACAACAAAAAGCTGCCTGATACAATTTTTTGCACTTTTCGGGCTGCGCCTAAAAGCAGGCAGCAAATTATTTGCCAGCCATTCAATTAGCTATGAAAAAGCCACAAACTTACACACTCACACACACACAACGCACACATACAGTAACTGTGCATTGTTGTAGTTGTTGCTGTTGTCGCTGCTGCTGCGACAAAATGCTACGATTTCTAATTTTGATCTGTCAAACGCAAGGCCAAAGATCGATGGCTTCGATAAAAAGCCACAGAATCGTAGAAAAAACATGTATAGAACTGCCTCTCTCGCTCTTGCGAGCATCCCCCTCTCTCTCTCTCTCTCACTCTGCGATACCATTTCTGTTGGTCAAATCATTTGCCATTCATGTGGAAAATTTCGTCTAGTGCATTGTTCACGAATTTTATGTTTATATACACAAACTGACCGCAGTCGCAATGTTCTGTTCAACATTCACTTGCAGGTTATAACTTGGCTCTCTATTAACTTGCAACACGTGAAAATCGCTACAGCTACTGGCCACCTATGCAATACACACCCACACACACACACCTACACACACACATTTACAAATGTTGCTGCTGTTGATGATGACGTTGAAAGTCCGAGCAAATGAAGCGCGCATCGCATGTCGAATGATGTTCGTACAAATAACAGAATATAAGAGCATGTGTGTGTGTGTACTGAGTGTGTGGGTGTGTATACTGTGTGTGTGTGTGTGTTGGCTCAAGGCAGCTGCCGTGTATGTTTGTTAAAGGAAAAACCATAAGACTACTCATATCTTAAGCTTGGCTCAACAGCATTCGATGTACAAATATACGTATGTGGTTAACAGAGGATCAAAGGATAATAAAACTGAGGCAGGAAAACAGAGGGAGCCAGAAGGGATAACGTACAAAAAGGACAAAGCATAAATAGTCTTACTAAAATATCAAAAGTTCAGAAATTCTTACCTTAAAAAAAGGAGTTAAAACAAATAAGTGATAAAAGGTTTATTAAGTTAAAGTGTTTATTTAATTAAGATTAATAACAAATCTGGCAAATTATACCCCCAATTCAATACCAGCATTGTTAGCTAATCGACTGAGTTGTCGCTCAATGCCAGTGATTACTGTTACAATGGCATTCCAAGGAATCGAAAGCACTTTCAGCAACAGAAATAACAGTTCAACAATTGCAAGAATGCAAATTCAGTTGTTGCGATTTCAAATCATCAAAAAATACCAAATTCAATTTGTTTGACAGAATCTAAACCAATATTTTAGCAGAGTGTCGGGGAAGTAGGGAAATAGGTGGGGAGGAGGAGGGGTGGAAAGCGTAGTGGGAAATGCCAGAGAGCTAGCGAGAGCTGTTGAGCTAGCATTGCCAAATTATGACCACGAAAATAAACGAGTTACGCAAAAGGCAGAGCACAGAAGAATGGAGGAAGGAAAGGAGAGGGATAGAGGGATAGAGGGAGGGGAAGAGCGTTAGAGAGTCCTCTGCTAGCTCATAGCTATTGCCACTGGATGACAGCAGAAACCAAAAATTTTGATTTATGGCTGGGGCATAAACTGCATTTGACGCGACTGCAGTGGCAGTGGCAGCGTGACGTCTATGCAGTGCTACGGTGTGGCAGAGAGTGTGCCACTCTGTGGCATGGTGTGGCATGATGTGGCACGCTGCTGCATGATATGGCTACATACGTGTATAATCAAATACCACTAGCAACAAATGCAACGGACCTGCATCTGGCTATCCAACCATGTGAATGGTGACATGGCAGCTCTTCATACGCACACACACACACACACCACACACTCAACACACTCTACACACACACACAGCTACACGCACTCTTACACACTCGCTGCGAAATTGCACGGCGAATGACATTTTTCGGGTTGTGATTTTTATTTTACGTACGAAACGGAAGTGTGAACGCAATATTGTGAATGTGTTACAAACACACACACACACACACACAGTCTAAGAGTTAAGGAAGTGTATGTGTGTGTGTGTGTGCACTTTATAGCTGTTGTATGCCAAGCTAGCAAGTAATGATGATTAAGCATTGTAATGAAATTGCAAATTGGCTCAACGCAGTGCCAAACCTTGCTTCAACTCAGTCTCTGTCTGTCTGTCTGTCTGTGTGTGTGTAGTCTTTGATTTTAGCCCAATTTCATTGCCAAAAAGCATGCGATAGAGTGTGTGTGTGTTGGTCGTAATTGTATTGTAGTTGAGTGCCAAAAGCGAAATAAACCTCTAATAAGCCGAATGACGTGCATTTGTCATTTTATATGCTCTCGTTCTCTCTCTCTCTCTCTCTCGCTCTTCTGCCATTTGTCTCTTTCTCACCCTACCCTTCTTTACTCTTCCCCCTCCCTATTTTCATCCCTTTTCGTTCATTTTATTGAGCGACTGTTAATTAAATTTTACTCTTATCGATGCCTTCAAACTAGCTCTGAGGCAAATCAGTTTGCAAATTAATTTATTGTGGTGCACACAATTTAAACTATCATATTAAACTATCGACTAACGACTACGATTATTAGTTTGCTTATAAAAATATATAATAGATTCCTCAAACTCCTTGCCAATCACCTCCATGGTTACTTAACTTTTCCTTCTCTCTTCACTTATATAAATCAGTTTTAAAATAAATCCATAAAAAACTTTACCTTTAAAATATTCTAAGTTCTGTTTATTCTTATGTCCTCCACTGTCACATTAAGTACGATAGGCATTGGGTATATGGAATCGCACACCTCCATGAACATGCTGAAATTACTGGCCCATTTCGGTGCAGCCAAATGCAAACAATAGTCCCTCCTAATGGACCTCATTTAATTTGTCTAAAAATTTTTACTGATTCTGCAATTTTCCGGCTGTCGCAGTTGACAGCTTTTCCAGGGCGTCTCTTTCTTTTTTTTTTCTTCTTTTTGCAATGAATTTATACGACATTAGAGTGTTGGTATTTTTACTTGGTATTTTTTTTAATATTTTAAAAAGTAAATTTCTAACAATGAAGAGCAACAAAAGCAAATAAAAGTCGTAATAATAATTTGGCATGGACAATGAGAGGGGTAGGAGAGAGGGAGAGAGGAAGGGAGGGAACGAAAAGCAGGGAGTGAGAGAGGGAGAGGAGAGGGAGAGAGACTGTAGACAAATGCAAACAAACTGTCGAAAAAAGGCAGCACAAAAAGTTACATAATCAAAATAATGACTGCGGTGGTTGGGTGGTGCAGAGTGGTGCAAAGGGGCGTGGCGTGGTGTGGTGTATGTAAGCCAAGAAATAGACAATAACAAAAATAAATAAAAGCAATGACAAAAGGTAAATTCTGTAATGGTAGCAAAGGTGGGAGAGAGAGAGAAAGAGAAAGGAAGAGGGAGAAGGTGGAGGAGTGGGCATGACTGCCACACGTTTTGGGTTGCAGGCTAATCTCTCAAGTGGCAAGTGCATTCAGATGAATGTCGTAATATTGAGCAGCATATTAGGGGATGTTGCAGATGCCACAAATGCTGCTACTACAGCTGCTGATGTTGCACAAGACAAGGACAAAATTTCAATGGCACGGCGACAGGCCTGAGACTGGTCTGTGCCACAAATAGTGGCAGCCACAAAAATGCTACCACTTGCGGGTAGAGAAGGCGCGTAGAGATGGTGGGTGGGGCGTGGCGAGGCGGGCGGGGATGGACGGCTTAACACATGCACTTGAAATTTAATATCGCTATGCAAGCCGACGACTGTCGACTGTCGACTGTCGTCTCTCGACTTAGCTGCATTTTATTATAGCATACTTTTCAGCAGCGCTAACCCGTCTCTCCCCCTAGCAGTAACCCATTTCATCCCTACTCTGTCCAAACGCCTCTGTCTCTGCACAATAATCCCTCATATTTATTTTTGCAAAATTATTTGCTTTGTCTGATTGCGGATTTGCAGCTGCAACGTTTGCACAGTTACTTTGCTGCCATAGGGGCCCATATTCCCGATACCTTAGCCGATGCCGATGCCACTGCCGATGCCGTTGCCATTGCCTGAGCCGAGTGCCATGAATGAAAGTTCTTTATGTGCCCCACATGATTCCCCCTCTCCCTCTCCCTTCCCTCTTAGCCTGAGCAGTATTCTACTCATTTAATATGAAAGCAAATTGCATAAAATCACACCTGCAAGCCAACTTAGCAGCTATCAGTCGCTCACTCTGTCACACACTCTTCCCTCTCTTTCTCACTCCCTCTCCTTGTGTGGCTGTTACCTGGCAGCCTTGGCGCTTAGCAAACAAGTCCTGGCAGCAGTCACAGTCACAGTTGCAGGACATTCGGACAGGACAGCATCGCGTGTAAATATCGACTACACTGCCAGGCGCAAACAACATGCTGCCCATCTGACTGTACCCCTTTGAACCCCGCAACTGACTGCCACTTCCCCTCCCCTCTCCATCCCTCCTACACGTTGTCATAGCAGCTATAAAAACACCTTTACGGCTGCTTTTTACTCCCGGCTGGCCAGCTACATCTTCCTGGTGTCTCTCTCACTCTATCCCTCTCTCTCTCTCTCTTTCTCTCTCTCTCTCTCTCTACCTTCCTCTGTCTCTGCTTCTTGGCTAGAAACTCATCTTGACTGTATGCCAAAAATTGCAGCAGCAAATAGCATGGAAAGTGTGCTGCACTGTCTTTCCCTCCGTTCTTTCGTTTCCCCCTCTGCCCCCTCTGCCCCATCTGCCCCCTTCTACGCTCTCTACTTTCTGCTTCTTCTGCCCAGCGGCAGTTGCAAGTTTATGATGTCATCTTCAATTTTATGCAATGTACAAAAAGAAAGTTCTGTAATGACATCGTTACTAATTTACTTTGCCCAATGTAAAACTTAATTAACTTGCACATAAAATAATTGATAGAATAAATATTATTTTATTTAAAATATATGAAATATATATGTATAATTTATAGCTAAGAATTGTGTACATATTATTTAAATTTAGTTAATATATTTTATATTTCAAAGCCCTTCTTTTCAACTTTTGGTAAGAACTGTGTCTTTGAATTAGTTTCGACTGCTATTCGACTAAGAATAAATACAAGAAACTAAATATGAACAGTTGTACTCCTAATTTGCTCTATTTAAAACTCTAGTTCCTAAAGCAGCGGTAATTAAAAAAAAGCTAAAACAAATGTGGACACCTTTCCACTCAGTTTTAAATAAAACTCTGCTTTAATTTGCCAGCTGAAATCATAAATTGCGGCAATTTTCAATTAAAAAGGCAGCTGACAGCAGAGGGAGAGTGGGAGGTAGGAAGAAGGAGAGGGAGGGAGGCTTAGAGGCAGGGAGGCTGGGGGTAGTGTGTGGTTTAACAGAGCCAGAGAAGCCACAATTGCACCACCAACAAACACATGTGAACGCACTTTAATAACAAGTGCGAGTATCTGTGTGTGTGTGTGTGTGTGTGTGAGTGCGTGTATGTATGAGTGTGAGTGTGTGTAAGTGTCTGTGTTGCAGTTGCTGCTGTTGTTGCACTTGCAACACAGACTCTTGCATACGCTTAGGTTTGTTGCATTTGTTTGTCTCTCCGTTTGTTTGTTTGTTTATGTTTGTGCTGTCAGTGCCACGCCTTGTCGCAGTTGGCACTTTGCAAAACGCCCACGCTGCAGCTACAGCTGCAAATGCAACGGCAACGGCAACGGCAATGGCAACTGCAACTGCTGCTGATGTTGCTGTTGCTGCCGTTGCTGCTGTTGCTGTTGTCAACGCTTCGATTTTGCAGTTGTAGACAATAAATTTGTGACTCGCTCATTGTCAACTAAAATCAAAAACATAATTCAGAGCAACACAGACCACAATGCGACTGTGTGTGTGTGTGTTCGAGTGTGTGTGTATGAGTGTTGTTACTGCTTGGCATGAAATTAACACAAATGCCAAAACACCAAGCTAGACACACATACACAATGTGGGCGTGGCTAGAGTAGGGCAATCCTCTGTTTTTGGCCATTGGCAATGCCAGCAACTGGACCGAGTTTTGCTGTGTTTACACTCGCATTTAATGCATTTGCAGTCCGGCCACAAATCGACAAATCCATCTAAACATGCACAGAAGCAGAGAGAACAGGCAGCAGAGAGAGAAAGGGGGAGAGAGAATGAGAGAGAGAGAAAGAGCACATGCAAATGACTTCCGGCATTTGGCAGTTTGTTTGTTTAAAGCAAATAAAGTTATGGAGAGAATGGGCGTAGGGAGGACAGCAGGGAGTGGCAGCTGTGTAGGCAATTCAGTTTTAAATTTAGCAGACCCTACGCCATACCCACACCCACACCCACAGCTCCTCCCCCTAGGACTCCCACACTCTCCCACTCCCTCTTCAGTGCCACATGACAGCCACTAATCTGCACTTGTATTGACATTATATGGACATTTGTAATTTCCGGTCATGCCATTTTTATAACCTCTTGCAAAACTCATAAAAGAAAATTTGCAACAATGGTTAACAATGAGCCCAGCCCTTGACCGAACCATTTAATTCTCATCCCAGTTTCCCACTCCCCTCTCCACTCCCTCTCCCATTCCCTCTTGAGCTGGAAGATTGCCAGATTGTGAGCGGCAGCACAAAAGGACGCCAAGTTTTTTGGAGCTCGTTAACTATTAAAAAGGCAAGCATACACAATAGTTGACACACACACAATTACACTCACACGCATACTCACACATACACCCTTAGACACGCATAGAGGCGGCAATTCAATTCTGTTTACGAGCTCACATAAAAAACTTGAATTTTATTCTAACGCCCAGCATCAATGCCAAAATAGGTCGTCTTCTAATGAGGCCACCCCCTGCACAAAAAAGGGTTGACAGGGCAACACAAACAGCCCTCACACACACACATACAGAGACTGGCAGCAAGTTGTGAAAATGTTTTGGTTTATTGACTATTAAGTTCATAAAAGTCGCTAGTAATTTAAAACAAGCAACAAATATGCTCGAAATATACAAACGAAATTATGATAGCAGACACACACCTGCACACACACACCTATATACACCTATGCACACCTGGGCGTAAAGCAATTAACCAAATTGCAGCTCAAATGCTGCGAGGCAACAACAGCTTGCGGCAAGCTCTCAATTTTCAAGAGTCAAGTTGCAAGAGCACTTGAATTTCTAATTGGAATTGCAACACAATTTGTTTATGGTTAATCAATTGAGTCGGGCGTTGATTAAACCTCTCCATTAGCCAGCAATCGATACACCTGTATTTCAAATTACAAACAATTCAATAAACTAAAAACTTTGTTACTTTCTTTCGGGCATTTCGATACAGATTGAAATGCAGATTCTGATTCAGATACAGATTCGAGTACCCGCATGCAACAGTCTTTGTCTGGGAATTCAGTGCAGTTTAACTGGCAAATAGAAGGGTAAAAAGATTCTCAACTGATGTCAGGTGAAAAGTCAATATTGTGGCTGTAACTGGAAAATATTAAATGTCTTTATTGTTTCGTTTTACAGCACAAACCACAATTATTTGCATACAATTTGTTGAAAATAGAAAATAATCAAAGCAATGTGCAGCTAAGCATGCCACAAAGGGGTTCACAGTGGGGAGGGGGGTGAGTCTAGCTGCTACTTAGCAAACATCAACACCTGTTAAGGTTTTCCAATTGGACAACAAGTGCTGCAAATTGGCTGCTACTGCAGCTCTGGCTGTGGGCAATTGCAATCTGTAAACCGTAAACCTGTAAACCGTAGCCCCTAAACCGTAACCCGTAACCCATAGACTGTAAACCGTAAGCGGCAACAAGAGCTAATCAATTTGCCAGGACTTGGCGCCAGCAAATGGAGCAGAAGCTTCTGCGGAGCAAGCTAAAGCGAGATTTTCCTGGCCGCAAGCAATGCTAATAATCCGCATTCTCCATTCTCCAGTCTACAGCTCTACAGACCTCAATCTCGAACACAATCTTAGCCTCCTTTCGGTTCCATTTCCTGTTCTTGTTCCGGTTCAAGTGAACCGTTTTAACTTCATTATGAGATTTGTGTAATTGTTAACCAATTTACCGTTGCCTTTGCCGTTTCTTCGACTGCTGTCGGCCACAAATAATACAGATATCAGAGCATTGTCCAAATTATTATACCGCAAATGTAATTAATGCATAATGCTGCTCAATTTGTGAACTAATTACAGTGTTCCCTTTGCTATTGTTGCTTACCTACAGCAGTTGAGATATCTCTGACTCTCTCTAACTCTCCATCTCTCTCTGTCTCTCTCTCTCTCTTTTTCGGAGTGTGTATATTGTGCTTAGTTTGGTATTTCCACTGTCTCTGCTGTCAGTTGTTTTCATTTCGAAATGTGCATAAATCGAAGCACACAAAAGTATGCTACACAAAATGAATTCGACGTTTCTGTAGTAACGACTATGTAAATACACTGCAATTAAATTATGAGAAATAAGTAAACTAACAAAAAAAAATAAGGACAAAATATTTTAATAACATTTTAATATATTTATGGCATTTCCCACAACAAATATAATTTATTGTTTAATTGTAATTTAGATACTTGAATTTACTATCTAATTTTGGAAAACATATTGTGCATAATTTATAATTTATTACGCTTAAATATTAAATAACATTTTCATTTAAATATTGTTACTAAATATTTGATCGTAAATTAAAACATGGTCGCCTATTAATAATATTTTTTTTGGAAGCTTATTATAATGTAATAAATAAAAGTAAATTTAAATTTGTTTGCCAAACTATTCTAAAATAAATTAAATAATATTTTTTGGTACACATAGTAACTAAATATTTAGGTTGAGTGCTTACATTATGCAATTGTGAGCAGCTCGCGTGCTGCATGGTCGCGTATGTGCAACATTTAGTGGCACAAATTGAAATGTTTGCAACTGTGTGCAGAGACGCGTCAATGTTGCCACGTGTCGTTGTTGGATTTCACTTTCGCAATTGCTGGCATTTAAGAGGCAGCAATGTGGCATGCTACGTGCAACGATTTAGCCTAATTAAAATTGTGATATGTTTGTTCCGAATTGTGAATTTGTGAATTGTGCATGCAGCTCCAGGCAGCACTTGTATTTGCATTGTTTACCATGACAGAGGCCATAAAATGCAGCTAATGCTAAATGATAATAGCGATAGAGCTGCCTCTTTACCCCCTCTGCCCCATACGACTTACCCAACTCCTTACTCATCCCCCTTTCATATTGGAAAACATAATTTACGCAACGCTGATGTGGCACAATTTTTAGTTCTGTTTACTTTATGAAAGGACCAAGAGAGACAGGAAAATGGCCATTTAAGCGAGGCATTTACATAAAACACAAGCTTCTATCCCTTCTTATTGTTGTTGTTGTTGTTGTTGACCTTTAATTATTTCCTGCTATAAAGCGTGCTACAGAGAAGACATCGAATGAACTTGGGGCAAGCACTTTCGCTTATTGAAAAAGCCAAAAAAAAAGAAAGAAAAAAAAACGAACTGCAAGTCGAGACGCAGACATGAATGTTTATTGATCGCTGAAGACGCAAGATGCTTTTAAGGCCATAATAAAAATAATAATGATGCAAAGGTATGACGACTGTGTGGCCAATGGAAAGGGATTGGAGGGGGAGTGTAGGGGGAGTGGCTGGGAAGGCAGCTGCACATCGAAATAAATATTTATATGCGCGCCATCTATAAATTGAAAGGCCATGGGCCAAAAGGGTTGAACCGCTAATGCCAATTCCAGGCGACAGACAGGTGAAACGATAAGGAGTCAGGTAACAAAAACAAGAAAGAAAAAAACAAGTAGAAACTGAAACTGAAGCTGAAGCTGAAGGAGCAGGACTTATGAGCTTTGCTGCACGGCATTTGGACTTGGACATTTTTACGATGTGATTTCACATAACCACAGCAGACGTGCAGACAAACAGCGAAAGAAAGAGACAGGACAGAGAGAGAGAGAGAGAGAGAGAGAGAGAAGAGCCAGCGAGAGCGAGACACATGTAAGTTGCAGACGCTTTGGTGATAAACTTTGAAATTGCTGAGAACGTATGTGGCACGTGGCAGGAGACAGAAGGCAGCAGCCAGAAGACAGAAGGCAACAAAATTTATTATACTCCAGCGGCACAAACGAATTCTAATAAGCAAAATGCGCCGTTGAGCCGCGCTAATGTCCTGCACATCGAAACGAAATCAAACGGAATTACAGGGCAGCACACATTACGCATACGCCCCAGTGACAAACACAACGATTATATATACTTCTCTACTATATATATATACACATATATAGTTATGTACTCGCATTACATTTAGTTTGATTTCAATAGCTGGCAGGCGAGCATGCATGACACAACCCATTCATTTGCCACAGACACAAAAAAATGTTGCACTGTGGCAAGCAAATTCATATTCCTTGACAGGAGGGGTTCAAAAGCTGTGTAAGGGAAGGGGGAGTGGCAGTGGGAGTGGGAGTGACAGTGGGGATAGATGGAATTGTCGCACTTGAGTTGATTTAATTCAATTCATGGACAGACAATGATTGCGTCAATTGTCGCTTGTTTATCATTCTGACAGTCAAAACTCTTTTGCCACGAATCTGGGCCACAGACCCCTCAGCTCTAATGACACAGGGGCGTGTGGGGAAGGGGGTTCTGGTGTAGGGTTGCCAGCGAAAAATAGCGGAAATTGTGGAAATTGTGAAAATTGTATGTAACCGTTTTAGTTTGCCAATTGTGTTGCTATCTCTGTCTCGCCGTCTACAGCATCTTTTTTGGCAAGGGTTTTTGCGTCTTGGTCTCTTGCTCTCTTGGCCTTGTTTACATAATGGCCAGCGGTATCGGTGTCGGTGTCGCTGTCGCTGTTGGTGTCAGTGTCACACTGACTGTGCCACCTTTTTGTGGCAACTGTGCCAATTAGTTGGCCACATCGAACCAACTCCCTTGAGTGCAATACAGCGCAGGTTTTCAATTACACATTATGGTCTGAGGCCAGTAAAAGAGTTTTTTTGTCTCAAACCCACGGGCCAGAAATTGGATTTGCGACTGTGTTTTCTTTACTCGTTCTATACATTTCTTTCTAGTTTTTTGTTTCTCCTTTATGTTGGACCAGAATCCACCAATTCCATTCCTACCCCTCGGGCTCGTTGAGTTTTATGAACTTATAAACAAGAGGCGAGAGTTGAGTTTGAAGTTGCAACCCTTTTGTCAGCTGTTGCTGTTGCTGCTGCTGTCTCTGACTGACTGTACAGTGTCTACCAACGCTGTCGTCTCTACAGTGACTACAGTCTCTGCTTGTACAGCTATAGCATTCTCCAGCTGCTTATTATGTGGATTATTAGAGGGATTTACTTGGCTGGCATGCACAAATTCATGTACTTTCTCCCCTCCTCCCAAAGCAACACCACTGAGCTCTGCTGTGTGTGTGTGTGTATTTGGTGTGCTTTGTATGTTTCTTGCTGGCATCAATGACATAAATAAAAAGATTTGCCAAGGATTTGCCACTGGGTAACCGCACCCAAAAAACGACCAGAACAACAACAACAACAAAGTACTTCCGGTGCTGCCAAGAGGTGCCGTCAAAATGTGGCAATGCCGTAAAAATCCTTACCCGTTTCTGAAGGTGTGTAAAGGTAGGGCGGTGTGGGTGTACGGGGGGGTGTGGCAACATACCGTAATGTTGGCTTTTTGCTTGTTTAAAGGGTTTTATTTTTATTTTCGTTCTTTTTCTCTTTTTGTCTTTGTACTTGCAATACATTTGGGTGATTTACAGATGACACTAAAAGCTGCCGACACTTCAATGTCCCCTCCCTCTCTCTGTCTCCCTCTCTCTCTCATTTGCCACAAATTGATAAACACGCCACAAAAAGTATCTTTGAAATACAAATGCTGATTCATTCCAGCCACTGATAAGAGCATCTGAATTGAAATCTTCGAAGTTGTCTACACGAAATGTTTCAAGTAAACAATGACGTGTTGCTCAACTTTTAGTTGTTGTCATGTGTTTTCTGTTTACTTTATGATTAACTCGTAATCAGTAGAAACACGCGAGTATTCTAGCTAAATAATAGCTGCTTTTAGCTAGTTTTTGGGTTTGTTTCTAGGGGGGCTACAAGAAAAGGCTTAGGTTGTCGCATGATTGGCGAATTGATTAACCTCTGAACTCTTGGGGCAGTAAACAAGTCTCATAAATGAGTTGGAAATTAGAAGAAAAGTTTATAGCAAAAAGTTTAAAGAGTTGAAGAAGGTTTTTTTAAGATAGCAGTAAGTTGACTTTAAGGCTGGTTTACTGTGAATTTAGTCTCATTTTTGGAATTTCTGACTTCTCCCTTAGTATACCCTTTCTGTCTCTCTCACTCACTTCAATAGTTTAATTAATATTAAATTTTGTATAAATTGTATTGAGCTTGTAGCTTGAATAAGCGTTTCTTACTCACGTGTTGAACTGATAAGACTCTCCCTCGACTGATTAAGTTTTGTGTAGGCGTTAGAAGGCGTGGAAGGGGCCTGTAGTCAGCTACTGCACAGAGAAACAAAAGTGAATCAAATATAAGCTTAATATTTTTGACTTTAGCTTACATTTGTTAAGTACGAATTCAGCTTGAATTTGTTGAGTGAAAAAATTAAATTATTAATTAACTATATGATAGTTTATTCAAGTAAAAATGATTTATCTCGATACTTAAAATATTTGTAATTAAATCTGTGCTTAAGGGAAGTATTCCTCCTAGACTACACTTCTCTTAGACTACTTGTTATAGCCCAGCGACCTGCGTAACACTCGCCAACGAGAGTAGGCAATGTCCCAGTCGAGAAAGGCGCCCAGAATATGCCGGACATTGCAGTCCGTGTCATCGTAGCCAGTGCGACCGTGCACCATGCGCACATTGTCGAAGGTGAGTACGTCACCAGGTGTCGTCTTGAAGGTGCATGCCTCATCGTTGGCCAGTTGAATAAACAGTGCCATGGCATTATACCAGTCACGCACCTGTTCAGGTGGCACACTAAAGTGGCTATCGCGCTGTGGAATGCTTAGATTGATGCGTCTATAATTGCCAGATGCATCCAGGCTGTGCAGCAATTGGAAATTCATACAGATAATTAGAGGAAAGGAGAGAGATAGATAGAGAGTGGACTCACTTGATGACCGGCTCACGCCAGATGTTGTGAAAGGTCAGATCCCCATCGTTGCCAATGTCCGCCCAATCAACAGGTACAGTGCTAAGCACCTGGAAAGCATGCGGATGCCGTTGCTTCAGTAGCTCAGCCACATGGAAGGCATCGCTAAGCAGATTCCAGCCACCAGGAGAATCCGATTGCTGCAGCGTGTGGAGCAGTGTTATTCCGGGTTTGTACTCAAAGTACGGCATGTCCGTGTGCAGCGGCAGTGGAGCAGCCAAGTAGGCATAGTTACTGGCCCCCGGCTGGGCACGTACGCTCCACTCATCGCCGTAGGTAGTGCGACGCATGAAACCCACGCGATTGCAAAGATTTCGCAGCACATCCGTCTCAAGTGGTGCCTGCTTCACCAGTGCCAATCCATACACCGCCAGTTGGTGTAGCCACTGCAGCAGTGCTTCATCATTGTTAAGCAGCTCTTGGTACTGGAACTCCCGTTGGATCTGTGCAAACTCCTTGCCCGACCAGCGTCTCTGCTCGGGGCGGTAAACGTCGCGCAGATAACGCGAGCGATTCTCCAGCGAAAAGTCGCGTTCTTTGAGCCAACTGTACGTGTACTCGGAGTGATGGCCATCGGACCATACAATCTGCAGGGTTTCCTGTGCCACAGACCAGCTCAGCTGCTGCACATGCACCGACGTGTCCAAATAGTTCCAGCCATGTGGCAACCGACTGCGTGTCTGTTGCATGTAGCACTTGGGGCATTGGCAATTGTCGCGTAACCAAATCTCTGGATATTGCATTGCCGGCTGCTCCAAGGAGACACGCAGCAGCACCAGCTGCTGCTGCAGATCCCTGCTCACTTCAACCATTTCTCAGAGCAACACACAACCGCAAGCTGAGACCAACAAACTGAGAATGAGACAAGAATCTGCGAATTCAGCAACATCATCAGCTCATCAGCAGCAGCAGCAGCAGTTGAAGCAGCAGCAGAATCTGCGAGACATCAGCCCATGATCAGTTTGGGAAAGACACGTGGCCCAAACGGCAACGACAATGACAACGCCTATCATAATACATTGATTAAACACTCATATAAATACGAAGGCCCCTATTTGCCATTCTTCTGGGAACAGTCTTCAAAACAGAAAAAATCTGTAGTAGAACAATCCAAGATATTTCTAAGCTGTTTGTAGAGTACTTAACTTATGTGTGGATAAATAAAAATATATTTTAATAAGAAATAATTTATATTTTCCAAGCAAACTAACAAGTGCTAAAAGCTAAAGATACTTTTAACTATGTAAGCTCTTTATGAATAATTCTTATCAATTTTTTTCAGTGTATTCTCTCGTCTGATGCCAGTCGAAGTCGAGCACTTATCAATCCTTTGTAATTGATTGTTTTCTTCAATTTATTTTTGATTATCGCTGCTGCCTCAGCATTAAGCTCTTTGTTTTAAAGACTTCAAGCTACACTTAAAGCTACCCACACACACTCACACACACACATATATATAGGCAACCCTCCATGTAAAATTAAAAATGCAAAATTAATTTTGCACAAAATTGCAAACGTTTGCAATTTTACATAATTGTTTGTCATCAACATGACTTGTCTTCCTCTCACCCCCCCCCCCCATGTCCCAGACCATGCCCACCGCCCCTAGACCATACCAGTTCTTTTGCCTGCCTTTTCATGGCAGTCTATGTGCTCACAATTTCCCATTTCCCATTTCCCAGTTTCTCTTGCCCATTCAATTGCTGTCAATCATTGTTAGGCGCATTGATCACTTCATGCCCCATGTTGCACATTCGATACCATATCCTATAGTATCGTATTCGTATCGTTTTGCCTATCGACATATACACCTTCCCATGCTGATTGCAAATGTTCAACGTCAAGACAAGAAAATGCTACAACACAATAACCATTTTCCATGCTGTGAAAAGCAACAAAGTTTCATAAAAAACACAATATATATGGCGCGATTTTTAATTATCACTTTCTCATTTTACTTTCAACTCATTGTTGTTGCTGAACACACACACGGAAATACTCACACATGTGCATATCTATCATTTATGGCTATAGCATTTTCCATTTTCATTCAGCACCATTTTCACGCCTCAAACAAAGCAACACAATCTGTGAATGCTCAGCTTTTAGCATCAGCAGCTTGATTTACACTAGCCAACAGGACTCGGGTGTTATATTCAGGTGTTGAACAGTGTTGCTAAGTGTTTAAATAAAGCAAATTTATTTGTATAAAGTTTAAAATTTATTAAATAAATTTTGTTTAAATCAAGTGCTTTAAGATATGTCGAAAATTTTTATAATTTAAATAAATTCCATCTTTTTCTTTAAAAGTGTTTGACAGTTTCGATTTGTTTGCAGTTGTTGCTCATTTGCTGGGGGATTTCATATTTCTATGGAATATTTTATGCATTGTTTTTGGGTAAATAGCGGGGGAAATTCAGAGGTAAAACAGTCAAAGCCAGGAAACTTTATTGTTTTCAATTAAAAACATTTTATATGCAAAACATTCGCATCTATGTAAACGTGTATCTCGATCTATTCATTCAGTATTCAGGGGCTTAACAACAACAGCAAAAAGAGCAACAACAACAACAACAACAGCATCGAATTCATCAGCAACGCACAATTGCAATGAAATGAAATGTAATGAGGTGTAATGAAAATGCATTCAAGTGTTTTTCCCTGACAGTTTTCCAACTGCACTTAACAATAATCATAATCAACAACAGCAGCAACAACAACAATAACAACTGTAGCTACAACAACAGAAAGTATCTTTTACTGATGTGATGAAACACTTTAGAGAAATACAGCTTTTCTACTTCAGATACTTCCCCCTTTCCACATATACACTAAACTGATATTCAATACTTTGTTATAAACGCCCCAAGTTAAGTTAAGACCTGGCCAGATTATTGCTAATTGGCTTTACTTAGTTTCGTTTATAATCAAGTTTATAACATAATTGCTGTCCTGCCCAAAGTCAACCACAATTTTCAATAAATTTCCATGCGCATAAATGTTAGACCATGATGAAAATTAAACTGTGAGCAGAGGCAGACAGAAACCGCATAATCAACGAGAGATAATTGGATTGACTACCACACATGATAGACCAAAAGATATCCTATGAATTCAATTTAAAAAGGTGAAGTCGATCAACTTAACTGTAAGTTTAAAACTTAAACTCCTCCTGACTTCATGCCTGAATTCACTACTGAATTCCTACCTACTTACTCCCAAGTTTACTTCTGAGTTCAGCCCTTATTTCCCTTATTTTATAAATTTTGTATACACCCCCCTTATTTCCCACTTTGCAGGGTATACACTGGCATAATAGCAATGCTTATCAAATTGAGCTTTATTTACAATTATCGAATCGATCTCGACACTCAACTGTTGATATTTTGTGTTGAATACTTGCATTAATAATGAACTCCAAATTGTCACCAAGCGGAAATGCCACCTGGAAGAGGAAAGAAGGGACAGGGGATGGGAAGTTTAAATATAGATGTATAGTATATATATATGTATTCCACAACAAAGGGCAATTGTGAACGATGGTCACAATGGTGGCGCTTTAGGCCTAATTAGCCTCATGGGCAGCATCAAAAAAGCCGCAAAGCAAGGCGGTCGAAATGGTTTTCATGAATAACAAAGCCAGAAACGCATAATTAGGCAACATTTGGAATTTGCCTCGTTTGACATTGTTGTTGTTGTTCCTGTTGCTCTTTTTTGTTGTCGCACTTAAAATGGCGCAAATTGGCGCATTTTGTTGCACGCCCACACTTGAGCTTGAGTTTGCCAACTGCGACTGTGACTGTGACTGCCATTGCACTTCCGTTTCACGGCCGGAAAAGCGGCCAAAAGAAACCGAAATCTAGCCAAAAAAAAAAAAAGGCACAACAAAACAAAATCCAACCTTGCTGGCGACGCGACGCGACGCGAGGCGACTCAAGATTTGGCTGCCACTGTGGGACGCATAAATAAATGCGCCACAAATTCAAATCCGCAAATATGATTAAGTGCCAAATTTATTTACAGCTCCCCCGATGCCTTTAAAAAAGATGTTCAGGGTGGTGGAGTAGGAGGAAGGTCGCTGGTCGCAACTGCTTAAAAGCCCGAAGGGTCTGTTGCATAAGCTGCGGCATGCCACCTGCCGGAAGCCGCGTGGTAGCCACAACAACAACACGACGCCTTGAGCCTGGACTTGCACTTGGACTCGGCCTTAATATGGCAAGTTGGCAACGTTGTCGGCCAACTCGATTACAATTACGTGCGCTAATTGCACTTTAAACGCGTCCGAGCTTGTCATGGCAACGCTTCACATCCGCCTTTTCTTCTCGCTTCCATTCACATTCCCCTCCACAAATATATGTATATATATATATTTATATATATACCATATAATAACTTTTTTCTGCTTGTATTTTTTATGGCATTTCCTTACAACTATATAAATTTGCAAACATGAGCGCATTATAGCGCCATAGGTTGTTACGTTTTCTAGACATTCTGGTTGTACTGGTTTGGGTATCCTGGACATGCTGAGGGTGAGGGCGTCCTTACGGAGTCACGCTGCCAGGACTACTTGTATTATAATAGCCATGCACAGTCGTCCTCGCCTCAGAGCAGCCGTAATTCAAAGTGACGCTAAATTTAGTTTAATACACATGCAAAAGTTACCATGGAAACGAATGTTAAGTTTTCTTATTTAAATAGTTAACTGATTTAAAAAACACACTAAGCTGGGAGTTTTTTAAGCTCTTTTTATAGAGTAAATAACAGAAAGGTGTGAAGATTTTAAATTTAAGACACTTTTTTTGGGTGTAGTTTTTAGTTAAGTTAGTAAAGGCTTAGTTAAGTTTAGCTCAGCTTTGCACTTAATCTGGACATTAATATAAACTTAAAGTCGAGGAATTCATACAAATAAATATGCATACGATTTTCCATCCTTACAAAAGCATTTTCCATATTTATATTGAACTTTCACTTCAGTTTGTCTTCACATCCATTATTGCTGTTCATTTAAGCTTTCCTAGGCTAACTGAGCTTTTTGCTTAAACCAAAACTGACAGCCTGAGCTGCTTCCTAGAAATATTTTCAAAAGTTTCTGCCCTAAACCAAATACAAATAAGACCAAGAGCTCTTATGGGGAACTCACCACAAGTACGATGTATTCACAACTTTTCAACTACATTCATTCGCTTCACATGCATCCACTGTGCCGTGCCTGTATCACCTGTAAGCCCCCCAAAGCTTCAGCACGCCCCCCTTTATGCCTAGGCTGAAGGCATTGTAACGGCAGCAAGTGGCCCCTATAATGGCCCAAGGCGTAAGTCCATATCCGTCCGTCCCTAAGTCCGTCCCCGCCCACCCCTGTGTGTGCGCCTAAACGCTTGACTGCCTCCGGCATTGCCTCAGCCAGCATCTCCACTTGGCCACTTGGTCACCTGGTGGTTAAGGTGGCTCCTTGCCGCCTGTTGGCTCTTTTGCTCATTTACACCTTTTATTACGTATGCGTGCGTCGGTGGCAGCAGCAAAGTTTGCAGTTTAGTTTGCCATTAACGTGGCCATAAGCGTGTTGGCCATAGCTGCAGTTGCCAGCCTGCCGCCTGCTTGCTATTCATATGCAAAACTCGAAGCGAGGTGTGTCACGAAAGTTCTTAGCCATGAAGTAAGCAAAGCTTACAAAACTTCTCTGACAACCCACGAAAAATCAAAGTCATGCATTTATGGCTCAATGCATTGTGGGCATGTATGAGTGTAGTGTGCGTATATGAGTGTGTGTTAGTGTGCAGTACTGTGTATGTGTGTGTGTGGCTGCTGTCAAAACCGAAGTTCAGTTGCCACTAGTTGGTAAGATGTTTCTTAGCCTGCTGCTTGCGGGCAAAACTTTTTAATGTGAAAAGTGCAAAGAAAGTGCACACAACCTACACACACACACACGCACACACACACACATGTCATTTGGCTGCTTGCAAAATGTCTCTGCATTTTAATTTACTGCATACCTTGAGGCGTTTTGCCTTCGCCATCGCCTTCGTACTCGTCCTCGTCCTTGTCTCGCATGCCAAGTGGCAAAGTCCAACGTACGCTGACTTGTTGCCTTCTACACAAATAGACACACACACATGTCTCACACACACACGCACACACACTCCTGCTGGCTGTGACAAAGTGGCGCTGCGTTTTTTTGCATTTTACTGCAAATTAAAGGATTTCTTTTGCCTTTTTGTGAGTTGACAACTTAAGATACTTAGGCATAAAAAGCCTGTCATACCCTGTCTGTCTTAACTCGCCGCTTTACCCTTTGGTACCCTAGACATGTGTGTGTGCGTGTGTGTGCGTAAAGAGAATTAAGTGCGCTGTGCTTTGTTGAAAATCACTCGAAACAAAGCCAAGAGCTGCTGCGGGCCATCCGCTGCCGACTCCAGTTCTTACTCTAGCCCTTGCCACTGCCCCTACTCAACTGACTGGCGGGGTCACATTTGCGCCCCTACTGTGCGTTACGATCACGCCCACAAAACTAGACTTTGTTGTTGCCAACACCTTTTTTGCCTACGTCCATTTTATTATTTGTCTTGATTATTATTTTCCATTTGTGCAAAATTAAAATACAACAAAAAATTCTGCTCTTTTCCATAGAATAAAAACAGCAAATGCAAGCGCCATTCAACCGCAAACACTGAAGAAGGGGGGGCATTTGGGAGGGGTTTGGGGCGTGGCAGGGGAGCTACGAGGGTGGCAATGCGCATGAATAATATGAAACTGAAAACTTTTCATCAAAAATCAGCCAAGGGCTAAACTGGACATGGAACAGGCAGTCGACAGTCGACAGGCAGCGACAATGTCGTGCCTTGGACAAATCCCATACCACACTCCCCCCTCCCACACATCTTGGCCCATCTTGGCCAGCTTGAATAACATAAAAAAAAAAAAGAAGAGAAGTAAAGCAAACTGCTCTGACAGGCTGCCATGAAAAGTCCGCTTTGGTGTGACAAATCAAAGACTAACACAGCTCTTTGGTTAGAGCACAAAACACACGGTCCGTTGAGTGGTGACTCCTTTCCAGAAATCATTACCAAGATGCCACCTTAGGCAGCGACAGAGACGACAGTATACAGTGTGACAGAGACAGAGAGAGGGAGAAAGAGAGAGAAAGGGAGAGGGAGGGGGAGAGAGTCAGGCTAGCCAAAAAGCAGCCTCCACTGAAAGCCATAGTTGACAGCTGCAGTTGGTTAATGGCAAAGTAAGGCGCATCATGTTTGCAATCAACGCTTCTCTTTAAGTCCGACAAGTAACGGAACACACACATACACACATACATGGCTTGTAAGCATCAGTTAGCAGCGAAACAAGGCCTATTCAAGAGTACTCGAAACTTGAAGACTTTAAGCAGTTTTCTGATTTTACAGATTCAATTTCGAGATGTAAGTTTTATTGTGTTTAAGCAATTTCAGTTTTAACTGATTCTAACTGAAGTAGTCTTTATTAGCCCACAGTAAAGAATGAATTCCATTTCTGTTTTATAGATATTTTAACTAAATGCGCTTAAAAAACTTGAAATTATTTCAACACAAATGTTTTCGCTGCAATCTCTGTTTGTACTTCTTCTGTGTCTTTAAA
Source organism: Drosophila cardini (assembly GCA_018903735.1). Classification (NCBI taxonomy): domain Eukaryota; kingdom Metazoa; phylum Arthropoda; class Insecta; order Diptera; family Drosophilidae; genus Drosophila; species Drosophila cardini. Next base: position 10,121,520 of record JAEIGM010000001.1, on the reverse strand, counting down.
AATCTGAAATATATATTATATATATATTTTACTTTATGCATTTGCGGTTATGAGTAAAACAACAATGAACTGTATACCTTTTTGAATGGGACTCGTCTCTAATCAGAGCGCGCCTGCAAACAATGGGAACAGCGGAACAGAAACCCGATCCCCCGATGCCCGAATCCCGAGACCCCCAAACCAGTGAAGGGTGCGGACTCATACTCAGGACGAGTCCATTAGGGGTGCGGGTGCGGCATTGTAATGAAAAAAAAGGGGAACAAGCGGGGAAGGGGGGTGAGTGATGCAGAGGACAGCAGTAAGGGGTTGTTGTTGTTGTTGCTGTTGTTGTTGTTGCTGCTGCTGCCAGTGCTTGTTGCTTGTTGCTTTTGGCATTGTTCCCGCAGTTGCACATGCGATGCGATGCGATGCTTTATATTTTTGCCATATATTTTACTCAGCACAAATTTATTTGCGGCTGCAATTTCAATTCCAGAACAAGCCCACCCCAGCCCCCTCTACCCTTACTCTCCTTCTGCTTCTCCCTCTCTTTCTCTTTCTACTTCTGCAACTGCACTTGTTATTGTTGCGACTGTAACTTTGGTTAATGCTTTGCATTTTGTGGCCACAATGAAGTTTTGGCAAAGTTTTTTACTTAAAGTAAATCCTAGAACAATTTGTCAAGGCTTTAAATATATTTCCAGTAGTAAGTGTGTGTGTGTGTGTGTGTGTAAGTGTAAGTGCTGCCTCCAACCAAATTGTTGTGACTGTGTTAATTGTTTTTGTTAAGTTTTTAATAACTGAAGGCAGGCTGGCAGTCAGAGCTGCCAGTCAACAGTTTGGCCTGCCATCAGTCTCATTATTTATTTGTAATTTAATAAACCAAAAGGCAGAGCTTGTTCAGAGTGGGGAGTGGGAGTGGGAGAGGACGAGAAGGGAGTGGCAGTAGCTGCCTGACAGGCCGGAACTGCTTTTGGCCAAATGACTGTGACTTGGCTAACGGATTGTTTCTGCTCCCTCAGCTCGACAGCAATTGATTTTATGTGAAAACTTTTGATTTTTATGACTTTTTGGCTGCCGCAGGTCGCGTCTCAATTTTTTGGGGCACGTCAGCTTGAATTTATTTGCCGCTGTGCATATTTTAATGAGGCATTAAAGTGTGATTCTAATGCCTAAAGCTTCCCCCTCAAACACACACAAACAAACACACACACACACACTTGAACACACTCGCACACTCTCTCATTCGTAATTTATGAGCAACTAAATATTTGCCAAAGCTGAGTGGAAAGGGAAATGCTTTTCGGTGGGGTAAAAGCGATGGTAAAAGGGGTGTGGGAAGGGAAGTGGGAGGGGAAATCTGTGTGTTTGCCTTTTGCCTGGTCCAATGTTTGCCTGCGTTTGCCGTTTTTAACACTCGATTACTTTAAATGCTTCCTCGTCCTGCATTTGACTTTGCTTGTCAATATTTGCCTTTAGCTTAACTAGCACACACTCTCACACACACACACACACATACACACTCTAACACACACTGTGGCACACCCTGCTCTCATAGCTCTTGAAAATTTGCTTAGTTGCATCAGCATATTTTTGCCATCATTTGTTTGCCAAGTTTTCCCGTCGACTTATGTAATGAGTATTTGGTTACACAAATCTCTGGTAGCAACCACCAGCACCAGCACCACTGCCATCTCCACTTTAACTTACCACCACTTTACTCTACCAGCTGACTCCCACCTCCCTTCTCCCTTCTCCCTCCTCCCTGCGGTGGTTATTGAAATGATGCTTAAATTACTGAGCAAATGGCTCATTTATCAAGTGGCGTTCGTCGTCGTTCAATTCATTGACAACTTGGCCAACAACCCAATTATGCGCTTACAGCCATACACGATGCGACCTGTCACACACTGACAGCAGCCAGAACACACCAACACACACGTACCGATTAGCTGCACCAGTGTCAGTGTGCCGCCTCTGCTATGGAAATTTCATTAAAAATGATTTAAGGCAATTCACAGCACAAGTTATCTCTCATACGCCCCGTTGTCTCGCTGTTGTCCGCGTTGCACTCACCGCATTCACATTCATTGCCAGCGGGCGCATAAATTAAAATGTTTTGCACCATTGGGGCAAGCGTTGATTGACATGATGAGGCACTGCAGTCCAGTCCAGTCCCGTCCAGTCTCGTCCAGTCCACTGCAGTTGCCACATTTTTGTTTGTATTCGCTGCGTGTTCGATTAATTCACTGTCCGTCAGATAATTTAATTTTAGCCACGCTTATCAGCCTATAATATGCTTATGATACGGTTTATAGCTTAGATTATGGCTGATTAATTACGGCTTTTAGCTTTTGATAAAAGTGTTTGGAGGGAAAAGGTATTAAAAGCCATGGCTGTGAGCAATTTTGGGTAGCCTGAAACGATATTAATAAAGTTTAAGATGTTAATGTTGGAAAGTTGGCGTGTAAGTAAGACAATTCTTAGCCGGTTTCAGACTTAGCGTTTTGTGGCTAGTATTTTATATGCCGCTGTCTTATTTTTATACAAATGACAAATACTAGTTGCATTTTCTATACAAATCCAGGCCATAAGAAATGTGATTTAGTACATAGAAGCTGCCACAAGAGGTCTAGACTCTAGACCAGCCCCTCTCCTCCACCTTCCTCCACTGTTGGCCTCTTCAGACGCTGCACAGCTGCAACAGCGACAAATATTAATTTAATGTTTAATGATAAAAACAAATTCCAGAAGACGACATTTGTGTTTGTTCGCGTTGTTGTAACAGTAGTTGTTGGTGTTGTTCTTGCTGTTGTTCTTGCTGCTGTTGATCCTTCGTCCTGCCATATTTATTGCTGTGTGCACTGTGCGTTTAATGTCGCTTGATTTACATTAGTTTGAGCAGCGCGAAAAACAAGCAAAACACACAAGAAAAATCTGAGAAGAAAAGCAGCAAATTGAATTTACCGCAAATATAAAAATAAGCACAAGGATAAAAAAAAAGGCGAAAAAAATGAACAACAAGCAAACGCTTCTCCCCAGTTGCTGCTCGACAAAAAATATAAGAAGAAAGTCGAAAAAAAATATGCAAATAATCTAAAAATTTATAGGCTTTTGTTGAGCTGACTGCCGCCTGGCGACGGTAAATGCCAGCGGGGCATCATCTGGTGGCAAGGACTGCCTTAAGTTTGAGTGGCATGCGGGTAAGCTGGCTTATTATCTTTTATGAACTGAACTCAACTGAACTGAACTGAACAGAACAGAACAGAACTGTACTGAATTGAACGGGAGTTTCTGGATTGGCTTAAGGTTCTACACGTAGATTGTGTTGCATGATTGATGCGTTCATGTTGCATGTGTTTTAGTTGTTGTCAAACTCGTAAGCAATGCCACATTGCCACAAGCAAACTTGACATTTCCTCAATGTTTTTAGCAGAAAGTTCATTAAGTGGTGAGTGGGGAGAATGTGGGCGGAGAAGAGGAGGAGGAGGGGAGGCGTCGGTTTAGTGGGTTGGGCGCAGTGGGACTAAACAGCTTCTGTGCATGCTCAAAATCCATTAAAACACTCGAGTCCTTGGCAGACGCGACGCGACGCGACGCGACTCTCTCAACATCAAAATGCATTTCCGTTTGGATTGAAGGCTGCTTTGAAGGCTGCAACACTTAGAGGCAACAGCAGAGCAGAGCACAGCACTTCCCCGCACCTAGAATGCTTCCCGAAATAACTCGAGACCATAAAATGTTATTGATATTGCATTCTTATTTTTTTCTTTTGGGTTTTTAGCATATTTTGTAATTGATGCAAAAGGGAAAAGTGGAAGCGTTAACAAGAAATTCGCCTTACACTTATCGGAGTGCCATCAATTGTCTGGTTAAATGTCCTTTTACCGTTGCCTTTGCTGCCAAGCGGATAACTGTCTAAATGACACTTAAGCATGTGTTTAAACATGCCAAGCACTTGCCACTCACACAAACTACGGTGCAACAAGCGGCAAGCAACAGAGTCGCATAGGGTTGACAACATCACCAAAGTTCAGAGCCAGAGCCAGAGATGCTGCTGCTGCTGTCGATGCGCTGATAAGTCTTTAGTCTACCCTCTCCCCACTTGGGTGTATGTGTGTGTGTGTATTTGGGTATTTGTATGTGTGTGTTTGTATCTCACACACAACTCGCATCTTGCATCTTGTGTCGTCTCGAGTTCAGAGCGAAAGGCAAGTGCCAATGTTGCCAATGTTGTTGGGTAAACTCATAATTGGAATTAATTATGCATTCGCACTTTGCGGACAACTTTTCAAGTGGTTTGAGTGGTTACCAACTATGTGCATGTGTCTGTGTGTGTGTGTGTGTGTGTGTCTGTGTTTGTGTGTACCGCTTTAATTGTCCAAAGGAGAACGCCCTATGCCTAGATAAATCGACTAAAACATTGGCTGACAAGGGGTTAAGTGCAAATTGCAGTTATCGTAAGTATTCTTTTACGCTTAGCTGACAATGACACTGGCTTAAAGCAACAAATTTTGTACAACTTTAACTAAAGTTTATTAAACAAAAGCAAGTGAACTAAAGCGAAGCTTTAATGAGCTTTCAAATAGAACTTTGAAACTAATCAGAGCTAAATTAGTTGAACTAAGCTGTGTTTAGAGCTAGTTTGTAGCACCAAATAAATGAATTAATTTAAGCTGATTAGTACTTAACTACTAATTTGGTGCTCGTTATACCAGACTTTGAATTAAGAGCATAATCAAACTAATTTATTTCTATACTAAGCTTTTCAAGCGTTTTCAATTGAATGAATTAAATGAAAATGTCGCTTATTTTAGGCAATTTAACTGTCACATTAAATTCTATAGCGATTTTCCAAACACTGTATTCAATTAGCCAAAAGCACATCAAGTAAATCCAGCACATTTATCATTCTGTTTGGGTTTATTCTTTTGCTATGTATACTGTACCAAGTAAGCTAATTTGTAGCATCTTTCTGTGTACTTAGGCTAAGCACTGTCCACACCTGAGTCCCATAATCAAGGTACGTGAATATATATATGTCAAAGACTCCACTCTCTCTCTTCTTCTTTGATCATTGTGTACTACTGTTTGTCTTGTGGCTTTTTGAGTCTTTATGGAGTGCCTACATGTGTTATTCAATGGAAACTAGAATGAAAATTAATTAAATTTGGACATTCTAGTTGACAATGGGCATGACAATGGCTGTCGAGGACTCATCGGCTTACAGATAAGCGCTAATAAAATGCAATTACCCGATTTGCCAGACTGGCAGACAGAAAGACCGACTGAACAATGCATTTATTGTTGTTGTTATTATAACAAGCATTTGAACATTCCAAGTTGTCAGTTATTTCAACGCTTCATTTCGTTTGTTTTGACAAGCCAAAAGACTTAAATCACAAATGACTTATGGAAAATACGCGAAAAACGATGGAGCGATGAAACGTTGAAACGGGAAATGACAAAAGCCGCAACCGAACTGTGTAATGCGAGAAATGAGTGAAATGCCAAAGCTGGACAATGCCAGGATATCAGCCCGAGTTCTAGACCAAGAGCAAGACCAAATCCAAGTCCATGCTCATGCTTTCTTTCTGCTCTTTCACTCTGACTAAGGCAGAGATTCAGAATGAGCTGGAAGCCGAGGTTCACGCGGAGTTTGGGGCAGAGGTTGAGGCTCTGGCGCGTGTCATGAGCAAACAAGATAATGTTACAGCCAGTCAGCGCAAATTGAGCAGCATGGTAGTGGCTATAGCAGTGGGATGATCGACTTGTTAAATACCCTATAAAGAAAAGATTACTGATTTAATTGAACTGCTTTTCAAGAATAAATCTGCCTAGTTCTCCCTTGTTTTCAGCGTAAGCCAGGGTATCTAACAGTCTGTTATACCACTGCTTAGCTATTCCATTTTTGCAGCTTCTGGCACAAAATGCAAATGAAAACGTCTCAACTTACGCTCACCCACTGGACAGCAATATGCGGCTGAGCCTGAGGTTGACTGGAGCGAGAATGTAGGCGTGCAAAAGTGAAGGCGTGGCTGCATAGCCAAGCAGAGTGATGCGGGTATAGCGGTTGTCGGTATGGTGTCGGTTAGCTGCTGGCCAAATGAAAGTGCTGCCGCATTCTGGCCAACAGACAGAGGAGCAATGCCAACTAAATGATTGATCGCAGGCATCAATTTTCAACATTATTGCGTTGCTTTCGACAGTTTGTCGACTCAACTACGTTTAGCTCGCCTGCTGGACAGCTTTAATAGTGTCAAGAAAACCAAAAAAAAAAAAAAGAATATAAACTAACCTTAAGGAAATTAAATCAATGAGCGGAAAACCCTTGCCAGAGTATAGTGCTCCATCTTTGGAGTTTGGGGAAACGTTTATGAAAATGTCTGGTACATGTTTCGCCTGCGCAAACAGAATGCGAGTGCTGCAATAAAATTCCATTACAGCCGCTTGACTTAAAAACTTGGCCGAAAAATTTCGTTGCATATGCCGAGGCGCACAGCCGGCAGCAAGTGTATTAAAAGGCAGCCCCATTTGCCACTACGTGAGTGTATGCACACATACATACACACACACCGAGTGTGTGTGTTGGCTTTTGCATATTTTATGAAACTTGGCGAGCATTTAACGCCAAGAGCAACCCACGCTGCGTATGTGCAACGTCTGCAACGTCTCGTATTTGCAACCCATAAACGCTGCAAACTCATTACTTGAATTTATTTTGCACTTAAACAAAATGTTTCATTTGCCAACAGCAGCGGCAGTAACAACAGTCTTGCCCCAACCGATTTGATGCTAATATAAAGTTCTTTCTTGGTAGGAGAAGCCGTGGATGCTGCTGCTGCTGCTGCCGCTGCAGTGCATAAAGTGCAGCAAGTACAAGTGGCAGTAGTTGCACAACTGCAACTGCACTTGCTGCACTTCATCAGAAACAAATCCTGTGCAGGCTTGACCCCCCGCTCGCTGTTGATTGACTACAAGCATCCGAGGTTTGGGAGATTTGTCTAATTTGTCGCAATTGTTGCATAGTCTTAGAGCTGGAGGCCTCAACCCAAGTGGGGCACGGCAGGTGATGATGATGCACAAAGCCACACTGATCACAAATGTCTGAGGTGAATTTGAGCAGCTCCTTGTTCTTGCCACATGCCGCAATTGAGCAGAGCGACAAGAAACTACTACTCGATTTGGGTGAAAGTATTTTTGGTGGCAAGTCGACACCGCAACGTACACATTTTCCCGCATAACATTCCGGTTTACACTGACAGTCGCCATCGCCAATCCCTTCGTCTTCATCAGAATCATCGTCTTCTTCGAGGCTGCGTTCACGACAAGTTTTCGTTGGTTCATAGTACAAACGACAGCTGTCGATTTTCTTGGTTTTTCTGCGTTTCTTCTTCCTATGAGAACTACGATTCCTACGCAATTCCTTGGCAATGGCCGCTTCCTGCAGTTTGATCGGATCAACGCTGTTCCTTGTTGATTGCTTACCCTGACAGCCAAAGTATTTGGCATGAGCATCATGGATTTGCTTCAAGTTGGTCAGCGAATAACGTCGATCAATTTGTGATAACTCTTTGCATGCCATTATCTCCAAGGAGATGTTACTGTATCCCTCTGCCAATTGCATGGGTGTAAACGAATACGATGGCTGAGCTTTGATCTCGTTCATAGTCTTCTTCATGGCCACCTCCTGTTTGGGCCTTGTTTGATTCATAAACACCTCAAATGAATCGGAACTTCCGCCGACAGAGGAAACTTGTTCGGTAATCGATGAAATTTGACTCCGACTTACAACTCTAGCGCCTTTATCGATAGCCTCGGCAACAATTTCATCAATGTATCTCAGGTACTGCTCCTTGAGTATGTTAAAGATCTCAACTTTACCGACACCCACGCTGGTCAAATCATAGTAGACACTCGCCAAGTTCTTCCACATGTAATGTTTGCCCACAAGCTTAACAATTTCATCTCTGTCTGCTATAATGTCCATCATTGTTGGCCCTTTGATTACATCCTTTAACAAGTTCTGAATGGGGAGTAGTTTCGCTTGAGGATTCGTTTCCAACATGTTCATTACTTCCAAACCCATTCGCTTTCGTCTCTTTGAGAACAGAATTCGTTGAAACAACTTCCAGTGAGGACTCTTCTGATCCCTGTAGGTATGAATCCCAGCTGAAACGACTTGGTTCTTCATTAGCTGATTGATATCCGAAGTAGCGTGATAAAGTGGCCTGTAGTTCATGGCATAATCGTAACTGTTACGGGCACTCTCCTCTTTATGGGAACGCGGCTTTACTCGAAACGTTGTCGGTTTTTCCTGTCCATGAGTTTCTTTTTCCGATTCCTTTTTGGATTCTTGTTTTTGCCTTTCCTGCCCTATTCTTGTTCCTATCACCTTTCTGGATTCTTTTCTTGTCTCCTTTATGGACTCTCGTTTTAATTCCTTTTTGGATTCACTTTGTAATTCCTTCATGGATTGGACTTGTAGTTCCAGTTTGGATTCTTCACTTAATTTCCTACCAAATTCATTTAATCTCAATCTAGATTTTCTTAACTCCTTTTTGCTTAGATTTTTAAATGCTCTTAGGGATTCTCTGTCTCTGAACTCACTTATGAGACCTTCACCCGAATCCATATCGGATTCTTTTCTTGGCTCATATTCGACTGTTTTTTCTTCTTCGCTAACTCTTTCAAACTTTTTGTCTTTTTTCATTTCTCTTTTCACTTTTCTTTTCTTTTTGATTAGCTTTTCAAGTATTTTTGATCCTAGCTCTGTATCTGTGTCTTTATCCTTACCATCCCCAGATCTCTTTACATGGTCGGTTATCTTATCGGTCTTGATTTTTTTGAGTAACATTTTCTTACTCTTTATAGATAGTTTTGATATTAACGACTGTATATCCATTTCATGTTGAAATTGCCTCATCGACGACTTAACATCGAATAGAATATCCTCCTTTTTCTTCTTTGGAATACCCTTTCCTCTGAGGTTCACAGACAAATCCAATATGTCAGTTAGTGATACCTTCAATTTGGGCTTTGATCTTTTGGCCTTCGGTTGTTTGCTTTTCATTTTCTGTATGTGTTCATGTAAATGTTTAGCTTCTTTGCGGGCCATCGTAAAAAGTTTATTTTTTATATTGTAGAGTTTGCGAATCGATGGCATTTCGACTTTATACATTAATTTTCCTTTGCTTTTTTGTGTCAATGGTTTTTTTCTAAACAAAAAGTTAAGACTTCCAATGCTTTCGGTTGTCATTGTACTTTTTTTACGTTTATGTTTGTGAGAATGTTTCATTTTTTTCCGTCGATTCTCATTATTCAAAAATTTAGAAGGTTCGAGACTAAGTTGAATTGAAATTGGATGTGATTTCATATACTTAAATGAATGTGTCTTTGGTTTTTTCAGCAAAAATTTTATAAGATTCTTTAGTTCCATGCTCATGATATGCCTATGCTTCTCAGAAGTATCATTTTTACCACTCGCCGAATCCTTCAAAGCCCTGTTAAAGTGCTGACAATAATTATGCATCACATAACGACGATTTGGCAGTATTCCCAGTTGTCTACGCAACTGATACAATTGCCGATCCAAATCAACTTCCTCTTTCTCCAATTTCTTTAATTTACTCTGCTGTTCCTTCAAGTATTTTTGCCACCTTATCAACGATTTTCTGTACACTCTCATCATTTTGCCACCACTACTTGTCATTGATCGAACCTTCTTGAGTTTCACATTAATCAGAGTCCTCAAATTATTGAGTAATTCATTTCGCAACTTTTGCATGTCTTGAAGGCGTTGTTTTCCCTCAATCGTGTATTTGTTGAGTCTGCTGCTCTTCCTCTTTATTCTTTTCTTGATCTGTATCATTGGAACCCAGCAGTCGGCAAGCGGTTTTAATTTTGTCATCTTGAAGTTTAACTAATCACTTAAAAGCTTTGCAGAAAGTATTTTTTTCATACGTTTTATCAGCAAATTTTCAACTTTCCGTTTTTACACTTATAAAGAATTTTGAATTTTATTTCAACACAAGCTTAGATACTTTGTTTGAGTTCTAAACAGTCCAAGTCGAATATTTCTTAAAAATCATTGAATTACCTATCTATAACTTTAGGAGCTTATGAACTCCCAGTATTCCTTCTTTAATCTATTTGTGTATCAAAAATTAAGTATAAATTCTATAATTTAATTATTTATTATAAAATAGCAACACTTTAAACTACAAAATTAAAACAAAATAAATAAATTTATAACAACGTCATGTCTTTAGATACCAATAAACTCCTTTGCTTGTTGTTCGCCCAACTCCTTAAAGACCTCGGCAGTTTTAAGTAGCTTTATGAAACGTGGCGAATACTCACTGAACATTTGCTGATCGGCCGTCTCATCGGCAGTGCTGCTCTTCTTCAGCACACCCTGGAGCTGAGCATTCCGCTGACTTCTCTCCAGGGAGTCGGCCATTTTCCTCAGATAGATCAGATCCATGAGCAGTTCATCCCTGACCAAAGTGGCTTTGCGCTGCTCCTCAACGGGCAACTCATCGTATTGTCGCAGAAGTTTCTTGACAATTCGTGACTTTTGCTCAATATTGTTCGCATCCACAAAATGCAAATCCTGATTAAAATCATCGGAGAGCAGACTCAGTTTAGCTTCACGCTTTTCACGTGTCTTTTGCTGCTCGGCCATTGTCTTCAGTATAATGTTATAGAACTCCACGAGATCGGGACGCAGTGGAATACAAGATCGTTGTCGCATTTGTGTGTCTATAATATCACTAATGGATTCCATGGTTTTCCTTACCATCTCTTCGGTCTGTTGCAGATGCTCCTCATTGCGATCGTTTCGGATTTGATAGAAGGGCTTGGGCTGCATGTGCGCAGCATGGCGATTCCGCGCCAGAACTGATGAAAGGGGATCTAGTGTCGGATCATTGCTAACCATATCGAAGACAGCACGCACAATCTCCTTGGAAGCAGTGCCAGTCATCAGCTTATCGAAGCTATCCGAGATAGGCTCACTGCGATCTATTTCAGGAGTGGCAGCTGTAGTTCTGAAAGGAAATTACTTTAAATCGGGAAAGTTAACCTAATCTCAAGGGTCTTACTTATGTGACTTTTCGGCCTTCTTGGGCTGATTCTTGTGCTTCTCGGACTTGTGATGCTTTTTGTCTTCCTTTGCTTCCTTCCCTTCCTTTCCTTCCTTCTCTTCCTTTCTTTCCTTTGTTCTGTGCTTGCTCTTGAATTTATGCCTATACCTTGGCTTTTCTGTAGTCTTGTCCTGCTTCTTCCTTTCCTTCTCCGTTTCTTTGTCAGTGTCTGCATCCCTTTCCGACTCTTTTACTTCATCCTTTTCTGCATCTTTATCTGAATGCCTTTCTCTGTTTACGCTGAGATTGGCCTGTCTGGTATATCGATGATCACTATCCATATCCAAATCTGACTCATCCACCAGTGCATCCACTAGCTCATAGTACGCTTCGGCATTCATTCGTTGACTGGTCGGCTGTACATTTATGGAGCCATTGCCAAAGAGCTGTTTGGTCTTTGGGTTGCTACACAAGTTGCCATTCATGGATATCTTTAGCTTCAATGCATCTGGATTGCTGCAAGCATTGCTGACGTCGCCAGAAGCTGCTGTTGTTGATGTTGTTGCTGTTGTTGTTACTGCTGTTGTAGCTGTTGTTGTTGCTGCTGTTGCTGCCGTTGCTGCTGTTGTTGCAGTTACTGCTGTTGGATCTGCTGCTGCTGCTGTTATAAGCACACAGTCGGGATTCATGGTAGTAGATTGATTGACACTTTGCGTAGTCGTTGTACAGGGATCAATTGTTACAACTCCTTTGTCGGCCTTGTTCATAAATGGAGCCGAAAAGCGATTAGCTCCACAGAGAGTTTTGCATTGATTGATATCTGGACTAAGAGGCTGCTGTTGCTGCTGTAGTTGCTGCTGCTGTTGCTGTGGTTGTTGTTGCAGTTGCTGCAGCTGTGCAGCTGGCAGCTTCTGTAGCTTGGCAAGCTCATTAAAAAAGTGTGTGAGATTAAAGTTCGGCCTTGCATTGTTGTTGCTTGTCTGCTGTAGCTGCAGCTGCTGTTGTTGCTGACAATGCTGCTGCTGCTGCTGCTGCGGCAGCTGTAAGGACTTCGACAGCATTGACTGCGGCTGACACTGCTGTTGGCACAGTGGCTGTTGTTGCAGCGTTTGCAGCTGCTGCTGTGGCTGTGGCTGCTGCTGCATCTGCAGCTGCTGTTGCTGTTGGGGATAGGCCAGGTTGTTGTTGCGCTGACTTAACATCGGCACCTGATAACGTGAATTGGCAAATGTGTTGGATTCCAGCAGACCACTTCCAGCTGGCTCATCCTTCAGACTCGACTGCACAGCATCCACTTCCTCTGCCTCGTTGGTATCTAGTGTTAAAAGCCCACTGCCAAGCTGCATACGATTTCCATTGTGATCCTCGAAGTCGTCTAACATTTTGGAAGCTGGTTTACTGCATTCCTCAGTCTGTGCCTCCGCTAACTGCTCCACCGAGCGTCGACTGCGATGCTTCTGGTGTGGAGCTTCCAGTGCTGCATGGCTGCCCTTCTGGCGATGGAATCTGTGCCAAGTCCAGCGTTTTATATTGCGCTTATCGCGCTCATTGATCGAATGCTGTGCGATCTTGTTGGCCAGCAACTTGACAACAGCATCGGAATGAGCCTGACAACTCATTGGCTTAGCTGCCTCCCTGGCCGGCTTGCTCTCGATCTTCAATTCCTGCTCCTTTTCCGTGTCCTTTACCTGCGCTTTAACAGTCTCCAGTTTGACTGGTTCTGGATCTTGCGCCTGGGGTTGTGGTTTCTCTGACTTGGTCTGAGATTCGGTTTTGGTTTTAACTGAGACGTCGCCCTGTAGTTTTACATCTGCGGGTGCCACTGCTGCATTTTGTTCCTTATTGTCCTTGCCCTCTTTAAGGGCGGACTCCTCAAGTTTAGCTTGCTGCTTCTTGGCTTCCCGCTTAGCCTCAGACACTTGCTGCTGTTCCAACTTGGCTGCAGTTTCTTTCAGTTTCTTCTGCTGCTCCTGTTGCCGCTTGAAGCGTGCACCTTTCGGATTCATCCTTAAATTAGCCTGCACATAATCCCTCACATTTGGCAAAGTTCGCTGATTTAGTGTGTGCAGCTGATCGAACTGTGGCAAGCGATAGTCGTAGCTCTGTGGAGCCTCCAGGAGATTCAAGCCTTCGTTAGGAGCTAACATAGGATCCTTTTCATCCTCCGTTGCCTCCTCGTGTAGCTGATGTCTCTCTCGAACTCGTTCTCTTTCCCGTTTCATGTTGCGCTCCCGTCGCAGCAGCAAATCGTCCACGTAATGAGCCCGCATGTTGTCCGTTAGAGCATTACTTGGCAGAGAGGGACCCATTCCCTTGCGCATCAGTCGATTGCTAGTCTTCAGTTTGATCTCGTTCATGGGATTGAAGTTTGAACTGCGCTTTTGTAGACCAATGGGATACCGGACTTTACCCGCTCGCTCAGCTGCCTCCTGCTCGATCTTGGACAGCTTGTAGTTGGCCTCGTGCGAAAGATTATTCGGATTCATGTGTGCAATCTGCAGACGTGCCAATGTCTGCTCGTATATGCCATCAGGCACAGAGCTATCTCCGAATTCGGGTAATTTATTCTCCTTCTCCCGAACGTGCTTGCTTTCCTTATGCGCTCGATTGTAATCCCTGATCTGCTGCTCCTGCTCCTGATTGGCCAGCAGCTGCTGCACATGCTTCAGTTTAATATCCAACTGGGTTGCACCTCCGCTCAACGATTCCTCTGGTTGTTTTTGCTCCGTCGTCGGAGACAATGGTGGCATTCCGTCCATGTGGTACTCCTTGTACTTCTTTTTCACCTTACCGATCTCAGTTTGTTCCAACATTTTGCTATAGTCGTTAGGATAATTCTTGTTATGAGCCCGCCCAGCAGCACGTGAGTGTTTCACAGTGTCCTGCTTAGCTGAAGGCACAGATTTTAAGACTCCTGCTTGGAAATCGCGAAACCAATCGTCTGCCGCTTGTTGCAGCGCTTTTTCGTCCTTATCTGCAACTGGCTCCTTGTCGTCAGCTTGAGCAAAGCTCGAGAGTAGTTCGTCAATGCTGTTACGTCTATGCCGGAAGAGCTGCGAGTCTTGGACACTACCATAGTCCGAGTGCAGCTCATGTAGCTGCTCACGTGCCTCGTTGACGTCATTATGAAAACTGCGTAACTTATCGCTGCCCAGCTGCTTCTCGCCCCTGGAGGTTAAAGTATTTGACCCGCTTAGCACCATTAAAGTCCACCAGAGCTGCAGAAAGATCATCTTCAAGCCGTATTCAATTTACTTACAAAATATATGTTATACTACAAAAAAACAATTTGAATTGTTCATAATACGTAGTTTGTTCGCATAACGAATTCAATTGAAAAGTTTGCGCCAAGCGACTCGATTGAGATTTCATTAAGTTGGCAACAGGTGTCTGACGCAGCCCCATTGTGGCAATAACTTTTGACAACAACTGATAAGAGTCGACTCGAGTCGACTCGACTCGAGTTCTGCTCCGTTAAGTCGAGCAGAGCCGTGTTCGGTCCTGGGCTTTTTTCCATCCATTGTGGCAAGTTTTGCACGGCGACTTCCGACAGGCGATGCCAACTGTTTAACATGAAATGTTCATTGTTGCCAATACACCACACACACCCACACACACACATACATACGACACACACACACACACACTCGTACACTAACATCATTGTTAGCTGCGTTTCCCCATGTAAATCACATTTTTGTTTTATGCCAAAACTTTTGCCCAACAGCGAAATGTGATCGGGCTATGGGGGCGTATGCGCAACGACAATAACATTTCCTATTTCCGTCTGTCGGTCTGTATGTCTGTCGGTTTGTCTGCTTGTGTGTGCGCGCGTTATCGTCCTCTGGGAATGTGTGTGTGTGTGTGTGGGTGTGAGTGTGTTGTCAATGCCAAAGCCAGCACAATGCACGCGCTCGAAATAATTGAAAATAATCAAATGTGCAGACAACAAGAGCAACAACAGCAACAACAACAACAAACACAATAACAAACTGCTGCCTCTGCACAGAGCAACAGTCAAAACTAATGTAATTAGCGAGAGCATTTGATTAAAAGTTTCTGCGGCTTGACTGAAGCACCAATTCATTGAACAAAGCCATCAAAATTAAATATACTATTGTCGATACTTGCAACAAGCATCCCCCAAGTGCCACTAACAGTGTTGCCACTTTAGCCACTTTTAAAGTCAAACCTAGCATTTTATTCAAGCAAACTACGAAGAGTTTTTGGGCAACAAAACTTATTAGTTTTAAATAATTATTTGGCTATTAAATCAAGTAATAGTTTGCATAAAAACGATTACAACGAATTCAACAAGGGGTTTATACTTTAAGGGGTCATAACTTCTTCAAAACTGAACCGATTTTCGAATGGAATACCATTTTGTTAATGGTTTGAACTCCAAATTCATTCTGCATTTAAATAAATACTCATTTCTCAATTTAAATTTTTGCCAATTTTTTGAAAAATTTCCATACCTACCCATTGACAATTTTTTGAAAACTTTGAACTTTCATAACTTCTTCAAAACTGAACCGATTTTCGAATGGAATACCATTTTGTTAATGGTTTGAACTCCAAATTCTGCATTAAAATAAATATTCATTTCTCAATTTAAATTTTTGCCATTTTTTTTTTTGTTATTTCCATACGTGCCCCTTTAAAGTATTTCAAAAATTACCAGCTTAGAACTTACTTAATTGCTTACAATGCCTCCGCATTTAATTTAAGGATAAAAAACCTCTGCTTAGCTAAGGTTTAAAGCCAAACTTTCAAAGTTTTCCATTGCAAGGCTTGGCAGTTTCCACTTCGTCAACTCGGCAACAGTTTTGTAGCAAATTCTACAGCAATTTTTACTTATGCCTCAATACTTTTGCTTGTCCACGGGCGAGCTATGGGGGCAGGGCAGGGCAGGGTAGGGCAGCTTTGGGAAGAAAGAAAGTAAAAAGAAAAAACATTGAGAGACACGACAAAATGAAAAAAGGATATAGTACACAGGATACTACAGGATACTGGATACTGGATACTGGACACTGCTAGGACTGGTGGCAGAGCGGCGTGCATCAAAAAACATGACATGGCACGAGCCATTTCGTTTGTTTTTCTATTCTTACTTTGCAGCTATCTCATTCTATTGTTTTTTATGATTTTTTTGGGCTGCGTTTCAAATATATTTATTTTTTTTTTGTTGTTGTTGTTTTTTGTATATTTTCTTGTGCGCTTTGAGTAAAATATTATGTTACAACCAACAAAAAAGTTTTGTGCATTGTTGTTGCATTTACGCTTTCGGCTGTGTGAGAAAAAACAAAACAAAAAAACTGAAATGAAGAGCAAAAAAATATGAAAGTGGGAAAAAATGTGTAAAAAGAAAAGTAAAATGTTAGTTAAATGCATTTCCATAGTGTTTTGCTTATGCATATTCAAAATGCTTTGGGGCTGCTAACCGCACACAAGCAATTCATTAAGCACAAATAGAAAATGGAAAATACAAAATACAAAATGGAAAATTACTGATACAGTGGGGCAAAAGTGTTTCGTTGAACGCCCAATGCTCTGCCACACCCACACCCTTTGCTCATTTGCCGGACAGTTTACGAGCCGCAGACGCAGACAACGGGCAAATGTCGATGGGCTGCATATTTACTACTTTGAAATGTTTCATTTTATTGGTCTCGGAATGAACAAATGGAGCAGAGTGTGCACGACCCAACAACCAACCAACGAACAAACAGTGAGCTATAATGTTGACTCCAAAAAAATTTTGCATAATTTATGAACAAAGCGCAATGGCGGCAACACACGAAGGACTCGCAGGACTCAAAATAGAAGACAGAGCGAACGCATGGCCAACTGATTTAAATGCAATTGCATTGAAGTATGTTGTCAGAAGCAAAAGAATTGAGAATGGAAATGGGAAATGGGAAATGGAAAATGGAAAATGGAAAATGGGAAATGTGCACGTGCACAACAGGCAAATTGTTGCATATAAAAAGGAAAAGTATCGAATGTTGCATCCACATCGAATCGGCGACTGTCTTGGCCATTTCTTTTCATTTGCCCAAAGGTGTTGAGACGTATGTGGTACGTGGACAGGTCAACATGTAGTTCCGGCCTGGCCCAGAGCGTTCGCCTTCGTTCACAAGTGTCGTACACTATTTTTGGCCAGTTTTGTCTGCCTTGGGCAAAGGCAAACAACCGGCAAATTTAGTGCCTTTTTGTGCATTTCGAATATGGGCGAAATTTATGTGACATGCTGCGCCAATTGATCAAATTAAATAAACATGAGAGACCTGGCCAAAAATACTATATGCCAAGAGCTGACAGCTGCATTGCCAAGAGCTGACACAAAAACCGAACAAAAACCTGGAAAACTTCATTTCAAATTGTCAACAGCAAAATGAATTGTCATTGAATTCTATTGAGAAAACACTTTCAAGATGGCAGCACTGCAACGACAAGTGGGCAGTCCCACACCAGACTGATTAAATATTTAAAAAGTGCCTGAATTGATAGATTCAACTGAAATAATTCTTTGAAAATTAAATTAAAACTTTGCAATAAAAAATAAAACTTAATCGTGAGGAAAATGTTTGAAATAAATGTGAAAAGTGCTAAAGTGGAATACCAAAGAAGGTCAGCAATTAATTTGTGCAGCAAAAGAGCTAGCTAATTTCGTATAATTAACTAAATACTGAGTGGCATGCGGCATGCGGCATGCGGCACGTGCCGCCAAGTTCATCCAAAGCCCATAAAGCAATCACATGCACTTGCACAACTATTAAAACTCAGAAACCAACTTGAAAAGAGTTTTCTTCAAATTTCCTTTACTTTTTCTGTTCCTTCATTTTTTCTGTTTTCTTATTTTGATGGTTGTTTTTGGGTCCCTGTCAGGCCATTACGACTTGCTACATTTCCTTCTTTGGCGACTGCTTCGACTCTGTTTTCCATTCTCTCATTCTCTTTCATGTTGCCCTTACACTTTTGGCAATTTTCCATATGCAACACGCAACAGACGTTTTTATGTTTTGTGTGCGCCAACCATAAAAAAATAAACGAGCCAAACATGAGCAGGAGAAGGTGGAAACATCATCAACTTTTAGGGCGACAAACCTAGCAAATGAGCCAAAAAGAGAGACAGAGAGAGTTAGAGAAAGAGAAAAAAGGCGAAAACTGACCGGAGACGCAGTCAAGAGTATGGAAGTCAATTATCGAATTAATTTAGTTACAAGTGACCTGACTAGATGGCCATTTCTTTTCCATTTGCCATCATTTTTTTTGCGCTCTTTTGGAGTTGGCCTTCATAAATGTAAATGGCTTAGAGTCATCGTCAGCTGTCCCAAATGGAATTAAAATTGTTTTATTTTTTGAACTGTTGCTTCTGCTGTTGCTGCTGTTGGAACTCAATTGTGCGGCTGCCAGTCTGATTGCAAAATTTGCAATTAATTAAATTACACCGTAAATGACATTTTTGTTGCATGCAACAGTCGCTTTTTTCGTATGTTACACCCACGAACAAATTTAATAAACACGATATGCAGTCTGGATCCACAATTCCCTGTGCCACGACCACTCAACTCCGCCGATCCCGCAGATTGGCCCCTTTGGCTGGCCCATGTAATTGATGCGTTAATCCGCATATTGACAGCGGTTATTGCGGTGGCTTTTGCCTGGAAATATGCCCGGAGCAACAGATTCAATGGCTGCAGCTCGGACTCGCATCGAAATCGGCGCGTTTACGGCCTTTTAAAAGGATTTGCGTACTGCAATTTTATACTCTTGGGAATTGACTAAGTAATTTAATTACATTGCGGCAGTAAAATTATTGCAATATGGTTTATTGCATTCAACGCTGTGTGACTTCATTCGCTTCACGAGCACACACTGCTCAGATTAGCCAGACCATGGGTGGATTGAATTTTTGAAATTTATGCTGTGGCTGCCATGATTTTGGTAGTTTAGGCAATTGGTTTAATTTAATTAATATCATATCAAAGTTACGCTGTTTGCCAGCAAAATATGCGTAATATTATGCACTCAGGCCGAAAGTATGCAACATGAAATGTCTGTTTCTGTTTGGGCTGGCTACTGCTACAGCACGCTATCTGTTGCATACTTTCGTGCAGCTATGAAAATCAATTTAATTTCGGTAGGGCTGATGCTAAAATCAGTAGAGGCAATTTGGCTGTTTTATATAAATTGGAGTCTAAGTGTATTTTTTTTAGCTATTTTTAATAACTTCATTTTACTAATCTTGATATTATGGCCGGCTAAATTATGGCAACACTGGTTAAATTATTTAAATGAAGCTTTATATTCGACCCTGAGATATCGTTACTGATAAACTATTGCATACTTTTAGACATCAACAGAAATAGTTTGATTTCAGATAAGTTACATGCATTTGCATTCCCTTTGGACAGCAATTCAACGATAAGGATGTGCAACGATATGCGCAACAGTTGCAGAAACGAATTCCCAGGTATGTGTGTGTGTGTGACTATGTGTGGAAAGGTGTGTGTGCGTGTAGTTGTACAGTTGTGCGCACTATTTTTCAATTTATTACGCGCACATAACAAAAGTTTATTGCTAAGCTTTTGCAGGGACTGCTCCTGCTATGTTAACTGCCAACTGTTCAATGCTCATGGGGAATTTGCCAATGTGACGTGCCAATGTGTGCGTGCCGGGAAAATTAGCCAAAGACAGGCGAGAGAACCGCAGGTGCTTGGGCTTTGTTAACGGATTTATGCAGCAATAATAAAAAGTATTATATACAAAAAAAAAGAAAATAAAACAAAGTTGCCAACTCCAAGCAGATAGCGAATATGTCGCACAAGCCAAATTGATTTATGTATGTGGCCAACAATAATAAATCGAAACAATCGAACGATTGCCGTGTTATAGATAGTGACGTTATTGAGTGTAAGCCAAGTTAACAGACGTAATAAACAAAAACAAAAACACAAAGTTAAGAAACTTTTAATTTTCCAAATGTATTTGGGAAAGTTGATGATTTCGTTACGCACATAAAGAACGCAGACCAACTAGAGAGTGCTAAAAAAAAAAGAAAGAAAACACACCCACACACACGCACACACACACACACACACACACCGAGGCACAACATAAACCAGCGAGAAGTGAGAGTGAAAGAGAGATAGAAAGGCAGAGCGAAAGAGAAAAGTTAATGCCAAGGCAAACGTAAAAACGGCAAAATTATGACCAAAATGAGAATTTAATCGAAATACGTGAGCGGAAAAATGAAAATTTGACTGCAACTTGGGAACGTCTGCCAACGGGCCAAGTTGCAAGCAGCATAAAATGCCAAGTGCATGCTCATGCAATTTTTATCATGGCCACAAAAGCAAATACAGACGCAACATTCAGTTGCAGCTACAGCTACAGCTCCAGTTACCAAGATGTTACCTGTTACCTGGCATCTTTGCTGCCACACACCTGACTCCACTTTCCCCCCCTCCCCAGTTATGCGAGCACGGTGAACACGGCCAAGGCAATTGCACAAATTAATGCCACTGGGCGCTGACTGTTGCTTTCCACTGTTCCCATCGTCTGTTAGCATTCTCAGCTCCCTGTTACCTGTTACCAGTTACCTGCTAGCTGTTACCTTCTACCTGTTCCCAGCTGCAGGCACGTTTCTCATGCACTGAACTGGCCAACAAGTTTGCAATAGAGTGCAACCGACAGACAATTCTCAAATGAGTCAACAGCACTAAAATTGTTTATTTTATTAGCCAAGTAATACGTTGAGCGCTGTAGTTCGCTTACAATTATAGCCGAGAACGCGAAGAAAGCCGTTAAGCTTTGACGCTCTTTTCAAAAATTTAAATCATTCAGTGCGCTTTTCCAGCTATTAACTGCTGTTGTAGGCTACACTGAAAAAAAAATAGATGGTACTGTGGACTTAAATCAATTTTGAAAGCTGCTTTAAAGCCTGTCTGAAATATTTCAAATGCAGCTGATCTGGCAACGCTGTAACTAAGAGTAAATTGCTAGTTAAGAGTGAGTTGTGCGAATTGTTGGTAGCTGAGCGGACAGAGCACTCATTCGCCCGATCGTCCACTGAGACCGCTGAGACCGTTGCGTCGGCGCGAGACAACAGTCACGTCACGTTCGTGGTATAAAACCAAATGCGAGTCTTGTAATGCAATCAGTCAGTCGCCATTCGCCAGCTGAAGAGACCAACAAAGTGAACAAGTCCAAAAGCAGACATAAAGAAAGCCAATTCAAAACCCATTCGCGTTCAAGTGTTTAAGCCAAAGTGTAAATAGAGATGTGTGCTCAGAATCAGCTTAAAGTCGTTGCAGTGATGCTGCTGATGCTGTTGGCGTTGTGTCAGGCGCGTCCCATGGATCTGTATGATGATGTCAGCGATTTCTTTGATGCCATCTCATTGGACGATGTGGCCAATACGGGACGAAATACACATCCGGAGCAGTTCTGCATGATGCCGGCTCGCAAAGGTGTTTGCCGTGCTCTGATTCCAAGATGGCGCTACGATCCGGAGCAGAAAAAGTGTGTGGAATTCAAATTCGGTGGCTGCGATGGCAATGAGAACAATTTCCCCAGCTACAAGACCTGCATGGCAACCTGTGAGGGCATGTGAAGGGGTGGAAAACTGCGGGGAGTACTGCTGGTCGGCGTTTCCGTTTCCGATTGGCCGGCGTTGCCAAAGGCGCATGCTTTTCTTTCACACGAATCAAAGGCGGCATTTACTTTAAACAAACACACACACATGCACACACACAACTACATTTAAGCCTTTAAGCAACTGTTTTTTCAATATTTTTACTTAATATTTATGCAGTTTCTTAGTTATAAGCAATGTCATGCATCATTTTCCTCTGCTTTAATCTTTGATATACCAAAAGTGTTCAACACTTTCTTAGTTTATAAGTTATTGTGATAAATATATATTCATGATGAAATAAAGTTTAAAACATTTTTATAAATATATCAATATGTATTTGAAATCTGGGAGAAGAACTGAGAATATTTTCAGAATTTTGGGCTGAAAGTATTGGGATTTAAATGACTATATATAAACAGTTGTAGCAAATTCTTTGCTTATCTTAGTAAAAATTTATTTTTAAAATTTAGTAAATTTTAATTTTATTTATTTTAACAATTTTGTAGAATATTTTTAATAGTTTGGCTAACAAAACATCAAATTATAGATTAGAAAAGCACAAATTCGCAACATTTAAAAAGCTCTAAAAAGCCCACTCATAGGGTATTTAAAAGTCGAGTTTTGCACAAACTGCTGTAGCTAGAAATTTCTAGCACTATAAAGAAATATCTATAGATATATTTTTGCAGATTTAATGATAAGTATTTTATTTTTTTCCTGTCAACAAACAACTATTTAAAATTCGCTCAATTAATGTCTTCAAGCTGTGATCATTAACAAAGCCAATGTAAATTAATAAATAATAAATGAATGAATATGTGAATTAAAATTGATTGATCACTGATCATCGGAGGCAAGGCAATAATTGAATGAAGTTTTGGAGGAGATCAATTGAGTTGTAGTGCAACTTTCATAGATTTCACTTGGAAATGGCCCAAGTCCAATTGGCACAGAGGCATTTCTAGTGGCAAAAAGCAAACAAAACAAAACAAAAATACAGAAAAATACAGAAAAAACAGTTGGCGAATAGCAAACAAAGTGATCACAAGCAAACCAGATCAATATACACACAACTGCAAAGGTCACACACAATAGATGATTGGCGATGACTGGATTTAGTCAATGGATGTCTAGTTGGGTCTAGGTAAACCACTACAAATCCAAACGTCAGCGGTAAAAATACACATAGAGACAGAGATGGAGAGAGAGAGAGAGAGAGAGAGGGAGAGAGAGAGACTGAGATTTGATAGCCAACGTCAAAGCGGACCGTGACAGGTAGACATAAACAATTGAAAGGTGCGAATTTATGTTAAATCGATTGCCAATAAAAACACATAAAACATAATTTGTCTCTCTATGTGAGCAAAGTCTTTGAAGCGAAACCGAAAGCGAGGGCAAACCTCAGGGCATGGGCAAATAAGTTAGTCGACAACTCGTTAGCCAAGTCAATAGACTGCGGGCCAAACGATCCAATTTGTGCCTAATCTGCGGGTCTATACACTTTTTAACCCTTTTGTCTTACAAGCGAATGTGTTTGCAACTGTTGGAGCAATGACCGTTAGATCAGATCCACTTATAGTAGGCACAATTTCAAAAATTTAAAACAAAACAAAAAAAATACAACAAAATTAACAATCATGTTTTTGTTGTTATGCTCTTATTTTTTTGCCTCTTTTTTTTGCCAATATTTATGTCATAATATTGTTGTTGGCTTTATTAATTCACAATGAGGCGGACTTTGCACAATAATTTGTAATTTAGTGCTGCCAAAAAGGGGGTAGGTGGTGGAGTAGGGACAGGGAGGGCATATATTACCCACACACACACACACACACTCAAGCTCTACTCACGTTTTCAGTCCAGTCCGCGTCCGCGTTAGCGTCCAACTCCAAATCCAATCAAGCTGCAAGCTTAATTCACCGTCTTACTCTAGTCTCTCTCATTCCCGCTCTCTCTCTCTCTCTCTCTCCCTCTCCTTCTCTTTCTTCCGCTCTTTCTCTTTCGCTCTCTTACCGCTCGCTTAGCGCATGCGCAACATTGTTTTTTGGCGTAGTTTTTCGCAATTGTCTTGGGTTGCGAACTTGGCTAAGAGCATTCTGTGCATTCTAACAAATTCTGGCAAATTCTGTGCGATGAATTGGCCAAGAATTCAACTATTGCCAGTCAGTGGCCAATTGCCAATTTCAAATGGCTACAAAATGAAATGCGGGCGACTGAAGTCAATAAACTGTTTTAACCTGCATAACGGCCAACAACTTTACCAGTAACAACAACAACAACAACAATATGTTAGCAAATTTAAAAATATATTTTGTTGTGCATAGAAAAATTAATTAAAATGCGTTAAGCGTACCAAAGCAGCAGCAACAACAACAACAACAGGGACAACTATGCGTATGAAAATGCACAATAACAAATTTTCCGCGTTTTGCTGCAACAGCAGCAACATCAACAACAACAACAATAAATAACAAACAACTAATGAACAGCAAATAAATTTTGTTTAATGTTTTTAGTTTTTTGTTAGTTTTGCTTTTGCAGTTGCAATTTATTTATTGAAAGCACGTAGTGTGCACAACAACTACAACAAACAACAACAACAATTGCAACTGCAACTAAAGTCAGCCGACCACAAAGCGACACGCCCTCCGCCTACCGCCCAACACGCCCCCCTTTGCGGCTGTGTGTCTATGTGAAAAGTGATGACAACGACATCAGCGGCGACAAAAGTCAACGAACTACATTGTTGTAAGCAGTAGTAGACCACTAAGATACCCTATGAAAAATATAAAAAAATTATAAATTTATTAGAAACAAATTAATGAAATTTTAGAAAATTTAATTCAAATAAAAATCAATTTATTTATAATTTTCTTTGAGTAAAAAGTAAGCGTATTTAACATTCCCCTTGAAAACAGAGCTAGTTGCTGCCTGTAAAGTTGTTGATATTGGGAAAATACTTACATGACGAATGCATCGTTGTATTTATTGTTGTTGTTGTTTTTGTTGTTGCTTTTATTGTTGCTGCTGATAGTGTAAATATGCATAAATGAAGCGCAAATAGGCACAAGACATTATTGAAGGTAATTTCCTGTCAGTTCAATGCTTTGACGCAGCTGTACCTTATAGCTATTTGCCCTCTAGATAAAAAAAAAGCAGTTTAGAGCATTATCTTTGGGAATCACTGTATTATCTACAGGAAAGTACCAAAAAACTAAGATAAGAGAAGCTTATCTAGCAGTTTGTAATTAAAACTCATGAAATGGAAAATGATTTACTGTGAAACTTTATCAACTTTAGTTAATATTTAATTTATCGATCTTTTCCAATTGCTAAATACAATAATTATTAATTAATATATATATATTTATATATATAACTAACATACACAATGTAAATATATATATGTATATATTCCAATTTATTTGTAATTTAATTTATTTATCGTTTCTATATCGTTTTGCTGTCTTTGTTGGCTTAGCTTGAGATTGCGAACTCAAAACTATCCAAACTTTTATTAGCGGTAGCAAAATATGTATTTATTTTATTATTATTATTATTATAACTTTAATGTTTTTATGCTCAGCAGCCTAGTACAATTAGGGAGAAGTAGTTAAACGTCAACGTTTTTATTGCATACACCATTTTGGCTTGAATTTGTAATGGTTTAGGCAATTGGGAGCGAGCCAAGCTCCTAATTTAACAGCTGGGAGCTCCACACAATTGGCTGGGAAATAGACCAAGAAGCAAACGAAAGCGGAGAATAGATGGATACGGGGGGGCAGAGATAGTAGAGCGGAGAGTGAGCTTATATTAGCAGGCAATGTCCGTGGTGACACTCTTAATGCTCTCGGAGCTGAAGTGCACACAGCCGTATTTACAGACCAGCGTCCACACGTATGGAATGAAGAACTCCTCGGGTGCATCCTCCTCAACATATTTAAACTTCAGGTCAGGAAATTTCTAAACAAAAGGAATAACTAAAAGTTATACCATTTAAAGTTTGTGGTTTTGACTTACCCTCAAGCGATCACTCGACCATTGACAGGCGCCCTTTGATATCACCTCGAGCACTTCATTCACGCCCAGCTCGCCGCGTTGCTCCTGCACGCGCTGCAGACGCGAGGAGAAGAATCCAACAACCTAAGGAAACAGTTATTAGCCAGGCTTACACTATTTGGCTTAGCTTCTAGTATCAATAGACTTACCATATCAATGTTCTGTATGACATCCTGGAAGGCGTGATGACTGCGAAAGCCCTCGAAGACGCTGCGCTTGTATAGTAGCGTATAGACCAGATTGGGACAGTTGACCAGCTGATTTGTGAGGCAGGAGTTTAAGATTTCCAATACCATGCGCAGCACTTCCTCCAGCACACTCAAATCCTGCATCATGTCTTCGGGCGTTGTTGATACGTTCACAAATACAGCGCTATCCGCTGGCTCCTTGAGCTGTGCATCCAATCGCGTGTGTTTTCGTGCCAGTGTCTCGAATAGCGACACCAAACGCTGTGCCACATACGGATGCAGTGAACGGAAGTGACCGGACATGTTGGCCAAGGCAGCCAGGCAATTGGTGTGCAAATACTTGTCCCGCATCTTCAGCATATTGTACTGAATCGTGCGTATGACAATCAGTATCAATATGCCACCCAGTGATATCTCCGATATGGTGCGTTCCGTGTACCAACTGATGTTCTTAAGCAACTGCCAAGGGAAGAAACGTCGGAGTTAGTTAAGACCACATCTCAAAAAGATTTTTACTTACAATCGTGTGCACGTTCTTGTTGAATCCCTCGTCCTCGCTGAGTATGAGCAGCACAATGAGGGACATGTAGATGTGATGTGAATTGCTGTCAGGTGCATTGTACAGGGTCTGTAGTATGGGTATCACCAGCTGTTCCAGATCCTGCTGCTGCATGACAAATCTGTAGAAGCGTTCGTTGCGATGAAGTAGCAAATAGAGCAGCAATGTGGCCTGATCAATGGTCACAATGCGGCACAAGGTTTCATACACGGCCGAAAAGTCGATCTGAAAGGATACAGCACCGCTGCCCTGTTTGGGTGAATCCTTGGAATCGGCACAGCCAAACAAGCTCGTTCTATAGGCATTCTCCTGAGCCGTACAATGATTGGTTAGTATCAATATCAACAGTAAACTCTGATTAGCCAGCGGATAGTGTGTTCGAAACTGTTGGGACAGCTCTCCGCCTGTGGCATTGGATGACTTAAGAACATCCTGTTGCTTGCGGAACGTCAATATGGAGAGCAGCGATTCGGCAATGCCAAAGACAAAGGAACCGGCCGAACTGGAACCAAACATGGTGTGTGGCACCTCAACCATGCGTGCCACAAAGTGCAACAACGCCGACATAAGGACATTCGCATGCTGACACTTGTAGATGGTGCGAAAGACAATGGATTTATCTGTCGGCTGCTGTTGCTGTGCAAACAGATGCACTGCCAACAGGGTGATTAGTGTATTGACCGACTCCAGATGCAGATGATAGGTGAATTCCTTCACGGGTATGACCACAATCAGGTTGACCAGCGCATCGATAAACGTCTCAAACTTTGCTCCATCGACAATGATCGGTGTGAGTGCAGCGTGTTCTGTTGCCTCCATGGCAATGGTGGCACTGTCCTGGTGCTGTTGCTGCTCCTCAGCTGCCTTTAGCAGCTCGGCACTGGGCATGGCCTCAAAGTGCTGTAGTAGCTGAAACTCCGAGCCCGTTTCGTTGATATACTTTATCAGTGCGCGTATGATAAACAGCGCATTGAACGTTTGCCACACATGCATGTTGCTCTCCTGATCGGACAGAGAGAGCAGCTCCGTTGCCTTCTCCAGAAAAACGGTGACCAGCGAGCCAAAGTTGCCCGTCTTCAGATTGTTGGCAATAAACGACTGACATAGCGTCTCTAGTCGCGAGTCCAGGCTCAGCTGATCCTGACTGCAATGAAACATTTGTATGGCTTATTTATCTTACGACTTCCAATTGGTCTTTCTGTAGTTACCTGTTCTCTGGCATCACAATGTTGTAGTTAAGCAGGCCATTCCAGTAGGCCTCATCGTCATGGGCTATGTGCTGGCGTCCTACAAACCGCTGTAGAATCTCATTTGACGCCAAGTCGGCATTTCTGCTGACGTTAATGCCCATATTTTTGGTTACTGCTCTTACTCCTCTTTACTTCTACTGCTGCTGCTGCTGCTGCTGCTGCTACTGCTGCTGCTGCTGCTCTCCTGTTTGCTTGCAGATGCCTAGCGCATTTGATGCCACTTGACAGGGCTCTCGGCCTAATTTCAATTTACAAATAATAACAATTCTACGAGTTGGCACTAGGCACGTCACCCATTTATTTGTATGTGTTTTTTTTTCATATGTTTTTGATGTGCCACCAACGCACGTTTTACAACACTGCATATATCGCAGCAAGTGCTGGCTAGTTCCGGCAAGCTAGTTACGATAGCTCGTGCGCTCATTTAGTACCGAAGGCAGTTTAAATATGAGTAAATAACATATAAAAATATATATAAACAACAGAAATGTTTATATTTTATGTAAATATTATATTTTTTATATTGTGACAATTTTAGTTAATGGATTTTCATTGCAGCTCAGCGCAATTAGTTCATTTTATAGCTTCATTTCATTTTGATTACGTGACGTCACTGTTGCCCACAAATTGAGAAAAGATTGGTTTGAAAAATACCTTGGCGCCGTTGCTGGATGAGGTAACACAAAATCACAAATCGTTTCTTGTAATTCCCAAGGGATGCAATATTGCTGAAAAAACGATTATTTCAAATAACTTGTCTGAAACATTTTGATTTTTCCTTTAAATCGTTGTGTAAATTATTAAAATTATAAATTGATTATTTTTTTTTTTTTTTGAAAATAATGTGTTTTATTTGAATATTGAACTAAAACTAATACAAATGTTGGATACTTTCGCCCACAGTTGCAGACCATAACGCGGCAATTGTTTTGACTATTATTATTATTATAATTCTTCACTTAGTTGTTTCGTTTTTGGGGTTTATCCATTAAATTTAGAATTTAACTAAAGATCTATATGCATATAATAGGACTTGTACATAAGTATATATTGAATATATATATATAGGGCTTTCCTTTCATTCACTCGTTCATCATCATCATGATCATAATCATCGTTATAATCTTCATTAGTACACAATTAACTATCACAATTTTTATTCCTTTTTTGTTGGCGCTGCAAACGTTCGTATCTATGTACGTGTGTGTGTGTGTTTGGTGTCTTTGTGTGTGTGTATGTGTGGGTGGGTGTGTATGTGAAGAACAAGTAATTATATACATATTCAAATCCATTCATCTCAAAATATAGTAAGTTATATAGTGTAAACAAAAACTGTTGCCATGTCGCTGCTGACGAAGGTTGTATGAATTTGGTCTAATGTCTTAAATATAAACAAATATACACTAAGAGTTGTGAATGTGAACTGATAAATGACATCAAACACGACATGGCTACAGACTAATCCCTCCCTGCATTTGGCTTATAGCTTGCGCAAGGCATTGTGCTTGTTGTGCTTCTTGGCCAGCAGCTGCTTCAGGCTGAACGAGGAGAGTGCAATCCCGAACAGGGCCAACATTGTGGCCGAGCGTGTCACCACACGGTTGGGCGTGGCGGAGTTTGTGGTGAAGGCATGGCTGCCGTGTGTCGAGGCCTGCGCGGACAGCGGAGGTGCCTAGAAAAAAAAAACGAGAGAAACAAATTTAAATTAAATCGTCAAACAAATTAAATCATCTTAGAAAAGTTAATTGATTTCAAGTGTCAAGCAAACAAGTTGGCCAAATGCCTAGGAATTCCGTCGGCTCAACTACGCAGCAGTCTGTGATTTTAGCCCGTTGGCAACGAACTGACCGATTTCGACAGACATTCCCACGTTCATTGAACCGTTTACACGAGATAACAATCACCGTTAGGGTTCTTGACTTGTCAGTGAACCTGTAACACCTGTAGCTGATAACACTAATAATGGCGTAATATTAATAAATTAATTAATTGAATTCTATGCAGTAACTGGTCTTTTAATTAATGTCTAAATTGTAATTGTTTTGTTTTTTTTTTATGCCAGTGAGATCAACTTTTTTGTTGTTGTTTGCATTCCTCAATGAAACTTATCAAAGACGCAGAAAACTGGAAGCGCGTGCGAGGCTGTGACGTCAGCACAGTGCACTGTGGATAAAGTTTATTGAAGCAATTGCGCAAATAAATATGTTTTAGGGCCCAAAAGTGTTTGACTAGAGCGACAAAATGGAAAAATTAGCAAATATTGTGTGCTAAAACTGAAGTATCACATAAATTATAATTTAAATACAGTCATTAAAAAATTCTGTACTTAAACTAGGACTCATAACAGGTATTTAAAAAGATTATTTATAGCGTGGAAGCTTTTTCTTTAGTTTATGCGCTGATTACTCAGCCGGTGAAAACAAAGAAATTTTTATTCTTTTTTTTCTGCTCACACTTTGTGTATTCCCTCAACTAATATGCGTATTTAAATGTTCGACCAAACGGTAATCTTGTTTATTTTTGGTTTGTTAACGTCGCTTATTTTTAGAATTGTCGGCGACGATTTGCTTCAAATACTTTTTGGGGGTAAACAGGTTTTGTGCGCAGTGCAAATAACTTCTGTACCACTGTGCTGACATTGTAATTACTGTATCGGTTAAAGCCTCGACTGATCAGTGACAACTCTCACTGCGTCGCTGCTTGAGACAGCGCCTTGTGACGCACTTGACTTGACCCGCTTTCCTCCAAGTTTCCCGGACATTTCTTCTTGTGGCGCTATCGCCCTCTCTCTATCTCTGTTCGCTGCTCATCATGCGCTGGACGCGTGGCGTGGCGTGCATAAATAAATAGCGAACGACCGTCAACCAGCAACAAAAAATTCAAATGTTTATAAATACAGCAAATTGTTTGCAAATTTTACTTACACTCACACGCACTCCCTCACACACACGCACACACTTAAGTACTTCAATATTTTGATACGCAAATTTATTTGGCATAGGAATAAAATCCAAACAGTTTCAATTTTTTATTCCCCTCTTTGTTTTGCTCATTGCGTTTGCTTTGCTTCCTTAGCCAATTCCCGTTCCGCTTCCGTTTTCACTTGTTTCTCCTTTTGCTTGGCCTCGATGCTCTGCATCAGCTGTTTTACCAGCTGAGTTCGCGGAATTATTCCAGGTCCAGCAGTGGCAACACTGCGTTTAGTCCTCGCTGGTCGCTGCTGCTTTTGCATATATGTGGACACACTGGCAGCTGGGGGTATCACTGGCGCCGCCTTTGGTTTTTGCTGGAGGGTTGAAGCCTTTTTCAGTGGCTGGAAGAGATCAGCCTTTGGAATGGCTATTGGAGTATTCAGTTCTGGCACCGCATTTGGTAGAGAGATTTTTAAGTCAATGCTGTCGGCAGTGCTGCTTGCAGCTATGACAATGGAATGCTGTATTTCCTGCACACTGGACGCAGACTTTTGTGGCAAACTGTCGGTTGAAAGCTGTGATGTTTCCGCCAGCGAAATAGGCAGAGAAAATACTGCACTTGTTGTTGTAGTTTTAGGTGTCTCTGCTGACGTTATTGATAAGAGTTTATCGTTGCTGGATAACGGCAGTGTGGTCTTTGGACTACTGTAAACCGGCTCACTCGCTTGGAGCATGACCTCCATTTCTCCATAGCTGTCTGTATTTAAATCCGGCATAGAGCATAATTCAGTTGCAGGCTCCTCCGTGGTTTCTGGTGCCAGTTGTTGTAGTAGCTGCACTATGAAATTGTCAGCATCATCAGCGTCGTTAACATTTGTGGTTTCCGGCTTGGAAAGAGATTCACACTCCTCGTCGTCGGAGGAGGAAGACGACACCTCGTCGTTGTGAGGCCAAAGACACTGGCGAGATTCACATTTGAGTAGTTGTTCCTCCAGATTTATATAAAAATAGCGTAATTTGTTGTTTACGCCTTGATTAAGGCATTCCTCGCATGCATCGCCGGGCCGCAGTTTCTCCATTTTAGTTGCATAAGCGTGTGTGTGTGGGTGTGCGCGTGTGTGTGTATGCGGCAACGGAGTACTTTTTATAAACGTGTTTGGGAAATTTACACTGCGCGAATTTCCCCTTAATTTGCATATTTTTTGCACTTGCCAACAATTTGTTTCACTTGTGTCTTTAGGGTTTGCGCTACTTAGCGTATGCTCACCTGACCGAAGGTTAAACGAAATGCATATAATCCGATATTAGTTGTTTTCATGGTCCGATCAATCAATTATTATCTGCAATACAAACAAATTTCACATTTGAGCACAGGCCAGCTTACATAATACGGAATTGATTTTTCTCTTTTGTTCTCTTCCTCATATAAAATGTCAGTGTGAAAGTCGTCGACACTTGCTTATCACTTACATTGTATTTGTGAGTGAAATGGATGCGACGCTCTCAGTATACGTCTTTTCTATTATGCAGTTCCGAGCGTTCTGCGCTTGTTTAAATTAAATGCATTTAATAAAAAAAAGCAAATAAATTCTCTTGCGAGCACTCCACACCATCTGACAGGGCTGCAATAGGAAAGAACTAGTGCTGGAATCGTGATCGTATATCATAAAATATTAAGCACGAGCCAACACGAAATGAAATACTCTTAATTTTAACAAAGTCAATTTATAACAGTCTTATTCAAAGCTTAAAATTTAATTTGGAAGCAGTTTCTTAAAAGAGCACACATTCTCTGTAGATGAAAATGAAAATTTTTGTTATCTGGCAGAAATAGAATTATCACGTATTCATCTCTAGGAAGAACCTGTCACAATCCAGCATGCTTTTTAGTTAAAAGATACGGCAACGCTATCGCTTTGTTTACATTTTGTTTGAAATAGTTGTACAATGTGGCCAGATTGTAGCCAGTGTAGAAAACTAAACTATTATTGTAAATTTGTATAATTAGTAGACTTTGTATAATTTATCTTTGGCAAAATTTTGACTTCTGTCTGTATATCAAATTGAACATTCATTCGTTTGAACTATCATGTAAAATATATTTATTTCGATTTGTGGATCAGAACACGGTTACCAACACTTTATTTTTCAGTCGGTGATTTGCTGCAAAGCCATTTCATAATACGAGCGTGTGCGTTCAGTTTTCGCATTTTATTTGCAATAATTAAATAAAATGGTTCTTTCCGATGGAGTCAAGGAGCGTCTGGGAGTGGTTGTGGATATCGTGCAGACCACATTCCACTGGGGCTTTGTGCCAATGGTCCTTTATTTAGGTAAGTAGCTCTAGCACGTGTAGAAAGAGGAAGAATTTACGTACATCTTATCTATTGATTTTGTATTAACAACCGTGTTTTATTCTATAACAGGATTTTCCAAAGGTGCGGAACCTGGCATGCCACCACTTTCACTTCTCAGTCTCTTGTGGCAGTAGGTATATTTCATACTATGTGTGATTTCGAGCGGCAACGTCGCCACAATTAAATTAACAAAAATGTTATTGTTGATTCCCTGGCATTTTCATAGCCCTAGTACTTTAAGGAAGCTAGCGGAAATAAATTTTTGTTCAATAATTTAATAAATCCGTTATTGGCTGCAATGTTGTTAATGTAAAACAAATTATTAAGCTTGTGTGAATAAAACCAAGTATTTGAAAACTAAATTGTTATTTGCATTTTTATTTGTTCTGAGGACAATCTGCTGTTTGAAAGAATTCAAACAGGTGGCAACGCCATCAAGCAAATTGCT
Organism: Drosophila cardini; assembly: GCA_018903735.1. NCBI lineage: Eukaryota > Metazoa > Arthropoda > Insecta > Diptera > Drosophilidae > Drosophila > Drosophila cardini. The sequence goes on along the minus strand of JAEIGM010000001.1, from coordinate 10,088,036 downwards.
TTAGTATTTTATGTACAGAAAAATGAGGATATTATCTTTTCACAAAACGGTCACACTGGGTACATCGTTCGCTAAAATTCACACACAGACGGGTTTTCCTCTGATTTCGTTAAACAAAATTGCATATATTTCATATAAATAATACATAATAAAGCAAACAAAACGGTTTATAATACAGTTAAAGGTGCTGGCCACTATTGTAAATAATATTTAACGGAAAAGTGGGCCGCGCAAGTGACAAACTCACGTGATGAAAATACGGCTGAAAAGTTATCCGTAAAGTGGGAGGGGAATGAGTTTTTCTAATTGGATTGAAAGAAGTGAACGAATTCTGCTGATTTATTTGTGCATTCAATTATAAAAATATGCGTGCCAAGTGCACTAAATGCCTGATGACCAAAAATATCTTCTGCCTACGCTAATTAACTCGCTAAATGAATGTTCAAACAAAATGTAAGCTCGTTGCGGCGCAAGCAGAGCGCGAGTTTCGAGTCCTACACAATAAATGCGCAATATAAAGCAAATTAGTTGCCGTCTGCAGTCAACGACAACGTCGACGTCGCGGTCAACGTCGTCGTCTCCTTTGCATAGTTTTGTTTGTGTCGTCAACAAGGAGTAAAAATATAATTTCTTGCCTACACACAGACTTTGAGCTGACACGCTTGTATGCGTACACGCGCGCGTGTGTTGGTGTGTGTTTGTGTCTGTGAGTGTGTGTATGCGGAAAACAAAAGAAAAATCACAATCACGAAAACAATAACATGGCGAACACACAGCGATTATCAAAAAGAAAAACAATAAAAATGTGGCTCTTGTTAAAGCTTCTCTGCCTGCTGGCTCTGCTCAACGGTAGCTGTGGTAAGTATTATCCAACACTAGCGGGCGAGGATATGGGCTTTATCCACCCCTCCCCCACCCCCTTACATTGCAGCATTATGTGTAAAATTAACCTAAATTTCTTTTTATTTTGCCTCCAGCTTCACCTATTGAAATTGTCATAAATACCAGAAACGAAGCAACAAAAACTGGCCAAAAAGTCTTGCCAGAGGCAGCGGCAACAACACAAGCGACAACAACATCTAGAAAAACAACAGTAACAGCAGCAACAACAAATGAAACAGCTGGCGCTTATCTTACTCAATCGTCGCTGTCGTCCGCTGATAACAGCGACCATGGCAACAACAACAATAACAGCAACGGCAGCGCAGTACCAATACATTTTCCAGCAGCAGCAGCAGCGGTGGCAGCGGGAGCAGCTAATGAGTCCATTGCTGGCAGTCAGCTGCAAATGTCGATGGCCACCTACGCACCGCTGCACAACAAGAAGCAAGAAAGTAAGTCCAAAATAAAACGCCGCCAAATCAGAAACCAGACAGCACACACACACACACACATATACATATTCAATATGTATGTATATGTATCAGACACAAGACAAACCAGACAAGCAGACATCAGATACCAGACGAACCAACTGAAAAGCGGCTCGCGTGACTTTAACACCTCAAAGAGCAGCTCAAAAGCAAAAGCTTGATGGAGTTTAAAAACCCGGCACATGGCCGTCTGGCATTCCCCTCTTGCTGTTCCCCACTCCCTTCCTGCACCCCTGTCGCTTCCCTTTCGTGACGTCAGCGCGTTGTTGATGTCAATGTGCTGCAGTTCTCATACCCACACATTGCCTGACTGACTGACTGACTGCAGTGGCAGCAGTCGCAGACAGTGGCACTTCAACCACCCCCGCTTTTGCATGCACTTGTGCCTACAGCAACGAAAACAACAACAACTCAACTGCAACTGCAGCGACAAACAAAACTGGCGCGCAAAGTTAGCAGCGATAGCAGCAGTAGCGACGGCAGCGACAGCGACGTCAACGACGACGTTGACTTCGTCTGGGTTCTTTATGCTTTCCGCTTTGCACTTGTCTTCTCTCTTGTCTGTCTCCGCTTTGTTGTTATTATGCTAAATGCCTTTTGTTTTTGCATTGTGCGAGAAACCTGAGAACACCTCCAACCCATTCCCCCTTCCCCCTCTCGCTTCTACCCCTTTATTTCTCTCTTTGCGGTCGCTGTAGAAAACCGAATTATGATTAATGATTAATCTCTAAGTAGGTCTAAGTTTTGAGACTAAGACTTGCTAATTGGCCCAGAGGGACACATGTCAGAAGCTTAAAGATCGCACTGATAAATTAATAACTGTTGATACCAATTAAGAACTGAAAACTCGTTTCACTTTCCCATTTCAATTTGATTGTGTTGATAACTGAAAGGAAATCCTGCAGAAGAGCGAAGCGACTGTAAAAGACCCTGTACTCAAACAGACTGAAAAGCTATAACAACTTTGTTGTACTGTGCAATCTTTAAGTACCATTTTTAAAGGATTTTTGATGAACTAATTCTCTACTCTTTTTCCATAGAACTAATCAAATGCCATTGTGATATCTGCAAGGAAACTAACCACATATGCGAGACGGATGGACATTGCTTCACCTCAGTGGAAAAAGACGTCGATAACAAGATAATCTTTAGTTTTCGGTAAGTTATACTACATTATACTACCTGTTTAGGTGAACACTTTGACAATCTGTGTGTGCGAATTCGTTGCGTAGCTGCCTCAACATGTCGCAGAGCTTCCCGCCGGGCCGCTTCATCTGGTGCAACGATGGCCGCCATGGCGGGCCGACAACACGTCCAGCCGCACTTCGTGGCGGACATGGTTGCTGTAATGATCGTGACTTTTGCAATCGATATCTCCGTCCCGTTATCAAGTATTATGCACCGACTATGGATAAAGTTGCGTCTGGTGGTGGCCAAGTGTTGCAATCGCCGTCAGTTATCTACGAAGGTGCGCTATGCTGTGCACGTCTTTTGTCTCCAATTCTATTATTCTATTCAATTGCTCCACAACTGTTCCTACAACCTTCTAACCGCCAATCCATTCAAGAAACATGAAACGCACGTCGTTCCAGTTGCTTTGTTCCAGTTTGTTCGTTCCTTGAACTTGTTCTTCTAGTATTATCTACCATGCTCGTTCCGTTAAGTTCGAATTGAAAGTTCGACTTGAAGCTAACATTAAAAAGAAAATAATAATTAAATAATTTAATTAAATGCAGCGCACAATACTAAAACCAACAAAAACAACAACAACAACAGCAACTACAGCAGCAGCAACAACAACAGCATTTAGAGCGAGCTTTGGCTCCTGGCAACAAATTTTGATTCGTTTTGATTCGTTACTGTTTCGATTGCTACTAACCAGACTTAGTGTCAATTAGCGACTGGCCGAAAGACAGTGGCAACAAAAACAACAACAACACTACACTTTACTAATTTAATTTCTTTCTCTCTTCTATTTCTCTCTCTCTCTCTCTCTCTGTTTAACTATCTCCTATCCATACGCTCGCGTACACCCGACAAATCAAACCCAATCAATATCAAATGCCACGCGCGCTCTCTTGTTCTCTGCTCTGCACGTTCTCTCATTCTCTGAACGTTCGTTTCGCTCGCTCGCTCGCTGGCTCGTTCCTCGTTGCTCTCTTGAATAAAACACCAACACACACACACACATAAACACACTTTTACACCCACACAATCATATACTTATACTTGTATTGGTCTATTATATGCTGTACAGTTGCCTCTATAAGACTTACGAGCTGCATCGCGAGCCTCTGGAATGCCTCTCCAGTCGCAGTAAAATCAATTCGTTTAGAATTAAATGTTGTAGTAAGGATTTCTGCAATAAGGAAGAGCTTATGAAAACCATATTTGAACCAGGTACAGCAAACATAAATCAAATCAAATATTTAATAAAAAAAGAAACTTTAACAACAATTACAACACAAGATAAACAAAACTATTTCTTTCTTTTTTAAAACAAGCTTTTGGTTTTGCACTCTTAATTTGTAAACTCTGCTAATTATGCACAAATACAACAACAACAACACACTCTCTTTGTATGCCAACAACTTTTACACTCTACGCACAACAATATTAATAATAATATTAATAAACAATATTTTTTTTTTTCGATTTTGCACAACTAAGTAGAGTCGTCTTGTAATCGAAATTAAACAATTTCTTTTATTTTTCTCTAAATTATTTTTGAAAATTTCTTCAATACTTTTTTATCTACTTAGTTTTCTTTTTGCACTTCGTTCTTTGATTTGATCTTTTGCACGATCTATCACCCTTCTTGCCTGTTTCTCTGCTCTGTCTTTTGACACTATCAAAATATTACTCTACAAAACAATACCAAATATCTAGTACTTTTTATAAAAAAAATATATCTCAATTTTATTGCATGCGAATTAAATTTTTCTGGAAGTGTACTTTTGTAAATTTTGTAGTAAGAATACTCTGTAGTAGGGGTATTCCTGGTGTGGTTTCTACTACTTTTTTTAAGCTCTTGTTTCAATTCTTCTGTATTTTATGGTTTTAGAATTGAACTGGAACTGTTTTCAGTCGTTCGTCGTTTGTATTTAACAGTGACTGGGTTTTCCTTGAGAATTCCTTTTAGATTTTCTTTAAAATTAGTCTGTTCTCTTATTGGAAACCTTCTCTTTTCTCTATTGGTGCTGTGTATTCTCTTGTATCTAGTAAAGTGTATATAATGTATTTGAGATCTGATATGTATTGATTACATTTTTACGAGACTTAAATCCACTTTTCCCCTTTGTTTTTGTGAACAAACCTCTTGCCCCTCGCCCCCTTTTAGGCCACGCCTCTACTGCACGCTCGCTGCGCTTTAAAATATTTACAGCTGGTGCCACATTTAGTATTTTAAGTCGTAGCCAACAACAAAACTGCAACTCTAATAATAATTATTAAAAATAATAACAACAAAACAACAACAACAATAGCTGCTTATCAACTGCACATCAGCAACAACAAAAACAGCAACAGCAAATCAACAACAGCAACAACAACAAACGCAATAGCAAACTAGTATTATATACCCCCTCCTACCCCCTTACACCCCCGTTAATGCGCCTAACTTTAGTAGTTTGTAACTAAAATATTAAAACTTTACTTGCTTCAAAAAAATGCTAAAAAACAACAACAAAGAAAATACGAAACTATTATGTATATGTATGTATGTGTATGTATGTAGATGCCTGCCCCTAGCAAACCACTTACCACCCGAAGATCCCGCCTGGTGTCATGACAAGACACCGATCTCCTCCACACAATGTTGTCAACATGATTTTTGCAACACGCGTGAAAGTTACGATGGTGTTATACCAGGTGAGAGTTGCTTAAAGCCCCTCCCATACGACCATACGACCATATGCCCATCAATCGCATCACGTTGAACATCATCGTATCTTTGAATCCCAAAAACAATTCACACACATTACCCCCTCATCCCATCCCCCACCACTCCACCCACTAAATCATTTTAGCCACTCCCATTGCACCGCATTATTTGCGTTTTTTTTAGACCAATAATTTGTGGCACACGCAACAAAAGTCAACACAAACACACACACAGTCGCTCATTCATATATGCACACACCTGTCATGCTGCACGGTGTTGTTTTTGCCCCGTACAGCCCCTCACTTCCCCTCACCACTGCCCAGTCGTCTCGCAAAAAGAAATCAACATTTTTGTTTGTTGGGTTATTCTGTACTTCTCTTGCACTCACACATACACGCACACTTGCTGTTGTTGTGTATTTCACCTTGTCTGCGTTGTTTTTGTGGCCTCGACTTAACTTCTCCTTCTCCACCTCCAAACACACACACCCCCACCACCATCACCTCTGTCTTGTTGTTGCTTTCTCTCTTTATCCCCCACGACAACCATCCACTTGTCGCTTCACCGTGTTTCGAGTTGTCTGCTGCTGACCTTTCGCATCATTCATATTGACTTGTTAAAATGACGACGACGCACATAAAAATGCCACACAAAATGGGAAGTAGGCAACAACAACAACAACAATAACGAAAACAGCAACAACAACTGTCTCAAGGGGGCAGCAAACATGAATAACAACAACAACAACATGAACTGCAGTTAAAGCATAAAGAAGCAGCAAAAGAAGAGGAAGAAACAGAAACAGTCGTCGTTCCAGACAGCGCATTTTGTTTACCTCGTTCGCTCACTCCTTCTCACTCGCTCCCCCTCTCACTCTCTCGGTGTGTCTCTGTCACTGTGTCTGCGACTGTTTATGCAAGTCGTGCATTCACATATATTCATTCATCTGTTTTGCTGCAATGTTAGCTTCGCGTCGCGTCGCTGTCAACGTCGGTGTCGCTGTCGCCGTCGCAGTCGCTGCAGCAGCCGGCTTCATTTCATTCATTTATGGCCGCATTTTTTGTGTTTTCGCTGCAGACAGCATTCTTTTTTGTTTCGTTTTGTTTTTGTTTTATATATGTTGCACTCATACAAATATTATTAGTAGTTGTCCATGTATGTATGTGTGCGTGTGTGTATGTATATAGTATGTATGCGTAATTACAGTTTATTGCTCTGTAGATTAAGTTTTAAAGTTTGCGCCGCAAAGTATGCAAAGGTTTGTAAATAACTATTAAAAGTCATAAGCAGGTTAGTGAAAAATGCACGAACACACACCCACACACAAATAACTTACACGCACACACATGCACCAAAAGCTCACACACGCAATAGCAGCAACCACTAACTGTTAGCATAAGTTTATTTGGTTTTGTGTTTCTGATTACACTACTGCATTTATACACTCTTTTTCACTGTTGGCTTACAGCATGTTTTGTTCACATTAAAATATATTCACTAACTTTCTGGCATTTAATAATTTTCCATTAATTTTCACCCTCAGCTTAAGCAGCTTGTAAACTCTTCAGCTCTCCTATAACCTATGAACTAATCAGTCTTGTGTTTCTATTAGATTTTCTGCCTAATAAGACGCTAAGCAGCTGGGAATTGGTAGCTATTATTGTGGGCGCTACTCTGATCATATGTCTGTCTGGCACAATGACCTGGTACTATTGCCAGCGTAGGAAGCGATTGGCCAATGGCCGACCCTTTGCCAAGGAGGATTCTGTTTACGATCCCATACTAAATGGCAATACGACTCTTCATGATATTATTGAGATGACCACGTCTGGATCTGGTTCAGGTATGCACCTTTTACTTCCCTCTTTAATACAATAGTGTAAATATTTATCTCTTTAGCTGGATTGCCGCTGCTCGTACAACGTTCAATTGCACGCCAAGTGCAGCTGTGCCATGTCATTGGCAAAGGACGCTTTGGCGAGGTGTGGCGCGGTCGCTGGCGTGGCGAGAATGTAGCCGTTAAGATATTTTCTAGTCGAGAGGAATGCTCCTGGTTTCGTGAGGCCGAGATATATCAGACTGTGATGCTGCGTCATGAGAATATCTTGGGCTTTATAGCAGCTGATAATAAGGGTAAGTTCGTCAGCCAAAATATTCATTACCATCTTGTCTAACTGATCTATTCCGATAACAGATAATGGCACCTGGACACAGCTATGGCTTGTTACGGACTATCATGAGAACGGCTCGTTGTTTGACTATCTAACGACGCACACTGTGGACACGAATACCATGCTGAATATGGCACTAAGCATTGCCACCGGTTTGGCTCATCTGCATATGGATATTGTGGGCACACGTGGAAAGCCAGCGATTGCCCATCGTGATCTCAAGTCAAAGAATATATTGGTCAAGTCAAATTTGAGTTGTGCCATTGGAGATTTGGGTCTAGCAGTGCGACATGTGGAGAAGGATGACTCCGTGGACATACCGTCAACGCATCGCGTGGGCACCAAGCGTTATATGGCACCAGAGGTCCTGGACGAGAGCATGAATGCCCAGCACTTTGATTCATATAAGCGGGCTGATGTCTATGCCTTTGGTTTGATACTCTGGGAGATTGCACGTCGCTGCAATATGGGCATGATCTTTGAGGAATATCAATTGCCCTACTGGGATGCTGTGCAGCCCGATCCTAGCATTGAGGAGATGAAGAAGGTAAGTACTAATAGCCTAAAGCAAAGTTGGTTATATAAATGTGGGTGCTTTCAGGTGGTTTGCATTGAAAAGAGCCGACCGAATATTCCCAATCGCTGGCATGCCTCAGATGTTCTACATAACATGGCCAAGGTCATGAAGGAATGCTGGTATCCCAATCCTGTGGCACGTCTCACCGCACTGCGGATCAAAAAGACTTTGGCCAGTATACGTGTTGAGGATAAGGTCAAGAACTGATTGTGGCTCTAGTGCGTAGCCGAAATGGAATGCGTTTAATTAAAATATTTGTACATCGCACCTGTGTAACCTGTAACCTGGCCCCGTGTTACCTTTAAGCGACAAGCAGCAAAAACAAAAAAACTAAGAAAAAAACAACAAGAAACAAATTGAAACACAACTAAGATAATCCGAGCAAAAACAAATAATTAATACGTTGTAAATATTTAGGACTTAAATCGACCCCTTTCACCTTTCCTCCTTCTATCGCCTAAAGCACATGAGCTATAATCACCTTAAGTTAATTTTGCTCATAGTTTTTTGATTTTATACTTTTGTACATAAATATTTCGTTGAAATTGTTGCTGAGATTTGCTTAAGTTTCACGGCCATAAAGTGACAAAAGAGCGGTGCGCCATAAGAACCGTCGTACTGCCATTAGTGCTAAACGATTTAAGGCCCAAAATGTATACAGACACATACAAATACGTATATTTTTTATAGCCACTGTTCATAAAACGAAAAAATACATACAGTTAATAGACTTTGCCAAGACTGAGCAGCAGTGAGAGAAAAGCAAAACCTCAAAACAGAAAAAAAAAATAAAATAAATATATATATATACATATATGAAAAAGGACAAATTGCAGGCAACTTTTGTGCTGCATTATATCAATATATCAATATGATAATATAGAAACCGTAGCGATTATACAGAATTAGAAATACGTTTGCCGACAATGCGCAAGAATTCAACACATTTTTAGGCGTTTTATCGTTGACAAAACTCAGGAATTCACGAATTACAATGAAAACAAAATTGATAAACAAAAACAAATGAAAGAAAAAAAAAAACGAAAACAAATCAGTTGATTTAATATCAATTGGCGCACCGCTTGCTCACATGCTGAATGCCACAATTCCCCTCCCTCGCCACTAAGCTAATCATACATACTTATTATATACACCATCTATATACAGTTAATATATATAGACATCGCTTGCTTTAAAGTTCTTCTGGCAAACATTTATCGAAAGTTTTTTAGTTGTTTTCATATCCTGGAATGCGATCCTCTCCTTCTGGATATAACCAAAGCTTGTTCTTCCTATTTATGAATTGTAATTATAAATCAATATTTATAAAGAGTCTAACAATCTATGGAAAATGAACATAAACAATTGAGAATATTCAAAGAAATTCAAAGTAATTTTAAGTCATTTTATAAGATATAGTTGAGAAAGGTTTGAAATCTGTTTGTATGTTGAACTGAATTAAGATCAAGAAAACTGTATGTTTTAAATGTCTGCACCACTCACCACTACAACTACAACTACACAACACTATACTACACAGACACTGACCCACTCAACCACAATGAAAGCCTGCAATAGTAGTTTCTATATAACATCAAATGTTTCCACTTTTCCCAACCACAACGCTGAGAGATTAAAGTGAATTAAGAGTTAAAGTAAAGCCATTAATTTAAACTACATCAACTTAACTTTAAGTATCATTAATTATAATTATTAATACTATTTGATATGCGTATAACGAGACGAGAAAAAGAAAACTATGTAAACTATATACATATACACATACACATATATTAATTAATACTATAACTACATTGTTATGTCTTTCGGCCTGCGAAATTTGATTTCCTATTAATTTAGGCACTCCAAAACGACTATATATTACAATATATGAAAAATTGATTACGAATTACAATTTAAGTTAAACTTAATTCATTTCCTGTAATTGTAATTGTCTATTTGTAATTTTGCTGAATGTTTTATTCATATTCAATTTTGCAAATCAAGAGATGGTAAATTAAAGTTTTTACGATGAATATTCCTGTAATTGTAAAACGTGTAAATACTAATGAAATAGAACGATAACAATTTGTAATAATTTAAAATTTATAAATATTTTAACCAGCATCGAAAGCTATACCTTTGCTCCCTACGCCCTTTCCCATTCCCAATCCGCCCACAAAACGCTTAAAAGACAAGTCAAGTTTAATGCCTATAAACCATTTCCTGATAAACAAACTTAAATTCATTCACTTTGAAAAAGAGCGTTATGCTGGTGAAATTGGAACTCGGAATAGCTCGGTAAACCGAAGAGAAAACTAACTTACACAAAAGACTTGATAAACAATGCGCAAAAAAAGTTAAAATTAAAGTAACAATATAATTAAATTTCATATTTTACAGCTGAGAAAAGGAAATTGAATGAATACACAACAAAAAGAAGTAAAAAGATTAAGAAAATGAATAAAATAACTATGATTTAGTTGTTAGGCTCATGCGTGAGATGAAAGTTTAAAAGAAAAATGATGTAAAAGTGTTTGTATTGTGTATTAAACCTATGTAAAAGATAAATGGTGGAGACAGTAAAAGAGATAGATAGTTAGAGAGAGAGAGAGAGAAGATTGTGAATTGGTATTTGGTATGTGTAATGTGTAATGTGTAATGTATGTGGAGCATTTACGGTGTACTGTTGAAAACAAACAAACAAAAGCGTTGAAAGTGTAAACAGAGTCTAACTTTTAGCTTTAAGCTGCGTTTTTACTGGCACTTTAAATAAAAAACCCAAAATATTTGTAAAAGAACTATTTGTCAGCACTGTGTGTTATTCATTTTTGTGTCGATTTGACAGTAATTACCAACGGAATGATTAACAAATTCAAAAAGTTTAATTACCTTTGAAATTTCATGACTTTTCATGGGCTGTGGAACTTTGAAAGCTTACCAACTGGGCCAAAACCCAACCGATTTGCTTATGGGTTACCAATTTATTTAAGCAACAGCTTATAAAATCATTCTACATTTAAAATTCAATTGATTTTTTAAGTTTTTTAATAAATAAATACTATTTTGTTTTGGTTTTTAAGGGGCTTTTGCCCTTTGCACTTTACGCGTGCCTTACAATTTCTTTGCGTTTATTTATTTCATTAATTGTTTGCATACATTGTTTTCTCATTAATTATACGCTTATGATAAAAAATACATTCACAAAGGATTAATTTGAAACGTTTAATTCAATATTTTGTAGATTTGTTAAGACCCGACTTGATTCGAATTGGATTACAATGTTTTATGGCTAATATATAGATAACAGTTCACATATTGGTTACGGGCTTTTATTATTATTAATTTTTTTACACTTAGAATTGGAACAAGCTAATAAATATTAATATTTTAATACTTTAATACTTGCTGTAATAACATTGAATGCCTCAGTCAGTATTTAAATTATTTTTTTTTTTTCTACAGAAAACATTTTTTAATTAATTTGATTAGTTTTTTAAATATATATGTAGGATTAAGCACTTAAAAAGTTAGTATATAAACATCAAGATATGTATTTTGTTAAATTGTTTGCATTTTTTTTGCTGATATGTGTAATTGATATACTAATTCTCATTCGATCAATCGATGCCGTAAGACTTTAGTTGACGATCATTTTATTTAATTCAGTTGTGTCGATGCTGGAAAATGTTGGCCATGTGCTGGGGGAAAGTTGGATGTTATTAACAACTATACATAGGTCTATCTAAGATTGGTTTCTTACCTCTTGAGCCACGTTAACACAATCGAAGGGATCGCGAAAGTAGCCGCAGCTAAGCTTTGAGGAGCCGCGATGATGCAAACGTTGCTGTAGACAGCACATGCCACTGAAAAGGGGAAGTTAATCAACTGCTAGAGTGGTTGACTGCTCAGCTCGATCACTCACCTGATCACCTGACAGTCACTGCTGCTGCTGCAATCGCTGCCCAACGGATGCTTTGGCCGCACACTGAAGATCTCCGGCAGGAGCGGCGCATCGGTGGCACAACGCCAAACACCCTCTTGTGGAGCGAGCATACAGTCACTGCCTGGCGGACAGTCACTATGACGCTGACAGAGGTCTCGTTGGTGTCCAAACACATACACGCATTTGCCCTCTGCTCAAAGGTAAGGTGAGTTAAGTACACGCCTACAATATCAACGCCCACTTACCGCCATAGGTGTTGACACAAACTCCTGTGGGGCAGCAATCATCGTTGAGAGTGCAGGCACGGTTGGCACAGGGCGTGTCCTCAATCAGTGGCTCCACAATGCCATACACCTCGGTCTGCTGGTGACGCAGTTGTGACGACATTGGTGCTGCTTGTGGCTTCATTATATAAATTGTATGTTGCAATTATATTAATTATAGCATATAGTTTATCTTTATGAACAGCACACGCTGCGTATGTGTGATATTTGATTGATATTTCTGTTTGACATTTCACATTTTCTGCCTCACTAGCTACCAAATGAAGTGAGTGCGGCTCGTAAGTAGCAACAAAATTAACAAATTTATCTGGCAATTTGTGTGTTTGTATCTGAACTTTGCACTTTTCAGCCATAGCACAGGTTTTCCACTGTGCGGCCAGTGGAAAATTCTAATTACTGAACAACAACTGCTCGCAGTGTTTGATTTCAATTTGCGTTCACACCTCGCTTCGGGGTCGTTTGTGTTGTGTTTCTGTGGCGCCCACGCTGCGTATGAGCAATAAAATAACAGCACAGATTGCTTTTCACTGGGCAAGCAACAGGCGTTTGTTGAACATGGAGTTTAATGCATGTTTTAAAAACTAGATTTTTATTTAGTTGAAGAAAACTAAAGGCAGTCCACTGAGGGAAATATTAAATAAATTTCTTTAGACATAAAATGTTTACTCTACTTTATTAAATCATAAAACCTTTAACTAATTACTTTTCTTCATTCACATAAAGTACTCTCAAAGCAAACCAAACTGTACTTGCTTTTGTGCTCTACCCATTTTAATTAACTTTCTTGCTGTCAACACAACTCCACAGAGAGACACAGAGCGATGGAGCTGCCTTTGAACCCGAATCTAATTGATTTTATTTCTAGCACTCACCTGTTGTTGCGGTAGCTGTTGCTGTTGTTGTCGCTGTGGCTGTTGCTCGATGTCGTAGGGTGCAAATAGTTGACCGTATTCATTATTATACGCAGCGTTGTTCAGATTGCTGGCAATCATGCCAAATGTATCACCGCCCACATCGCTCCTTACAGCTGCCCCGTTGCGGTGCTGCAAATTGCGTGAGTTGCGGCCAAAAAGCGAAGAGCGTGTCCAATCCATGTTGGCCGTGGCATCCAATTGACTGGCCATGCCCAGCACCAACACCACCATCAGCAGCAGGGCCAGTGCAGCCCGCAATGGAATGCTTTTCATGTTTGCAATGTTAGTAAAACCACATGGCCAACGGCATGTTGTGTGCTGTGAAAGTGTGTGAAAATGTGTGTAAAAATACAATACAAAGACTTAATTAAAACGCAGCAAACAAACGGCCATAATTGGCTTTTCAGCCGTTTGAATTAAACGTTTTTTGGGGGCTTAAAAGGCGTTTCCGTTGCGCCTAAACGACCGCAAAACACGATACGAAACAGGAAGCGACGTCAGAACATTAAAGTTTAATTATGGTTTACTTTTAGTGAGTATTATAACCGGCAGTGACTTAATTTATGAGGCGGTTTCCTGTATTACCCATATGTCGGTTATAAATCAACGAATCAACTTCAAAGTACCAAAATCATAGCATACTTTTCAGGGCAGCCTTCTGCCTCCTTCGTAATAAAATATTGAAAGACATGTTTGACATTCGCATAAGTTCTGAGTACTTGCAATTCTCTGGGCTATTATATATTTTATTTTATTTGACTTGGCCAAGACATGGCCAAGGCAATGCCGCTATAAATAGCAGCAGATACTCGTGTAATATAATTGAAACATTTCATTATCAGCGGTGTCTTTTGGGCTTGGCACTGTCTTGAATCCATTTCATTAAGAGCTGAGCTTAACCACAAACTGAAACCTTTTTTGACATACTTTAAATTACTTTCCAGCAGGTAGACAGTCTATCATCTTATATACTTTTGAACATGGCAAACTTTAGTTGAAAATTGCTTTGAAAAAGGTCGGAAAAAGCCACTTCTACCATGAGTTGCTAGCTAATTACGCTTCAACATCAAAGTATGTCAAAAACAGAAAAACAGAAAAAATAAGAGCAAAAATTACAAAAATTGTTGCGCGTGGCTAAGTATTTGTTGTCTAAGGTAATGGTTAATATAATTAACTGTGCTTTAAATGAGACTTATTTATAGCTAAGGAATTGGAGTGTTTGTCGGAATACGATACTGCTGTAATGTGGACACTCTAAAAATATATTTGTTATAAATTTAGAAGTCTATAGAGATTCACAGCGCTTAGCATCGATTGATTGTTATATTTATAGCTGAAATAGCAGTCACGGCACTTACTTATGGCTATAATAATAACAACTTAACAAGTTTTTCAGAGAAATAAAACTAAGCCTTGAATTTCTGTATTTATTTCCTACTTATAAACTATTTAAAAATTTCTTTTTATACTTGAGTTAAGTCGAAGATTAGACTTAAACGCTTATCATACAACGTGCACTTGTAGCTGGGCTCTTTTGGCTTTTAGGGAGCTCATAAAGCCAAGTTAACTGACAGACGCTGACAATTTAATGACATGTTTAGCTGCCGGATAGTGTCTGCTCTATGAACGTGGCCTGGGAAATGGTCATTAAGCGGCGTCAGCCTTTATGTCAGCTAAGAAACTTGATAACTTTAACAGTTGATGTGTTAGTAGGTGTGTGTGTTATGATGTGACACGCCCACACACGTTAAGAAGGCGTTGCATGTAATTATTATTGGACACAAATGAGTTCGTCCCTTGCAAAAGTTAATTATGTGAACGCGCCTTAATTATAAAACAGTCACAGCAGGGACTTGAGTACACCACAAAAACTGGAACGATACTTGCAACATGTGCACGTAATTATGCAAATGATGCTGCTTGCAGCGGTGGCAGAGCTAAGTGCCTAATGCCGCATCCACTGGCATTTAAATGAGCTTACCGAACGGTGGAAAACAGAAAATAGAAGAAAACCGAGCACAACAGCCAAATGGCAAATGGCTTCAAGTGCAATATCACAACACACAAACACACACAGAGTTAAACACACACACAGTTAAACACTCACACGAATTCTAGTAGCACTCCTTAGGTGGCAGGAGCTGTTGTGTACCTGCTGCTGGTGTATCCCTAACGCGACTGAAACAACACCTGTCGGCTGCCGCATAAAGCAGCCACAGACTGAGCAAGCTTTTTTCCGCGAAAAAGCTCTGTAGATTTTTATGAATTAAAATTTTTGGACGCGCAGTAAAAGCAAAAGCTTCTCTCTTATCTCCGTGTGTATGTCTGTCTGTCTGTGTGTGTGTTTTTCACTGTGTGTTTGTGTGTATCAACTTGAAAGCCTACCACGAATCAATGAAAGGCTACACTCATTTATGTACATTATATTTGCCTGGCTTCCCAATGACGTCACAGCAAGCAGTGTCCCCCATGAAAAACTGCTTGTAAAAAGTCGTGTCCTTTGTGGTCCTTTTTGCTGTGTTGATGTATCCAAAGCCTACAGCAAATCTGATATACCTGTCATTATAGTTAACCGTAGACAAATCGCTGCCGGCTGTACACCTATTTGAATTTTGAACAAATATTGCCTTTGGCGACATTTTCATTGCTTTGATAACCTATCCGTGTCCTTGTGCCTGTCCTCGTCCTTGTCGACGTGCCGTGTTCTAACCTAAATCAGAAATATGCAAATTAATCAATTTACCTTGTGAATTTCTTCAAAACAAATTAATTAACTTGAATTATTCAATGGCCTTGAGGGTATAAATAAATTAATGCAAAGCGAGTCAATTTAACATGAGTGATTCAAATAAAGTGAGCATGGAGGACAGCTGAAAGAAGGGAGATTTTTGATTGTTATTACAAATTTTAATTATTCGACAGTTGGAATATTACAAACATGTATTTATTTTTATTTATAATTATGTAAATTTACTGCCAAGACAGTTATTTGGGCATGCTAGGCATGAGGCACCCTGTATGTGTGTTTTAATAAGCACTCAAGCACAAACATGAATTTTGTTTTATGGATTTTTTTTTTTTTTGTGTATACTTGAAGCTTTCAAGTTCATTTTAGGAGCACAAAGTCACCAGCAGGAAGTCGAAGGGATTATTTTATACAGAATTTAACTTCAACTTCAACTTCAATGATGAATACTTTAAAATACAAGTATCTGCAAAAGTTTCCAAATGGCGTATACGCAACGTGGACCATAAAAAGTTGGTATAACTGCTGCGTTGGTAATGAAAGTGTTGAACTTATTGAATGGCCATGAAAACTGTGAAGTCAACTGCAAAAACGTATTCAATCCATTGGCATTATGAAAGTCAATGTGTGTGCACTGCAGCTGTCGAGGGGATAATCGAGCAAAGTATCCATATCTGCCAGCAGCAGCAGCACTGCTCAAGGTTATTCTAATAAACGAGTTTAGCTCTGAGTTCGTTCATTTCAAAATTGCAGACTGGTTGCCATTGAGTTCTCTTTGCAATTCGATAGATACATTTCGTTGCATTCCCTGAAATCAAATTAAGTTTTCATGACGTGACTCTCCCTTCATTTTGTGAATGGATTGCGATTGAACTTTGATACAAAATCGGATTTGCTGATTCGAGTGCATGACAGGTAAAAGGTAATTCAATTCCCAAAAGAATACACTTTAATTTCACTAATTTACTCTCGTTTATTTCGTCCGATTTTTGTTCGATTTGTTCGTTGTTTGCACTTAGGTTGCTAACAATTTTTGATGTATGTTTGAGATATAAATAATATTAAATAATTAGTAAATTCAATTGAACTAAAAACATTTGCTCTCGCTCGATCGCTCGCTCAATCTCTTTCGTTTTAACATAACAACAATTTGCCTATGAAAATTAACAATTATTATTATTAAAATTTGAAAATCAAAACGGGTTCAGTTTTTAGTTAAATCAAATGATGAGAAAATACAGCAATAATCATCAATAAATAAATAAATATATTCATTAAATAAGTTAAATAAATAAATAAATAGGCTTAGCATTAAAAAATAAATATGCCTTAAATTATTATTGCGTATTAGGCTCATAAGTTAGTTTCATATCTTTTGTAATTGTATTTAAACACATTTCAGACTACTCTCTGTTAGGCACGCGCTATGAAATAAATTAACCCGCCGCAAAGTATGCAACACAAATTGCAAACTACGTCTGCAGTTTGAGAGCCACTGAGTGCAGCTTAAACTGTAACGGCGCTCAATTTGTGAGCAGAACACGAGTATTTTCTATTCGTTTAACTTTACTTTCCTGCTGCTACACTTTTCCAATTAAGCTAATGACAGTTGTATGGTTGTACATATGAGAGCGGGGGTAAAGGTAGGGAATGGTAAATGATGGGAAGCCGAGAATGCGACGTTTGAATTATAAACTACTATATGAAAGTTGTTTCAACTTTGTTTCTAGTTTCTAACTCTACTTCTATTTACAGTTACAGGACAGTTACAGGGCGTGAGGGCGTTGCCTATTTAACACCCGTTATGCTGCGCAACCAGGGCTTATAGAATGTCGTACGCATATAGACGCCCGGCAAATACGGCGCCGCACACTTGATGCCATGGGAAACGGTTCCGGCCAACTCGTAACGGCCATCAGGACGCTGCAACACCAAAGGACCACCACTGTCACCCTGTAAACGAAAGTTAAATGATTAAACACTGCTGCGCAATAGCTCAATTAGTCCAACTCACTTCACAGGAATCCTTCTGGCCATTGGCATAACCAGCGCACAAAAAGGAGCCAAGTATCTTCTTGTTATGCCCAGCGGTGTGGAACATCTCCTGGCAAACGCTATTCTCAATAACTGGCACCTGTTGCGTGAACGAAAGCAATTAAATAGTTTAATCACGTCTTAGATACGAAGAGTAGAAGGAGAACTCAATTAGACACGCACCTGCACCTCCTGTAACACCGAGGGCACACCACCGCCGTACTTGAGACGACCCCAGCCAGTGACCGTTGCCATGCGACCCGTGAAGTCCGCCTGATCATTGGGCATGCAAATAGGCACTGCAGATAGAGAGGGGAAATGTTAGGACTACGAAAATACTGAGAATCGCCGGGAGAACTTACCTATATGTGTGTCGAACTGCACGGGACTGTCCATTTCCAGCAACGCCAGATCGTTCTCGAAGGTCGCAGGATCGTATTGACGATGGACAATGACACGTTTGATGTTCTTAGTCACAGGACGTTTGCTCTCCAGATCACCGGAGATGTCAAACTCGCCCATGACAGCAACCAAAGAAGCCAGAAAGCTAAAGGATCATTCATAAGGATTAGGAAGGATTTAAAGGTAGGAACATTTCTTGAACTTACCCGGGCTGACAATGGGCGGCGGTGATGACGTAGCGACTAGTTATTAAGACGCCGCCACATTTATTCTTGGTAAAGAGTCCCAGCCAGGTGGACTCACGGACTAGGACCTGCCAGGGAAAGGCGCCAAAGGTGGAGCCTTTTCCGCCGACAATTCGACCGGATTTGACATGTGGACGAACGCCGCATTCTGTTGATGGGGAGTGAAATGTGAGGTTAGGAGTAGGGAGTGTTCACAGAGCGAGAAAAGGAGAGTGAAACAGAGCATGAGATAGAGCAAGAGTGAAGAAAGAGAGAGAGAAAAACAGATAGAGAGATAGAGGAATGGAGAGCACAAGTGAGTGAGTGAGCAAGCTAGCTGTCCAAGCTGACAGCTGGTGAGATACAGAAAGTGTGTGAGAGAGTGAGTGAGTCAGAGTATAGAGGAAATATTTAATTGCAGTGTTGGACAATGCATGAATCGGGCAAGGAGTTTGGATATATAGGAACTAGGGATTTAAGGGTACTATTACTACTAGCTTTGTGAGGACTTTGAGGATTTATCAATGATGACGATGCCTGTGGACAGGACGTTTGCGTCGCCGAGCTAAATTTTTGGAATGATTTATGGAGTAATGTGGATGCGGAAGCGAATGCGGATGCGGATTAGTGATTATTGGATTGGATTTAAGTTAATTTTGATGGCAATGTGAATGGAATATTATTAGGAACAAGAGAGAGAAAGAAAGAAAACAAGAAAGTGAGAGATAGAGAGTGAGAGAGACAGTTGCCTTGGGGTCTATACTTGTCTATGCTTCAATCACTCAATACTTACGTATTTTGCGTCCATTGGGGCCACCGTATGAACTCAGCGTGGATCCCTGATCAATTTCATTCTCATGTGGACTTGGATTAACATCCTCCTCATCTTCCTCATCGACAATCTCATCGTTAGCGGGTCGTGCGGTGGTTTTCACAGTGCTGCTAACACGTTTCGTGGGTTTCTTTGAACTGGGACGACGCGTGGTGGTGCTCGGGGCGGGGGTGCGTCGGGTGGCGACTGGCTTGCGAGTAGTGCTAGTAGCGGAGGTCTTCTTATTGGGAGCCTTGGTGGACACGCGTGTCACTGGTTTCTTAGTGGTGGCCTTTGGCTTCGTCGTGCTTGCCACGCGCACTGGCTTGCGAGTGGTTTTGCGGTTAACATTCGCATTGGCACCACCAACCGCACCGGCAGCGTAGGTCGAGGCCGTGTTGTTCGTCTCATCGATCATGTCGGCCAAGGCCTCGAAGTTACCCTGCAACGAGGCAACCAATTTGTTGACCAACGTATGCATTTTATCCTTCAGCACAACATCCTCGACAAACGCAGGCGTGGAGAGCTCCAGATCGCTAGTGACAGCACTTGAGGCGGCAGACATGTTCAGATTGGGATTACGTACGGGCGGGAAGTTGACGAAGTCATTGGGAGACGTGTAGGTTTCTTCCGCTATGGGTTGACCCAGTTTCTCTCCAGGCACAGAGAAGGCCGGATAGGTTGGCGTAGGACCGTAGTATCCCGGGAAGGAGGGCTTGTCATCAGAAGGCACACCGTAAATTGACTCCGTGGTGGATTGTGTGTAGGTCAAGTGGACTGGACTGCTGCCCACGCCGGCGATTGGCATGCCAAAGTAACCCGGATCCTCAAAATCATTGGAGCTTACCACAGCTGGAGTGCTGACCGGACGTCTGGTGACACTGGGTCCATATATATAGGAGTTAGTAGTAGATGCCAGTTTGTTATTATCGTTGGTGATCCAAGAGCTGGAGGTTACCAGATTAATTGCCGTGGGCTTAGGAGTAATCTGCACGAATCCTGGTTTCTTGTGGCCTCCATAATTGCTTGTGGGTGCCTGTATGTGAATAGGAGTCGAGGCGGTGGCATAGAGCGGAGGTTGATAGTTGCCAGGTGTGGAGCCAAGTATGTTCTCAGCCGTGCTCTGAATGAAGGCATCCAGTTTGTCGTCAGCCATGAATAGCGGAGGCACCTTATCGTAGTGGTAATCCACATTCGCTGGAGGACGTGGTGTTGTCGGACCAGTCACATAGCTGGTCGAAATAGGCTTCGATGAGACGGGTTTGCGTGTCGGAGAACTGGCCACAGAGTGCTCATTGTAGCTGTTAAGCGAAGGAGCTGGTAGTTCAGCTGCTGGCGCAGGAGCAGGAACGGGTACGGGAGCAGGAGCTGGGCGATCGTAGCTGGCAGTTGGAAGAGCGGGCTGATCGTAGCCAGAAGCTGGTGACTCATCGTAGCTGGAAGCAGGAGAAGGCGATTGATCGTAGCTGGAAGCAGGAGAAGGCGACTGATCGTAGCTGGAGGTGGGAGCTGCAGGCGACTGATCATAGCCGGAGCTTTGTGGAGATTGAGGATAACCCGTTTCCGCTTGTTGCGCTGCTGGTTCCGTATTGTAGTTGCCCAAGGGCTGCTTAACCTTGATGTTCGTGATGGGAGATTCTGCGGTGTCGTAGACGGGTCTTCTCGTGTTCTGCTCTGCCAACTGTTGATGCTGGTGGTAGTTGTTGCTTGGCTGTGATTGCGTCTGAGGCGTCTTCTTTGTCGGCGGTCGCTTTGTGCTAGGCTTGGGACGTGGTTTGGGACTGGCTGTTATGAGAACTGGACGGCTTGATGAACTGTCCACGGCATCGTATTGTGGTCGCTGTGCCTGTGTTGTTGTTGTGCTGGCAATGTAGCTGGAAGTGGGTGCAGGACTGGAAATTGATAGCTTCTCTGTCTGCTGATAGCCATCGGAGGCGGCATCGTACTGCTCCTGCACCTTGGTGGTATGCGAGGAGACAGATACCTCAGCAGGCAGAGGGTCATTGTAGTGCTGCATTGTGACCATGCCAATGTAGGAGGCCACCGGGCGATTGGAACTGGGCTTGTTGCCCACGGTCGAGGGTCTCACATAGGCAGGAGACGGTTGTGGTGGTTCCGTGTAGGCGTTTGTAATCTTCTGGTAGCTGATCTCGGTGTTGGCTTCCTGAGAACTGCTGCTCACCTGATCATAGCCAGATGGATCGTTCTCTACCTGGTCGGACTCACCCTCCAGGTAGGACATGTCCACGGGGTAAGCGATGCCCATGACGGGCATTTTGTTGAACTCCGAGGTCTGTGGACCCTCCGGTATTGCGGCATCGTTGTAGCCATTTGCCGGCAGCGTGTGCTCCTCCAGCACAGAGGATTGATCTTCACCGTAGGTGGGTCGTGGAGTAGGCAACTCTGCGGACTGACTTGCCGAAGCATCCTGCTCCTCGGAGACCTTATCGTAGCTGGCACTTGTTGTGTAGGCATAATCCTGCTCTGGCTCCTGCTCCTGTGACTTGACTCCTTCCTGGCTCTGCTGATAGTAACCAGCTGGCTCCGCGGAGACAGGGGCTGTGGTCTCCTGCGGTGCATAGGCATAGGATGGCGTCTGCTGTTTAACCACATTGTAGCTGGGACCGTGACTGCTGTTGTTCAGTTGCAGAATAATTGATTCAATGGAGTCCACGTGAGTGGTTATGGAGGAGGCAGTGGTGGGATTGCTCTGGACTGGAGATGAGCTGGGTCGCTTCTCGTTGTTGTATGTGGGCACCAGAATGTATTTATCCTCCGCAGCTGCTGTTGGTTGTGTGCTGTAGCTCTGCGATGAGGGCTGCTGTTGGTGTTGTTGCTGCTGTGGCTGCTCCTCCTGCGGTGGCTGCACATAGACTGGCTGTGGTCCATAGCCCGTAGAGAACTGCAAGTCCTCGACGAGATCAGCATCTGCACCAGGGTGTGTTATATCGCTATGCGTGAATTCACCGCCATCGAGTATGAGGTGATTGTGATGATGCATATTCGTGTGCTGTGTCGGCTTTGGCTTCGCTTTGATCTGCTGCACGGGCCGCTTCATGCTCTCGGCCAGTTGTGGCACGGGCTTCACTTGCTGAGTAGGTTTGGGCTGTGGCTTCGGCTGTGGTTTGGGCTGTGGTTTCGGCTGTGGTTTTGGCTGTACCTTTGACTTCGGCGTTGTGGGTGTCGGTGTCGTCGGTGACTCCTCAAACGAATTGGACTCGGAGCTGGTGTTATCCAAAGTACTACCAGATATTTTGGTAGGCACCTCGGTGGTAAATGTTACTATGTCATCTGTATTCTCTGGTGGCAATGTGGCCAACACTTGCATCACAAAGTCATCATTGCCAGGTGGCGAGGAGAATGTATTGATCTTCACAGAATGTTTGTTCACATGTATCGATGGTGGTTGTTCTGTCTCCGCTGTCGTCACCTTCACCTCATTAAAGTTGGTCTCATCATTCTGGGCCTGCAACTCTGCGTCCTGCTCGAATTGCGATTGTGTGGACTCTGTGGAGCTGCTGGAGAAGCTCAGCACGTCTTGTGCCAAGGGCTGTGAACTCTGACCCATGCTTGTTGTGCTGCCCAGTTGCTGGTAGACCTTGTCTAGGTTCTGTTGATCATAGATGTTCTGTGAGGGTTGCTCCTCACTCAGCTGCTGCTGTTGTTGTTGCTGCTGCTGTTGTTGCTGCTGCTGCTGTTGTTGCTGCTCGCCGTAGCTCTCGTAGGAGGACTGCGCTGCCTGTTGCAGCTTCTGTTGCTGCTGCTGCTGCTGTTGATGCTGCTGGAAGTAGGCATTCTGTGCATCATTGATCAATGTGCTGGCTAGCTCATGAGTTTGCGGTATTTGACAGCAGGCACCAAACAGAAAACCATCCATACAGGCACCAACCACCTCACCGCCACGCTGTGCGCATTCATGATTGAACATGCATATGGTGGGTCCATTGGAACGAGGATCTGAGCTGGGCAACGTTTTGGTAGCTCGACAGTGTTTCGGGGTAATGCGATAGCCACCAAACAATTTGCGTCCAGCTGTAAGAAAAGATGGTGAGTAAACCTAGTTAGATTCGGTATAATTTTTGAAATATTTATAAATAAATTAAATAAATTTTTGAGTTTTTTCAAAGACTCTTATAAAAAGTGTTTATAAACAGTTCTCTGCTTTTTTTGCTTTGCCAAATTAAAATATTCTCTAAAAGTCTTGAGGGCTAATTAGTAATTAAGTCTTAAGTTTCAGCCGATTAATTAAGTTGCCAGTCAAAATCAAAGCCAGACAACTGTACATAATTGGATTAGCTGGTGAAAATCTTGTAGTTTATTTTATTTTATTTTATATTTTGTTGAAATTCTTGAAATGAAAGTGACAATTTGTTGACTACTAAATAATTTGTGCTTAAAAGTATTTTAATTGCATTTTACACTGCTAATTATGAGCAAGCAACAACAAAAACAATAAACTCAATTTACATGAGAAACGTTTGCCGTTCTGTCCTCGTCTCTCCGTCGTCTCTTGGTCGTCGTCGTCGTCTTAAACGTGCCACTTGGAAAGGCAACAAGCGGTGGCAAGTGAAAGTGCTGCAAACTTGCTGCTGCAATGTCAAAGTTCAGCTTTACCTTTTAACCAGTTTTCATTTCGTTAACTGAAGGTAACTAAGTGCAATTTGATTGCATTTTTGTTGCCTTTCATTCCATCTGATTTGGCAAATGAGCAACGAAAACTTTTCTCATTACCCAAATTACAATTGCAACTCACTTGACATTTGGCTTAAGTTTACACTCATTGATTTCGTGCTGCAATTAGATGATTGATCGAAAAACTCTTGCCTCGTGTTTATGCCAACAATTAACACCTCAAAAACAACTTTTAGTTGCTCCCATTTCGGTTTGGGCCACAAGACTGTGTCAATGTTTGCCTGAAACTGGAGCAAAGCCCGAAATTCCCAATACGGAAGACGAGTGCTAGATTCTCAGAGGCCATAAATAAAGTATGTATGTGAAGTAGTGTAGTCGCAATCAATTAACAATTAACTTGCTAATTAAATATAAAACAGGCAGTAACGAAAATAAAATGAAATAGCAAGAAAGCCAACATAAACATACAGTTACAGCCTGACTCATAAAATGGCCCAAAAACTTTACTCCTTCATGCTGGGCACGTCTTAAAATCAGAGCCAGAGTTGGAGTTGGAGTCGGGGACGGAGTCAGAGTCAAGTGAAAGTAAATAGAGTGAGAAAAGTGAATAAGTTATCAACAGCAGCGCCAAAACTCCAATTAGAATGTCCACTACGTATACGTCCACAGCTCCAGCATCGGAGTCCAATATTTCAACACCGCAAAACACAAAAAAAAACCTCACATAATTGAGAAAAGTGATAGTGTTTTGCCTGCCTTTTTATTTCATTTAATTTCATTTTTTTTATAATTTTTTTCAAACGATTTCGTTTTTCTGCTCTGTGTGTTTATTTCTCTACTATCGTTTTCTTCTTTTTCTATTATTAATATGTGTTTTGTGGCTTTATTATTTGCAGACATTTCGCATTTTATGATTAGACACTCAAGTGCGCTTAAGTATTCTTCCGACAATCGTTAAAAAAGTAGTAAACCCACAAAACGATGCCGAAGAGAGGCATGAGAAATTGCCTCGGGCTGAGGAGAAGTAAGCGCGCTGTTAAATAACACTCTGTTAAGTTAACAGCAGCACTTAAGAGTGCTTCTTTTGTTTAGTTAACATAATTATAGTGTTTGCCGCTCTGGGAACAAACGAGTGAACAATAATTACAAAAACAATTTGTGTGATTTGAGACTGACAATAGAGTGGGCTTTTAACTTGACTAATACAGCTGTTTAGTGGGAGCAACTAAATGATATAATTAGAACAGAGATTAGGTAAATAAGTATTATAACTTATGCTGTTAGTTGACTTAGAAAAATCAATAAGTTTATGTATATTTTATCTATTAAACCGTTAGTATCTCAGGCCTTATATTCTGCTATTATGAAATATTCTTTATTTGCCAGATCATATAGAGATAGAGCTCAGTTATTTAACAGTTGGCATTCTATTCTCCAGGTTGCGACCTTCACAATGCTCTTAGCACTTCAAAAGAGAATGTCATAAAACTTTTGAGTATTTCAAAGGCAATTCTCTTGGTGTCGTTTCGCTATGTTTTCCATTAAATATGCAAAGAATGTTTTAGACGCGTCGCTGCATGAACATTAGTTATTTTTCTTTTATTTTTTTATTCTTTTTTTTGGGACACACCTGGCAACAAAAAGTCGTAACTGAGTATGCGTGACTCTTAAATCTGATTTGAGATTTGAGATCTCCGATTTTTGATTCATTTGTGGTCTTCGCCAAGATTGAGCTGCAGTTTATCGCTGGGTTATTAACGCTTATGCCGCTGACCCTAATTGGTTGCAACAAGAAATTCAAGTCAATGCCTCGTAATAATCGCCAAATGGCATGCAAAATAGGTTACAGCATCATAGCAACAACAAAGATAACAGCAACAACAACAACAGCCGGCTAGCAATAATACACACACATGCACATATTCGCACGCTCTCACATACGCGCTCTTGCTTGGTGCTCTCCTCTCTCAGTCTTTAGCTTCCTCTTTTGCTCCCTCTTTCGCTCCCGCTCTTGCTCTCTCTCGGCTCAACTCCAAGTTGGGGGGAACGAAAGTGTGTCAACCGCCTGAATAATTTTTGCGTCGCTTTTCAAAAATATTTTTCGGCTTTTATCGTACACAAATGGAAGAGAAACAAAATTAATAAAGAAGTGAAGAGTGTAAATAAGCTAGGCGATGCTTGAATACTCTATCTTACACTTTCTACATAACAGAAGTTTATTAAAAACTTTGTTAATAATATTGTAGACACTCTCTGGTAGTTAAAGGTAAAATGCTTTAATATTTAATAAATATTTATATAACAAATACATTAATTTCTGCTTGCATTTACCAAATTGATTCAAAAGCTGTGAGACTTTTTGGTAGAGTATAAAGTAACGTTTGTATTGAAGGAAGGAAGCAGCTGCAAAATGAGATAACAGGTTGTTCATTCGACAACTGAAATTAAAATATGCAAAAAAAAGACAGACAACAACAATAACAACAGGGTTGCATGCTACACTATGTCACTGGGACCCTTGTTGCACGACAACGACTACAACAACAAAAAATCCAATTGGAATTCGATATTGGAAATTCTTTTGGCCCCAACTGGAAACAGTTATTGACTGTGTTTCATTTATATCGCATGCAGCAGTGAAATTTACACACACAGATGGAAATTAATTAAATCATGAAATATGCTGCACGCTACAGAGCAAATCGGATTCGTAGAACTTGTTTTCTTGCCAAGCATCCAAGAGAAAGAGAAACACAGTGGCAGAGGGAGCGATAAAGAGTGACTAAGGGGGTAGAGAGATAGAGAGAGAAGGTTGAGATGCCAAGACTGAGACAGAGACGAGCTCCAAAGAATGTAAACAAACGGGGCGCTTTAACGGTAAAATGGAAAATTATTATCGATCAATTAGCTCAACACTGCAAAAAAAAAGAGACAAGAAAGAAAAGTACAGTCGAGCACGCCCGACCGTAGAATACTCTCTGCATTTTATTCCCGATCATTTTAATAAAATCGGTATCCAAGTACATATATCAATTGATACTTGCAACAAAACACGTTGAAACAAAAACATCTGATTGTATGTATACACACACATATACATTTGACATTAAAAGTATGCACGCACATATGTATTTGTGTATATGTTATACATACAGAATTGCTCGGCACAGCCAGCATTCGCGAGCAGCGCTGCCGCTAAGCTACGCAAGCAGCGAAAACGTTCGCTCACATGTTTGTATGTTTCTATCTCGCTCGCACACATGCATTGGCATTGCGTTCAATTATCAACTTTCTTACATGTCTAGCTCTTTTGTTTATTGTCCGATTAAGATGCAACTTTCAGGATAGTTTAATATATTTTGTCTTCAAATGAGTGCGAAATAACAAAACTGTACGATAAGAACATATGCCTTAAAATCGGCATTGAAGTTTGCAAATTATTTTATTTCTTGTGGGAAAGGGGGCGTGGCAGTCCAAAATTTTTGATGACAATGCATTTATGCCGTCTCTAGGAACCTCCATACCAAAAAGGGTATTCCCAAGTGCTATAGTTATTGAGATATTCGCCTAAAACACCAATTTTTTCCGAGGTGTTTCTAGTTTTTTGTTCATTGTGGGCGAACGGGGCGTGGCATCGAAAAAAAAAAGATTCTTGTATTGACTGACTTAATATCGAGTCGATTGAGACCAAATTCAAACTTGTAGCTCTTACCATCTCCGAAATCTGTTTGTTCATACGGACAGACGGACAGACAGACAGACAGACAGACAGACAGACGGACAGACGGACAGACGGACATGGCTATATCGTCTCGGCTTGTGATGCTGATCAAGAATATATATACTTTATGGGGTCTGCCACGCCTCCTTCTCCCTGTTACATACTTTTCACAAACACAATATACTCTCTCTTGCAGAGAGTATAAAAAGAGAAAAAAAAAACGATACAAAGAATAAAACTTGTATATAACCATAAGCTATAGTTATAAATTTAGTGGAAGTATATGCAAACATGCTATAGCACGTGAGTCTGCTAAAGATCGGGAGTTATTTCATTGGTCAATTTTGGCATTTAACGATATTTGCTCTAATTGCGTTGTGAAAGTGTTGAAATGTTCTTGGACTACATAGGAAATTGGAGTATTGATTTAGTTCTTAGAAGAAGCTGTAGTAAGTGAACAAATTTTTCAATTTTATTTATTTAAAAAATTTATTTAACTTCATAAAACAATCTCAAATTAACAAAATGTTATGAAAAACCTGCAAAAAAATGTATTACAATAAAAATTTGACTAGGAAATGGTGAAAAAAGAAAAGAGAAAAACAGATTTGTCACTTTTCATGGTATTAACATAAAAATAAATATAAAACTTGGGTTCATTTCACTTTTCATAGACAAAAGGAAAACTGTTTACAGCTATCGCTTGATTTGGGCTACAACTAATTATGACAACAACAACAACAGAAGAAACAACCGCAATCATTGAGCTTAAAGCGAGAGTTTTCTTAGTTTCGTGTTAGTTAAATTGAATTTGTTTTGTGATTTGTTGTTTTACAAGAGTCTTTTTTATGTATTTATTAATTTTAATGGGCTTTACGTGCGACTCTTTGCCATCATCTTTAATCTTCAATCTGTCAGCTCCCATCTCGAATCTTGAATCTTGAATCTCTAATCTTGCATCTCTTTCTAAACCATTCTGCGGTGTCACGCAAGAAGTTTTCCGTTTTGCGTGATGGAAAATGAAAGTTGTTTTTTCTTCTTATTATTATATTGTTTTTTTTTTTATGAGTATATTTGTGTGTGTGTGTAATAACTGAGTGTGCTTGACCCTTGAAGCAAGAAACAGTAAGTGAGTGAAAGAGTTTGTAGTTGGAAAGATCATAATCAGTTGAGCAACAGTATTTGGTCAGGGCCAGGGTCAGTTGCAGCAAATAGACTAAAACAATTTGTGGCAACTGAGTTGGAACAAAACATTTCTATTAATCACAATGTAATTGAATTGTTTAAAAGGCAACTGTAGCAACAAAAGCAATCGCAGCTGCAATAACATATTAAACATAACTTGTTGCACGCTCTAGTAGGCAGGCAGTCGGTGAATTGGACTGTGGCATGCACCATATAAGCGATTTGCACGCAAACCGACTCCACACGGGAAGACAGCGCCTTGAATTACATAAAATTGCATTTGAAAGTCACAAAAAGTGTTCCACAAATACACACAGCTACACACTCACACACACACACACACACACTTTGTTCGATTCAGTTGCTCGCACTTCAGAGCGTCCCATTTCATTTGGCAGCCACTGTCGGGTCGGGTGTCGCTTCTCGAATTGGCACAGTATCCCAATCTGAATCTGTATCCAAATCGGAACAGCAATCGCCATCGCCATCGCCTTTGCCTTCTCCTTCGTCTCCTACTTTGACTGTGTAAATTGTAACAGTGACCCAAATAAAATGCGGCGACCAAAAAGACCGGTAATATAACAGTGAATGTGCAAGTGCTCCAACATGTGTATACACTGTACAGGTAAGCATGTATTTCTCTATACTTATAAGCATGTATATATATGTATATATGCGATTATACGCGTGCAATTCTAGTAGGAAATCGTCTGTTGTTATTTCTACTCTGTTCGTATTGCAAACCTGAAAATAACTGGGGGACAATGCGCGTACCGGTGATGTTACCGTGTTTATCGTGTCACGAGTCACTTTAAAACTGATTAACAGATCATTAATACTGCTGTTAAATGCATTGAATTCTTTAACTGATTTTGATTGTGATAATGAGTTTAATCGAAGCAATCATAACAGTCACTGCAACAGCTAAGCGATTTTAAAATACTGGGTCGACATTAGGTATTATTAGAACAGTGAAGAGAAGAGAATGAAATAAATTTGTGAGAGCACTACGGAAGCAGATAGTCTACTTAACATTTTGCAGTACTAATCAGATAACAGATTTTAACAGAACATATGCAATACAAGGTGTGCATAGATCTGTTGCTGCACAAATTATGTGATTGCATGCTTAAATTAGTTACTTAAAAACTAAAACTAAAATGTATTAACTTATTAAATGAACTAGCTTTTAATTTACTATACAAATTTAGTTAAAGTATTTAATAGTTTATTTTTATCACAGTTTTTCTCGTCATAAAAATTTAGTTTCTATATGTTCTGCATTAAATTTCATACAAATTCTCACGTGACCATCTTCTTGAGGCTTTACAGTGTGTGTAAACGTGTCTGTGTGCGTGTGTGTGTGGTCAGCTGTCCAGTTGTCCGCAATAAGAAAGGTAATCACAGTGTCAACCGCGAGTGTAGTGCGTCCAACTTGAACAGGTTGCACAGCGACACCAAAAGCGGTCAGCACAAGAATTACACACACTACTGTAAACAAGTATATATGTATGCGTGTGAGTGTTGCTGTTGTTGTTGTTTTTTGTGTCGCTTTGCGCCAGTTTCGTTTTGTTTCGTTTCGTTTCGTTTAATTTCTTGTCTGCCTGTCGCTGCTCTTCTCTTTATTGTTCATAAATTGTATGTAAGTACAATATTCCGTTTTGTTTTCATTACGACTCTTACTATTATTTCTATTATTATCATACTTATGCATGTCTACGTGTGTGTGTGTATTATTTTCTTTTCTACTTTTTTGCAAGATCACGACTCGTGCATGATAAGAACTTAACATTACTTTGTATGTAAATGATTTTGCTTACAATGAAAACGTTTTGTGTAAGTGAAAATGTTTAATTTTAGTATTAGTTGGCATGGGAATTTCAACAGAAACTTTAGTGTCAATAGAAAATGTGGCGAAAATAAATCGCTGAACATCAAATCAAATATGCACGATGAACAAACGCAGTCGTTAAATGAAGTGTGTGAACGAGCAGTGAAAGTTGTCGGCTGAAATAAATGACATCATTTTGGCAATATTGTATTTCATACCGATCGATAACCAAAGACATTGAAAGGAACTGCAGATTGGCAAACAAACACACACACACACACACACACACACACAAGGTATACAAAAGATAGTTTTTTAATGGATGCACACGAAAGCGTTCGAACAAAGAAAATGCTTATGCAGATTTGATGCGAAATCAAAAGATCTTTTAGAATGTGCGAAGTCATTCAACGGAAGCAGCATCAAAACCGCAAAACAGCAAACAGTTTAAAGCAACACTTCCTATCTTCCCCACTCTCCTCTCTCCCCTCTCCCTCTCATAGATAGCCATCTCTAATACAAAACTCGATGGCAACAAAAGACATCGGCCAATCGACAACAACAGAGAGAATTTCACTTTCACCGCCAAACATGTCAAAACAAATTCAACGTTTGCTATGTATTTCCTGTTAGACGCATCCATAACAAAAGACCAAAGTCTGCGACTCGACTTGGTATTGGAATTGAAGTTGGGATCGGAGTTGGAAGTGTTGACAAGTCGATATATAATTTGTAACTGCGATGTCGATAAAAGGAAACGTTGGCCAAGACGAGCAGCACTTGAGCAATGCTGATGAGCTTAAAAGATAAACTAAATAGCAAACAACAAACGAGTATGAGTGTAAGTACTCACACACACACACACACACACACACACACACACTCTCACACACACACACATACATTCACAGAGCTATGCACTAATAGTTCCGAGCTACTCGCTGGCGTAGGAAGTGCAGCTCAATTGCCGTCATCTGATCTACGTATGAGTATGAGTTAAATGCGTGTCTGTGTGTGAGTGTTAATGTGTGTGTGTGTCACACTACTTTGTGTGTTTGGTTGAGTGAAATGCTTTTGGTGGCACTTGATGTTGATGATGTGTCACAGTTTTAATGCGATCGAGTTTAAGTTTTATGATGTGGTAAATGTCTGTGGGAAAATTTGTGGCAAATCAACGGTCCCCTTCACCCCCCTAACCCCCCTTCCCCCTTTACACCTGCTTCAGCCCTCGTTTAACCTTGCCTAAGCGACAAAACCAAAATTGAAGAAAGCCAGAAATGTCGCTTTCACATTAATTGCATGCAGAGAAATATGAAATGAAGTGAAATAAACCAAACTGAAACACCGTTGCGTATACGCAATTTGCATAAATTGAAAAACTAAAAAACTGAAAAGCCGTTTAAACAATTAAACAAGCAAACAATAGACTTATGAATTGCTTTTAAAATGTCCAACAATTTGCAAAGATCGCGACAAACTGAATGTTGTAGACAATTGTGATTCTCTGGTTTATGTGGAGCATTTGACCGGACAGCGGTAAAAACGTGATCTCGAAATTATATCGATGCCAAAGACACTGAAAATTGTCTGAGCAGCTGAGCAGTAATACAACTGACTGACTGCTGCCAGCAGCAGCAGCAGCAACAACAGCCAGAGCAACAACAACTGCAGCAACAACAACCACAGCAACAGTCTCAAGTCATCGGCTTCCTTCCCCAAGGCTAGTTGAATGGAGTTGACTGGAGTCGAGTGGAGTCGACTGGAGTGAGCCGCAAATTACCGCAAACTCAACGTCAACTGCAGGCCGACAAGTGCATAGACGCTAACTGGCACACGCTTCGATCAGAGCCAGCTATATCTATTGTTGTTGTTACTGCTGTGGTTGTTGTTGTTGTTGTTGCTGCTGTGGCTACTGGCCAAGACATTTTCATTTCGCACGCGCTGGCAGCTAGGACAGCGGCTGCCGCGGGATTTTTTTCTTTCTTTCTTTCTTGTTGTCTCTCTTTTGGTGCACAAATAAAAATTGAATAGAAATTGAAAATTGTTTTTCTGCTTCACACACACACACTCACACACACATGCAGTTGCATCTATTACTAATGATATATTGTGTGCATGATTGGCATTTGCTATCTCCCAACTCCCCAATTCCCCCCTTCTCCCCTACCTTTGTCTCTGACGCAGCAAAGTTGTCCGCAAAACGGAAGCACTGATTTTTCTCTCAGTTTATTATTTATACCTGAGTCAACCTATAAAAGTGTTTGTTCAATGATTTGATGATTTGATAATGTATGTGAATGTGTTAGGTCTCTCTGTGTGTGTGTGTGTGTGTGTGTGTGTTTGGCAAGAAGTTTTCACTATGTAAGCTGCATAAATAAACTTCAACTGAAGTGCTATGAACCTTCGACTTTTCCTTATAATGGAGTTTAACAACCTGTGTGCTGCTATATAGAAGATATAAATATATATATCAGCTAGCGATAACTCTTGGAAATCTTAAGAATATAATTTCATGTCTGAATTTGGGTAGCTTATTGTTAATAGAGTATTATAAGTGGAGTATTCTAACTACAATCCAATTCAAATATTAAAATTTTAATTGAATTAAATATTTTAATTAACATTTAATTTCTTTATATTGCTAAGAAACATTTTATACTCCTCTAAACACCTGTTAAAGCTCTAAAATTAATTATTTGCCATCAAAATTCTATAAATTTTTTAAGGTTTGCAGCTTAAGTCTTTTGTTTTGTTGCTGTTGAAATATTGAGCACACACACACCGCAATAAGTGTGCCAGTGCCTTCGATATCAGCTAATAACCTGACACATTAGAAATTTGTTTCACTTTTTAAATCGGCAACAATTAACACGAAAGTAGCAGAGGTAGCAGCAGAGGTAGCAGCAGCGGCAGCAGCAGAGGCAGCAGCAGAGGCAGTAGCAGAGACAGCGGCAGTTGCAGAAAGCCAAATAAAAACTGTCATAAGAAAGTGTGTGTGTGTGTATGAGTGTGTGTGTGTCTGTTAGACTGTAAGACAGATGAGTTTACTCATGTGCTCATCTTGAGCTCTTACTCGACTACTTTGTTGTTGTTGCAGAAAGGTAAAAATGGCAACTACAAAGTGTGTGAGCCCGTAATGTGGCATAAAATGAACCAAATAATTGCCAAGTGCGTTGCGCTTCTTGTTGTGCGAGTGTGTGTGTGTTTGTGTGTGGAAAGTCATTTTGTGTGCCAAAGTTTTTCATGTGGAATTGTTGGCCTCTGTTCATTTATTGACACAAAGGCACAGTTTATGTGTTTTTTGCTTTTGACTTTGGCCATTGTCAATACCATCATCAAAGTCGCAACTGCTGTTGTTGTTGTTGTTGTTGCTGTTGTTGTTGTTGCTGCTGTGGCTGCTACTACCAATGGGGAGGCTTTCACTCGCAGTGGCATCAAAGTGTCAAGTGACACGATTCGATTTGTCAATGAGAACGAGCCGCAACATGAGCTTGCAATTTGCCAAATTGATTTTCATTGAGTTTATAATTCTTACAGATCGTATCTTTTTTATTGTATCTCGACTTTCTTTGGTACACAATATGAAATTGTCTTGACACTTACCGCCGTTCGATTCAATTGATGATCTAAATCCACTTGTTGTCTGCACAAATAATGCGCCTATTATTATTAAAGTTGTTAAAGCGTTGGAAAGTAGTTGACGCTTTGTTATTGTTGTTGTCGTTGTTGTTGTTGTTCTTCTTGTTGCTGCTGCTCTCGTTGTGGTTGTGCTTGTGGTTGCTGCTGTTGTTGTTGCTGTTCTTATTGCAGTTGTCGCGATTCTACGCGACGCCGGCATAACCCACTTAAACATGTTTGCGCTTGTCGTCGTCGTCGTCGTTGGTCACTCGGTTTTGGACACTTGGAACACTAAGACAGACAGGTCAACAAAATTTAGTTAGGGTCTAAGCGAAGCCAGTGCGAAATGTTAATTTGGTAAATTGTAACTTCCGCGCTCCGTACGCTCGACCAAAATGTACCGCTAGGCAAAACAAGAGACTTAAACAACGAACGCGTTTCATGCACGATTTAGGCTTAGATAATTTGAAGCGAATTGAATTCAAACAAAATGAATGCACAATAAATAACTCGAACCGTTAACCGCACACACTAAATTGCACATTTAGCATTGGTTTCTTATGTTTATCAAATTTACAATTGACGTAAATCGGCGTTTTATTTTACAGTTGCACACACACACTTAACTCGACTTAAATCAAATCGAATCAAATGTAATCAAATCAAAGTGTTGACCAAGTCAAGCGACATGCGTCCGGTCAACTGAACGCTCCGCGTGTTTCTGATTGTCAGCGTTGCCCGTTTGCCAGCGCTGGCCAAGAAGATAACGGACCTTTGCCACTTTTCTATGGCAAAACTTTCACTTTAGCGCGCAACAGAGAGCAAACGAAAGAGTGAGAGAACGGGAGAGAGAGAGCGCGGGAGAGCGTGCCGTCGCGTAAGAGAGCGTGAGACGTGCGAGTATTTTTATGAGTAGCGCGCGCGAGACGCTTAAATGGTAAACATTTCTATTTCGGCTTCTACTTTGCTACTGATTCGGTTTTAAGTTTTAGTTTGGGAGCACCGATATTCCTGTTATGCTTTCTCTGTATGCGTATGTATGAGTGTGTGCTTGTGTGTGTGTGTCTTTGTCTGCGCTCGCAACGTCCGCACGCGTGCGCGTTTGAATCTTAACTGAAACGGTTTACAGCGCTCACTTGCGGTTAAGAGCTGCTCAGTGGCTGCAAGTTAACAGTGCTGCAGACTGTTAGGCCACTGTTAAAGATTAAGTGCTCGCACACACAGTGCATAATTGGAATTTACAAACGTTGTTGATGTCACCAGCAGCAGTAGCAACTGTGGTTTCGACTGTGGATTTTTCAGCCTTCGCTTTCGCCTACTGGCCAACACGGCGTATGCTCGATATACGTGCTCTGATATTGAAGCCTATTGACAATCAAAGTCGCATATTAAGCAAGGTTATCGTCCCATGCAGATCCGTTGCAGATTGCTAGCAATAACAAAAGACTCAAGACACAAACTTGGCAATTAATGCATACCAAATTGCTAACAAGCCTAAAACAATAACTGTTATCTCTGCATTTTTGCCACTGCATGGCATGTATTTGACGAGGGGGCCTCTAACCTGTCGTTTGGCATTTCCTTGACCCAAATTTCACTTGGTTTAGTTTGTCAACGTCTCTTGTTCGTTATGGGTTGCTGTCCCTGGCCATGCAACTAAATGTGCAACACTGCAGTTAGTCGCTTTGCTTTTCGGGGCTTGGCCAAGCAAAAAGCATTAGCATAGCTCAAATCGAGTTGACTAGAGCTAAGTCGAGTCAAAGCCGGTGCCAGAGGCAGGGCACTTGGCTGGTCAAGCGTGGACGCACGGCTCCATCACGATCTTTGTGTAGAATTTCACTTTCGTTATTGTCGTCGTAGCTTTTGTTGGTGTTTTGGTTGCTGATCGCTGTTTGCTGTTCGCCGTTTGTCGTTTGCCTTTTGCCGTTTTCTGATTGTTTTCTTTTCGGTCTTGCGGCCGGCCGCAAATTCATTGAAATGGAAAACATTGCGGGATGTTTGCCATTTGGGCATGCCGGTCACGTGGGTGGCGCACAGTCATAGATAATCTCTGATCGCCAGAACCTCAAGCTGAGCACTTTCACACCTCCGTCTTGGCTGTCTATCGAAAACAACATAAAGTAGTTCCCAAGAGCATCATTAGACATGGTTTAAGCCAAGTTACTGAGCGGTATTACGACATCGGATGAGACCAGACACAGACATATACTATATACCATAAATGACTTATAATTTAAATGATTTTTAGCTTAATAAGCATACACAAATTTAAACAAAGACTAACTTCAAAGCGAAACACTTTCACTTGGACCGCCCTAACAACGGTCAAGAAGTTGCCGAATTACTTTCATGTAAAACAAAGAAAACAAAGAGAAAAAAACTAAAAACAGTTTAATGAATTAAAAACCTTTAGTCAAGCACTAAATGATAAATCTGTGTATTTGGCACAACTTTGTGGGTGCCGCCAACTGAGATTATATAATCTAATACAAATTGGAATACTCGATGAGCTTAAAATCAAATAAATAAATGACAAAATGAATCAATAAACGAGCGACTTTAAAGATTTAAAGACTCAATTACCATAACTGCAATTAAAACTGTGATTTGTTAATTAATGCAGCTGGAAAATAGATATAAAAATAGCTTAATTAACAGCTAAATGTTTGCCAAAAAGTTAATAAATTATAAAACAAAATAGTTTTGTAGTAAAAAATGCAGAAATTCCAATTCAGTTGTGGGAATTATGATTGATAATTGATTAGACACAGCTTATATGGTTGCTAAAATAAGATTAGCGATAACTATGTAGAAGTATATATACATATATAGATATTTAAATGATTTTCATGCTTTCAACAACTTTTAACTTACCCCTTGTTGTTAAAAAAACTTAACTTAACTTAAAAAAAAAGTTATTCAAATACAATTTTTGATCACTTTGATGCTCCATGACGGAGATGAAATTTTCTATTTATTCCGCTTTTGCGAAGATTTTTGCGCTTAAGACACAGCAGGAGGGGAATCTGGAGGTGAATCGATAAAAAACATCAACATAATTAGCAGACGGTGAGCGACAAGTGTGTGAAATTGAATTTCTTAGATTGTGCCAATCATTGATCGGTCAAAGTGTGTGTGTGTGTGTGTGTGTGTGTGTGTGTGTGTGTGAAAGGGGCGTGGCCAAGCCAAGATCTTCAATTTTGAAGGCGTTCGAAGTTTGAGCCAATCAATTTTTGTGCTGAAAGTGAAGTTTGCTGTTAAATGTTTGCCGCCGTAAGTTTAATGTAATTAATCAAAATGCAAAAAAAAACTATATATATATATATATATATATGTATATAGTCAGCTGTATGTGAGCTGCAGAGTTGTTATAAGTT
Source organism: Drosophila cardini (assembly GCA_018903735.1). NCBI lineage: Eukaryota > Metazoa > Arthropoda > Insecta > Diptera > Drosophilidae > Drosophila > Drosophila cardini. Next base: position 10,050,307 of record JAEIGM010000001.1, on the reverse strand, counting down.
ATGCCCTTGGGGGTCAGCTCGTAACCGTTGTAAACATTCAAATCAACGCCTTCCGAATAGGCCAACGATTCGAAGAGTTTACAGTTTATTAGCCCTGTTAATTTGTTTATGTTTTTTTTTCTTTTTCTCTGCTATCACTGATCGTTGAAAACGAAAGTCTATAAAGGCGGCGTTTTGTCTCTTTTGCCCTTCGTCCCTTTTCCCTTGAGTTTCTGATTAGTTTTTATACAGCTAATTAATCAAGTTGAGTTGCCAACGCCTTTGTGATTAATTGCCAACTAAATTGAGCAAACATATTTCGCCAACTAATTTTGTGATCTCTCACAGGTAAATCATCATCATCATCAGCAGTAGAGTAGAGATCAACTCTAGTACTTTCCTTTTCACTTGACTTTTGGGGTTTATCTAGCAAATACTAGTTAACATCTAGTAAACATAGACATTCAATAGCCCTTAAAGCCGTTACCAGTTAACTCAAATTCTCTAAATGCTAAATCTACAATACCAAAAATAATAGTAAAATAACAACAATAATTTCACTTTTAGCAAGTGGCAAATGTGTGTTTGTATTTGCCTTCAATACAATGGAAACTAACAAATATTTACTAGAAGAAAAGTCAAGTTTTTAACTAGACGATCATTTGGATACTCTAACAAATGCTTTAAGTTAATAAATTTTATTTAATTTGTTTAAAAAAGCTTTTGATTCTTATATCTAGTTTGTGTTACAGAGGAAAACTTGGCATAAGTTTAGTTATTTCATCTTAAAAGTTATACAAAACTTAAGTTAATCTAAGCAATTGTTGGTCCCTCTACTACCATAAATTACACCAAAAACTAACTGTGAGTTACTTAACTAAACAATTTTGGAAAGTATTTCTGCAAATTCTATACATATTAGCTGTTGGCAAATGTCATGTGAAAGCTGTAATAACTCTTCGACTAGAGCATAATGTAGGAAAAGAAATTTCAGTAGCTTCGCATTAGAAATGAAAGTGAGCAGTAACAAGTACAAATGCGACACACTAGTACACACACACACACACACACACTAACTACAATGATTGTTAACTAACTAATGTATGACACGTTAACAAAATGCAAACATAACGAGCTGCGATTTAAGTTAGAAAAGCGCAAACAAACAAAATTTGGTTAGCACGTGTCAATGGCCCCGGAAAGGGTATGGCTCCGGGTACGGCAGCGTCTTCGTCTCCGTCTCCGGCTTTGGCTCCGGGTACGGAAAGAGGTATGATTTAATTTTTTTGTTAACCCTCGGAACTTGATATTAATTACGCAAAAAGTTATTCAATAGATTCGTTCACAGAAGTCGAGGTGGGTATAAAAAATGGGCGAAACTCTTGCACGCAGAGCCACATGTGGTTGTGGTTGCGACTGTGGTTGTGGTTGTGGTTATGGCTGTGCTTATACTTGTGGCTGTGACTGTGACTGCTTTGTTGACCACTTTTTTGGTGGCCAAAGCTTTAACTAATTGCATTATTATTTCATTTGGATGGCATTCATTATTATAATTTAATTTCGTTTGCGCAACAACTTTCGTCTTCATCTTCTTCTTCTTCCCCCTCGTCTTCTTCTTCTTCTTCATCTTCCATCACAATCTTTGTTTGCACTTTTCCCCCCAATTGAGCGCATATTTTTGCACCTTTCACAGAATTTTTTGTTGTCTACTTCCGTCTCTTACAATGTAATCAGCGTTTTTTTTCTTCTTCTTTCTTAATATTTCTTTTTTTCTTTTATTATTATTTTGTGTGGCCATTTAATTGGCGAAAATTAAAAAGGGAAAACACTTTTTTACAGACTCACCGGACTTAACTTACACTTTGTGTAGGCGTCGCAACTCTGGCAATTAATTAGAAAGCGAAACTTTATTTTCATTTCATAGAAAAAGGAATAAAAAAACTAAGAAACTGCAGAAATGCCGCTTAGCAGTTCAAAAGAAAATTCATAAATACTATCACACAAATTTTTTATTTACTTTTTTTTTAACTTTTTATTGTATTTATTTCAGAGTGTTAAATGTTGGGCGGACAATTGCTGAGAGTTGCCTTCACCTTTCATTCGCTGGGATCACTTAAATTGTGGTTTTCTTTACTGAGGGAATCGAGGGGGTCAATGAGAGCCTCGAGAGTATGATCAATCAATTGAGCTATATTAACCAATTGGAAATTAGTTTATAAAAATATTATTTAGTAGATAAAATCATTTGTGGTTTCTGGTAAGAGAAGTAATCTACTTGTTGGCTTTCTAAATGTACTGTCAGTTTGTTGGGTCTTAACACTTCATCATCTTAACTAAATTACAATTATGACGCCCATACTTAAGCATTATGGAAACATTAGATACACCTGTATCTGTATCTGTATCTGTATCTGTATCTGTATCTGTAGATGGAAGTCGTTCAACGTTAGCGAAGAAAATTCATTTCGTGCTGGCGGCGCTGAGAAAACGCTGGTTGCCACAGTCATTTGGTAAGTGTGTGTGTGTGTGTGTGTGAGTGAAGTACTTTATAGACATCTTCTCAAAATATCTATCTATCAAGATTTAAAGGGCTAGACAAACCAATAATTACCGGATGAGACGTAATTTCCTATGGGCTGCATTTCAAAACTGATGCGATCAAATTAATGATCAGTTGCCCCCAAAAGCGTTAAAGAAGCATTTTCAAATCGTATCTTTGTTGTTGTTGTTGTCCGATTGCATTTGATGATATTGACAGCAAACTTTGTGTTATTTTTTTTGGGAAGATTTCCTGAGCCGCCAGAACAGCAGCCATTGAGCATTGAGACAGACGGTGGCATCTGGAATTGTTTACCTTTCCAAGTACCTTTCAATTGTACACACACACACACACACACACACAAGAAACAAAGTACACATTTTATTAAGCCAAGAGAAAGAAAATTCAACGGGAACTTTCGTTTTTTTTTTCGCTTCTCGAGTGGAGCATTGCTTCCTATAAATCTATGGCTAGTAATAATAAAAAAAAATAGAAAAATTACAAGAGCCAGACCTAGAGCCAGAGCATTTCCATTGTATCCAAGTTCGAGAAGGTTGGGAAAGTTCAAAACGTCGCTTGAAGTCATTGTCCATGCGGGACACAACGAACTCCAGCTTGAGCCAAGACTTCAGTTCCAACTCCAACTCCAACTCCGAATCCAATTTCAACTACATCTTCAACTGTAGCTACCAACTCTTGGTCATCTGCTCGAGTTGTTGCTTCTTTATTTTAACATTTTTTTGGTTTTTATTTAACTGACATTCGCCCACTCGCTGAAAACGGCTTGAAACCGCCTTGAAGTGGCCTAAAGCGTTTAATGATTCTTTGTACTGATGCTTCAAGCTGCTTAATTGTGCAACTTTTCTATGGAAATTAAATGCAAACAACACTATCAAACGGCACTTTGTCTTTTCAGTTACTTCATAGCTTTCGTTTTTCATTGTATTCATTAGTTGTGTACCTGTAGTAGTTTCTGTGGGAACTCTCGTGTATTCCTCTCATTTTCATTGCTTTGAAAATGAATTTTAAGAATTGCAATGTTACTTTTAACTAGGAAACTGTATTAACTATAAGTTAATAACTTTCTAAACTTGATCTGCTAGCGAAGCAGACGGACTTTCAGTCCAAATTTGGTGGCTCTAGCTCTTATAGTCTCGAAGTTCCAGGTGTTCATAAGGATGGACGGACGGACGGACAGACAGACGGACGGACATCGCTATATTAACTTGACTGTTAAGGCTGATCAAGAATATATATACTTTATGGGGTCGGCCACGCCTCCTTCTAGCTGTTTGGCTCATTTCGTTTCAGAAAAACTTATCAGACCCCTCTACGCTTTTTTAGAGTACAACAAAATTAAAGTCTAGAAATTCTCCACAGATTTTTTACCACATTCTTTCTATAAAATATTAATAAATGGCTTATAGTTTTCTATCTGTGACATAACAGTTCGTTGAGCCAAGAAGGTGTCAAGAAAGCCGTTAATGATAAAATGTTATCGCACAGCGGATTCTCTTATGCAAGCGAATCTTTTAAAAAAAATTTCACTCATTTATGCTTTACATAAATTGTCATTTGATCGAATTTGATAAAAGTGTTAACAACATAATTAATAGATAAAATGGTTATTAGTTTTTTTTTGCCATTTTAGTGTTGACAAAAGTTTAAAGTAAAGCGGCGAACAATCGAAACATATCGAGCAGCCCTCTGTGTTGAATAAATCAGTATAATAAACATAATCAAATAATAGATTTTTTTTTGTTGCTTGCTTTTGTTGCAAAAAGTGAATGCGATGGTCCAGCAAATTTTCACTTTCGCTTCTTGGAATGGCTCTAATAAATGATTATTAAGTTAGCGAATCGACTTGTTGGCTAGTTAGTTAATCAAAATTTAGGATCATTGTACGCAAATGTCGTGAGACGTTTTAATTTGCCAAATCGCATAATCTGTAACGCCCACAATTTACTAAACGTCGCTGATTAGTAATTGGGAATTGCATGTGAAAGTTCATGTAAGAGTCACACTAACAATCACAAACACACTAACAATCACACTCACACTCAAGGAGCAGGCACACACTCCTCGATAGAGTCTTGGACAGGTCGTGATTGGAGCCGTTGATAATCTCGACACATGAACGAACCTTCGTGAGACGTGATGTCTGTACAAATTATGATATGGTTGCCGCATAAGATCTCAAGCTGTTGTTGTTCCATGCACTTGCCCCAAAATGTGGCTCCCACACGACAACTCTGTTGTCTCCCCTTTCCCTACTTTTCCCCTCACTTTTCCCACTTCGTTTTTCTCTCTGTCATATGCAAATGACCGACATCGCCCCGAAAGCGAAAGTTCCATGACGACCTCATCGCAGTGACGTCGGCAACAGTAATTGCTGGGTGTTCACCGTCGTTGATCGTTGGTCAAGTACTTCAAGAGTCCAAAAATAACTTTCATATTAAAGAAATGAACAGCTGAAAGAATATGCCGAAACTGAATAATTGTTTTGTTGTTCTAATTCGATTTCTCATTAACTATCTTCATAGAATTCTTTGAAATCGTTGGCAAAAACTCCCAGTCTTCTTTCTTTACTTAAAAAACGTATACTATTATTTATATATTGTTTGGATTTTCGTATCGGTCGTTTGCTGCATGCCCTGCATATTTAATAAAATTCGTTTTCTCACATTTGGAAACTTGGTTTGAAACTAGCTTCGACTTGCAAAGAAAGTTTTGTACTTTGTGAAATATTGTAAAATGCTTTACGTTTGTTTTGTTTTATTTTGTTATTTCTTTTGGCTTTGCCTACTGCTGATCTGTGGCACCTGCCAAAAAATATTGAATAGCTGCCAAGCTCAGGGCATGTGTTGGGAATGTCAAATGCTCCACTTGAGAATTGCTCATCTGCTATGCAGTCATTGGTTTTATTTCAAAGTGTGCTCTGTGAAATATTTCCACATTTTCTTTTTGGCCGAAAAAAAAACAATGAATAATGTAGACAAGAGCTCTGTTTTTATTGCCTGTAAAAATCTTAAGCTGTAGCGTTGATTACACTTTGTGATGAGCCATAGATGGCGCTATAAAAGTAGACGGCCTGAAAGTATGCTTTGTTTTTACGTGAATTAGCAATGGCAAGGGACGCTTGGAGATTAATGTTTAAAAATGAAGAAACTGGCAACGGGCAACTGGCAACTAAAAGACAATATATTGCTAAGCTGTTAAATTTATAAAATAAAAAATAAAAACTCTTTTGATTTTCGTTTTAAACATTTTAATTGAATTAATTTATGTGCGTTTTTAAATAAATAATTACAATACATTATTAAATTAAATTACAATAGCTTCTTCGTATTCGCAATAACTTCGTTGGAAAGAAGCGCCTATTCAAATGCCCTACATCGAGTTGAGCAATTGCAAATGTCTATTAAATAAGCTTAAAGCTAAATAAATGTTATATGCAATAATTTAGATAATTATATACAGCGACAAATGTGTGTGGGATATAAGTTAAGTGTCAAATTGTTTAATACGTTACAAACTCAATGCAATCCTTGTTTATTTTCTTTTTTTACTGTGCTAATCACATTAACTAGTTTGGGGAGGGGTTCTCTTTATCCTTGCATATGATTTAAGCTAAGTATTTTAAAATTAACATTATGACAATGGAATTTGTTGTGATTATTATTCATTTGGGTGGAAACTAAAGTATTTGGAATGGTTGGAAAATAGTTAATGATTACTGAAATCGTTGCTTGGGTTATGCACAAACTCTCAGTTCGAGCTAAGAGGTCATAACCGAAGCACGAGTTCAAGTTTGAATTCGGTTTCGAAATCGTTTTCGATATCGATATCGATTCAAGCGCTGGGCATTCACTAAGGATTAGGCATAATACACAGACGACGACTACCATGTTGCGACTAAAACTGCAGAATCTGATTGATCCAGTCTCGGAACTCGGAGATGCGTGTATAGACGCCTGGTTGATTGGCCTCCGCACAGCCAATGCCCCAGGAGATGACACCGCCCAGCTGAAAGCGTTTATCCGACTCACGTTGCAGCACCATGGGACCACCGGAATCACCTGTAATGATTAATAAACAATTAGCTATGCCCATAAGTCAACTGATAAGTTTACTCACCTTCACAGGAATCATAGCCGCCTTTCTTCCAGCCGGCACAAATGAATATATGTGGTATGTGTTCGATATATCCCGCCGATCGGTACATAGACTCACAGATGGTGTTGTTGATGACAGGCACAGCGACCTCCTGCAGCACACTGGGCAGCGGACCATCCTCATACAGTCTGCCCCAGCCAGTGACAAAGGCTGTCTGGCCGATAAAGTTCTCATCGTTGTCTGGCACACAAACGGGTATGATATTTGGCTGGAATACCACAGGCTCGTAGAATCTACAAAGGAATTTCAGTTAAGTTTGTGCCATACTGTAAATGAGAAACTGTTTAGACTCACCTGAGCAGCGCCAGATCGTATTCGAAGGTACGTGGATCGAACTGTGGATGAGAGGCAACAATTTGTACACGTCTCTCCTGGAAACCATAGGGTTCCTCCTCCTCAGCCAGATCGTACTCCCCGAGACGCAACAACAGATCCGAGGGAGGAACGCTAAAAGTGTAAAGAGACAGGTGAGTGAAGGATTCGTTATGTTTTGGGGTAACCATCAAGCACTTACTTGTCAACACAGTGAGCCGCTGTTATTGCCCAGTTCTCGTTGAGAAGCGCCGCTCCACACTTGTGCAAATACGTTGAGGTGCGCCACTGACGCAGAGATATCTGCCAGGGCCAGCGACCAAAGGCTGCATTCGCACCGCCAACGATGCGGGGCTCGGGGAACATGCGACGACCACAGACTACATAAAAAAAGGTGGGGGAAGAAGAAAGAGAAAGAGAAGGAAACGGAGGAGAAGATCATTTAATAGGCGAAGAGTTCACAATTAAAGTAATGGCCACAAAAGCCCTTAAAACATTTTAATCACTGCAACAGGCACTCAGTCATCTCAGAGTCATGGCAAGAAATGTAATATGCTTTGGCTTTGGTCATGTCTTGGCCAAGCCAGGCCTTGACTTTGGCCAGCTCTGGCTCTGTCTCTGGCTCTGGCTGTGAGCAGTCAACGGCCTACTTTATGACGTTGCTGCCAGTCTCGATTTGGCCAACGACTCGTTTCGTGCAGCGAAATATTCTTTTTTTTTTGCCCTTTCCCAGTTCGCAAATCGGTCAACGGGGCTGGGCTTAAACTGACTCATGCTAGCCAGAGGAGCAGGAGAGAGGGATTATGGGAGTATATAGGAGAGCTGGACAATCGATAAGCGCACAGACAACGCGTGACCCAAGAGACACAATGACCGACCACATGATCGTCATTATTGTAAATTATTGCTGTAAAAATTGCTTTGAACAGCGAGTTGCTCTCTTGGGTTGCTTCTTGTGGCAGTAAAAGCCGCGCTTAGCTTTCTATATGCAGTGCGGCTCCTGTGCAGCTGCCACAACACACTCACACACACACACACACACACACGACTAGATTGTAGAATCATTCTGTGCTGCAGCGGAGTCAAGGCCAATTCTCAGCCTTCAAATTGAATTTAATGGCCACGCATCTTTGTCTTATGACCAAAGTCTGGTGTATTAATAGATTTCTTAGCAGCAAACAAGTTCCTGTTCTTCATATACCCTGTAAACATTTAAATTGTTTACGCAGAGGGTGTATGTGTTTTATAGAAAGTGTGAATTTAGAATTTTTCCGCCTTTTCCAGCTATAAATTCTGTAATGGACGACTGAGTGGTTTCTTTACTTTAGCCTTAAACACAGGGTATTTCCTAGTCGAGTTGTCTCGCCTACAGCTTAGCCTCAATGAAGCTTCGACTCACCTTCCCTGTAATCGACGCCCTCCAAGCCGGTTGCAGGCGCAACAGTTGTGTTGCCAGCAGCAGCATCGATTGTTGTTGCATTCAGCTCCTCGCCGCTGTAATCCTCAGTTGTTGTTGTTGTTGTTGGGATGCTGCTGCTGCTGCTCGACTCATAGCTAGATTCTGTTGAAGATGCTGTTGAGGATGCTAATTCGTTGCTGCTCTCTGTGGCAGTTGCCTCTGTGGTTTTCCTAGTTGCAGTTGTTGTTGTTGTTGTTGTTCTTGGCGTAGTTGTTGTTGTTGTCGTTTTTGTTGTTGGTGTTGCTGTTGTGCTGCTTGCTGTTGTTGCTGGTTTACTTGTGGTTCTATGCGGCTTACTGGCTGTTGTTATTGTTGTTGCCGTTTGACTCTGACCTGGCTTTGATTCACTGCTAGTGCTAACGCTGGTGGCCACCGATATAACCACCTTGTCTGTGCTGCTGGGCGTGGCTGCGAGAGAGAGAGAGAGAGAGGGGGATTGAAAGAGGGTATTATTTATTGATCGCTGTTTGAAGTGGTAGCTGCAACAAGTTACCTGCAACAGTTTTGTTGAACAACTCTGGCAACAAGGTGGGCATTGGCACCCAATCCGCCGACTGACCTGGCTGCCAATTGCTGGCAATGGTTGCATTTGTTATGGGCTCTGCCTCCACATCTGTCCAGGTGATTAGACCAGGTTTCTTGGTGCCACTGCTGCTGCTGCTGCCACTTGTTGCTGTTGTTCCTGTGGCTGTTGTTGCTGTTGCGGGTGATTGCAATTTGCTTGCTTCGGTGGTAATTGTTGTTGCTGCTGTTGTTGTTGTTGTTGTCGTTCTTCTTGTTGTTGTCACTGGTGCAGCTGTAGTAGTTGTTGTCGTTGTTGTCTTTGTTGTTTGCCGACGTGTTGGCTTCGCTGTTGTTGTTGTTGTTGTGCTAATTGCTGGCTTTTTGGGTGTTGTGGTTGTTGCTGCTGTTGTTGTTGTTGTTGGCTTGCGCGTGGCCTTTGTGGTTGTTGTGATTTCGGCATCCGCTAGCAATGCCGGCACTTTGACTATTTCACCCGTTGGCTGTGGTTTTGGTCGTGGTGCATGAGTGGTGCGCTCTGGCTGCCTAGTTGTTACTGTTGTTGTTGTTGTGGTGCTGGTTTCTGCTGAGGATGCTGTGGTCTTGTGACTACTGCTGCTGCTGCTGCTGCCTGTGTTTGTTGTTTTTGTTGGCGTGGAACTGCTGGTGGTGCTGTTGCGAGCGGGCAGTGTGGTTGTTGTTGTTGGGCTGTTGCTGGTTTCAATGGGTCTTCGCGTAGCTGTTGCTGTTGTTGTGGTGTTGCTTGCTGCTGCTGGCTTCTTGGGTGGAGCTGGGCGTTTGCTGGACTGATGCTTGTGGGGTTTGGCTGTAGTTGTGGTGCGCAGTGGTGGCGTTGGGCGTGCTGTTGTTGTTGTGCTCGTGGTGGTTGTCGTTGTTGTTGCTGGTGTTGTGCTCGTTGTTGTACGGCTCGTTGTCTTGGCACTGCTGCTGCTGCTCGAGGTTGGTCTGCTGTGCCGCCTGGTGGTTGTCTCTGGCCAACGATTGGTGGCTTCGGTGGCTGCTGGCGTAGTGGTTTCCACAATCTGGAAAGTCACAAATTTGCTGGGCATTGTTGTGGTTTCAATGCGTTGCTCAATAGCTGGCACTGTAGTTAACATCGGTCGTTGAGTGGTGGTGCGACGACGCAGTGGTTTTAGCGTGGTTAACAATGTTGGTGACATATTTGGCTTCGTTGTGGTGCGCACCACAAAGTGGGAATTCTTGTGGGTGGTGTGCGCATTCACTGGACGTCGTGTGGTGACAACTGTATGACTTGTAGACATGCTACTGCTGCTGCTACTGCTGCTGCTTATGGTGGTGGTGGTGCTGCTACTGGTGGTGCTACTACTGCTGCTGGTGGTGCGCACTGGCTTGGCGCTGCTCAAGTAGCTTTGAGTGACATTTTTCAACAATTCACTTGCCAAATTCTGCTGCTGCTGGTGGTGATTGCTGTTGTTGTTGCTGTGCTCCAAGAATCCACCAGTTCGCATTGTAGTCGATTCGTGGGTAAAATGCGAAATCGTGTTCTGATCAATGCTGTTGTCGCTAATCTCTGGCGGAAAGAGCGACGCTTCCTCCTAAGAAAACAGTAAAAATTTAACTAAATTTGGAGTATTACTTAGTTAAGGGACTTACCTTTAGAGCACAACAGGAGCCAAAGTAGAAGCGATCGATGCAGGTGCCCAAATGTGTGCCATTCTGCTTAATGCAATCAATGGCAAACATGCACACACCCGATCTACCCGATTTGCGCACAATACAGGGCAGATGACGTATGTTGCGACCGGATTGAACTGTATAGAAGAAATGGGGAAATAATCTTATGACATTTTTCTCAGTGTACGACAATTACACGACAATAATATAAACTGCTCCGTTTGCTGATTCTTCCGCTCTGCCAAAGGGGCGATTAAAGCCTTCAATTTGTACGCCAATTTGAGGCAGACATTAACCGTTAGGCAAACAGTTAACACAAGTGAAAATGAAGTGGCAACAACAACGTTGACAGCGACAACTTGGCCATAAAAGAAGCGCCACAAAAGTTCTGAGTTTTTAGCTCTGAGCTGAAGGGCGACAGAACAAACGATGAAGCAACAACAACAACAGCAATAACAAGAATATTAGCAACAGTAGCATTATTTTTATTATTATTATTATTTTTATTTATTCATGAATTGCTGGCACTTTAAGAATCCACAGTGAGTGCTGTGAGTTTTGTAATAGAGACTGTTGAGTAGCAGTCTTTGAACTTATGTAATAAGACAAAGACAGAGGCAGTAAGAAAGAGAGAGACAGAGAGGGAGTGAGAGAGAGGGAGAACTAGTGCCATAAACGAAAGACTTAAGCAGCAAACTTGCAACACAACGACGCCTTTCTTGAAGCTTAAAACCTTTTGTTTGCACTTCGTGTGGTCATAAATAAAGTTTCTGGCAAAGGTAGAAACCAAAGCTGAAACCAAGTAGAAGCAAGCAGCAAGCAGTGACAATGTACAGGGCACTGAGCTGCAGAAGGAGGAAGAGGAAGCACTCGCAGTATAAATAAAAATATAAATTTCGTGGGATTTGCTCGTATTTCAATGTTAAATCAGATACAATTGCAGCAGATTCCCAATCTGTGTGCGTGTGTGTGTGTGCCTGAGTGTATGTGTGTGTGTGTGTGTGTGTTGGTTTGTGTTCTGCGTTTATTGAACTTTAACTGTAAACTTGCTGTATAGTCGTATATTGATTATGCAATTAACACGAAATGCTGCGCAGAGGCGCAAAACAAATGACTTAAGACACGAACTGGCCAAGAACTCAGCAACAACAACAACAGCAACAACAACAACAGCACAAACAGCTGCTGAAAATTGAATGCCGGCCTCAACACACACACACACACACACACACACACACACACACACACACACACACACTGACACCTTTATAGAATGAAAGACACACAAATTATATGCTGATATTTTCGAAGCCAAAAAAAAGGAAAAAAAACTTTTGTCACGTTTCATAGACAACGCACGCAGCGCAGTCATCGTAGGCGTCAGCGTTAGCGTCAGCAGAGCCGGCAGCTTTTTCTTTAGTTTGTCTCAGAACTCTATGTGTGTGTTTATGTCTGTGTGTGTGTTTGCATTTCGTTTTGTGGCTTTTTGGGTCAACAGCTTTAGCATATGTTTCGCTAGCAGACACAGACAGCCTACCAAGCAGGCGGACTCGGACTCGCACTCCAAGTGGAAGTCGAAGTCGAAGTCGGAGACGAAGTCACAGTCACAGTCAGCGACAGAGTCAGAGACAAAGTCGAGACCCGCATTGCAATGTAAGTAGGAAAATGTTCGCTTTTGGCATGCGAATGCGATGTCTGACAGTGTTGGATTTCGTGGGCGAGTGACTAGCGTTGTGGCTAATCGAAATTTGGGTCAGCAAGTGACCTACGGGGTAGGGATTAGGCCACAGAGAAAGACTGACCAGCTAAGCTGAGCCGAGCTGAGAATGAGTTCGTTGTCTCTGTCTCTGTCTCTGTCTTTGTCTTTGTCTCTGTTTTGTTTTATTTATTTCCCTTTCACTTGACTTGAATTTACTTTCCGCTTTCTGCACCAACTCTTTTTGCTGTCTTTAATAGGACATATCTATATACGTATATATATATATATATATATATATATCTATATATTTTTATAATTTTTTTATGATTCTTGTGTTTTTGCCTTTTGGTCCAGTCGAGTCATAAAAATGAAATGCTTGCCACCTTAACGCAGTCACTGCCAATGACTGTTGTTGTTGTTGTTGTTGTTGTTGCCTGGCACACGCTTTCTTGTGGCTCCGATGGTGGCTCATTTTTATGGCAACATTCTTTGATGGTTGACCTCAATTGCTTTTGCTCGCTGACGTTTTGGCCGTTTGCCGGCAATGCCGTCAGCTTGCTTTTGTGTAAGAAAGTTTTTTGTTGCCTTCTTTTTTTTTCTCATTTTATTTCATTTCATTTCATTTCCCAAACTCTCCATCTCAAGTTGAGACTGAAGCTGTAACAGGCTTCTTTGTTGTAGACAAATTGGCAGCATGTCTTATGGCATCAGCTGGCAGCAGAGGAAGTGCTAAAAGCGTTCAAATTTAATACTTAATGGCTGTGACCCAATTAAACCAGGCCAGAACGTTACGCCTGTCGGTGGCGTATCATTAATTTTGATTACTTTCATTTGGAAATACAACAACTACCTGAGCGGTTTTTCGTCTCTGGCCATTAAACAAAATAAAGCCAAAACTAGTTTGTCGCTTTAAGTCTTTTGTTTTTGTACTTGTTCTTCTTTTGGCAATTATATTTAATGTTTGCAGAAATTACACATGTTCAGCAATTAATATAAGAGCTACAGATCTTAGTACCAGTTTAGAGAGACTTTTCTTGGCTTTCTAGAAAAGATTTCGAGTTAAGCAAATCTATGACCTAGTTGAGCTGATAACTAGGAATTTATTTCATACTAAAATATATATAAAATCCAATTGTTTAATCATCTACTGAATACTTTTAAACAATTGGCATTCCCTTTTCTTTTCTTTCTCGTTAATTTCATTTAATTTCTTTGTTATCTCTGAATGCACCCCAAATAAAGTAACAAGAGCATTAAAAAGCGTCTTTAATAGCCTACGTGAGAGAAAGTGCTGGAGTTCTGAGTAAAACCCGTCAACAGACAACTGACAAGCTAACTGACTGAATCTCTTGTCTGCTGATGATGATGATGTTGATGTCTTCATATCTCCCTGTCCCAGTCGCTGTCTCAGACATTTCAGAGAAAAATACACACGTTAAGCTGTCAAGTGATCAAAGATCGTATGATTCAGTTGGTCCATTGGCAATACTTACACTGTGCTAAGCTGGGATTATCCACAAAGACGGGACTGGCATCCACTGTTGATGCCAAGAGCAGCAGCAGACTGCTCAGCGCCAGGATGAGGAAGTTACTCATGAACATTTTCCTTGTGTTACTGATAGATGCGGGCGTTGAGCTGTCTGCTCTACTTTTGTATCTTCCGGCTGTATCTGTTGTCATGTATCTTTTAGTGTGTTGCGGCAACGCACCCATCTGTAAATAGAGAAAAAGATACTTTAAATGAGTCACAGTGATAAATGTGAAATGTGCTTCATTTTTTTGGGCCTTATCCATATTCAAATTTTGTACGTTTTGAGACACAAACACAACAAATTTCTACAGCCAGCCAATGGGCAGGCCAAAAGTAATAACAACAACAACAACAACAACATTATGACTGTCTGACAGCAAGTGCGTAGAAGTCTTTGGGATGAGTCAAGCTCAAGTAGGTGAAAGTCGTTCAATTTGAGTGACTTGCATATGCAAAAATTATAACAACAACAACAACAACAACAGGGAAAGAAGTTCGAAAGGTAGAAGTAACACCGAAAACTTTCTACAACACACCGCATTTGGGATGCTCTGCAATAGTTATTTAATAAATTTATTTATTTTTTATTTCATAAGTTATATAAAGTTGTTTAAATGATCTTAATTGTTAATGAAGTTCCTTAACAAATTTAATATTTTATTTAGTTAAAAGCTTCACAAACTGCTTTTCATATCTATTATACCCAACACTACTCACTACCTATAGAAATTGAACTGAAGAAGTGTTTAAATTGCAAATTGCTTGGGGAACAGGGCGTATGTGTAATTTGACCACTTTGAAGCTATTGTTGACACTTGGAATTTTAGCGGTGAGTTTGTTTAGTCATGCCTAAAGTGACCAATAGAAAGCAAAAGTGTGTGAGTGTATGAGTGTGTGAGTGTATGAGTGTATGCGTGTGTATAGAAAGTAGCTGCCCTCCTCGCCTCTCTACCTCTGCCTCACCTAACCAAAAGGTTGTATAATCAGTGGAACAACGTTTATATAACTGTTTAGAGTGCGAACTAATGGAGTGTGCAACTGCAACTGCAACTGCAACTGGTTCTCAGTGCGCTAGAGTTCAAGAGACGCCTAATTGATGAGATGCTTTGGTAGCCATAAAGAAAGTTTTGTGGCATAACAAATGTACAGATATGATGACATAAACTGAACTGTAACAATCAAAGAAAGCTCACAACAAAAGAAATGTCTAAATGGAAACCTAACTGGAATTGTTGTTGTTGTTGGAAACAGGTAGCAAAACTCTGTATCTGTATCTGTATTTCTCAGCATCTTTGGCGACAATTTCATTGATCCGTGAGCATTAGAAGTTAGCTGTATTCTGCTCTCTTCCCTTTGCTCTCTACTCTCTCCTCTCTACTCTCTTCTCTTTTCTCACTTCTCAAAGAGCCGTGACGATCTGCTGCGTTCAACAAATTGTTGTCGCGTTGCGTTTGGAGCTAAAAAGTGCCAGAAGAAGAAGAAGGAGAATGAGAAGAGGAAGAGGTAGAAGAAGCAGCAGCAGATGAAGACGACAACTGTTTGCTCGGGTTCTGAAGCTGCGTTGCGTAATACGGTCATTGACTTGGCCAACACCGTTGACCGTTGTTCGAGGCTTAGAGGCATTTAACCGTGTGCAAAAAAAACAACAACAACAAAAACAACAGAAAGAAACTCAACTCAACTCAAACTGAATAAAAGCTTTGTCTAGTGACTGTCATTAAACTAAAGTAAATTTAATTAAATTCAAGTGCGACTATAAACTGAGAACTCTCTCTCTCTCTATCTCTCTCTGTCACTGTCTTCTTCTAATGGGCGTTGGCAGCTGCTATTAAATGTAATTTATGCGGTCAAAACTTAACAAAAAAACCAGAACGGAAGCTATAAAATATTTCCGCATCAACGCAACGATGATTACTTTTAATTAAGTGTCAGAATCGGCAACTAATTGCAGCTTCTCTCGTATTCTCAACAAGATCTCAACTTCTCAGCGAGTTGTCGACGAGTTGTTGATGTCTTGAAATTAGAGATTTGTGTTTTCGATAATCACACACAACACACAGCACACACACAGCACACAACAGACTGGTATCTCTCCCAGCTTTGTTAGCATTATATGTTAAATCTGGCTATTTGTGTATTTAGGTCACGTTCTTGACAGCTACACACACACACACACACACTAACAGACACACCTCTTATTGTATTGGTGTACCATTTTGAGTTGTGTGCAAATTAACATGAATTTTGTGCTACTGTCGATAAGGCCAAAACCAGTCAGTCGACGGTTTTGCTTTGCTTCTCGCACGTGAATCGCAGAATTTCTTCTGCTATGAAACTGGGTCACAGCAGAGATGATTTGCATGATTCCCCCGGGGAGGGGACGTGAGGGAGGACGGGGGAGAAATACTTTATCGAAACAATTAAGTAATTTCCACCACAAAAAAAAAAAAACAAGTAAATAAAATTTGATTTTTATTTCTTGACTCCGACGTGTTAAAAGTGAAAATTACAAGTTTTTTTTTAAATTTTATTATTTGGGGAACTTTTTGTGTGTTGTTATTAAAGAGACATTGTTGGAGTGTGTGCGTGTGTGTGTGTATAACACTTGCCTTAAATAAAAGCGAAAGCCACACAAATTGTATTTTTATTTGGGCAAACCTTCCTATCTCTCTCTCGCTTCCGCTCTCTATTTGTTTAAAAGAAAAGTGAAATGCAGAAAAAACATAATACTGTCATTTCAAATTAGCCAAAAGAGAAGAGTCTAAAAAAAAGCCATAGCCAAAGCCAAAGACGAACAATAGAATTATGCCATTTGATGATGTTTTGGACAACATAATAATCAACAACAAAAAAAAGTATAAAAAACAAGAAGAAGAAGAAGAAGAAGAAGAAGTGCGACCACTTTTGCTGCGGTTTGTTAGTTTGTTAACTGCTTGCCACTGACTTGGCTTTCATTTCTGTTGCTTGATACCAAAAACGGCTTTGGAGAAATTTCAACACAACTATTTGTGTGTGTGTGAGTGTGTGTGTGAGTGTGTGTGCTAGCTACGGGATGCGGGAGTTCATTAGGTTCAGGTGGCACTAGAAAGCCACGCCGCCAGCACGCCCATATAAAATTGCATAGCATAAAAAACAAAAGACTTAGGGCACAAGCTTGCACTGCAAAACGGCAATTTTCCAATTGGCAACAAGCAGCGACAACAACAACAACAAGAACAACAACAACAACAAGAACAACAACAAACAACATGCAAATTATTATAATTATCATGAAATTAAACGAAGCATCTGGGGGGCGGCTACCACAGCAGAAGCAGCAGCAGCAGCAGCGGCAGCAGCAGCAGCGGCAGCGGTGGTGGTGCCTTGAGCTGATGCAGCAGAAGATTCAGCAACTCGATCAGGTTGGTAAACCAGAATAAGCAGAAATGCAAATAATGCTAAAGGCGCGCCATGACTGCAAATGGGGAGTCAGCAACGTTGAGTGGCAAGCGCAGCATTTTAGACCAAAGTCAAAGCCAAGCGACAACAACAACAACAACAGCAACAACAACAACTACCAGACCAGTTCTGTTGCAGGCCGAAAAGAAGTTTTTTTTTTTGCTCTCGTGTATCGTTGCGGCTGCTGCGGCAATTGAAACACTTGTACTGAGGCTGCCTCTTGTGGCTGCCGCTGCCTTTGCCGCTGCTGCGACTGTTCTTGTTCCTCTGCTCACTGCTGCTGCTGTTGTTGTTGTTGCTGTTGTTGCTTCTTTTTACAGGAATTTCAATAAAAATTTGCAGCAGAAGGCAACTTTTGCTTTGGACTCGTTTGACTTTGGCCGTTGATCAAAATCAAGGCGCTTGAACTTGTTGCTCTTGCTCTTGTTTCGCTGCCAGTTTCTGTAGCTGCTGCCACCGCAGTTGCTGTTGCTTCTTCTGCTGCTGCTGGTGCTTCTCCTGATGCAGTTAGTTGCAGTTATGTGCAACAATTGAGTGTAGGTACGTATGTGTGTGCGCTTGTGTGTGCTTGTGTGTGTGTGCCTCTAATTGACTTGTACGTGGTAGAAAGTGCGGCGCAGCTACTTAAGCGCAGCCAAACATACAGAGAGCGAGAGAGAGAGAGCAGCAGAGTAGTAGTGAGGAGGGGAGCAACAGTGGCGCGCGTATCTTACGGATGCGTATCTTTAGATTCTTTTTTTGTTTGTATCTTTTGCATTTACTTGCGTGTTCTGTAGTTGATTTCAGTTCAGCTTGACGTTTGTCGTAGAATCTTTTATTTTTTTTGTTTGTTTTACTTTTGTTGCTATCGTTTCTCTTGTTGTTGTTGTTGTTGTTGTTGGTTCAATGTTGGGAAAACTTCACTGCCAACTTATTTTTGGGGTCATTTCTTTTAATTTGCTGCCGCACTGTTATTATGCTTATTGCTGTTGTTGTTGTTGTAGGTTTTTGTTGTTTGAATTATGTTTCTTCTTGTGGCTTCTTTATATTTTGTTGTTGTTGTTTTTTTTTGTATATTTTTTATACTATATATATTTTTTATGAGTTTCTTCACATTTGGCTTTTGTTTGACACTCGGCTTGTATTCTCTTCCTTCTTTTTTCTTTATTTTTTTTGGCTTTGCCTTTTGTTTTATGTTTTATTTTGTTTGTTACTTTCAATAAAAGAACCGTAGTCACAATTTGTAAGCTATTGTATTTCAAACCTTTTTTTTAAGGGATTATTATTATTTTTAGTTAAGTGAACGCACTCGTTGGTGATTGCACGTTGTTAACTTTCAGCTATGCACGCGTTGGTCAAGCCAATTTGAGGCCAATAACTCAAGTTCTATAAACACGCACACAGACACAGAGATGTACACAAACACACACGCACACACACACAGATACACTCGCGCGCACTCACGCAGTCAGAAGTCGAAGTTGGAGTCGACGTAACCAAGGCGTTTAAGCAAAGAATCCGAAGAGGAGCCAAAGACCGCGTTGAGTTGCGCACGTCTGGAGAGAAGCGCGCATACAAAAGATCCACATGCCAGTTGAAGTCAGCCAAAGCCAAAGCCAAAGCTAAAAAGCTAAAGACACACGCTGACGTTGACGTCGACAGAGACAGAGACAGAGACGTCGGCTGAGACGCAGACACAGACGTTGGCAGCAGCTGAGATTTTGCGACTGCGACGCTGGCAATGTGGAAGAACGACAAAGCAAAATTGGTACTAGCTGGTGAGTTACACACACACACAAACACACACACATGTGGTTACGCACACTAACACACGCACATAGAGCGCTATAACATGTGCGCATGCGTAGCCGGTTGACGTCGACGCTGACTGCGACTGCGACTGTAGTTTGGAGCTTCGCGCATAACGGTTTCCATTAAGGCCAGTTCACAAAATGGTGAGAACAACAAATGCTAGGCAGCTGTAGTTGTTGTTGTTGTTGTTGTTTCTGCTTATTCAAATGAATAGGCAGGCACACACATACACACTCACATACACATACGCTGGCACACTCTCTCGGCTCTCTTGTTGTCACAGCCACAGCTGATTGGCGGCATTTGTAGCGAGCATAGAGAGCGCGAAGAAGAAGGGAAGTGGGAAGTGGGAAAGGGAGTAAAATAGTTGAAGTTTGGGGTTAACAGCGCTTTCACATTAAAATAGCAAGAAGCAGCCACAACAGCAACATCAACAGACAACAGAGACAAGAGACAACAACATGCTGTTGGTAACTTGGTAACTTTGGACTCTCGCGGTGGCTTTTTCTTTAATATTTCGTGTATGTGTGTGTGTGGTGCAAATGAGTGGCTCGGCCTGTTGCCATTCTTTGTTCACTTACTAACTCTTCATTGGGAGAGTGTGAGCGAGTGTGCGTCTGTGTGTGTGTGTGTGTGAATGTGTTTGTGTAGTTGTTTGTGTTATAATTTATGCGCGTCTTCAGGTTAAGAAAGTCAAACTATATTATCGCTGCGCCTAACGTTAAACATGACTCGAGTGTGACTTGTGGGTGTCTCTGTGTGTGTGTTTTTGTCTTTGTGTGTGTGTATGGGTGAATGGTACCTGTTTATGCTTATAGGAAGCCTGATAAGACTGTTCACAGACTGCAATTAGCTAATTATGCAGAGGCATTAACCGCAAGTTAAATATATTTTATTTATTTTGCAGTCAAAAGACTTTTCTTAGAAACTGTTTAATACACTCACACACTCATTGCACTCAGAATATTATTCTTTAGGCTTAGCCGACTTGCAATCAATGAAAAAACAAACATATTTATTCTTCAAGTCCATCAATCAATCAATTAATCAATTGGGCTTAATGACACACACACATACACACACACACATGTACATCATTTGAAGCTTGTTAAATGGAAACGCGACGCTTTTTTGCTGTGAGTCCACACATCATCTTCAGTGTTTAATTTTTGTCTCTTTTCTCCTCTCTGTTTCTCTTTCAGTTTCTTTAGTTAAACAATCAACGCACAAAACACATCAGACAACACAGAGCAGCAACAACAACGCGTTGAACTTGAGAGACCTTGACACTGGCGCTGCTCCACAGCAACTGAGTCCAAACAGGCAACAAGTTGTGGCCAGTTACCCGAGTTCTTAGCCTCGGCCGACGTCGGAGTGGATGTCATTTTGCTGTGGATGCCAAGAGAGTAAGAAACAGAGACCAAAAGGTAAGAAGAGTGAGAGCAGGAATCATTGATAAGACATTCAACTGAGTCAAGCGTCTAATTAGCCAATGTTGTCTTGATTATGTTATTCGATTTAATTTCCACGCACACAGCACAGCCAGAGTTTTGTT
Organism: Drosophila cardini; assembly: GCA_018903735.1. Classification (NCBI taxonomy): domain Eukaryota; kingdom Metazoa; phylum Arthropoda; class Insecta; order Diptera; family Drosophilidae; genus Drosophila; species Drosophila cardini. Next base: position 10,029,671 of record JAEIGM010000001.1, on the reverse strand, counting down.
TTGTTTCTGTTTTGGTTGCCTGCAACGGAAGTTGCATCATTAGAAATTCAATGCATGCCTCGTGTGGCGATTCACCTGTTGCACACATCACAAAACCCCAACAGCACTCAGCTGGTGTTCTAACAGAATTATGTGTAGCGTGCTGCGATCATGTCTCTTTCTTATTTCATGTGTTTGTCTTCTCTCTTTTCTTTTGATATCGTTGTTTCTTTTGTTTGCTTGCTGCTTGTACAAATATTTGATTTGAATCTGCCGCATTTCTGGAAAGATGTCACGGTAGTGCTGCCAACTCACTGCAAAGTCTGAGCTATCTCTGAGGAATCAATTTTCGGGTGAGCCTAAAAGTATGCAACAAGTATTTGGAAATTAATTTACTGTTCGTGTCTTAAGTCTTTTGTTAAGGTAGAGTCGAGGAGCAAGTCCATCTGTCCCCTAACAAATTATTGAAACCTTCGACTGCTGAACAACAAGAACAAGTTTTGAGAATATCATTCTATGTTTCTAGACTCTTAAAACTTTATTTCGTTTCTAAACAATAATTAAAATTAGCAATAAAGTTAGAATTAAATTCATGAAGTTCTAAATACGCATAGATAGCAATAAATATGTTTATGATTAGTGTAGACATATTAAATGTCTTTTCAAGTGGAAAACAAGAAAGTCGAACAAATAATAATATTAATAATAAAATAAATAGAAGATGCACACAGTTTAGAATGAGTGCAGCTTTGGGATCTTAAAACTTAAACACTAGCAACCCCGAGTCGTAGAGGAATCACATGGCCAGGCAACGGTGATGCAGTTAAAGACACACGCACACAACTGCTACTGTAACTACTCGAGCGGTGACTGCAGTCTTCCAAAACCGATTAAATGACTTCAGCCAGCAGAGAATACAATTCTACGCATTGTTGTCATTGGCCATAACCTTGTTGATCCACGGTACAAAGTGCTGTATATTCGTATAGACACCAGGCAGATGCTCACGGCCACAACCGATGCCCCAGGAAACCAAACCGATGAGTGTTTTCCTCCCATCCACTGTCAGTGTGAGCGGCCCGCCGCTATCGCCCTGGCAGGAATCTCGACCGCCGTCCTTATAGCCAGCACACAGGAACACCTGAGGAGAGTATTATCAGTATATGTAACTCAAAGATGTATCCATTTCAATCTTACATCATGTATGGCCTCGCGTCGTCCGGCTGCGCGAAACCAGCGTTGGCAGCGATCATTCGAAATGACCTCCACGTCCACCTCCTGCAGCACAGAGGGCACAGTGCTCTGTCCATGCCGCGTGCGTCCCCAGCCAGCCACAGTGGCCATTTTGCCAGTCAACTTGGTGGTGGGCGGTGGCAGACAAACGGGTATGATGTGCTGCTTGTAAACCACATTACGATCGAGTCGTATAAGCGCCACATCGTTCTTGAAATCAGCAGGATTGTAGTGTGGGTGCACCTCCTTACGCTCAATGCCGTACTCCTCGTGGTTGAAACGCTCCTCCTGAGCACGAACATCCCATTCACCTAGGCGAATCTTCATATTGGAGTTGGTGGTGCTACAAGTAGTTGAGATGAAGTAATTCTTCGATTGGGAGTTCATTTCTAAGCTACTTACGTGGCCACACAGTGGGCAGCTGTAACCACCCAACGGTTGGAGATTAATGCACCACCGCAGCTAAGTTTGCGCGTGAGGAAACCACTTTTGATGAGTGCCACCTGCCAGGGATGCGAGCCAAAGCCCGTGGAATGACCACCAACAATGCGATTGGAACGAGAATAAACCTCGCCGCAGCCTGTGAAGAGTTTTTTTAATAAAATAAATTATTTAAATGTAAAGAAATGAAAGTTTAACAAAAGTGAGAGCAAAGCTCAGTGAGTGCAAGCTAAAAGGTTGAATGGTGTGTGTGTGTGTGTGTGGTGCATAGAAAGAAAAACTTGCTGAGGTGCCAACAAATACAAAGAGGAGACAGAAAGAAGATAGTAAATGACTACAGATGAGTTGATTTAGTACCCGGAACAGGACGATAGCCAGCATCGTTGTAGCCGCCACCACTGTCGTACTCATCCACCGCCTCGCCGGCATTCAAATCGAGCACATTGCCCACCGCAAAGGGCTGTGCTTGTGGTTCATGTGGTGATGATGGTGGTGGTCGTGTTATGTCACCGCTCTCCGGCGGTGCATCCGCATCAAAGAAACTATCCAGATGATTGGTAATGCCCAAATGATTCGTGTCATGCTGTTCCCAGCTATTCAAACTGGAGGATGTGGGACGGTGCAGAGATGAGCCAGAGACGGAACTGGAGCCGGAACTAGAGATGGGTTTATAGGGATTGCCGCTGCTGCTGCTGCTGTAAGTCGGTCGCTTTGTGCTGTAGTAGGCGTGGCTGGGATAGACGGGGCGTGTGGATGATGACGAGGCCGATGACAGGCCGTTGTTGCTGTTGCTGTTGCTGTTGTGCTGCGTCTGATGTTGATGATGATGATGGTGATGTGCGGGCTTATTGGCCGTTGGCGACAAATCGGGATAAATGTCGTGCAAGTGTATTATGTCACCTGTATATAAGAATCATCATGATGTTGCAGTTTTCCTCTATGCACAACAAGGTCTATATAGTGTATATATATATATATGGTACTTTTGTGTGTATTCCCTTTATAAACTGGGGTCAACTTTCGCCACGAAATGAAAGACTCGAGTAATCATAATAAAAATTAAGAGTGGATTGCGCCTTGAAGGGAACTTTGCACGACTTTATTATGTCACTGCAGTCAATGAAGTCGAAATTAAAGTCTCGACTTTACCACTTTACCACAAATTGACCAACTGCCCATGACTGAAACAAAAAGACACAAACACGACAACTTTTCGCACGTAATTCAAAAACCAAAAAACAACAACAAAAACTAGGGGAGAAGAAAGAGAGAGAGAGAGAGAAGAAAGAGTCACAGAACAGCAAAACTTGATTAACACTTTCTTAAAGGTTTATTTCGACTTTTATTTTGTATGGCGTAACTTTAGTTGCTGTGATTTTTCCCACATTTCTGTCTGACGCGCAAAACAAATAAATAAATAAAAAAATTATATGAGGAAAGAAGAAGAAATCAAAGTCGAAATAAAACTCGTTGCAGGCGAATTGAAATTGAAACAAAAGCAACGAAAATTTCACTTTTCAAATGCGAAAAACGTTCACCTTCGTTTATTTCCGCAAGAAGTGGAAGAAGAGGAAGAAGAGGAAGAGGAGGAAGAAGAAGAAGAAGAAGAAGAAGAAGAAGAAGAAGCAGAAGACGAAGACAGACTTTGCCCACATTTTGGCCTTTTCATTGTCGCATCTTTTCGGTTTTACTTTAGGAAAATTTTACACTCGACTGACACGCAGACCCCAAAACAAAATAAAAACTTTAAAAAAAATTCCCAGAAAGCGGCAAACAGCATTTTACCCCTTCGAAAGAAAGTGAAGAGACAGAACTCACATCGTTATGAGCTTCAAGAAAATTACCCCAAAAAAAAGAAACGTCTAAAAGGTAAATTCAAGTTTTTGGCTCATTTTTTAATGGGCATCAAAAAATTTCCATCAAGAATTATTTATAACATGTTGTAATTCATTGTTGTTGTTGTTGTTGTTGTTGCTGTGATTTGTTTGTGTTGCTGTGCAACAAGTATGTACATAAAAAAGCCAAAAATGAAGCCTAGAAAATTAAACAGAGCACAACAAAATGGCAGCAAGTTGCTGAGTAACTGTATTTCTATCTACCTTTATACATGTGTGTGTGTGAGTGTGTGTGTGGCATAATAGTTGTTGTTATTGGTTTTAGTTTGGCTAACAAGATTACGATATAGCAACTGCACTTGATTGAAAGCCAAAAAAACTAATGGAATTCAAAGTGCAATATCGAAACTTAACTAACAATTTAATTTGTTTAAGTGGAAGTTTTAAGTTTTCTTAAGACAAGGTTGAAAGACAGAAGAAAGTGGTACGAAAATGAATTGAAATTTTCTTGCTTTTAATCAGTTTTGAAGATTTCAAGTAGCAAAGAGATATTTTAGGGTCCTCTTCAAAGAGAAATATGAAATTTTCATGAAATATAGAAAATGGAAAAGCTTTCATTTTCCCCCAACGGACTTAAGAAAATAATTAATATATGTTTAGTTAAATACTTTCAATAAATTTATTTTAAAGTAGCAACATTTATTTATAATTTTTTGTATCTTTTTTTGAAACTTCTTTCTTTTAACTTTATTGAAGACACTCTTTAAAGCAAACTAACGTTAAATCAACAACAATTTGTGTTTATTTATTTAACAATTTATTGTAATTACATTAAGTAAACTGTATATTCAATTTGCAAGCTTAACAAATTGAGATTGTCATCTAGTTGATGACATAATGTGCTTTATGCCCATTTGTTGTCCTGCTCGAATGCTCCCTGATCGACATGTTTAATGGTCTACCATTGACACCTTTCAGTTGGTTAACTCCACTGAATTTGCTAATGTCAGTGCAATGCTTCTGCCTGTGGCTCTAAGAGTGTATGTGTGTGTGTGTGTGTGTGTGTAGGCAAAGTCGAGCAATTTGTTGTCATTTTCGAAATGCGAACTAATTTATTGCGCTATTATATGTGGAATTGCATAACTCGAAGCGCAACAATTTGCAATTTTCTTAAGTTAAGAAAAAAAAACCAAAGAGCACAAAGTAACTGGAGGATAATGATAAATGGGAAGGGGAATGGGAATGGGGGTGGGAGTGGGAGTGGGTAAAGCAGTTGGGCTGGCGAAATGGCAATGGCATTTAGAATCACAATCATTTTCTACTCACTTGTATTGTTGACCGGCGCCGCATGTGGACTCTCCTCGGCATCGAGATCTTTGTCCACACAGCATGACCAGATCATGCCGCCGGAGCAAAGATCTAGCGGTTTACCGCCACCTAAGACGCACGAGATGGACAGGCCACACTCGAATTTGTGGCCACGGAAGCGGCACGATTGAGGAATCACTGGAAGAAAGACCAAAGACACGATTAGTGGCACGCACACACACAAGTTAAGAGACACAGAAATAAAGAGTTAAAGATTCAATTGTTGGTACTTCGGGATAGCATCTCCATGACGCTGTTCTCGCCATAATAGCCGGTGCCACTGCGTCGCGACAGTGCGTCCAATATGAGCATGTCATGCTCCTGCTGAGCAGTGGGATAACCCAAGGCAGCCACACTGGAGGACAGTGAGAAGATAACGGCAAGTGTTAGCCAATTATCCTTGCTGTGGCTATGTGAATCTGTTCGTCTGCACGACATGATCAACTCCTGGAGCAAGGAGTGTCCAACGAGGACAGGAGAGCGGCAACAACTACTTTATGTACTTTCACTTTCATTCACTGTTTTTTTTTTTAATGCGTTCACTTTCTTTTCGCTTGGTGCGTAATCAAAACAATCCTTTTGATAAGGATTTCACTTTTGTTTTCATTCAATCAGCGACTTTCTTGTCGTTTCGTCTGAGCTACGCATGCGCAACGGAACGCAATTTTCACGGCACGCGGCGCACGAAAAGAAAATTGTAATAACAAATAACGGGGCTTTTCGGTCTGCTCAGCTGTAGCTGAAAGCAAAAATCCAATAATAAAAAAAAAGCCAACCGCACGTCGGGAAATTCAACTCAGAACTAAGGCAAAGTTTTGTGTCTGCGACTCGACGAAGCTGCCAAAAGAGTTTTGCTCGCATTTCGCCATTTCACTGAAGACACGCGAGCGAAGAGAGTATGTGAGCGCAACAGTGTGTGAGTGGGTAAGCGGGAGTGAGAGAGGGAGAGCCACAACGAGTTTGTTGTCAAAGCTTAGCAACATGTTGCCAAAGCTTAGCAACATGTTGCCAACTCAATGTTTTGACTTTAATTGGGATTTTGCCGTTTCTGTTTTACTTTTATTGGTCAAGGTTTCTTTCGGAGTAGTGAGTACTCGTACGTGTGTGTGTGTGTGTGTACTCGTACTCGTATTCGATCACAAAATAATCTATAATCTATATATAACATGTTTGTTGTTTAACACTTTCGAATGTCGCCTGCAATTGTCGTTAATTGCAGTTGATTTTCCTGCTCCCGAGCAGTTTTTAACTATACATATCTTGGAAAATACTTTTGCTTTTAGTTTTTCATTGTTTTTTTTCTTTGCCAGTTTTCTTTTGTATACGGATTTTCTATATTACATGGCTGACTACGACATGCCATTGAACTTGTGCTGCAATTTGCGATCATATTATTTTACCATTTGTCAGTGTATAATATACAGTTATCTGGTCACTTGATATTTTTCTTATAATCGCTTTTTTGTTGTTGTTTTTGAAAATTATTTTAATGGCCCCATAAGACGCGCTTTCATTTGGTGCACAGAATGGACAATATGTTAATGTCGCCTCTCTGTCCATTAAATAATTACTCAGTTTCATCTTTAACTTCCAAGCGTTTCTCGGACTAATTGGTAATCGTGTTTTACTTGTTGTTGTTGTCTCTGTTTCTGCTGTTGTTAATGCTTTTTGGAAAGTCCAATTAAAGCTGTACACATTCACTAAGTGTCTGTAATCTGCTGGTCACTGGGCGTATTAAGAATCACACAATTTAAATCGTTTTCACACTCATAAAAAACTTCCCTCACTTTCCCTATACAATTTTTTATAGTTTGATAGAAATTTGTTGGCTGTGATTCACGATGTGAACTTGACATCGTATTGATGGTTTTAAGCTCAAGGTTAACTAATATGTAAATTATATAATTGTTGAATGTGTTCCAAAGTAGGGGAAGGGAAGGGTTAGACAACAATATTTCTTGATTATGATCAATAAATTGAATGACTTAGGCAACAAACTTTGAGTAGAGCAAAGTAAGAAGTGATAAGACCACTAATCATAGTTAGAATCTACTCAAATCAAAAGACTTGGAGAACAGACTCCCATACTTACAATCAAGCTCATCGAAGAACTTGGCCTGTTTGGGTAAATCCTTATCAATGGCCTGTTTAAGCTCTGGTGTAATCACCGCATTATACTTGGCGTTGTTGCTGTTGTGTGCGGCATTCAGGCAGCGGGACAGACAGATGACAATTAACAGCAATATCAGACGTCTTGTTGGCAGCTGTAGTTGTTGCTGTCTCTGTCTCTGTTGCTGTCTCTGTCGCTGTAGCAGCTGCCGTGCAATTGAGCGCATTTTGCAATACTTTCGTAGTTGTTTTTAAAAGTTGTTGTAGTTGTTGTAGCTGTTGTTGTTGTTGTCTTGTTTGTCTGCGATTTTGTGCAATTTGTGTGTGTTTCACTTAATTCACGTAGCGGCGCGAGTTTTTGATTGAATAATCGCTCGTTTGCATAGCATTCGGTGGGGAGTTTTAAATTAAATTAAATATACTACAAGCAAAACAATAACAATTTTTGTTTTATTTGGTTATTTTTGTTAATGTTTGGCAATAATTCACAGTGCATATTTCGCGGCCATTTTAATAAATTAACAATTTGTGTACACGCACATTTTGGTTGCTTTTATTGTAAGTCCAGACGGTGCGAGGGTGTGCGACTGTGTGTGTGCGAGGTTGTGCGTTCAAAACCAAAACGGTTTTTATTTATTTTTTTGACGTTGGATACCCGCACGGACTGATCGTTCGCGAACAGTTTGCGGTAACGTCAAAACACTTAATAAACAGTTGGCTGACAAATTCAAAATCAAAAAGCCATCAACACCGCTCACCAACACACACACAGTAACATACACACACACAGGTATACCAACACTCACGCACAGACGCCGCAGAGACGTCGCAACATTGGCTATTGAGTAATAAGCAAGCGCCCAAAAGAGTACAAAACAGAGACTGCGACTGCCAGTGTGAGTGTGAGTGTGAGTGTGTGTGTGTGGAGAGTCACACTCGCATCGAAATCGAAAGTGAAAAGAAAAGACAAAACAAGAAAAGACAAGTCAAGACAAGACGTGGCCTCCGAGCAAAGACAGCAACTTTTGTCGCTCCTTTGGCAATTGCATGTCGTATGTTACTTAGTTACTGCTCTGTCTGCTGCTGCTGCTGCTGCTGCCTCTGCCGCTGCCGCTGCCTCTGCTGTTGGCATGACTAATGTTTAATTTGGAGCTCACACTTACAAAATGTAAAGAAGCAGAAGAAGATGAAGCAAAGGCAGCAGAGAAAAAAAAGAGGAAGTCAAGCTTTGCCACCAATTTGTGGACTGCCAAGTAATTTTCTGTTAAACAGTCGAACAAAAAATCAACAAAAATTGTACAAATTGCAACAGGAAAAACCAGCAGACATCCAGCTGAGTATCGACTCATACTCAGTGTCGAATTCAGAGACAGAGTCAGGCAACGAAGCGAAAGCCAAAACGCATACAAACATCTTATTTCAAGTTTATCTCAAGCGTGAAATATCTACAGAAACAATAAAACACGAATGCAACTAGCAACTTGCAACTTAAAAATAATAATAATTGATATGAACAAAGCCCAAATAATTGATTGCCACTTAGAGCAAGGCGATTGAGGCGGATTTAATATTGATGAGTTCATGGAAAACTATTGATTGATTGACACACTTGTAGTTATCAAATCAAAGCTACAATCAGATAATATTACTTTAAAAATCAAGTGGGGAAAGGCTACAGTCGAGCAAGACGACTGTAAGAGACCCTGTACTCTTTCTAGCGCGCATTTTCGACCGATTTGTCCTATGGAAGCTATAGGCTATAGTTGTCCTATCTGGATTAAACCTCTACTCTACTCTACTCTCTACTCTTCTTTAGAGTACGGGGTCTAAAAAAAAGTAAATAACAATCCGAAAATTAACGTAACATAATTGAAGTATATTGGGCAATTGACAGATGGCAGATGGCACTCAAAATGTGTTTGACTTCAAGCGTCTTAATGTGTTTAATGTACAAATTATGATTGGTGTTGCTATTGTTTATTTAGATGTTGCTGTTGTCGTGGCATTTATGGCATACACACTAAATGGGAAATGGGCCAGCACAGCGAATGCCAAGTGACATAACAAAGCAAAATTTGTTGTACGTGTTGCAAAGTGCGTAATTCAATTCCAAATGCAACAGTTGAAACAAAACGTTCAAGGTCGGTCACCCACACCCAGGTAAACCAGGTAAATCAAGTTAGATTACAACAAAATAGGCACACTTAACTACATAATAATATTTAATAAATCTAATAAATTATATATTGTTATTATCGTTGTTGTTGTGATTGCACATGGCCATTGCTTAATGCTACACGGCATAAACTAATGAGATTTGCTTATTGGGCTACAGTTCATTGTGTGCTACGACATCCTCCACCCAACGCAGACTCTTCTGCAGATTATGATAGATGCCCGGCTGATGATCCACGCCACAGCCAAAGCCGGCGCTTGTTATGCCCACGAGCACAAAGCGTCCACGTTCCTTAACAATTAATGGCCCACCAGAGTCGCCTGTAAGCATAGCAAATGAATTAATCAAACCTTTTTAGTCTCTAACTAAATGTAATCACAGTTTAATTATATTAAAAGTAAACAGTTTAGTTTTAGGGAGCATAACAGTTGACACCAGCACTGTTAGCTGCACCACTGTTAAGCGCTTAACAGAGCTCTTATATGTGTCAGCCCAAAAGTATGCTACACTTTAAATTCTATACGTACCGAGACAGGCATCCATGTGGCCGTCCGAGTGGCCAGCACAAAACATTTCCGACTTGATTTCCACATTGATCTGCTTGCTCTCATGCCAGCGTATGCAGTCCAAGGTGGCTGTAAAAAAGCTAAATTTTAATAAATTTCCAATTTTAATTGCTTGGTACTTACAGATTATTGGCACACTGGCCACTTGCAGCATATTTGTGCCCGCATGTCCCATATGCGCCTCCGTCTTGCCCCAGCCGGCTATAAGACCCTTACGTCCAATCAGTCTAATTGGATATTGTGGCAGGCAAATGGGCAATATGTGCTCACTAAAGGCCGTGGGACGAGCTAATTTAAGTAATGCCAAATCATAGCGATCCGGCTGTGTGATGCGAAAGTTGAAGCGTGGATGTATGATCTTCTGGAGCACGCTGTGCTTCTCCACGGGCAATGGCTCATGGATGTGACCCAAATTCTGTGTGTCCAACTCACCCAAAAACACAGTTATATCGTCCAGCTGTGCTTGTTGTATGCAATGCGCTGCAGTTGCCACCATATTCGCCGAGATGAGCACCCCACCGCACTGATACTCCGCTATGCGTATGTGTGCCAGCCACGGATACTCGGCAAACTGTGCTGGTCGACCGCCAATGATGCGCTTCTGCAGCGTATTCTGTGCTGTACGCGGCATGCCGCATTCTGGCTGCAACATCAACAATGAGATTAGTTCATAATTCTTGAGCATAATTTATGATGGCATCGAGGGCATGAAGATAACATATAAACTGTGGAAAACTCGTTTTTTCATTGTTGGCTTTGATCACACGCTGTGTGACTTTTATGCTGTCTGAGAAGTCAATGTGTTAGCATAGTTTTGGCCAAGTCTTCTCAAGCTTTAGACTCAGTAATTAGTCTTATTATGTCTTACACAATTCTGCTGGGGGTTTTCTAAGTATTACTCTTTTGATCCCCCTTTTCATTTCATTCCAATTCCCTTCATTCCTCTCTCTTTCCCTCCCTCTTTCCTGGCTCTTTTCTTCCTCTTCTAAGTTCCTCCCTCTTTCCTTCGACGCTTTTCCAAACTCACCGCTCTTTACCGTTCCCCATAAATTCCTTACTCACTGCTAGCCAAACTCTGTAGTCTAGTGTAATTTACCGATTCCGACTGACAGCTGTCACTCACCTTGACATTGTGCAGCTCGTTATCATCACGGCGTCGCAGCATAATGCGTTTGGGCAGACTATTCAGATTCATCTTAAATTTACCATAATCAACAAGATTCTCCAGCGGTGATTGATGCTGATGCTGATGCAGATGTTGATGCTGCTGCGAATGAGGTTCGGCAACGCAGCAGCTGAAGAGCCATTTGTTGCTGCCACAGCCTTTGGCGTGCTTGCCCCCTTGTAGCCAGCAGGAGAAGCTTAGCTTACAAGGCCAGACTCCGCTCTGATGCACACACTCTGCAGGCACACCCAACAATGTGTTGAGTATACCTAAACGAGGAGAGAAGAGTTGTCACTTAGCTGGAGAGGATTAGATCTCAATGAATTTGAGCACTTACTGGCACTCATTGGTTCTAATTGGGAGAGCAGCAGGCAGAGGCCAAGCAGCAGCAAATCACAATTCCATTTGCGGTACATTTCGCAGTCGCAGTCGCACTGTCACTGTCACTGTTCACAGAGTCACGAGTCACAGTCACCGTTTTGGAGTTTGCTTTTAACACAGTTTAGCTGACAGTTAAATTCGAGTGTTGTTTATTGTTGTTGTTGCTGTTGTTGTTGCTGTTAATGAAAGCATGACAATTTCTTATTCACTTTTATGTCGTCGCTTTGTTATTGTTGCTGCTGCTGCTGTTGTTGTTGTTGTTGTTGTAGCTATTGGTGTTGGTGTCTTCTGCTTTTCCATTTCGAGTGTTATTTCTACTTAGATTTCTTATGACTGTTGCTCCACTTTTACTGCTCGTTTCTTATTGTTATTGTTGTTGCTCTCGATGACTCACAAAGCGGGCGAGTTATTCCAGCGGTAAGAATCAAAGATGATTGTGTCCTTGATAGTCCCAAATGGGTCAGCAGACGATCAAAAGCAGAACTGTGCCAATCCAAGCGACTTGGCACAGTTTTTCAGCTCCAGCTCAGTAGATTTTTTACAATTATGGCATGTCTTTGCCTTGGCTTTAAAGCAGCAGCAACAACCGCACGCGTTGCTGGCCAGAATCAAACTGGGTGCTGCTTAAAGCCTCTGCCTCAGTTAGACTCACGGCCTACAGACTCAGCTGCTGATCTTTTTCTTACCATTAGCAGTAGCTGCGTGCCAACAGGTTGAATTGCTGTTGTTGTTGTTGTTGTTGTTGTTGGCATTCGCATCTTGATCTTTGGGCGCACACTTGTTCTTTGTTCTCATTTATCCATCTGCTGCTGCTGCTTCTACTGCTAGCAGAGTTGGCGCTTCTTTGGCGCTAATTATTACGAAATGCCGGAAATGTTTGCCAACTCAAGTTATAATTATTTGATGCGACATAATTGCAAACAATTGCTGAGAGACGAGAGAGGAGAGCTGACAGCTGAGAGCTGAGAGCCATTCATATTCAGTTTTATGTTTGGAAATGGGAGCAATTATATTCCTTGCACTTCTTTCTCATAGGAAATGGTCCAAACAAGCGTCAAATAAACTGTGCTAATTTATGTAAACAGAGTTTCCCAGGCCATAAAGTTTAGATAGATTGACAGTAAGAGTATCTAGCAGTCGCTTAGACTCAACTAAAACATTCCCCTAGTCATTTTGGGTTAAGTTGGAATGTTCCATTCTTTGGCGTTACTTTCTAAAATATATATTAGCATAACAAATATGCTTTTCAAATCTTATGAAATATTTGATAGCAGCAGGCGATTTGCTTTGTTGTCAGTCTCTGGTAAATCGCTTGAACAAAACTAGTAACTAATACTTAAAATTTGGCTTTGACCAACAAACTCGACACAGTCAATCAATAATTGTTAGTAAAATAAAACAATAATATTCGAAACATAAACCACAAAGTCGAAATTAAATTAGTTTGAGCTCTTCTCCACACACACACACACACACATGGCAGGCAAGGCAAAAGCAATAGCCCCTACGGAGGCAGCGGCTGCAGCAGCAGCAGCAGCAGCGGCAGCTCAAGCGGTGGCAGCACAGGAAGCAGCTGCCGCATGTGGCAACAGCATTGCGTATGTGCAATGTCAGAATCTCAAGTATAATGCCATCATTATCGGTTGGCTAGGTGTTATCATATCGAGCGTAATGGTCTTTAGCTCCATGATGATCATTAACATGCAAACGGATATCGAATTGTTGATTAAACAATTGCTGCTCAACCATGCCACAGACAAGGAGCAGCAGTTTCTGATGAATCGTAGGTCTTGCCACCAAATAAACTCCTTTCTTTTCTAAATCGAATTTCTTTCAGTTTTGGCTGCTTTCAGCACAGTTACCTATGGTCTGTCCCTGATTAACTTAGGCGTCAGCCTCTTGCTGCTCATTGGTGTGGCACGGGTAAGTGGCAAAGTGGCAAGGATTCTCTATGTTGAAGCTCTCCTCTTTTGCTTACAGGACTCGAGCAGTCTGCTCTATCCTTGGCTAATATATCATGGCGTTATGTTCGGTTTTGGACTTTATTTGGGCGTATTTTATGCCATGGCCGGTCTCTTTATCGATCTGTCTAGTTTCTTAATGTGTTTGCTTGTCTTTGCGCTTGTCTTAGGTGAGCTCCAGTTACTGTCCATCTCTAGACCTTTCCAAATTAAGTACTCCTTCCCCCTCTGCAGTGATCTATTATAAGATCTATCATGAAATATTCACTCTCTTTCGTGTTATGCAACAGCAGCTGCACTGCACTGGTCCACTCTATTGCCAGGATGCGGAACATGCTTGGGCTGCCAATATGCCGTATACGCCGCTTTATGTGCCACGCCTGGCGCTCAAGTAACAATTGTCCGATCAATTATACAGTGCGTATACTTAATAAAAGTTTCTAAATTTGATTTAAACATTTACACAATTTATTTACACACAAATTAGTTCATAAATAGTTTAAAATTACGTAACAGCGCATATGACTAAGTAAATTAATTAATAATTAATTTATAGTTTAAGTAAAATTTAATTTTAAATTTCTTTTGCTTTTGTTTTTGTTCTTTTCTTGTATCAAAATTGCATTCTAAATTCTAGCGAACGCAGCTTCCCACTCCTTGTCTTAAGCTTATCTTTCATAATTTGTTGATGAATTAAGTTTATGCATAAATAAAAAAATTAATTAAAAAATAATTAAGGAATGCAAAGAAGAAGAGACAAAGGAAACCGGAAGTGAATTCTATATACAAAAAGGTTGCTCCAATTTGATTGGAGCTGAAATAAATTAGCTTAAATATTGGTTGTTAATCCGACCACATATGATATCCAGTCCACAGTGTATGCCAGACGGTGATAGATACCCTGTAAATGGGTTGGAAGTTGAAATTAATACTTTTCTTGACTTTTGAGGCTTAACACTTACGGGCTGTCCACGTGAGGCGCAGGAGTAACCCGCGGAGACGACACCTATCAAATACCAGCGACCGTTCTTCTCATGCATCAGTGGACCACCGGAGTCCCCTTGGCAGGAATCCTTGCCGCCATTGCGATAGCCGGCACAGAGCATCTCCTGGTAGATGACCACATTGATGCCATTCTGTCGATGCCAACGCTCGCAGATGCGATTCTCGATCACAGGCACATCCACAGCCTGCAACGTCTTGGGCCTCAAACGTGAGCCAGGATTCAGGGCGCCCCAACCGGCTGCCCAGCCAAATTTACCCAAAAAGTCCTCGTTCTTTTCGGGCAGACAAATGGGTGCTGCAATTGGTAATAAGCAAATTTTAAGTAGACGTCTTTTTTGTCAGTGTATTCACTGCTTACCTATGTGTGGCATGAAGTGCACTGTCCGCTCCAGCGTCAAGACGGAGACATCAAAGCGATCCGCTTGCGGTGTGAACTTGAAGTACGGATGGACATCGATGCGACGGACCCCAAAGGTGTAGGCGGGCAGCGGTTCCACGGCCGAGTTGATCACATAGTCACCCAGCGTGACGTGCACCTGACGGGGCGTGGCACGTGCCACACAATGCCCGGCAGTGACCACATGCCGTCGCGAGATCAACGATCCGCCACATCTGCAATGAAAACACAATGGTTAGAGGAAAACATTTGGTACTCAGTGTATTGTGGGCGAACTTACCTGGAGGAACCAATGCGTATGTATGCCTGCCAGGGAAAGGAGCCAAAGCCGGCATCATCACCGCCCACAATGCGACGCTGGGCGGTCTGCTTGGCCAGCGAAATGCCACAGCCTGTCGGAGAGGGGAGAGACAAGGGGCAAGAGGAGATCAAAATAAGAGAAAGAGAGAAAGGGAATTGTGTTGGGTTAGCAGTCAGGTCAGGGACTGAGAGAGAAATTAAATTATGGCACAAGAGTTAGTAGCAAACTTGGCAAACAGAAGCGTTAAAGTGAGCTTGGTTAGAGGCAGGCCAAGTAGGTGTACATGTGTGTGTGTGAGTGTGTGTGTGTGAGTGTCTGTGTAAAGCCGCTTGGAAACTGCCCGCAATTTGTGTGATCTGTGAACTGTGTGTGATCTGTGAGCTGAGGAGGCAGCTAAAGTAAAACTTTCTAGTCTCGCTGCTCACAGTTGGTCGGTGGAGAGGGGAGTGGTAAGGGGGGCAGTGGCAGTGATAAGTGATAAAGGTCAGTTGGTTTATTCTCGTAGGTCTCGCTCTGGTCGTGGAGCTCTCTTGGCATGCCGTTAAATGAAGTGTAAATGTGTCCAAATTATCATCAAACTTTGCTAATAAAAAATCATGCGCATGCTCACAATAAAAAAATGTTTGTCTCACTCTTTCTCTTCCTCTCTCTCTCTCTCTCTCCCTTCCATACTTTTTCCCACTGCACTTGACGCCTCTTTTGAGAGGCGTGTCTACTTCGTTGTTGTGCTTTGTAGTTTTTGCTATTGTTTATTATTTTTAGTAGAGTGTCTTAAAGTTACCAACAAATTGCAGCTTAATTAAAGCAGACTACGAATTTATGGTGCAACAACAATAGCAGAAGAAAACGATAACGATTACAATAACGATAACGATTACAAACAAATCATAAAGCAAAGCAAACAAAACAAAACGAATCAAAATTACTTTTGTTAGACAAACGAAAAAAACTAAAAAAAAATTATTGAAAAATAATCGCATGCAAAAATATATAAACAGTATTTTTTAAATTCAATTCAGATCCAAAAAGATGCAAGTTGGATCCTATTTTGAAGTAGTTATTGTGGTTTAATTTTAGTGTGCACGTGCTTGAACTATAAGTTTGTTGTTGCAAATTTTGTTTTTGTTGGTATTTTTGGTATTTTTTTGGTATTTTTTTGGTATTTTTTTGGTATGTTTTTGGTATTTTTTTGGTATTTTGTTTTTGAGTAGACGCTGCCAAACTCACTGGGTTCGTTGTTGACCGGTCCATAATTCTTTAGCGGCAAATCGGTCAGATCAACCGTATTGCCAACATAGTCCGAGCTTCGCAAATTAGCCGATTTGGCGGTGCGATGGCAACAGCCCCGCAGCAATCCATTGCAAGTGCCCTGTATGAGGCCACCCGATAGCCAGCAGCCTAAAAAGAACTCACAGGTACCGCCGCGATGCTGGCACTCCATGTCCGTTGTGATGTCGACTGTCGGAATTGGTTTGGGGAAATGTATTTCATGATCAGAGCAACATGTAGGTGGTGTATGGTGGTGAGTGTATGTGTGTGTGATGGGTGTTTAACACATGTGAAGAGAGAGAGAGAGAGAGAGAGAATTTGGGGAAATTTGTTGGGACAATTAGGCCTAGTGCAAGCAGTTCCCAGCAGCAACAGCCACAGCAGCAGCAACAACAACAGCAGCAGCAACACTAACTGAAGCTTAACTTAGTCAACAAAATCCAAAATTTTCACTTTCGATTTTGTTTAATTTGTATTTTTGTTTAGTTTTATTTTTTTAGGACTGTCTCCTACCTTTCTCCTTGAATGTGCTAGCAGATTGGGGACTACTCGTGGCCTCCGCTGCATTGTCCAACTCCTGCAGGCTGTAATCATTGCGCACATCCTGTACAGCTGCCAATTCATTGATGCCAAAGTTTTGATCTCTGCGAGGGGAGAAAGGGGGTGGAAGACATGAGTGGGTGTTATAGCAGACTTAGATCAATAAAGGATTAGAAACTATGTAACTTCTATATGCTCTTCCTTTCTCCTCTTCCAAACTTACCTGAAAGCAATGTTGTCGCTAAAGTAGACACCAGTGCCGGATGGTGCACTGCCTCCTCCGCTGGGTCCAGTGGTGCCGACATTGTCGTTGCTGGGGAACACAACACGAGGGCTGCGTGAAGACTTGTAGGGAAAGTAGCGACTCTTGCGGGAACTCTGGTAATCCCCAGGTCCTACGTACTCTGTAAACGCCTTTTGGGGTCCAAACTGTCGTACGGGACTGGGTCCAGTGCGGAATTCCGTATCACCGAAGTAGAGGCCACGCTGTAGGCGCTGGGGCAACGCTGTGATGGGTCCATTGATGTCTCCAAACTTGGTAACATCGTCGCGATAATGTTTTCCAGCTGCCACGGCGGCATTGAGTGTATGAGGCTTCGAGTTGGCCACCAAACCGGGAAACTCGAAACTGGAGGGCGACACATCCGAGTCAAAGTACAGTTGCCTCGTGTGACGCGACTCGTGTTGCTCATACTGAGTGGGCGTTGGTGCCGAGTCCTCACTGTAGGGCTGAGGATCGTAGCCGACGCCAGCGCCTACTCCCGCACTAGTCTCCTCAAAGATGGGACTGTCCTCGCGGTACGCCTGTGGATAGAACGGATTTGCCGGCTTCAAACTGTAGCTGGGAAACTGGAAACCCACACGACGACTCGTGTTCTCCGGCTCAGCGTATTCCAGTTTGTCCGTAGAGCTTGCGGCAGCCACAAGATCACTGCGTTCCGTGCGTTCCTGCTGCTGCTCCTGGAGCTGCGCCTGTGCAGCCAACTCAGCGCCAAATTCATGTGCAGCGGCTGCAACGCCATCTGCCGGTGGCCCCAGAGCTGCCAATGTGGCATTGTGACTTGGTCGCAGCTGCAGCAAAGTGGCCGCCGTGCCCGACTCCACCTCCGACTGCAGCGGAATGTACATATAGTTACGTCTCCGTCCCTGACGGGTCACATTCTCTGGCAACGTGGGCACCAGTTGCTTGGGTATAGTTATCAGCTCACTTTGTGGCAACTCCACCGATGGGGCGGGTATAATCTCGACATCGGAGCGACGCTGGGCCACAGTTGCTGCTGCTACCTTGGAGTTTCGGGCCGTGCGATAGGAACCAAAGGATTGCACAATGCTACCATCTGTGCGCTGTCGCACATCCTTGAAACTGACGTCATCCTGTTGACTAAATCTCTGATACGGTGCATACAGATTACGTGCTGTTGGCGCTGCTGTTGCTGCCGTGCCAAACGCTGCTGTTGTTTGCCACGGCGCCAACTGTTGACCCGTCAGCAGCGCTGTCGATATCGTCGAACTGGGCGCTGTGGCATGTCCAACGTGCAACAGGCAGCTCAGAAGCACTCCGAGACTCAGTTGTTGCCAACTGTTGCTGCTGCTGTGACATCTACTGCTGCTGCTGCTGCAGCTGCTGCTGCTGCTGTAGTGGCTGTGTTGGCGTTGCTGGCGGCGGTGGTTATTGCTGTTGTTGTTGGTCACTAACATTTTACATTGAGCGGGATGAGCGTGTATGGTTGTTGTTGTTGTTTTGGTTGCTATGGTGGTAATGACACTGCTGCCAATTAAGTTGCAGCTGTGCAACTTCCTGCTTGTGGCAGTTGCTGTTGCAGTTGCTACTGCTGCTGCTGCTGCTGTGGTTGTTATGGCGATTTTGAACTTGAACGTTGCCAAGCCAAATGCTGGCCCGTTTCGATTTTCTTATGCTCCGTTGCGCCAATGTTGTTGCTGCTGCTGCTGTTGTTGCTGTTGTTGCTGTTGCTGGCAACTGCGTGCCGCGTTCATTGATCTTTCTCTCTCTTTCTCGCTCTCCACAGGTTTTTCAATCGACGCTTATCTTTTTTTAGTATTTTTTTGGGATTTTCCGGCGCCCGATGCTGTGCGACGCGTTGTTACAATTCAGTTTCGAGGAGTCGACGAAGCTGCCAATTGGGTTTGTGCCTGCCGCGGATATCTCGTGTGGCAAGTTGCTGTTGTTGTTGTTGTTGGGTGGTGTTGGTGGTGGTGTTGCGGTTATTGGACTCCTTGCCTGCAGCTCTGGGGTGTGTTTCGGGTGTATCGGGTGTGTGTGAGTGTGTGTGTGTGTGTTAAGTTTTCTTGTATGTTTGCTGCTCCAATGGCAATTATGGCAATTGCTGTTGACGCTTCAACAGCCGACGTTTCATGTGGTTGCATTCATGATGATCTTGCAACAACGACGACGACGACGACAACAGCAACAACAACAACTGCAGATCGACAGCCACAAATTACTTCCTTAATTGCCTGCAAGACACAAGAAATTTAACGTTAACGGATTGCTATTTACGTATATGAAAAGAAAACAACATTTTGGCCATTAAGTGGCTTCAGGCCTGAGACATTCAATGTGGGTGTGTTTGGCTTGAGAAGAGTGTGTGGAACAAGGCGGTGGGCGTGGCTGGCCATTAGCTACAGCTACAGCTACAGCTACAGCTACAGCTAAATGTTCAAATGAGCTTTCATCTGGCAGTTTTAATCAACGATTTGCGCATTAAATGCACATTAAACCGACAACAAATTAATTGCAAATTACTGACTTAAGCATCAGCTTGTACTATCAACTGCTGGCATGCAGCATCAGCAGCAACAGCAACAGTTGTTGCCACATGCGTTTCCTCGGACACAAACAGCAGCTGACTTTTGGCAACAGCGCCAAAAACCAAAGAAAATAAAAAAAAAAAACCAGTTAACAAAAAATAAAAGTCGCCTCGAATCGCTGGAAAGCGGCTAAATTCGCATTGCTTTTATTTTTAGTTTGTTTTACGTTTTTACGTTTTTCTTTTTTTTTGGTTTTTCTTTTACCATTTTCCATTTTCTTTTGGCGCTTTTTAAAGTGAGTTTTACGTTTAACGATAGAAGGAAATGAATGACTGCAATAAAAGCAAATCCAAACTGAAATTGCATTCAAAATGCGCTACAATCAAAACTGTAGAGCATTTCACTTCGTTTAGTCAACATGGCAGTTACGATTATTCGGAAATAATTGCTTAACATTTGTTTATAAATATTTATATAATTCATAAATTGTGCATTTAACTATGTATAATCAAATTATGTTAGACAACATTTTCGTTAACTGTTTTAGCATTTACTTTAAACTGTTGTAGTTTGTATTTAACAGTATAAAGTTAGTTGTTCAGTTTATTAATTAATAAATTAAATGCTGTAATTAAATACTTTTTGCTATCATTTATTTAGTAAGTCAAAAGAGTTTTTAATTCTGTGTATTGTTATTATAATATTATAGTTTATTTATACCTTAGAAAAGAAGACATTTTTTATGTAATCGTTGATAAAAGTTGTTATTAATCAAATGAATTGTTTAGGATTAATTATTAAAGTAATATTCCCTGTTCACTTTAGGCATTACTTGCTGTTATATACTACTTATAATATTCATTAAGTCTCTTCATTAAATTTTTCTAGTTAGAGCATTTAAAGTGCGACTTTGCTGCACTTTTTACGTTCTTTGTTGCTGCTTATTTGTGTGGTCAACCAAGCAGCAACAGCAACAGCAACAACAACAACTACTACAGCAGCAGCAACTGCTTTGAAAGTAAGAGTTGCCAACTTTTTTTGCGCTCAGCTGCGTCGCTGTTAGCGTCGGCGTTGGCGTCGGCATCGCAGTCAGCGCATTTTCACTTTCATTTCGAGTTCAAGCACCACGCGGGCAGCTGGAGATGTCTAAGCGGCTATTGTTGTTGTTGTTGTTGTTGTTGTTGTAGCTGTTGTTGCTGTTGCTGTTGCTGTTGTTGAGCTTCCTCTGACGCTGACGCTGACGTTGCGGTAACCGCACAAACTTGACATTTTGAACTTGATTTGCCCACAAAGGAGATTTTCCAATAATGCACAAATGAAGTTCGAGTTGGTCGAAGTTGGAGTCGGATTCGAAGTCGGCTTCGGAGTCTGCGTTGGAGGGCAGAGTTTGGGTCGTGTCACCAGGAAGCAAACGGATTGCAACGTGACCAAAACTTGTTGTTTGCTTTGGGTTAAAAATCGTTTTGCATAATACTCAGACTGAGTGAACACACTTGATAGACTTACACGTTATTTGTTATACCCCGCATTTTTTTTCAGTTTGTTCATTTTGTGATTATGAAATCTGAAAAGTGCCTCAAATGGCGCCTCAACTGGTTTGTCAACAAATTGCGGAATTTGTTCATATACCAATACATATATACATATATATATATATATATAAATTTATTTGCAGTGTATATATTTGAAATGCATGAACCGCGCGAATTATGCTGTGATGCAACCAGCCAGTGTCGCAAGCTGTTCAACGCAGTTGTGCAGTGTTGGAAAAGCATTTATGCAAAAAAATGAACAAAAGAAGTCGCTTTAAACAAATTGCTTACGGTTTATTATATAAACGTGGCTTACAATGGAACAGCAGCAGCAGCAGCAGTTGCTCTCCATCAACAACATTAACGTCATCATTAACGTTATCATAATCATCTTCAGTATCAACAACAGCATCAGCATCTCATCAGCATGTTAAAAAAATAAAATTATAGCCGCTAGCCATAAGAGCCACAAGAGCCACAAGAGCCACAAGAGCCACACATCAATTATTGCAACGGCCTTGTGAAGGACGCCGGAAACTGGCTTTACTTCTTTTCTGTTTACTGCCTTTCGCCTCGTTTTCTATCTATCTCATTCACTCTCTTTCTTCACTTAATCTCAGTTCATTTCATTTCTTTTCGTTTCTCTTCTTCTTTTATTTACCTCTTTTCACACTTCTCTTTTATTATTGCTGTTTACTGCACGCATAATTCACATTCATTTTTTATTGTCTTTCAGTTTATTTGTTTTAATTAACAATTGTTGCTCTTCTTTTTTAGCCTTTTCTTCTTTTTTTTTGTTTTATTGCAGCCCTTCTTTTGTGCTGCTCTTTTATCTACATGTGCACTTTGCTTTACTTCTGCGCTCTGTCTAGTGAAAGTTTTATTTCAGTTGCTGTTGTTGCTGCTGCTGTTGTTGTTGCTGTTGTTGCAAACAATGCGTCGTTTCGTTTAAACACTGCAAACAAGCAATTTAGTATTTTATTTTTTATATTTTTAGCTTTTTAGACCCCGTACTCTAAAAAAGAGTAGAGGGGTCTATTAAGTTTGTCTGAAGCGAAATGTGCGTAACAGGCAGAAGGAGGCGTGGCCGACCCCATAAAGTATATATATTCTTGATCAGCATCAACAGCCGAGACGATATAGCAATGTCCGTCTGTCCGTCTGTCCGTCTGTCCGTCCGTCTGTATGAACACCTGGATCTTTTAAACTACAAAAGCTAGAGACACCAAATTTGGAATGAAAGTCCGTTTGCTTCGCGAGCAGATCAAGTTTATTTCAAATCTTTGCCACGCCCCTTACCGCCCCCGCAAATTGTAAAAAACTATGGTCACCTCGGAAAAATTGATGTTTTAAGCAAATATCTCAGTAACTATAGAACTTAGGAACACCATTTTTGGTATGTAAGTTGCTAGAGACAGCATAAATGCATTGTCATTAAAATTTTTGGACTGCCACGCCCCGTTTTCCCACAAGAATGAAATAATTTTCAAACTTCAATGCCATTTTTAAGGCATTTGCACTTATCGTACGGTATTGTAATTTCAAATTCGTTTGGAGACAAAGTATCACAAACTATCCTGAAAGTTGCATACAAATCGGACAATAAACAAAAGAGCTAGACACGTAACAAAGTTAACAATTGCACGCAACGTCAATGCATGTGTGCAAGCGCTGCTTGTGTAGCGACTGCACTGCTTGTGTAGCGACTGCACTGCTTGCGGACAATGCACGCACGCATACCATAGTAATTATAATTGCGACATAATATCGCATGCGATATTTGGTCAGTATGTCTATATCTATAGCGATATATCGTATTTAAATTCAGTTGTTGATAATATCGATATTTGATTTGATGTGATATTTTAATTAATACCGATATCGGCATTTTCTTGGCGATTTGCATCCCTATTACAAATTGATGGTTTTGATTCAGTGTTTTATTGCAAATACTATGAGTACGGGGTCTTTTACAGTCGGCTAGCTCGACTGTAGCCTTTCTTACTTGTTTTCTTCTTGAGTTTTATGCGTAATTGAGATAAATGCATTTAACATGCACCGAAGATGCGGATACATTGCCACATTGCGTATACGCAGTGGTTGCTTCAACTGCTTTTTTAGACGTCTGCATCAAATGTAAATACGCATTTGAAATCAAGAGAAAAAAGTCAATGCTTAATGCATAAAAAATGCACAAATTGATGGCAAACAACAATGGCCAAAATGTTGTTGCCTCTTGGCTGCATTTGTCACAGCTAGTTGTTGTTGTTGCTGTTGCTGCTGCTGTTGTTTATCGCGGCTGTTGCATCTCGTTTGTGCCGCTGACGAGTTGCGCATAAATAAATAAATGTCAGCTCTGTGGAAAATTGTGTGTGTCTACACAAATTGCTTAAATTACATACGTTTGCACAAATGAGTTATGAAAACTTGAAAGCAGCAAATTGAAGTTTTATCTTAACTGTCGATTAAACAAGAGTCTCAAAAGCCTTAAAAGTCTCTCAAAAGTCAAGTGCTAAATTACCCAAGCTTTTAGCTTTCAATTCACCATAAAATTTCAATTTAAAGCCAAAATTGTGCTATAAATTATATCAGGGGAAATGAAGAAAATTAAATTTAAATTGTTTATAAATTTAAATGTAATTTTTAACATTTTCTGTTACAAAAATAGCAACAACTTAAGTTAACTAAAACTATCTAGCTTTTTATTCAAAGCTTTTATAGTAAATTGTTTTGTCTGAAACTTCTCCCATTTGCAATTAAATCTATTTACTTTAGCTTAACTTGGTCTACAGACATTGGCAATTGTTTTGTGCCAATTATTTGAATTGCTACCAATTGGCCAATTGTAAATGCTTTAAGTCTTTCAGTCTTTGTCTTTGTCCATTGCAAAAAGGTCGAATCGTTTGACTTTCCCACAAATTTAAAAACCACAATTTATAGAGATTCAGTCAAGTGGGTCAGCAGCTTGGTGAACTCTAAACAAAGGCGCACATCGATGGAAAATTGGTGTCATGCCATTGGCACATTTAGCCAGGCCAAAAGCAAATGCTAACGCAATGGAAAGCTATTGGGTAAGGTAAGTGCTGCTGTAAGAGTAATTTGGGCCCAAGCCAAACTGTTGTTGCTGTTGTTGTTGCCACATCGAAGGCGTCATACGCTGTGCTACATAATCAATACATGTGCGAGTGAGAGAGAGTGTGTGTAAGAGAGAGAGAGAGGGGAGAGAAGCGTTAATTAATATTCAATACACGCGCTAGCTGCGCAATTGTTACGAATGTGTGAAGTCAACACCGGCAGCAAAATGTGTTAAGAAGCATTGGCAACAACAGCAGCAGCAGCAACACCAACAACAACAGCAACACCAACACCAACAACAACACCAACAACAACAACAACATCGTGTAAGCATTGCATGCAAATCGTAACGGTAATAAATTTTATAAATTGATAATGCTTATGTAATTAGCGCCACCTGGCGTACGATTTGCCAGACAAGTAATAACAAATCATAAAGCTAAGATTACGGATTGGGATTTAGGTGTATTTGTTATGGCTTTATGGATCTGTTGCTGCAACTACACATTAGATAAGCGCCATAAAACTTTATAGCGAATATCTTGTTTTATATACAGATTTTCAAAGCGCTAATGATTCGTGTAAATTGTTTGGAATAGGAATCCGGTCACTAACCGCCAAAAGCTGCTAAAAACTAAACTAAAAACAGACTAAACTCAGTCGAACATGCTAATCATTCCAGATTAATCATTAGATCTATAAAATGTATATATAGAAATATATATAAACTACTGGAAAACAGTAGCCATCATCCAATTAACAAGCAAAATGAATGCATAATCGATTGCGAGTCGTAGTCGTAGTAGGAATGGGAGTCATAGTCGTAGTCTGAGTCGGAATCGGAGTCGGAAAGTCGGAGGCAGATTGAGAAATCATTTACATTTCTTTCGATTGCTTTACATAAGTCATACACTAAGACGAATGAATGCAAAAGGCAACAGAGTAAAATGAAAACGAGAGAGAAATGTTGGAAAATACACAATCAAACATCTATTTACATAAACCATAAACAACAGCAACAACAACAACAACAAAAAGATACAAAGATACAAAGTAAAGCAAAGCAGCTGTGTATAAAATCCATTGCCATGGTCACAATTTGGCGGAACTTGTTTCTCGTACAAACGTAAATTTGGGTTTATTACCAGATGATTTTAAAAAGGGTCTCGGCCTGGAAAAAACCCCAACCGGATTTTGGATATCAATAAACATGCAACTAGGCTGAGGCACTGAGTGCAAGACCAATAGATACCCTGTTTAAAGTATAGAATATAGTGATCAATTGGGAGTTGATATAGCTACAGAAACCTCTTGAGTACAGGGTATGCAGCTGTGTATTATATTAAGTAATTTGTGTCAGACAAAGAAAGTTCTCAGGTTCGTGTCTTAAGTCTTTCGTAATAACAACAACTACAACAAGACTGAGACACCAATTCAATATATAACATGCTCTAAAGAGCAAGCGGAGCAATACGAGTTTCACCGCTTATGCAATAAGCAAAGCCCTAAATAAAAAATAAAATAAAACCACTTCAGGAAAACAAAAAAAAAAGCGAAATGAAAAGCAAAAGATGTTACCAAAAAAAAAGCAGAAAAAAATGGAGAAGAAAAGGTAAAAAATCAACTCGGCGTTGGCGGCGTTTTGCTGATAATGAAGTTCATGTCATATACAAATGCACACGCACACACACACACACATGTGTGTGTCGACTGATATTGTATAGTCACAAGACAAAGCTTCGACCTGGCTATAAAAACGTTGCCAAATAATTTAAGTTTTTTGGGCCGTCTTGTGGTTGTTTAAGCAAAATTTGGGTTAAGTTTTCGTCGCGTTGCTTTTGTGTTGCGTCTCTACTTTGCGCTCTTTCCCTCTCCCCCTCTCTGGCTTTTGTGTTGCGTCTGCACTTCGCTCTCTTTGACTTCCCCTCTCTGACTTTTGTGTCGCGTCTCTACTTCGCTCTCTTTCCCTCTACCCCCAGCCCCCCCTATCTGTCTGTCTGTCTCCCTTACTCACTCGCTCTCTGTGTCCATCTTTCTCGTTTGCCCTTTTTTTTGAACGCACTTTTATTTATGTTTTCCTGTTTGTTTTCGTCGTCGGATTTTTTTTGTTTTTGC
The DNA here is from genome assembly GCA_018903735.1 of Drosophila cardini. Taxonomy (NCBI): domain Eukaryota; kingdom Metazoa; phylum Arthropoda; class Insecta; order Diptera; family Drosophilidae; genus Drosophila; species Drosophila cardini. Next base: position 10,003,454 of record JAEIGM010000001.1, on the reverse strand, counting down.
ATTTTCGTTAATTTTTATATGCGACTTGACATGGTTTTTTTCACGTCTTTCTTTGCTTGTTTTTTAATTTATTTTATTTATTATTCAATGCTAGTTTTTATTGCAAATGTTTATTATATAATAATTCAAAAGCTTGAAATTTTGTTGAAATATAATTAATTTAATCAAACTTGACAAATTTGGATCGACAACTTGTCCCACATGAACTACAACAAATTTGATAGAAAATACGCAGAAATAAATTTAATCACAAATTGAATTTAACTTTAAGAAATCAATCTATAATAAATTGTCTAATTATTCAGTTGATTACTCTACAGATTTTCCCAGCAATTTTTGCAATTATTTGAATTCCAACTGATTTCTTAAGCAAATGGCTTTAAGTATTGTGGTAACTGACTTAGCCAGTTTGCATTTTTCTAGCGTTTAACTCGAATACTTTCAACATGTTGCAAGATATCATGCCATGTTTACGCGTTACATGTTGTTAATGCAGTCCGACTATGCCACCCATACATATCTATGCATATTGCAAGATTTATTAGATAACGTTTTACTTTTCATTTGATTTCAGTTAATTTTTTTTTTTTAGTTTTTCTTTATAGTTTTTTCTCTTTTTTAGCCTTTTTTTCTTTGCGGTTCGTGCGCTGTTGCAATTTGAATGATTTAATCGTCGTTGTGGCTGCGATTGCCAATAAAAATTGGTTGAATGTGAAATTTATGAACATTTGATTAGTTACAGTGCGCATTTGTGCCACTGTGCGTGTGTCTCTCTGTGGCAATACTTACAAATTAATCTAATTTATATAAAAGTCTAGCTTACCCAATGATTTGTTTGCAGAATTAATCCAAATTCGTGAGGTTTTTGCAGCTTTTGTTGTCGATTTTTTTGGCTATGATGATTTGAAGCACAGTGGGGAAAAACACGCTTTTAGTTGGTGGTATTTATATAAATTGAAATGCATTGAAATCCAATTGGAAATTGGTTGCTAGTTTTGAGAAATTTTCATTTTGGTTTGCTGCTTTGGTCTTGGCTTGGTTTGGCTTCGCTGAGCGTTTTGCGTTGCGTTTTGTTATGATTTGATTTACTGGCCACAGAGCTGTATAAGTGTATATATAAACAAACTGCTGTATAATGATACCAGATCAAATCATGCTGTAGCTGTGAGTTAAAATATTGTTTAGCAACGCCAGCAAAAAGCGACTAGAGATTGCGATTGCAGCGCGAACTGCAATTGCAAAATCAAATCACTTTCACTGTCAGGCGCAATGAAAACGAAATTACAACTCGCAAACAAACGCAGCAGCAGCAACAGCAGGCAACAAACAGCAATTCAATACAATCCAATCCAATCCAATCCCAATGCAATCCACCGCAATCCAATACAATCCAATGTAACCCAATTGCAATCCAATTGCTAAACGTAGCACTCCACTCACTCAATGATAAACACACTCAATTTAGCAATTGTTATTTCTTAATTTTAAACTTTTGCTCTCAATTCATACGGTTTCTTTGCATTTCTCTTCTTTATCTTATTTGCAGGTCCTTTTTGACTTATCATTCACACACAAACAAACACTTACGATTTGCGCGCTCAAGTAATGCGACAGAAGACGAACGAACGTAGACGAACGTAGACGAACAAACGGTACACAACGAAACAAAGGTAAACGAAACGAAATAAAACGAAGTTTCGAGCTTTTAATTCGAGCGCGCACACGACCTTCTTGAGCAAAGTCTCAAAGAAGTCTGAACGCAAGCGCGGCCGCCAAAGCTGATTGAAGCTGCCGCTGTCGCCGCTGCCATCGCTGCCGCTGCCTGCGCTCTCGCTGCCTCTGCCTGCGCTGCTGCTGCTGTTATTTTGGCTGTAGCTTTAGCGGGCAAACTTTTTTCATAAAGCGACTGCGCAGTCGTCGCCGCCGTTGCTGCTGTCTCTTCCTACTCTTGTGTGCGTCTTTTATTCGCAGTGTTTTAAAGCTTTGGCAGGTTTTGATGAACTTACACAACGTTTGTAAGTGTGTAAGTATTTATTGCTATTACTCTGTCCCCTCGTCACTCTTTGTGTTTATTAAAAGACTATCTGTTAACTTTTCTATTAAATACAAGTATAAAACAGTTTGAAGTTTTTATGGCAATTATTTTAATTAGATGTTTTCTAACTATAAGGTAGCTAATAGTCGATACACAATTGGCAACTAAATTTTTTTACTGTTTCGGCGCTAAACCAAAGCAAAGCAGAGAAAAACAGCTGGCTGCTGCTGCTGCTGCTGCTGCTGCTGCTGCGTTGGCGATGAGGCAACAATAAACTGCACAGAGTTGAATAAAAGTATATGAAAGGGGACGACGATGATAATGACGACGATGAGCTGGTAAGTATGTATGTGTGCGTGTGTATGTATGTGCATTAAATGGCAGTAACAGCCAGCGCATTGTACAAATACTTACTACAAACAATTATTGCTTAATGCCGGCCGAGAGAGCAGACGTCTGTCAGCGCCCTTACCAGCGCCCTCGCCTCTCAATTACAGCCGCCTGCAGCGAATGGTGGGGAGAGGGATAGAGAGGAATGGTAAGCAGGGGCGTAGAGGTATTCCCCACACACCCCTGCTGTGAGTATTTCGTAAGCTGTAATTATGTTATGAAGTATCGTAAGGCATCATTGGCCGCCATGGTCAATACTAAGCACTAAACTGAAATGTCCATTACTTTATTTCATTTTCATAGACCAACAAACTGTCGAGCCGTGACAAGCGCCAATTAAACATATTTGGCATAAAAGAAAAAGAAGAAGAAAATAGATGAAAAAAGCAAAACACAACAACAAAAATAAAAACAGAACAACAAAAGCATCAACTTGTTTAATGCCTTTTGACAGGCTTTGACATGTCTGTGACTTGACTATGACAGCTAATTGCAGTTAGGCGCGTCAATGCGATTGAAATGTAAACGGTCGCTCGAGCACCTTGTCAAATGCACATAAAAGAGTCGCCGTATCGAAATGATGATTCGAGTTACTTCGTTGTCTATTATCTTGGCTGGAAAATAGAGCTTAAGCTTCAAACAGGGCTAACATAGAGTACAAGGTCCAAGGGTAAGTGCTTTAGGTAGGTTTATAGTATGACAATTTGTTTATAAGGTCAGAAATGATTGTGGTATGGAAAATATTCTAGAACACCCATTTTCCTTACCTCGTTATCGTACCCTTTGCGACCCTCATTACTGACAACACAATAAAATCTACTCATCAGGTTAACTACCATCCAATCGAATGTATCTATTCCCCACAATAGTTATGCATTCAACTTGGCCACTTGAGCGTTCATTGTTGGCCAAATACAAGAAGAGACAAACGAAAGAGTTAGGCAACGAACTTGTGCTGAATGCTCACCGATTCAACGTCAAGGCTACCCAAGGAGCCTTGATCTCAACAGCCAGCCAAAATAGTCAACGGGGCGAGGGAAACTCCCAAAAAAGCAGTTGAAAAAAAAAACAGCACACATCACATGAGGTAGTAGATACACACACACACACACAGTGGTACATGGCATGTAAAATGGCCTTTGGAAAAACAACAACAACAAAATGAAGACGATGACGACGATGGCGATGGAGATTTCGATGGCGATGGCGATGGCGACAGAGCGAACACAGCATTCGCTGCCTTCAACTTTAGATGAATCATCGCTTAAAAAGTTTATAACGATTTCTTCTATTTTGATTGCTGAAGAGTTTTTGGTAGTTGTAGTTGCTGTTGTTGTTGTTGCTGTTGTTGTTGTCGCAGTGTGCCCCTTGTTTTTTTTTGGCGAGCTAAAGTCCGTTTTGCTCTCATTTCGCACACTGGCGAATTGAAAGTGAAAGGAGCAGCAGCTCGTTTCTACAACTGAAGTTGTTGTGCTGTGCATATCTGTAGTTGTATCTGTAAGTACGTGTATCTGTATCTGTTAACTGGGAATACTCCAACTACAGCTGGCGGGCATGGGCAATGGCATTGGCGCGGGTGCTGCTGTTGTTGTTGTTGTTGTTGTGACTGCTACTGCTGTTGGTTTTGCTGCTGTTGCTGTTGCTGTTGCGGATGCTTGCGACTGTTGGAAAGTGTTTTTTGTACTGTGACCCGAGCCTGGGCAACAGCAAATATTTGCATACACATCAAAATACGGCACGATAACCGCAAACTCGAGTAGCAATTGCTCTTAATTTCGCTTTTACTGGCACCCTTTTCTGTTATTATTTATGTAAAGCTTTTTTAAAAGCAGCTGCTTTTATATTTGCTTATAATCTATGAATATTCATATTCATTTGACTGACATTCATAATTCAAATCTGTTCCGATTTCACTGCCAATACAAAGCAAATAAAAATAGCATTATCTTAAATGCTGTCACATTCCGCTTCGATTACAAACTCGGGGGGTTTAGAAGAGGAAAAAATGTTAAAAATCTCAAGAAATTTCTTTGGGAACTTTGAAAGCTTACCAATTGATCAAAACGCAACCGATTTGCTTATGGATTACCATTTTATATAAGTTGTGCCTTCTAAAATCGTTCTGCATTCAAATTTTAGTTGATTTCAGGGTATAAATTTTTTTGAGACATATTTCCTAACTGTACCGAACTGTATTTCCTATAAAATTGAAGTGTTTTCAAATGAAATCAACTCTGGACTTTCGAACCTGTCGATTCCAATAGTTTGCTGCCCCCCGTGATGCAGCAGTGATGGCATAATAGCTTTAAACTTAACACCCGCTGCAACCTTAGCTCCGACCTCAACTCCAACTCTAGCTCCATCTTCAACTTCAACTTCATGTGCAGCTTCCGCTGCAGTCACCTGTGCTGTCATTGGAGTCATCATCACCATGTGCAATGAGGAAGTCTTTGAGAGACGTTTTTCAGCAAGTTGCGCTTCACAGTTCGACGTCAAAAGCAAATAAAAATCGATAATTGAAAAAATGGCAACACTAATATTTACAAGCGTCACAAAAATGCAATAGACACACAACCAAAAAACTGGCGACGAAAGAGGCATAGAGAGAGAGAGAGGAGGGAGATGACAAGGGTGGAGTGGAATTGGGAGAGAGGGGAAGTGAGGGAATCAGAGAGATTAGCATACATTTGCTGTGAGTTTAACAGAGTGCTCACAGATGTCACTGCAATGGCGATGTAGCTGCACCTTTGCGCTCCTCTGCTGCCGCTCTCCCGCTCTCTCGCTCTACCGCTCTCCCGTTCTGCCGCTCTCCCGCTCTGCAGCTCTCCTGATGCATGATGAGGCAGGAAAATGTTCGCACATGCTTCATTTACGGTTGTGTGTGTGTGTGTGTGTGTGTGTGTGTACGGCGCTTGTGCGAATGCCATCATCACTTTCACCCAGAGGTGATATAATGAACTACCGGCCTGTAAGCCAAAACCCGAGACGCAAAAATCACAACTGCAGGGACTGCAAAAAAAACAGCTGCTCTCAAGATGCGCTTCATTGCTGTGGTAGTTGTTGTTGTTGTTGTTGTTTCTGTTGCTGTTGTTTATGTCACGCTGTGCTTGAAAAAACCCAACGCGTGATGCCATTTAGCGCCCCCGTTTTAACAATTCTTACTAAAGAATTAACATCAAATAATTCTGTGATTTTTTTAAATTCTGTTTTTGTTTTTGTTTCAAGTTTGTGTTCTAAGTCTTTTGTTTGTGCACTGCTCTCGATTATATTAGCTAACTGCTCGGCAGGCTCTAATTTAATTAACAACTCACAACAAGTTCACCATAATTGTTTATAAATTATTTAAAATATTAGAAACACAACCGGATATAGCTATAAATCGGATATACGTGTTAATATACGCGTTTTTATGGAGAACATTGAAATTTTTCCACCTTTTTCACAGAGTAAAACCAGATTGAGCTAAATTTGTATTCTAATGGAAAGTTTTATAAGATTTAGATTTAACTGATTATTATAAACAATTAGGGAAATTTGTTTTATAATTAAAAGAGGGTTGGGGAGTAAGGGGAGGGGGCAGGTGTTATAAATATAAACTACAATTTATAGACCAATTTTTAGTTTAAACTCTGCTTCCCAATAATTTGCTACTTTGTGCTTATTTTCTCTCAGTGTATGGGCACGTGCCCCAAAGTCCCAGCTTTGCCAGGCAATTAGTGGCATATTTTTTTGTGTTAGCTACAAAATAGCCAAAACGAAACCAAAACAAAATCAAAGAGACTCAAATTCAAGCTCAAACTGAAACTGAACTATAAATGGGCTGTTCGAAAAGTTATTGTGAGATATGGAAGCGTATATGACAGTTGGCTGTGGGGCTGTCATAAATCAATTTCGGCGCAGGCAGAAGAAAAGGTGTCAACCAGTTTACCAGTTTGTCTTAAAGGAGAAGTATAAGAAGAGGGCGGAGGAGGGGCAGGGAAAGGGAAGGAGAGCAGAGGAAGGTTGACTGCCGGTTGTTGCTGCTGTTGTTGTTGTTTCTGCTGTGGTCTGTGTATTGCCAAATGCCTGGGAGCGAGACAATCGAAGAGCTTATGGAAATGTTTTTTGAGTGCAGCAAGAAATGAATATGTGAAAAGCTAAAAGACGTTTAGATTTTTAATGCCTCTGTCACTTAACAATCATTTTTTTGTCTTGACTGTTTTTTTTTGTTGGTTAATTACACAATTGTCTGTGTAACAACAACAAAAACAACAACAACTTCAGCTTCAACTGCGACATATTTATGTGTCATGTATGTGGCTTATACAATATACTATACAGATACATATAGTCAGAGGGGGATGGGTAGGGAAAGGGGATTCAACAGGGCATGCGTAACCGAGGGTGTTTTTTGTGTGCAACCAAATGGGCTTTATGAAACGCCCGTTAAAGAAGAAAAACGAGAAGAAGAAGAAGACGAAAACCCAAGAGTTTTCCACATTTCCCCAGCTTAACATCAAAGCCCAAAAGCTTACAAAGGGGGCGAGTCAGCAGTTGATTACCTTTCAGCTCTTTGAGCTGCAATTTGAGAAAATTTTATTGTCAAAACGATGAAATATGAACACACACACACTCGCACACACACACACGCACACCCATGTGAGTTTTGCACATTAGTGTGTGCAGTAGAGTACAGTTAATTGAGCAACACCTGGAAATTAGTTTGGCAATTGAAATTTGTTTAAACATTTCATTCCCGCTGACCTAGAAAATTCCGCTAAAAAGCGTTTTTTTTTTGGGCATTTCATAAGCCAAATCACAGCTAAATTGGCGAGTTTTCGCAATGACTTTAACTGTATTTCATTTACAACTGTATTTTGGCATCAAGCCAGGAAATTTACCCATTGTGGCCCATTAAAATGTAATTTTTAAGTGGCAAGAAACACAAAAACAACAAAAAATCAAGAAAAACAAACGAGACGCGTTTGACTTTCATTGCGCTTTGTGCAGTAGGCGAAACAAATCAAAGAAAATTGCTCGAGTTTGTTCGAGCTTTTTATTATGATTAAATAGCAAACTATAATGAAAAACATTTAAAGATTTCCTCATTGCAGTTCACCGTTCACCGTTCACCGCAAAATTTAAATGGCCAAGATTTGATGTGACTTAAAGACAGAAAACTTCCTGTCATAAATACAGGGTCTTTCGGTCTATAAAAGTCTTGAATGTAACTTGCTTTTGTTTGGGATCAAGATTGAATAACTTACACCCCAAAATAGACAGAAGACGATTTGTTTGGCCAAACAATCATTAGGCCACAGCCAAAACACACACACACACACAGGTAAGAGAGCAAATGAAATGAATGCTGTCGAAAATGAAAGTAAAATTAATTTTATTTTGATATTTTTTCCAAACTTTTTTGGCTTTTTTTTCTCCCTCTTTTGTTTTTGGCTTGAAGTGGTCGCTGTTTTGGCTTGCCGCTTGGCTTCTTGGCAATTTTTTGGCGATGATGTCAACATAATTTCTCCACCTACACAGCAGGCCATCCGCTGCCAGAGTCTCTGCCTCTTCTGCCCCGCCCACTGCCTCCCTCCTTCCCTCCCTTCCTCTCTTCGGTTGTAACTCTGACCTCTTGCGTGCTGGTTGAAGTTTAATTTAAGGCGAGCACGCGCTTATATAACCCACCACAAGCTGAGCTTTAAATCTTGGGCGCGTTCGTGTCTTCAATCTTCAGTTTTTGGTCTTTTGTTTTATTTTCTTTTTGCCATTCTCCACGGCCAGGAAGCGGACATTGAGTGATATATAAATACTGTTATTTGCGTATTCAAAAAGAATAGAAGTGTGAAAGATTGAAAGCCACAACTAAAGCTGAATTTAAAGCTGTAACTAAAACTCTGGCTGAAAAGAAATGATTTACGCGTCAAATGGTGTAAAAGAAAAGCACAAATCAAGACAATGCGACAGCCAAAAAATCGTGTTACAATCCTCGCCCTCCTCAGCCCGAGGAAATAAAGAAATGAAATGCAACAAATGATAATTATGGCCATACTACGAGTGTATCATTGTGTTGCTGCTGCTGCTGCTGCTAATAATAATAAAGAAAGGTTAACAACAACAATAATAAGCTAAAGAAAAGCCCCTGCAGATATATTTTAGTTATGTGCGTAGTAGTCCGGCAGCTGCGGCAGCGGTGCGTATACATAATGCTCATTTCACACCCCGCCATCTCGAGTTATTGTTGGTTTTATTATTGCTTTGTTGCCATCATAATACTTATACATAATTTCTTAATTGCTAAGGGTCAGCAGTGAGTTTCTCGCTTTTACTACCTTTGATTCGGCTCAACATTTTTAAGATTCCCATCTTTCAACGGCTTAAGTAGCGTATGCGTGATATTATTACAGTTCAGCTCACTAACTTACTAATTGTAGCTGTAGTTGGAGTATTTGATAAGTAATCAAGCAGATAATATATAGGGGAAATATAGTTAAAAGGAATGTATTTATAGAAGAATTTAAAAAAATTATTCTGAGAAAGATTTTTGTAGAAAATGAAGCAATTAAATTGATTTCATAAATATATAAACGATTTTAATAACTTTGTTAAAGAATTTGTTCATGACCTAATTAAAATTAAACAAAATCGGTACTTTGTGCATATAAAACAGTAAATAATTCACAAGAAAAAAGCTGAAAATTATGCTTTTTACGGGAAAACATTGTCAACTTTAGAAATGACAAATGTTGTTAAATTTAGTTATAAATTTTAGTATTGTAGTTGTTGAATAAAGATGACACGAAAATTATGACGACCTCTATTTCACACATAACTGATCTACATAATATGTTAATCCCAAACAATTCACCCATTTGTCGGTTTTGTTTATTTCATTTGAGTTTGGTTTTTACCTTTGTGCAAAGTCAATGGGAAAATATTTGCCACAAACGCGTCTTGTGAATATCCAAACAGAAAATTTCGCAGACAACGAAAAGAAAGAGAGAGAAGGAGAGACAGAGAGGGGTAGAAAGATAGAGAGAGAGAGAGGCAATGTAGTTAAGACGATTTTTGGGTTAATGTTAATGCATTTGTTGATGGGCATGGAGGCAATTTAAAAAAGTTCAGCCAAATTGGCTGACAGCCGCATGTTAATTTCATTTAAAGTTGTTTTCCCTTTGCGGTCTCTTTGCCCATTTTTGCATAAAAAAGGCATTCAGCTTAACCGACTAACGATTACGAACAACAAAGACGATGATCATGATCATGATGATGATGGCGATAATGATGTTGATGACGATTTGCTTTGGCTATGGCTATGTCTATGGCGTGGGTGCCTTTCACTCAACTTCAACAGCTGAAGTTTACGTCCGGCTGATGGCAGGCGTGCCTCAGCTTGCCAGTGTTTGTCTCAGCTTGTTGCTGCTTGCCTCAACATGTTGTGGCATGTCAAAGTTGGACTCGGCAGCTGCAGTGGAAACGATTTAATTTCACGGCCATTCATTTCTTAAAACGCCGACAACAATTTGGTGCAATTAGCAGTAGGAGGGAGCTGCAGTACGTCACCGAACGTAACGTTACGCTACGTTACGTTACGTTACGTATAAAACAACGTAGTGGCAATCATTTAACAGTAGCTGCCCCCAAAGGCCTTTGTACCGTCTTTGTACCGCCCCAACTAATAGCCATAATATCCTAGTTTTCCATTGCGAAAATTCGGAAAATCTAGAGCCGCAGGAAGGCAGCGAGCCATAGAAATGGGCGACCTTGCGCCATGGCTAATGACCGTCCAGATTTGACCTTTTGTCATTTCTGTTTGGCAGCAAGTGAAGCGTCCAGTTAAGTCCGGCAACAAAGTGGGCAATTCGTATAATCCAGTGCCTCATGTTGCACACTTGGAATGTGCATTGAGAGTTATAAAAATGTTGCATGTCATGTTTACCGGTACCTGTACCAAAAGTCGTTGGCGTCTTGCGTTGTGGATATTGATGTGGATGTTGATGTGGATGTGGATGTGGCTTTGGATGCAATGAAGCGTCAACGAGCTGCGCTTCGATGAGCTTTAACTGTGACAGCTACGACTAAATATTGCGACACTTTAGCGGACGCATGTCGAGGGCACTTGAGCTTAGAGGTTGTCCCCTTCCTCCAAAGCGCTCCCCCCCTGTCCTATACTCACGCTCTAACCCTGAACAAACATCTGCAGACAGTGGTCATTTGTGGCTAAACGTCGATAGATATCGTTACAATACAACGGATACAGAAAAACGAAGTAAATTAAAGGTAAAGTGCATCGAAAGCTGCGCTGCCCACAACCGGAACAGATTATTCGGCTGACTGGCAGTGAATTGGGAAATATATATATAAATAAATATAGGTATAATCAAAGTCAAGTAACTGATTATTAACTGTGCATTAACGACTTTTGAATAAGTACCACTAATTTTAAGATGATTAAGAAAATTTATAGAAAATAAAATAACAAAGAAATTATAACTTTAAAATTAATATATAAAATTAAAAAGTATGTATAAACCAGTATAACATAATACTTATAAAATAATATACTTAACGTCGTTTACAAAATATGTAGTTAAATAAACTTACAAATTTGTTTTTTAGTGCTTTTAAAACTTGCGTTTCTATTTCGCCCCCATTTTTATACATTCAAATCTTTGCTTTTGGCGCCAAAAAGTGCGTAGCACTCTTTGTCTCACTCGCACGCTCAGCGACGCAAGCTTAAACACTTGTGTGCAAAGCCGCCCAAGAGCAAACGAGACAGCAGCTGCGTGCTGAGCTGGTTCATTTTCGAAGTTCACTTGCAGTGTTGTAAAGCGTGAAACGTGTAAGCGAAAACAGTTGAAATTTAAATAAATTGTGACAAAAACAAAAGCATCAAATTTATTGAAACAAAGTTAAAAATATAAGAATAAAATATTTATGCAGCATATTTAAACAATTTCTGTAATTAAAAGCAGAAAAATAAGTAAAAATTTATATAAATTAATATTTGCACTCACTTTTGCTTGTTGGATTCCAGCCAATCTTAACCTTGGTCTGTTTGTTGTGCGCTTCGACCCAATTTACAATGGGCTGATAGTACTGCAACAAAGCGAGACTGCTGAGACCTGTTTTCTTGGGCAGAACTTTGGACACAACATCTTTCCAGGGTTTGGTAGAGCCCAAAGACATCATAGCTCTGTAGAATAACGTAAGTAGATTAATTTATAAGTTTTATTTTTAATTTTTAGCTTACTTTAGGCTGTTGCCCACTGCGAAATTGCCAAAGAAGTCACAATTGTGGAGCAGACCGCGATGATTGCTCTTCTGGCAGAGCGCGCGATAGAGTTGATAGCCCAAAATTTCCGATATGAATTTTCTGCAAAAGGAAATAAAAGAAAATAAGATAAAAGATAGGAAACTAAATAAAATTTCTTACTTGGTTTGATAATTCTGCTCAATGTTCACATAGAACTTGTAGGGAAAATCGATAGCGCCCTCTGAGCGATCGACGGGAGGCTCAATGCCCGCGTGCTGCTCCATGAGCTTCCAGTAGTGCTTGTTAACGGTGTCCATGTCCACTGTGCCGTTCAACAGATCGTGCATCACTTTGGTGTGGACGTAGTAAAGCGGTATGTTGAGTACAGTGTGTATACCCTAAGGAGAGAGGAAAATACAGTGAAACTCCTTCTAACTTCCTACCAAATTCTCCCCCAATTTGAGCTCACCATGCGAAACAGACGATTCTGCAGAGAATTCTCCGTGAACTGCACTCCCTTGGCCAATCCCCGATTGGTCAGATGTGTGGGCGAGGAGGCGGATAGGACAACGGCTTCACCCACGGGATACTCCAAATTATAGGCCTTAAAGTAATACGAGGGCAGGCGCTTCTTCTGATCGGCATAATAAACCCGAGCCATGTGGGCGTGGTACTGCATGAGTTTCCTGAAACTGACCTTCTCACAGTACATCATATAGACATGAGGCGTCAGGTCGAACAGTGCGGGACGACAGTCATCGTCGGGTCTCTCCTCATTGGGATCCTTCAGCTGATTCTTGTGGAAGTCTGCAGATAGATGATCAAAGCCCAGGGAAGTATAGAAACTCTCGGATTCGTTGATCAAAGCCTTGGCACTCAGTTGCTTCACAAAGTCATCGTATTGTGGCAGATCCTTGCGTGGAAAGTAGGACTCAATGATGCTGCCCTCTTCCCAGGCCTGCTCCACGACCTGCTGATAGAGATGATCAGGAATGGGTCCGTTGGGATTGACCACATCTCCGCCGTACTTCTTGTGCAGTTCATCACGCACAAAGGCGTGAAGCTGTTGATAGGCAGGTCTCAGTTCCGCCATGGCTTGTTCCATCTGCTGGAGCATCTCCTGGCTATCGTAGCGATACCACAATTGATGCACGGGAATCTCTAGAATCCGCGCAGCTTTCTGATACGACTCCACAATCGTGTAGAAGTTAACCGATGCCCAGATTTGGTTCTTATCCCGCCATGTCTCCCAGTAGTACTTCAACTCATCCACATCACTGCTCCGCTGCACAATTTTCTGTATGTCCGGATAGTAGGCCAGCGGGCTATCGTCCTCGTTGGGCATCTTGGCACCGTTCAGGTATGGCTCAATGTCCTTGTCGGTGGACATCTTCTGCAGTGCAGCCAGATTCATTTGCACCGAGGAGAAGTACTCCTCGCCGAGCACAAACAAATCTCCAACAGTACGCAATTCCTGCAGAGCTGCCTTCAGCTCCGTATTCCGCACCTGACTCAGATCAAAGCCACTTGCCTCACGGGAGATGCCAACCAGTTCATCGGCAATCCGCTTCACATTGGTCAGCTTCGAGAAGAGAGCATCAAAGTCCTCCTCATCGTTGGCCGAATACGTCTCGGCGGCAATCTGATTATACAGTCTGAAGTACCGCTCGCTGGATTGATCAACGAACGTCTTGACCTGACGATCATAGCTGACGGCAGCTGACGCACACTAAAGTTCAGAGCTCAAATTAAGTAGAATTCTATTTTGTAGGGTTTGGTTGTGTTTACTTACGCCCAAAGCCACTATCAGCAGTAGCAAGAACTGAGATTGACACATTTTCGAGTCGGAATTTGGAAACTTAACACTTGTTTGCACCACTCGATGGTTCGTCTTAAACTGAGCCACTCGAGAGGCTTCAGTCGGTATATAAATGCTGAGAGTAGATCAGGAGAGCAGAAGAGAGAGGAAAGGGAGCAGAGGGAGGAAAGGAAGGCTGAGGCTAGGAGAGACTATCTATCTATAGCACACATGCCTCGCTCCATTGATAAGCGTAATCAATGATCAAGCGAATACTCGTCAAAGGCCACGACGCGACGCTTCGTCGTATGTCGTATGTCGTAAAAAAGTTGTGCTATTTTTTACGTATTGTTTTCTTTATGCGTTTATTTTTTAGTATTGCTCAATAAAGATGCAATAACTGTTAGTACAAGTATTTATCTAAGTATCTGTTATGCAAATGTAAATGTATCTCAACTCAGGGTCAGTGTGTCATCTCAATCTCAATGTGGAATCTGTTAGCCTAGGCCTGTCGTGTGGTGGTTTCATTGTTGTGGCGAATGCTTACGTCCACAATGCTCATGTTGGGGGTCAGGAAGTTGACCAGACGATCGGCACCAGTGCGGGGCAGACGATCGAAGGGATAACCCATGGACTGACGATCGGGATAACGACGATCCCTAACGCCGCAATAGCTGGCAGCATCGCTGCAACGTCCCACGAGCTCCTGATCAATCTGTGGAAGAAAAAAGCAGTACTAAGTGGGAGAGGGAGACAGAGACACGCTTCACTGTACTTACTCTGTCGTTCTCGTAGTTGGAAACCATGACGAAGAGATCGCAACGCAGTCCCTCGGGCAGACCCTTGGGGATGAGCATGTGGTTGGGCCAACCGCAGCCGCAGAAGTTGAATTCCAACTCCTCAGCGGTGCCAGCAGCTGGACGATTGGCATCCAGATTGCGGAAGGTTCTCTCGAATGGTATGGTCACACTGGACTCCGTGGAGCGACGACGAATGGTATTGGGTCCTGGGTTGAGTGAGACCACAAACTTGTCCAGCTCCACCATCATCAGACGCTGCTCCCGCATCAACATGGGCTGACCACGTTCATCGTTCTTGGGTGCAATAAAGATGCGCACGTAACCAAATCTCTGGGCACCACCATCGTTGTTCACATTGATGGTGTAGGTGAAGGGCAAGTGGGTCAAATGGGTGAAACGGGCGAAGACATTGCCGCGTGGCGTGAAATCGAAACCACGGGACAAATCCATGTCCGACTGTTGCCAGAAAGTGGTCAGTACATTGGGTTGAGTGCCATTGGCGGCCACTTGGACACCCGTGATCGAGATGCCGGCGTAGTTGAGCTGGACATCGGTATAGGCAGGCAGACGTGACTTGTGCTCCTGGAAGATGCGATCGATGTAGGCGTGCCACCTATAGAAGGCTGGATCACGCATGGCAGTCGAGGAGTCACCGATGACGCCAAAGGATTCCAAGTGCTTGTTGTTCGTGTCGTGGGCATAGGAGATGAACACATGTCCAAAGTTGTGCAGATCTCCATACTGAAAAGAAGCAGTTAGTGGGAGGAACTAGTCCAAGTTAGTAAACCAAACTCACCAGAGTGCGATTGGGCGACAGAATGGAGGATTCCAGTATGTTTCCAAGCACATCAATGCCAGTGGCCTCATCCAGTGGCACACGTTGTCCACGCTCCTGCAAAGCACACTCGTTAGTTTACTTTCAAAAGGCACTGTAAATGAATACTCACATCCATGACGAAGCCCTGGTGAATGGCCTCGAAGATGCGATCCCGCCAGCGTTCCATATCAGCCACCTCCACATTGATCTGATCCTGTTCTCGGTTCAAATCGCCAATGCGAGTGTTATCGAATCGTGGTGGCCAGGCACGGCTGGAGACCAGCGAGTCCATCTTGGGGAAGTAACCCTCGGCAATGGGATCCCTCAGATTGTTGAAGGGCTGCACACGGGCCAGATTGTTGCTGAACCGTTCCATGTTGTATCTGGCCATGATCTGCTCGTGCATGTAGTAGAAGAGTTCACCGCGACGATCCTTGTTCACAATGCTGCGATCGGCAGCCTCGAAGGGATACACCAAATGCCAATGCCAGTGATGAAGATTGATGCCCAAATCCTCACGGAAATACCATAAACGATGCTCTGGCTCCAGATCGGAGGCGGTATAGTCCCGTGGAATGACAATGGGCATTCGAGAGCCTGGCTGCACCACAAAGGACTCTTCACGGAGTTCACGGAACACCTGCGAGTCCACAAAGCGATCGGGGAAAGTCTGCGCAAACGAAGGCAGATCCAATCCCTGTGTATCCGGACGATGCAACAAAGCCACAGACAGGGCATAATTGAACATGACCGGATTGACACGATCACGGGCATAGACAGCCACGCTCTGCAGATCATCCACACTGCGCATGTTCATGAAGATATCGATGAGACGAGCTGCGATCCTGCGATGCTTCGGTATGAACAGCGAGAACTGCTCCTCACGGCCCAGGGACATGGGTATGCGCAGATCAGGAATCGAAATCTCACGAACTGGTACACGTTGCTCGACCTTTTCACCCACACGGCTCTGAACCTCATTGCTGATGGGACGATAGCGATCGGTCAGATAGTTATCGGGCACATCGAATACGGTCACCTTTTTGCCTTTGTCCATGAACACGGGCTCCGTGGGGTGCTCGAACAGCAAAAGGAGATTCTTCTTATCGGCCATTGTAGTAGGATCAAATTGGATTCTTTAGAGTCGAAGCAGAGACGAGTACACTAGACTTGTGTGGCAGTCGCTGGAGATCTGTGTCCAACTCAGTGCCAGACTGCAGTTTTTATAGCTACCGTCGAACCCAACTTTGGGTGCTATCTAGTAGTGCTGACCACAAGAATGCGCTGGGAACTATGCGATAAACCCTCGTGTCTTGGGAAAATATTATTTCTACTTCTTTGCGCTCGACAATTGACAACTGATAAGAGATAAGAAATAACCGCAATTTGGTTTTTCGTGTTTGTTTATTGCATATTTCTAAAATACATAGTTTATTTTGTTTATTTGTTTATCGGAATTATGTTTATATCGTACATACACCATATGCTAAGTTTTTAATGAAATTTGATTAATCTTCTAACGATATACATATATATATGTGGTAGATATGGTATATATGACTATATATCCATATGTGTAACATATGCTACGCTACAATATATTCTCTGTGTTTGGTTTGTTTAGACCCAAGAATTTTAACTGGTCTATTTTTTCTTGCTCCCCGAATTTCTGTTCTTTTTTTTTTTTTTTTGTGCTAAGTTTTTTAGACATTCAGATAGATGAAAATATCGTAGAATATATCTATATAATTCATGGTTTAATTTTTCGCAGACCAGCTATATGAAGTGTATATACAATTCTTATTGTTGTCGTGTTGTTGTTGTTGTTGTTTGTTGGTGTAAAAGCGTTGTTTGAGTTAGAGTTGTTGTTGTAAAAAGTATCTTAGAAAAGCCCTTGGTTATTTCCAGTTTTCCATTTTCATTTTTCATTTTGGCATGATATGTTGTGTTTTGTTGCTGTTTTTTAAGCTCTTAGTATAGAGTTGTTGTAGTTGTTGTTGTGTTTTCAATTGAAGAATAGTAAACAGAATTAACACTTTTGGTTCCCAGTAACCAGTAAGAAGAAGAGTGAGCATTGTGTGTGTGTGTGTGTGTGTATGTGTGTGTGTTTATATAAGTAGTTTAAGATTATGTTCAATATCATGTGGTATAAATCTCTTTAATCATATCAAAAATTACATAGAAATACAAATATATGTATTTACATAAACGTTGTGCATTATATCGAATTGAAATCAACACAAAAAAAATACATACAAAAATATATATAATATTAAATAATAATTATAATCGGTTTACCGAAGATTTCAAATCTTTGCAGCTTCGGAGCTGTGTCAATTTTAGAGTTTTTGAGCAGAATGGTTCTAAGATTGATCGGAAAATGAAAAACTGTTTATATTTCTGATAGTATAAAGCACAAAGTTATATTATAAAATTAATTGATTTTTTTTAAAAATTTTTAAGATTTATTTCAGATAAAGTTGATAAGACTCAAGTGCCTAAAAAGCGTTCCTTGAGAAACAATCTTAATAAATTTGATTTAAATAGCTTTTAACAGACTAACGATTTTCATACTGAACAAGTATATATATACATTATAAATCCCGACACCTTTCCGCTGCATAGATTTTTGTTTAGAATATAAATACAAATTTATATATAAGTATGCAAAATATAATCAGTGCCATTTTGTTAAACAACTTAAAACTGTTGTTGTTCCCTAAAATAAGTATTAAGTATCGTATATTATATATAGTATATATATATTGTATATATGTATAATTCGATGAAAGTTGTATGTTCCATGTTCCATGTTTGTATGTATCTGGTTTCGTGTGTGTTTTTTTAAAGCTTAGTCACATTTTGGAGCTAAAGCAATTTCTCTACAGTTTGTATACATATATATAAAACGTTTAAATATGATTTGATTCGATACAATAACGGTACTTCTCTCCCCCTCTCTCTCTAACTTTCTTTCTTTAAATATATATAAATATTTCTTCTCGTATATAGATAGTTACAAATTGTTTTTTGATTATTTTTCATTCAATTTTAAAATACTAGTTCACTTGTCTCCACATTCATTAAATATTCTCTGGTTTTGCGTCTGTATTTTGTGTATATTGGTGCTCAAATATATATCCAGACTACACTAAAACTACATTCATTATTTGGTTTTTGTTTGTTTTTTAAATTACATTAACAACTTTTTGAAAATTTGCATGCATTAGAGACCGACTCTTCTAAAGATCAAGGAACTTGCACTACAATTCACATCATTACATCAACAATTTCTTCATTTAAAATAATATAGAAATAGTTTTGATATATGTTTCTTTGATTTGTTGTTTGATTTCGTAGAATGATATAACAATTTGTTGCTTTCCTTACGCTTTGTACTGAGTTTCAGGTTTCAAATAGCTCCCATTACAGTTACTACACACTTTGAGATACATTTCTAGTTAGCAGATAGTTTGCACATCAACAGAGACTCAGGTACAGTTATTCATCTCGCTCGCTCCTCTCTCTCTCTCTCTCTCTCTCTCTCTTTCTTTCTCTCACATTGTTATAAAAATATTTATGAGACAGTGCCAAAATCAACAGAAATTGATATATTAATGGGCAATTTGGAATCGAAAATGTTCTCAGAAAATAACGTAAATGTTTTTGCCAATACTTATTGACTAAACTAATGACTTTTGGCTTGACTGCTGCTTCTAGTCCACTCAATTCCTGAAGGTTTCATTCTTAAACTCCTGCCGACAGTATCCCAGCACAATATCCGAACGGCATTCGTCTCCCATTAGGCCAGGCAACAAGACCGCAGCTCCCAGGATGGTGACTAGGGCTCCAAACACAACCAGGCCCAAAGCTGGCAACTTTTCACGGCTAAAAAGCGCATGTGGCTCCATTTGTATATAGGCCAGACCGGGCAGTATATAAGCCAAGGGTATGGCTGCCAGCAGACCCTAAAGTGGTTTAGAAATTAGCATGAGAATTACGGTCTCCCACTCTGTGTCTCTCCCTCGTCCCCTCCATCGCCCCTCTCCCGTCTTGGCCATAAACTCACATTCAATTCCAACACAGAGCCCAAACAGTCGGTCATGGGCGATATAATGAAGGCGCTGAACACAATTGCCAAGGTAATCGCTTTCGAATACTCATCGATTTGAGCACCCTTCTCCAAGCTGGGATCCTTGTCCTGGGTGAACTCACTGATGGGTTCTTTCAGCACAAATCGATGCACTAAAGCGCGCACAATCTGTAAACGTTCAAATATAGTAAATATATCACACAATGTGGTGAAAAACAGCTGGCCAAAATAAAGTGGCAACATTATACAAAAGTATCTCAAGGATGCAAGCGCTGCATGTGCTCCAAAGATACTTTGCAGAGACAGCAAAGGGGTGTACACTATACAAAGAACTTAGTAACAAGACCGATTCTTAGAATTAATATTTTATAAATAAACTTTAGAGTAGAAAAGCTACAAATCAGAATTTGTATCTACGTATCTATAAAATGTAAACTACTTGTATCTTTTCAGCTAAATTTCTTTTAAACAATAACTTATATTTTTGTCAGTGTAAATACCTCACGTGAAACGAAACACTCGATGGGAAAGGTCAGCAAAATGGATATAGAGAAGAGCACACGCGAGAAGTTCATCAAGTCATCATCCCAGCAGTAGTTCTCCAGCAAATCTCCTGCAATAAATAAACACATTTTATTATTATTATTATTATTTCTTTTTGGTCTTTTACCTTGAGACAGTGCCCGGAATGTTGAGTAACCAGCGATGCCAAACAGTGCCGCAACTGTCCAGGCAAATCCAATTGAGATGTGGGTGACCTTCTCCCATCTTTCCATGGTCGCTTCGCGCATCGATTGATAGACGAGGAAGGTATTGTGATGACACATGAAAGCTGTTTGAATTCCGAGACAGAGAAAAATAGAAAATGGAAAAATGGAAAAGTGGGAAAAAGGAGAAGACAATGCAATTTAATAGCCTGTGGCTTAATCCCAAGCTTAGACTCAACAATGTTGTAGCTTATCCCTTTAGTTACATAAGCAAATCTCCTTAAACTGTGGCATGTTCTGCTCTCCTTTTTTATTCCTAGTCTTTTTGGTACTCACCAAACACCATAATGCCTGTGGCGGGTATTAGATCCGTGTTCGCAAAGCGCCACGACTCGGCAGTATCCGTACTGCAGAGTGTGTGGCCGCAACAGGCAGCAAGTAGTAGGGAATTCCAGGTGGAAGTCAAAAATTATACAAAGTTAACACCAAATTAACATTTCGTTCGCTTTGGCAAATATATCGCTTCGCATACAAAGAAAAAAGGTGGAGAAAAATAAAAAATAAAAAAAAACCAAAGCTGAAGGTGTGGCTGCTTACAACAGCATAATGTGCAACAAGATAAAAGCAACCCCAGCAATGTAAATTGGAATTTTATTTAAATTTGATGCCCCAGCAGCAACGGGTGGTAGCCACAATGGGGGGTAGAGTGGGCAGAGTGGAAGGAGAGTGCTAGGAGATTGGTAGGAGACTGGTTGGAGACTACTGGGCTTAAGCTTCGAGCACCCGTTGACCATGAAATGAGTATGAAGAGCTCGAGTCTGTTTCCCAGCCAAGTGGCAAGTACCAAGTACCGAGTGGCAAGTGGCAAGTGGCGAGTGGCAAGTGGTTACTGCAGCTGCCCAGCTTCCCAACTACAGTGTCTAACAACTCTACACCCTCGCTTGTGGCACAACTCAAAGTTGCAAGTCTCTTTTGCAACCAAACAAACTGAAACTGATGAAAAACCATAAAAGCCAAACAAGTGCCACACTAGCAAATTTCATGAGCTGCGCTCTGTTCAATGCCACAGATTTGAAGGCACTAAAGCGCCACTTAGTACTAAAGCGGCCAGGACTCCACACACACACACACCCTGTGTATGTGTGTGTGTGTAACGAGGGAGCACTCATAAATTTAGCTGCCACGTCGCACACAATTTGTAATTAAAATGCAAATAAATCTGTCTGCCTTATTAGACCGCATTTCCACTTAATGAAAATTCATTCAACATTTTCTTAAAAATTACCAAAACTCTTAATAAATCATTTACTTCAGTTTAATGTATTTTCTGTCAGCAGCCCCAAAAAACCAAGCTGCGTATACGCAATCTGCATAGAAAGGTAAATTTCCAGTTTAAACAACTTGAAACAAACTGTTTTTAGTTGACTGCTCAAATAAAATAAACAAGTTAAGTCGAACACCTAAAAATGCAACATAAATTAAATTAACACTTGACAGTTTGGAGCAAAAAGAAAAGCAGGAAAATGCTTGTGCTGAAAGCGAAACTAAAGCTGAAGATAAAACTTTCGATTCTTTGGATACTTACACTTTATAATCGCCCGACATGAGCTTTAGGATGACGGCAAACAATATAAAGACGACACAGGCCAAGCTCACAAAACTGGCACGGGCCAAGCGGGAGACGTTCTTGTAGAGGCAGAGGGGCACCACCACGCCCACAGTCACAAAAAATACAACGCCCAGTCGAACAGCGCCCATGGAATCGCCCCAAGTGGGAAAGAAGCGTACCAAAACTTTCGATAGAGTATCGCCCACGACAACATTGTACGATATCATGGCTATAAAAATAAGTGGAGAGCAGGAGAAAAGTGAAGGAGAAAAGGAAAATGGGGAAAAACTTGAGCATTAATAGGATTTAACGTTTAAAGTTTGCACTTACCCAGAAACGGATACATGAATTGCAGCAAAGAGAGCAAATAGTAACCGTATTTGCCATAGGCAGCCTCCATGATCCCAGGATAACTGAATCTACCGCAGATGTGACCGCATCTGACCTACAAATGAAATGAGGCATATCGAGAGTGAGTGTGTGTGGGAGTGTGTGGGAGTGTTCTCCCCTTTCCCACTTTATGTAAATGAACCATTAATTATGTTAATGCAACAATTTGTTAACACTTTAAACCAGTCGAGTATAAAACAGTTAACTTATTGTAAACTTTATGTGGGAAACTGGCCACAATTCGCTTTAAAGCGTTTTCAAAACACACATTCAATTTCCGCAGCAAATTTTCAATTATATGCCAGCTTTAGCTGGCAACCTTTGACCCAACACACACACACACATACACTCACCATTAGAATGAGGGAGTAATCGGTGATGTAGGCAACCAGAATGAGCAAAGCCAAGCCGAGTCCAAAGCCAGCACGATGAAGTGCATAGGGTATGCCAATGACGCCGCTACCCACGATGGAGTTGATGTAGTTGAACGATGCTTGTGGTAATGAGGACAACGTGTCGCCGGACATGACATCACCCCCAGCTGCTGTCCCTGCTCCGACTCCCGCTCCTGATCCACCTCGCTGTTGTTGCTGGCGCTGTTGCTGTTGCTGCTGCGATGATTGCTGCTGGCATTGTTGTTGCTGTTGGCCCTGTTGCTGATGTGTCTGATGGTCGTTCTAAAGGCAGCGTAAAGTAAAAACAAAAGACTAGAGTCAATACATGTAACAGGAAGTGCGTAGGTGTATGTGAGTGTGTGTGTGTGTGTGTGTGTGTGTGGGAGTCTGTCTGTGTGTCCGTTTGGTTCGGTTAAGTCTATTATAGCACGTTGATTGGGATAAGAGCGCAAAATTGCCTCGAGTGCCTCTTTACATCAAAAGCAAACTGTCCTCCTGACACACACATGCACACACGTACACACACACGCATACATCTACTGACTGCCTGGCACACCGACTGGCAGAAACCTAGATAGCTAGACAACTTTACGTATACGCAACGAGCAGGTAGTTCTTACGTATACGCAACCTTATCGTAAATTGCGGGCTGCCAACGCCAGTTACATCGCCTGCCAAGTGTTTGTCTCCGCTCTTTTTGTCATTTTTATGACGAACGCGAAAGAGCATACCCCCTTCCATGCCCCTTCCCCCTCGACACCAACCTGCTTCCACCAAAGAGCGAAACGTGGCCATAAAAGACAAGTTTATACGAGGGGCTTTTACATAAACCCCAAATAAAATGCCACCTCACGGCATAAGGCCAATGTTGTGACATAGCCGAAAACAGCGAGAGTTTGCAATAAGCCAAGTTAGCAGCAGTTTCTGTTAGCTGTTTGGAGCGTTTACTACATTGCGAGCGAAAACTTTTTAGCAGCTGTTTGCAATTAAACAAGTTTTTTCAAGGAATAACTTGGCTGACGGCAAACACTGGAGATGGCTAACAGCAAACAGAAAACAGCAAATAGCAAACACTGTACAGTGAACAGCTAACAGGATGAAGCAGCTACAAAGTACTGCTTACTGCTAGCAGTTTGGTAGCTGGTAGTTTCAACCGAAAAGCAAATATTTATCCAACAAGAGATGCTTTTAAAGCCTTCCAGATGCTGTGCTGGTGCAGATACAGGTTGAGGTGTTGGGTAAAAGCTGTTGGCACCTGCCAACTGCCAACTGCCACCTGACGCCTGGCACCTGGTTGAGTAATGAACATTTTGCCAGAGCAAATTACGTGCGAGTTGTGAGTTTTTCAATTCAATTAAGTGACGACCTGCGACAGGTGGCAAAGTTCGTTGCATACTTTCAGGCGGCGCGTGGCACATGGCAAAGTGCCATTAAAAAAGCTATTCGGTATCAAAGCAAATGCCTAATTATGGGCCATCGAAAGGGGCGGAGGGTCGGTGGAGCAAAGGGCTGGAGTGGTGGAGAGGAAAAGGAGGAGTGGCAGACTATTAAGTGTGTTTGTCCAATAATGAAACAAAGGCAGGCATCAAGTATCTTTCAATGCCAAGGACCCAGCCGAAGACCATCATCAAGGTTACAAACGGCGCACAGCCAAATGAAATTACAAAGTGTCCTTCCTGCCAGATGCACAGCAAAACAAATTGCGGCATCGCTTGAGCGACAACCAGCGAGCAAAAGAGAGACCGAGAGAGAGAAAGGGAGAAAGCGAGCGAAAGAGACAGAATATTTTAGGTTGGTCGTTAATCTGTCACAACAACATTTCGAAGGCTGCGGTTCTCGTTGTAGCTCTTCTATCTGTCAAATCTAGGAAAACACAGCCTTGTACCTTCGTTTTTCCCCACTTTTCCCATTTTTCCTGCTGTTTTTCCTCTACGCTACGTGATACACACGTGAACTCAGACTGAATGCCACATTTAACTGCCTAATTTATAAGTACGAATGACACGTTGTTGTCTCTTCTGGGCCATGCAATTAGCTTTGACTTAAAGCAACGACACATTTAACAACAGTTTTAAAGCGTTTCCACTTATCGCTTCAGTCGTGATAAAGGGCATACCTTTTCCTCACTTCCTTCCCACTTCCCACTTGCCCCTTTCCACTTCCCCCTTGGGGCATACTTTGTGCAAATAATATTTATTCAGCATAATAATTTTTGTTATAGCTGCTTGAACTCAGTTAACTGGTCCCAGGATAAGGCCCTAAAAAGCAAAAAAAAAAAGGGGAGAGAAGAATAAAGGGGACAAAAAAGGTCTTTTACCAACAAGTGACCCGATAAGGCGATGACAGAGAAAGCAACAATAAATTCCATATAATTATTATGTTTTGCCTGAATGCCTATTCATATTTAACAACAAATCTCTAGACTCTCACAGTCCCTCTTCGAGCTGTGGACACATGTTAAGCTCTGAGATGCATCAAATGGATTTGTTGAATAAAAGTTAAAGCTTTAAGCCCATAAATATTGTCATGGAAAATGCCATAAATAATTTGGCAGCCAAATTCCCTGCTAGGCAATTAAAGCGCGCAATCCAATTAATTTGCCAAAGGACAGAGAAAGAGAGAGAGAGAAAGAGAGAGAGTAAAAGAAAACAGGCAGAACAACAGAGCATTAAAGTAAAAAACAAATAGAGAACGAGATTGAGCGACAGAGAGAAAGGGAGAGAAAGATGTGAAGGTAGAGACAGGTCGAAAGTCGATTGAGCCAAAACGTGTAAAGCAATAGCAACAAACAAGAGTCATTCAGTGTACGCAAGGGCCTGCTCGACAGTTGAGTGCCCTGTAAAAGTAGATAAACTAGCAATTAATTGGTAATAAGTTATAAACTTTTTTAAATTATGCGCTAAAATATAATTTATTAAATAAATTTTACTTAATAATGAATTTCAGTTATTGTTTTCCCACTTTTGTTGACTCTCCTACAGTGCTAGGTCAACTTTTTTGCTAAGTAAACAGCACTGATTTTTGTGCCAGACTTTATGGGCTTGCCAGCCACTCAAACACACACACATACACACACAGAGGTAGTCATACAATTGTAGGATATTAAAATGCTCGAAAAATGATTCTAACATTACCTCACACCTGGGCAGTAGAATCGAGTTACACGTTTCTAATAAAAGGCAAATATTGTCCAAGGCAAACACAAATACAAGACAAACACACACACACACACACACACACACACACACACACACACACGTGTACACAGTGAAACAGGTAAGGCAATCTAATGTTCAGATAGGAAGCAAACAAACCTTTTCATGCATTGCACGATTTTAATTAATAATATTCATGTTCACATACCGAACGTAGAGAGAACTTTGCTTCAATGAAGCATACAGTACAGCAAACAGTAAACACACACGTACAGTAAACATACCCCAAGAGCAACTTGTAAATAAAAAAGTTTTGTTTTCCTAATGAAATTAGGCGACACGAGTGCCAAAAAACAGGAAAAACAGAAAAAAGTGAACATTTTAATTTGTTGAAAACGTTTAGGCGCAAAATGTCAACACGGTGAACACCGTGTGTGTGTGTGTGTGAGAGAGACAGGCGGATGGACAATGGAGGACAGTTAGCACAGGTAGGTGGAGTGGCAGGTGAGGGGTAAGTGGCGAGGGGTATGCAATTAACATGCGCTAACCGAAATGTCAGACCGTAATTATGCGCATGGCAAATGGCAAACCGCAAAAACTGCGCTTTTCGGAACCTCTTATTGACACAACCGTGTCGACCTGTTGTTTTGGGTCCCCTTATTGTTGTTGTTGCACATGCAGATAAACAAACAAATAAAGCCAACCCCCGGTCAGAGACACAAAAGCCAATGCCAAACACAAGCAACAACAACTTGGCCAACAGAGAAAACTGAAACTCAAAGTAAAAGCGTCAAGAAATAGGAAAAAACTTTCTTTGACCTTTTGACTCCTACTGTTTCCCTCTGCCTTTGTCTTGCTGCCTAAAATTGTGGCATATAATTAGATTTGAGCTTCAGTATTTTTATTATTTTCCTTGGCAATTAATAAGTTATTTTTGCCCCAAAAGTTCTCTTCTTTTTTGGGTTACAAATAAAGTGCATAAATTACTTAGGGAAACTACAAAGCCAAATTTGAGTTTGAGTTTCAGTTGAAGTTTAAGTCTGCTGCCTTTTTGGGCCAATAATATATATATTTTATTTGGAATTCTTAACAAAGCATTTTGAGCGTTGCCAATTTGCGTTCACTCCATGGCCTCATTTTCTTTTGCCCAAGTTGCCATTAGTTGGGCAAACAATCAGCTGCTTTCGGGCGCAGACTTGGCCAAATAGATGGCACTCTTTTAGTTACCCTAACTAGTTAACCACGAGTAGTAGGGTATAAGAAGGAAATGCTTGCAACAAGTTTGAAAGAACTATAAGACAGCACTTACTATTCTAGGGTAACTACTAGTCGAGCAGTCTTGACAACTATTACAAGCTTGCTTGTTTCTTTTGCAATTGTTTTTGCTTTGAGTTCTTAGTGTAGACCTTGTTTTATTAGGGATTTCATAGAGCCTTGTTGGCCCTAATGGCAATGCCAACACTTTCAGTGTTAGCCTAAAAAAACAATGCCTACACACACCCACACACACTCACACACACACTGAATCCTTGGTCATGCATCAACATATCAAATTACACAAGTTTTTGCCATTGTCATGAGCTTGGAAAAGCTATGAAAATGTTGCCAACTTTTGTTATATTTTGGAAAATTGTTCACTAAATGTGCAATTTTAAGACATTTTCCATTCAATTCAATTATAACAACGAAAAACTGTCTTGAATACTAAGAAACATTTAACTTTTAACAATTTCCTTAAATTTAACTCAAAAAAGAAATTAAATTTATTTCCTTTCGATAAAATCTTTTGTGCTTAAATTGGATTAACTAAACTATTCTGCTTCTTATGCTAAGCTTTCGTTCACTTTTAGCTTTTACAATTCATTTTAAGAAGGATTTTAAGGAGATTATGTGCAGAATGCATTTTAAATGTAATTAAGAAATTAATTTGACTTGAATCAAGCTAAAGGCCACAGCTTACAGCGCTTTCAAGCTAATATTGTTAACATTTTTTTTTGGTCCATTTGTTTAAATTAGAAATAAAGTAGTAAAAGAAGAAGAACAAGTAGAGTTCAAGTAAAATTCTGATCATTTTTCATTTGCTTTTCAAAATTATAATATAAAACCAAGAAAGTAATAAAAAGGACGCCCACAAGGCGTCGTGCTCAAAATATTTAGAAATGAGAAATTTCTTTGATGCCAGAGAAAACGGCAAAGCAATTTTCACCCAAACCAGTGCTGACAATTTAGCTACTTTCAAGCCACTCTAGCTAATTTGCTGAATTTTATGTTAAATAATGTGTAATAAATTATTATTTATGTTTAAATATAGCTTAAGTTAAGGTTTATAATCAGAAAGCAGTGTGGAGTATGTAGAAATGGTTCTCTCCTCAGAACTTAAAAAATGAGATTTTGATTTGGAATAACTTGGAGCTCGGTTGTCAAATCTTTGAATGTTATACCTTTTTGGACTCGTAAGGATAAGTTCTGTCGATTGGCATTTAAATATTTTCAAATATTTCAAAATAATTTTTTGGCGATTTTTGAAAAAAGTGTAAAGGCAAAAGTGTAAAGTGGCAAAAAATGGTTGGAGCTAAAAATGTAAAATTTTAATTACATTCAATGCTCTTAGTTGTCCAGAGTCTGAAAAGGCATAACTTTTTAAGATATTACATCATTTGACTGAGTTATGATCAGACAAAGTTAAGAAAATGAGGAATTTTTTTTAAAAGAGATTTCACCCAGTGTGCGGCTACCATGCTCAAAAAAAGATAAAAAGAAAGAACATAATTGTTGTCAAACCCACTTAATTTAAATCTTAATACTTCTAGCTATTTCTGGCAACTTTTTGATCGATCTGGCTTTATCGGCCTGCTTAATGCTGACAACACTGACCCAGCCAATACTAGTAATTTTTTCATCTCCTTCCAATTTGCGATGTGAGTGTCCGACACTCATTCTCTGTGGTGTGTGTGTGTGTGTGTTTGGGTGTGTGTGTGTGGAATTTAATGAATGTGAATGTGAATACGTGAATATGTGAATGCAGACAAGTTGATTTGCATGTTTTTGATGTTGATGGGGCACAAAAAAAAGGAAAAATGGAAAAAATACTCTCATTTGGCAAAATGTGGGTCAAACATATTACCTTCATTAAATTGTTGAAGTCATCGAATGCATAAGCTTCAGCAGCGGACACATCGCTTCCCTGAGTGTTAGAATATACACATATATATCATATATATCAAGTTCAAAAACGATTTGGAAATGGAAATTGTGAAATGTGTTGGTAAAAAATCGAATCAAATTGTTAGCTATATTTAATTGGTTTTTCCCCCCCATTGCTGTGCTGTCTAATTGAT
The DNA here is from genome assembly GCA_018903735.1 of Drosophila cardini. NCBI lineage: Eukaryota > Metazoa > Arthropoda > Insecta > Diptera > Drosophilidae > Drosophila > Drosophila cardini. The sequence goes on along the minus strand of JAEIGM010000001.1, from coordinate 9,974,692 downwards.
GTTTCGCCCATCGGCATTTTCGCGCTTTATTTGCAGTGTTATAAAATAACGTGCTCAATAAAAATATGCATTGCATACCAAGTAACAGCCACAAAACCAGAAACCAACACAAACACAAACAAAACAATAACAAGTACAAAAAAAATACAGTAAAAAGAAACCAATTTATTTCGCATGCCAAATACACATACATACATACATACATATATATATTTAAGTACACACTGAACACGTGTTTTTTATACCCCGTACTCATCCAGGTGCAGCAGACAACAAATGGGGGAGTCAACACTATAAAAGGTGCAAACTTCTAACTAAATTCTAACAATTAAATCTACAAATGAAAAGCTTATGAAGCATTTTTAAAGTTTCAGTAAAACAAATTTAACAGAAAAGTATAATTTATATTTAATTAAAATCTGAATAAATTGTTGAAAACATCTGTTAAATTAATTGCAAGAAAAACGTTGGAGTTTAATTTTAAGAATAATTTAAAGTTTTTTTTGTGTATCAAAAAGTAAAACTAAGTATGATTTAGCAGCCAGACTTGTTACTACTCCGATAGAGCAGAAAAGTATACACTTTTAACTAAAAAATAATCTCTTCATAGGGTAACCCGTTAGTCTATCAGTGCCTAAGCTCAAACTGGTGCTTATTTTCATGCGAAAGCGAGTCTCAGACCAATGGACTCACTGTCACTATCCTCGTATTCCCTACACATTCACAACTCTGTTTGGTTTGCTTTGGATTGGGTTGAATTGGATTCTCCAGTTCTCACTTCTCTTCCCCTTCCCCGTTTTCCTTCCCCTACTTCTTCTTGTTGTTATTGTTTCGCGTTGAGATATGCACAGAGCGAATGGTGCCACTGACTGTGGCAGGGTCAACGGGTATGAGGCGCCTCTGCGCTTTTGTTGCCCCAGAGCGCGTTTGTTTTTATTGTTTTTTGTGTTGTTGTTTTTTTTTTTGCCAACAAACGCACACACAATCGCACACGTTGAATCCATCACAGAGGCATAAAATCGGTATGGACGTGAAATCGAAACCATTTAAAGCAACAAAGCCATCCCCCGAGAAGCCAGCGAAAAGTGTGAGATAGAAAGGAGAGGGAGAGAGAGGAAGGGGAAAGGAAGAGAGTGGGATGGTGAGGGAATTGGCACACCTTAGCAAAGGGAACTCGGCTATGTTTTATGTGCGGCTTCAGATTTTTTATGGCTCATTCGTTCAGTTAATGGCCACAATCTTTGGCAGCAGCTGTTGAATGCAGCCAGCTTAATATATTTATGAACAAATAACTTTAATGTATATTTTATATTTCATATTTTATATAGCCTATGGCAGAGTAGTGTACTTATTGCATAACATCCAGTGAAAGTTTCAAGGCAACAAGACTAGAAACAACTTCAGCAGGATAACGATGCTGTCCTTCAAATTGTTTTTAATACTTTTCCTACCAAGATTTGATTAAAAAGCAATTACAAAACTGTATTAAATTAAAAACAGCTTTGAAGACACTGCGTATACGTTATAAAGTGCACTACAGACTGAAGTAGCGTCTTAAGATGTACTACACTCTATTTGCAGAGTGCTTTGTCAATATTTGTTGCACATGCACAACTTGCCACAGACGCCATTGATTTCTTGTTCGTGATCGCAGCTGGAGCGTAGGAGCATAGGAGCGTAGGAGCATAGGAGTTGAGTCCCTGAGACAACAGACAACTGTGCGCTCAACAATGTGCTGCAAGTGCCGCTGACATCTTTCTTTTCTCTCATTTTATTTGATATTTAAACAATGGCTGGCAAAGATGCCTGTGGCAAGGCCTGCCTTAAGGTCACACCCGAAGCCACATGCCATGCATATTAAGCGGCGATTAAGCAGAACGCAGCAAGCAGCGAGCAGCAAGAAACTGCCAGCAATGCCAGCAGTGCTCCAGCTAGCAGCCTTGCCTCCTCACATGCCACATGCTGCTGCATAGTCATCATAACAATGCTGCAAAACTCATCAGTATTTTCAGCAGGCGTCATAAATCCTCAGCAAGTGTGCAGTGTGTGCGTGTGTGTGTGCGTGTGTGTGTGTGTGGAAGAGCGTGTTATAGTGTATGCTAAGAGCGTGTGAAAGTGTCTATCAGTTATGCTCGACGCGAATGTTGTGTAATTAAAGGTTAAGACACGAGATTTATCGATTTTATTAACGCAGCTTCACAGGAAATCCAAGGAGCAGAGTGAGAGAGGGGCGAGGGAGAAACAGTTGAAGAAAAATTCTGCCAAAAGTTGCCACACACACACACACACCTTTTTTAATTTCGGGGAAATGCAATGTCCTTTTTGCCGCTCGGACAGGCAGACAAATTGTCTGTAGGTGGCAAAGGTCACAGCACACACCATGAATAACTCAAATTTCCCACACAATTTTCCACACAAAAACAACAACACTTAACATTCATTAATCATAACATTTTCAACAATCCCAAAAGTGTTTGGATATTTCTCTTATTAAATATATATGTGTGTGTGTGTGTGTGTGTTTGTGTGTGATTCTTGCATGAGATTTATTAATTTGCCCTGGCAAGAAAACCTATTGAGTTATCACTCAATCAAAATCATATTAGCCCTGTTTTGTAGATACAATGTGTCATTGTCTTAATGCCCCGAGTGTGTGTAATTTGGGTATTTCGGGTGTTTCGGGTGTTTCGGAGGGAATTTTCCTACCCAACTCCAAGAGACTACTGTTCCTTGTCATCGCTATTAGAGCACGAAACAAATTGATTTCATTCATGATTTAACAGTCTGCTCGATTGAGTCCACACGCAAGCCAATTTTGTGGCAGATTGTTTATTTGCCAGTTTATGTGCAACACACAAAAATCTAATGAATTTTCTGTCAGCTAACCGCCAAAGCCGAAATCATTACATCGAGTCGAGTTTTCCCCCCACCAAACACCCCTTTTTCCGCCCTATGATTTTCCTGCTTCATCGTCTTCTGCTGCTCTGAGTCCCTGCTCAGTGTTGTATTTATCGTAGCAAGCTTTAGGGATTATCGACACGTCAATAGCTTTTCCACAAACACACACACACACACACTCGACACATAACCCACAAAACACACAACTACACACAACTACACACATGCACAAGTGTGTACATATTGAAAATGTACATATGAATAAACGGAAAGGTTTCCATCAGAATTTGTTTATTCGCACAGCAATTCAAATGCAAATTTTTGTGATGTCCACGTGACGTGAGCTAAACTGCTTAGACCAATAAAGGATTACACAGAATGCAAATGATTTAAACACCTAACAAAATATAAGGAAATTAAAATTATTAAAAGTCTAAGTTATCAGTTAAGGAAGGAAAAGCTTCAGATTAGGCATTACAACCATTTTCTAAGTTTGATACCTAAATTTCCTTATTTTTCTAAAAGAAAACTTTTGAATTCTACATAAAAATAACTCAAAAAATAATTAAAATTTAAACTTCTTTTAATTAGTTAACTTAAAGCTACGTGCCTGGCTTACGTTTCGTGCTGAAAATTCAGTCAACAACTCAGTTCAAACAGAAAATGCAATCACATCAGACAATATATTGATTGACAATGCAAATTTCTGTTATTTTATGTATTGCACTCGCATGCAGTGCACATAATACGCTTATATACAATATGATAAATGATGGGAAGTTGTGAAAATTGTGAAAATTTAAGAACATTACAGACATCAAGGCAGACGACGATGACATCGTTCATGCAGCAAAATTGATTAAAAGTCAACGCCAGAGATGAAGATAATGAGTTAGTTTGGAAAAAATCCAAAAAACAAGAAAAAATAAGGAAAGAAAGAAAGAAAGCAATCAATGTGATGAACGAAAGTCAATTAAGTATACGCCATGTGCAACCACGAGGAAATGTCAATCGATGCCTGATTAAGCAAAATGACGGCGAAAATGGCCAATGAAACAGTAAGTGTGTGTGTGTGTGTGTGTGAATGAGTGTGAATGAGTTGGAGGGTGTGTTGCTGTTTGTGAATTGAATTTAATTTGATTTTCAAGTCAAGTTAACAAAGACGTAGTGCTCGTCGAGCAGGAATTATGCACTCAATGAAGCACACAAAAGTGAGAGATGGAAAAAGGGGGAAAAGTGAGAGGAAATTTTCGATTGTTGCTTTGTGCTGTGGTTCCAATTAGTTGCTTCTACCTGTTGTGGCAAGTTAATGAGCGCAAATGCTTTTGCAATTAAAGTGAAACAATGGCAAGGGCCAGACTAGGAAGCAAAAACCTAATAGAGGACCAAAAAGAACAGCTTCAAAATGCATGCAATTAGTTTTGAGTGGGTGGTTTACTTTGGTGGGTTTTTGGTGGGGTTTAGCCGGTTTCTTTTGAGTGGTTGAGTACCTTTTGGAACACTCACCTGCCGTTGCAGTATGTAACTAAATTCCGTTGCCGTATTGCGTCGACTGTCGTTCATTTTGCTGGCTTCAGTTTCGTCTTTTACTATTCAGTTGTAGTCAAAGTTTTTAACAGCTTCTGTTTAACGTTCAGATTCAGTATAAGTTCAAGTTTAAGTTTCAGATTGAGGCTGCAGTTTTTTATATGTTTTTTTGTTTTAATAAGTTTCAGCTGAGTTGAGTTCAGTTTAGGTGGGTGGTTGGTCTTGACTTTGTTCTTTAAGTTTGTTCCTGTTCCTGTTCTTGTTTTGCGTTTGTGAAAGTCGCTTAACGCCACTTACATAGCTGCACACTCAGTGACCATGTGAAAATTCTATTTGCAAACTCATTTAACAAAAAACAGCAGAAGTCACAGCCTGAAACAAAATAAAAGTTAATCAAAACATTTAAAATTAGCTTAAAATAAGCACTTTTAAATCTTGATTATGTATGTGAAAAAAGTGTTAAGATAAGCTACTTTCAAGTGTTATGATTTGACGCTGAAGTGAATTTTGTTTTTGGCTTTCAGTTGCCGCACAACAACAACAATAACAACAACACAAATCAAATCACAGTCAATGTTTTATATTTATGCCCTGTACTTTTTTTTTAGCGGCATTTATATTTATCAAACTTATTATGTTTTATTTGTTTCCCTTTTTTTTTTTGTATTTTTTATAACATTTTTTTATGCATTTCTATTACTTTCGGTTGGGTTAGAAGCGTTTTTTGTTTGGGATCTCGATGCGATTCAGTTGCTTCGACGCTTTCGATGAGACTGCTGCAATAAAAATATATTGCAAAACTCTCAACAAGGATAACGTTGGCGTCGTCGACGTTGTCCTGTCGTCTGCCGATGTTGTCCTCGTCGTGTTCTGTTTGCTGTTGAAGTTTCTGTGCTCAATGCCTTTCGCAGCTGTTTGCTGCGCATTGTGTTGTTGTTGTTGCCATTTGACTTTGAAATCGCCAACAATAATGCACACACACACACACACACAGACACATACACAGCCAGTCGCACACACAGACACTCGCTGGCGCTCACTGAGAGAAGCCGGAAACGAAAGCGAAAGTTGCCAGATTATCCAATCAGCTGTTTAACTCTAGAAGCTTAAGCAAAGTCATTTAAAGCTCTAATTAATTATAAATTCAGCACAGCTGTAATCAGAGCGTAGCTTAAGCCTGATAATAAATGTTATTTTGCTGATTGCATAATAATCTGGCAACTCTGAGCTCTCGCATTTCATTCATGCCTAGAGCACAACAACAAGAGAGAGGGCAAGAGAGTGGAAAAGAGAGCGCTGAGCGCGCATTGAAAGCTAAGTGCACGTGCACAACTGGCATGTGCTAAAAGCATGCGCTAGATGGCGCCAGTAGAGGATAACAGTTGCACTCAAGTGAAACTCTAGAGATTTCTGATGGAAAACAAACCGATTAAAAATTTATAAATTCTAAGTGAGATTTTAAATAAAGTTAAACTAAATTTAACACTAGTATAAGAATTTTATTTGGACTAAACTTAATTTAAACTGCAGTTTATGGTAATAAATTAAAGACTAAAATACCCTAACAATTTTTATCTCCAGGGCACAACGCGATATTCCTTCAGCTCCTGATCGTAGGTCCAGCTGATGTCGATGTCTTCATGCAGCAGAATATGGGCATCCATTAGACGCTTCAGTATCTGTGCTGTGGTCGAATCAAAGCAGTTTTTATACAGCTGCAGTCGCTTCATGCGACAGGGTTTCTTCAGAGTCAAGAGTATAAGATTAATTGCACTCGCACTTATGTCATTGTCATTGAGATACAAATACTGCAGCATTTTACAGGAGCTCAGGTACTTGGCCACCCATTCACCGCCATGAGGACCGATGGTATTGCCACTAATGTCGAGCAATTCCAGTGTTCCTCCTTCGACAATAGCTCGCATAAGGAACATGGTGCCATCGGCAGAGATCTTATTGTAGGCCAGTATAAGTCGCCTGAGCGAACAGTTTGGGTTCTCCAGATACTCGGCTATTATCTCCATATCCTGGGCCACAAACTCACACTGAGTCATGGAGAGTTCCACCAGTTTATTCTGCATGAGCAACGAACCCACAATCGAGACAATTTTCTCTGTATCCAGCGACAAATTAAGACCCAAGAGCCGATTAGCATGAAACTTGCGAATGCTGCTCGATTTGTAGACACCATCAGCTAATGTGGCAAAATTGTACTGACTCAGACTACAGTTAGACACGTTAAGAGACTGGAGTGTTTGGCTGGCCAGCAGGAATTCGCGCAGCATGCCCGTAGCCCGCTCGGACAAAGGAGTGCCTGTAAAAGCAGTAAGAAATTTTCTCCCGAAGTCTTTATTATGTCCCACTTACCCTTCAAACTGAGCTCCAGAACCTTTAACTTGTGGACATTTAAGCGCAGCATGACATAGAACTCAAATGGCAGCCGCATAAGCATTAATTCAATCTTTGGCACTGTCAAAAGTGAGTGAACGAAGCTCTTAAGTAATTGTGCATCCCGATGACTGACAACTAAACCGGTAATTGATACGGAGAGTAAACGACGTTGCTGCATAAAGTTAACAATGGTGTAAAGGTCCTTAATACAACGATACTTGCGGCCCATGCGCTGCTCAAAGTCCTGACGGGAAAACTTGAAATTGTTATAAGGACGTTTATCATATTCCCGTTGCCAGCAGCAGAGCAGGAGAATGGTGAAAGGTCGCTCCTGCTTGCACGGAACATTCGTGTCAGCGCAAGGATTCTTTCTACAAGGATGTTCGCACATCGTTGCGGTTACAGCTACGTTTATTAAATAAAATAAAACGAATTACGTTTCCATAAAATGATACGATTATGTTTTTACGACAACTATAAGCTAAACGAGTCTGAACTATAAATAAAAGCCAACTGCCGCAAAGTATGCTACAGAAAAACGCAGAGCACGCGAAAAGGCACGAAACACCCTGTGCAGAGGCAATGGGCTGTGCAAGAGCTCAAGCGACTCTCAGTCAATTTGTCACATTAACATAGTTGGCAAAAACTTTAAGGGCAAATTACCATAAACGATATTTCATTGATTTACCAGTTAAACGAGAGACGAGAGAAGACTAAGTTAGTGCCTTGACAGTGCAGCACAATGAATTAATTCAATGCCACGTGCTTGGACACAGTACCCCAAGTAAGTATATGTACTCGTTTATGTATGGCTAAATGTGTGCCGGACACGCGCCGACTGCCCTATAAATAGCAGCACATACTACATATTTATAGTAAAGCACAAAGAGATCAAGCAGAGGGAGACAGCAACAAAGGAGGACTATAATGCAGATAAAACTGAACTAAAAAAAATAAAGAGTGCATCGTTATGCACGTAGCGAGTGGGGAATGTATTGAGATATTTGAACCATTTATGGACTGCTTGCATCTTCATTTATATAATTGCCTTTTACGCGACAGCAAATACTTCAAAACCAGTAGGAAAACTCTGATGGACAGTGCCTGCCATGGAGATACCCTGTAAAGGGCATAACCTGCACTTAATTATGGCAAAGGGATGAAATTTTCTACGAAAATTATCCCATTAATTATAAAACTATAGACTTTATCATTAAAAGATGTTAAATTCAGTCGATTTTCGTAGAAATGCAGAGGATTTTTAATATCCTTCTGTGTAGACGCATCAACTCTCCTTTAGAAATGTCCATTTTCAATACTGTAACTTAGGGTATAAAAAAGTTCTTTGATTTCTCTCTCGTTTTAGTTCATTGACTCTTGCAACAGGTGCCCCATTCAATAGTCAATAGACAAACTGGCAGTGTTGTCATTTTAGCTAATTTATAGCTAAGTCTAGTAAATTTTAAAGTCAAAGTTTTTTAGTGTGGAATTTATTGGGACTTCCAAAAATTGAAATTTTGATTTGATATATTTTAAGTTCCTGGCGTACGATCTGCGATTGTTATGCCTTTTTGGACTCGGGAGGACTACCACTATCGATTGGCATCAAAATATTCTTAAATATTTCAAAATAAATTTTTGACCAATTTTGAAAAATTTGTAAAGGGGGTACATCATAAAATTTGTCAAAAAATGAAAGTTTCTAAAAAATTATAATTTTGATTACGTTTGGTACTCTTAGTTGTGTAGAGTCCAAAAAGGTATGATTTTTGAAGATATCACTTCATTTGGCTGAGTTATGATCGATGAAAATTCGAAAAATACCAAAATTTTGTTATAACTTACCAATTGAGCCTGTCTGCTATTCTAAGTGAACTTTTAGCTACTTTTGATCATTTCATCTAACTATTGTAGCCTGAGAAATTGTGGCAACACTGTCCACTGGACAATGGTTGCTGCTTACTTGGCTCTTGCTGCAGACATCAGAATTGTTTTTCACTTTTACTACCATTTTGCCAATTTTGTGCAGACGATGAGGTGCTGTAATTATGCATCCATTTATGGCCAAGAGACAACGACAACAGCGACAGACAGGAAGGAACCGATGGGCCGTTTAACTTAGTCATCCCCAAAACAAAATGGCTGACCAGCAGCAGGAACAACAACAACAACAACAACAACAACAGCAACTAACAACAACAGGCAATTAACAGCGGCGACAATTTGGTGGCAACCAAATTGAAATTTTAAACTCTACACATGGCGATAGTTATCTGCCTGTCTACCTGTCTCCCTCTCCCGCTCTCCCTCTCACCCGTTCTCTTCCCGTTGCGCTTTGAAATCAGATAATTAAATACAAAAACAATTTTAATAAAAAATATTGTAAAAGGCAGACAGCCAGACGCTCATAATTGCAGGCAGTCTCAGTTTACAGCTAGTGCACTGCAGACACTGCAAACGACAACAACACGAAGAAGAGTAAGAGATGGAGAAAGAAGAAGAAAAGGTAGGAGAAGCAAACAGCAGGAGAAGGAGAAGGAGAAGGAGAAGAACTCATCGCATGTGCATAACATTTAAATAAATTGTTGTTGTGAAATGCAAAGTGTGAAACTGCAGGCAGTCAGTCACTCAGGCATGTGAGGCAGCCACCAAACTATGGTTTGCCCATGTCCGGACATTCAGCCGGCAGCCAAAACGTCTGGGCCTTGCCTTATTCACCTGCCAGCAGTAGGCAGTAAGCAGTAGGCAGTAGGCAGCAGCTCAGCAGACAGAGGCACTGGCAAATGGTCCATATTTGGATGCATCACTAAAGGACAACATCAACGGCATCGACGCAGCAGCAGCAGCAGTAGCAGCAGTAGCGACCGCAACAGCGACAGCAAAATCAGCAAATGTCTGCGAAGGCCTCCAGACAAACGCCAGACATCTGAGATATATTCAAATATATATACACTTGTCTACACTATATGTCTGCCAAGTGCATGTGTGTGTATATGTGTGTGTGTGCGTGTCTGTGTCGAGCGCATTCATTGTCAATTTTGACAATCAACAAGATGCGACTACACGCCTGCTTAAATGCCAACATCAACATCAACATTACTTTGCCTCTTCAGCGTCTGCGACGGTCTGTCTGGCTCACGGAGTCTGGTTCTCCGTCTCCAGTTCTCTCCCCATGTCTCCCTGTGTCCCCTTATCTCATCTCCAGTCTCCTGTTGTCTCTGCGGTAACAAGTACTTCGGCTGGCTCTGACTCTGGCTGATTGGGTGCTGCACAGAAGCCAAACGACGGCACGCGAAACGCCTAAAAACTGAAAAGCTAAAAAAAATAAAGAAAAGAAACCAAAATACACGAAAATTAATAACAATCAGAAAACAACAAGGTAAAATTTTAAAACGTGCGTCTTAATACTCTGTAAATTAGGGAATTGTTGTGTAATAATTATAAGTATAGTAAAATTGGTCAAAAACTAATAAAAAAAATGTTTAAAATTGTTAAATTTATAAGTAAATCTTAAAATAAATAATCTGTCTACATAATTATAATATAAACTTTGGACTACTGTTCCAAATAAACAGCAATTAATTTACTCAAAAGTTAATAAACTTTTCATGATATAAAATTTATATACTTCTGTAACAAACTCAAACTTGGAAAGGAATTTGTAAACTATTAAAACAATCAACAGATTTTTAGCACAAAAACTACTTAAAATATTTAGACAATATACTCATACCATACACATGAAAAACAACAATGAAACTTTAAGTTAATTAAGAGTTTTTAGTGTTATAGTTACAAACCAGACTTTAGTTAAATTATTGTAAAATTTCAAATATTTACACTGCTTTTACCTAACTCAACTTTAGCTAACTGAAATTAAAGGGTATAGAAAAGAAAAGGCAACGACAACGGCAACGGCAACGGCTGCAGCCGCACGCAGAGGCAGCAGAGGCAGCAACTGCAACGGTAGCAGCCAGCGGGCAATGGACAACAACAATAACAAATTGGCTCCTGGTCTTTGCATTCCACATGCAATCTGAGACAACAATCACGACAACTGCATTCGGTGACTGCAACCAGCAGCAGGCAGCCAGCGGCAACCGGCACCGACAGCAGCAGCAGCAGCAGTCTACCGGCAACAGCAACAGGCCAGGCTCAGGGATAGGGGCAAGGGGTAGAGGTGTAGCGGAAATTGGCAGTGGCAACACCCAAGTGTTCGCTCGACCAGCAACAACAACAACAACGAGAGCAACTTATTGACTTGGTCTGTGTCTGCTGCTGCTGTTGCTGCTGCTTGTGATTCAGATTCAGATTCAGTTGCTGCTTGTGGGCTCAGTTCTGGTCTGGTCTGAACTTGTGCTGTCTGCTTTATGTATGTATTTTTAATAGACCTTTGGCGTGTTGCTGCTGTGGTTGTTGCTGTTGTTGCTGTTGTTGCTGCTGATGCTTAAAGTGCTTCCTTGGGACTCTGACTGACTGACTTGTTATTTTGTGATCTCATGCAACGCCAAGACAAACTCACAATTATATTAATTACGTGTTTTATTGATGCTTCATACACTTGATGATGTTTCGTACACATTTTAGCCAAAGTACATAAATAGTTGGCCAAAAATGCAAAATAATGTCTGGCCGATTTAATTAGGCAAGCATTTAAAATTGGCATCATGATAACATGATTTAGCTAAACACTAACTACTGTATAAGTACCACTAACTGCTATATGTGTAGGTAGAAAACAAAATGATTTGGTTTATCAAAAAACTCTCTTAGGTTCAATCACCTAAAAGTCGATTGAATGCTGATAACAGTGCCTTTGAAAAGTGCGTGTTAATTAAAACGATTATGTGGTCTATAGATACGTATATTTATATTTATAAAAGCCACTCTAAAGACGTGTTAGCCAAAGAAATCACTTAAAAAACAGAGCAGATGTTTTCTACTACAATTATATAATCTGTTGACCAAATGTGTTTTTATTTTTTGTGGCTACTGGTGTTTTTGAGTTATCAGTTTAACGTTAATTGCTAGCCCTAAACAGCCAAACTAAAACAATTCCAATTACCCAGGTGCTTCCCCGTCCCCCCACCACCAAACCCACCCGTCGCAATCTATATTTAGAGCAAGAAAGAGGGCGGGACAACACACCTGATTGTACACAGCTGAAAATTGTTGTGCAGACAGCGCCATTTAAAATTAACTCTTCAATTTGGTGGTCTGATGGTGGTGTTGGCGGTGTTGGTGGTGGTCTTTGTGATGGCATGAGCCACAGCTCTGAATCCATATTAAAAATAGATTATTTAAATATATTTTTAGAGCTGGTCAACTATTTGGGCACACGTTGTCGGTGGCAGCAAAACAAGATCAAAGGAATCTACAATTACCATCTAGGCTAACTTAAAGTCCAGCAGCCTTGGGAAAATAATGAAATATCGAAATATCGAATAAGTTTTCACACTTTTCTTCTGTTTTGACTCATTTCTTTTTTGCATTCCAAATTGTCAGCGAAGAATTTTTTGTGACTTGCGCCTTGATTGACTGTTGATTTGTGTTTTCGTTTATATTGTTTGCGAAGTGGGACAAATTCTATGCAAATAGTTGTATGAATAAGTCAAGTAAATAAACATTATTATATAAACGTCTCGCGTACATTTTATTTTCCTCCTTTTAATGCCTCAAAAAAGATTGAAAGAACTCGTTCTACTTTGTTGTGCTCACTGTGTGTATGACAGTGTGTGTGTGTGTCTCCAAGCATTTGATGCGATTGCAACTTTGCATAACAGACGCCGTCTGGCTCCGCCTCCGCCACCAGCGCCCCCTCTCTCTATCTCTCTCTCTCTCTCTCTCTCTTTGAGTAGGTGTTTCATTTCAAGCCTCAACAATCTGTAGACACTGAGACGGTGAGAAATCCAGACTCATAAAATGCTTCAAATTATACAATCTCGTTTTTTTTTCTCCAATTTTTTTTTTTTTAGAAATTCAATTTGGTCCAGACAGCAAAAGGAACCAAAAAAAAGAACAACAAAAGCATTTTTAGATGAAAACAATAAGCAAAAAAAGAAAGAAAACGATGATAAGCGTGTTTTCTTTCTGGATACTCGGAAACAACAACAACAACAACAAAGTAAATAAATAAATCAGGAACGTCCTTGAAGTCTCGCTTGTGATTTCCGTATGCGAATTAAATATACCAAAATAAAAAAAATTACTTATTATTGCATGAGTTTATTGTTTGTTTATTCTTCGAGCTTAAAATAAAAGAAATTGAAACATATTCCGAGCTGAAATCAGTTCAATGCTAGAAAAACCCATTTGAATATTTGACTAACGAGTTGTCGAAATTATTCGTCTAGCCGAATCTATGATTTCCCTGGGTTTCCGGCAGCTTTCGCCATAGCTTGAGCTTAAAATAGATTGAATCTATAATGATATTCATGGGTTAGGGAGCTTGAATAAATTAATGTAGCTTTTTAAGGGTAAATCAGCCAAAAAATGCACTTAAAAAAACAATTTCATTTAAAAGAAGTTTAATATTTTAAATAAATTATATTTATTTGGATGTTTCTTGGGGTTAAGACCGTGCCAGGCACTGCCTCCTTAGACTCCACGCATAATTGATAATTTCCGACAAAATTTTTTTTATTTTGAAAATAATATTAAGTGTGTTCTTTGCAAAATTCGCAATCACACGCACTTTTTGATTTGAATTAATCAACACGCACATTCTTAGGCCCATCAGTGTGAGATAGATAGATCCTATGTACCATGTTCAGATTAGATAAACATACGCAACAGTGTCAAAGTCAAAGGCATACACAAATACTCGAGACTACGACAAAATTTTCTATTGTAAATTTAAAAGAAAAAAATCAACAAATTGATAACAATAATAGTACTATGTATACCTCACAGTTTGAGTTCCACAACAATTTAATTGAATGTGAAACATGTGTTATATCAAATCATTACCTACTTATATAATATAATCAGCTATGCCGTATCTTCTGTGTTCATCTTACTTATATAAAGCCACTCTACGTGCCAAAAATATAATCATAGTTTAAAGTCCAGCAATAAATTGGCAAATAAATTATCATCGAAAATCAAATACATAAAAAACTATAAAAGTACTTATAATAAATATAAATGTTAATAGTTTTGTACTTAATCAAATTAATTTGCACTCGCGATCTCCCAATTTGGGTACATTTGCTTATCGCGCTCATAAATCATAATCTTAAGCATCTCATTACACACAAAGTAATAAAGCTCTCTCCCTATCTCACTTCCTCTCCCACTGTTCTCGTGACAAACCCCCCACCACCATCAAAGATTGTGCGTTCATTTACGAATATCACTTTCTTTGGCAGCTGAGATAAGAAATCCATCGACTCGCACACACACACATACGCACACGTGCTTACAAATTAAATAAGCAAATAAGACACACACAAACACATACACAGCTAGCAGCTAACGCTGCAGTTACGCTGTCGGCGACAGCGACTGCGACGGCGACGCGACTGCAGCAGATCCTCTCAGCAGCAAAAACAACGATAACAACGACGACGACAACTGCGAACGATTTTGATTGGCCGACGATGTCGGCAATACATAAACCGAACCGTAAGCACGAAGCACAGTGGCGTGTACACCGCAAAAAATCGAAACTATGCAATCGCAAATTAAATGTTAACGTAGTAATTATTAAAAAAGTAAATAAATAATTAATTTTATAATATTAAGAAAATAATTACTAAATTGAATAATAATAAATATATTACATAGTGTACTAATACATAATTTATTTTTAAGAGAATATATATTAAAGTTAATACTATACTTAATTAATTTCCAAGCCGTTAAAATTATTAATTTTATAATTAAATAAATATAAACAAATATTAAAATAAACTCTTATAAAAAACATTAATAACCCCGAGTTAAACATAAGCCTAAGTAATCGTATTGAGCTTCGCAACTGCAAAGTTACTACACGATTTCATGCAGTGCAGCGCGCAGCCCGTTTACGACCATAACAAAGTAGATATGCCCGGCACCAAATATTTTCTTATTTAAGACTAAAAAATGAGTCGTGCAAATCACTTCATACTTGGTTCTTAGAGCGAACACATCGAGAAGCAAACAACAAACACAAAAAAAAAATACAAATTAAGTCAAAAGCACCGAAAACCTAAATAAATCAAAGTCTACAGGGAAATCAAGTTCGGAAGCGTTGTAAATCAAATAAAGAGGTGTTTAAAACTGCACACAGTGTTAATAAACAATCGATAATACCCGAAATTAACTCAAACAATGCCCAAATTTATTGCTTAGACTTAAAGTGTGTGATAAACTTAAAGATTTTGGGCCCATTGCCAAGCAGAGAACTAAATAATAGTCAAAAGTTATCCACTTAAAGTTTCCAATAAGAAAAAAAAACAATGTCAAGTGTTGTGTGCTGTGAGGGCAGCGGTAGGCGTGTCAGTGTGCTATTTCTGCTGCTGCTGTTGTGCCTCCAATTGATGGTGTCCTGCAGTGCAGGACGGATCAATCGAGCGGCCTTCATGGACGGTGATGTGCGCACCGAGATGGTTGATCCCAATAATCGCACCATTTGGAGCATGTTCAATTTGACCGATGAGCAGGTCGAGCGCATACGCAGTGGTAGCAATCCAAATCGCAAGGACGATTCCACAACGGAAACAAAGAATCGACAGATGGAACAACAAATCAGAACACGGTAAGTAGTAGATCAATCAATTATACGGTCTTTAGGTGGGCAAACCAAACAAAATGAAACTGAAAACAATTCAATAATAATAAAAATGCAAAGATTTCGTGCAATGACCCAGCACTTTTCATCTTGACCTGGCAACAAAAAGCAAAGAAGAAGAAGAAGAAATAAACAAGTCTAGAAATGCAAATTTGTGGCACTTTGAAATTTTGTGCTAATAAACAACAAATTTGTTGTGTGTGTGAAAATTTGAAAATGGAAAAACTCAGCGAGTGCACGTTGCAATTAAAATTACTTAGACACATTAAAATGAAATCAGAACAAATTGTAAACACACATCAAAATCCAATAAGAAAATAAATTGCCCCAAAAAGTAATAAGCACAAACAATTGAAGCATTCAAGGTTAAAAAACATATGCATTTCTTAGCACACAAGAACAATATGTATAATTTACTAAACTATATGTGATTATAAAGAAATTATTCGTCTTAATGATCGTGCGCTTCACTACGATTTTTTCCAAGCAGAGAAAACATATGGAAATTGATCTGGATTGTATCA
Source organism: Drosophila cardini (assembly GCA_018903735.1). Classification (NCBI taxonomy): domain Eukaryota; kingdom Metazoa; phylum Arthropoda; class Insecta; order Diptera; family Drosophilidae; genus Drosophila; species Drosophila cardini. Next base: position 9,958,576 of record JAEIGM010000001.1, on the reverse strand, counting down.
CACGTGTAATAAAAGTCAGGGCTGAGGGGTATACAGGGGTGTGAAAAGGGTAAAAGCTATATCTTTGCTTGATCAGATCAGCACGTGTTATGTGTCGGTCTGTTTGCTTATTTGCTTGTTTGCTTCCGATGACAAAGTCGCTGTCAGAAAGCAGAGGGCTCTATCAGTATCTGTTGGGTATTTGTGGCTGTAGATGTATCTATATCTGCTGACTGTGTATACCTATCAGATACTACTTACAACTGCACAAAAGCAGACACTTAAATAAACACACAGGCAGACAGAGAGAGAGGCAGACGGAGAGAGAAAGAGAGAGACAGACTGAACTGAACTGAGACTGACTGGCTGCAATTGCAACAAAAATTCCGTCGCCGGCCTCTGCGTATGTGGCCGCCTGTCTGGCAAATGTCTGGGAACAGTCTGGGCCATGTCTAGCTGGCTCCGTTAATGAACTTTTTGTAGGTCGTTGCTATGCGAGACATGCATGTACCATGCCTAGACAACACTACACACACTACACACACCACACAAACACCACGCACACACATACATAATAATAATTCTTGTTGCCTGAACAACAACCAAAGGCATTTGTTTATTAATGCTTTCGTGCTCAGCTGATATGATAGTCGTCGCCGTCGTCGTCGCCGTCGCCGTTGTCGTTGGTATCTAAATGGTTTCATCTCTTGGGTTTTTGCAGAATTCATAATTATGACGTATGCGTAATATTTGCCCAGACTCAATCTCAGCGCAAGCAAACAGTTGTAGGCGTTTGACAGGCAGACTAACAGACTGACAGACCGACAGGCCGACAGGCTGACAGACAGGCAGACAGTCTGGCAAAGTGGACTGGACTGGACTACTACCGACTACTGTTCGTCGACGCATGATAATGAAGTGCAGCCGGCGAGACACTGTCTAGCCGCGCATTGTGTATGCGCACACAAACAGAGCGAAAGAGACACCAAAAGAGTTAGAGAGAGAGACGGGGATAGAGAGTGCGAGTCAGTGCGGAAGAAGGCAAGGAGCAAAGCCAGACAGTCGAGATGTAACCACAATGAGGCAGACAGCACACAAAAAAAAAGAAAGATGCAGCAAAAGGTTGTGGCATGCAACAGCTTAAATAATAAACTAAACTCTGCTGCCAAATGGAGGCCAGAGATTCAGAGACTCAGAGATTCACCTGCCGAACAAACTGCGCATGCTCAGCTCAAGAGCTTCCAGTTGCAGTTGTTAATGCAGTTGCTGCTGCAGTTCGGGCTGCGTGAGTCACGCCATGCCCCAACAACAACAACAACAGCAACAACAAAAACAACTGCAATCGCTCCTGGCTGCTGCATTTAGCCTAGCCAATAAAAAGCCACAACCTCGTACAACAGGCGTCTAGACAGGCCCCAGACAGACAGCAGCCGCAACTGAACAATAACAACAGCAACAGCCACGACAACAACAACAACAACAACAGCAACAACAGCAACAACGAGTTTTCAAGTTCATGCCACAGCAGTTGGCAGACAGTCAAACGAAACTCCTCAGCGGGCCATTTTGTCTCGGATGGAAGACGGGCGGACGAAAGACGGCGGACTAAAGACGACAGACGACCGACGAGAGACGGACGGAATTCCTTGGTCGATCGCTCGTTGAATATAAACATAAGCATAACTAGTAGGAAAAACTGCAGACAAGCTGGGCGACTTTAGAAGACTCTGTACATATTTTAAGGCTAAAGGAGACTGATTGGTTTCGTGTTTAAGTTTGAGGCTGTTGTTGCAATAAGCTTGATCAGTCTGCATTATAAAGTTTTCTTTTTTTGCTTTACTTATACCTATTTCAACTCGGCTCTTCGTAATCTTCGTACTTCTCAGATACAGGGTCCAAAATGTACAAGAAATCCAGCCAAACATAAGCACACCAAGCCAACAAGCAACGTCTAGAGCAGCTCAGTCTTGGCCAGACTTAAATTGACTTGACTTCAGTGGTCTCAAGTCACCTTAGCTCAATTCCAATCAATTGAATTCAAGTTAACTTGGCTAGACTAGGTTTTGGCCTGGCTTGGTTCACTTTCAATGCATGTACCCAATATTATTATTATTATTATTTTGGCTAGACGAAATGCGCCGCGGGTCAAAATCGCCAACATTTCGACAGCTCAACAACAAAAAATAAGAAAAAAGACAAAGCTTTAAGCCAAATTTCGAATATATTTTGGCCAACAATTAATCAACGTTTATTTTTATATATACTCAAGTCTCCTTCGGTTCACAATATTGTTTCTTCTGATCACGAGTAGTTGTTGTCTTTCTGCTGCTGCTGCTGTTGGCATTCACAGCAGCAACATTTTATGAGCAACTTTTGCTAAAGCGCGTCTCAATTACCGCTCCAGACAGACATAACACACAATTGTCCAATTGTATGAGTGTGTGTGTGTGTGTGTGTGTGCCAGATTAGATCATAGCTACTGCTTTTATAGGTATTCATGTATGTGTGTGTGTGTGTGTGAGCTACAACTATTGTTGTCCGACGAAACATTTCTCTACCGTCTCGATGGCTTTTTAAGTGACACGACACTCTGATCTTCCTATCCGCCTCAGTCACTTATTAGACACATATCTCTATTTAAACAATAAAATAAACCCATAAAGCGATTTATTTTGTATTAAAGAATGTATTAACGACTTTTATGCATAATTGTTTAATTAAAACTTAAAGGAAATTATGCATAAATATTTTATTGAAATGAAAATTAACTGAAATGATAAGCAATAAGTTAGTTTTAAGTTAAGGAAATTCATTGTTTAAACTCTACTCTAAATTCCCTGAATTCTTTACTTAATTTCTGACTTAGTTTAGTTACACTTTAGTGTTGTTAGTTCTTAGTTACTATACTAATCAAATAAATACAATAGTAGGCTGTAGTTAAGGCACAATTTCCGTGCTTGCTAAATGGAGGCTCATCAGTTTCTATTGCCCGAGATGTGAGCGTAAAAAAACACAACCCAATTTCCACAACACAAAAATAAACGAAAAGTTAAGAATTAGCTTATAAAGAACTAGACGTCTGTCTGGCTGTCACCGTCTGTCACTCTGTCACTTCGTCACTTTGTCAGTTTTGTCTGTCTAAATTGAATCAATGCGCTATAAAGCTGAGCTAAATGGCACGTTTTCATTTGTGGATTGTTATAGTTGTAGTTGCTGTTGTTGTTGTAGTTCTTGTTGTAGTTGCTGTTGTTGTTGTGCACCAGTTACGACAACGCTTAAATGTCAATTAAGTGAGGCTTTACATAAACACTTGAACCAAATTAGTTAGATAGTCAGAGTCATAGTTGTATCTTTAACTAAACAGAGACTCTTCTATCTAATACAATTGCAGACTAAATGAGATACAGCAACGCATAAGAGATGCAGTATCGAATAAACAGGAGGCCGATGAAATTCAATCGGTGGATGAACAACAGAAGTCGCTGCATGAAATGGCAGGATATCCCATCTGCAATGGCGAGACTAGCACACATGATTGGCAGCTTTCCAGCAATGTTACACTCAAGTTTTCCGACAGCATTTTCCCACAAAATGGCGGCAATTCAAAGAATTTAGATAGCGCCATTCTCAGGCTCTACAAGATGAATCCCAAGGCGAAAGCCACGCCGAATCAAGAGTCCGCATCGACAGCAACTCCTGCAGTGGAAAATCTCTGCCCAGAGCCGATGCTAGAGTCCCAAATACGTGTGACCGTATCCATCATACATCAGCTGAAAAAGAAACGTAAGTCAGGTGCGTCGATTACTGCGATTCCCTGGCAGCAGTTGGATTAATTTACTTTACTTTCAGCAGCTGCCAATGCCGCAGAGACAAAGAAACGCACCTGCAACACAATGATGCTGAGCACCACTAAGACCGGTTGGGTGGACATCGATGTGAAGTGTGCCCTCAACTATTGGGCCCAAACCCAGAGCAGAACCCAACAGCCACCGATTGTAGTGGGTCTGCTGATGATCGAGGTCCATGACGATGAGGAGAATCAATTGTTGCCTGGACTATACTTTCAGCCACCCACTTGTGATCAGGCAGGTAAGCGTGTTGTTTGCCAAGCTTAACTAACAGCCAGACATGTTCAGACATGCTCAAATGAGGGTTCAATCTACTGGGTTCTTGCACTTTCTTTCTATCTCCAGGCCAGGCCATCACATTCACTTCATATGACTTAGCAGATTCCCATTCACATTTCCCCACATTTAAAGCTCAATAATTTTTTAACAATTTGTTGTTTTGGGGGCCGGACACTAGCCAGACACAGTCGCAATTGCATTAAATTCAAACCGTTCGAAAATGCGTCGCAACTTTTCTACTTTTTACACACTCAGCAAATGTTTGTAGTGACTCCAAGAATTGCGACTACTTGAAAAATGCAAAGTGAAGCATTGAATTGAGTTCGATTCAAATGCAAGCACGTTTTCAATTTTGGTGTCTGTGTTCAAGAAATTCGACATATTTTGGTGTCGATTGCCTCTTACGAAACAAGAGCATTTCTTCCGTTCCGTATAATTTTCATAAAGAAAAGAAAAGCAAAGAAAAATAAAAACAAACCCATTCACAAATTTTACAAGCGATCAATTCGCTCGGCGGAAGTAAGAATATAACAATTTATTTATTGTATTCAAAAGTATTCATGTCACAAGTTCAGTTGGTAAGATATACACACAAGTTACACCCACACACATACACACACAGCTTTTGCCTGAAGTCGTATTGCTACTAATTCTAATTGCTCATACGCACCGTTGTGCGTTTGTTGTTCAATTGCTGCCGCTACCGTTGTTGTTGTTGCCGCCGCTGCTGCTGCTGCTATTTTGCAGCATCGCTAAATGTTTTATAATACTTGTTGTTGTTCATTTTTGATTGTTTTTGATCATAAGCAAATAGCGATTATTTTGCATGTCGCTTAAACGCCTTTTAAAGTGATTTTTCTTGTTCGATTTAATGTTGCATGCAACTTTTATTATACGCAGTGTTTATAATAGCGTCTTTCAAATGTGTTTTACAGATATTGCAGTCCCATGGACCTTCTACAGATCAGCGACGATTGTGCCTAGTATGGAAAACTACACGCTGTCCAAGTAAGTTTTGCATTCAGTTCTGATAACATTTCCTCAATAGAATTTTGGACGGCTCACAAAAGTATGCAACATACTTATTTAAACATCTCCATATATAAAAGGTGTTGCATACTTCGGGGCTGCTGCCATTTTGTTTTATGCATAAATGAGTGTTGCCAGAAATATAGCTACTAATAAAATATATTAACTAATAAAATTCATATTATTTATTTTTGCGACACTTTTCATATACTTCTTACAGATGCCCAAGGTTAGACGTGCGCTTCCAGGGCAGTGTTCAGCTGTCCGCCAAGAATTTTGAGAAGAACATAGACAATAACTTCAAGGAACGACATGAGATCCTAATGCGTCTATTAAATAACCAAAACCATAGTATGGAAACTCTTAACACTGAATTAACACCATTAAACTCACCCACAATTGACAATATGCTCGAGCAAAGCGAGAATGTCAGCCAGCAGAAGGAGGAGCAGGAGGTTCATCATCATCGTCGACGTCATCACCGCAACCAGCAAGATCATCAAATGCCTGACTGCGAGTCCTCAGATTCACGGGATACATCGAAACAAACAGAGACACAGCATCAGCAGCGAGCACATCATAATCACTATCATCATCATCACCATCATCATAATCAGCATCATAATCATCACAAGCATCATCATGCATCAGAGAGCGAGGAGTAGAGACAAAGATATAGATACTCTATAAATCCATTGCAGATGCAATTCATCGATTCATGTCTCGTACACACACACTCACACACACATATATAAGCACACACATACGCACACACATGCTGGTCTTAGTATATTGTTTTTGTATCTTTAGGGCCAGTTGACTTAAATAGCTTTTAGTTCACGTCATGTCATTATTTTTTTTTTTATTTTTTTAAACTCTAATCTTATTTATAATTTAATACCTATGATTTGTAAGTTGAGCATTTTTGACAAATTACTCAAAATTTGTATTTTATTTGAGAGTATATACATATACATATATGTACATATGTATGTATATGTATGTGCACATATTATTATTTTTAAATCTCTCTTATATTAGGAGTCTGTGATTTAGATGTGGTTGAATTTGCGAATTTTTTGCTTAAATTATCATAGAATTGTTGGAACCTCAATACTAATTTCAATACGAATATATATAAAACAAGAAAAAAGAAAAAAATATAATACCTTTATATATATATATTAAATATAAACATTAATCTAAATATGTATAACATTATTATAGCATTTTGCCCTTGCATTCAAATAAAAATCAAATAAATATATATATGTATATAGTATATGTATATCGGGCAAGGGCAATTGCAGTTTGAGTAGTCTATAAACCCATGAGTATTTATACGCACACACATACAAGCATACTGAATTTATATACATTCACAACACACACACACATATATACACATATAGATGTATAGTTTTTGTTATTATTAAGTCACTAGGTTAAAAAGTGCCTTCCTGCAAGTCCGATATTAATAATGTTAATATCGACCGTTTTAAATCTCATAACTGTTCAACTGTGAACTCTGTGTGAACTATTCATTGGAAAAACTATAAAGAAAATCCGCTCAAAAAACTCATGTTCATTTTTACTTAATTAAAATTAACTCCTTTGTAACCAATCAGATCGTAAAATTGTAAAAGTTTAGCGATTAATCGATCGATTTGAATTGTTTAACCAAACTGCAATAAAAAACCACAAGTGACTACTACAAATATCAAATATACGCACTTCTTCTTATTCAATGACATTGTTATCATTTATCAATATATAATATTTACCATTAAACATTTATTTCAGCCAATTATTGTCTTGGCAACACTTTAGCTAAGTGCCTCGATAAGATGTCAAGAAATCAAAATCTACCTCATATATAGTGGATCACACGGATCCATAAAATATTTCATAAATATACTTAATAAATATATAAATAAATTATCAGCTTAGTTATCAAACTGTCTAGAGATTAACACATCAAAGTAGAACTCCACTACTTCCACCTACTTCATACCCGATATGCTCCTTTAATCTCTCAATTTCATACGCAATTCAACCTTGTACCTTGAGCATTCTAATTTAAATGTCTCAAGCAAATTCTTCGATGTTCTCTCGCTGCTTTATCTGCTACATATACCCAGATCTTATCTTTGGCAAATATCGACACAGTCTCTCTAATGAAGCTAGCTGGGGGAACTGATAACAGAATACACAAACACTTTGACAGTGCACTCCAAATAAACATCTACGGCAGAATCGATTGTTAAACTTTTATTCTACTACTACTAATACTACTACCAATTGCTTGCTCAATTTGATTATGTGTTGTTGTAGCAGTTCCAGTGCCATTGGCCAAATTAGTGTTAGGCGAAAGGGGTTCGAAGTGGCAATACCCTGGAGTCTCTACGCTTTAGTTATGGAAACTTTACAATAAACTCTAGTCAATATAAGAATATTTTCCAGATAAAACCAAGGTAAAGTATTACAGTTTTCTTTATTTTATAGTCAAATCTGTTATTTATAAATTTAACTAACCATTTTAAACTAAATTTTGTTTCAACTGTTAGTTAAAACGCCTTTTGTTTAAAATTTATTTATATTTTTATTTCAACATTTTTACACGCATCACTTTGCGCATCAAACACACCTCGTTTTGCCAACACGTACAGGGTATACTGAGCAGCTAACCAATAAAGAGCATATATATATTAAATGGCTTTAAGCTGTTTCCAGCTTTAGTCTTGCCGCGACTTTCAATCAGTTATAATGGCAACGCAGCAGCGCAGCTAGCAGAGTCAATTCTTTACGGCCTGACAAATAATTATAGTATAATAACAAACAACAAAATACATTAAATATACTACATGTAACTTCGTATATAGAAATCAAATATCTATATAATATATACACGAAGGTTGCGAATTGGAAAACGTGTTTTTGTTGCCGCCACATCAAAAAACAAACAGATATTTAAAAGGTGATTTACCTGTAAATTTTAACAACATTCTCGCTCTAAAAAAAAGAAGATACAAACAAAATTTAAAAAACAATAAATTGTCGCGTGTGTAATAAAGTTATGTCTGGTGTTTTTTTGTTTAAACAGTTGTCACAGCCTATGAATAATTTAAAATTATTATTTAATTGTCAGATACATATAGGTATATATGTTTTTGTGTATATGTAAAACTGGTTAAGTAGTTTCAGCTTTGTTGAGTCGATGAATCAGCTTTTGAGCTCAAAGCTGTTTTTGATAAGAGCTTTGATAGCTGTATTATCTGATTATATACAGCCTGTTTAACCGAATATTTCAAGTGATAGAATTTATGATGGATTCCATTGTGATATTTGATAAGCATAATATATATGCTCCCATTGATTAGAGCCTTCAACTTCAACTTGTGGCTATGATCGAAATATTACATTGATTCAAGAACTTTCCCAGAAGACAAAAACACAAACAATTTATCAATAATCTAAGCTGTTGAATCCACGTGTTGTGTTCCGGCTTATCGGTAACAAAGAGTTACGGAAAGGGGGAAAACACAAAGTTTATATAGAGCACATGAACGATTAATACCAAAAAAAAAGAACTCAAGTTGAGATTACACATTAAATATTGCTTATCAAAAGTAGTAACTGAAGGTTTATATAATTTCAGATGGACAATAAAACTACGACGGGGGCCATTAACAATTCCTATGAACTGGATCAGGTAAGTACACAAACAACACAAATAATTGCACTTTTCGATAAATAACCGAGTAATTTATCTAATTTACAGTCTGATCCCAGTGTCAACCAGGCTGATTATAAAAAGGTGGGAAAGACCTCTCATTTTATTAGCCCCTTAAAATAACATTTGCATTCCTCTTGTACTGTAGACTGACTTTCAAGTTGATAACATACACGATCATGATCATTTGGAGAACGGAGATGCAATCACAACAAATTCAAAGACTGCCATTCAACGTTGGACTAAAGTGGGACTCCATCTGACCACACATGTCCTTGTGGTGGTCTACTTCGCCTTTGCCACCTACCACTACCATGATCTAAGTAGGTATTCATTCCTCTCCTGAAGCAATTTAATTGTTAAACATTGCCTTATTCCACAGATACATATGAGTGCGCGTGGAATCAACAACTGGAGATTTGTGGCATACGTTTCTGCACAGGTTATGGCATGTTGTTGTTGCTCCTCGGTTTCATCTACTTGGGTCTGTTCTACTACTATATCTTTAAGCCAAAACTGGGTCGATTTCTGCACAAGAACTATCTGCATCCTGCGTCCGTTAGGTGGCATGCCTTTAGCAGAACGCGGTAAGTGCAGGGTCTAAGTAAACAGGGTTCACTTTCGTATAAAAATATAGGCATGAAGTAAGACAGATGCTCCTGGGTACCTAGTAAAGGACTCTCTCCTTTGGTAAAATCCAATCTTAATAAATGTTTCCATCTCTTTTCAGTGTGGTCTCTGCAGCATTGATTGTCATCTTGCTCATCGCTTTGGCCATTTACTTGTTCTTTGAGACAAGGGATAAGCCAGAGAAGCTGATCTCTCTGGTGGCACCCTGCTTCTTCATACTGTGCGGCTATGCGTTCTCCACAAAGCGCAGTGCCATCAAGTGGCGGATTGTGGTCACTGGGATCACCTGTCAGTTTCTGCTTGGAGTCTTCTGCATACGCTGGACGGTGGGACGACAGATCTTTGAGTGTCTGGGCAACAAGGTGGCCACGTTTCTGGACTATGCCACAGATGGAGCACGCTTTGTCTTTGGCGACTTTCTGATTGACACAAAGACCTTTGCTTTTGGCATATTGCCAGTGATCTTCTTCTTCAGTTTCTTCATTTCCGTGCTCTACTATCTGGGCACCATGCAGTGGGTGGTCATCAAATTGGGCTGGATACTGCAGCAGATACTGGGCACCACGGTCTGTGAGAGCGTCACAGCTGCTGCCAACATATTCTTAGGCATGTCCGAGAGTCCCATGTTGATTCGACCATATATCAATAAGTTGACCAAGAGTGAAATACACAGTATTATGGTCTCTGGATTCGCTACCGTCTCCGGCACAGTGTTGGCTGCATATTTGTCATTTGGTGCTTCAGCTGCTCACTTGATTACCTCCTCGGTAATGGCAGCTCCTGCCACCTTGGCCATATCCAAATTGTATCTGCCGGAAACGGAAGTGAGCCAAACCTCCAGTGATACCATTCAACTGGAGAAATCGTAAGTTTCCCAACTGGAATTTAGTTTCTCTTAGCTGAATCTTCTTGTTTCCTTATTGTAGAGAGGACTCTTCCCTGCTGGATGCAGCTTCCAGTGGCGCCTCGAATGCCGTGCCCATTGTCCTGGGCATTATAGCCAACATTGTGGCATTCGTGGCCTTTGTGGCCTTCCTCAATGGCCTTGTCAGCTGGCTGGGCTTTCTGCTGGGCCACGAGGAAGTTGACTTTGAGTGGATATTCTCCAAGATCTTCATACCGCTGGCTTGGGCCATGGGAGTGCCCTGGAAGGATTGTGATATTATTGCCAAAGTTGTTGCTACCAAGACCATTATCAATGAGTTTGTCGCCTACGAGCGTCTTGGCCAATATATTGAAAGTGGTGATATTACCGTAAGTGACTAAACAACTAAACAATTTGATTAGTTTTTAAATTAAATTGGTTTACAGGCTCGCAGTGCTGGCATTGCCACATTTGCCATTTGTGGCTTCGCCAATCCCAGTTCCTTGGGCATCCTCATCGGTTCCTTGAGTGCCATGGCACCCAGTCGACGTGGCATGATCACCTCAGTGGCTTTCAGGGCGTTTATTGTGGGCAGCATCGTCTGTTTCATCTCCGCCAGTTTTGCAGGCATTTTGATACAAGAGGAAGAGGAAGAATACAACTATAGAAAAATATTTGAAAAATTGGGTCGCAAAAACTTTACAATGATTTAGTTTAAACCTCTGTTGCAGTCTAGTAAAAATATTTATTTATACTTCCAGTTAAACCAAGACTTTGAATTTATTTTGGCATGGAGAGGGGTCCTTAGAAATTGGGGCGCATATATTAAAAATTTATTATTTTATAAATATAGTAGGTCTGTGTACAGATCGTCGTTTCAAATGTTCATTGTCAAAAAAGGAATTTTTAAGACGACACACACACGTATTACTCAGATATACACAGTATTGGTATATAAATTTATAGATTTGATAAAGTTGCATAAATTTTAAGATATATTTAAGAATTATGGCGGAATCTCCGCTTAACGAGGAAGATGAAAAAATGGAGCGTATTAAGAAAAAGGTCAAATTGGCATTACATATTATATTGCACATAATACTTAACGGTTACTTAATATGGTGTACTGTTGTTTATCTAGCAATATTCGGTAAGCTGCTTTAAAGCTAGTTTAAGTTCCTTAAACCTTAATCAGAACTCCATTATTTACATAGATAGGGATGGACCCAAGTGCAATGAGCCGGAGAGTGATGATACGACGGTTGCCACCACAGCGGTGACAAATGAAGTTCCTGAAGATGCCCAAGAAACAATTACAACAACCGAACAGATAACGACAACCACTGGAAAACCAGCTAAGGAGTGGACTCCACACATTCTCTGTGAACCAAATTGGTGCATCGGTTTCGGTTTCTTTGTCATTCTCTATCTCATATTTTATGTATTCTGGATTTATTATTGGGTATTTAAGCCGTACATTGGTCAGAAGCTGTATGACAATCATATTGAACCACTCATAGACAGGTGGATGGTTTTTAGTCGAAGACTGTACGTATTTTCGCCTATTTAAAAATATTATTGGTAATTGTCTAACGTTTTTTTTCGAAAGCTAACTAGATTCAAAGGTTTTTTATTCATAATTTCAAAAGGTGACTAGATTAAAAAAATTGTAATTTAAAGAACTTTTAAATCGCGTTTTTGGGTAAACCATAAGAGACCGCCAAGAGTTTTTAATGACGTTTGTCTGCAAAAGTCGCGGTCCATCGAGGATTTTTTTTTCATAATTTTTGGGGTTGAGGCCCGTATATTAGACATTTACCATATTATTTTAAGTTTTTCATCTCAAAAACAAAGAAGTTTGAGGGTTAAGATCTAAGAGAGCACGTCATGACCTTAAGACAAAATTTCTTATTATATTCTATTCGTCTAGTTCATTTCAGTTTCAATGATAAGATTCAAATTTCCCACCTTCGAGTAATACAGTAAATTTAAAGCAGTGACGACTACACCAATACTATCACACAGTTTACATGTAAATTTCACTGCTTTACACAAAGTTATTGCTGCATTTTACTGCTTTGTTATTGTGACGTTTACTGCTTTACACTGCTTTGCCTACAACTAGCGTAATAGGATAGCTGTGACTATGCATAATTTACTGGTCCCCGACTTACAGCATCTTTGAATTCTTTTAAGCCAATCATATTTTGATACTAATATTCAAACTCCCACCATATTTTAGTGCTGTGTCCATTATAATGCTTGCGGTGGTACTTGCTTTGGTGATTGTATATTTGGGAATCGAGTGTCGCGATGATTACAGGAAAATACCAGGACTCATTGGACCTGTGCTCTTTATATTATTGGGCGTCGCAGTCTCCAAGAAACGCAGCGCCATTCCCTGGCGCATCGTTGTCCATGGTTTACTGGCCCAGTTAGTCTTGGGCATCTTATGCATACGTCTGAAGGTCGGTCGAGATGTGTTTAATTGCCTTGGTGATAAGGTTGCTACATTTCTGGAATTTACTGATTATGGTGCACGTTTCGTGTATGGCGATCGAATCTGTGATGATTTTGTCTTCGCCTTTGCCATTTTGTCGGTGATCTTCTTCTTTAGTGTAGTCACATCCATACTCTACTATCTGGGTGCGATGCAGTTTATTTTGGGCGCCTTTGGATACATGCTGCAGGCCATTGTTGGCACCACAGTGTGTGAGAGTATTAATGCCATTGGTAACGTCTTTCTGGGCATGTCGGAGAGTCCGCTAATCATACGACCCTATATACAATTATTGACATCCAGTGAGCTGCATACCATTTGCACATCAGGATTTGCTACGGCATCTGGCACTGTTCTTGGGGCATATATATCGTTTGGTGCATCGCCGGCATACCTCATTACCGCCAGTGTTATGGCCGCACCCGGTGGACTGGCCATAGCTAAACTCTACTGGCCCGAAACCGAGGAGTCCCAGACCAATTACGATAATATACAACTTGAGAGATCGTGAGTCCGTAATATCTTATCACTACATTTCGTTAACCTCCTTAGTTACACAGCACCGATGAGAACATTTTGGATGCAGCAGCTAGTGGTGCGGCAAATGCCTTAGCTATCGCATTGGGTATTGTGTCGAATATTATTGCCTTCTTGGCCATAATATTCTTCTTGAATGCCGTCACCGAATGGCTCTTCGAATTGGCTAACCAGGATGGCGTCACTTTCATATATCTGCTAAGCCAAATCTTTATACCTATTGTATTCGTGATGGGAGTTCCGACATATGATTGTAAAGATGTTGCTAGAGTCGTGGCTGAAAAGACGTTGATCAATGAGTTTGTTGGCTACAAATCTTTGGGCAATTTGATCGCGGAAAACAAAATCGATGTAAGTTTGTTTATACACATAATCTCATCAACTCAACTCCTTTTATCTTTTTTAACAGCAACGCAGCGCTGGCATCGCCACCTTTGCCCTCTGCGGATTCGCAAATCCAGGTTCTTTGGGAATTATTATAGCTGCACTCAGTGCCATGGCTCCAACTCGTCGTCCCGACATCACGCGTGTTGCAGTCCGAGCTTTTTTGGCTGGCAGTGTTGTTAGCTTTATTTCTGCATCTCTGGCTGGTACATAGCATGTCTAAGATTTCATTTGATTTAGCTTTACAAAACCCTTTTCACAGGTATTTTAATTCAAGAATCCGAACTGCAGAAGTTGAATCAGAAGCTCTATGGTATTACAGACGTAGACGAAGATGCTATCAACAAATACATGTACAATGTTTAGCAAATGTAAACTAAATAATATTATCTACGTTGGTAAAATGTGTGTTAACTTATTGATTATGTTCTTTAGCTGCATAACATCACCATCATCCAATTCGCCAGAATAGTGTTGCAAATCATGTGAATTCAGCTCGAGTTGTTGTATTAACTCCTTGGGCTCATCCGTTCGTTTGCGCTTCAGATTGCTCAAGTTGCACCGATGGTTTTCTTGGCGTTTATAATCCAACGAGTGATAGTTCATCTCTGTGCTGATCTTACAGCCCAAAGGCGTTTCAATTGCAACCATTAGAGTCATCAAATTAGTTTTAACTGAGACGTCTAACTTCTTGTGAGCATGAAGAAACTTTTGAGCATGCCAGCAGGTCTCAATAATCTCTTTTGTAGGCTTTACTTCCTCTAATATGCGTAGCTGACCAGCTGTGCTAAGTTTGAGAGCGGCTTTGAAGTACAAGTTGGCCAGCAACTTACTCTTGTGACTTCGTAAAAGCTCGTTAACAGTGCTCGACATGAGAACCGGCCATTCGTCTTGCCCAGTCGATAGTAATTCCATTAAAGCTAACTTTACAAATAAAACTTAAGTGAACTAATAGTGGAATTAATGCGATAAATGGCTTACCATCTCGTAAAACTGTTCTGTATCATTTAAAGAATCAATCAACAAACGACGAAGACGCATTGTCCAAAGTTTCTGATCTTGCTCATTTCGTTCCGTCACAGAACTTAAGTAGCGATAGTTTCTTATGCTAAATAGAGGCTGCTTACTGTTGCTTAACTTATGGAAATATTTAGTCATACGTTGTATGTGCCATTGACTGACGTTCTGAGAGAAGAGTGTGTATAAATTATTGCATTTCGTGAAATAATCCAAGGCCTGGCTGACATCTGTATGGGTCCAACATTTGTTTGCTTCTTCCAAACTACAATAAAGTAGTTTAAAAATTAGGAAAGTCAGTATCAGACAATATTTGATCCTGCTTACCGAAAGCAAATCATTAGCACATCGGCACAAACTTGTGACTTCATAACATCTTCTTGAAACAGTCCCATTAAAAAGTATTTAAATAACACCAAGGATTGTGCCACATGCAATAGGCTGCCAAATGATTCCAACACTCTGTTATAACGCTCTGTATTCGTAAAGTTAGAGGCATCTATGGAACAAAAATAAACAGTAAGAAATTTACCAAACAATATCATAACTTTTTCACTGCACCTTTAAACAAATATTCAAAGAGTTTCTGTATAGTTTGGCAGTTGTGTGGATCAATTTCGGTATTATCAATGATAGCGACGGTAACATAAGCCAAGCAGAGCTCAAAGTAGTCCTCATTAGCCTGACCAGGCGCTTTGAGGCAATCCATAAGGTACTACAAAGTAAATGTTGTTAGTTAAACGATTGCAATTTGTAGCTTATGCAGAGTAAAATACGTTTTGAAAGTCTTCCAGCTGATAGATCAGCTCAAAAAGTTGCATTACATAGGGTCGCGTATACTTTGACACAAGCACCGATATATCCTTAGTCAAATCTTTTGTTTGTCTCCTACAGAAATTAAATAAATTGATTAATTGAAGTATCCAAAATACAAAGAAGTCTCTAGCTTACGATTCACCCCCAATCAACAGCAAAAATATAGTGTCCAGCAGGGATTTATCCATGTGTTTCACACCGCAACTTAACAGTTTATGTAGCATAATTAAATATGCCTGTGAAACCTTCAAATGTCCTTCAATCTTATCCAACTCAGCATCCTGACAATATAAAAGTATTGTATATTAAAATTATTTCTGAAGTATTTGCAACAGAAACTTTTACCTGACTATAAACACTCTCCAAATTGTTTAGGACAGTGTCACATAGATGCAATGCGGTTTCCTGCAACCAATCAGGCATGGATTGACTCAAATCAGTTAAGCTGGAGTAGTAAGTACAAATGTTTGTCATCGTCTTGCTAGTCTTGACAAAGACATGTAAATGTGAAGCATTGAAACAAAGAAAGTCCGTTATCTCAACCAGTTGTCGCAGCACTAACAACGCAGATTTTGTTTTAACCATATAACATTATACAAGTTTAATTATAAGACTTACGCGGTGTAATCCGAGCATGTACTTTGTTGGAACTGGCTGTAGTTTGTTTCAACATAGACAACATCTTCACATGCAAATCAATGGCCACCGGCTCATGCTCCTTGAGCGGAACTACACTCCTTTCGATGCTGTGAAAGAAAGCCAAATAAATATCAAATTATATCAGAGCCCTCCAGGAGTTTCTTACCTGTGCTGCAGGTAACCATTTACAATTGATAGCAAGAAGAACAATGTTGTGTGGACCAAACGCTCACCAGCCTGAAGCAGCTTGTCCTTTGCCCACTCTGCAAAGCTGAGTGCATCATTTACTAATAGAATAAAGTCGTCACAGGCAGTTTTGTTCTCTGGGCTCACTTCATTTTTCTGTAATAAATGTTAACTAGAGTTCGGCGCAGTTTAAATAATATAATGGACTACTTGCCAACTCTGTAAACCACGCATACAGGCACTTGTAAACTTCTATACAACACTCGGCTTCATTAAAATACGCTCTCAGCAGTTTTTGCAGCCAGATGCTTAATACTTCCACAGTTTTGGAGCTTAAGTCTTCCAAACTGCGCTTGCAGATTTCTAATGCTGTTTGTTGTGAAATACAAGAGGTCACATTTTCGTGTGACAAACTCTGGAGCTCACTAAATGTCATAGTAACTGGTAGTTGAACTTGTGCTTCACTCATGTTGAGAATTTGTTCACAAACAAAATACAAAACGACTTATCTTAACAATACCGCGCCATTATTTTTTAAGAATGAATCGATTATAATTTATTTTTACACATCGATAACGTTACTGACACTCGAACACAGTTTTGTGTTGCATTTTGTGCAAATCGACCGGCCGCCACTGTTTTATGTCCGGCTTTTATCGAATTCTGGATGTGCGGTCTCACTACAATCACTATTTCTTTTTCGTCGCAACGCTTCAGCAAGAGGTCGTGTTTTACCGGCGGAGATTTTTTACACCTTATAAAATGGTAAGTAATTTATTAACAGTAAATAAAATATGTAGAACTTGAGTGCTCCGTTTATTACCATGATGTTTATTATTATCGCCCCAGTCTGAAAAGATGTGATGTTTCGATTTATGCTGACAAAAATTAAAGTAAACGGCTCATTCTTCTGCATGTTGCTGAACTGAGAATTTACATAAAACTAAATGCTTTAATTCTTTACCTAATCAATAGATTTTGATATACTGTGGAAGCTAACAGCAGCCGCATTGAATTACCGACATCGGCCTGAACAAATTAAAAAATGTAGATCTTTAACGAGTTTGGTAGCTCTGAGAACCAAGTGCACGTGTTGGCAGAATATTAAGGTTAGTTCCGATGCAACTCCAACATGTTTGATGGAATTTCTAACATGATGTTTTTACATACCGCCCCAGTCGGAAATATAATGTCGATTGGTTATTCGTTACTGATATTTTGAACAAAATACAATTATATTATATTTTAGTTATATGCCATCAATTAAAATATACTTTTCTTTACAATTTCAGCATCGCCACGTGCTTAGTTTTTGCGCTTTCAAAATGTGGTGCTTCAGTTTAAGGTGAGTTAAAATAAACAATTGAAAGAATGTGCATTAAATTTCATGATGAACAACTATTTAAGCCAAACAGTTATCCCTGTCATAAGAATAATTGATGATGCAAATATCTGACAAAAATACAGCAAAGAAACACTTTAAAACTTTTAATCGGTTTAATACTAATTGAGATTATTTTTATTTTTCAGTTGCTCCTTAAGAACAAAGGGATCGTTGATGGGAAAATTGTTATCATATGGATAAAAGGTGAGCTAAGTGTAATTTGTGTATCTGTTAGTTACTAATATGATGTTTAACATACCGCCCCAGTCGGAAATATAATGAAGATTGGTTTAACTTACTGATATACTTTTATAAAAAATAATTTTAGTTGGCTGTGTACTTTGTTATTAAAGGATTCTTTCTGTTTTGTTTCAGAATATGACCTATTTCATTGAATGGATGATTTTCAAATATTCTCCATAGGTAAGCATCGAAGTGTCTTAATTTATTTTGACTTTATTATCTGATGATAAAAACCGTAGACAAGCATATAGCTGAATTTATGTGTGTTGATACTCTTTTGTCTGAAAAATCAAGATAAAAATGTTTGTGTTTTATATCGAAACTTTATTCTAATAAATAATCCTCTTTACTTACAGATAGCTATGGCAGCTTCTTGGTATATCCAACACATTCCCTTCAAACTCTCATGGTTAGTTTTATTCTGTATTTTATAGTTCATACAAAAATCACAATGATGAACACCTTATTTAAGCCAAACAGTTATCCCTGTCATAAAAACAATTGATGATAAAATAAGCTGACAAAATATATGTTCATTATTATGATTGTTTATGTAAGAAATGTATATTAATCATTTATTTTCTTCTTTAGAACCTTCTGGCATTAGTATCAGCTGCTAAAGACGGTCTAGTCGCTTTAAAACAAAAAGGTAATTAAATTTAAAATGATAAATTAGAAATCCAAAGTCTAAATGATGCTTTATATACCGCCCCAGTCGGAGTTAATAATGTCGATTGGTTTTTTGTTTACTGATAACTCGCTTTCAACTTCTACGTGTTCATATTCTTGCTCATATTTATTTATGGCTATATCTTTTTTTACTTACAGATAATCTTTGGAACTGGATTAGGCTTGAGGTTGCCTTGTTTATCAGTTTTCCAAAATGGTAAGCGGAGTGATCATGATTTATTTTAAAAATCTGTTATTTGATGACAAAACCCTGACAAGCATATACCTGAATACTTTTTGTTGAATTCATACGGCTGATAACATTTAAATACTTTTACCAACTGTCCTTGATATGACAGCAATTGTTAATACCAATCAATTTTCATTTTCTATTTACAGGCAAACAACGTTGTGTCATCGTAGACTACTCCAAGCATTCGATGTACAAACAGAAATTGAATAAAAATACAAATTTATTGATTTTGTTATAACGTGATATATTTTATTTGCATTAGACATTCACTTATTGTTGGATATTATCTTTGTCTCCTTGGGCCATTGACTGACCTCAAGGGTTAATATATAAGAATATTCTTTGTTCTGGTTTTTTTTTTTTGTAAATGTTGAAGTCCATCAACTTTTATTACAATATATATAATATGATTTTGTAAACTCGTATGTTTTTGTTTTGGTATTTGTAAATTTATACTCATAATATTCATATACAAATCTGTATATGGTTTAAATTTGCTTACTACCCTCAAAAAGATCCAATTGCTTTGTTTTGCTGAACAACCGATAACGAATTCAAAACCATTTAGCACTAATCGATAAGAGGCAACTGGCCTCGATCTACGAGTACATGCAAATATATTTATCGATATCGACTGGGATGCTATCGCACTGATTTGAAGCTACTTCCGTTTCCGATCGACAACACTTAGATATCAAATTGCCGGTAAAAAGTGAAACATTTGATTGAAAGCACGACGATAAATGTTAATTATATTGAGTTTTTTTCAAAATATACACACATATAGATAGATATATGTGCATACAGGGAGACAGAGTTTATATAGATAGTTTATATGGACAGCGATATAAAATTTGTGACTACAAATGGATAGACAACATTTATAAAGTTTTCTTTGAAATATTCATATTTGATTTATGCTTTTTTTTTAACAAACATAGAGCTCTATAACTAATTAATAAGTGCAAAAATATGTTGAAATTATTGGATTTATACTCTGTTTACGTAATGCCTGAATGCGGTTCAGTCGTATAGAGCATTATGTTTAAGCTTTTCTATGTTTTCTATATGGATGTACTATAGATCAAAGTCAAACTGTTCATTTTTTAACATCAATGACGATAGACAGATTTATGATTTGTTGTTACATCTCGAAGAGTTACACGAATACAATAAATATACATATAAGTAGATATATATGTCTGTCTGTCTGTGGATATCAATTCCATGCTGGAAGTCTAATGATATATATTATGTATGTGTGTTTGTGATCCATGATTAAGATGTGTCTGTCTTTCAGAACCAAATTGCTTGCAGCTTCTTCAATATATCATATTATAATTTGTATTTTTCTTTTTTTCAAATATATTTTTTTTAATATTATCGTATAGACGTTTTCAAAAAACAATAAGGAATCAACAATATTCATAAAATGTATCATTATAGAATATATGATAAATGTAAATCTAAAAACTACATATATGTATGTTCTTTTTTGTTTATTTATATTATTATAAATGTATGTGTGTGTATGTGTATATATATACTTGATTAATTTGTATGTTTCTTGGGAAAATAAAAACAGATTTGTTTACTTTCTACTACTCTCCTACTCGTCGTACACAATATAATGAAATAAATAGTTTAAATGAATGTGAATCATATGTTTTGTTTGGATCTATCTATCTAGTGACCGATGTGCTTCTTGATAAGCGCCTGCAGAAGACGCACCTTGGCCTTCTTCTCCTTGTACTGGGCATAGGTTTCGGTTTCCAATGATTTCCGATCCGGTTTCAACATTTTACGTCCATTCTGCTCCTCGAATATGGACTCATACTCGCGTATGGTGGCCTTCAACAGTGTCTTTTCATCTCGTACCCGTTCCAGCTGCTCCCACAACTGATCCAAGCTGAGAGCCGCTATATTCTCTGCCTGCGTCTGCTCTGTAGCGGTAGTTGTGGTTGTTGTTGTCGTTGTCGACTCATCGGAGGAAGCATTCTGAGTTAAAGTATTTGGCGCCATGGAGTCGCTGGGTGAATTTGTTGTCTCAGTGCTATTGTTCGATGAATACTGCAGCGGTGTCGATGTTGCCTCAAAGACCATAGCCTCATGTTCCAATATGGTTGGCAACTCAGGCACTCCAGTGCCGCCACCAAACATAATATTGCGTGATACCAAACGCTTCAGCTGACGATAGCGGTCATAAAGTGGACGCGCTGCATCCCGTTCCTCCTTGGTAATGGGATGGCCATAAAGACTCTCGAAATAGAGCAAACCATGCTGTACAGCGCTCTTCTCCTGCACCAACTGATCAGATGTCAGCTCCTCCAGCTGTTGCGGTCGTCGGCATTGCGTGCGCTTCTCGCTGAGATTCTGCAATGTCAAGGAACGGAAAATGGCATTAAAGAAATGATCTCAATATCGAAATTGTATTGGGCACAAGGTCAAGACATATGTACATATCACAAGACATTGTCATCAATCAACTGAAAGTCCTAAGCAAATGGAAATTGTAATTAACGAAATGTCATTTGTGACCAAAATGAAAATGAAATGAAAGTCCCTCGACAAACAAATAATGCCCAAAAACTGATAAATATAATAATTATATTGAAGAGCCCGCCGCAATGGTAAACAAGACAATTAATCAGCGAAAAGCATTAAGCATTATTCGATTTGCTTCACGGCTTAGCAGCGAAAAGTACTCGCCAAATGCGGCAAATGTGGAAAAAGCAGACAAGAAAAACAAGTGAAAAGCACACACACACACACACACATAGAGACATAGGAAAATACTCAGTAAAACAACAACTCAGTCAGCTCTTGTAGTGTACTATATACCATTCAAATAATAATTCTATTTTGGCAGACTTTCAACATACTACATTTGTTTTCCCATTTGCTTTGACAGACAGGAAGACAGACGAGCAGATGGGCAGACGGGCAGACGAATGGATCTATAGAGAGGGAGGCTTGTCCGAAATCCGAAAACAACAAACTTATATAAACACATGTTCCCAGAGACCAATTGGCCACCGAGTCAAAACAAGTTGTTAAAAATAAACATACTTATATCTTATATAAACTATATTATGTGTATTATATTATAAACACAACTAGAAATCGTTGAGCATTATTTGCTATGAATTTCCGCATTATGATTATGAGAAATTCTACAATATTTCTCATAGAAATGGCTCATTAAGGTGTTAAATTAGTATTTGAATGGTTTTGGTAAGCATTTTCCAATTATTGGCTAAGGAAATTGACCATATTTGAAGAAAATTCCAGCTGAGAAAGTGTTTTTATGGGATTTCTTATAAAGTCTGTCTAGAATCTATGATAATTTTCCGTGTCTCAACTTATATAACACTCCCCAGATCAATCATACTTAACTTTATACTACAGTTATCTAGACATATTAAATATATATCTTTTTTTTAAACACTTTAGTACTGAAATGAGCACAAAGGAATATTAAATCTATACTAATTAAAGCACGAGTAGTCGCTGCATTCATTTTAAAAACAACAAATTGCATCTATTTTAGAAAATAAATCCATTTTTTGGCACACAAAGTGCTTCAATCACTCAAATGACATTTCGCTTTCTTCTTCTCATGATTCTCCGATGGATGAAAAGATTTTAAAAACCGCTGACGTCATGCGTCTGGCCGTGTTAATTTCGAGCCAAGTGTTGGCCATAAAAGTGGATCACGTTTTGCTGTGATTTAGTCAGTTGATTGTTGATTGAGTGTGATTTGTGGCTCGTGAGTCGTGATTCGTGATCAATTTGTTGCTTACCTGTTCGATTTCGCAAAGCGTGTTCTTCATGCGCTCCAGCTTCTTGGCCGCCTCCTGATGGGAAGCCCCAATGGTATTGGCACCCACTTTAAGCCCCAAAGCCGCAATGGGATCAGTCTTAAGCTCGTGTCGCTCCTTCCGCAACTTGCTCAGCTCGGCGAGGGCATTCTTCATGTACTTGTCATTCAATCGCTCCGCCTGCGATGGTCGATAGCCCAAACGTTGCTCCAGCGAATCCTCCAGCTGCACCAGTTTCTTCTTTAGTGCCGTCACCCGACGATTGATGGCCTTCACCCGCTCTTCGGTGGTCTGGAAGGCCATCATAGCGGGCACTACCTGTTGCATAACATCCCGTGTACGCATATTCTCCAACGAGCTAAACGCACGCACTGCATCCATGGGCTCCAGACAATCCATATCCTCGCCCAGCAGTTGCACACTTGCTGCCTGTTTGGGCTGCTGCTGTGGATACGGCATCACTTTGGCCATCTTGGCGGCTGCATCGATGTTACCGCCTGCATGATGCCTGTAGTGGGCGTAACGGCGGCTCAGCATGGGCGCTGGCTCATCACCACGCCCCCAAGGCAGCGATTCCTGTGCCGAGGTTAAGTTAAGACTCTGCTGCTGACGCTGTGGTGGCTTGGCCTTAATGGGATGCCCCAAAGCGGCATTCGGAGTGCTGTCCTCACTCCCTGCTGAGCACGAACTGCTTGTTGTTGGCGTCGGCGAGATGCTGGCGCTGCGCTTGTTCTGCTGCTGCTGCTGCTGCTGTTGTTGTTGCTGCTGCTGTTGCTGCTGCTGCTCCTGCTGCTGATGGAAGTCAATCAAGTTGTTGTCATTGTGATCAGCCAGAGCTGCTCCCGTAGACTGCTGTTGCTGCTGCTGCTTCTTGCTGCTGATAAATCCACGACGTTCGTACTTCAATGCAGACAAATCGTATTTGTAGGCGCTCTGTTCATCCCGTCGCGAGGGCAAATACTTTCCACCACTGGGCTTCTTACTGACACCGGATTTACGCACCGGCGGCTGACGAGATTTGCAGAAACGTTCGCTGCTGCGACGACGCTCGTGCTCGCATTCACTGTCATCGCTAGCCTCCCGTTGCAGCTGCTGCTGGCGTCCATTGCGCACCGGCGAGTGTTGCTGGGAACGTGCTGGACTTGTCTCATAACGTCCACGATCTTTGGTTTCCTCAGCATTCACATTCGACGACAGATTGGCCAATGATGCGTTGTTCTCCTGCTGCTCTCCGTTGTCGCCGGGCGGCAAATCAACGCCGGAATCACGTTCAAACTCCTGGCAATAGCTGGCATAGCTCGCGGTGCGCTTAAAGTCCTCGGAGGAGACGCGTCTGATTACTTCGCAGTGCGCTTGACGGCACTGGGTCTGAGTTGCCGGATTTGCTGGCACTTCCGGTTCCGTGAGCAGTTCCTCGCTGTTGCTGCGCTGTAGTTTGCGATCCTGGCTGGTGGCCGAGTTGCTGTCCAAACGTTCCTTGCGTTTGCGTGACTTTTGCCATTCCAGAGGATTAATGATTTCGGGTAAATATGTGGAATTAAAGCGTGGCGCTGTCTGATCCGTATTCGACACATCACAAGTGTCTGATTGCTTGAGCTGTTGCTGCAGTTGCTGCTGCTGCTGTTGCTGTCTGGCCGCTGCTTTTGCCGATGAGGACGATGACGATGATGATGAGGACGCAGCGCTGTCGCTGGACGACGACGATGACGTCGATGATGAGGAGGATGAACCAGTGAGACGACTCAGGTCGTCTTCGTTAAGGCCAGTTGTGGGATGGCGCATGCCGCACTGCAATTCCAAAAAATGAAACGAAACAAGCAAAAAAGAGAAAAATATAAATTAATTGATATAAATTGAAAGATTGCTCATACGACGCGTGGTCTCGAGACTTAAGTGTCACGCGTCACGCGGCAGCGTCAACGTCGCTTCTGTCGCTTCTGTCGCCGGCGATTTAATTAAAAAACATTGCCAACACATGACACGATTCATGAGTTTGCAATAAATTATGAATAATTAGGCAAAAATAAACAAACTGGCTGCAATCGCACAAGTTAACCATTAAGTAGGCTAATACACACACACACACACACACACACACACACCTACACTGGCTAAGACTCCCACCGCTAACATGACTAATATCCATTACAGACTATCTTGAAAAGCTGCCAACTCATGCCTAAATCGAGCAGAGTCATTAACAAGAACACTCGCAGCTCATGTCGTCAAGAATTTTATAATTATTACAAAACAAAGCAGAGCTCAGCTTAGCAATAGTTGTAATTCCCACAACTACTACTTATGTACAGAACATCTGACATATGACTAACAACATAATTAAAGCATTACTTGTAAGTATAAGATGTTGACTAAGAAGTTAGTATAACTAATCGAACATTTAGTATGAGTATTAAATGGCACGTGATACAAAAGCTATAAAATCGATTAAACCATGTAGTTTGCAGTAAGTTAAAGACTAGCAAATACCCTGTATCGTGTGATAACTAACTAACTGACTCCTTGAGCTTTAATAGCTTCATAAAAATCAGAAGCCAAAAATAAACTATTTAAGTAATAAATTTAAAAATCGATTTCTTTATTTAAAATTGAACTACAAATCTTAAATCTACAATTAAAAACTTTCCTGTTAAAAACTATCCAGCCCAACTAATCAATAAAACCTTCAAACTGCTTTTCCAATTCACACAATCAAAATGAAAAATCTTATCTAAATTTTAAATAAATAAAAATGAGAAAATTACCAGAAAATATGTTATAATCTTCGGTGTCATTTTTTTGATTAGTTGATTTCGCTAATACGATCAGTCTATTTAGATTATATATCACAATTGATTTTCAATTTGGTTTATCACAATTTATCGTTTGCTTATTTGGCAAATCACTTTTCAGTTCAGTTCAGTTCAGTTCAGCACAAAAAAAATAGTTAGTTTAATCAGAAATCAGAAATCAGAAATCAGAAATACGGAATAAGAAATCATATATCTGACGTCATTAATTTCAATCAAAATCAATTGAAATATTTCCACTTTGCTCAATTGGAGCAATTTGAAGTTGAAGGCAAAAAAGGAATTTTGCATGAAAATTTCTATAAATAATTTTGTTAACTTTTTGTTATATCACTTTTTGTTGTTGTTGTTGTTCTTTTCGCTGCAAATTAAAATTGTGCCTAATCACATTTTAATTGCATTGCACAAATTTCACATGATTTGTTGCAAATATTTTTGTTTTTTTTCTTGCTTCCTTTTATTTTTATTAATTTTTTGAAGAACGAGAATTTTGAAACGTTGTTTTCTCTGCGCGCGGCAAATTACTATTAAATTCATTTCAGTGGCGACCTCGCGAATTATATGCGAAAATCTTGAGAGACTTCCACAGGCAGACAGATAGGGAGAGGGAGAGAGAGTGTATGTAAACAAAAGTGAGAGCGGGAGAGAGAGAGAAGACGCATGCGCATTGATAATTGCCTAACCAATCGATCATGAACTGAGCGTATAAGGCAGACAGCGAGAGAGAGAGCGAAGGAAAAAGAGCTAGCGTAAAAGAGAGACAGAGAGAGGGAGAGAGAGGGAGAGGGCGTTAAAAGTCGAGCAAAGGTGCGAAATTTTTATGGCCCAAGCTTATGCAAACTTCAACGGCTTCTCAACCGTAGAAAGACTGCAGACAGAAGGAGATTTGTGGTAGTATTATCAGCCGACACACGAGGCGTATGCTTAATGTGACGTATTGCTTTATTTGGGGATTTGTTTTGTGGAAATAAATCAGTGCAATTTGCATGTGTGTTTATTGAAGCTTTAATTGGGCTTTATGAATTTATAGGCTTGTTTATGCCCAAACAGCACAAACTGGAAGCCAAAGCTATTGATATGCAAACGGCATAAGGCAAACGGTAGCAACACTTCCTCCAAAACAACAGTAGAAACAACGCGAAACAAAATCACAAATATATTTCAAGTGCAATGCCACAATTAGAGGTCACCGCTGCGTATACGCAACATCTATTCAATGTCTCACTGTAACAACAGTTGGCTGACGCTCCAAAAAAGCACAAAATAAGAAACAGACTAATTAACAGCACGCCTCTTTGAGCACGTTCAACGCCGTTGTGCCCATAGTACCGGGCAGAACTGTGTCAGTCACCCTGTTTATGGGCTGTACAGACATTCAATTACCGTGCCACAAAACAATAACAACAACAAATAAAGAGAACAACAAGAGGCAAGTCATGAAAAATCTCAACGAATCTCAATTAAAGTCCCACGCGCCTCTGACGTCAATGTGAAAATGAACGAATGGAACGACGTGATCGGTGACAGTTAAGCCAAACTTCCTACCCTTCTTCAATGACTGTCTCCTCAACCGCCGTCTAGGGTAAATTAAAGGATATTAAAACTTAAGTTGAAATTATGGCGCGTGCAAAACGATTTCAAATAGAACTTTGAAGCCATTCGGGAATTATTGCTTATCAAACTAATTGGACAGACTTTCGGAACAGAAGCTAGTGGGATTTTCTTTGCGTTGACAGCACAAAATGAATGAATATGACAAATATGCTAGCAATTAAATAATACAAATATTAACAAAAGATTTTGTTGTCTAGAATTCGTAGAAAGTGTAATAGATATTAATTTGCTCGACACTTGATACTATAAAGCCTCTGTCATCGATCTGGCAACACTGATACTAACACTCATTAAGTTGGCTGCGCTACCAATTCTATTCTTATCGTATGTGATACACATTTTCCAGTTAATCAGTTGTTTATCCACCAAATAGAGCTAATGGCTAATGACGCAATCGATTTCGAAACATAATATCAATTGTAGTGTCAACAAATGCAGTTTAATAATTAGTTAATTAAGTTGATAAACCGCTCAAATGTTGCAACTTCATGCCGTGGGCGTTGACAAAAAAAAATATAGCAGAAGACAAAACAAATATTTCTGATTCATAAACGGCAGCAAAATGGTGATAAAAGGAATTCAGTTTTAGTTTTCCAGCTGATAAGAAACCAACAGAAAAACAAATGATAAACAAATAGCGAAACGCTCGCCGCCGCCACCAGCCCCAAAAAAACCCAATCAATATATTCGAGACACAAAGTTAAAATCCATTGGAAACAAAAAGCGTTAGACTTTCATCAGATATCGATAAGGAATGCGTCATGGCCTATTTATAGTTTGGGGCAACAACTAGAGGCATTTTCCGCTGTTTACACAATGTAAGGCGACTCGGAAAAACGTTGTGCCAACAAAAACAAAAAGAAAAGCTGGAAAAAAAGCTGAAAAAAGCTGAAAAAATGGTAGCAACAAATGGAAATGGAAATTGTTGAGTTGATTTGTTTGATTTGAGTATTAAATAACAAATTCAGCTGAAAGGATTAATGTGTGTGTGTGTTGGATGATAATGTTATTGAACTTTTGCTAATGCGATTGTATTTCATAAGTTTTACGCCCAGAAAACAACAAGTTTTTACACAATTTGATTGTATGACACGCGTTTTAATCAAATTGTTTACTTCATTTTGCTCAGTTCACGAAAACAAAGTAATGAAAGCCTCGACAACAGCATCACAGCCATACATAGGCACCAGCACACCCACACACCCACACAGTCAAGCACTCAGTCTGGCAAATCGCACGGTGCTGCTAAAAGTGTAACATGCGGCGTATGCGCAATGTGCGCATTTTAACAAATCCGTGTAAATTCAACGCCACAATCAAAACACAAATATTGAAAAGTTATTTTCACATTAGCCTCGTTTTGTTGATAAGATTGAAGCTATAGTCGAACCAAAAAAACCGGCAACAGACTGCCTAGCGCCAGCCTGGACCAGATTAAACCGGTGTCAGCTGGGCATCCAGTTGCCAAGTCGTTAAGCCATTAGTATATGTATTAACTAAAATTGGTTTAACGAGATTGGAGGCTTTTTATAGACACACAGATGATACTGCATCTAGACAGGTAAACAGGTAACAGGTAATCTTTCTTTCTCCTTCACAATGCCCGACTATAGTCATCCATTGTCCATTGTATCTTTTGTCAGGGCCATAATGAATGTGGGATATAGAAATGTATATAAATAAATAGTTCACTGTCGGACAATTTATCAAAAATATACGTTGCTGATAAGATAACAAGAATATTTGTGCATTGATTGAGTAGGATCATCAGCAATTTTAAAGTGGTTTCTCTATTTTATCGGGTTATAGAAATATATATATAGACCTAAGTTAAGTATAGCCAGATATTCCAGTCAGCATTTCTTACTTGATTAAAATGCCTCATGTGTCTATATTTGTTGTGTGTTTTATTTTAAGAATTATTTGTTCACTTTGTCAATTGGGCAATCAGTTGGATTTACTATATATATTTTTTGTCCCTGCTATCGACTAAACAAACGAGCCACATGTTACTACATTTTCCTGCGCTTTTCTTTCACCTTTTCCCCTGTAGCATATTCACATACATTTACATTGTGGTTAATGTGAGTCACGTGCGACGTGCAATGATTATACAATCAAGAAGATCGAATTGGTATTGGTTAGAAATAGGTCGAGTGAACTGTGTTTGCTGCCATTGACGTCATTGTTATTGTGACGGCTTCTCTCTGTGTGTTTGGGGGTGTGTTTGTGTGTGTGAGTGTGTTTGTCTCCCCATCTGTCTGCAAATGTCAGCGGAATTTAACCAAACAACTTGAAATGCAAATGTGTAATAAATTCAATTTTATTCATATATATTTGACTTGACAACGAAGCTAAGCATAATTGATAAGATTAGCTAATCTGTACGAAAAGTTAATACTCTACTAACTGTAAAGCAGGTGCTACTTTTTTGATTTTAAAATTTTTGATCGAATTGTAGAGTATTTTAAATAATATTTGGTTTATAAGTCTGTTAAGTATTTAAAGGAATGCTCTAGAAATATCTGGCTTACTTTCTTAAATTAAGTTTTAGCTATAAATTAATAACAAAGATTATCCTTTTACTTCTTATTCTTAAAAAATTAATCATGTATAGAAAACTGAGTTCATAAATAAAGATAACTGACTATAAGTAAAGTAAAGTACTTAAAACATTACAACACTCTCGTAAACCAAACAGTTTATCATCCTAAAATGGAAAAATTATAAACAAATTTGTTTGCTTACTAGAGATACTTTCAAATAAAACACAAATATGCAATAAATCAAGTAAATGATACATATATATATCACTTTGTTAGTAATATATATATATAGAGCGTATAGGTACTACAAAGGTTTACGTTGCACAGAAAGAAGACTACTAAAAAGCAAATAAATCAAAGAGAGAGGGAGAGAGAGATAAATGACAAATGGCAAACAAAGCGAAAAGGAGAATAAAAGTATATATAGTATAAAATGGCAAATGGCTGAGATTGGAGACGACAAATTAAAATGGGAAAGGTAATGGAATCGGTAAATGAATCGGTCAAAGTACGATTGCACACACCTACTCTAAGAATCAAGATTCTGTTGACTTCTTCTGTTCACGTGACGCAATTAACAGTTGCATTTCATTGATGATTCGATGTCGATTTGTTGTCGATTGTTATCAATGTTGTTATTGTAATGATTGTGATGTGATGCTCGACATATCTCAATTTATTTACAAATTCCCCTTTGTTGAATGTACATAAGTATTTTTACTCGCATTTCGTTAAAATCAATCAAGTTCAATTGAATATGGCACGCAGTTGTATAAGATGAAATACGACAACTTCCACAATAAATATTCTTTATATATATATTCCAGTTTTGTGAACTTTGCCAACGAGAATTCGCATGGAATACAAGTGATTTAAACAAGAGCAAACGATCACAACAGGACAGAATGGAGCAGAGCAGAACAGGGCAGAGACGAGCAGAAAGAACGTCAGAATTCGTCGTATTCTCGTCTTTAAATATTCACTTGATTTATGCGTCCAGTTGACTCTGCCAACAGGTTTTTAATTAAAAAATCATTTAAGAATTTTTGCATTTATTTTATTTATATTTTTGTCTTTTGTTTATATTTTTTTGCATGATTAAATTGCAAATTTTATCTCTCAAGCTCTCAAGTGCCACTGGAAGCCTGGCACTAATACTGGTACTGGTACTGGTACCGCCACTGAGTCTGGGACTACCTCTATATAGTATATATCTCTGCATGTGACGGGTGTTGGCCATCACATGACCAAATCATAGCCAGCTGTTTGGCCTCGTGACCAAGTAAATACATAATCTTTAATTATGATGCACCTAAATTTGCATACTCATGCTATTTTAGCACTATAAAACTAAGGTCGCCAACTCGAACTGTTTAGATCTTTAACTTGAGAGACTCCAGATGGATTAATGCCAATCCAAACAAATAATATTAATTGCATTGTGAACAAACACTGAACTGGAGATCTTGTTTGTAAATAGTGTAACAGTTGTTGTGTTTAAGCTCTTTGTTTGTACAGATAGTATCGTAGAATTAAACAGAGTGTTAAATTTCCCCATAACTTACAGCTAAAAATACTCAAAATTATGTTGAAGACTGTACTGACCTCTTGCTAATGTTCTATTCTAGGGTATTAACATATTCTGTAAACAAAATTATGTTGAAGAAGAAACAGTACTGTGTTCTGACTGACCTCTTGCTAATATTCTATTCTAGGGTATTAACATATTCTATAAACATAAATGTCTGTTCTTTAAATAAAAATTTCGTTTAAGACCGAAATAAACAACGTTATATATTTTTACAGTTGTGAACTCTTTGCCAATATCCGAAAATAGAAAATTCACACATATTCAATTGTTGATTTGTTAATCAAATTAAACAATCGTGTGAATGAATACAGTGCTGGCCCAGTAAGATATATAGAGAGAAAGAGAGAGAGAGAGAGATCTACTGCTTAAATTGCTAGGCAACTGTTTATTTCATAATAAATATTAATGTAATTACAAACAAGTTTATTGACATGTCCAAAACGAACCTAGTGAACCCCAGAATTTGTATGCATTTGGGTCAACAGCCCATGAATACGGAGACTAAGTGAGTGAGTGGCTGTCAAAAAATTAGACATGATAAGTGTGAATTTGGATATGGAAGGAAATATCGTGCCTAAAAGCACGCAACAGTTTGCTCCACTGTGCCACTACAGTAATAACAACAACAACAATTAAGTAAATAGATAAAATAAACAACAAAAAGCAGACACTTCTGTCGTCAGGGAAAATTTATAACCAAACAAAGAGAAATCGATAATACCCAAAAAAAAAAGAGCAGAAAAAAATGAAAATTTTCCACTCAACTTGATTATTATGAATAGTTTCATGAGGCTGAGTCTTCACTGTGGCAAACAACAGACACACTGTGACTCAATCATAAACAAAGCAATAATATTGAATATAAATCGTTACAAGGCAAATATAATGGCAATATTCAGTCAATAAATGTGAGTTTGATATAAAGATACGAATATAAATTTCAGTTTTCAGTACTC
Source organism: Drosophila cardini (assembly GCA_018903735.1). Classification (NCBI taxonomy): domain Eukaryota; kingdom Metazoa; phylum Arthropoda; class Insecta; order Diptera; family Drosophilidae; genus Drosophila; species Drosophila cardini. The sequence continues at coordinate 9,926,250 of JAEIGM010000001.1, read as the reverse complement.
AAGTACTAAGTAGAACTCATCATCTATAGGCAAGTCTGTCTCTCAGTCTTTCTCTATATTGTTTGTGTTTTATTTTTTTGCTTTTTTGCCACAGACTGTTCACTGTACACAAATTGGATATCAATCATGCTTGAGTAAATGCCAACAAAGTCCAACTTTGGTTTATCAACAACTGTCGCGGGGATTAATTAGTTCTTTTGAAATGAGCTATAGTAATTCGTACAGTGTACACACAGTATGATGTTTGATTTTATAAATTTCTTATTTTCTTATTGATTTTTTTTTTGCCTGGCAAAACGATCTCAGGTGTTAATTTCTATATAACAATATCAATATGAAATTTAACACGATTAGCAACAAACTGAGCAAATGTGTGAAATGGATTAGCGATAATTGAGACAGCCATACGTCAAGTCCAATAAATTAAGTTAAGTGAGGGCAAAAAGCATACAGTACCCAAAAGAAAGAAAGAGAAAGGGGGAAGGCAGGGGAGGGGGAGTCTGGAAGGAAATAAAAACTTGAAAACTTGTTAATTAAACAAATTGGTCGTACACACAGAAAGTATAAAGAAATATAGCAATCAATTATAGCGTTGATAAATTTTGATTGATTTTCAGTTTATTTTTTGCTAGTTTTAAACTATTTTTAAAACGATTTATAGTTAGAACTGAAACCATTTCGCTTATCAAAACGTGTTTTGACTTGTAAATAAATGTATTTTTCTTTAAGCCATTTTCACTAAGATAAGGCACTGTTGAGTAAGGTTATGTTTAGTAAAGAGACGAACTAATGGGATATTTAAATTAAACTGAGGAATTGTAAACCACTTTTAAAGCAAAGAATGCCTTTATCTAGCTCTCAAGCTACTTAAATATATACAGCTATATATATATCGCATTCCCTTTAAGATATTACATAACATTTTGTATACTTACAATGCAAGCCTTAACGGACTTCCAAAGATTTTTCGCAAAGTCTTCAATTTTGCTGATTTTTCCACGTACGTTCGCCAGCTGCACGACGTTCTTGTTAACCGCAGAGCACAAATGATAGAGAAGTTGAACAGCTTTTTGTAAGCGCACACGAAAATCGAAACCACTTTGAGGAGTCCCCCTACTAATTTAAGATTCTTTGGTTTGTAGGGGGTACGGAGGTGCGGAGGTGTTGCAGGTGGAGACTAATGACGCGAGTATTTGTTGGTCTTGTTAACGGAATATACAGAAATAGTCACATTTCACGTTCGTAATGCTTTTCCGGCTAGGACACACTTAAACACTCACGTACACACATGCGAGAGTAAATATTGATCCTTGATGTTGTTTATTTATTTGTTGTTTTATTTAATTTGGCTAAATGATGGCTGATGTAGGCTTAATTTGTTAACTTTGGTATTTTAGCTTGAATCGTAACTAATCCTGTCTTGTCTTCTTGTTATTATTGTTGTTGTGGCTGTTGTTGTTGTTGTTGTCGTCGTTATCGTTACTGTTGTTGTTGCTTGGTCCAAGGCTCTCTCAATTAACGCCCACACACAACGTCGTTCCCTTTTTGGACTTTTGGGCATTCAGTTCAGCATCAGTTTGATTTTTTTCTTAACCTTATACTGACGATTGCGCTGATCTATGACAAAATCATATCGCGATCTCTGCACATTGTCGCTATTTAATTGAAAACAGCTCAAACCGAGTAGGCGTAGAACTCCTAGCGAATACGTTGTGACTGAATTATATAGCCCTTTAGATGCGAATTATATGCCGCTCTGCTGCAAACGAATGCAACTCTTGCGGTTGTCTCGATCGCGTTGATTAGGCCACCCAAAAAAAAATATAGCTTCAATTAGTGTCCGATGTGTTCGGACTGCACCGTTAGAACCGTTTGCCTGTTGCAGCTCCTCTCACTGCAACGTTTGGGACGTGAATGCGCAAAGTCGGCGCACCTGATGTTACTTATTGTGTGTGACTTTGATTTGTGTTTGTATGTCCTGCGATCGCTCTTTGTTTGACGTCACACGTCACAGTCAAAATCTCTCTCTAGTACACTCGCTCTCTCTTTTATTTGCTCGCTCTTTCTCTCTGCGCCAGCTGCAGTTGCTGCACTTGCTTTCGCACTCGGTATTCGCACTCAAACTTATGCTCGCTCTCTTTTCGTCTCACCCTCTTTGTGCTCTGCTCCACTTGCGTACACTGTGGACTGACTACGGCTGCTTTAGGAAGTGTGTGGACACGAGCCGATATCTAAGCATGTGTCTCTGTGATTTTCGACAGCAGCTACTTTGGCCGCTCTCTGGAAGCGTCGTGCTACTTTTTCGCCTTCTTTTGCCTGCAGCAGCAGTAGCAGCAAAAAGTTTTTCCACTTGCACTCGGTTAGCGGACGCCGTTATAATTTGTGTTTTTGCTAGTTTTGTTTTTGGTTTTGTTATTGTCTTTGTTTTTTCGTTTGCTTTTGCCTTTGCGTTTGCTCCGGTGTTTGCTTTTGTTTTATGCGCTTGAGCAATTATGTAAAACGTGGCTCAATTGGATTTTGGACAAAAGCGTTTCTTAACCTCTCCCTGTTGCCAGCTTAGTTTTTGCTTTTAAACAGTTATTGCTTTTGCTGTTGTTGTAGTTGTCGTCGAGGTCATCGACGTGCGCTAGCTGGTACAAAAAAATCGATATTTTGCACTCACTAAGTCGTTAGTTATTTTTATACTCTCTGCAAGAGAGAGTATATTGGGTTTGTGCAAAAAAAAAAGTATGTAACAGGCAGAAGGAGGCGTGGCAGACCCCATAAAGTATATATATTCTTGATCAGCATCACAAGCCGAGTCGATATAGCCATGTCCGTCTGTCCGTCTGTCCGTCTGTCTGTCCGTCTGTCCGTCCGTATGAACAAACAGATTTCAGAGATGGTAAGAGCTTCAAGTTTGAATTTGGTCTCTATCGACTCGATATTAAGTCAGTCAATACAAGAATCTTTTTTTTTTTTCGATGCCACGCCCCATTCGCCCACAATGTGCAAAAAACTAGAAACACCTCGTAAAAAATTGATGTTTTAGCCGAATATCTCAGTAACTATGGCACTTAGGAACACCCATTTTGGTACGCAGGTTCCTAGAGACGGCATAATTGTATTGTCATCAAAAATTTTGGACTGCCACGCCCCCTTTCCCCACAAGAAATAAAATAATTTGCAAACTTCAATGCCGATTTTAAGGCATATTTTCTTATCGTACAGTATTGTTATTTCACATTCGTTTGAAGACAAAATATATTAAACTATCCTGAAAGTTGCATAAAAATCAGACTATAAACAAAAGAGCTAGACATGTAAGAAAGTTGATAATTGAACGCAATGCCAATGCATGTGTGCGAGCGAGATAGAAACATACAAACATGTGAGCGAACGTTTTCGCTGCTTGCGTAGCTTAGCGACAGCGCTGCTCGCGAATGCTGGCTGTGCAGAGCAATTGTGTATGTATAACATATACACAAATACATATGTGCGTGCATACATATAATGTCAAATGTATATGTGTGTGTATACATACAAAGAGATGTTTTTGTTGCAAGTATCAATTGATATACCCGGATATCGATTTTATTAAGATGATCGGGAATAAAATGCAGAGAGTATTCTACGGTCGGGCGTGCTCGACTGTACTTTTCTTTCTTGTTTTTTTTAACGCACGTTTCTATTTCAACACATTTATACTATTTTTGTTGGTTTGTTTGCCCGATGACTTTGTCGCTTATATGACGCACATTTGCATTGCAAATTCTTCTGCTAAATTTATTTTACTTTTTATTTATATTCTTCTTTTCAATGACCGACTGCCGATTCAGTGGTGGGGGCGGCGGAGGCGGCGTTAGCCCTGCTGTGTGCTACTCAAACGAATGAGTAACAAAAAGCAAAGAAAGAAAAACAGAGCCAACTTTACACACACTGGAAACAACTTTCCGCTCGTTTGGACGCACGTTGTGTCACGCGAGAGACTCAATTTCTATCTGGTAGGCAGACTCAGCGACAGCACGAGACTTGGGAGCACTCAACGAATTCAGCTGTGTTTGTGTGTTTGTTGCTTCTTAATGTTCGAGTAACGAGCGAGTTTGCTACTCACTCTCTCACGCTCCCACTCTCTATGTCGCTCTTACACTCCCAAATGCAATCGCTCTCTTTGCTTTTGCGCAAACTCTTTGATTTTGAATTTGCGTGACCGCTGCAAGCCGCTATAATTACCGTTTGTTGCGTTACGTTGTTGTTCAAATTTGTTTAGTTAATTGCCAAATTGATTTACTGTTAACCGAATGTAAATATTTGTTATTGTTGTAGTTACCATTTGTTGCAATCACTTCTTGTCGCGTAAATGGGCGTGTAAACAAAAGCAATGTGCGCTCGCGCGCTCTCTTCTACCTCTCTCTTTTACAATTACAATTAAAAGAAGAAAAGACGAAGAGTTTACTTTGCTAAAGAGTTGACAGTGCTTTTACTTTTGTGACTTTGTTTTTGACTTTATGCTTTTGCTAAGAAAGCTGCGAGCGTTATACATACATATTTGATTTATGCACACTTATTATGTTCCTAATGATTATGCTTTTTCATACGTTCGTTTTTGTTAACACAATCCATTTTGGTAATTCGCTTTTCCATTTCCATAGCTGAAACGAGATGAATAAAAAGAGAGATAGCAATAGATGAAATGAGTAAGCCAGTACGTGGGAGGGAGAGAGAAAGAGCGTTTATATTATGAATAAATGAATCAAAATTAAAGCTATTTTTAAATTAAAGTAAATAATACACACACACATAATGTAATCAGTTTTGCCCCCATTTTATTATAAAGAAACTGCACAGTAAAATATAGTCCAAGCTATTTCCGCGCCCTCCAGCAATTAATTAAACTCAATCGCATTCAATTTACAGTTACCAGTTAAATTATAACAGCAAAAGGACAGCTGTAAAAGAAAGAGAGAGAGAGAGAGAGCGGGAAGGAGAGAGATTGAGTGCAAAAGAGCGCAATCAATTACGTGTGTCAAGCTCTTATTGCACGATGAACCCGAGCAGAAAGTTCTAGAATTTTCTAGCATCCAGCCATATAAGTAATATATTCCTATAAATAGATAATTGAAATTGTGATTGAAAAACTAAATTGAACAAATGACGCCCTCTACCGACCACAAAGCCAAATTGAACAACTGTGATTTGAAATACACTCATACTATATACCAATTATTGCAACTAATTGGTTTGGAGAAAATACACATCTATACTTAGTACATATATAGACGTCTAGTTGATTTGGTTTTTAGATAAACAAATTACATCATGCAAAGAATGGGAATTGAAATTATATAAACAGACCCACAAGTGTGTTTTAAAGAAGACACTCCGACAAGTCCCAAATCATCCATTTTCACACGTGAATGATCTCATTAGACTTTAACCTTGATGTCGACATTTTTTGCATGCAGCAGTGCATGGATAGCTGACTATCAAACACCCTGTATAAAATTTTAAACGACAAAATAGATAAAAATTCTTAAACAACTTAAAAACATAAAGAAATAAAGGAAAACGTTAAGCCATGTGTATAATATACCTCTTTTAATGACTACAGGGTATTAATACATAAATTGATTGCTTCACAAAAGATGTGTCCACAATATTTGTGGAATGAACATTTCGCGTGTCAACAATGCGCCACTTTCATAATTATTTATTACCAAAACAATCTACAAACTAAAGATATATAAAATATATATATATGTATATGTATCTGCAAGATATGTATCTTCTACACACACACACCTACATAAAAATGTCTTTGACTTTGACGTCGCAGACACAGGCTGAAACAATAATTTGTTTGGGTGCAAATTTTAATGGCGTCTGAAAAAAGTCGAGAGTGAAAACAAAAGCGAAAATTAAAAAGATTCAATAAAAAATTATACTATATAAATGACTGTAAACGAATCATAAACATATTTGCTAATATATGTAATTATACGTATAAATATAGAGTGTGGACCGGAAGTGGCGCCAAGAGAAGCCACAAACACTCACACATAGCAAGTGGGCTTAAATAATGCAAGACAATTTACGCAGTGTCACCTGAACGAACACCTGCCCCAACAGAGCCCATCTGAGCCCACTAAAGCCCCAACTGAACCCACTTTATGTAAGCAGACACTGACAGCCAAATCTGTGCCCAGTTTGCTGCCCATTTTTGGGCACTTTTGGGGCTGCATTTTTTGGTAGATGCCATTTAGTTGTCAATATCTTATGTAGGACTTTACCTAAATTGAAAAATTAAGTTTCACACATAGACACAAACACACACATACAGTGTTGAGAGAGAAATAAGCGCGAAACTAGCGAAATTGACCAAAATGCGAACCACACCGTATGAAAAACCAACATCAACTGAGCAACAACGAAGGAATCGAGAGCACGGCAACCTAAAAACACCGAGTTCCACGTTGGCGCACGTGCCCCAAGTAGCGTTCGACATACAGAGAGAGACAGAACACAGAGAGAGTCACAGCCAGAGAGTGAGAGAGAGACAGTGAAAACGCGTAGGCAAAAACTCAATGAATGCACGCTGCAGGAACAGGCAACAGGAGCCGTAGGAGTCGCACGAGTCGTAGGTGTCACAGGAGTCGTAGGAGTTGCAGGATTCAGGAGCAGAACCTTCAGAGCTCTAAGCTTATTTGACTCTGGCAAACGACTGAACTGCATGCAAGGACGTGTCTGTATATTAAACGCTTACAGCTCGTAACTTTGCCACTGACATTGACCAGCTGCATAGAACAGTGTTTTAATAGCTATCAAATATCACACATACGCAGTGTGTTGACGTGCAAATGCGCAGCAAACATACAACAGTCACTGTAAAGATGTTTCCACTTTGATGTTCTCCTCTGTGTTGTCGATCTGCGTGCCTCATTTAACGGTTTAATGCATCGCAATTTCCCCAGCATGTCCTTGATATAAACTTGGCTTAAAGCGGCTCTCGCTTATGCAATCCTTACTCAAATTATGTTTAGTATTTTTCCAAATTTAAACAAATTTTGTGCATTCATTAAGAAGCTGATTTCTGCTTTTCATTTCACGCTGATGAATTTTGGAAACTTTCCAATTTTTCCACTGCAATTATTTTTAGTTTTACATTTCTCAAGCTGCATTTATCGTATTTATTTTGATTTTGTTTATGACCTGCGCAGTTTTCGAAGCGATCGTTAAAGTTTTCTGTTGCACAAACAGGCAAACAAATTGTACGATAAATGAATATTTTTTACATACAAACATTTATAATGTAAACAATTTGTACAAATTATTTCGGATTTCATGATGATTTCATGTCATGCCGCAAATGAGTGTAAGTTATTTAATGTTCTTAATGCAAATACGGGCAAAATCTTGCTTGTTAACATTTGTGGTTGTGGTTAATATTAATTGTTATAAATAGTGCACAATATTGGCACAGAATCAAGCAAATGTTAGCTACGATTTTAATTGTTTAAACAGTTTCAGTGGAAAGTTTACAACATTTTAAGAAACTATATATTTTACTTACTGAATTCTCTGACATTAGGATAGGTAAAGTTTAATGAAATTTAATGAAATTTAGAACTTTAATTCATATAAAACTTGTTAATAAGTTATAACTACTTTTATGAAGCTTGGTCATAAAAACTGAAACCTTCCATCAAAAATTTACGACAGTTGCATGGGGAAATGGAAAATTGAAATGCCATTCATTAAAACTGAAAGCTCCATGAATCGATTTACGACTAACTATATTGCATATATGCATATGTATATACATAGCTTTGTGGGAGGGGCTAAGTTCTAAGGGAAATGGATGTGAATGATTTCACAATTTATGGCAATACGGTGAATGCCGCTGACAGTTATATTACAGCACTTGAGTGAAACGTAATCCCAGGATGACGGCTAAGCATTGCTAAGAGTTACATAGCTTCCAGCTATACCACAGTCCTATAAATAGAAATGCGTGACTCTGAAAATAACTGACCCACTTAAGCAGTCACGGACTGATTGCTACTTCTCATGCTGCCCAACAAATCCAAGCCATGTCCTATCCTGTCCTGTCTGTCTGTCTCCGCTTCCCAGACGCAGACTGTTCGTGCTGAGCTTACTTTTTGGTAACTCCAGCGTAACCATTAGAGCAGCAGTATTTGCATCAGCAACAGTAGCTGGAACATCAGTTTGGTCCAACATCATCGTCTTCAGCGTCATTGTGCAATTTTAGTGAATGGTTTCACGTGTGGAGCAAATGCGCAGACGCCTTTCTATTGATTCCACTTGGGAGAGAGAAGCGAGTGCCTCTCAGTTTTAATGCTTGGGATAGGGCATGGGAAAAAGGTGGTTTCTCTCGCTTACAAGCAGCATGGGGCGTGGGGTGGGTGCTCTGGGTGAGGGGTGCCAAGTGAGCTGGAACACAGGATGTAAAATCAACTGCGTAGTAAGCAAAAGTCAACAACGAGACGTGTACGAGACAATGTGCTCATTTATGGGCCAGAAAGGAAGAGGGGCAGGAGAGGGTGCCCTGGTGTGGTGCGGTATGCTTTATGGTGTTTAGTTCCCGGCTACAGCAGGGAAATGGTAAATGCGCAGTTTCTGTTTTCATCTGTATATTTTTTTTATTTTGGCAATGAAAACGAACTCGAGCTTTTGAGGGGTGGCTAAGCAGCAAGTACCGAGGACTGGGTTCAGGAATGGGCTGCTGTGTAGGTCAGTTTGTTAGTTGTGTGTACTTTCGCTTGCCGTCGTCGTCGTCGGCGTCGCCGCCTGTCTTTCCTGTCGCCCCTATTGGGCTACGGCGGACACAGCAATAATCGAAAATGGCATGCAAGAAAGGCATTATCCTTGGCACCAAAACAGTACATTGCCCGTTTTGACAGGATGCTGCCGCAAGTGCACACACACACACACACATACGTACATATGAACATACAGACACACACACAACCTTGAAACTCTAGCGTGGCGTGCACAAAATCAACATTGCGTCAGCTAATTTCCTGAATTTTCCTGACTGGGTAACCCGAGTGTATCCTGTTGCTCTTTGACGTCCCTTCTCAAAATGCAACAGTTATTTTAGCCACTCGTAATTAAACACACATTAACGCTTCATTTGACTAAATGAAATTGTTAATATTAATTATGATAATTGTTTGACTAACGGACAACTGCATTGAACCTACATGCCCAAGGTGTGCGCACATAGAAGGCCATTAATTGCTGCAACTAATAACTGTGTACATTTAAAACACTACTTTCCAATACTTACACGCTTGATGGCACACCAAATCGCGGCATTTAATTAATACAGAAAACAATGACAAATTGAAAAATTTAGTAAACACACGAAGACAGCAAACAAATGCAACAAATTTATTTTGAAGCGCTCACGATTGTTTGTGGAGGCATGCCAATAACGATAAAATCTGTGCATGTTCGATAAGCGTGCTATCGACTATCGAACGCACCTGCAATGCATTTTGCCATCGGCAGTGCAGCATAAATAGATAACAATATTTTTTTCGTAAAGCAAGAGAATTGAAATTGTTAATTGTTGCTGAAAATCAATAACGATGGCGTTTTTGTGTCCGGTGCGCATGCGGCGCGATAAAAAGAAAGGTGCGCATGCGCAAAGCGAGTAGTAAATTAATTTTAAATCAAAGAACAAAAAACTTGACAAACAAACTTGTTTTTTTTCTTGTTTTACCAATAGCCACAAATGCCAACATCGAACGAGATCTGGCGCCTGTGGGCATGGGACGCATAACAGGATCCTCTAGCATCGAGACACTGGTGCGCGTGGGCATAGAGAAGGAACATGGACTCAGGTAAACTGGTCCACGTATATGGTTTTATTTTATCTAATTAGAAAACATATTTTTGCAGTCCCGATTCCAAAATGGTTGTGTTGCACGACTTTACGCCCTGTGTGGACGACGAGCTGGAGGTGAAACGAGGACAGTTGGTAAACATTTTGTATCGGGAAAACGATTGGGTCTATGTGATTGGACAGGATTCGAGGCAGGAGGGCTTCATACCCTTCTCCTACTGTGCTCCATACAATACACAGCTAGCGGAGCTAGCTATCAAGAAGAAACTGCCACGCGAACAGTGTCCAGAGCAGCCGCACGACGAGAACCAACCACTGCTGGGCGTAGCAGTAGGAGTAGGGGTAGACAATAAACTGGATGTGTTATGCGATGAACCAATTAGTGCGGTCAACACACCATCCGCTAACAATCTGGAAACAAATCTGCATGTGACCATGCCCGAGTGTACGCCCTTTATCAAAGAGCCATCGGGACGCTGCATTGTGCTCTACACATTTATAGCTCGGGACGAGAATGATTTGTCTGTGGAACGTGGCGAATTCGTGACTGTGCTCAATCGAGAGGATCCCGATTGGTTCTGGATAATGCGCAGTGATGGCCAGGAGGGTTTTGTGCCAGCAAATTTTATTTATCCAGCCGACAGTGTGCGTGTTTTGCAGCAACAAAAGGCCACATCAGCAGCGGCGCCACTCAACGAAAGTAACATGCAGCATCATGCGACGCTAACTGGAGGTGGCCTAAATGCCATGGAGACAATGCTCCAACAACAGGGACAACAGGCACAGCAGCAACAACAACAGCAGCAACTGGGCATTGGCACAGATGATCTGCGGTATCATGGCACAGAGCTGGTGATGCTTTATGACTACAAGGCCCAAGCTCCCGATGATCTTTCAGTGCGTCGTGGTGACTGGATCTATGCTGATCTAAATAATCAGACCGTGGACGGTTGGTTGTGGGCTTATGCGCCCAAGACACGCAAATATGGCTTCATACCCAAGGCCTATGCACGTCCACCAGCCATGACGAGCCTTTAACTTGTCCACACTCGAAATAAGTTTAGTAAATACTTGTAGATTTTTATTATTATTAATATTATTGTAAATTGTATTGTGCTAATTCTAAATCAATTATCAGCGATTAAAAGCTCGCAATTATATCAAATATAAATTTGTATCTTGTTTAATTTTCTTTTTGGGCTTAATATCAACCGAATACTAAAGCACTATGGAAGTGAGCCTTTCTAGCGCCTGTGATATGCACTTGGAGTTGTTGTGGGAGTATTGCAACTTATGCTCAGCATAATATTACACATCCTCGAATCCTTAATGCTCCTAGAAAACTATTTGAGCATCGTACTCTCGTTGGCTGAGGAGCAGTGCGAGCAATCCAGATTGATATTTCTATAAATTTCAATCAAAAAACAATAGTTATTAATTTTTAAAGTTTTTTGTTAATTATACTTACTTTAAATCCTCCCTGAGCTGTTCCTTCTCCAGCATTTCCTCGCGTAGCTTCTGCTGCAAACTGAGTATGAGATCGTTCTTATTCTGTATCTGCAGCTTCAGATGCACAATGGTCTCCTCCTGAGCCTCAAATATTGCCTGCAAGTAATTTGTATAATATATCCAGTACTTTCTTTATATAAATTCGGTTCTTCTTACACGGCATTCCTCCATGGATTCAGAATAGGAGGGCGGTTCGTCCAAGCAAAAGAATTCCCGCACCAATTTGTGTTTACGCAACTGCTCCTTCATCATAATGGAGTTGACAAATATTTGAAGACCCTGCACACGATTGTCCAGAAAAACAGCATTAAAATTGTCCCCAAAGAGCTTCTTGCGTGGCAGCAATAGATTGATATGTGGAAAAGCTTGCTTCAGTTTACCATTGAGACGCACAAAGTCCGTGTAGCGTCGCATGACAAGCCAACAGTCATTGGTATCGGGATTCTCCACCCGCAGCTTGTAAACCGTGAAGCGTGCCCGCTCCTCCATCACCTCATAGCCAATGATGGGTACGCGCAGCGGAGAATTGGGATCAACGGGTACTGCGCCACCGGACGAAAGTGTCATTTGGCTGGCAAACATGGAGCTAGTGCGTCTGGAATAGGCACCACCACTGGCTGACTGACTGTAGCCCAGACTGCATTCACTCATCCTTCTCGGTGTCCGACCATTTTCCATATCCAGATTGTGGTGATCACCACTGGACAGATCGCGATGGGATCTCGCTCCACCCAACATTTTTTCCTGGGCTCCTCTTGGCTCGTAACTATGCGAACTGATGCTCTGCAGGCACACCTCTGATTTGGCGTTTGCTGCCGTCAAACTTCGTACCGTTTTCCCAGCCAGCTCTATTGTGCTAACATCACCCTCTGATTTACTGCGCAACAGGTTGACCCCGATGGCCCTCGTATATTCCGTTAGATCTGGATTGGAATGAATTGCTCGTCCAAGTAGCTTACGTTGACGTAGTAGCTTCTGTTTGCTACTGCTTCTGCCAGTCGAGTTAGAGTTTCTCGGTGACGTAGTCGTTAATATTATTTTTGGCGTTGTATTGCTGCTGTTGCTAATGTTGTTGTTGTTGTTGCTGTTGGCTTTCTTAAAGAGCGTTGTTTTAGTGCTGTTTGCGCCTTGGTTCTGTTGATTGTCCCGTTTCCTGAGTGCACGCAGTGACATTGCTTTATTTAAATGTGTGATTACTTTGACTTCCTATTGCCACATGACTGCCCGCATCGTCTACACATAAAATTTAAACGAATTGTTTTCTTTTTTTGCACACAATAACTGGGTAATCAGTATTACCAGCTTTTGAAAATACATTGCATTATTTTTGGCTGCAATAATAGTGGGACTAGAAAATGCCCACTATAATATTGGGTTTTTAAATGTCCGAATTGCCTACTATTAATGGATAATAGTGGGGAAAATTCTGTTGGGACATTTGGGCACTTAAAGTTGGCTGCAATTTCGCGCGCAGTTTTTAAATTTTTATAGCTCAAACAATGAAAAGAAAGCAAACAACTTAAATCAATTTAATTTATTCAACAAAAATTGTAAAAGAAATGCATTTCAGAGTTAAGCTTTATATAATGACAATAAATAAATGAGCATTGCAAATTTAAGCAGTTGGAGCATTAACAAAGGCGCCAGCGAACATAATATTTTTCTTGTTCCAGATGCAGTACAAGAAGGGACGATCCGCCTGGAACTGCAGGGGGAACGTCATCATTCGAGTCATCATGATCATGCCGGTGGCAGCCGCTGCCTCCGTTCCCTCCTCGTTGACCTCAATGGTGGCCTTGTGCAGCACCTTGCTGACATAAATACCTTCGGGGGAATCCAGCAGATTATTGAATTCCGCGCCATCGTCAAACATTTTCGTGATGCCAAGCTGGAATAATAAACAATAGTGTACACAAATATTATAAATAAACACTGATTAAGCACGTTATTGATGATGTCAGTGAAAAGCCGAAGAGGATGTACTAGATAAGATATATGTACATATATATGCATAAAGATAAGTGGTGACACTACCTCTATAAGCAAGTCTTATATAACGCTGATACATGATCTTTAACACGAACCACATCATGATTCAATAGAGTTCAAAACCGCATTGACAATACCCTACACTTTATCATGCCAGTCGGTTCGATAAGCTACCAAAATAGTTAGTACACTGAATGCAAACCACTTAAAACATATAGATAAGAACTAATAAATATTTCGGTAAGAAATTCCAACTGATTGGGGACGTGTCAATAAAAGGAAGTGTGCTTTCTTTTGCTCTGCTTTCTCACCTGTTTCAGCTTATCGGCCAGTTCAATGGAGTAGTCCACCTTGAATTTGGGGAACTTGACATGCACCTCCTCCACGGCTAGTTTGTCAGCCAAATCGACAAGGTTGACGGTCTTAAGCTTCTCGGCCAGATCCTTAAGGCCGTCGCGCTCCTGGGGCAGCAGCACAAACATAGAAAGATCAGAATCCTTGTAGGGCATGTCCAAGGCGGTGCAGTTCAAGTCCTCAAAGTAACCGTAACCGAATTTGGCCTTTTGGTTCATGTAGTTAACCTTGACGCTCTCTTCGGCGCCAACCCAGAAATCATCCTCTTCTGTGCGATCCTCCTGGAATCTATGCTCCCAACTGCCCTTGAAGTGGAGTGCATTAAGCAAAACCAGACGAGTATTGTCGTTTAAGGAATCGGAGGACACGAGCTCCGTGATTTTGCCTTCAGTCTTCGCATTAACCCAGGCATTGATGGACTGAGCAGCCGCATCGCTCAACGCAAAGTTAATGGACTCAGCCTCCGAGTGGTATTGCTCTTTGATGGCATCTGCATAGCTGGCCTTGAGCTGCTTACCCTGCTGTACGTACAGTTTGTTGGCGATCTTCAGTAAGGGACTGTTCCTATATTTCTCCATCACAAACTGGAAGGTCTGAGCAACTTCTGGTGGGAAGTTGGAGACATAACGCAGAGCTTTGGCGATCTCATCGGCTGTTTCTCCCTGGGCGCCGGCAAAGGCCAAGGCAACGCATGCCTGGATGGAGAAGGGCGAGAAGACAATGTTCTGCTTGACGCCACCTGCAGCCAGCAGTTGGAAGAGTTCGGTGGTGAAAGAGGCACCGCCACGAGCGAATTCCAAATTGAAATCAAACATATTGAGTAATTTGTGGGTGTGAGAGATATGTAATCGAGTAATTTGTTTGTGCGTGTTAAGAGAGCGCGTCCAACACTTTCAGCTGCCTACACTGGAATGCTTTAAATGCCGATTTGGGGCCACAACAATAGCGAAAGCGGCGCAATTCCATTTTTCTTTTGACTATTGAGTGACTCACTTATCAGCGCTCATGAAGGTGACGTCGCTTACGCCACCCCCGTCCTCATCGATTTACAGGTACTCATTAAAAAAAGTACCCATAGTCAGTATTCATCATTAGCCATGGTAACTTTACTGCTTATCTTTATTCATTTGAATAATTTAAACTAATATCAGCTTCATTTTAAATGGCTTTTTTCAAAACAACAGCTGATTCAAAAGCATGGTTGTATTCGATATCGATAACTTGCGCAGCTAACTTGTTCAATGGATTCGGTTCTTTGGAACTAGCGCAACAGTTTGATTTCTGTTCAAAGCGGGAATTTCAAATATAAATTATTTTATGATATTTAAAAACTCATGTTAGTAAAAACACAGTACGTAAATAACAATAATATGTAGATATGAAGAATGAAACTGCTTCTAACATCTTTATTTAAGTGTTTGTTGACTTATAAAATAATTAACAGTTAAGATACAAATACATATTTAAGTTATTTCCATATATATGCAGCATTTATATAAAAAACATTAGTAATGTAAGACACATTTAGAATATCTTGATGCAGTAATTTCTGAATAAAGAAGTGATAGTATCATAAAAGTTTCAGTTTGTATTATAACATTGGTATTTCGTTTGCTTAATAAATTATGTGTGTTTCAATAATTTATGTTCTTTGGCCCTTTTGACACATACACATAAGCAGTCCTAGAGTTCAGGTATAATTTCGACTAAATAATGTTTCTGTTTGCTGTTTTCTGTTTTATTCCCGTGATGCTTCTTAGTTACCCTCTGGTTTGGGCAAATTCGTATCATAGGCTCGAATAACTATAGATTGCGGTACAGCACCGCCCTCCTCCTGAGAAAATGCATAGCCATCTGTGAATTAAATAATTTAATATTAGTTAAAATTCCTAAATAAATGTCTATGGGTGTTGTACATTTAAGTGTTTCACTGTGTACAATATGTTGGTGAAGTGTGGCTGATTGATGTAAACTATATTTTAACGAATTCGCTGCAATCTTATCTTTAAAAACCCAAACCCATTAAATTTGACATTTGCCAGCAAAACATCAATTACCCAGAGATTATCTAAAGCTGATTACTGTGACCCATTAAAAAAAATAAAATTAAGTATATATGTGAGGGTCCCAACACCAGATGGTCAGCTAATGTCCTTGGATTGGATTGATTGGAAAGTTGATTGTACTCACGCGATAATTCTAGTTCCGTTTCAACTCTTGTATTGGCACGACGGGTGAAAACATTACGTAGCAATCTCGCAGTTTCAGTAAATCTGTTGAGTTAATTGTTTGGATATTTGGTTTGGTTTTTTCTTGGACTTTATGTAGGACTTTTAGTAATGCACATATAAGGGTTTTATTGTTTTCTTTATTATTTTGGTTTCTATTTAATTATTTTCAGTTTGAATTGTTAGCATTCTATCAGTACATCGTTATCAAAACAAAGGTGTTACTACAGTTAGTACTTCTTGCGCTACAAAAGGTGAGAAAGGCTTACAGGCATGCAAATGTCCCAATAATACTATAATTAATTATTTTTTTTATATTGTTATTAAATTAAAATCAATTTTATATCACAAAAGGCAACTTAAAATATATTTATGGCGGAATCTGGGTAATAGTATAGCATGCATTATGTAAGTACAATGTCGACATTTAATATATATGTATGAGAGACCTATAAGTATTTGTATATATTTGGGTTTATATCAATTCCAAACTGTGCTATGTTCCTTTCCCTAAATTGTTTATCTATATTGTATAATTCCTGAGCAGATAAACTTGAAATTTCCAGCTCGTAATACTCCTTCTCATTGAAATCTTATGAATTTGTGTAGTTGTGTGACTGTATGGCTATGAATCTGGATCTGTGTTTTGTGGAATTATGTACAAACACAATTTTGCTATGGATTACTTACACCGAAGAATTGATCCCAAGGCATACATAGTTCTGCGCACACATACACACACAAGTATATAGAATAGAGTTACGTAAAGAAAAAGTATTTGAAATACATATTTAAGATAATTGTATTGTATTGCATTGTTTCTTATTTTATTCAATAGATTTTGTGTTAATTTGTTGCGTGTTAGAAATCAAAAGAAATAGTAACTAAATTATAGTATTTGAGTGCAAGACATTCAGCATGACAAAAATATGTGCCATAATTTTGAATTATTCCCAAGTAATTTGGGGAATATTATTTGCATGCGATATGTGGTAAATATTTTGTATGAAATGCTGTTTTAAACACAACAATTATCCATCACTCCCATTGGGTTTTACATACTTTATTTAAACATTGTTTATAGTTTATTTGAAAATTATATCATAGAGTTTCTTGACAGTTTCATAGTATTACAAATGGAATATAAACTATTAGATACTCCCAGATGTTCCGCATAGCTCCCTCGATTAAAAGATATAAGGCATACTTTTTAGGGTTTAAGATACGTTTCATAGTGCGCCAGAAAGTAGGCAACACTTGCTTCAAGTGAAATTCATTCGAAAGTTAAAGACGGAACACGACTCATAAATAACAGTTATTTCCAACCTCTTCCAACAATTTATTTCGATTTGATTATGGAATGTTGGACGGTATTAGTAATAGACACAAACGTAATCTTATTTATAAAATACAACAATTGTAATTAAATGCAAATAACAAGTAACAAATAAATAAATTAACAAAAACTTGAGCTTAAACATAATTAATGCTTGTTAACTGGATTTCACAATATTTATGCTTTTTTTTGTACAAATTACACTCAGTTATATATAGACGTTGGTATGCTTTATCACATGTATTTATGGGAAATAACAGATAGTACAGAGTGTAGGATAAGTTATGTATATTAATCAGTCAGAATTTGACCAAAGCTTTTAAGTAAAATATGTGTATATTAGAATAATGACAAGACATTGTGATTAAGCATGTCCATTTGAAAATAACTATATAAATTCCTTTTAAATAAACAAAGTTTTACAATACTATCTTAGTTAATACCATTTTGTTTAAGGAATTGATTCGTAAGGAGAGACTTGTGATTTGAGCGTTTCTCATCAAATTTTATAGTTAAGATTACACAAAATATATATTTTGTTTATGTATGCAAAATTTAAAACTTTAAAAAGTTGCTAATTGCACGCAATTCATATGCTACAGTACTCAATATCACAGTATTTTCTGTTAATTATTTAATTTTTTTTTTTTAAATTTATTTATTCCCTATGCAAATACTTAGACTATGTGTGATTGATTGACTGAATGGATATGGTTATGGCTTATCACGCCCTGAGCACATACATTTCTTATTGTGGTGGTTAGCTTAATTACTTAACTAACTAACTAACTAACTAACTAATACATATATTTATATACAAACACCATTTTAATTAATTAATTTAATTTAATATTGTGTAACAATTGAAATTGACATTCTACATATGCAGAATTTCTGTGTCCAACTGTCGCCAGCGTTGTCTCTGACGATACTGCTGCTCATCCCGATGATCCTCATCGAATTCCAAGTTCTCAATACGCAACTGACGCTGTGGACCCTCTGGTTTCTGGCGCTTGGAGCCACCATTCTGCTTTCTCTCGATTAACTCGTGGTTAGACCTCGATTTCTGGTTAAAACCCAAATCCATACTGATATAGGAACAATACGTAGTTTTGGACATTTGCGGTGGATACGGCATGTGGAAGTGGGGGGAGTGGGGATTGATAACAATGGTTATATGCACATTTATTTATATTTATATATAATTATTATTTGAACATAATTAAAATGTTATATGGTTTTATGCAGTTTATGTTGTTGTTAATCGAGTATAGAAGATTAGAGAGAGAAATTTACATTTTGTTTGGTTTGTTGTTGTTTTTTAAATTGTTTTTTAAATGATTTGTTGCTAATTAATGTTTTTGAATTCGTCTTCTATTTTAACATAATTGTGTTTGTTTCTTTCAATGCATTTTTCAAATCTATCAAACACATGAAACTGCTAAGTAACTCAACTTTTAATAACAGTGTACGTTTTATCTGCAGTAATATAGGAAAATGCTTTATATTAAACTAACTAAAACTAATTGTTCTCTTTAATACAAGTGTGCAATGCAAATTCTATTCACTGTGTTCCAAATTCCATTTTAATTTACACTGAAAAAAATGCAATTTACTTGGAAACCAATGGAATTTAGAACAGGCTTGAATGGAGGTTTTAACACTAATTATGTGTCCAATAAATTAAACAATAAATAAAATTGAAATGTTTTCTTTTATATTGTTTGTGTACTTAACAATTAAATCTGCTTATAACTACTGTCGATGTCTGAGGTAATCAGTGTAGTATATTTTGGGTGTATGTGAAACCGAGAATAGTTCTCAGTTTATGGAAACATAGGGATTATAGTAGTTTAAAACAGACCGACTGATTAAAATACAGATAGATATTATCTTAAAGATAAGACAAAACAACTTATTTAGTAGTTAACTACTTACAAATACAGTAACTACTATGTCAGGCTTGAGTTAGTTAGTAAATTATTGTTTAAACAATGCCACTAAATACTTGCTACATAAACAAATTACATACATTAGAGTAAAACAAACACAATTCAAATAGTTTAACATTTAGATGTGATGTCTTGTGTGAGATTTTTGTTCAATTAAATGTTTAAAGTGGATGCAGAATGAACAATTTTAATTAACTACAGATTTGTGCAAATCAATAGTCAGCTAAAGTGTTTCATAAATAAATAATACTTAATTCTACTAAGCAAGAAAGCAAAGTAAAATGCGCAACAATTCAAATTGAAAATGTAGTAAATTTTTGTTGTTTGTTTGTTTGTTTGTTGTTGCCAATTGTTAACCAATTTAAAGAAAACCCCAGAAATAATGCAGTCTAAAAACTATTAATGTTTCTTCTGCTTGAATACTCACGAAGAACGCGATTCTTCCATCACTTGTGAGGGATCATGACTCTGAATTTCCGATTCTCGCACAGCATCGGTTAATGTCTTAAATACGGTATTATGTATGCTAAAAAATAAACAACAAATTTTTAATTAAAATTGAATTTTTGTTCTAATTAAGCTGACGTACAGTTTACAAATCACATCGATGAGCAAACTGGCGATGGGAACGAGGAATAAGCCAAGCCAAAAGACAGGCGTCGACAGCAGCATAATGTCCATGCCAGCGAAATTGCTAGCAAACTTCAGAGTTGGCCAAAAGTGACTATAGATGAGCACAAAGGTAAACCAAAGCACTATGGAGCCCCAAATGGCAGCATGTGTCAGCCAAGTCCACGAACTGGTTATCAGCCCGGCTTTCAGGCACACGGTCACTATCACATACTGTAAAAAATTAAAAAAATTAATAAGTTTCTTTGTAAAAAAGTGAGTAGAAATCAAATTTAGAATGAATTTAGTTGTAAAAGCATTTCTACATTGATATTTCGCTTGAAGATTGGAGGACTATTCACAAAACTATGGGAGTTAGAAATTTTTAAAAAAACCTAAAGGGGGTAGAGTATGCAAAAATTGAACATTTTTGGCAAAAAATTTAAATGTCCAAGTCGAGCAAATTTGAATGCAGAATCAATTAAGATGACAAACCATTTACAAATTGGTATTTGGTTTGAAAATCGGTTGAGATTTGACAGAGTTACGAGATATTGAAGTTTTTGAAAAAACGTAAAGGGGGTAGTATGCAAAAATATCAAATTTTTTGAAAAAAATTTAAATTGTCAAATCAAGAAAATTTTAATGCAGAATCAATTAAGGAGCTATAAAATGATGATATTGGTAACTCGTTTACAAATCTGTTTGATTTTGACGATTTTACAACGCTTCAAAGTTGCCAAAAATCTAAAATATGGGATTTTCAGCAACTCCAACGTTATTGCTGATCCCAAATACTTTATGAAACCTTCTTCTGTTTGCGAAATACATTTTCTACAAACTTAGCACACCCTTTGAACTTTTTTAGCTGCAGGGTATACACTTACCGTGTAGACCATATTGCCCAGAAGCAGATAATCGCTCGTCTTGCCATCCTGCCAAATGGCTTCGCTCATGAACGCGACCATTGGCAGCCAGAAGAGAAACACCGAGTGCAGCAAAGCATTGAATATCCAGATCCAGAAAACCTTCACATTGAAGAGTTTCGCATTCTGTGATGGTTTGTATAGAAGCGGATACTTTAGCATCGTTTCAGCCGTACAGAATTTCTCAAAGAGTCCAATCGCAAACGGAGGCATCGCCGTGAACAGAACGTTGTAGAGACCGATGGTCCAACGTTCGAAGAGAATTTGACCAGACCAGCCCGAGTAGACGGCAAACCAGAGTTCGATGACATACAAACACACGTTCTTGTAGAAGCTGTAGAGGATTAGCTTGCTTATCCGTGCATAATTCCAGGCACCATGGACCAAAAGTAGTCGACGCAGGAAACGAAACTGGGCAATTGAATAATCTGAGGCGCAGGCAGCCTGTAAACCCTCCTGTCCCGAGATGCCAATGCCAACGCTGGCCTTTTGGATCATGGCCACATCGTTGGCACCATCACCAATGGCCAGCGTAACGGCCTTGGTGTACTGCGTCACCATCTCGACCACCTCGGCCTTTTGCATGGGCGACACGCGACAACAGATGACCACGCGACAGATGAGACACAGCTCCTGGAAATCATTGCGCAAGTCACAGCTCAGGGCATATTTCAGTGTCTTGCCATCGACCACCAGAGCCACGTTCGCATCCTTGGCCGTGGAGCTCTTGAACTCGCCCGAGTGTCGTAGTATTGCATCACGAGTGGCCTGAAAAAAGAGTCACATAAATAAAGGAACTCAAATAAATAATCTCTGCACTTACATCCAGACTCTCCTCATTGAGTATAATGATGTCCATGGAGTGCGTTATGAGTCGACACGAGTAGCCGATGTTGATTGCCGTTTCCTGCTTGTCTCCAGTCAAAACCCAGATGTAAATGCCAGCCTCGAGCAAGGCTTGAATTGTCTCTGGGACGCCATCCTGCAGACGATCCTCAATTGCCGTCGCCCCCAACAGGCGTAGATTGATCTCAATGAGATTGGCAGCATCATCGAGCTTTCGCTCGCGTTGCTGCAACGCTGTTGCTGCCTTGTGGTATGTCTGATTCCATTCCTCGTACACATCGGGATCAATATCCGCGACGGCCAGGCAGAGTGTGCGCAGACCCTCCGATGCGAACTCCTCTAAATGCTGCAGTGTTGTGTCTCGGTAGGATTGATTCCGTGTCGAGAGACGTTCATAGATCACCGAATCGGCGCCCTTCATGAACAGCTTGATGTCGCCCTCCGGTGTCCGAACAATCACCGACATACGCTTGCGGGTGGACGTGAACTCAAGCACGTTTAGGATTTGGAAACGCCTGCGTTCCCCCAATGCATTGATCTCCACATATTCTGGTGTACGTGTGTCAAAGATATAACCAAATTGTCTTGCTCCATCGACTAGAGCACGCTCATCTGGACTGGCTGCATGATAGATAATAGTGCCATCCTCCTTCTTTTCGGGTATCACTGTATGGCAAACGGACAACAACACAAGGAACTCTTCAATGTCACTGGATGTCTCATGTCGTCGCAATATATTCTGCACCAGTTCCGATTCCTCCGGCGTGCGTTCCGGCTTGTAAATGTGTCTGGCAATCGAACACTTCTTAAATACCATCACATTCCTGGTCAGCGTACCAGTTTTATCCGAGAAGATGTACTTGATCAGGCCAAGTTCCTCGTTCAGATTCGAGGTACGAGCACTCGCTGGCATATTCGATTCCTCGTGATACATCTCGATGTCATAGTTGATGAATATCGCCTGTAGGAATCGTACCAACTCCAAGGTAACTTGCAGAGATATTGGTATCAGATTGTTGTACAGAATGAAGAAGGTCAGCAGATTGTAGCCAAGATTCATGCTCTTAAAATCGCCGATACCCAAATACCAATCGCTCTCGGAATGTTTCTTGGTCCATATCAAATTGCAGAGACCGCTGGTGATGCACAGCGAGATCAGTATCATGAACAGCATCAGAATTTGTGTATTGGTCAGTTTATCGACTGTCGAACGCTTCAAAGGAGCCGAAGTGGAATTCTTCATCAGCTTCGTTTCGTGTCCCGAGTAAATCACTACACCAAATATCCATGAGGTGTTCCTTAACATTGCACCACGCTGCAGTACCTGATCATTGCCCAAGGCAACAGCGCTGTAAAGGGAAAATAACTGATGTAATCTTGGAATGCTTTATAGATAGATGGGAAACTTACGGCTTTCCAAACTCCTTGAGTACACCATTAAATTCGTATAGCTGACGATTTGGTAGCTCACACTCGATTCTGCCTTGAAACTGCATCAAATCTTTGGTTTCCAGTAGTTTAGCTGTCGCTGGAACTCCTTGACGAATCTTTAGATTCGTCTCTCCATCCAAATTGGCCGTTTCTATGAAACACATGGCCTGAGGCTCACTAAATATAGGAAATAGAAATTTTAATAGAAAATAGGAGTACGACTGGGCTAGTGTTGCCAACTCAGCTAAGGCTAAGAAATTTGGCAACATTGCCTGGAAATCCTTGAGAGACTCACCTGGATGATAACAATACTAAATCTGCGGGGAAAAATGTATCGATGGTCACTTTGATGATGTTGCCCACCGTTAGCTCGGACCAACGCACAGTGGTCCACGTGCCATTTTCTAGCCTCTCGATCAAGCGATGATTGATCTCGTTGTCGGCACGATGACGTTTCTGGGAATTTGATTGGATTGGGTTTAATCAAGAAAAGACCAAAATTGTATCTTAAAGGTACTTACAATATCCTCAATTATCTCTTTGATGGCGCTTACGGAGAGTATGAATATGAGTGGCACCAGTGTTGTGTAACGACCCGTTGGAGATACATCCGGAATTTGTTGTAATAATGCAATAAGTAAGAAAAAACAATTGGAATATCGTCTAAATTGCTCAAAGAGGAACGACGGTAAAAAGCTGACAACACTATAAATAGAACGATATAGAAGATATAAAAATATAATGAATAAATAATCAGATAAGTGAATAAGTGGTTAATGTATATCTTATCAGTGACATAGATTCAACCCACATCTATTCAGAGTATTTAACTAATAATTACTCACTTATATTTAGCCGTTGATATTCGATTATTACAATAATTAATCGGCTGTGGGGCATTCAGGGCGATAACTCGCTTCTCTCCCTCATCGGCTTCGAAGCCAAACGGTGCGGGTTCTTCGTCATCTGGAAAGTTAAAAAGATTTCACAATATTTAAATATATATTTCCAGCTAAGCTGCATTTATTGTTAAATTACTCAATTACTTAAAAAGAATTAACTATAATTCATCGCTTTCCCAGGCGGAAAAGAAAAAGTTCAGAGCTACAGGATTGCCTAGGGCATATTTTTGGGCAAATCTCCTGAGGTTAAAGCTGCAGCGACCCTCATACTTATCACTAGGTATATGGGTCTCATCAAAGTCCAACTGACAGATTTGCTGAAAGACAACGAAGATATAGCGATGACGATCGGTGCCAACGGGTGGGCGACTGCCAATGTAGGCTACAAGAGGATCACCATAGACGACATCGGCACCGGGAATATTACCGACCAACCAATGAACCCATTCCCGATACTTTGGAGCCGCACGACTCGGTGCATCGGGATCAATCAGGGCCAGAGTGTAGTATTTATTGGGTTCGGCTAGCCATCTAACGACCGGTTGCTGACGCACCTTCAACGGGGACAGGTAACAGGCTGGCCGTACCTTGGTCTCACAGGGATACAGCACATTCACTACCAGGGGTGGAAAGCAGGCAACAACATCGGGTATTATATCATGTTGTTTCATCATTTTACTCAGCTCTTTGACCTCATCGGGTCTTACACAATTTACAAGCATTACGAATTTTGAATTTATCCCAACCGAACCGAACACGTTAACGGATTACTCAAAGTGTACTCGTTTTTTCGATATTATGAACTTACTACTCCAGCGTAGACGTAGCGCCTTGTAGACATTGCGAAAGGTCATTCTGCTCCAGCGATGCACTGGTCTCGTGGAGAACCGACGACGTCTCTGGCTACGATTGCGACGCTGTGACGTCGTCAAATTCCGATTGGTATCGCCAATGTCACTGATTAGCTCCGTAGCAGCCGTTTCAATTGATTCCCGATCCAAATCATCCTCGTAGTTCTCATCAATCCCGGTACCGTAATCTCCGACCGACTGAAATGCAATGCTCTCCCTAGCTGTACTTCCTTTGATAATCCCCTCCAGATTTGCTAGATTTGAGCTTGCTGGATTACGACTGCATACAAGCCACAAGTGGGCGTGGCAATGGGCGTTGAAGGGGCTTCAGTGGACAAGCGCTTGCGCTCTCGCACGAAATTTCAATTACATCGTGTGGCAAAAAGTTGTAGAAATTGTTCAACTTTGACATTTTGCATTATAGTTACGAGTGGTATATTTATAAACTACTGCATATGTGATATATATCCTCTAATCCAAGAGTTATGTATATAAGCCTTGGACTCGGAAGGTAGCGTCACTTTCATAGGTGCATGAAGAGTTCGCAGTATCGATTTGTCAACGATTTCAACTACTGACACGTGATGCATTCAATTTCCACACTAAATTTAGCTTAAAACACACACACAAACACACACACACACACACGCACACACACAACAGAGTGTAGCATATAGTGATTAGTATCCTATGGCATTTGGATTATTTATTTAAGTGTCACACAGTTGTCTGCCCGTTGTTATCAGTTATCAGATAAAAGAGACACAGTTTTTCCTATTTTCCACACTATTCAATTTGTGTTGAGCGTCGCGTGCTGCGTGCTGGGTACTGAGTACTGCGTATTGCGTTCTGCGTTCTGCGTTTCCGTTTGGCGTTTGGCGTTTTGCGTGGTGTGTTGTGTTCTCTTGCAGCTTAGTGCTGCGACTGAATGCGATTGAGGTGGAAATTGACTACAAAATTCAGGGTCGACAGATTTGTTACCCCTTTGGGGTGCTCTCTAAATCTAATCTCTCTTTCTCTCTCTTATCCCTCTCTCACCTCTATCGCTCCCCTGTCTCACCTCTATCGCTTCCCTCTCTCACCTCTATCGCTTCCCACTCTCACTCATCTTTCTTACCTCCATTGCTCCTCTCGCTCAACCACTCTCCCACCCCTATCGCTCCCCTCTCTGCCTCTCTCTACCCCTACCTTCGTCTCTCAGTTTAAGTGACTCTATCACCGAACAGCGTTTATGGCATTGAGTGCACTTTGAGCTTAACTCTAGGGACCAATTACTAAGAGAATCAAACTAAGATTCTACTTTCACTTTAAATACCCTGGAAAATTGAGTAGTTTGCTTTGAGGGTTTACGACTTCTGTTTACTGGTAAAGAACAATGAGTCACGTGACTGCCATTTGTCACCGTTTAGTGACTCAGTGTGAACGCAGCATAAAAACTTTAGCCTATGATTAATGAATAGAATAGTTTGGATTAGGAATGTATGATAGAAATAGTGTAAACACCTTTACATGGCGGCTTTAGAACGCCTGCTTTTTCCAGTATTTTACGCCTGGACGCTGTGATCCAGTTTTCCCGCGTCGGTGGATTACTCCGCTCCTCCTGCAGACGCTGTGGACGTATCTCTCCATCGACCACTGTGGTCTCCACGCTCTGCAGATCATCGTCCGTCGAGGGCGGACTGTCGCCAGCTGGACCCGTGTTCGTGGCAGCATCGGGAGCAAATTGTGTGGGTCTCGTGGTAGCCGTATGACGCAGTGCTTCACCTCTCAACCGCCGCAGGCATTTCTGACACCATAAATGCACCTGTTGTGAAACTGAACTCGGTGCTGGGTATGGCCTCGATCTATCTGGTGCCGGAGTGGGTGCTGGAGCGGAAGCGGGATTGGAATCGGCTGGGGATACGTGACTGTGATTGTTGTTCCCATTTGTGTTGCTTGAGGTGTTGTGGGTATTAGTTTTGTTGGGATCTGCCATGTTGACATGATTCCTTTACACTCTTATCTTTTAAGTAAATACACTCTTCTTTACTGCACTCACGATGTTTCACTGTACTTTTAGATTTAGCTCTTGTTTGTCATTGTAATTGCCCTAACGGGACTTTTTCTCCTTCTTAAGTTTATCTATCTGATTAACGATGTGATATGAAATGATTACTACGATTTGTTACAATTTCAGTTACTAATTATTCACACATTTCAATCGAGTAAAAATGAAAATCGAATATTGATTTTCATTAATGAATTTCATTCAGCAGGAAAATGGGAAAACTTTTAAGCACACGAAAAGTGTAAACAAGTCAATGACCTTTTCCATTATGAAAACGGAAGTGAACAGTATGTACACACACTCACACACACACACACATACCCCTATTCACACACATCCATCCATCTATGGATAACATAACATTGTCTAGTTGTGTCCACACAAATCATAAGTAAACACTTCTCTTTGCGTGTTCGAGAAACCAAAAACCAAAAACCAAAACCGAGAACCCAAAGACCCCTCCAAAACCAGATGGTATAGTAAAGCTAGTGTTAGCGTGTTCGCGTTGGATACAGTAAACAAGAGTAAACACTTGTATATAATGTGGGGAATGAAACAACTACAGATAAGTTAAAAAAAATAGTTTAAAAACACACTCGTTTCTTATTTCTTATCAGTATACATGAGTTTCTTAAAGGTTTAACCCAAACCTAAAAATATACTCCAGGGACAACATTAATTTTTTCTCGGTACAGCAATCAAAAATCAATTAAATTTAATTTTCTTTTCAAGTTTCGAATTTGCCAACTAAAACTCATTAAAACCGAAAATTGGTTCTTTGTAAATGACAGAGAATATATCAATAATACAATGGTTAACTGGAAAGTTGAAAAAGGGAAAAGGAAATGGAAAATGAAGAGGGGAATGGGGATAAGAGGGGGGGAGGTACCAAGTGTCTGTCAACGAAATTGACCATAAATATTAATAAAGAAGCCAAAGTAGTTCGATTGTTTGATGAACCCGTGTAATTACAGATGACATTAGTACAACAAAATTAAAAAAAAAAAGAACAAGGTCATCATGGATAAAAGAAAAATACCAAAAATACCAAGAGTATTAAATACAAAGCAATGAAAATGTTTACATACGAGTAATTCTATGGAGTCTGGCAAATAAATTGTGGTTGAGCATCTATAAATATACCAAAAATATATATATATATATATGAATGTATTTTGGACTGTTTCCAAACAGTTTTGTATTCCCCATTGCAGTTTCTATTTAAAACAAACGCGAAACAATATTAAAATTTACTGTATACAAGTGTTTGCTTAATTAACCAAAAAGGCCATAAACAGTTTACAGTTGTTCTAAAGATAAGCCAGCTTGAAACTAATTATATACATACATATATCTGAACAATCATTGCATATGAAATGAGTGCGGGTATAAAGGCCAAAACGGGGTATATGGTAGAAAATCTCAATGATAAAACCCGTAGAATTATTTAAAGTTTAACAAATGCGGGTAGTTAGGAAAACAGTTTAAAATCGGTCATACCCAGCTTACAGGGTATGCTGAAAACAAACACAGTTTGCGCTTTATTTGTCATCAACCTGTTTATTTTGCAAACACACATTTTACACACAAATACACACTCACACACACAATAATTTTATGAGTGGGAGCTATGTACATATGTATTACTCAGTTGTAGCCAGTTTTATGAACTGAATATAGTATAGATATATAGTATATAGAGGCAAATGTAGCACAGTAATGACAACCAACTGACAACTCATTGTGAAAAACCGAATCAATACAAAACTTGTGTCAATCGAACAATAATTGGCTACGAGTTGTGAACGTAAACAATGAAAAAAATAGTTGTAATCAAATGGGAAAACATGTCCAGCAATTTAAGAATATGGCCAATTGAAGCTACTATCGTATGCATTTGGCTTTAACTTGTTTTTACTTGCATTACTTATTTATTGGATTATAGGAAAGTTATAGGAAAACAACAAGTCGTGCATACCCTAACACATTTGGGATTGATGACGTCTACGAAAAACAGATAGAATTATTTTGTGCAAAGGTGAAAATATTTTAAATAAACATGATTGTGTTCCACAGGTAAAACAGGTGTCTTAAGTGTACAGAACTGGGTTATTTGCCAGTAATATTATCTGTAAAATTTCAAGTAACTTATAATATAAATTGTATATACTCGTTCTCCCCCAAAATATGCTAATTTCGAAAGAAATTCAAAGTATACAAATTTAAATTACTTGATTTCTGCTGAAACTAGTTTTATTTACAATACATTATTTAGTATAATAAATTCCCCGAATTTGCATTAATTAAATGTGAATTGTTAATATTTTAGAATACTCAAAAGTGTTTTGAAATGCTTTCGAACAATGACGTGATTTGTTTTTATTTATATACCCAAAATATATATATTTACATATAGTATTTTGAAATGGCGACGTAACGAAATGTGCAAATAAATAAATATAAATAAACTATGAGTGACCTTTATGACAAGAGTCGCATATACAATTATTATATTTATTTGGGTAATTAGTTGCAAATGAATTCCACAATTAATTGTCTAAATACGAAAGAAATGAAGTTAGTATCTTGGGAATTTACCTTCGAAACTCAATTTGCGTTTATCTGCAGCACAATTAATACTAAACATGTCTAATTGTAATAGAGGAATAATTATACTTGATTTTCTTGAGAAAAGAACAACGTTTTCAAAACCTTTTTGTTAACAAACAAATGCAAAAAGTGCACAAATTCAACTAAAAGTCGCAACAGAAATTTCATACAAAAACTACCAAAAATACTATGTGAATAAAATGTAAACAGAGGGAGAGGGAGAAAGAAAGGTATTGATAAAAAGAAACGAATGTTTTTATTATTTAAAACAGAGACCGCAAAGCAAAACATGAAGAAACTAGTTTGAACAACATTTCTCTGTGTGTGTGCGTGTGTGTGTTAGTGAGAGAAACCGCAATAACAATAATAATGCAACAATGGCAATGAAATAAACGGCGAGAAATGCTAACACAATAAAATAAAATAAAATGAAGAAAGATAGAAGAAGGTGGGAAAACAATCATTGCGTCTCATGCTGTTGACAATCGAGAGAAGAGATAAAACTAAATACAAAGAGACAAGCCGATGGACAGTATTCAATTGAGAAGGCGCCAAAAAGAAGAGATCACACAGACACACACACACACATACATACAGACAAGCTCACATTAGACTGGTCATGGTTTTTGTCGTAGTATCAATGTACGTGCCACATATGTGCCGCACAACGTGGCGTATGAGGAACGAAGGCAAAAGTGCAACTTGTTTCGCAAGCCCCCAATTAGTAACACATCAAAACATGTATTTAAGTTAACATCTATACTGTTGTATTTGACTTTTACACGCAAATGTCCTTTAAAGTGCATTTCTTTTATTCCACTCTATGTGAAGCGTTTGCGCTCATTTCTTATTAGCCGTAATTAGGTAAATCAAAACATATGATGCGAAAATACTAGAAATCATTGTTGCGGAAAGTATTGAATGCTTTTCCAAATAATTCAACAAATCTATATGTATTATTGCGAACCAATTAAACGCTAGAAATTCGTTGAGCGACCGTTATACGATTTATCGACTGTGCGCGCGCGTGTTTGACGAGCAACTGAGCAATTGCCGCTTTGATTCACCTACATGTGGTACGCGTATGCTAGAGAGAAAACTAAACGCACACACATAGTACGTTCATATTCGCAGAGAGAGGGAGAGAGAATGAGAGCGCTAACACTAAAATCTCACCAAACGAACGAGATTTCACCACTAACAGAGCGTGCACGCACGCAGAAATAAATACGAATTGTAGGGTATTAAGTGCAACAAAGTTTCACCCAAATATCATAAATACTTTCTATTTCATACATATAATAAATAGCTTAATTTTTAAAAAGAAAAATTATCCATATTAAAAAAGAAAAAATTACGACCGCCCCCGGGTGGACTCGAACCACCAACCTTTCGGTTAACAGCCGAACGCGCTAACCGATTGCGCCACGGAGGCACTTGTTGAGCTGGCCAACTCAACACCATTTAGTATTGTCTGTGAAGTAATTTCGTACATTCCATAGTGAATGCTATTTGTTAAAAAAAAAAATGGATTTAGATGCATTAAAACAGTTATTATATAAAATAAACGTTATAAATTTAAAAATTATTTTAGCTTACTAAATAAAAAAATTATTGTCAGAAGTGGGATTCGAACCCACGCCCTCAGAGAGGACCAGAACGCTCATTCGAACCTCTGTTGAAGAGGCAAGATTTACAATCTTGAGTCTGGCGCCTTAGACCGCTCGGCCATCCTGACACTTGCATGCAGCTCGCCGAATATTCAACTTGTATGAGTTGGAGTTCAATCACTAACATATTTCTACAATGAAACCATAGTATTTTGCGGTCTTTTACATTTTACTGTTAGTTTGAATTAGTTGGTGTTCTGTATGTGACAATATATATTCTGTTTATATACTACCAGATTTTGGTCATATGCTGCTTTTGTCATCGTTGAGCCATCGGCCCATTAGCTCAGCTGGTTAGAGCGTCGTGCTAATAACGCGAAGGTCGCGGGTTCGATCCCCCCATGGGCCACAAATACTTTTTTTTCTTCAGGTTTTGCTTTTTTAATTTTACGAAAGTTCAGTACCAAAGATACAAAAGTAGCATGTGAACCGTCTCTTATAATAATTTGGTAGCAGCATATAATATAATTTAATTGATTTTAAATGGCAACGGTTGACGTCCGTTTCAAGCACACTAGGAGGCAATGTCGTTAATTAACTTTACCACTATCTACAAGGATATTAAACGGACACGGAACATTTAGACCAAAAAGCTTTTTGCAATGACTAAAAAATGTCAACGTGTCCAGACACAATCACAATCACAACATGTAGTTTTCTTTCATGCCGAGCACATTAGGATACCAAGTCTCTGTGTCTCGGTGTCTCTGGGTCCCTGTGTCTCTGGGTCTCTCACAGTCCTTGTGATGATGTCATGAGAAAGAAGTAAAAGAAATCCAGGCAAGTACTACATACGTTTTAGTTTGAGACATTGATGATCTCAGTGGTTCTCACTTTATTACGACTTTGCTTAACACAAATGCCATTTAATTCTTTATCTTGAGAGATTGAATTGAGTGGAGTTAAAAGCTTTAGCCTAATTCCAATCACTATTAATTGATAAAGGAAAACTAATACTTTAAGATACAATTAGAAAACTTTAGTAGTCTCTGTAGTAAAATTCAGATAGCATAGTAATATATTTCCAAAATTAATTTTGGTAGTATTGATAATTATAAAATAAAAAGTGCAACTATATTTTTGAAAATGAATTCATTTAAACCGGAGATACAGAAGCACAACTCCGAGAATCTAAAACCAATACTAATCCGAAAGGATAATGGCGATGGTAAAAGCAATACAAATGAACCCAAAAAGCGTGTAACTTTTAAACAGTGTGTAGAGTATTTACCGGATTATCAGGAAATGGAAATTGATGTAAGAAATTGTATCTTAAGTTAAACCCTCTCTAATGTAATTACATTTGCCCATTTTAAAGAAACCCAGTGGAGCAGGTGAACCAACAAACCAGGGAAAGTAACGAATCATCTAATATGCAGGACCGAAAAAAAGATGTTCAATTCATAAATTTTCCTTCTTTTTTTTTTTTTTGCAATTTTACGATTCAGTTAAAGTATAAATGTGTTAGCTGATGACGTCAGCAAGCCATTTGACCGTTTTACCAATTTACTCGACAACAAATTTGCCAGCCGGAAGCAGGAAGCTGAAAATGTCCTTATTTAAGTGACAATGACATTTGACATCCGCCAGAGTAGCAGGTTTTATTACAGGGAACACATAAAACAGTAACAATATAAAATATGGGCTAAGGTGTGGATCTATCTATTCGGGCCTTCTATAGAGAAAGATAATACTGGAACTGTTGGTTATACTATAAAAAATAAATTACTGTTTTATATATTTAAGATTTTAAATTAAATTTAAGCTCCACACATGTTTAATTGTCATCGAAGAGAGAGAGAGAGAGAGAGAGTATGTTGTGCAGATTAATACCCTATAATAATCAACTTGAAATATTGATAATGGTAATATCGACACCATAGAGCATCTTCTAGTCCAGTCAAGAGTCTACTAAGCTCTTGTAATATTTACAATGGGCAAATTCCCATGTGAATTGGATTAAATATAGCCATTAAATCAAATGATAATAAAACAGATTGTAGAACAATGATTGCGGTCATTCAAATACCACAAAAATAAAAAACCCAAAGACATCCTGAAATAAATCCAGAGATATTTAAATGGACAATAGAGACGGGTGTACTATGTTTGTGGAATTTTTAAGTTTTATGAGCTTCAAACTGACAGCAGAGATTATAACTGAAGTGTCGAGTGTGGCAATTAATCAGCAAATAACTTTATTAATTTACAATCCAACGTGTGCGTAGGAACTTATTTGCACCTGCCCAACTGCACCTATATAAGGCAGAACCAACGCTAACTCCTATCAATTCAATACCAACTATCAAATAGAACTAATAAAATGCAGGGAAAAAGCTTTGTTCTGGTCTTGGCTCTACTGGCCACTGCCCACTGTGCCGTGATACCCAGTGGTTTGTTGGCTCAACGGGATGTGGATTTGGGTGGTCGTATTGTGGGTGGTTCGAAGACAACAATCGCAGATCATCCATGGCAGGTTTCCCTGCAACGTTCGGGAGTACATTACTGCGGCGGAAGTGTGATCAGTTCCACTATGGTGGTCACTGCTGCCCACTGTCTGCTGAAAGTAACGGTAGCAACACTGCGAGTACGTGCTGGCTCCACCTATCGTGCACTTGGTGGAGTTATTAGCAATGCGGCTTCATTCAAAATACACGAGGACTACGACGCAACCAGCAAAATCAATGACATTGGCGTCATCCGACTCCAGACCAAACTAACTCTGAGCGGCAACATCAAAGCTATTCCCTTGGCCACTGCAGTGCCAACTCATGGCTCCTCCGCCACCTGCTCCGGCTGGGGCACTACCTCCTACAAGGGCTCATCGTCGGCTGCTCTCCTATACATCGACACCCGCATTGTATCACGCTCAGAGTGCGGTGGTTCCCAGTATGGTTACGGTGCCAAGATCAAGGAGACCATGATCTGTGCAGCGTCGAGCGACAAGGATGCTTGCCAAGGAGACTCCGGTGGACCACTTGTCTCTGGAGGCAAACTGGTCGGCATTGTGTCCTGGGGCACATATTGCGCCGAGTCCAGATACCCGGGAGTCTACGCGGATGTGGCTGAGCTTAGAACTTGGGTACTCAAGCAAATGTAACTTGATTAGGAGGAGCTAAGTTTGAATCGCCTGTTTTAGGGCTGATTAAGAGGCTCTCAGTTAACTTAAGCATAGAAATTAAGCATAAATCATGACAATGTGATAAATAAACCACGTGAAATAGAGGAAATCGACAGGGTATGGAATAGGCATTAAAATCCTACTGGGTAACATACGATTTTATAGAGATTGACTCAACTACAAGCACTTTGATGATAAACAATATCTTTATTTCCCCCTAGCAATAGCCCTGTAAATTGTTCCTAGTGCCTACTGGAGGCACTTTATTAATTAAACTGAATGCCGACAGGTGAAAGCCACTCACCTTCATATTCCTTGCGTTTGCTGCGCAGAAATGAAGCTGTCATACGAATTCCACGTGCCGCATTCGAGAGTATGGAACCCTTGGAGTCCTTGCGATTACGTGATCTTTGCCTGGAACTTATATCACCAGTCGGCTGACAAGAGGACAGAGTCCCAGCTACAGAATCGGAGTGCGGTGTTACGGGCGTATTGGGTGTATCGGAATCGATGAAACCGAGATTACTATTGGCACTGTTCAGGTGTATGCTCGTCTGACTCAACACTGGCAGTTTGCCACTCATGGAGGCTGCCAATTGTTCGTCCAATCCATTCGTCGAGTCCTGGGTGAGATGCTCCAAAGACTCAAAGTCCCGATTGACTGCCGGCGGCATCGAGTGACGAAACCATGACTCCTGACGATGTTGGCTTGCTCGTTGCTGTCGTCGTCGCTGGCTGGCAATGCTGGGAGTGCAACTTGAGGTCGTGTTGGTTCGATTTAGTTCAATGGATATAGTGGTACTTCTCCGACTTGGGTCTGGACTGGACATGTTTGGGGATTTATTGCGATGGCTAAGGCACTTGGTAAAAATTCACTTTGGTCTTAGTTTTGTGTTTCGGTAAATATCATAAATGGTTTGCAAGGCACGTTGTTCTCAACAATTCTCTACAGGTTCTTTTATTATATAATATCAGTTATGTAAGGTCCTTAACCTCTGCCAGTATTGTGGGATATATCATTTTAGAATAATTCATTTTAAAAGCACTGAAAATAACCTTGAACATATTTCCGCTCGTTTGACATGTGCTGAGAACTGAAACAACTGACACCCCAGTGGGACCCCTTTTGTCGCCGCCCATGACATGCACCAATATTTTGAATGAAAGCAATTGCCGATTTCAACAACTTGCACAAAACATCAAAAATTCATTATCCACTTCATTTCCGAGCTGTAAACATAGTTATTCTTGTCACGCATATGCATTTAAAAACCAAAATCCACACTATATATAGTATACATATATAAACTACGATTTAAAACAATCTATTATTATATGTTGTATATTTGTCATATCTGATGACCAAAGTCAAATAAATAGTTATAGTTAAATGCGCAAATTTAAAGTCTGCGAAAGCCTTCAAATTATCGAACTGATTGTAGTTAGCGGGTTCGCAGAAGGACACATAACTTGGCTCCTTGGTGTCTAGAGATGTCTACACGGAACTGAAAGATACACAAATATTTCGACTAGTTCGACACAAATGGGGAGAACAACAAAGGAGCAACTTGAAAGTTGTTGGGATTCATAACTAATAACTTGAGATGCGGAGCGATTATCACGTTTCATTTGGTGGCACACAACCAACGCGTACTATACGTATGTGTGTGTACAGTGAACTATGCGAATAATGTACACACGCGAGACAACAACGTCCGCAACGAGCGAAAGCCAAAAGCCAACTGTGGACATCGGCATAGAAATGCTAGTCAATATCTCGTCCTTCGGACCATTTACGAAGTTTCCAAGTTGAAAGTTGTCAACTACTGCCACGAACTGGGTACAACTACTCGGGCTAGTACTACTAGCAGTATATAAAATTGGTACAAAAGGCTTTGTAAATACTAAACGCACCGAGATGGTCCTGTTAGGAAGATACACGTTGTGCTAGTTGTACCCAATACAAACATCATGTGCTATTAAAAGCATAAACTGAATGAAATTGATTCATTGATTCTATTCCATGTTAAGTCGATATACAGCTGGCATCCAGAGTTAAGTATATGTACTTAACTACTGTAGTTTCTCACATACATTTATATCTATTATCTCTTTAAATAGCATTTCCTCCCCCAATTGAATTCCGTTCTTACTATTCGGTACGAAATATATTTAAGTTTAAGCAAGCGGTAGGCACCGAGGCCCATTAGCTCAGCTGGTTAGAGCGTCGTGCTAATAACGCGAAGGTCGCGGGTTCGATCCCCCCATGGGCCAGCAAAAATAACTTTTTTCTTTTTTTTTTTTTCTTAACAAACAATTTCTTTCAGCAACCAACTGCTTAGGTACGAAGCCAACAAAGAACACAAGGAAAGGTTTATTTAAAAAGCAGCCGAAGACTCTTTTTATTAAATGTCTTTGATTGTAGCACATAGTATATTCACAGCCAAACAATCTTATCACTAAGTGTAGCGAGTAATACAGCAAATTGGTATTGTAAGGGCATTTTAAAAATGACGCACAGTCATTTCAACCATTTTAAAATAAATTGTCAATAAAGAGAACTGATCGAATGTTGATTTCTACTTAAATGAATTCATGAATCACTTGGACCAAATAATGCCGCATTCATACAAGCAAATGTATCGTTGCTCTACAATGGAAGTGATTTAAATATTTACTTACGAGTATCCAAAAGAGCGGAAAATTCATTACGGGAACGTCGTTGTTGGCTTTGTCTAGTTGTGGAGCTAGCATCCTCTTCCTGCGTTTGGTAACGTGACACCATGTGTACTATGTCGTTTGTTGACTTCTAGTCGGCAAGGGATTAGAGCAACTGGTTGAACACCAAACACCAAAACACTAACAAACAGAATCGCGTAAAATGTTAGGATTGCTTGAAAC
Source organism: Drosophila cardini (assembly GCA_018903735.1). NCBI lineage: Eukaryota > Metazoa > Arthropoda > Insecta > Diptera > Drosophilidae > Drosophila > Drosophila cardini. The sequence goes on along the minus strand of JAEIGM010000001.1, from coordinate 9,889,118 downwards.
CAATATCATGATAGCCCAAGCTGAATGTAATGATATTCAAACTGTTACTAACATATTAATCGTATACATATAGATGTATAGTTATTGCAAAATTGTAAAATTGATAAGCAGCAACAAAACCGAAACAAACACACACGCGCGCAAAATGTTAATGTATGAACACACACCTTCAGCGAAAAACTATTTAACATATTGTCAAACTGTTATTAACAGCGAGCGAACTTTAAATATTCTGTTAAATTTTTTAATTGTAATGCAAATCTGGAAAATCATTGCGCAACAGCACTTGCCTACTTTTTATACATTATTACTTGATTCGAAGAATGTTTTTAAAGTTAAGTCGGGAATTAAATAGCAACATAATTAATATTAACCAGGGCTCCCAAAGAATTTTTACAGAGCTTTAACAGCAACAGCTGTTTTGAACAGAGCCCATGACAAATAAGTGTAGTCCTTAGTTAGTATAGAAAATGATCTACATCAGTTTGCCTTTGATAAGCACAAGTTTAAATTAATCATTCAAAGTAAAACAACAAATAACATTATAGAAGCCATACAAATGCCGGCATTTGACTGCGGCTTAAATATCTTTCTGGCAACGCTAAAAAAGCCGTTACATTTTAAACGACTGAATTCGCTACAAACTATTTTACAAAATTAAAGAAATAAATAGAAGGACACATATAACGAACTACAAAGGTTTTTTTATTCATATCTTATTCATTGTATAAAACTTAAATCTAATTTTTTTTTCGAAAGCAAATTTTTGGGAGGCTTTACATACAGCAAGACAAATAACTTAATGTCATGTTTATCATAAGATTATTTCAATGTCCGTTCCGATTGTCAACTGAAAACGGTAATTCATTCGGGAAATAAATAAAAAACATTAAAAGTATTTCAAGCAAAAAAGAACTAATTGTTAATTTGATATGGCAAGATGGCACTCAGTTTCAGTTAATAAAAAAAGAGTTATTTCTAAGGAGCAAGGTGTGTACATGCACATAAAGTAGTTATTTATACTGTTCAGAAATGTTAATAATGTGCTTACTACTATGTATTTTGTAGGTCATTCAATATGAACGAAGGTGTCTGGTTAGTAATAGCACCAGTTAGGTGTAGATGTCAGTACATTAGTAAGGTGTTAACTTGCATTAATTATATTTATTTTATACAGTCATTTTAAAATGCAAGTAGAAGTTGCTTAAGTGCCTTTTTAAAAAGAAAATAACTATTTTACAAAGAACATTAAACGAAAAAATGATTAGAAAATATAAGTAAAATAAAAATTTGTGACACATTAACAGAACATTTGTCGAATTGTGGACGCTTTTCATAGTTATCATAACGCTGATGATGATAATGATGATGATTATCATGAGGTGGTTGATGAGGATGTTGATGATGATGTTGCAATCAAACCAATTGTTATAAAACGTTCTCCATATTAGAACGAACATTTCGCAGTACAGTATGGGTTTTAAGTATTTGATTTTTGATATCTTTCTCGACTTGTGCTTTAGCTTTGTTAACCACACGCAACTTTTCATATGTGTCTTCAAGGGATCGTTTGGTGCGTATTAGTTTGCGCCGTAATTCAGTCATTTCAAGTTCTACCTGTTCGCAATCATGAATACCCATGTGTCCCTTTGATGCATTGGCCACAGCTTCGGTATCCCCTGAAGTTTCTGTCAATAAAAAGATTCTCATATTTCAATTTTGGCATTTCAATATAAAACATTAATGACTAACCGCCTTTTGAGACCATATTATCAGCATTGAGAAGACCATTTTGACCCGTAAGCTCCACAGTCTTAAGTAACGTACGCTGAGCATTTGATAACTCAACGCTTGTGACGCGGCCCACATCACTCTCAATTCCCAAATCCGGTGAGGGATTGTTAATCCTCCCACTTGCAGACGGTTGGCCTCCATTGGCTCGATTGTTGGCGATTTTGAGTGGAACCTCTTCGGAAGTGTAGCCCGACTGTGAGGCGTCGGTGCTGTTAACACGACTGGGCTGTGCATATTTCAGCTGTTGTCGTTGCTCGTCCTGCAGCAGTGTCAACTGCACCTTCATCTCCTCCAATCGTTTCTCCATCTGCAGTTTATCGTTATACGCTTTTGTGCGCTCCATGATCGCTTTGGAGGCCTGTAGAGTACTCTCATCCACTTCTTTTTTGAGTGAACGCGCCGTTAGTTCATTTTCGACAAGCGTCTGCTTCAGCTCCTTCTCACTTTCCTGGTAGAATTCCAGGGTACGCTGCAGTTCCACTAGCTGTGCCTTGACCTCCTCGTGCTTTTTCAAGGCTATCCAGTCACGAGCCAAAGTTTCTTGGTGTTGACGTTCCTGTTCCTCCATACGCTTGGTTGAATCTATTTTGTACTGCATAAATTCGGCATGTGCCTCATCGATATTTGCAGCGTATTCTTCCTCCATTTCTTCGATTTTCTTTTGCGCTTCCTTAAGCTCAATTTCAGTGATTTGTGCATCCGCAATCAGTGAATTATGTGCCAATTGCAGCTGCTCAATCTGTTGCGTTTTAAGTTCAACAAGCCGCTGCATTTCGGCGATTTCAGTATCATCGTGTGTGCCAATCGCTTGCAGATCAGCCAGCAAAGCCTCGTTCTGGGTACGCACTTGTTCCAGCTGTTGGGATAATTCCATTACTTGCAGCTGTTCCTGCTTCAGGCGATTGTCAGCATCAACCAACTGGCATTGCACATGGAGTATACGTTCGTCTCTCTGTGCTATTAAGGATTCGAGCTGTGCAATGCGTTCGCCGTTGCGACTACGCTCCAGCTTTACGGAGTTGGTGGAGCATGCGTGTCCATCACTGTCCGATTCGCTGTGACGCTTTTCAGCGCATACGAAACTGTTGGACGTATCCTCCAGGCCAATGCGGGCCAGGGAAACCTTACGATCAGGCTCTGACCAAGCCTCCGACTCGCTCTGGTTGTCTAGTTGTTGTTGCTGGGGCAACGGCAGCGAACGTCGCTCCTTGCGCAGTTGTCCATCAGATTTAAGAGCTTTGTTCTCCGTCTTTGCCAGAGGAGTTCCAGCAGCAGCAGCAGCGTTGACTGCAGCATGAATCTCTTCGTGAGAATTGTAAGTGTGGTTGCATTCATCCTGCTCAGTATACAGAATCTCGGAGAGTTTGCTCAGTTGTACCAGACTCTGGTCGGCCAGTGAAGCACCAGTCACAGAGAGCGTCATATTAAGGCTCTTCGACAAGTCCAAGCTGCGGTCAATTGCACGACGCATCGCGTGTCTTCGATCGGCAGCCAAAACGCCAAGAACATCCTTATGCTTAAGCAATGAGTTCAGGAATCCAGCCAGTTCTTCAAGCCGATTTGTGAGCACGCTACAAACATCGGCACACTCCAGACGCCACTTGTTGGCGCTTTCCACATCAGCCTGCATTGAGTGCAGGTCGTGACGTAGCTGGGAAACTAATGCTCCCTGTTGCTGCATCTCATTGAGTCGATGAAGCAGAATGTCGATCTTTCGCTGCAACAATTTGTTGCGCTTTACGGCCTTCATGTAGTCCGCCTCCGAAAAGGATTGCTGCAAATCTGGTCCTGTTGCTGAATCATCACCCGAATGTTCCACCGTCTGCTGATTCTGATTGCTAACAAGTTTGGTGAGTCGCTCGACTTCACGGTTCTTCTCCCACAGCTCCTTGTTGACCAGATTCTGCAAATTGGCTGTTTTCTTCTTAACTTCCGCCTGCAGTTTCTCAATGGTCTGGCTCTGCTCATGAATCTGTTGTTCGTACCGCTGTTTTAATTGCAGAGAAATGTCCTTTGTCTCTGTGTCGCTCAGTGAATGTCGTGGAGACGTCGGAGAAGTAGTTGACTTTACCTCATCGTTCTACAAATAAATACATAATTAACTTGGGAGACTTCTTTAAAATGTTTTTATCAAATATTACCAACTGCGACTGCTTGATACGCTTGAGTTCCTTCTCCTGACAGTTCAGCTTTTGCATTAGCTTTTGTATCGTGCGACAAGCTTGCTCATGGACACGCTCACGCTCCGCTAATCTCTCCTGGGCATCCTGCAGCTCGCAGCATTTGTCGGCCAATTGTGTGCGTAGCGCAGGTTGTGGCTAAAACGATACAGAAAAGACAGTTTTGTCAGCTTTAACTAATTACTAAGTTAAATCAAAAGAAACAATGTTTGTTTGTTCTGTCGAATTGCGTCCACTATTTTTTGTAGCATTTATTTCATTTACATTAATAACGATCAATTTGTTTTGCTCAAACTACCAGAAAATCAATTTTCGGAGACCCTCTAACAATATTTAACCGAACTGCAAAACGAAGAAATTGCCAAATATAAATGTAGATAGTATATGCACATTATATATGTATATATACATAGATGAGTTATCATGTGATTGGGGAAAGTCGCACTGTTCCACACTTGCGCCACGCTGCATTCCGGATTCACTTCTCATCAGGCAGTGGGCAATGGTGCGCCTCTGTCCGGAAACACAGGATGGCGCATCGATGGACAGTGCTGCTATGGGATTAATTGAGTGTTGTGTCTGTGTGTGTGTGTGTGGGTGAATAAGTCTGGTTTGGCTGGATTATTTTGAAAGTACACTGCTAGGACATCAGTTGGTATGCGGAGAGCACCAGCGATACAGCAATTGACGTAGTCCAGTGAACGGCGGAAGTGAATGATTGTGAAAAGCGGTGCTTGGCGCAGCAACAGATAGGGGCATTTTCGGTGCCTTGCAATGCTGTGGAAACTATAACACATGACATTATAATGGTTATACCCATTGTGATTAGTTCGTTCATCACCTCCGGCATGAAAAATTTGAATTTCTTGTCCGGTTTAAGATTGGGAAAGCCTTGATAGTCAAAGAATATGCTGCTCGCTGTAATGATCGAACATGACGATAATTGCAAATCCCGAAGTGTATTAAATGGTATGGGATGGACAACGGCTATGCGATCCGAACAATGCATATTATCTTTACGCTGCAATTGTTTACTCAGATTCTGGAAGAATTGCTTCTCCCGTCGCTCCAAATCAACTTCGCAACTTTGCTTGTTAATCACGCTCTCGTATTGAATCATACGGAAGAAGAGACGCCGATTATCTCTCTCCTTTTCACAGTTCAAATCCTTTTTTATACATATTTTTTATAGAACTAGATCTCTGGCATCGCTCAGTATAACAAAACCATATACCATACTCACTTCAATATGTTTAATGGTCTTTTTCTGCACATCCAATATACTAACAGCCTCCCCAATCCATTTATTCTGACGCTGCACCTCATTCTGGGCAGCACTTAGATTACTAAGTAAACGCCGATTCTCAGTTAATGTGGCATTTATCTCCATCTGTTGGCGATTTATCATTTGCTAAAGATTCAATTTAAACTACGTATCAGTCTTTACAGTACCCCCGCGAGGTCCATTTGGAGGTCGACAAATGTATGAAATTATATGTAAATATTTGTCTATAACTTACACTGGCAACTGCTTCAGCTTCTGCCTCCTTCTCCAGTTGTTCGACAAGTTCAGCATTCTTAATAGCCAGTTCCTCAATCTTTGCCTCACAAGCGATCAGAGTTTCCTGTCTATCGGATAAAGTGTTTTCCATTATCTCAAGCTGACGATTCGACTCTGTCTGCCTCAAATCGGCCTCCCGCAGTGCATTCTCCAGTTTGAGCACCTGTTAACAAAGTATTCATAGTATTTGGAATGTTATTCTATTTGCCAAACTTACCTCAGCTTCCAGACTTTTGAATTTCTCGGCAGAAAGAGCCTCCAGAGACTTTCTAGTTGCTCGCTGCTTGGCATTCGCCTGTAAAAAAGGATTTAGTAAAATTATTACTTAAATTTATGGTTTAATTATTGAAAACTTACCTCTAATTGATGTATATATTGTTGCATTTGTTCAATCATTGCTTGACTTTCAATGTCTGATTTTTTTTGCACCTCTTCGTGCTGTGTTATAGCTCGAGCCGCATCCTTAAGCAGCTCCGTCTTCTCATCGACCCTCTTGCGAAGGATTTCGATTTCAATTTTTGAATCTATCAATTGTTTGGCCACTGATTCATCAGGATTTTTACCGCGTGCACCCTGCTGGCTCTCCTCCATGAAGTAAATACGCAACTTCAGGTTGAAGTTCTCCTTGCGCAGCGTAGACATCTGCTCCTCTAGCTCACGCATGGATCGACCCTGCATGGGTGAATGTATGCCTCCCGGTGCACGTCCGGCATCGAAACTGGTATCTATAAGAAAGACAGAAAGTAGAGAGATTAGTGACTTATTTCTGGACAAACACCTGAGCTACCTGCAGACGGATGCGGCGAGATTGTTGACCGTAAGCCATTTTTGCCCATTTTGGCAATTAATAAAAAATATAAAAAAGGAAACTGAGTGACTGATTGGCATATAATTTCTAGTGACGAGTGTGCTACCAAACTAAGCTTTATATACACTTTAGGTGTATGTGACAGCAGAGCCCTAGAAAACTCGATCAGAACGAGCTAAATATAAGATTTAACTACATTGATTGGTTTAAAGAACTATAATTTACTATCCTTTCTACTCTTATCTTCAAAATTCTTAATTAAATTCTTGTTAACTTACATGAGTTCTCCATGGTGACATCTTGTATACCTCCGGGACTTGTGCTGCAAAGGAAAGCAGAAAAATGTACAAATTTAGCTATAGAATTTAAAGGTTTACTAATTAATTAATAAAAAAATAACAAAACGCTTACATATTTTATGTAAATATATTGTATTTAATCGGGTAGAATTATGTAAATTATAATTACAACTGGCAGTGATTTAAGAATTACAAAAATAATAATAATAATCTCAATCCGTTTCCTCAAAGATTGTGGTGCTCTCGACGTTTGTATCTGTCACCGACTCCGTTGTAGTATCTGGAACTTCAGTGGTCTCCACTTCTTCGCTCTGCTGGAAGCACTCGTCGGGATCCGTTAGTGTGCCGTTGCAGAATTCCGGGTAGACAGACCAAGCCGACCAGCCCTGTTGCTTTCTGATAAGACGAGCACAACGAACGGACAAAGTGATATTATCAGTCAGCAATTCACTGCAATTGACGTTGCATCCATTGAAGGCGTAATAGTCTGTCGCTGTGGGCGGGGCACACCAGTAGCGATCGCTGATCTGAAAGAGGCCATAGTCCTTGGAGCCATCCTCGTTTCCCTGTCCGACAACGTGAGTGTTGTAGCGACTCTCAAAGTTGGCTATACAAAGCCAAGTAGCCAGTTCCTCCTTTGGCACATCTAATATATACAGTTGTCCAGCCAATTCACAGGGATCCATGCGGATACCCATCCCTGGCGAAGACCAGAAGAGGCACAAACTTATTCCCAGAGCGATTGTAAGCATCATCCTGCTATGGCAGTGAACCAGCGAGCTTTAACCACGACTCAACTTAGAAACCATCTCGTTATGAAAAATCTCAGCTTTAGTCACATATCTCAACTACACGCGATGAACTAGAGATGGGCAAAACTAACGATGTTTGCCAAGTTTAATCACGAAAGAAGTACTTAAGAGACTGAAATACTAAGTAGCTTTGGAAGTCTTTACTAGATATATTATTAATTAATACAATTAAGTGTTTTATTCCAAGTTTTATTTACTCACGAGCTGCGTGAGGCTGTGAATCTCTCCTCTCTAGCCTGGAGGTCAATTTAAACAGGTTTGAATTGTTTAATATGCTGTTTCTAACACCTATAATTAACTATTAGTTTATCCACAAGGCATACACGTAATACCTTCAACTGTTGAACTGTTAAATAATACAATCAAACTGCTAAACAAGGAAGCTTGAAATCGTTTATATAGAAGAAGTACTTTTAATTTGTATATTTACGATTTAAATAGTTAAAATTCAGTTATTTAATTTAAATTCTATTCTTTTAAGCCCTCTATAATCTCTTAACTAAAGTCTTACCTATTTAAATCTGGTTTTCAAAGTCAATTACAATTAAAAATGTTCAAAGAACAAACACAAATTGTAAAATAAATTCGGTCTTTGGTTTAGTGAAGCGTAAAAATTCTTCTATATAGTCATAGCTATAGGCACACCTAGGTTTTTCCCAACCAAATTAAATAGAACTTTAATGTTATTTTAAGTAACGCATAGACAAACATTTATGGGAATGGTTTTTATACATAAACATTAACAATTTAAATTTTTGGCGAATAAATTTTGAAAACTACTTACCAAAAGGTGGCGCCAGCTCCATTACAAATTGAATAACGCTTTTGTGGCGTGCGAGGGGAGGCATTGGAGTTGTTTAGAGACGTTGAACGAAATATGCCCGCCATTTTATTGTAAAAGTTTTAAAGTTATAGCGACATTTACGTATTGTTCATTCCAGTACATTTATTATACTGACGATAAAGTAAATACAAAATTGGTAATTTAATTTATTTCATGCGTCATTTCTTTTGCGGTTTGTTGTCGATGCTGTTGTTGTTGTTGTTGTTATTGTTGTTGGAGCTTATCCTAAATTACTGTAGTCTAAGTATAAACGCAACTTCACTGCAGGTATAAATATACACACTCTGAGGTTACACCACTCACACCACTCACACACACATATACACGCATATATACGTGCTATACTTCACGGCGTCTATGACTCATCTTGTTGGGGAAATGTCCCCGAAATGATATCATTTGGCGTCCAAAGGAGTATATGTTTAGCTGCAGTTTTTTTTGAGGGCATCTCTCTGTGCTTGCATCTTAGCTGCATTCGTCTGTCAGCTAACCAACACCTAACCGCTCCTGTCCCCGGCGACAGACGACTACATCGTCAGCGTTGTGGACACATTTGGGCCACGCATTTTGGCGCTCTTCACGTGAACGTGAGGCTGCTTTATTACACCGCACGTCGAATTTATTTTGGGAAATGAGCAAAAACACAAATTCGCATATAAATATAATTATTGCAGTACATAAAGTGCAACTGTCGAGTCTAATAACAACTTTGGCCATTCCTGGGCAACAATATTTCTTCATTTTCGGTTTGTTTTGACTCATTTACATTCCCCCAGAAGCTATGGTTACTAAGGAGACACCTCAAAACTCAATGTGTATGCCTGGAAAAGGACTCAGGACACAACAGGTGTCATCTATAGCTAACAAATGTATCTTTTGATGGGTAACAAACACATTAAGTACTGTTAATTTTATATATCAGAGCAATGTTTGACTTCTTTATACCAAAATTGTACATGTATTCTAAATTTAAAGACAAGAACTACGTTATATACAAATGTTAGCCTCATAGCCAATATCGTTTAAGCTGCACCCTGATCTGTAAATAACTCAGTGAGCACAAAAGCTGTTACAGTTATGTTTATGCCAAAACAAGTTCATGCGTGCACCGATTAATCCCATTAGCGTCGATACTTGCATTTAATGAGGATTCGAAATTTAACGACTGTTTATTTGTTTAAGATTTTGAGGTCATGAAATTAATTAACAACAATCGAGTATTTGGCGCCAATTGTGCTCGGAATGTTGTTGTTGTCTGTCATTATGAAAACACAGGCCCCAATCAGAATCGAGCTAAAATACAAACGTAAACAAGATACTACGCTTGCCCATAAATGAATTCATCTTTTCAAAACTAAACTAAATGCATTAAAACGAACGTTGAATGCACTGAGAGAAACCAGACGTGTGTGTGGCAGTTAAGGGTACAACAAAAAGTGTACAGTAAACACCGTAATATGGTGGTGCTTTAGCGAACCTAAAGATTAACGCTATAGGGCTGTAGGGGTAAGTGCCTATAACAAAGGCAGGCATTCTCAACTGTATGCTTATCGCTACAAATGTATCTGTAGAATGCAATACGCACTCATAAATAGTATTTTATCCTACATATACTTAGATATATTATTCCACTATGTACTATATTTAGACGCAGCATCGACAACAACGACAAAGAAAATCAACAACAAAATGAGGCGCGTAACCGTAATTTATATACGTGTGTGCACATACACACACGTATAAATATGAGAGAACTTACACTCACACACACACAGACACAGGCGCGCTTTTAGATAATTTATATAAGAATACTGTTTCTTTTATACCGTTTGTCCTAAACAAGAGCATTAATCCATCGAGTTCATTCGATGAAAGTCACAAGTTTTCACAATTCTTCTATATGTACATCTATATGTGTCCGTATTTATTAACTTTAGCACGACCCGTAGTGTTATTTATTTGTATATTGTATGTACATATGTATAGTTTAAACAAATATATACATATAAAACTGATAGGCATGAGACGAAGCACAATCACAACAAACGAAGAAAAATATTATGCGAAATAATCAAAAATAATGTTCTGCATTAAGCGTCCAAGTAAACCGAATGCCAGAATAGAACTGAAAATGCGCATCAAGATAACCGAGAGAAAACCCCAGAAGCAACAACGACAACGGCAAACGACAGCATCATCCGTTCATCCGTACGCTCCCGCAAGGAAAATGCGCTCACCACAGGCACACACAAGCATTCACACAATGGAATACGACAGATGTGTTTCTCATGTTTTCCGGAGAGCTCAACGCACCCACCATATGTTGCCAGTGGCTCGTGCTCATTTCTCTCTCTCTCACTTTATCTCTCTCTTGCGTAAAATGGGGTGGGTTATGTACTTACATCACAATCTGACATACATATGTGCATACTTGTACGTATAGATGTATTGCTTTCAGCAGAGGTGGGTGGGGGAGTAAATTGAACCTGTGACTGAGAGAGCGTACGCCCAGCTAATTGATTGCGATCTTTTGATGTCATTTGTACACTTTTCCTACGATTCGGATGGATGAATATCAGCATAAGTACATACATCTCAGCGTGTGTTCAAAAGCATAGAAATCAGCTAACGGATCAGTTTATATTAATATAAATTTAGTTTTTTGGATGCAAGCCAAAGAACATGGTGCACTTGCGAAAAAGCATTACCAAACAAACTTCAAAGGCGCTGCTGCAGCCGCACATACACACATACACACAAATGTATGTACACCTAGGGAAAAAAGTGCATATGCGTACAATAAGAACCAATCGTAAACATTACTTACTCATCTGTATCAATGCGCTTGGATAGAGCCTCAGCTAGAGTTTTCAGTACTCTTGGATCTACCTCAGCAGCTCCGTTTTCCGCAAGAAAACTGGTCATAGTTTCTATCAAAGTAATTTCCTTTAAAGATGAAGTGCACATGCCATCACTGTCGTGAAAATCCCGTGGTGTTTGCTTTGATTGATCTTCCTCCATATTGATTTTATTTTTCTTTATATTTAATTAATCTTATAAACAATTTAGAAACACAAGTACGTTTAGCTTAAATATGCTGCTCAATTACACAATTATAAAAATTTACCGCGCACTCTACATATGTTTTTGGCGTCTATCTTAGATAAGTTATCGATAAGTCGCTGTTGATGCCACATTTATTGCCAAAATTTCGAGGTGTTGCCAGACATTCAAATCTGGTAAGGTGGCAAGCTCTACCTTCACATAGTGCCCCAAAGAAGAAGAATTATAGACTGCAAATTTAAATGAATTTACATTACTTTGATAAACATATAAAAAGAACACACTAAATGGAGCAATGATATAGAAACAATTCGCTGTTACGCTGGTGTGCCGCATCGCGATAAACTAAATACATATTAATTCTGTTCGCTTTGTGGGAAAACATACAGAAGAAATAACAGTAGCTCTTAAAATGTTTGCAACGTTAAAAAACAAAATTAAGGAGGAAACGGGTGAAGATGTGTCCACGTCAACATCACAAACGCATCAGAGAAGCACAAACAATAATAATAATAGTAATAACAATAATTATCGCTTACGTAGCCGACGTGTGAGCATTAATTCCAACTTTGCTGACGATGTGGGCGGTGGCAGTGGCGGTGGGGGTATCTACAATGAGGTGAAGTCAATGCAAATACGATATTTATCTTTTCTTGTACATATATTTATTATATAAATATATGTAAATAACAACTGTTCAACGTTTGCTTATTGTGCCTATTTGTTTTTAACAACAGTCTGAACAAATGTGCCAGCTACGTAGTCAATGCAATGAGCTTTCCTCCAGAGTATCCATCCTTAGTCAAAGTCTGCAGCAATTGCAGGAGGAAAAGACGAGAGTGGACAAAACAAACGAGATCCTATTGGAAAGCGTGCGTGTGGCACAGACCCAGAAGGACATCTATTGTGAGGAACAGGAGAAGATTCAAAATCTGCAGCAAATCGAAATTGAGAAACTGAAAAATCTTCTCGGCTTTCGTGAGCAGGAAGCCGTGGATCATATGAGCGCCGTGCGTCAGTATCAACAGCAGATTGAAAATTTTACCGAGGAAATGGATCGTTTGCGTTCAATAGAGGCCATCGCCGAAGATTTACGCGATGAACTAGAACAGTTGCGTCATTCAACGCAGCAGGAGAAAAACCAATTGACCACAACACTGGCTGCCGTACAAGAAGAAAATCGTAATATGAAAATGCGTTTGAGAATTGTCGAAGAAGCTCGACTGGAAACGTTGTCCAAAATGAGTGGAGATCAGCAAGTGCAGGCACTTGTACAGGAGCACAAACTGCTGGAGCAGCACCTGGAAGAGACACATTTACAACTATCCGACATCAAAAGCTCATGGAGTGGACAGAACTTTGCATTGGAAAAACAAGTCAGTCGCCTCTCGCAGCAGGTGGCCGAAGAAACCACCGAAAAACGAAAAGCTCTGAAATCCCGAGATGATTCCATCGAGAGTCGCAAGCAAATTGAGTTCGAACTAGAGAAAGCCAATCTTGAGATAAAGCAGCGAAACGATAAGGTAATTGAGTATATAATATTTGTAGGTCAGGCTAAATATATACACTTTTTGAGCATAGATTAAATTATTGGAGGATGAAGTCGATGAACTGACCATAGCCTTGAAGGAATGTCGTGAGGAGAATGAGCAGCAAATTATCTTTGAACGTAACAAATCTGTGAGTATCTCTTCTGACGATGACGGTTATCAGTGGGATCCATAACACACACACACCCACATACGCACATACGTATTAATAACACTTAGTTTAATTAAACACTAACAATATATATTCTGTTTGGCAGTGAAACCTTCTTCGCTAAACTATGGAAATTTGCCATTAACATTAAGCTTTTATATTGCATGTTCTTAATCTGTTCCTACCACTTACCTGTACTTAATTCCACTATTAGTTATTTAGAATCTACTATTTGTTTCCATTAAAGTAATTTGATTATTTCAAAAAGAAAAGACCAAGAAAATATGTTACTTCTTAACTTAATGAACTTAAAACTAGGAAACACTGGCAGCAGAAACGAAAGATCTTAAAATGCGAATCGCAACAGCCGATGAAAGATTCAGTGAATATGTGAAAAATGCAGAACAGATCGCACAAAAGCTGCGCGCCCAGATCACTGAGAAGCAAGATCTATTAAATGACACCCAAATGAAATTGGAAACAGAGCGTGAAGAGAAACTAACCGCTCTATTACGCAATGCGGAAATCTCACAAAGCGAAGAGCTGCTAAAAAAGGAATTACGCATGGAACAATCCGAGTCCAACGATCTTCATGACAAAAACAAAAAGCTGGAGACCGATGTGCAAGAGGCTCGTCTGGCACTGCAATCCCTCAACGAGGCAGCTGAGCAGAATGCAACTGATTTGGCTAATTATGAGCAAGCCCAACGGGAAATTATTGAAAAGAATAAGGTGAATTTGGCAGCATTCGTATAATTTATTGTAAACATACTTTAATATACTTTCTCCTTTTTTAGACAATAAAAACGCTCAATCAACGCTTAGGTGATCTTAAGAAAACGCTACAAAAGGAATTTCGTAGTTCGCAATCGGCAACGATAGATGTTGATACGGATCAAGCAATACCCGCCTTTCGGATATCTCATGCGCCGATTGAATCCTTTCAGTCGGACAACAAACCAAACTGCATTATAATGGATGAAGTGAATTTTAAGTATTTAAAGCATGTTATCGTCAAATTTTTAACCAGTAGAGAGGTAAAGAATTTACTTAGTTAGTATGTGAAGCACTTTTTAACTTAATTTTCCGTAGGTTGAGGCACGTCATCTTGTGAAAGCCGTTTCCACGCTACTGCAGCTTTCGGAGGAGGAGGAGAAGCTGCTCCACGACACATTAAACTGGAAAATGAGCTGGTTTGGCGTGAAACCTAGTTAAACTTTTGATACCTAACGACCTTTTCGAGCGCTCCATGAATAGGCATTTTGCAATAATCAAGTACATTCTGACATATGTATATATACACATTCCTAAATATTGACTTTATTTCTCACTTAAAGTAATTTGTACTATGTACATATTAAAAATTCGCACAGTTTTGGATAGAATTGACTGTGATGTAGCATTTTTTCCACAAATCTGGGATACTTATACCAAAAAATGAAATCTATAAATAGTTTCAACAAATTCGTGATTCTATCCGCAAGCGAAAATGTGTATTTGTTACTTGTTACTATTATTTTTTTTGTTAAACTGCAATTATATTTTGTTTATTAGTATGTATTGTATATTATAATTTGATTAAAATATATGTACAGTGTATTGTACGCATAAACAAGAGCATATTTGAACACATATGATGTAGAACGGTTTGTGATGCACTGTCAATAAAAGCATATTATATATGCAGTTGGAATTCATTTAATAACTTTAAAAATTTAAAACTCTCGGAATTTTAGCTTTAAAAAAGTAAATATGTCAGCACTGACAACAGATTGTAACTGTAATCGATAACATTAATCGATATGATGTTATCGTACCTGTAGTATTTTTATGAGATTACAGTATTTTTGTATTTGTTAATCACAGTCACACTGGGTCTTTTGACAATGCCGCTTGGAAACGCTGGGCGAATTGCTATTTGTTGGTTTGTACATAACGTGCAATAAATCGAAAAGTTATAAATTAAATTAAATTTGTGTATTCATTAGGGGATTTTTAACCGTTGGCGGTGTGTACGCATTTGTGCTGTCAAAAAGGTCCGTTGAAAACCGGCGATTCGATAATTTACGTGTGCGAGAACGAATGAAAAAAGCTAATCACGGCGACTACGATCACACTATTTCGGACAGGCGCTTTGACTAAGAACTAAAGAAAATAAAAATCACATAACACACAACTTTCAATTCAGTTCAGTTCACATTAAAATAATTCAAAGTATTCAAAATGGCAATGCCCCAAATAAGCGTGGCCGACCAGGCAAAGTTACAGCTAATGCAAGAAATGGAAATTGAAATGATGTCGGATTTATATAACCGCATGACAAATGCCTGTCACAAGAAGTGTATTCCTCCACGCTACGGCGAATCGGAGTTGGGTAAGTCTGATTGGATTTCAATTGAAGTTCGTCCCATTTCATCACTTTATTACCGTTGCTTGCAGGCAAAGGCGAAATGGTCTGCATTGACCGGTGTGTGGCCAAGTATTTGGACATACACGAGAAGATAGGCAAGAAGCTGACTGCCATGTCCATGCAGGATGAGGAGCTCATCAAGAAAATGTCTAGTTAAATATAATTCTACTCCGGTGATTTGGTCATATTGACGCAAATGGGCATTTCTATCGTTACATCGTTAATCTGTTGCAATCTTTATACTACGCATTAAAAAACCTCACACACATGAATAAACATTCACAACAGATTTATTGTTTGATGTTGTCTTAGAATGTTGTGACATAACGAGACATTTCTGGCAGCATTACGCTAATGTCCTCGATGGTGTTCTCCAACGTACTCTCATCGGAACTGTCCAATTGGCTTGTGCGCACACTATTGGCCCAATCGGACGATGACTCCTGATTTGGATCTGGATTTGGCTCTTCCTGCAGGCCAGGACTTGATCTCCTCAGTGTTATGCCAGAATCATGAAATTGTTCATCCGTCATCTCCACATAAATGTTCGTCTGATGCTGCAAATTCAATGCTACAACGTAAGGAAGACTATAGTATAGTTTTTAACTCACCTGTGCCAGTTTTTGCAGCTCAGGTTGCACGCTGATTGGATTCTTGGACAAATTCAACATGCGTAGGAATTGTAGTTGTTCCAAATCCGAACGAGTTGGTGCGTCTACAATGCGATTATCGTTAAGGAAAACGAATTTCAAATTAGGCATTGTAATCAGCAACCGTGGAAAGCGACCAAGTTGATTTCCCTTCAGATTTAAGTGTATCAGATTCTGGAGTAATCCAAATGTTGATGGCACCTCACAGAGCTCATTGTTTTCGGCCGTAAACCAACGCAATTCGGAAAGTGTTCCAATGGAACTGGGTAGCGTACGCAGCTTGTTACCTCGAACTCCCAGTGTCTGGAGACGATCACAGTTGGAGATTTCGGGTGGCAGGATCCGTAGGCCTGTGTTGTTGCACCAAAGTGTCTCCAGTGCCGTCAGATGTCCCAGTTCTGGCGGCAGGCAAACAATATTGTTGCAACTGATGTTCAGGAATTTCAATCTAACCAAATCACAGATACAGATGGGAAATTCATCGAGCTTGTTGTAGTCCAAGGCGAGCACTTGCAAACGCACCAAATTGCCAAGACTGGAGGGCACCTGGACAACAAGAGGATACTAAAATATGATCATGGAAGGGTTAAATATTTCAATTTACCTTTGTCAATCTGTTTTGATTGAGATACAACTTCATTAGTGAATCACAGTGCTCGATTATGGCTGGTAATTCGGTCATTTGGTAATGGGAAAGATTCAACGAGAAGGCCTTTTTCGATATCACATCTTCGCAATTGGCCAATATGTAATTGGTACGAAAGAAATGACAAATCGCCTCCATATGCCACTTAAAAGACTCTCGTTTGTTCCACGAACAACAATTTATTTAAATGAATCTGGCTTTTTCAATTTTGTTTGATTCAATTCCAAAAGTGTTACACATTTTTAAGCACAGTTTTGGGCACAGAGTCGACTAGAAATGCCAATATATAGACATAAGTGTTTATAGTTATGGGTGTATGTAGGTACAGGTATACTATAGGTTCCTCTGGTATTCGCTGCTGTCTAAATTTAAAATTAGATGTGCTCGCCAATTTTAAAAAGAAAAAATGCTTTTATAAATTAAATTTCCCGCCAAATTCGAATTTCAAATACTCTTTTAAAAAGTTTGTTACTCACACATACATATATAGAGTCAATAAAGGCTGAGAGAGTTTTCTAGTTGAGAGCTAGCTGCATAACTTCGTTTACCATAAGTGCAGTTAATAGTGTGCTCTCCACTTGCTGCACTCACACATACATGCAACCGGTTTACAGCGGCCTGAAAGCAAGCACAGTTATATCTGAGCGCAATTAAATTTATGAGAGTAAGATTTCTCTGCTCTTTGCAAGCAACATCACAGCGCCAAAAACCGCAAATGGCGGCAGCGAATAATGAGCGAAAAAAAGATAATTCACGCTCAGAGCAGCAGCATTTAAATTGGATGAAAGTACACTTGACGCTTTCATTCGTATTTTGGACGTTGACGCCTTCGGATGCTTCTGTTTGCCTGTTAAAATTTCTACTGCTTGTGACTCTAAAATCGCAGATCTATATTTCTTTTAGCCAAATCAAAAACTTATTCTTTTATATACAATCATATTAAATTAGACAATTAATTGATTAATAGATTTTATAGTTTTATTTATTAATTAGACTTTATTTTTAGAGACTGATCCCTTGATTAAATCTGCTACAAAAAGTTTTTCGTCAGTCGACGATCCTTCAACTTTTAGCCGCTATACTGTAAATATTTAATTGTTAGTAAATGACAATAATAAAAGTCAATATAGGAACTTACGTATTGTGGACCACGTCCATTTGGACTTCCGGACGTAATGGCATTGCCTTGGGCGTCAACGGTGACCGTCCGACCATCTGGACGCTTCCAAACGGACACGTTGTCGTTCCATACTCCAGCTTGATTGTCGCGAGCAACAAAATTTTCACCTTGTACCCTAGCACGACGGACTCGCTTATGCTGATCGTCGTGATCATGGTGCAGAGCATCAGCATGATCATCTTCATGGTGATCGGGATGGTGATGTGGGCTACGAGATTTTCGTTGGACAAAGAGATTGCCATTACTGATGTCTACCGTGCGGCCCGGTCGATAAGCATGGATTGCGGTTCCTGGCTCGATGTAAACAGTTTGACCTGGTTGAACAACTTGGACCTGTGGACTACGTACGCGACGTTGAGCTATGAAGCTGCCATCACTGCCAACATCCACAGTACGATCGGGTCGGGAGACGTGGAACTGTGGACTACGTGCACGACGGGCTAAGAAGCTGCCATCACTGCCAACATCCACAGTACGATCGGGTCGGGAGATGTGGAACTGTGGACTACGTGCACGACGGGCTAAGAAGCTGCCATCACTACCAACATCCACTGTGCGATCGGGCCGGGATACGTGGTACTGAGGGCTACGCGCACGACGTTGCGGTTGAGCGGCTGATCCATAGCCAGCATCCCTGCTCTCAGAGTTTTGGGCTATGAGGCCAGGTCCACTAATGCTGTGGGTGCCAGCACCACCAGCTCCACCCTTACGGTGGGTGTAAGTATTTCCCTGTGCATCGGTGTAGACATGCTCGCCACGAGAGGAGCTGGTCTGGAAGGTTCCCCCCACACCGGGGACAGTGTAGCTGCCTTCTTTTCCACCGCGTACATAAACCTGATCGTCATAACCTGTGAAAAGAGATAATAAATTATTTATTTTTTTTTATTAAAATTTTAATTATTTGATAATAATTACCTCTTGCAGAATTAATTGCATTTTGCGCGTCCACAACTGTTGGCGAAAATCGTAAGCAGACAGAAAATTAGAATCAACATGGAAATTGATAATAAGCAATTAATTTACCTGAACAAACAAGCAGGAAGCCACATAATCCCAGTAGCAGATAAGACGCCATATTGTGTTACAGCTGTTCCAAGTAGTTCGATTTGAATGACATTATTACAACGTTTTCACCGGCTTATATAGTTTGCCACTCGGATTGTTGTAATAATGTAAAAGTTTCCCAAGCGTCGCCATTCGCACTTGATAAGCTTAGATCGCTTGCTTGGGGAATTCAGAAATGATCAGCTTGTTGTTTTTTTTATTGCAATTATTGCTTTTTCATGACCCCGTATGTACATCACTAGCACTCACACAGAGACAACTATAATAGACAACTCTGCATATATCAACAAATGGCATAAAGGAATGGCAAAGCAACGGTTAATTTGAGTGTTGGTAAGGGGCAGAACATAAAGTGCAGGGGTATTTTTTGTGAGCCCTGGTTTTTGCTTATGTTTCCATTAAAAAAAATCATCTAGCTAAAATATTTGTTTAAAAAAATGATTTGCTGATAATATATATATAGAAATGTGTATTTATTTCTTTATAAACTGTCACATTTGACAAACCCACAACAAACCGTTAAATTTCGCAGATTAGTACATGCCCTTTAATAACAAAGGGCATTACAAAAATATATACATTATGCCCCCACATATCTCATGTTTCTTGTTGTTGTTTTTTAATTATTTTCCTCCTAAGCACTTGCAATTATCAACTTTGTTTTTGCTTAGAAATAAGCCGGGCAATACCCAGCGCGCGAACAAGTTTTCTTGATGCATCGTTTAATTAGCATAAAGCATATGCACACAGTGGGCGATAGAAGTCTACATACAGAGCGGTATTTTTGAAATATACTATATACCGCTGGAAGCGCAAGACACCAAAAGAGGTTCTCAGGCAGACTTTTGTCACCGACTGTATACTAGTATAAATATAAATTAACATTTATACTATTTTCTAATAACTTTTGATTGATTTAACATCCATATATGTAAGAGTAAGTTATCTGGACTCTAGGAACTCCTGGGAATTCGAGCTATTTAAAACACAACGATATAATGAAAATATATTAATTTGATTTTATTTTTTCGACACGTGACTCAAAAACGATTTGAACTTAATATTAAATGGAATTGTTTTTCTTTTTTTTTTTTTTTTTTTTTTTCTTGGTACAAAATTACATTTAAAACATGCTGGCCGGTGATCGTTTGTACTTGGCATTTCCAATATTTAAAGGGATCATACTTAATCCTCTGGTACCTTCCACTGCAATTGCTTGCCACGATCGTATAGATTTTTTAAGGCAACCGTAAATTTCTTTTCCGCCTGCAGTTGCAGATAATGTTTGTAGAGCTGAAGTGTTGTACGGGCATCCTCTATAGAATCGTGTGTTTCCGACTGAATCTTCGTGCCTATCAGATGAAATAGTATTTAGTTGTAGTTTAGTAATTGCTTAAAGTTAGTTAGAACATACCCAAAAAGTGCCAAGCCAGAAAACGCAGCGAAACCATACGATGATGCGGAAGATGGAACAGATGAACCGTATCGATTATTTGCTCGGACGGAACATAAATATTGATAACCCTGAGAAAAGTTAATCATAAAGTTATCTAGTTTTGTTAAAATTCCATTTCTAATTACCTAAAATCATTTTTCAAGCCATGTCCCACAAAAATGACACCAACATCAACGAGAAACTTTAATTTCTGATACGAATACTTCAAGGCAGTCAAACGTTTATTACTAAAATTGGCATCCAAGTCGCCTGGTTTGATGCCGGAGAATTGTGTTAAGTAGTCGACAACCTTCTCTTGTGTCGAGATGTAATCATCAATGAATGGAACACCTTCATCGGGTCCTTGTCTGTAATTAAGCTGGATGTAAAGAATTGGTCCGTTAAGGAATCCCTTTAGGAAACTTACCCACGAATGCAGGAAATGCGAGCTACACTCATGTGACACGGCTTAATGGTTGCTGTTTTGCCATCCGGACGTATCTCATTTTCTTCCGGATTTAATGTAACGAATTCCGCATCCATAGCAATTAAATCACCTGCCTGGGGCATCTCGTTGCTCTGCAGTGGCTTCAAAGTCGCATCTGTGCCGAGGTTGCTTGGCATAGGACTAAGCATATCCTGTAAACGTTTTTGATATTACTATTTGATTATAATAATGTAGTTAAGTAATCTCCTTTACTTGTAAGAACGGATTAGCTGGAGTTGTGGACAAGTCTGAGCTTTTCATAGCAGCTGCCAGTTCATCAACTGTTGGCTCAGATTCTGCATCAACTTCATCCAGACATTGATAGAAGAGCACACAGGGCACCTTCCAGTCCAATGTGAACCACACGGATTCCTGCGGCGACACGGGAGAAATGCTAAAAGCAAGTTGATTCTTTTAGTTTTAGTTACCAAATTTTAATTAAAATAGTTACCTGAAGTCGTTGAAGATGTACCATTGATTCTGCTCCTCTTCGGTGGTTTCCGCTGTGGTTGCCTTTCTTGCATGATATTTCTGTCTAACATTAATCAAGGATACCAGATTCTTTTGGGTGCCATCGTCGATTTGGCAGAGCACTGCATGTAATCCATACATTCGCTGCACACTGTCCTTGCTGAAAGCTGGCTCTGGCTGCTGCTGCTGTTGATCCTCATCCTGGTCTTCCTCCTGCTCTGACTTGGCTGCTTGTGTGGATGATTGCACGATTAGCTCGCCATCATCATTGATGCCCATGTTGAAGGTCAAAGGAAACCATGATTTCTGTCGCGCACTCGGTGAGCTATTTACATTACTCGATTGATTGCTGTGCGATGGTGATTTCCTGTTGAAAATAAAGTCATAATTATAAATTCTTCTTTTCAGATATTAAATTGTGTCTAACTAACCGATCGGGATGCATGAAATGACAATCACTTCGCGAGCAATTGACTCCATAACGACAGGGTTTGCTGGTGTTCAAGGTTATGGTCTCTGCAGTCGGTCTATCATTGCAACGATTCAGCTGACGCTTCAGGAAGCTAATGTCCTTCTCATTGTTTAGGCCACAGTTGATTGCCAGCGTTTGTGGTAACGATGTTACCTAAACGAATCAATGTTAACTATGGAAATATTATATGTTTGCCAGTTATTACCTTAACGCTCTGATTGGTGGGAGAAAACTTCTTGCAATTCTCGCAAAAGGCTTGTATATTCTTCTCGGAGCTCAGAGATCGCTTCAAAATGTTACCAAAATCAAAATGCTGTTCGCTGTCCTTGATATGCGTGGGATACGATAAGTTGCAGGCCAGTAGAATGTTCTCCTTTGATTTCTGAAATAATAGATTAATAGTTTTAATAGATTTCTTGTAAATTAATAATCTATATATATACCTCTGCTTGACACTTAATACATCGGTTAATGCAAATCTGTTTGGTGCCGAAGATTTTACTGATTTCCGTTTCCGCATTGATTTTACAGCGCTCCCTTTCCCGCTCCTCATCCTTTGAGCTCTCGTCTGTAAATTTATATTATTAGAATAAATCTACTTGGAATAACGATTTTACCAACCCGAAATAGAATCATATAAATCGGAGGTCGTGGTATTATCCGTTGTACACATGCTATCTCCTGTAATAAAGCTAAAAGTAAGTTTATGTTAAAAAAAATATAGTTATCGCATATTTACCGGCAAAAGACGTGTTTTGAGAACCATTTAGAGTCGAGTTCTTGCCCGAGTCTAGAATTTCGTAATGCATTTGATGCAATATAAAACGATTCCAGTTCTACAAATATAAATAGTAAATGATTATCTTAAACATTTAAGAAGCTTCAATACTTGCCTGAATCAAGCTGATCAGATTGACATTTGATGAACGATCGGTTAGAATCAAACCCAAAGCGGAGGCTTCGGGTACTGTGCGGAAGGAGCGCAGGAAATTACTGGCTTGGCAAGGTGTGGAAGCTAAAAGAAGTTTAGTTTTGCGTACATCATATTATAGCCGTAACATGTATGCGTACTAAAAACCAACCAGTGCTTTTGTCCAGCATGTGAAAAAGGAATCCCAGTTCGCAGGACAAACAGAACTCCTTCAAACAGGTATGACCAATAAGCTTCAAGCGCAATGGATCCGTGAAGTAAAGTATCTAAAATGTAGAGAAAGATAGTGTTATAATTCTTAATCCAAGCACCTCTTCTTACCTGCAACATGGCATTGCAATAGGAGTTCGGCAAGGTCGCTTCAAGTCCGGCAAATATTGTTTGATTATGCTGCTCGAAATCAAAGTCTTGAGTACCCAATTTCGTATACTTCAGCTCAACTTTACGATATCTTCTGGGTATGATTTTGACACCATTTTCTGCCTTTGTGGTTGCCGTACTTCCAATCGCACTCGCATTGGATGATCCTCCCTGACCTTGCTCGGTCAGACAGTAAGGGATTTGATTACGACGTGCAGTTCTCGGATTTGGGGAATAGCCAATGGGTCCCTGCATCTTCATGTTGTTCAAAACGTCGGCATCTATAGCTTTTGGTCGGTGATAGCTATAGCGCAAAAGCTCCTCGGACCAATCGGAAAACCAACGTGTTCCAGTCGTCAAATGTGGCAACATAACCGAAGATAGTGGAAAGTTTGTATCCGTAAATGGTACCATGGGTAATTGGGGCACAACATCCGCGAACTCAGTGTTCCGCGAGAAAGCATTAAACTGCGGCTGTGGAGTCTGAATGGAGGCAATGGTGTTAATATGACCGGATTGGTCCCCAAAGGCCATGGCCTGTGACGAGGAGCTAATGTCGAAGCTTAAGCATTGACTGCCATTTGTATTAATTTGATACATGGACACGCGTGGCTCACTCAGCTCTACAGTGTCCACGAGCTGAAACTCCCCATAGCTTGAAACGACAGCAAGACGCGATGTTAGGGACGGCAGAAACTTGAGCATTTGTGGATCAATCAACACTTGAATGGGTGAAATCAAACGTAGCATTCTCAGATCATAGACCATAAGGAAACGATCAATGGCCAAGTTGTTCTGTCGTCCACTAAATCCACACGATATCAGGTAGTTTCCTTGCACATCAAAATCCGAGAGACTGTTCGTATGCGTCTTGATGGTGTGTTCTACGTTCAGAGTGTTTAAATCCCTCAATGTGACTGTTCCAAACTGATCGCCAGCGAATAGATACCGCGAGTTCTTTCGCAGCACAGTACACCCAGCAGATCCGACATGCTCCAATCTTGTTTCCTTCAGGGTGCGCATATCAAAGTCAATAAGTTCCTCCTGCAAACCGGCCATGACCAAGCGGTGTGGGGATAACTGCAGCATGCAAACCATTTCCACCATATTGTTGGATCTGCATAAGATTAAAGCTTATTAACATGGACACAGTTTGGCTTTACTCTAGTGCTTACTTGTGTGTAAACTTGGGCAGTCCACGACGAATTTGATGCCTCAGCGAGGTCTGTGTCAGTACCAAAACTCCCGAATCAATTGTAATAATTTGTCGCACAATATCGCTGGCATGGACTTGGAATGATGTATATTTTTGCAACGAACTTGTGTAGTACGAGGTGACATGTCCCTGCAGAAGTAGTTTAAACTTAGTACAAACAACTTAAACAAAAACATTCCACTTACGCCTTGGTTGCCCATCCAGAGCAGCTCTTCGTAGTCATCAAAGGCAACTGTTGAGACACCAAAGTTTTCTCCGCCGTCAGCAAGAATGGGAATTGGATTGGGGACATAGTCAGCGTCGCTGGATCCAATATTGAAGCCATTGAAACTTGGGGAATAGTGCTCAGCGCTACGCGTTGGGCCCGTATCGTAAGCACCTTGGCAAAACAAACACACAATAAATAGTACGCAATTAAGCAGACCAGAAGAGGTGAAAGTTTCTTACTTAGTATGTCGCTTGAAGCGCCGATTTGATCAGCACCTCCACAGTAAACAAACGCCATTTTCACAAACACTTATTATATTTTTTACTACTATTGTTTTTTTTTTTAACAAGATCTAAAATTTGCATTAGTTGTTGCGTTTAACATTTTGCTCAATACGAAATTCGCTGCATTCTTGTTTTTGCCCTATTTGCTTTTAGCAAAAACTACGCGATGACAATGCACGAACGCACGAACAACAAACAATTTTTATTTTTTATTTAGGTCCCTCTTACTCTTCGCTTGTTTCGTCACTGTGGCCTGTGGCCGTTTTGTCGACGAACGAACAGTATAATATCCCTGGGGAACCGTAATTCCTCTGTTTTTGTTCCTTTTTTTCCCCTGAATCCCTAAAACCGGTGGGTCCGAACAATAATATAGGTGACAGTGATAATATTGGGTTTTTATTCAGTGTTGCTTTTGGAAAATATCGATTACTATGTGCATTTTGGTATTTTCATAACCTGGTATATTTTTATGTTTATAATCTGGTAGCACTGAATCACAATGCTTCGTGCCACATGCAAAATTGCACTAAATTTAACAACAAGGAAACTGTTGACACGAAATATTAAAATGTCTGCGCTTCAACAAATCATTCAAAACAATGAAAGTGCACAAAGCCTTATTGAATCCCTGCAAGGAGAGGTAGGTACTGTTATGTTTTATATAACAGAGCATTAATGGATGGCACACAATTTTAGTTAAAGGCGCTAGAAAACGAACTAATCGAACGTAGGAAAAAAGAATTGACTAAAGAGAACGCGGCATTGTCCAAAGAAGTGGAAGAAGCTTTAGCCCAGCTGAGGAGCCTTGAGGTGAGCAATGGCAGAAAACAAATCCCAGTCCCCGGTGGCAGTCGTGGAATGTGTACAAATGCCGCTACTGCAAAGGACACAACTGCCCCGCCAGCTGCGGCTGCAGCGCCAGCGGCTTCAGCACCAGCACCGAAAGAGAAAAAAGTGAAGGAAAAGAAACCAGCAGCTGAGAAACCAAATGCCGTTGCTGAAGCTCCAGTTGATGTTGGTCGCCTGGACATGCGTGTGGGTAAAATAATTGAAGTAGGTCGTCATCCAGATGCAGACAGCTTATATCTGGAAAAGATTGATTGCGGTGAGGCTGCACCACGCACAGTGGTATCAGGACTTGTCAAATTCGTGCCAATTGAGGAAATGCAAAATCGTCTGGTTGTGGTGCTGTGCAATCTAAAGCCGGCTAAAATGCGTGGAGTTGTCTCCGAAGCAATGGTTATGTGCGCCTCCACAGCCGAGAAGGTTGAGGTGCTTAGTCCACCAGCTGGAGCTGTTCCTGGCGATCTGGTGCATTGCGAGGGCTACACACGCCAGCCTGATGTCCAGCTGAATCCAAAGAAGAAAATATTTGAAACGTGTGCTCCTGATCTTATGACCAATGCCGAGCTCGCAGCTTGCTTTAAGGGCTCCCCGCTGCACATCCCAGGCAAGGGAAAAATCCTGGCACAAACCTTGAAAAACGTTCAAGTTAAATAACTCGACCGATTTAACTCATTTTTCTACATATGTATAACATATACTCGCAATAAAATGTCACATTCGGTTGCATATTCATATCAAGTTTTTTAATTTTCTTTAGTAAACAATAACTACACTTTGGAACTGTTTTTCAATGTCCGATTAACGGAACCATATCACTCCTGAATCAAAAATTTAGAATCATTAAATAATAACAAGTTTGGAATACGTTGGGACATTGACAAACAGACTTAAATCTCAATTCACACACAATCCTCGGCTAAGTAAATCCTTTAATATGTATATATTATAATGACTAAGGATTCCCATTACCAGATACTCCATCGTGTGAATGATAACACAAATCTTAAATCAAATGGATTTTATGTTTTCTCATACATATGTATATGCCACTGTCACTGTTAGTTCTCTACAAGATTTGGCATTATATTGATGCAGCTGCTCCCATTTTACTGACTACTGCTGATGCGGATGCTGCAGTGGCACCTGGGGCACTGTCCCAGTTGCTGGCACACGACTCACATTCGCCTCGACAACAATTGTCTTTGTGACTATATCGTAGGCGGTTCGATTGTTCTTAAAGAATATCATGACTACACAGATGGGGAACAGTAGCGTCATAACCAGATTTTTAGCCAGGGCACGCAACAGTGATCTTAAGAACGAGGGTGTCTCTGCCGGATAGAGCAGGGCTCTCAGGGGTTCTCGTTGTGGCTGGAACACGAAATGTGGCATTACAGGTGCCTGCAAGGGAACCACTGCTTCCACATAGAGAATTCGTATTTTCATTAATGATTTTCCTGGTGTGGCTCCATTGTGGAATGTTGTCCAGAGGCATTCATAGAAGCATACTACCAGTTTAGTTATCAATTCGATTAGCAGTAAATCAGACGACAGACTTATAAAATCCATTGAGATGTCAAGAAAACTCACGAAGACGTCGTCATCGTCAAATGCTTTTCGCACCACATCCTTGTCGAATTCAAGATCAAAAACGTGAAAAATTGAAAAGGTTACGATTATTTTCAATAAAAACAGTATAAAGACGTCTATGGCCTCGGCGACGGCTCGCTTCCAAAATGGTGCTACTACCACCTCTGTGCCACCAATTCTTTGTATCATCTCCTGTTGCTGTGCCTCATTAAGCACCCGAAACCGATTGAAGTTCGGTTGATTAACAGGTGGATTATTCGCCTGTGGTGGAAGCTGATGGGCGTTTGGCCGACTTGTCTGTTGCTGCGCAATACCAGGAGCTGCGAATGGCAGCGGAGTCTGCAGCATTGGCGGATAGTTGTAGTTGGCAAACAAATAGTTGGGAAACATTTGGATGAGAGCTGCTTGTTTTGCCCATTGCTCAAGGCTAGCGAAATATGCTTCCTTAGTTGTCATTTCCTTGTTTATTTCATTTGGTTTGCGTTCTCTCAGTTCACTAGCTTCATCTGGCCCTGCAGCAGCCTCGGCCGTATTCCCCTCACTCATAACTTAGTGTTTTATTATTTGCCTAAACGCAGTAAATTTTAAGTTTAAACTAAATTTTCCTTTTTGTATATATTTTATTTTTCTTTTTTACTGTGTTGTGTTTAGGTTGACGTGTTAAACAGTAGATGGCGGGGTGTGAAGAGAAACAGGGGGAAATTAATTCAGTCGCAGGGTTGCATTGAAACACTAAGAGCACAAAATCGCTCAGCTGTTGTTATCGGCTAACTCTGTGTGCGCCAACTTGAGGCACCCACAATGGGCAGCAAAGCCATTTGTGCCGATAAAAACCAATTTGAACTTATGCTAACCAAGTCGTATACAAAATTAAAATTAAAATGAAACGCGTATTATTCTTGTATTTAATTATAAGGATATTTTTATTATTTATTAAAATTGAATCCACTTATAATTAGAAGTACATACGTATTTCATTCTGTGGATTAGGTATTGAAAGTCGTACATACATACATGGTTCAGACAGTAAGTGCTAAGGATAAAATATACACATATGTTGAAGCTTACAAGTACTCTTGCCGAAATCTTGCTCACTATCCCGGCGACATTGGTAGACCGTAAAACTAGGTACGTATGGTTGGATGGACACACACATACGCACTAGAAGAACTTATTAAATTGTTT
The DNA here is from genome assembly GCA_018903735.1 of Drosophila cardini. Lineage (NCBI taxonomy): Eukaryota > Metazoa > Arthropoda > Insecta > Diptera > Drosophilidae > Drosophila > Drosophila cardini. The sequence continues at coordinate 9,860,620 of JAEIGM010000001.1, read as the reverse complement.
GATTCTTTTTATTTATTATTTATTAGTTAAATACCTATACGTATGTAGTTTGTAAGTAAGTATGCACATATGTTAACCAATTGTTATTGTTATTAATTGGATCAAAAATTCGTACTCCACCAAATCGTATGTATTTAAGTTCACTTACGTATTTATGTAAGTCTATATGTATGCGATGCGATGTATGTGTACATACATACATACATATTTCTGTACGTATGTATTAATGTTTTTACAATGTCTTACAAACAAATAAACAGGAGGAAAACACACAATTCACCTATTTTTGTATACGTCCTTCACTTCTCAACACAAGCACTGGATTGGCGGCAAGTAGGTACAAAAACTTATGTATATACATACATATACATGATGTATATATGTATAAACAAATATAACTTATGTCAGCGTATGGACCTTAAATACAGGAATGCACATAGTCTTGATTTATTGCCAAACATTGCCGATATTCAAATTGCCAAATTGCTGATTTAGATTTGAAGTCACTGACGAGGCGGTTGTTCCCGTTGCGGCTGGATATCCAGTTGAAGGCATGCCACTGGACATCGGCTGCATCACATTCATGCCGAGTCCCAGTCCAAGTTGCTGTTGTTGCTGCTGCTGCTGTTGTTGTTGCTGTGGTGTCGCCTGTGGTGCCGCAGTGCCACTAAAGAGCTGCATGCCACTGAGCAGACTTTGATTTGTCTGCATCAAATTTGGGGATGATCCTTGTCCAGTCATGTATGGACTGCCACTGGCATTTGGAAACTGTCCACCGCCAAAGCTGACATTTCCAACTAAATTCATAGCGCCGGTTGGAGCATTACTGAACGCATTTGGTGCCGCCATAACTGGCGCATTGTACATGCTCACTGAGTTTGGAGGTGTCATGAACTGATGATGATGATGCGTCTGCTGTGGCACCTGCTGCTGCTGATGATGCATGTAACCACCCGGTGCCATGCCCGTGAAATTGCCAAAGTTCAGTTGGGGATTGTGAGTGGTTGGCGCATTGCCGTATAATGCCAATATGCTATCTTTGGATAGTTTGCCAGATTGATCCTTATCGCTGCCACCCAGTGTGCCCTGACTGAAGAAGTCCTGCTCCTGCTGGGCCAATGAGTTTGGCTGGTTGGGCATGCCCAGTGCTGTGGCGTCTCCATTTCCATTCCCATTACCATTGCCATTGGTCTTCTCTGGCGTTGCTATGGCGCTCACATTACAACTGGCGCTCAGGAAGCTAGTAAAGCTATCGTTCTGAAGATCTTGAACACCACTGGCAGTAATGGGCTTTGTGGGCGATGATAGTCCCAAAAGATCACTTTCGCCAGCACTATTATTAACGCTAGTATTCTGTACGCGATTTGATGTTTTTGGACTACAGCCGCCGACCTGATTGTTCTTCGGTTTGGGCAGTGGTGCAGGAAGCGGTGCATTCTTAGCCGCTGAGCTTGAGGGGCGCTTATCGGCAACAGTGCCACTGGAGCTTGTTATGTTGGTAATACCTAAACTGGGCTGACCAGATTTCTTTTTACGCTTCTGACGCTCCAGTTCCTCATCGATTTCCTTGGCCCAATCCACTTTCGGTGGCGAGGGCGGCACCCATTCACGAGCCAAATACTTTTTATGCTCGTACTTGGCACGAATAAAATTCTCCAGAGCAGTATCTGTTTGGGGGCGTCGAAAACCGTCCGGCAGTTGGGCCTCGTAAACAGCGCGTGCTCGTGAATTGCCCATTTGCTGCAATGAGATCACCTGCTCTGGTGTCCATGCATCCAGATTGACGCTCTTCACGCGCGAAATGTGAACGCCCAAATTACGATGGATGCCCGCACAGCGGATGCATAGGAACACGCCCAGATTCCATGAAGCCCAGCGTGGACCTACAAATTAACATCGAATGATTAATTTCATATGTATGTGTATGTTTTGTTTGTATTAAATTAAGATAAACAAATAAAAATTTACTCGTTTTCCACTGGTTGGTAACCGGACACAGAGTAGCTAATAATGATTTATTTATCTTGATAACGTACTCATTAAGATGGAAAATATATGTATGCTATAGTAAACAGTGAAGCTCTATTATGATTCGCACAACTATTATTCAACTATTACTCAATATCCCTAACAAAATATGTGAGTTTTAGTGGGTCGTCATCCTCCCATCATCCCCTCCCACCTCATAACAGTATGTATGTACTTTTGTACATACACACACTTGTACAAACGGGTGTATGCACAATTTACATGCACTTACCCTTGGCATCACAGTCAACACAATATTTATTATCATCGTCACGAAGCATTTGCGTTAAAAGTGTTTGACATTTGTCCTGCATCAGTTTAGTACGTTCCGTTTCCTTACGGCTTGCATTTGACGTGCTCATTTTTTTGCCTCTTGTCTTGCTTGCACTTGTCGTTCGTTCGCTGTGTACGCGCTGCACAAAATTTTAATGTAAGCCAATCTTTTTATACTATTACTAATGCTTGTTAACCAATTGTATGACGAAGACTTGAACGTTTAAGTTATTAGCCGGTGATAAGTATTTTTTCACATATGTGGTGGATAAATTTAATTTTTAATGGATTAAGAATACTACAATTTTTGCTATCGAAAATAGTGTACGTCTGCGTCTGTACGTCACACTCATTTCGTAAGTCTGGCAATACTAATGTCAAATTTGCAGCACTGTGGTGCTGCCAGACTGACAGAGGCCAAGCCACTATTTTAAACCTTTGTTGCTGTTTGTTTTTATTTTACGCTTGCATGTGCAACAAGTGAAGGCTTTCTTCTATAATTATGCATTTGTTGAGAGAGAAACTACAATCATGTCTGCGCATTTTAGACCGCGGCGGACCCGCTTTTATTGGCGATATCAACTGGTTGAATGTAAATTTTAGTTTATAGGTTTTTCCGTTGTGTCTTGCAAACTAAAAATCTTGTTTTGTTTTCAAGGATTTCTGTGCGGAATTTTTAATTCTTTCAAATACGGTTCAAAAGTATATAAGTAATCATAACGCAACGGATTTTTTGGAAATTATCTGCTTATGTTTAACACAAATTCTGATATGCATAAGGCACTTGGAAAACACGATACAAACTGAGAACACAAGTGGCACAAGAATTAAGGTAAATAAAAATTAATAAAATATATTTTACAAAGTGTTAATCTCTTTATCTTTTAGGCTAGCCATCATCACTTTATTGATCGCATAACTGTTTGTCTGGAGCGCTTGTGCGCCAGCTTAGAGCTCTCCAATTCGAAGAAACCCAACACAGGATCACAGGACAACACAACAGAGGGTGTATCCTTTCTGACCCTGCTGGATACACTGCTGGATGCTTTGTCCGACTACACCAACCCCAAACAGGATGCTAGTCATGCTAGCCAGCTCAATGATTCCCCGCAGGACTTGGTACCAAGTAAACAGATCAAGATTCAAGTAGATTTGCTCTTAGGTCAGGCTTTGTCCTTCGCCAATGTCGCTTTGCAGCAGGACAAGAAGGCCCTAAGTGCACTGTGCCAAAAGGTAAACTATCGAAAGTTAATATATTAGCCTTGGCGTGCTTAGTTAAAGTTATTTGCTCTTAGGTGATGCGGGACTGCAGCGCATTCCAGGAAGAGTGTAAATCAAACTCGAACTATTCCCATCAAAAACTTAGAGCTATGACTTTGGAACAGGCTCTTCATCAACTGGACGAGCATATCAATGAGACTTTGTTGCGTTTGGTGTTCACATGTTTTCTGGACTTTCAAAAGATATCGGTGGATAAAATACGCAACGTTTTGCGTACGGAATCTGATGCCACGGCCGATGAATATATTGCAGACTTTGATGTTAACTTGGATCGAGCCACTCAAATTGGCATATTTGCCATTGCCTTTGCGCCCAGCTTGAACGGTGTGCTGAAATTAGCTGCTGTTAATCAACTATTAATGATTTGTTTGTATTATTTCAGTAAAAACTATGGTACGAAGCTGTCTTGCTTCCTTTGAGTACCTGGACACCAGTTTAATACCTTCCCTACAGTCGCATAACTCCGATCTGCATTCCGAGTTGTTGGAGCAGCATTTCAAGGAGGAATTGCTGAAATTCAAGACTGCTCTCCATGAGATTATCGACAGCTGTGCGTTTGTGACTTGTTATCTGCAGATACTCACAACTGGCATTATGTCCGCTGAGAAGCGTTTCGATAAAGTTCAGCTAGAGGATTTGATCCAAATGGGTTTCTTTGTACTCGAGCACTTTCAACTGGATGTGAATCAGAAGATTTTATTGCCACACGGCCTGGAATACTTTCAAAACTTCATTCGAATACTGCGCGAGTGCAAAGCGATTCTGATGTGTGCTTCCCAGGTACAAAGTGATCGTATAATCAAGCGTTTTAAGATATTACGCACTGTTTTGCGTAAACTTCTGTCTGCAATGGATGCAGACCAAACAGAACTCTCAGCGATTCCAGAAATTGTCGAAGCAACAAGTACCTGCACAGGTACCCCAATGGAACTAGTGGCTTCACCGTCACGTAGCATACTCTACGATACGCGTAAGGATCGAAATAAATCCATTAGCTGTAAAGTAGCTAAAAATACACATGCGGAAGCCCTTCAAATTAAGCCCCCGGGCTGTTTGAGACGTAGTAAGTTATGATTAAGCTTTTTATTTAATTCTTAAATGTTAATTGTTTACATTTTTATAGAGCAAAGTCTTCGCACTACCATGTTCAAGCGTAAAAATGTTGTGGAGAGTGTTAAACTGCATCATGACCTAAGTAATCATTCGGCGAGTTTAGAAATCAGTGGTAAGATCTAAAATATTTAATATTTCCACGTTTAATAGTTAATAAATTCAACTCATTTACTTCTAGGCATACTCGATCAATTAACCTGCTTAACGGCCAGTTTTGCCCACAGTTTGCCGCGAAAGTAGAGAGTTTGGCGTATATTCATTGTGAATGAATATTCGCCGACACGAAAACACTTCAAACACACTCTCCCGTACACACACACACACAACCACACACTCTTAAACTCACATCGCAATCGGATTCATTCGTAGTGGTAGAATGCAGTGAACATCTTTAAAAGATATAAGTTTTAAAATAACAATAATTCAATAATAATATATATTAATTCATATCAAGTTCCTTTTTTTCGAAAGAGTATTGTTTAAACATTTAAAACAATACACAATCCAAAATATGCCAAAAGTCCTCCTATCGATTTTTCCAACTGGAGTTCGACCTTTAGTTAATAGATACATATTTGCGCGTAAAGAAAACATTGGAGTGAAATTTGATTAAACGGGTCTTAAAAAGCGGTAAAGAAACTCGAAGGCAATGCAAACGGAATCGCAGGTAAAGGCCACTATCGATGATAAGCTCCCGGTTCGAGATGCACAAGGACAACTGAGTGGACAGAACAGAAAGCATAACAACAATCATCATGTGGTACCTCTGGGCATCTTAATCGTGCTATCCACAGTCTATCTAATGATCGCTGGACTGCAGATCAACTATAACCATTACTTCAAGTCGGGAGTGGACGCAGCTAAAATCTCCTCTCCTCAGCCAAGTGTACTCCAACACGTAGAGCGAAAGGATTTATGCCAAAAAATGGAAATATTCACAATGGAAGAAATCAATGACTCTATTTCCCATCCGCCAAACAAAAGACCCAAGCTTGAGAGTGTCACAGGAATTGCCCAACAAGTCGTGGGCAAATCGCCAAAGATGCTTACCCGGAAGAAGGATAACTCCAAAAAGACAAACACCGCGGAGCCCATCATCTATTTGTTTGCACTGGTTTTCATATATTTGCTGCTAAAGGCGGCATCAGACATTAATCAACATTATAAATCGGTAAGTGCATATAATGTTCTTATGAACTTGTCATAAAAACACTAAAATTTTTGTACTCAGCAGAATAAGGGAGACAAGAGATTGCGTCGTTGTTCCTTGCAGTCCTATGCACAAAAGGATCAACGGAATTCTCATCAGGATCGGAGGGCATCTAAAGGTATTTCCACAAAAAGTTTGCCAAAATTCTAAAATAGAATGTGGAATCTACACAAATGTAACTGAATGCTTTTCAAAATATAGGGAACAAAACAACACTCAAATAATATAAATAATTATTATTAATTTTAATATGTGTAATATGTGTTGTGAAACTGAACTAAATCTATTTAAACTATCGCTATCCAAAAGATGTAATACATATCTATCTACTCTACGACACTATCTGTCAATTTGTATTTACTTCACCTCCCATATACATAAATTTATATACATTTTATCGAGTAGATACCTAATCTTAAGTGTTGAATGTCCAGAGCAGTTTGTGTCTATATGTGCCTATAAACTTATAACTTACTTACTATTTATACCCTACATAAAAATGTAATACTATTTAATAATAAACTTCTATACTGCACTCCTGTGATGATTCTACAAAGTATTCCTAGCCTTAATAGATCAATTTGTGTGTCTTTTATTTCTGTTTCCTACGTCTAACTGATAAGTTGATTATAACTAAGATTTTACTGATAATCTACTTATTCTATTTACCTACGCATCCGGATACGATGAAGTTGCTCCGATGCGAAGTAGACACTTATTTACCGAAGCCCGGTCCATATCTCTGGATCGTTATAGATTCGGTAATGCCCTGGTATCGCATAAATTACGCCAACAGATCCCTATCGACGATCATTTGAGGACATATCCAGCTCCTGCCAACCGCCTGACGTCAGGCGATCCACAGATAACAGCAGAGCCACGTCCAAGTCGTCGTTTATCGGTACCGATCAGCATTAACTATCAGACCGTGAACGTGGCTCCGAATGTGCATCCAGAACTGGCGAGACGTGGCTCCGTCATAAGCCTGGGCAGCTTGGCAGACATGAGTGTGACTCCAGGCACGAATCCCGATGCAAAGCGACGGGTTCGTATGATCAATCGTCATTAAGGGAAAGGAAAGAGGGATTCTAAATCCCAGTAATTTATCCATCGACGAAACTTTAACGAATTTAGAACTCAACTCGAATGCCAACAATACTCGTATGTAGTACTTAAAATGTATTTTGTTTTGTTGCTTTTAATTCATATGTGTATTAATATATTAATAGTATAATTAAGGCATTTGTTTGATTTTTTAGATATACGAAATACATTAATATATAACTACGCCCATGCAATCATCAAGTTTACAATATACACACACAATTTTAAACAATTGCACAGATGAGCCGTTTTACCAGAACATACAAGTATTTCTCTATTCTAAAATATTCTACTTAAGGCAAGATTTAAAACAATCTTAGACTAAATTATTGTTTTGTTTTGCTTGGAATTGAATATCAAATTTCCAAAAAAAAAATAATAATAATATTAATAATAATAAAATAAAACAGGTGATGTACAGTTACAGTTACAGTTAAAGTTAAAATTACAATTAAAGTTATAGTTATAGTTATGGTTAAATATGCATATTATTCATTCTGTTTCACATTGTTAAAGATATTGAAATTTAGCTCATTTTTTGTTTTCTTTTATTGTTTAATGTCTTACGATATAAATTGAGATAAACAAAAAGTCTATGCATGTTCGGAGTACGAGTAATTGATCAGTATCAGTGCAAATATATATATTTATAGATATATATATCTAATAATGTGACAAAAATCTACAAAACCTTATCGAATTTTGTGCTAGTTTTCTTCTATTCAATTTAATACAAAAATAAATTACGTATTTTAATTGTATAAGGCTTGTGGTTATATGTTTATGTATATATATATATATATATATATGAATAAGTATATATTTTCTTGATTTTTTTTATTAACTTTAACTAAGCTCATTGCCCTCGTAGAGACTCTCGCAGCTCTCCAATAATCGGAGAACAGGCGAGATATCGTATGGATACAATTGGCGCGACACGAGACGGGATATCTGAAAGCGAAGGCGGATGAGCACGCCCATTGCTTCGTCCAGCATGGCATTGCCCATGCCAAAGCTGTGACAGCTGTGGACAAACATTGTCCAGTTCATTCGTATGTACTTGAGCAGTCGCAGCAAATAGAGCAGAAAGCAGGTCTCATTGCTAACCAATAGATCCAGCAGCAGATCCGAGCTATTCGATGTCATTTTCAGAAATTCCAGGAATGTATATACAGGATTTAGCATGGCGACCAGCTCAGGGAATGCATTGTTCCGGAATGAGATGCCCGATGTGACGTCCAGGGTGCAGACCATGGCTTCAATTAAATGATCATCCTGGTCATCGAACAGATGTATTAATATTTTACTAAAATGACATTCCGGATGGAATTGTAGTGTTTGTTTGATGAATGTCTCCAATTTGCTGAGGACATCGCGTATGGATAGCTCAATGACCAATATATCCTGGAATGCATCGTAATCAGTCGAATCAATGGATGAATCTGATGAATCACTACGTATCTCCTTAACGGTAACTGCTATAGATTTCAGCACCAATAGCACCATCTTCTGCAGCAAAGTCTTGTCCATTTCGACCAGATCCAATGCTCCACCACTCGCAGCATCTTCGGGTGTCCGCATCGATATGTGACGAAGGGATCCATTGGCATAATTAACGGTAGCTCCATTGTAACCAATTAACCCAACAATATTCTCGGGCTGGCGACGTGGCAAAGATTCGAGTATACGTGGATTGCGCACATGGCAGACAATCTGATGCGCCAGCTTGCACGTCTCCTCCGGCAGCATGTCCTGCAGCGCTAAGGTGGAGCCATAGCAAAGTGCCTCATTAAAAAGACACAGCATTTGCTTGTACACCGTACACGATAGATTCTGATTGAGCAACAGTTCGAACTTGTCCAGCTGTGCGTAGAATGGTCGCGTTTCATCGATCGAGAGATTGGCCTTAACCGATATGATGTTCTCCCACAATTGCAGAAAGTTGAGCACACAATGTTCGGCTGCATTTTGTTGATTTGGTGCCATTAACTCGGACATGTTCTTCACCAGCGTTGGCCATTTGTGCTCCAGCTTCTGAATGGTTACACATTTCAGGTGCGTTGTATCAAAGCTTTCGGAATCCGTTAGAGCAACGACATGACATCCATTTGGTGGTATATAATTAGCGGGTGTACTGCTGCCTGTCGTTGGACTGCTGCTGTTATTGTCATAAAGATCGTTCATATCGTTGTTAAACTGCCGTCTGTCATCCGCATCTTCAGATGCGTCCAAATCTCTCGTTGTGTCACGGAATTGCAGGGCAAAGTAGTTATTCGCCAGCGGTTGATCCTGCACAGGAAAGTGCATATAGCTGACAGAAGCATCCGCTGATAACGGTGCTACAGATCCAGAGCCAGATGTGGCTACTACAGCTGCAGCCGCTGTGCTATAATCATCGTCCAGTGGATGTAATTCCACGTCTTTCCACTCCACAATACGTTTAATTATGTCTAAACTAAAGTGTATTTTCTGGACAGCAGCCTTGTCCAAATGCTCGTAGTTGAAAAGTTGATCCACAATCTTTTGTAGCCACTCATCATTAAGCTCCTGCTTGGCAATAACTAGGAATGCGGCTAGCACACGTCCTGCCAGAAATTGCACATAGGTATTATTATAGCCTGCTAGGACAATAATCTCATCGATCAGTTTATGATCGTTACGTATCAGTGCATCGCACACGTCCATGATGCGCGTACAGATGAAGCCCTTGGCATTTTGCTTCAAGTATATGTCGAAGAGCAGCTGCAGATTGGATAGGAATTGCAGCAGTTTATTAGTGGGCCATTCACGCAGATAAGCGATTCGCTTCTGGCCATTCGAGTCGTGTGAGTAGTGGGATTGAAAGGGTTTTCTCAGTGTTCGCTCCGATACGCCACAAAGGCACTGTCGAGTCAAGGACTGCTCGAATTCCAGCATATCATCGATAGCGGCTATTGTTTTCGCTGAAGATGAGCAATCAGTGCTATTGCTGTGTGGCTGTGTCGCCTCCGTCGGGGCAATCAACAATTCGGATAGCTGCGCCGCCCGATCCACCTCATCCTTGGTATGGGCGACACCGTCGCTGTTTTGTGGCAAGATATTGTTGACTAAATTTTGTACACCACCCAATAGTTGGGCGTAGGAGGCGGCACGTGAGTTGCATGGCGTCGTTGTGGGCGAATTGTTTGTGCTGCTTGACAGCGAGTGTGTGGAGCACGAGGAGGACAGTGATGAGCACAAATGATGATTCTTATTGTTGCCATTGGCATCCATAACATCGGCAGCTCCATCCAGTATGTCTGGCGGTGATTTAGCACCCACCAAACGTATTTGTTTATCTATTTTTTGCCTCTTCGTCTGTGGCTGCTCATTGTGATGAATTCCCGTTGCTGTGTTAATCCCGCTATTGGCCACAGAGCATGGACAGCTACCAGGGTCACTGATACGTCCATTGCCATTGCTGCTACTGCTGCTGCTAGTGGTGCTGCTGCTGGAGGCACTACTGCCGCCAGTTGTGTCCATGTTGTGTTTCTGTTTTTAGCTGACGTACCGGACGTCTATTTACTGCGTTCGTTGTCCGCTGCAAATATATAAATATACCACCACACACTTAAATTCATGAAAACAAAACGAAACGAAAGTCAGCATCCAAAATATCATCACCAACCCAACACTGCCATTGCTGTTGCTTTTGCTGCTGCTTCTGCTTTGGCTACCGAATTACGCGCATTCACAAGGTTACGTGTGCACTGCGAAGCCAGCATTAATTTTTGAATTTCTTTTAACGCTACACTTATTAAATCATTTATTTAGCAGCTGCTGTAGCATTGGTTGTGTATTTGCATGATATTATTTATGATTTTGCAAGCAAAAACAACACATTGAATATTCGGTTACTTGTTGCTCGTTTTACCTTTGCTTTTGTAATGTTTGTATTAGTTTCACTTCACTCTTGGTTTGTGTTTTCAAAGCAGCTCGTCGTACGCCTGCGCAGTTCATTCTGAATTTGTTGTGCACATTTTTGTTTTGCATGTCTTGCATATTTTGTTTACATTATTCATTTCAAGACGTTTAACTTTTCAGAAAAAAAAAAACAACTTGCTCTGTTAATTAACAAGTAGCGAGCGCGTCGCCATCTTTGTAGTGTTGGGTTGTTCATATGCTGAACAGTGGCAATACACGTAACGTCTGCATGATCGACCATTTCCTTGAGTGTCGCCACACGTCACAATGGTTAAATCATATTCAGTTTTAAATCTTAACAGCTAAACTTTCTACTCGACTAGTGAATTCATAAAATAATATAAATGGAAAGTGCATTTTTCTCATATGTTCATGTCCGCTAAACAAAATCGACATTCTTTTTCTGGAATAGGGGCAATACTATTTAAAAGTGATGCCACATTGGCAAAAATTTGAAAATTTAACTAAATTAGTTTAAATTCATAAGTAAATATATGAATAACATTTTGATAATTCATTCATTTGCATTTTGACAGTTTGTTTTTAATCAAATTTAACTTTTTCCAAAATTCTTACAGTTAAATATCGCAACGTGGCAACACCACCAATTGTTTTTCATTTGACATTGAAGGTGAAGACAATTCCAGCTGGTGGGTGGAAAAGGACTACCATCGCGGTACCATCACTTTGTTTTTTGTATAACAACGGCGGGTTTACGGTGCTTGGCAGTGGGCTGTGGTGCCCGCGTTCGATTAATAAAGAATATCTGCTTTAGACAGAACGAAAGTGTAACACGTTCATATAAGTAAAGTGTAGTACGCTTAACGCGAACAGTTATATTTCGTCTTTGTTTGTGTCAAGTTGTGTTAATCAACCTTTTAAAAGGAAAATGGCTGGTACGTTGCCACCTTTAAATCAAGAGCCAATCTTCAAGAAGATTCAGGAATACTATAACGCTAACAACACCAAGCTGGTCATTAAGGATTTATTTGCCAATGATCCAAAGCGGTTTTCCAAGTTCAGGTGAGTGCAAATTTTCACGGTCACAGCATATTTGCAAACATAAAAAATATGTATATGTGTGCGACTATATACATACAATTAGAGTTGGCAATTTATAAAATTCTATCCATATTTGTTTTTAATATATTTTATATAAGTTTGTGATAAAAAAAAAAGGGATTAACTGCAGGTATATCTGTGGGCTTATCAACGGTTTGAAAAAGACTTTCAGTTACATACAATACATCAGTGACGTAGGCAACAAACTGTGACGTAGCACATACACTGGCACACATACGGCCACACACTCACACAAACACATGCATGCATAGACAGCGAAGCAATTTGAACCGGTCAAATCGAAGTGTTTAAATATTTATAGCGAATGTCTTGAGACAAAAATTAAAATGGTTTTTGGAGTGGCAAGTGAAAGCTTTTTAATTAGAATGTAGTAACACGATTGATAGTTAATATATATAATATTTTGGAACAAAAGCACATTTATCGCTATTGCCTGTTATCTCCGATAATCTTGTGTCCTTGCATAAGGTCAAATTGACGACCTTTTCGACCATATCTAATGACAATTAATACGTGCTTTTAAGGTCAAAACAATTGATTTCTTTGAATTTCTCAATAATCAATTTATTTTTCATCAGCCTGCGCCTGGCAACACCCAACGATGGTGAAATTCTGCTGGACTACTCAAAGAATCGTGTGAATGATGAAGTTTGGCCGCTGCTCCTGGAACTGGCGGAAGCCCGGCGTGTGGGTGTAGCACGTGATGCTATGTTCTGTGGCCAGCACATTAACATTACCGAGAATCGTGCTGTGCTCCATACCGCATTGCGTAATCGCAGCAACGATGCGGTGGTGCTGGATGGCAAGGATGTGATGCAGGATGTGCGTGCTGAGTTAGCCCATATGAAGGAGTTCACCAACAAGGTGATATCCGGTGTTTGGCGCGGTTGCTCTGGCAAACAGATCACCGATGTGGTCAATATTGGCATCGGTGGTTCCGATTTGGGACCACTTATGGTCACCGAAGCTCTCAAACCCTATGGCAAGGGATTGCACTCACATTTCGTCTCCAACATTGATGGCACCCACATGGCCGAAGTACTCAAAAAGGTCAACTACGAGACCACATTGTTTATCATTGCGTCGAAGACCTTCACCACACAGGAGACTATCACAAATGCTACATCGGCCAAGGCTTGGCTCCTGGAGCATACCAAGGATGTAAGTGGGATAACATTACATCTATGCACATTATTGTAACGTTTGAATTGATTGCAGGAGGATGCAGTCGCTAAGCATTTTGTGGCTCTGTCAACCAACAAGGAGAAGGTAACCGCATTTGGCATTGACAGCGCTAACATGTTTGGCTTCTGGGATTGGGTCGGTGGACGCTACTCCCTGTGGTCGGCTATTGGTCTGTCCATCTGCCTATCCATTGGATTCGAGAACTTTGAGCAGCTGCTCGATGGTGCCCATTACATGGATAATCACTTTAAATCGGCTCCATTGGATAAAAATGTATGTAGATAGTCGGAAAAATCTAGCTCAATACTATATTTATGTATAATTTTAGGCACCTGTTATCCTCGCACTGCTTGGTGTTTGGTACTCCAACTTCTACAATGCGGAGACACATGCACTTCTGCCATACGATCAGTATATGCATCGCTTTGCCGCATATTTCCAGCAGGGTGACATGGAGAGTAATGGAAAATTTGTAAGCAAATCTGGCAAGAAGGTCGAATATAGTACAGGTCCCATTGTCTGGGGTGAGCCGGGCACAAATGGTCAGCACGCTTTCTACCAGCTGATACATCAGGGAACACGTCTAATTCCATGCGATTTTATTGCGCCTGCACAGACGCATAATCCCATTGCCGGTGGAAAGCATCACAAGATTTTGCTATCAAATTTCCTGGCCCAAACCGAAGCGTTAATGATGGGCAAGACCTCCGAGCAGGCACGCGGTGAGCTTACCAAGGCCGGTGTGTGCGGCAATGAGCTGGAAAACTTGCTGCCCCACAAGGTATTTGTTGGCAATCGTCCGACAAACTCAATCGTTGTTAAAAAAGTCTCACCGTTTACTTTGGGTGCATTGATTGGTGAGTAATTGTGTGCTATGAATCATATCTACTACCATCATCATAAACTAATCAATTATGATTGTTCCTTACAAATAGCACTCTATGAGCACAAAATATTTGTACAGGGTATCATTTGGGACATCAACTCGTTCGATCAGTGGGGCGTTGAGTTGGGCAAACAACTGGCCAAGGCCATTGAGCCAGAGCTCGACCATTGCGATGAAGTTTCCGGGCATGACAGCTCCACAAATGGCCTCATTAACTTTATCAAGGCCAACTGGAAGTAAACATTGTCACCAAGGATTGGCATCTTCGCTCAATTTGGGTCGTCGTCGTCGTCTACTTATTTATAATCAATATACTACAACTACTACTACTACCAAATTATGTTTATGGCACAAAAATTTGAATATATTACATACTATATATATTTGCATGCATATTGGAATTCGATGTTAACGCATTTGTTTTGCAAATTGGCAATAATCTCACTATCGGTAGTTCAAAACTATTATTACACATTATATGTTGTTGTTGGATGTAGTTTAAAGTTTAAAAAACATGAAGAAAAACTCCATAAAAAGGCAGATTGCATGATGATTAAAGATGTATTTGAAAAATAAACAAAACTGCTAAATAATGCAAAAATAAAAACACAAGACATTTACTCATTTTCTATTTAATGTTATAGAAATTAAAGACAATCCCTTTCTCTACTAATTTGCTGCACTTAGTAAACTATTTGCACATTAGGCACATGATCTCTGCTATCTTTAACCGGCTGAAGCATCTGTGTCTGTTGCATCTTCATCCTCATCGGCGTCGTCGTCATCGTCATTATCTTCACCCTCTGATGAATCTTGTGTCATATCAAGATCATCCTCATCGACTGCCAGATCATTATCCGCCTCCATTGCATCATCATCAATAATTAAACCTGCACTCACATCCTCCTCCAGATCACTCCAATTGTTGCCGGCATCCTGGCCTTTAGCATCATCATCTAATACAGATGGATATATGCATTCAATTTAATTGGTGTTTGTAGAGTAGGAATATAAGATTATTTACCTGGATCCTCTTCAACTACTAGAACATTTTCGTCGTTCAAATGGTTGCTCGCATTACGCTTCATATGATTTATAATAAGATTCACCCGTCCAGAGACTCTGTAAATGTTTAAATATATGTTATATATGTGTATATAAATCGTAGAATTCTCCGACTTTTGATTTAAAAAAGAACACAGTACTGTAGCAGTGAATAACAAGACAATTTTCAAATTCATATTTCCAAATTTGTGTGAAAATGGACATAGCATACGATAATCGTTCGAGTCGTTCAAACGATACAGAAATTTCGTCTAATGACCAGGAGAAGGACGAACCGTTTAGTGCTCCTCCTCAACAGTTCAATGTAGTGACTATACCAGATGAAAACGATCTAACAGCATCGATTGCCAACTGTGGAAAGCCACTGTGCGATGACGCGGATTTGGAATGCCTTTACCACATGGTCTCGGCAACGCTTTGCGAGGCTATGGCCATTATACAATCCGATCCCCGTGGACTCTTTTGCTACAAGTTTCCACAGTGCACTAGCTACGTTACCAATCAAAAGTCCCAGATTCTCTTTAATACACCGCAAGGCAAGGATGAACAGTCCATGACAAGTGAAACTGTGCGAAACTGGATGACGATTGGGGAATTTGATTATAGCAATATGATTCCATTAATACGTGACTTTATTGGACAATGGAAGCTATCGCCGGAAACCAAGTGTGTTGTGCTCACAAACACCAGGCGTCATGATGTGCCGCTTAAGGGCACCATCTACTTCATCGATGCCCACTTCTCCCGTCCTACACCACGTTGTCCCAATCCCTTGGCCGTGGCTAAAGTACGTTTTGTGATTTCGGTTTCAAGTCTTATGCAATTGTATTATCCGGTTATGGTCATGTACCGATTCGAAGGCTACCGTACCCTGTATTATGCACTGGGATCCCGTGCGATTGGTTCATTTGTTTTCCAAAGATTTTACATTGATACTATTCTGCACACCAAACTCAGTTTCTATGCGGAGATTTGCAAATGTCGTCATGGTACAGTGGCCAAACCCAAAGACAACCCAAAGCAGAAGGAAACCGATGACTTCACGATCTAATCATTAATTTATAACTCACTGTAGTGCTTCTGTGATGCAAAGCAGTCGTTGCTCTGCAATGCCAAGACAGATTGCCAGTTTATTACGCAGATCATCCTTATCCTCGGACATGAGGACACTGGTGCGGGTTGTGGTCAAGATTTGCAGCCAGCTCAAAGCGCACAAAACACTACAAATGAATTAAAATAAATGTTGGTTTTTATGTTTGAAATTTCTGCACTCACTTGGCTGCCTTTCCTTGAAGTAGCATCGACAGTTCAGTGACTAAGGGACTCACATACTCCAGTGGCAAGCGTTCCAGTGTAATCTGTATGGTTTTCTTATCGTTGGTACTCAGGACGGCTTTCAGCATGCTATAATAGAAATATGAAATTAAATCTTACTCTTTAGAAGTGGTTGTATTTGGAACTCACGTCTGATCACGGCTGTGGAGTGCCTGCATCAGGAGCTGCGTCTTACTTTGACTTTGCAGTTTGCCATCGGTTAGTTTAGTGGCCTGAATGGATAGATTCTCGAGGCGGGCTTCCATGGGCACTTCGTTTTGTATTTTCTTTTTGGATATCGGCATTGCACTGTTGTACTCTACCTCCTTCTTTTTCACAAGTGGCGTCTTCATCTTTAATGCCTCAGCCGATCCGCTCTGATCGCCACGCTGCTTCTTCGTGTAGAGCTTTCGGGGATCTGTGCGCACGATTACATTAAGTTTCTCGGCATAGTTAGGAGTGTATGTTTCGAACTGCAAGAGGCTGCGTGTGCCATAGCCGAAGAGGATTTCATGTGGACGCTGTTCGTCGTGCACAAAGTGGGCAGCCAATGCGTAGATCGGTTCAACGGTATCAGCGCCATCCGAAGCGATTTGCAGCGAAACCTTTGGTTTAATATATTTCTCAGCAGACAAACTGCAAAACAGATATCGTAAATTGGTTGGATTACAAGTTGTAGATTGACATATAGTTACCTATCCGCATTTAGTAGGTAGATATGTATGTTGCCATTACGTGTCACACTTGCCACACGCAAGTCACCATCATCACGCACCTCACAGGCCAAGCTGTGAGCCACATCCTCCATGAGAAGTGTGCAACTAGAAGCCTTATTTCTGCCCTTCTTGCTGATTTTCCAGAACGAAATGATTCGCTCCATTTTGGCCGTGGTAATAACGTACTCCACATCATTCTTGCATGTCAAACTGCCAATGGAATTAACTTCACCCGAGTGTCCCGTGCATGTTTCCACCAGCTCTTTTGTGTCCACATCATAGATCTTAATCTGTCGTGAGGCAACGGCCAGTGTACGGCTCTTGGGTAAATAGGCTATATTCAATGGCTTCTCTGGTCCCACTGACCACTCGCCAATGCTGCGTTCCTGTGGCAAAGACCAGACAAGTGCACGGCAGTCGGCACCCACAGTATACAGATGCCCATTGTTGTCATAGGCAATGGATGTAATGGCTCCACTGTGCCTATCACCACTTAGGGTGCGTTCAATCTGTAAACAAAAGGCAGTTTTGAGTTATGGTCTCAGAGAATTTGTCACATTACTTACACTTCCTGTATCTAATGCATAGATCGCCACCATGCCCTTCAAAGTGCCAAGGGCTACATACAGTTTCTCTGTGTCTGTCGAAGTCTGTAGTGATTTGCGCGACTTCTTTTGGCGCTCCGCGCCTACTGTGACCCACGTGAGGGCCGTGCAGGGGCCGCATTCAGTTAGTCCCGGTGTACATTCCTGTTTCAGTGTATTGGACTCGGTGTCCCATATTCGTAGTATGCCCTGCTCATCAATAACAGCAAACAGTTTCCCACCATTCGGTGAGAATCCCAACACGTGCTTCTTGACCACCGACATCGCTTTAAAATTATGTGCACTAAACAGTGTGGAACAAAAAAAAGACAGCACTGTGCCAGTGTTGGCAAACAAACCAAAGTCCCAAATATTTGTATTTTCTTTGGTATTTTAAAGTGCGTTGTATTTTCTGTACTCAAAAAAATATACTTTTTCAGTATATGCCGGCCTACAAAAACAGTATTTTATTGCTTTGCAACCAGTGTGCAATCCAGAAGCTTCGTCTGTTTCACTTTGAGGTTAAGTGATTTACCGACTGATTGACTTGCTTTAACTGCTCTTCGTTTTGTTAAATATCTGTGCTCAAAAATGGCTTTATCTGTCCCTAAAGCACCTGGAATGGCGCAAATGCTGAAGGATGGCGCCCGTGTAAGTGAAATAATAATGAAATACATACGTTTAAGTCGATTTGTCACCTCTCCCATTGAAATTTGGTGCAAAACAGGCGGTGCGCCGCAGAAGCGCGTGATTAGTCATCGCAGATGTTCTTTCAAATTGTCTAATTCAATGATTTTCATATTCCTTAGATGTATAGTGGTCTGGAGGAGGCAGTCTATCGCAATATCAGCGCCTGCAAGGAGTTTGCACAGACAATGCGTTCTGCATACGGTCCAAATGGCATGAACAAAATGATCATTAATCACATTGAAAAGCAGTTTGTGACCAGTGATGCTGGAACCATAATGCGTGAACTGGATGTTGAACATCCGGCTGCCAAGCTCATTGTGATGGCCAGTCAAATGCAGGACGCCGAAGTCGGAGATGGCACTAATTTCGTTGTAATTTTTGCCGGCGCTCTGCTCGAATCAGCAGAGGAGCTGCTCCGTTTGGGTATCACAACATCCGAACTTGCTGATGGCTATGAGAAGGCTTTGACCAAGGCTCTGGAGATTCTGCCCAACCTGGTGTGTCACAAGGTTGAGGACTATCGCGATGTCAACAAAGTCAAGGATGTTCTGCGCACAGCTATCATGTCCAAGCAGTACGGGCAAGAGGATTTCCTCAACGATCTGGTGAGCAAAGCCTGCGTCTCCATACTGCCAGATGAGGGTACCTTCAATGTGGACAACATTCGCATCTGTAAGATTCTGGGCAGTGGCCTGGCCAAGTCTGAAGTTGTGCGCGGCATGGTCTTCAAACGTTTCGTTGAGGGTGACATCACATTTGCTGAAAAGGCTAAGGTTGTGATATTCTCGTGTCCCGTCGATATCATCCAGACTGAAACCAAGGGAACCGTGCTGATCAAGTCCGCAGATGAGCTTCTGAACTTTTCGTCTGGCGAGGAGAGCCTCTTGGAAGCCCAGATTAAGGCTATTGCCGAAACCGGAGTAAAGGTTGTCGTTTCTGGCGGCAAAGTGGGTGACATGGCTCTGCATTACCTCAACAAATATGGTCTGATGGCGGTGCGTTTGAATTCCAAATTCGATCTGCGTCGTCTGAGTCGCTCCGTTAATGCCACAGTGCTGCCCCGCATCACAACGCCCAGCCAGGAGGAATTGGGTTACTGCGACAAGGTCTGCATTGAAGAATTGGGTGATACTGTTATCGTGGCCTTCAGGTGGGTACAAGAGAGCTTTTTGCGATGCAAATCTTATATGATATAATTTTATTTTGCAGAAATGAAGGCAAAGATTCACGCATTGCAACCATTGTGATCCGTGGTGCCACCGATAACTTCATGGATGACATTGAGCGTGCCGTTGACGATGGTGTCAACAACTTCAAGTGCCTGTCTCGTGATGGTCGCTATTTGCCCGGCGCTGGTGCTGTGGAAATCGAATTGGCCACACAGCTGGCTGCTTATGCTGATACTCTGCCCGGTTTGGAGCAATATGCCGTGCGAAAGTTCGCAAATGCTCTGGAAGTATTCCCCAAGGCCTTGGCCGAGAACACTGGCGCCAATGGCACCGAAGTTGTTAACCAATTGTATCTGGCCCACACCTCCGAGAAGGGCAAAACCATTGGCTATGACATTGAAGCGGAGAAGCCATCGACCATTGATGTGGCGGAAGCCAAAATCTATGATCTGTATCAAGCCAAGTTCTGGGGTCTCAAATACGCCGTTAGTGCTGCTACCACCATCCTGAAGGTGGATCAAATCATAATGGCCAAGCGTGCTGGCGGACCAAAGCCACGACAGGCTGCTGGCAGTGATGATGAGAGTTAAACTTAAAACTTCATCTGCATTTACTACTATAAAATGAAAATGTATAACTTAATAACTCTAGTAGTACACCAGGCAAGGAATTCTTCTATGCGAGTCTTACACGGAAATTTCAAATTTCATTAACACACACCCAAACACACATGCACACACTCACCCATACACAGCTTCTTGTATTAATAAACTAAAATTACAAATCTGATTTCAAGTGTGTCTAGTTCTTGTGGAGATAGGCAACTCTCTTGCTGGTAAGTCAGCTTCGAATCCTCCCGATATTACACCCCCCAAAATAAAAGTCATTCTGGTTTTTGGTGTCTCCGCTAGATAACTCATCTAAGCTTTTTATTTTATATTTTTTTGGAATTCAAGCAAACGATTATTATGTTCATTTTTTATTTGGAGTACATAACATATTTCAAATGCGTATGCGCAGATACATTTCAATATTTTGTTCGAATAAAATACGATATCGTTGTCGTTGGTTTTCAAATTGAAGTTAATAAAGTTTTTAAAGTGTTTAATTCTCATATTTACTGATATTTCGTGCATTATAAAATCTTTTCCATTATTTCGTGTAACATTTTTTTAGTAATAATTTCTTTGTTTGCAGTTGTAAATACGTATAATAAAACATCCGGATATTGCCGATCTAAACAGTTTTGAACTATCCGTGCTCCAGTGGATTGTTCAAACTGTTTACCGGCAAATGTGTGAAACAAAAGATATTCGAAAACGAGAAACTTGTTCAAGTTCAGTTTTGAAATTGAAACATACAATAAATCGAAAATTATTTCAGATATTTTTTGTTAACTTTCGAAATAGCTAACCAACTGCAGTTTTGGTTTGACAATTTGAAAATTTTGAACAATTTTCTGCTGAATGCTCACGACAGCAGAACAGAGTTCAAAATCTTATCTAAAAAATTGGGTTGAAAACAAAATAGTTGAGATTAGAATGCGTGATTCTTAAAAAACGTAGGAAATCGCCAATTTGAAAGCGAATTTTTTAAATGCAACAATGGAAGAACCGATTAAAAAGCATATATATAGAAATATATATATTTGAAAATGTCGACAAGTCAAAACGGATTAATCAGTGATCATTTTGGTGATGAGATGTGATTGAAATTGGTATAATGAAGATGAAATCACGATGCTTCTCTTGTGGGAGAACCGTTCTCTTTCATTCCAATACCATACATATATGCCCATTACCATTTTTTGAGTGTAAAAAAATAACTCAGCTTTAATATTTAATATTACTTTGCCACTCATGCAATAACATTTTGTTTTCTATTTGCTTTATAAAAATATAGGCCTCATCCACAACAAATCGGTTAATAATCATGATAACTCGCATCGAAGTGTCGACATAAATTTTGATTTTGCAATTACAGAATCACGCATTCTTCAAACTATTCGAAATTGGGATCTAAACAATTTTCGTATTGAGTTTCATGTGGATTTAAATGCATAAAATAAATTATCGTTCAACAATCAAGTGTCATAAATATTTAATAAAATGGCAAAAATAACTACACTAGTAGATATATTTGGATTTAATATGATTGTTGCGTTACTGCAACCAGATTTAGTACATATATTATATATATTTTGCTAAGAAAAAACGTTGGATTATAAACGCACTAAGGTTGAACTAGCTTGTTTGTGTTCTTGGCATTTCGAAGCCTCAATTTAAAGCTTATTTTGATTTCTTTTTTTTTTTTTAAGTTTTCTTTAAAGTAATCATATAGTTTTTGGCCCATTAAGTGTTTGGGATTTCAATAAATGTTATTTAATATTTGGAGTATGCTTAACAACTTCGAACTTGGATTAATCTTTAAATAAATAGGCAAAAAAAATCGTGGTTTTTGGTTTTCTTTGTGTTTTTTTTTATTTGTGTTTACTGTGTAATTTGCATAAATATATATTTTAGATTGATTCGTATATATGTATGTGGGTGTATATATATAGAGATATAGTTTATAGGTAGTTGTTGCTATATAGTCCGCACATTAATTGTCCATCAAGTTGGGTTATTCGTTTACACAGTGTATTCTTTACTTTAAGTTGGTGATATATCTCGATAAATGCCAAAAATGTTGTCAAGAATTTCGAATTTAAACATATATGTTTTTGCCATTTTCTTTACATTTTTAATACATATATATTTTTCTTGGTTTATATACTTTTATAGCCCTCTACTCTTTGGTACACTTGAGGCTTTTTACAATCAATTAATTATATTGCTTTAAATATTTGTTTGTTTTTCTTTTTTTACTTTGCTGCTGGTGGTGTCGACTCTTCTTGTTGTTATTGTTTAAAAATCAATTTTAGTTTTCAATAGTGTGCTATTTAAGAACGAACTTAAAGATAAACGAAATAATAATCATTAAGAAATACTCCAGCAAAAAGGCTTAGAGAGCTGTGCACGAGGATTTCTCACGGAAGGGATTTACCTTTTGGCTGGTGAAACCAGTCCATAGGTAATCCTCCTGCTCGTGCTCCGTGATGTATTTCATCATTTTGGCGCACGATTCCGATACCGTTTGGCGATCGATGGCTGCCTCACGGCGCAGCTGCTCCACGACAATGCGCTGCTGTTGTAGGGATGATGACATTACGTCCATTACGGCTGTCTCGGATAGGCCTATGGTTGAAAATGTTATCTGTACTCAGGTACGATATGGAAATTCAAAATTTAGTAGAGGTGGTTGTGTGTTTAAGATTTTGTTCTTCGTGTAAACGCTAAACAAATTTCTTTTCTTTTTATTTTTTCTTTGTTAAATTTTGTTTGGGTGTCTTTATTGGATGATTCTGATTGGGGCGCTGTAAATGTAGCAATAAAAAAAGTCATGACAACAAAAATAATTATTAAAATATATATTTTTTCAAAATCAAGGTTGCTTTGGTCTTTGGCACAAGACACGACATTGAACAAACGACATTAAATACATACAACGAATGTTACAGCTTGAAAAGAAAGTTTGAGATTAGGATAGGATTGAGATTTGAATAGGAATGTAAGTTTTGTATTAATCACTTTTCAACAGAGAATCTATATTCATACAGTATATTTTATTATGTATGTATGTGCACATACACATACACGTACACTCACGCCCGCCTGTTTCTGTGTGTGTGTGTGCGTAATGTACATATGTAAATACTACCCTCATGCCAAAAAAGTAAACGTAATTATTGCATACGCGAAATTTTAATTAGGTGCAAATTAATCACTTATTACTTTGCAGTGTAGTAATGCGCATTTAGGTTCTGTAATTGAAAGGTTTCCGGAGGAAGAAGGCTACACAAATTACAATTTTGGGCTTGGCAATTCCCAATTGATTTTGTTGCGTTTGTGCAGAAAGGCATGACGATACACACATACACATACACAAGCGTGCATTCGTATACATATACATTCACTTCTAGTTTGCTAAATATATTACACCAACATTTTGGTTAGTTTCGAAACACACACAAGCACAACTACATTTTAATAATGTGATTTTCAGTTATTTACCAGCTTTTTTTTAATTATATATTTGTTAAATATTGAGGAAAAGTTAGCCCAAGCTCGCTCAGCTCGAACAAAAAGATACACACCCAAAAGCAATGAAACGTGAAGTTGGGTGCGTGTCGCAACGATAATGTTATCGATTATATTTACAAATTATCGATTTATTGCGTGTGTTTTTATTTTGGTGCATGACTCCCTGGATACAGAACATTGGTGAAATGACTGCTAAAGACGAATGGTCGGCGGAGGAGGAGTTGCAGCTCTTTCACGCCATGGAGGGACTACGTCCCGTAGGCATAAATAAACATTTTTACATGTCCTGCATTTCTGAACGCCTCTCAAAATCGTTGAACCGGGAAATGCCGAGTGACTTGATCTGGAAACATTTGGGCACCATGTATAAACTCAAGGAACTAGACAATCTCGAGTGTTTACCATTTCCTAATGAGGAACGAGAGTTTAGTTTGCCTGACCAAGATTACGCGGCTTTCGTGAGCAAAAAAACAAGTGCGGCACAAGTTAATGACGAATCTACAGAAACACAGCCTCCGGCGACAGCAACTGTGGTTGCTACGACAAATGAAAGCAGCAGTAAAGGTAAAATATTCAACACACATATATATAGTTTAATATATTTATATGTGTTTTCTACTTCAGGCTCAAAGTTTGCTATGGTACATGCTAATGCGAGCAAGGAGACCGAAAAGAAGGCCTCGGCTAAAGCATTGGATTTGCCAAAAAGACCTGCAAAACGTACACGTGGGTCCATGTCGAATGAATCTATTAGTCCCTCCACCACACCACCACCAATGCAAAGCAACAAGCGTCGGCGTATTTAAATGGAATTGTTAAAATTATTTCAACGGTTTAATAACGAATCGTTTTTATTAGTTGTAGTTAAACCATGACCAAAACTTGGATTTATAATGTAAAAACATAAACATTAGCAATCGAAATCACTATCGCTAGATTCTGTTTTATTTGGTTCGTCCTGGATTTCAGTTGCGGATTTCATGGAATCCAGTAATGATTTTAACAAGCGCTTGTTGAGATGATCCGTTTGGGTTAGCTCACGAGTTGGCTGGGTTTGGTGTTGATCGTCCGCTTCTGTTGGAGGCACAGGTGGTGTGTTTACTGTCATGGCTCCAATATTTTCCAAAACAGGCATTATATTATAAAAAACCGCTTTTTAAGTGCTGGTTTTCAGCTGCTTTGAGTATTTTTATCTATTTCTTTGCCGATGACACAGCTGCTAGGGCTGCAGTAAATTTCACATAACTTCAATTTATCGAACTGAGCTTGTTGCAGCCCTAGTAAAAGCACTTTAACGCAAGCGTCGTATTTTTTTCGCTTAGCGCCCGATTTCAATTTGAGTGATAAAATAAATAAATAATGTACGTGCCGGAAACGGAAGATATGTTGCCCAGGGCAGCTCCCAAGCCCTGTGCACCGGTTCCGCTGGGACATAGTGATGAGATTATAAAGCCAACAGTCCCGGAAGTTTCAATATTATTTGGCCAACCGCCACAACAGCAACAACAACAACAACCGCAGCCACACCAACAGCATCAGCAGCAGTCTGCGCCGCCACAACCAGCTGTAAGCAGCTTTGCCTCTTGGAAGAAGCAACTACTGCCTCGGGTCAATTTCTCACCAGTGCTTACCACAGAGCTTGGTCCATCATCTCCACCCATCACTTCCTCTGCAGGAATAAGCTCTTCCGCCGGCTGCAGTGAATATAATTATCTTCCACGAACTCACGTCTACGATGTCGATCGCGTTACGCCGGCGCAACCCTTGAACGTTAATTATGCAGTGAATGTGCCATCTCCTTATACAAGAGAAACATTTCCCACAGATGTATTAGTTTCAGCTCCGCGCTTGCCACATCCTTCAACCCAAGCCCAATCCCATTGTCAACCGCAACCAACTACTGCCACACACGATGTGCTGACGATCTGTGCTGGCACTCAAACAGATCCAGAAAGTAATTCATCAAGGAGAGACTCCACTGCCAGTTTCTCCGAGATAAGTAATTTGGCCAATAAAAACGACGTGAGAGAGATTCTGGCTCAACTAGAGATTATGCGACAAGAGCAGCAATACTTAAGACGCTTATGTGAATCTCTTACTCAGCAGCAGCAGCAGCAAAAAACAAGCTCAAAGACTTACAAAGAGACGTCCTCTCAGTGCGAGATTATACCCATGAAATGTGAGTACTTATCAGCTCTCAATTTTCTCTCTCTAATAGTCTATAAATGAATACTTTTATAGGCAATGCAGCAGTTAAGCGAACGACGCCGATCGTGCATGACTATATAGTGGAAGAGGATGAACGTGGCACGCCATATGAGATGCCAGCCAGAGCACTGCCTCAATACCAATCCC
The DNA here is from genome assembly GCA_018903735.1 of Drosophila cardini. Classification (NCBI taxonomy): domain Eukaryota; kingdom Metazoa; phylum Arthropoda; class Insecta; order Diptera; family Drosophilidae; genus Drosophila; species Drosophila cardini. The sequence goes on along the minus strand of JAEIGM010000001.1, from coordinate 9,834,480 downwards.
CCCGATCTGCACCACCAATGGCACAGTCCACTGGCTATCGGCCGAATACTCCACAGGGAAAGCAACCTGTTGCTCTGCAGTCGCCGGCAACCAATAGTCCTGCAATTGGACCTATGTTAACCAAACCAAGCACGGAAAAGAGCTTGGTAATGAATGAACTTGCTCGCAAATATTTGCCCCAAAAGCAAATCAATGAACTGATGGAGGAAATGCGAATATCGCCGACAACGACTACAGCGACTGCTGACAATGTCCCCGCTGCCAACCCGGCCGTCAATACAACTCCACTGCGACAGATTGATAACTTCCATCAGAGTCCGAGCAATATATCGAATGCTTCCTACGTATATTTAAAGAAATATCGTTTGTTGCCCGAACAACGATTGCCCTACGATCATCATGCGGATATGATGAAGCTGCACAACAAATTGCAATCGTCGGATTCACCTGTACCGTCATCGCCCCAAGGTCGCGAGCCAATGCTCGATTTGGATAATATACGTAATCAGCCAAAGTTAATTTAGGCAAGATTCATGGATTACCATCTTTATATATATTTATCTGGAAGATTACATACAATTGTTAAACAAATAGAAACGCAATTTTGATTTAGACACACAATATTTTGTATAGAATTCGTTTCATGTTCCCATTCTTAACGCAATACCAATTGCAACTCCGAAGCGGATTGCAGCAAGACCTTCAGGCCTTGCATGAAACCAGCACATTGAGCAAAGTCCGTGCCAAATGCAATGCGTGTGTGCACCTCCAGGGCATTGGCATAGTCGGCTATTTGAATGTACTGCACAATTTGATTAAGATGCTGCACGGTTGTGGCTGTGAGCTGCAAGGGAAATGTCAAGATTTAAGTTATTGGAGACTAAGTTGGTGCTAACTATTAGCTTACCCTGCCATCGCGCAGACAATCATATAGATTTTCCAAGCGTTTCACAACGTCCACGAATTTTCGCTTAGTGCGCTGCAAGAAACGATAGTAAATTAAAGAACATCGTGAATGAAAGAAGTACAAACTCTTACTGGATCATTAGTGGCGCTTAGGCATTGGTTTTTCAACTCCTCAAGCACCGTTTGCAAGTAAATGTATTCCTCGGGTAGTGGAGGCTTTTCCTTGGGTGGTTCCGGCTGTCGCTGCTCTTGAATTGGTGCTGGCTGCTCAGTATATCCGAAGGATTGCTGTGGCTGCTGCTGACCCGGCCAGTATTGCTGCTGTTGATTGGGCACCGCCGATGTTTGGAAATTCATCTGCTGCTGAGGTTGTTGTGGTGCTGAATAGGCCTGTGGATTATTGTTGGCCGTAGGATTGTAGAAACCACTGTTACCCGGCGGTGGAGCATTCTGCTAAATGAATATGAAGGTAATTGAAATGGTTTTGATATTTGTAATGCAATTCTTACCTGATATTGATTGGGATCCATGTAGCTGTTTTGATTTTGATTCGGATCAACGCCATACAAAGGATGTAATATTGGTGCGGCATTTGGTTCTGCCGTAGGTCTTGGTTTCGGCTGAAGGAAAGCAAAAAATAATTTTATACTTATAGAGTATTAAAAGTTGATCAATTCTTACCACTCGAGTGGACTTCAGTGCTGGCGGATCATTCCAGCCGGGTGGTGGTGTCGGATTACGCTGTATGTTCTGCACTAGAGTTGGCGGTGCAGCCGCCACTGGCATGGTATCGATGGGTGCTACACCCGGTAAATAGTTGCCTTGTGAAGTGGCCATGAATGGACTCGGATTGAATGGCTGGGCACTTGCCAGAGGATTAGTATTGAATGCATTGGTGCTGTATGTTTGTGGCACACTGGCTGGCTGGATTGGAGCCATTGCGCCAGCGAATGGAACTGCTGCTGGGGCTGGAACTGGATTGTATGGCATGCCATATGAACTGGTTGGTGCTGCCACAGATGGATCCAGTACGTATTTGGACCGCGAATGCAGTCCAGATCCAGCAGTTGTAGCTGCTGCAGGAGGTGCTCCACCTGCGGAACTGGCATTGCTCGAGGGTCGCGGAGGATGGGAAAGTGGTTCGGCTTTCATTTGTGGAGGATTGTAAATTTGTGTTGGTGGCTGAGCTGGCTGGAATGAAGCTGTCGCCAATGGCACTGATGGAGGTGCTGCTGCTGGCGGTGGTTGTTGCTGCCAGCCTCCGTTTGTCGGAGCATTGTATTGATTCTGTGGCTGCCCAAACATCAAGGGATTTGCGGGCTTTGAGAAGGAGCCACGCGGTTCACGTTGCCGCATATAATTCATAGGATTTGCAGCTGCAGTGGCTGCGGCAGATGGCTGTATATGATCTACATTAACAGCGTTGCTGATTCGTTCACGTAGTGCATTCAAATCTTCACTTTCCGCATTGGCTTGGCTCAAGGTGGTTATATACTGCAGAGCTGCGGACAGTGCACCCTGGGATGCAAGAAGTCCACTATATTCAGATATGAATCCGGCAAAGCGTCCAGCCAGATCGACAGCAATTCCTTGCTGTTCCAAGGACTTAGTCAGCAGCATCACCACCTCGGCCAACTCCTGCAACTCACTCGTATTGAGCTTATAGTTCTGATTCTGTTGCTCCAGCTGCTTCAACTGATACCAGGCGCTCACAAGCTTATCGATGCTACCAGCACAGATGTAGCACAACATGGCATTCCTGGTAAACTCAATGCTTGAGGTGCACTCATTCAACAAGCGATCTCCAAGCCTCTCGCAGATGTCAACCACCTTCCGCTCGCTGTGCTTGAGGGCAGCTACAAGTGCCTCCTTCCAGGAGTCCACGGTGCAGCGGTTTACAAAGTCAAGCCAGTCCCGAGATACCAAAGCCGAGATGACATTGGACAGTTCGTTCTTCTGCTGCAGCAAATAGCGAGTCTGTGTACGCGTGAGAGTCTCAATTCCTGCTGTCGATGCTATAATCAATGCCTCCGGTATGCGCTGAGCCTCCAGACACAGTTCAACGGCAGCTTCGATGTTACCGGTAAGTATGGCCTCCGTAATTAAGCTGTCCGTGTCTTTAAATCAAAAGAAAATTCAACAAATTATCAATCTACCGTATAGGAATACAAATTCTAACTTACTATCTCCACTTGGGATCTTAAACTGCATTCGTGGGGCAGCTGGAAAGTCGTTGATTGTTGAGCCGTCAAATGCGGTCTTATTTTCGGCAGTTTGCTAAATTTAACAGAAAGTATATTGATTAAAATCGACCGTAAGCAATTGATTTGAATTTAATTGCCCCTGGATGTCAATAGCTTAATGAGTTCCAATTTCTTACCGAATTATCGGTGCTAGAATTAGTGCTTTGATCGCATTCAACCTCCGAGGAGTCGCTCTACTCGGACCACAAAGCACCCAAATGTTTGGCAAGCATGAGAAATTGTTATCAGAGAAATATACAAGGAAAGATGAACGAACGAACATACAAACTAATGTAACAAACAAACAATTGATAATGTGCTCAGTTATGTGATACTCTTTGCTTCTTGGAGAGATAAGAATCGAACAGAACTAAACGGAAACTGAACTCACATGTGTAAGAGTTGATATACGGGTCGTAAGTGTATCTACGTCCGATTGTGAGTTGCTTTCCGGCTCTTTGATGAACTTTGTGAATTTACCATCGATATCTTCTTTGTTATAGCCTGGAAGGGAATTTTTAATTAGACATTTAATATTTTAAATGAATAGTTTTGTTTACCTAAGAGATTGAGCATTTCTTCTTTGGGATTTAGTTCAAAGTTCGCCTTGATGAAATACCAAATATAACGACCATGTTGATCCGTTGATTTGTCAGCTCTTTGGCGGCAGTATTCCGAGTAGTTGGCTTCTGCCAACGACAGTTCCAAGGCATTGGCTCGCTCCACAAGACCTGGTTCGGTGGTCAACTGTTCCACCTTCACCGTTTTCGAATTGCCATTGAAACTCACCAATTTACCGCCAAACTGTTGATGAAATTCCGTTCATAACTTTATAATTAAACTAATAAACTGCTACTTACACCAAAGGCCACACCGCATGGACGCTTCATCCACTTGGGAGCGTGGGTCAAATCGTGATAGATAACTTGAGTAGCCTGCTGGGGCACAGGAGCTTGAGCAAATTGATCCATGCCCGGAAAGGAATCGGCTATCTTTTCTGATGTTTGCACCAAATGATGGGTGCCACCATTTAGGGAATAGATGGAAACAGCTCCCTCCAAGCTGGCGCTGGCAATCAACGCTGGATTGCGTGGACAGAATTGCACATCGGAATACCATGAGGCTGTTGTAGCCACCTCCGATAGGATTTCACCTTCGGGTATTTTGGTATTTGGGTTCCAGCAATAGATGCGATTATCCTTCCCACAGGATACCATTAAATCAGTGTCTTGCAAGCACCAAGACATGCCAAGTACTCCACGATCATGAATCTGATAAGTTTTTGCCGGTGCGGTGGCATATCGCAAATCCCACAGCTGAACCACTGGTGCCTGATCGTCTTCGGAGGCCAACCAAACTTGAGTCGCCACCTCAGGATGCCATTCAATGGCATGCCATCTCACTCGAGACTGAGTGTCCGATAGCTTGATAATCTGTTGACTCTTGCGCAAATCCCAGATGACACAACGGGTGCTGAACACAGAGGCCAAGATGTGCTGGACTTGCCGGTTCCAAGCCACGTTCTTAACATCCTCAAGCGGTTGAGTTTTCGCTCCAGGGTTGAGAGGGCTTACTGGGTTGTTAAGATCCCAAATGTAGATCTCTGACTCCGAAGCACAGGAAGCCAGCAAGTTGTTTAGAAATGGGTTAAAGTCCAAGCCGGTAACTGCGCCGGTATGCTTATTCTGCCTGGCCAGTAGCGACTCCTCATTAGCCAACATCTTGGCTGCGGAATAGACATTGATGTGCCCCGCTTCACATCCTCCAACAATCAAACCATTCGGATGCGTTCCATTCACACCAATAGGGCTCCAAATTACCTTCTGAAATCTGTGGAAAACATTGTCACTTGGTCATAATGATCATATACAAAAATAATGATGATCAACTCACTTATACTCGCTCGGCACGCTGGCCTTCAGCTCCAAATCGTAGCTGGCATCGCCAATGCTCGGAGAGTATATTTCCAATGTCGCATTTGTATTCGAATCAAATTGCTGAGCAGCTGTGCCGGCGGCCAGTAAAATTTGTTGTTGCTGAGCTGGCGACCAAGCAATGTTCACAGTCTTCTGAAGCTCTTTGATTTTCATTTTGAGAGCCTTCACTGCAATCTGTAAAATATATTTCTTGTATATTAAATGTTCTCTGGTTGTTCCAATGAGTACTGGATTTTAAATGAATTGGTGTCACGTCCAATTGGAGCGCGCCCCGTCATCACTTTTTTTCGGCCGCAATAACATTGGCGTGGCCATACAACTGTCTCATGAAATATTGTGTCTCGGCGTGAAATTGTTACTAAAAATCACTTACACGCAATTAATTTCCGATAATTGCTTCAATAATTTTTTAAAATCAATGAATTTAAATATAAATATATTTTTATCAATCTTTTTTAAGAACTAGAAGCTGTGGCACAATCGATGGTTCGATAGTACCATCGATATATATCACTTGGTGGATTTATTTAACCGATACATCGTTTGCTTCTTATATCGATGTATACCAAATATCAGTGCTGTAAGCGGCGTTAGGACAAACAGCTGTTTGAGAGCCAAAGTGAGGGTGAATTTACTGCACAGTGAATTTACTGCATTTGCTTTATTAAGTAAAATAAATAATTTCACGTATTGGTATAATTCTAAGTATGCGTGTATGTGTGCTAGATATTTATAATATGCTTGACCACTTATTTAGCGCTCGTAATGGCCGCTACTCGCTGTTCAACTTTAGCCACTTTGCTGTTAATGGTTTCCAGGTTTTGAGCAAATGTCTCCTGCACGGAATGAAGCAGTTCTTTGTTGTTTACCAAGCTGGTGGTAATAGTGCCCTGTTTTTGTTCAATTTCTGCAATGATCTTGGCAAAATTGTTGGCTGAAAGAGAAAATTCGGAATTAGGGAGGATATAACCACGATAAATAATAATAATTACCATATTTATGCAAAGATTCCAAGGCTTGCATACGTTCGATCACATGAGGAAGTATTTCCACAACAGGTTCAGTGCGTTTTGCTATATCGTAAAGTTCCGAAATCTTTTGGTCACGCTTCGCGTCTTGTGCACTGCCACTGGACTTCTCTTGCACGGCGTCCATTTTTCCGGCCAAAGTAGATAAACGCTGCTCAATGGCATCCAATTTATCCGGTTGCAATAAGGCAGCTTTTGTGCTCAAATGCCTGACAGCTTCGAGGACATTGCTAGTGTTTGTCACGGCCGTCAACCGGCTTAGCTTTTCGGGCTGCGCTCCAACCGCCTTTTCCAACTGATGTAAACGCTGCTCCAGGCTCGCAACACGAGCAGTGGACGCCAAATCTGTACCTGGTGTTGGCAAGGCCGTGAGAACACCAGACTGCTTAAATTCCTCGACCTGGGCTACCAGAGCTTTCACCTGCTTATCATTGGGCACTTGCTCTTTGCCTAATACCTGTTCCAACTTTAAAGTATCCAACACTCGCTTTGCAGTACTTATCACAGTAGCAACAGCATCGTAGGATTGCTTCTCTTCATCGGCGATTTTACGATCTACTTGCAATGCGGCAACTTCATTAAGCAGCTCGTTCATCTCTATCTGCAGGCGTTGGCACTTTTGCACTGGAGTCTCTTTTTCTCCTTGGCCAACCAACTCATATTCGCCGCCGCGTACATCGTATCCACGGTTCAAGCGACGTCCAATTCTATCCGTGAAGTCCACGGTGCCTTCAAGAGTTGCGTTATTGAAGCGTTTGTGAGCTGCGCTTGTGGAAATGTGCATTCGCTCAATAGCCTCGTTTTCCGGCTCTTCTTCATAGTAATCCGACGTGTCAATCTCTGGGTCGTCTGGAGTTTCATACACATCCGGTTGGTCATAAGCCTGCAATTTTAATATATATAAACATATACATATGTATACATGTGTAACTTTGCAAGATCCAACTTTCAGCTGAAGATTAGGAGTGATACTTACAATACCGGGAAGGTTCTGAAATTTTGGATCTGCCATTTTGGTGGGCACTGCGAATTGATTGTTTTGAATGCGTTTCGAATTAACTTAGCCGATTAGCTAATTGGTAGAAACTTGCAAAAAACTTTTTTGCAAACAAAATCGGACAGCAAAGCTAAAAACTGATGTCATAGAAAATAAAGTGTGACCAATGATGCGATGGAAATATGCCATAAAATACTAACAATCAGCTGTGCAGAAAAATATACTAAGCTGCAGATTGCTCGACTTACGGTTGACTTTGATCATACCCCAAACGGTTAATTAAACGGTTTATTTAACTTGCGCGTTTTATTGCCAAAAACCGTATTTAAATATGCAAAATGGTTAACGGTTAGTTCGTTTAAATAATACTACCATTACGTTAGGGAAACGGTAATTTACGAACTTCAAAATACGGCCGCACTGATTAATAGTTAACTTTAATAGTGGGAGGTTGTTTTGGGTAGCATTTGGTGTGCAACTAAATAAGGACTTAAACTATTAGTTATACTAGCGAAACCATGTCATCCTTGGATTATTGCTTATACAGCTATGGTGAACTGCCCTTAGAGGTAAGTTGCCTAATGATAGGTCTGCGCTCGTGACCCACAAGTCAGCTGACAAATAAATTAAATTCGATTCATTCACACAGATTGTTCTACATATATACAAATACTTGGGCTACACCGATTTACTGGCAGCTGGTGCCACCTGTCATCGCTGGCGGAATGCTTTATATCACACCGAATTTATTGCACGGACCCGTGTGCGTTTTACAAAATGTGTCCTTTCGGATCAGCACAGCCCTGCGATTGATTTGCTTAAATGCGAACGGAACTTTCGTCACTTCGTATTCGAGGATGTTACGTTGGGACAAGTGCACAAACTGATGACATTTATTGGACAATCGGCTCATTCCCTGGACTTGGACAATGTGGACTTGAATGACAAACAATTTTATGGCATTTTACGATTGCTACCGCATCTGCAATCCCTCTCAGTCACCCGCTGTTTACCACTGTTCATGTCCGCCACGTTCTTAGATTCAAACTCTTGTGATTTGGGTGAAATATCGGCACATTTGGCCGGCATTCGTGAGCTGACAATATCTCAGAACAGATATCTCACCGATGCCATATTGGTTCGCCTTACTGCTCTCATGCCCAATCTCGAGCTGCTCAATATGTCTGGTTGCCAGATATCATTTCACAATGCTATCCATCGACGCTTTTATCCCCATGAACCTAGTGCCCCCAGTGAATCTGTGCTGACTTTCAAGTACATTTTATCCGTCATCGATAAGCAGCGAAAAATCCTGCGAGCTCTTGACTTTAGTCACACAATTATTGGACATTCGCTGATGGCCCTTTGTGATCTGAGCAGGACGGATGATAATGGTCAGACTGGCTTGCAACTGGAGCGTCTTCATCTAGCCGGTTGCAGGCAGCTGAATGTGGCTACCATTAAGGGTTTCCTCTTTACTCAACCACAGTTAAGTGTTCTGGATTTGTCGGGAACTGTATGTCTGAACGATAACTGCCTGGAAACTATTGTGGGCTCAAATCCTCAACTGCGTGACTTAAAGATCAACGCTTGTGCAGGCATTACGAATGAGGGAGCAGCTCTCTTGAGGCATTTACCAAAGCTGCAGCACTTGGACATTTCGAACTGTGATGGCATCAATAGTACTGGCATAATCGAGGGTGTGGCACGTGAGGAGAATAATGTGCTGCTTGAACTGAACGTTTCATATCTGACCATATGTGAGGAGGCCATAAAGGCAATTGCTAAAAATCTTTGTGCCTTGCGTGCGCTACACTTGAACCATTGTGTTAATGGTGTCACAGATGACGTGATGCAGCTCATCATCAGTCGGCTGTGTTGGCTCCGTGAGCTTTCTCTCGAGAGTTGCTGTCGTGTAAGTATTGAAATAACTTATTTGATTCATTTTAATCAACTGGTTCCTATCCACAGTTAACTGATGCAGCACTTACGGGTCTTAATGTGTCCAAGTTGCAGCTGAATCGCACATCTTCTACTGGCGAAATATATCCACCGCCAGATAGCTTCACTGGCTCCCTCCAGTCTATAAAAATCTCATTGCGCAGCAAGGCAGAGGAGGAAATTGTTCGGGATGCAAAGCGCAAGGAGGCAATGATTGCAGCTTATGAAATGAACCTCATTGCCGACGATTTCGATGGACACAATATTCAGGCTCTACGTGGTCTGCGTTCTCTTAATCTGCGTGGCTGCAACAAGATCAGCGATGTCTCCTTAAAATACGGTTTAAAACACATTGAGTTGACTAAGCTGCTGTTGTCCAACTGCCAACAGATCTCGTTATTGGGCATGCAGGCTCTGGTTAACAATTGTCCATCCATTGAGATTCTTGATCTATCCGATTGCTATAACATCAACGATCAGGGCATTAAGATTCTCACGGAAAAGCTGCAACGTTTGCGCTCCTTGGACATCAGCGGCTGTAGCCAATTGACCGACCACAGCATTGATGCGATCATTGTTAATTGCCAATGCCTTCAGACGTTATCCATTTATCGCTGTCGTCGTATGTACACAGACATTGAGGATCGGGTGGCAGGAGTGCGTACACTCCGCAATCTCTACATGGACAACATCAATAGCATTGACAATGCCGAAATCTTCCGACTGAGGAAACGTCTTGATTGCTGATATATTGCTGCTATTTTTGTTGTATTTGTGCTATATTATTTTCAACTGTACAATTTTCGCTAGTCAAACAAGAAGCCCAAGTGTATATATATGATATATATAAATTTGAAATAGTTGCAAACCCATCAATGTCCAGTTTAGACAAATTTATATAGTTTTTAAGCTAAACCAAATTTACTAAGTAGCTGTGAAACAGAAACATTAGTTTAAAATCTAAGTGTTTTGTGCGTGTCTCGAGTTATATATATATATATTTTTAAATGTTAATATTTATTGTTATTTATGTGTGCTTTTTTAACAAATTATATACTATTATATATACTTCTATAATTAATAATAAAAAGAGACTGTTGCGTTTGCCTTCGGTAAAAATGAATCGATTTATTTAGAGTTTGAGTTAAGAACATTGTGTTTTATGTTTTTGTTATTGTTATTGTTTTTATACATGCTAGAATCGTCATCGTCATATTGGAAAAGGTCCATCATATATAATTATGTAAAATAGATTTGTGTACTTAAGTATAGTTGTTGTTTTTTGTTGGTTTCTTTGTTTATATTATAGACTAGGAAATTAATCCAAACATTTAGTATGTATTAACCATATTAGAAGTGTTTTCAATGGCATACAATTTAAAGTATTCGCCTGGCTAATAAAATAAATAAAAGAGAAGATAATTTAACTATCCACCTCCACCGCCGCCAGAGAGTTCGTCCTCATATTGCTTGCGGAAGCAGTCACCCACCGGGAAGAAGTCCCAGCTACGCTGCTGGTACATATTCCAAACGTATGTCTCCTGACCGGTGTACTCCGTATCCGGTTTATTAATCAAATGCATCAGGAAGAACATGTAATTGGCCAGATTGTGCTCCTTCTGGACATGCGTGTCGAAGCCATGCGGCACTATATCAAAGAAGTCTTTGCCCATGCCGCATATAAAGCAATTGGACTCCATATTATCCTTGACCGACTCCAATTGATCACGCAGCTCACCGAATGCGTCAATGATCAAACCCTGGATGATGGCCAACAAGATGACAATAACAAAGAAGAAGAACGTGATGTCAAAGATAATGCGATAGACCTCATAGTCATCGCCATCCGGATCACCGATCTCATCACCAATACCGCCACCCGCTCGTACACCCTTGTATAAATGGAATACGAAACAGGTTAACATGTCGTGACACTTCTTGTCCACCTCCTCGTCCTCCTCTTGTATGTAGAATTTGCGGAAGAAGTTGAAGGCAATCACCGTATAGATGTATACAATAATCGTGAGCAGCATCACCGTCAGCACCAACTGTTTGCCATTGTGGGTGACAGACTGCAGGATCGTGCGCAATGTCTTGAATCCGACGGCGACATCAAGCAAATGGGCCGCAAAGAAGAAGTTATTGAAGTTACCCATGACCGAGAAGCTGAAGTACCACAGGGAGTAGAGGAAGGCATTGTCTGTGAAGGTGACGCCCGCCTTCCATACCTGATAGCGCCAATCAATGTTCATGATGTACTTGAAGATACCCGTCTCCTCGCTCTCCTGTGCCGCGAATGCGCTCTTCTCCATGCCCAGCAGATTGGAGATGGAATCGAAGTCGTAGGTTTCGCTGTACTTTTGGCGCACCTTCTTCTTAACGAACTTGTCCCAATAGTTGACCGGGAAACTCTTTGCCGATATGACCAGTTTATCCCAATGTGATTTGAAATCATCGTCCTCCGGCTGCTCTGCAATGAAGAGACCATCGAACTCCAGACGACGTGCGATCTCCTTTTCCCTCTTGAAGATAGCCAATGGAACCTTCAGGTGATAGTAAGCAATCAACATGGCCAGAGATACAAGTGAGTGAAGCAGGGCGGCGATGCGTAGCACGTGTTCCATATAGAAGAAATCCTCGTCGACATGAACCAGTTCGGGTATATCATCGTCCTCGAAATCCCCATCGCCAGAGCCACCATCACCGGAGCCACCAAGACCAGAGCCAGCCAGATCGGGACCACCACCTGATCCCGAGCCCAAAATTAGTTCCTCCTCGCCCGAACCCTCCGATTCTTCGGTAAACGATGTCACCTTATAGAAGAGCAGCATAAAGTTAATGCTGAAGGCCAAAACCAAGGCAACATATTTGAGATTATAGAAGTTTCTGGCCAAGAAGCTGACGGCACGATGTGTGTACTGGGAGAAGTCGATCTGGTGGACGGCTGGTGTTTCCTGTGGAGCTGCCGATGACTTCTTAGCCTCTGCCTCGATGGAGGCCATGGCCGCTTCTTGGGCTTTTTGGGCCTCCTGACGCTCCTGAGCAGCCTTCTTTGCCGCCTCGCCACCAAGCAGATCCACTATCGAAATGGGCTCCTGGTGAGGTTCACCCTCAATTAGTTCACCTGTAGCAGTTGCACCATCTTCTGGACTAGACTCTCCACCTTCCTCAACTGATGAATTCGCTGGGGATTCATGCACCACAACCTTATACATTCCGTTATCCTCCTTATTGATATCCAAACCAAATGCCTGAACCGTACCAGGTGGTTCCTCCAACGGTAACGGCGGCAGTGCTCTTCCAAACGTTTCTTCTTCTACAACGGGCTCCATATCTTCCTGCTCCGGAGCTGGACCACGCATCAAATTCAATAGAATGCCAAAGATATAGCGTACCACACAGAAGTGGGCGTATCCAGTGTAATAGAACATATAGAAGATAATCTTGAAAAATCCAACAATGAGTTCCGGGATCGATTTGGTTTGCATGACGCCAATTTGATGTTTGATATTCGATGGACTCAGCATATGGACACCGAATTTCAAGCCTTCCTTCACAGCGGTTATGGTTCGTCGAATGGGATCTCGAGCAGCACGCTCCTCCTCCTCCTCGCTCATGTAGGAACTGTAGGCAGTGTCGCGTTTAACATTACCGCCACCATCATCGGTGGCCATCAGGCCAGAGGCATGGGTCATTTCAAAGATGGCATCCTCACAGAAATTAACAAACGCTTCAAGCTTCTCCTTGTCGCCACCTTCGGTGACAATGGAATAGAAGAAGGCACGTTTGGATTCACGAATCTGTGGCTTCTCCCATTGCTCTATATTTGAGTCCTTGATCTCAAAGTAGACACGTTCAATGCGTTTCGAGCTACCCAATATTTCGATGCGTCCCAAGAACGGCTCAAAGTAATTCAAAACGGAGCCAGCTGTCTCCAAGAATCTGGCCAAACGTGGCTCATTGGGCATGTGTTCGCTGAGATTTGTGAGCAGCACAGCCAGGTTGAAACCAATCTCCTTTGATGGCTCATGGAAGCGCTCAACGAAGGCTCTGTAATCGATTTTTCCCTCGTGATTGCGTTCGCAACAAGCCAAAAGGAAATCCATTTCTTCCCTGTAAAGAAGACACAGCAAATGGGATTAGGGATAACCATTGCTTACTTCTTCTACTTACGGTGTGTAGTTCTTGGACTGCTCCATTTTCTCGCGGAACTCCTTAGGTATGACCCAGCCCTCGTTCTTCATATCAATCTCATGGAAACTGGGCGACTCAATGAGATCAGCCAGCTTGAGGAACATGTCGAAATATTTAAGAATCAATTCCACATTGCCGGCTGATTCCACAAGGGTGTCCACCATCTGCTTGCCAATGGTGCCTAGGGGATAGAAGAAATAGTAAGCCAACTAATCTTTTAGTGGTTGTCTTGTCATACCATTAACAACATTGCCTTCCAGCATGGACAACATCATGGTGATCATATCCTTTTGCAGATTGAGCAACTCCTTCAGCAGATCCACTTGGCTCGAATGCTTTGATAGCTTGTCCTGCATGTGAGAAAAGAGAAACAGAAAACCACCGACAGCATCCCATAATCTGGAATGGGCCAAGGCTTGCTGATTCAAAGTACATGGACCCTGGATGACCTCAGTGAGTGTGTTGAAAACTTGACTTGCCACACCGATGGCCTTAAAGAAGTTCGCCTTGCCGGCTGGATCAATGATTTCCTTGCTTGAGTAATGCCAATAGAAGTCCATAATCGATTCCTGAAGACGCAATAGATAATCCACAGTGCAAATGACCACATTCACGGTGGTGGTGTTTCCTGCCTGAGTACGCAAATAGTTCTGCCATTCTAGAGAGAGGAATAGGATTGGTTCAAGAGAACTGCATGTATATAGAGTATGTGTGCTTACCCAGATTGTGTCCCTCACAGGTGAGCTGGATGAACCGGAAGAGGGCACACGTAAACTCGGCATCATGCATGTTCTTCTCACCCGCAGCGCCCTCGGAGCCGACACCAAGACCTGCACCCGCACTTGGAATATACTCTTTGTTGTGTTGTTGCAATATTTTTGGTTGTTTGGGTATTGGTTTTGAACAACGATAGCGGGAAGGAATCATGTGTATACATACAGGCATATATACGGGATTTATGGTGATGGGCATGCGAGGTGGATTGGGAAAGTAGTTGGAAAGGAAAAACAAAATCAATAGAAATACTTGATGATGATGGTGCCACACAAAAGTATATATAACAACCCATAATCATAATCATAATAATAATACGTTAAAAAGCCAGCAAATTATAAGCAGGATATCACATCTACTTAGGACTAATTGTTCCGCTCTTACCCTCGGCCTTTGTGTTACGCTCAAAGGCATCCAGATCGAGGACACTGCACGAGTTCATCAGACCCGCTATCGAGGTAAAGAATCCCACGTCCTTCTTCTCCTTCAGATGATTCAACATACCCATTTGGATGTCAATGTTACCGCCGCGTAATATGGCGATGCCTAAATTGAGTGTCGTCATGACCATCTCCGAAGGTATACCTTTGGAGGCGGAAATGTGCAACAGCACCATTTCGGCAACGCCACGATTCGAGAGACGAGCTTGATGGAACAGCAGCTTCTGTTTCTCCATTTCTTGTTCCTGTGCAAATTAAAAAAGTTTCTACTTAGAATTTTCATTTCTTATTTTACAAGGCGGCAAAACTGCAAACAAACGTATCGTTTGAAGCTTGGCAGCTTTGCAGCCCTGGCTTTCGATTGTTAGTTGTGACAGTTATCGATAACTTGTTACTGTTCATAGTTACCATTAATCGTGACATTCGGCACTTAAATTCAATAAATTGATTGTTTTGTTAGCACAATGGATTAAGGATTGGTTAATTGATTGATTGTTCGTTTGTTGAGTGATCAATCTGCGTTTTGCTTACATGAATACTTGTGCCTTCGCCCTCTTCGCCTCCTTCACCGCCCTCGCCATCTTCGCCGCCTTCTTCCTCTTCTTCGCCACAAGATTTGGCCGCAATTTGGGCATACGACATGTACAATAGATCTTCCTGAAGTGCACCGCTGCGTTCGGTCATGGCACCGCGACAGAATGTTGTTACCAATTGTGTCAATGGATCTGGTTTACCATCCGTTTCCTCCTCATCCTTCTTGGACTTTTCGGACTCTTCGAACGTTTGTGTCAGATCCTCGATCATCACCTCCTGGCCCACGTTCTCCTCCTGCAGCCATTGTTCGTAGTAGGTGCGTGCAAAGATGTTGCAAGCACGATGTCTATCAAGAAATATATCAGTATGATTAGTACCAATATCGGAGTCAAATTGGCTTGTCATGCTTTTAGTTTTGAGGTTATGTTTTCGAAAAACAAGAGGATTTTCGGATCGCCGAAAACTTGGAATAATCCTTGCAGATTTTAAGTTCATGTAAGTACAATTTACATAAATTAAGAAAGAAAATCAATGCTGCAAGCTTATGGTTGGGTATAATTGATATTTTTTAAAATAATTATTTTTGAAATCAGCGTGTAATGTATATTAGATATTAGTAATTCACATGACTACCACCTGCTCAAACGATATAGATGCTTGGCGCGTAAGCTTGATATAACTGCCTGGCGTCGAGCGACCGAAATTTTGGAACTCCAACGTTTTGTTTTGTTCTTGGCGCCGGTTGCCTAGATTGGATCGTATATGACATGGCATAGCGAGAGAGCATAAAAATATATATATATATGTATGTTATATAGAATATACACAGCGCATGGGTTAAGGTCACAGCAGAGTGGTATTGCGTTTAGTACAAGTTTAGTAAAAATCAGTTTAATGATGAGGTAAGAAATACAAAAAATATAATAAAATCAGTGCCAGTTTCATAACAAAAAAAAAAAAAACATAGAGTTCTCTAGAGTTTTAGTATCGAGCGATAGCAAGGGTGTGTCTAAAAATTCCAATAGATTCGATGATAATACATATAGTATACGTATACGTAGGTATTAACCTGGGTAGAGAATGTAGCGATGTCTGACGGAAACATGCGATAACAGCACGCTTCCTCTGGATCGATACAACGCTTCTGTAGACATTTTTGCTCTGCTGTTGTGGATGGTCGATCTGTAATTGTTTTGTTCACGTTTTCAGTATTATATCGGGTTGAAAATTATTTGGTTGGTTTTATGACAGTTTGACAGTTTGACGTTTCAAAGTTGTGGGTCCGCAGATATAGAAAATGTGCAGATAGTTTTGAAATCAAATGTAATCGGAAAGAATTATATCATATGAAATGGTAAAAGAAAAGAATCATAAAATATTAATGATTACGATGTTTATGTTTGTTGCAATACCATATTCTAGTTTTGGATCAAACAAATCCCAAATGCTCACCATATGTAGGCCAAACAGAACCTTAGCCATTGCTACAATGCGATCGACTGTCTCCTGGGTCTTATCTTTGCCCTTCTCGTTGGCATTAGTGCTGACCTTCTCCAGAGCTTGCTCGTCAACGGATTCCTCGGTTTTGCCTAGCTTTGAGTAGAGATAATGCTGCCAGGACATCTCGTCGGAGGGATCCAGTTTATCAGGTAGGGTCAATTGATTACGAGCGAATTCAATCACATCGTATTCGTTCATCTTTTTAAGGTAACGGTCCTTACAGTGCTGAACCAGTTCCTGCTCCCGACCCGCAAACAAATTGAGGCCAACGGGGAGTAAACGCTTCAGACAGGCGACCATAAGACTCGCCTGCACCTCCTTATCCTTGTCACGTTTCTTGTCCCTGTTCTTCTTCTTCTTCTTTACCTTGCCGCCCACCGCTGGCACGCCCTCGGAAATGGCAGAACGTCGTGTGGCCGTGGGCATGATGAGGGCCATATTATCGATCTCATTGGCCGAGATGAAGTTCTGCTCCTCCTTGAGGAAGTACTGGCTCTTGGACCAAATGTTAAAGATTTCAGCGACATGATTGTAAAGCTCTTCGGCTTCTGGAATGTTATCCTTTAGCCAATGATTGCGCTGCAAGTCCACATATTTGATGAGCAACGGATAGAAGGAGTAAATGTCTCGCACGAGAAGATTCCAATCCTCCTGGAGCTGCGTTTCCACCTGGGACGTATCATCAGTGGCTGATTTTATGAAGCCTCGCATGCTTTCCTCCTTGTGGAGCATGTTCTCGGTGCGTTTCTTGACGCGCTCCGCCAACGGCAGGAAGGGGTCCTTCAGCAGCTCCTCGGAAGTGTTGATGATGATCTGCTGAGTGTAGGCTGCAATGCGTGTCATCCAGGCGGCATTATCATTGCCAATGTTCTTCTTGATCATCTTGAGAACATTGCGCAGCAGCGAATTCATATGATCTGCCGTGACCATGGTCACATGATTTCCACTGGTCGGACTGACATTGTCGGGTCCCTGGGACCACCAAAATGGCAAATAGGCGCACAGCAGTGGCAGAATGACGTCAATGATGTGCGGTGCATCCGTGTATGTCTTGTCGGACTCCACAAACTGATCAACCTCACTGAGGATCGTCTCCAAGTTGGGCATACAGCTCTCCATTTTGACCATGATGTCTTGTGCCTCCAGCGAGTGATCCGCAATGCGATTCAACAGCGAATATTGATTGTGCTTATTAAGATGCGGCTCCAGATAGGCCACCGGGAAGCAGGAGCTGTAGGCTCCCAAGCAGGATCCCAATGCTGGCCTATGACGCTCGATTTCTGTTTTGAGATACTTTCGATCGTGGGTTAATGTGGCATCGGTGCCCAAATGATAAAGTGCAGCCAGGATTTTGTAGGAAGCCACTTGAATCTCATCCAGCAACAGATCACTGCCATAATCACAGGCAGCCAAATGATCAAACATTGCCGTTAGCACAGGCAGAACCACCTGATTCACATAGCCTAGGGATGTGGAGGTCTTCAGATGCGTACCACGCAGGTGACTATACTTGCCATCCTGTAGATTCAATATGGTATTGCCCAGATCATCCGACGTTTGATTAAAGAACGTCAACATCGATGTGCGTATAAATTCGGGACAATTTTTGGTCAATGTCTTGGCATCGATGCCCTTGACGAGCACCTGGAGACAACGCACTGTAATGCGTACATCTGGTCCGAAGGCACTCAAACGGTTGCGCAGCAATGCAGCCAGCTTACAGAATATGGAAGCCACCATTTCCTTCTCCTTGAGCGAGGCAGCTCCAATGTTATTCGTAGCCGTAGCAATGGCAATGAAATAATTCCGATGCGTCGAGAAGTATTTCTCCATCAGGGGAAGTACCACCTTCGAGAAGAACTTAATGTCACGCGAAGCGGTCTTAAAGGAAGTGCGACGACTGAAGGTCGTCGATGGCTTCAAGAGCTTCATGTTGATGGTGGCCCGATCCAGATACTGAATGAGTTTCTCCAGCAACGAGTAGGAGAAGCGCAGCTCAACCGCCGGCTGTGTGGCACCGCCTTCCTCTACAGCTCCACCCTTGGAGGGCCTAGGACAGTTCGGAAGGCATTAAATGTGGTAAGTCTCATCAAATTTGAGAACTCGTTCTTCCTTTCGGTAACTTACTTGTGCAGCTTGTATCCCTGGTACTGCATGTACTTGAGGAACTCCTGCGAGCGCTCGCGATCCTTCTTCTTCTCCTTGTCGGTGAGCAGATCGTAGGGCACTAGCTGGGGATGAATAACACCTCCGCAACCGTTGAGCTCCTCGTTCTTCTTCTTGGCCCAAATATCATGGGAGTTTTCGGCCAAACGTTCGGCCATATTTTGCATTTCTCTGCTCAGCGTTAGATTGCTCATGTCCACAGGATGTGGATTGTAGTTGAAAGGACTTCCCTCATTCTGAAAATCATGCTATTGTTTAAGCCCCAGCGTAGTGTGTATTTTAAATTGGGATTCCCCGCGAGTCATAAATCGCGTTTTGAATATTTTGTTTTGCGAATTTCAAATTTGTGTTTGCGTTTTGTGTTTTGGCCAATTGTGTGTTAGCGGAAAGAAATTTTCACAGTTTGTTATTGTCGTATAATAATTTGGAAAATCGTTAGACGAACGCAATTTTGAATACATACAATTTGAGGCTTTGATTGACGACGCGTCGAACCACGATGGTTGAGTGGCAAATCCATTTCAGAATGCTCCACGGTCCATCCAATGGCCAGCAGACCCTTAAGGCATTCACGCACTGGATCGCGATACCGCTCACGTTCCTACACAAATACATATATTTATTTATAAGTATTTTGGATTAGCTCTAGTAGTAGTTTAGTATGAGTTTATTTGTTTGAAATGTGGCGATTAGCGATGAGGATGTCCATTTGCTGATGTTACGTACATATTCGGTGAGCATATTGTAGGGCTTAAGACGCGGATGTTTGCGTTCACTATCGATGCGAACTTCGCCATATGTCCAGGAACCCTCCAACCGGCGACTGGCCCAGGCATCGTGATAATGTTCACTGAACTTTTGTACCAACGAATTAAGATCGTTGTCGAGATGCACATTGTTCGTATCGATCGGATTGGGCACATATTGCGGCTGATCGGGTGCACCCATCTGTCTGCCATAGTAATCCTCGTCAGTGTTCTTGGACAGACTGTAATCGGGTGGCAGGGCACAACCGATGGCTATGAGGCAGGGCAGGGCTTTACCGAACAGTTCCGGGTCATAGTCCATGTTGCTCAGCGAGTCAAAAATATTTGAGAAGAGAAGCATAGTTAATCGCTTCTCCTCATCTGATGATGCTCCATATGAGCCTTGACCTTGAGTCGAGCCATAGTACTTAGCGCAGCGATCGAAGTGTAAAGTGAGCAGCTGTAGAAAGATCAATCAATCAATCAGTTGATCAATCAAACAACTGAAAATTACTTACCCTGAGAGCAACCGTCGTGTACTCGGATAGTTTAGATACATCAACAGTCAACTTGCGCAATAGCTTTAGGAGCATGGCAGGTTGCATTTGTGATGTGAGTGCGACTAGGAAGTCGGATACGGCCTCACGTTGCCCCTTGGTTAGCATACGGTTCTTGGATAACCTATAGACCGTGTGCAGCGTGGCATCCAAGAGACTGGCATAGTTCTCGGCCTCGTTATAGAACTTGGAGTGCTTGATCAATAATGGCAATATCGAGTTACCAATGTAGCGATTCATGGCCAATGCCATGTCACTTTCAGATCCATCGCTCTTATCCAAAATGGTAGCAGTACGCAAATCTGGTAGGAATGCATCCTCCAGTAGGCGATAGAATAGATCTTGGGTCTCAATGCCATAGACACGCTCTAAGAAGAGCACGATGCTCTGCTTATTATTGGGTAAGAGGCCTGAGGGCATATCCGATTTCGGTTTCTCCTCACCGGGAGCTGTCTGCGATAGTGTGAATTTCAAACTGAGCACACCCTGAAGGTCTTCCAGTGGCACAAGAGATCTCAAAATAGCTCTAGCTCTCAGTGATTCGTTTTTGCCTTGCTCGATGACCGACACATCCGGGGCACATCTACCGAGTAGATCAACAAGAGTACAATAGAAATTTAATATTGCTGCCCCGGTATCGATATAGTCTTCGTCTTCTTCGCTCTCGGGCAGTGGATGGGTGAAATTGAGTCCGGCTATTGTGCCTTCGGCCTCGTCCTGCATCTTACAGCGATCCGAGATGCGCTCCGACATGCGATTGGCCTCAACGATGGCACGGAAGAGACCTTCTCCTTCTCCTCTTAGAGCCGGTCCCAAACATTCTGGACGACGGATAAGAAGACGAATGACAAGGTTCGCATTCTCCTCAACGCTCTCGCCGTTAACCCATACGCAATAGCGTAAAAAGTCCAAATATCTTTCGCCCTCGACCGGATCCCAGCCCAAATCGGGATATCCCTTTTCCACCAGCTCCGAGTTACTTTGCAGACCACATCTCGACAGATATACGGCAATTTTCTCCAAATAATGTTCCCTAAGTGCCAGAGCTAATTCTGTGTTCTCCATCAAACTCGAGTATGCCACATCAAGTGGTGTCGAACCACGCAGACTGGGTCGGGCCAGCAGAATGTTTGCATTGTCCAGCAGGAAATCAAAGTGATCAAACATGGCCTTCTGATTCTGACGACCCGTACGACAGAAATAACAGAGGAAACGACAACAGGCCACCACCATTTCATGGGATGTATCCTTCTCCTTCGAGGGTACACCCTCGGCACCCTCCGGCTGCGAGGGGGCATCACTTTGGGCCTGTGCGCGACGGCCTAGAGTATTCATCATTACGGCCATAACGTTCTCGTGTACGCGCAAAATGCGTATCAAATCTGGATGTTGGAAGAATGTGGCATTATTGACCAATTTCCACAGACGTTTACGCATCAGTTCCTCCTCTTCCTGGCTCATTTGGACGGGCAACAGGGCACGGATTTGACTCAATCCAACCCACATTTCAGCGACATCATCGCGTGCCCTAGTGTTGATCACATAGGTTTTTTCGAGAGCTCGCACCAGCTCACCGACCGTATCATATTGTCGTACCAGTAAACTGAACATTTCGCGTACCAATTTCGGATTCTCAATCTGTGATTCTTCAGCCCAGCTGACAATGGTTTTAATCAGAACCTTGCGGAAAACTTCTTCAGGTGTCTTTTTCTCAGGCTCCTCGACTTCCTTGGGACCCTCCTCTAGTTCCTTGACGGTATTAATGAAATTGTAGATTTTCGTAATGGGTCCCGTTTTGATCTCCTCGATCGCATTTGTCTCGGTACCATCTGGCTCCTGCAGTGCATTAAGCGATACTTTCTGCATAAGCATATCGTGGAATTCACTCAGGCGACTGCGTAAATCAAGGCCACAAGTACAATTATCCTGATCGTCCGATTCCAGATTCTTAAAGCATAGAATCTGATTCATTTGCTCTCGTGGTGGACAACGGAATTCCTTAGTCTTTTTGGCCGCAACAGCACTTGGCAAATCGGATTGTTTAATTTCGATATAACGTCGCAACTGATCGGTTTGTAGATCGCCCACAAAGTCATGGGAGAAGGCAATAATGCTCTCCACACGATGTCTAAGTTGTGTATCATAAAGATGATGCAGTAAATAGCACATCTGCAGCTTAGCTCCCTCAGCCATTTTCATGGTGAGCAATCCCTTGCGATGCTCATCCTTGCCCTCTGCAAAAGAAATATTTATCAAAGGGTTGTAATTAAATTGTGATCACAAAAACTTTTGGATTTATTTCGCTTTTAGCTGCGCTTTTCCCACCTCTCTCGAAAGTGGCATCCCAAGTCTCTGGATCGACCATTACTAATAGTTTCTGAACGTCCTCGTCCGTAAGGACGCCCACTAACAGTAGGCGATCGGTTAACTTGATCAGAGGTCTGAAAATATCAAAGTTATGTTTAATTTAATAAGATTTCTTAAGGATAGATCTTCTCCAGTAACTTACAGGAAGAGATTCTCGTTGGTCCAGCCGATGGGATCACGGTTATGCACTTGATTAATCTCCACGGCATCCTTTAGGGCTTCCATGACAAACTGCCTGACTACTTCTAATGGGAACTTCGGGGAGTACAACTGATCGATGTTGGGTATTGGTTCGCTGGAAACACTTGGCATACTAGATGTTGCAATCACAGGGGGTCTGAACGGTGGGAGTTGTTGTTGTTGTTGTTGTGATCGGTATCGGTTTCGGTATCGGTATCGGAATCGTTATCGATTGATGGTGCATTGAACAGTAGTGTTGGATCAGTGCAGGATTGTTGGTGGTTGGTAATTGTATTTTTTGATTGTTTTGATTGAAAATAAAATGTGCCATGAACAATACGAATCAGGTACGATAAAGAAGCATTCCAAAGACTTATGAGCAATGTAGACTTATGCAAGTGTGGATCATAGCTAATTTTGGGAGGCAATTGAAGGATCTTGCTTGGAGCTGAAAAAACTTACGTGATTTCCGTCATGCGCAGCTGTGGGCGCACTGATTCCGTGACTAGGGAACGCAGCGAGTGTCGCATCTCATCCTCTGCGTAGAGTTCCTTGAGATCCGATCCCAATGGTGTGATATACTCGTTCTTGCACACCTCCATCGTGGTGGCATGGGACTCAAGATGCAGCGCAATGAGCAGATCATAGAAACCCTGACGCAGTGGTCCGCTCATGTACTCCGAACGGATCGCATAGAGCAGCTGCTTCTGATCTACATGCTGGCAAAGGGCATGGGCAGCCCGGTAGTTGGACTGATAGCACAGGGCGGCATACAGGGTGAGGGTGTGCGCATGGAAGGACAACAGCTTGTCCATTTCGATCAGCTCTAGAATATCAATACAGCGATCCTCCTCGGGTATGTGCAGAGCCAGCATCGAGACGGGATCCTCGCAGAGCATCGACCAACCGCGGATATCCGACAGCTTGAGGGCATGCACCTGGAGCGATGTGTTGGGTACTCGGGCCCACTGATGTGGTCGGAGGCACTGCACCTTCAGACGTGGAGGTGACTGGGGATTAATGTGCTTGTCACTCGTGGGCAACACGGCCGCCGACAAAGGCAAAGTGGTAGGAGTACGTCCTAGTTCGATTTGTAGAATTTCCTTGCTTGTTGCCTCCACAAATATTGCTGGGAAGAGTTTGGTATCCGGTTCCATCATCCAGCGATGGGAGGTTTCTTTGCCCTCGCAAGTAAAGCGTATGATGCCCGTTGCCGTGTCCACAAAACAACCCACGAACATACCCTGGGATGCACCCTTGCCAGAGGCATCCTGGGTGACCTCATTGAAGAGCTCATCGGCCCGGACCACGTAACAACTCTGACGATCGATCCTTTCGATGGGAACCTCATAGTAATCCTCGATGTAAACCGAACCTCGGCGCACCTTGTTCTTGTTGAACTCACGACTGTGCAGATGATATTGGGTGGTTACCCAGCCCACGTAGACGTGGGTAGGATCCTGACCAGGGAAGATCCGCACTCCATAGAAGTATTCGTTGATCAGCTTAAGGCACTCGGCATCGAACATTTCATTGCCCGATGATTCGACCGGTGGCTGGCCGAGGTTCGTGGAGCTCAGCTGCTTTGGACCCTGTACCGGGCTTGGCGGTATCTCAGCCTATGAAAAAGATAACAAGTGGGTAAATAATGTGGGGAATAAGATGGGGGTAAACCCCAGGACGAACTCTACTTACGTTATTTAGCCTTAGCGTTGGAGTTCTTGTGGCCAACTGTTGGTTTACCACATTCCTGCCATGAGCCACTGTATTTCTGCGCTCCAAGGAAGTGTCTGCCGTTCTGGCACCACTTTTCTCCCGACTCTGATCGCGGGACTTCTTCGAAAAGAACTTGAACGGACTGCGACCACGTTTCTTCTTGTCATCGAGGTCATCACCCAGTCCATTCATGTCCAGCACTGAAGATGAACGCTGCATCTCGTCCAGTGCAGCCGTCATGTCCGACTCAAAGGTGATGTTACGAGTCAGGGAGCCTTTACGTGGTGGCCGTGAGGGTCCTCCACGCATCATGTGCTCCGCTTCGGGCTCGGTGTGGTCATCAAAGTTGCGGGTCAATCCCTTAATGTCGTTCATGTTGAAGCCACTCTTCAGCATGTGATCCATGTGGGCAGCATTTTGGGTTTGCTGCTGAGCCGCTGCCTCCTGGGCCTCGCGCATCAGACGATACTGTCGGATCTTGATTTCCTCCCAACGTCGTGCCTTCTCCTGCTCACTGATGAACTCACTCATGCAGGTAACTGGCAGTGAGAGACGCAGGAACTCCCAGTTGGCCTTCTCCATGGTCTCAAATGTATTGTGGGAGATCTTCAAATGCGGTGGAGTATCTGCACCTCCAGGAATACGCGTGACATCGATACGGCAATCTGGCATTTCCTCCGTATTCTCAAATATCGGCTGATCCTTGGTATACCAATGAGTAACAGGTCGTCGCATGTTCCTAAAAACGGATGGAAACGGTTAAAGTTGGAATAAACTAAATTATAGGTAAACTTACACACAGAACGGCTCGTAACCCTCCTGGAGACCACAGGTCGTAAAGAACTTCAGTGAATCCACATCTTGACCATAAATAAGTCGCGCCTTTTGGCCAACTCCCAAGGTGCAGGCGGGCACAAAGCCAACTCCCTCGGCGGTAACATCCGCAAAGGTTGTCTCACCGCCCAAGGCATCCATGAGTAGTTCTCCATTCAACGAGAAGCCTGTACAAGAGTATTACGATATCTTATAGGAAAAATCTTTTTGGATTGATCAGCAACTAATGTTATTTTTAAGTATCTAAACGAAGCTGCTTTAAAACAAATTAAGAATTCTAATCAGGCCAAAATCTCCGCATTATAAAAATATATATATATGTGCGTTCTCATCGACCCATTTTATGCCTTGACTTTAGCTATATAGAAATCAGAATTCACTAAAAAGTCGCATCGCACTAGAACAAAAATTAAATTTCTCTAAAGTGTTAGATAAAATTCGTGCGTATTAGATTCTCCGATTTCGGTTATTGCTTGAATTTGGGTTTCAAAAAAAGCTGATTAAACAGTTTTAACTGTTAGCTGTCATGCCAAAAATTTGATAAAAAAAAATGCTGATTAGTAGAGCGAAATGAAACCGGAACAGATTGAAGAAATCCTATCAATAGGAGCAGGATAATTCCCCAAATTTCAGTTTGCTGCATTTCGGTTTCATTTCTTGATTAGTATAAAGAATTTGTTGAACTCAACGCTGTGGGTGTAATTACAGGCAAATAGAATTAATTAATAAGCTTTTTGAGATGAGCTGATTTGTGTCACCTTTTGGCTGAGGTTGTCCTTCGATATTATGCGATTGTTAGGCTTTCGTGTACGGAGTAACAAAAAAGTTTGGGTGTTAGGGCATGAGGGACATTTGTTTGGACTTGATAACAAAATCAAAAAAAAATATATATATATATATTTATTTTAAGTAGTTTTCATAAAATGCAAGTTTTTTTTGTTTCATATACAACTAGAATTGGTCCGGAATGTGTGTGTAGTTTATAGTGAAATATACCCTGTATTTAATTTTTTAACTATAAGTTTTGATTCTTAAAGTCTTTTGTCATGGAATTTGTGAATCATTTTGGAAATGCATGGTATTGTACTTAGCTGTCGTATATAGCAGGGACCTGGTTGACATTTAGTAGATATCAAAAGCACGGATGTACAAAAAATTTATATTTTGTTTTTGTTTTGGGTTTTTTTTTACATTACAACAAACATTTGAGAATTTGAGTGCGATTCTTACTAATTGTGTGATCGGCTAGATCTAAAAAGACTCCGACTATATCCCCAGGTCCACACTGTTTCCCGAAGGATTCACTGTTGCCACCGTAGACTTTCTCTTCCTAAAAATTGCAATATATATTTTTTAAATGTACAAATTCTGATTTTGTGTGATGTTTTTCGAAGCCCCAAATTGATTTTTCTTTACTTATTTTTTCATTTTTGTTGGTTAATGATCAGTTATGAGAGTATCGCTAAATTAACAGAAAATAAATGATTAGAGAACAAAATTATTGAATGAATAGAGAAGAGTTAAACAAAATGCGTTCGATCAAAACGAAATTGTAATTATAATAAAAAATATACAACGTTGGCAACGTTGTTAACATGTCTGGGGTCCTTACTGATGGTTTGCTCCTTGACGTCGATGAAACAACCAATGACGTCACCAGCCTCATAGCGAACACCAAAGTGCTCAATGGATCCGGCGTGCATTTTGGTTACCTATAATCATGGTTTGGGGGTTTGATTTTGTTTGTTTTTTTAATTGAACTTCTATTAAATCGTACCGATCACGTTACCACCCCGACAATCGAGAGACCGTTAAACCTCCCAGCCCAAAAGCCTGTACAGTATAACCCCCCTGAACCACAAATACTCACATTGTGACCATCGAATGCCCAGCTGGTATCCTCGCTGCCCAACATGGCGCCGGGATAACAATCGGCACGCGCCCAACCGACCCTCATGGGACCCGCTGTGAGAACCTCAAATTCAAAATACCATTTTCCGAAGGTCACCGCGTAGTTCCGTTCGACTCTGTAGGTGCGGAAGGCGGCGAACTTGAGAC
Source organism: Drosophila cardini (assembly GCA_018903735.1). Taxonomy (NCBI): domain Eukaryota; kingdom Metazoa; phylum Arthropoda; class Insecta; order Diptera; family Drosophilidae; genus Drosophila; species Drosophila cardini. Next base: position 9,807,362 of record JAEIGM010000001.1, on the reverse strand, counting down.
GCTGAGCCTCGGCTAGAAGAGCCTCGGTGCCCTCTCCTGTGGGCGGATCCAGTACATAGCCGTAGACCAACAGGGTTCGCACTGTTTCGGAGGCCGTGTCCCGATTGGCCTTCTTGATGGCTTCGTCCACTTTCGAGTAGGGTACCAGATGTGGACTGCGATGATTTTCGGAGTCCTCGTTGAGACCGTAAGTCCAACCCTGTTGAATGCGCTCGCGTGCCCAGAGGTTGTGCGTATTCTCGGCTAGCTGATCCACCAGCTCCTCGAGCTTTGGCGTCAGGGTTACGGCACTGAGGTCCAGGGGCGCTGGCTTGTAACCATTGGCCTGCATGAAGATCTCGTTGGGTAGACGCACGGGACGAATGCGAGCCGGTGGCTTATCCATGGTGATGTAGTAACCCAGGGAAATGATCGTTCTGTGATGGAGGAGTAGGATTAAAAATCAGGGAGAACTTCGGATTGATTTATGCCTTACTTTAAGGTCTGAACAGCCAGTTGATTGTCGTAGCGCTTTTCCGCCGCCGGGAGTTTCTCGAACTGGGTTAGGCAGGGATGAATGCGATGATAGTCATCACGGTGCTCACCCCAAGACCAACCGGCATCGATTTTATTTAGTGCCCACATTTCGTGTATATTCTCTGCCAGTTTCTCCTTGATTTGGTCCACAGAACTGGGCAGAGAAACGCCCGTGGTGTCAACGGGCTTGGGCACAAACGGAGTATCATCCTCGATGAGCCAGGGACCGGCCAGGACGTTCTTGCTAAGATTGCCAAAGTAAAAGCACGGATCCAAGCTAAGTATCTGATGGGGCATCAGGCATTGGACGAGGGCTGAGAAGCCCAAGGGAGGATTGTACTTCAAGCGACCATGATCGCCGCCAAAGAGGAAGCGACAACTCAGCTTCGATGAGCAACTCATCACGGGGAAGAACATGCCGTCCAGGTTAAAGTCCCTGAAGCAGCCGCGCACCTTAGCGCCATTAAAGGTGAAGGTAATAACGGGTACGGAGAGATCTATGGCTACACCAACGACATCGCCCTTCCGAATGTATGGCTCCTCGGGTTGCGAGTCCATGACAAGGGACTTACGTCCTCCTGTCCAGAGGAAGGCACCGTCAAAGCCAAAGGAGTAGAGATCATCGCCGACCCCATTGCCTCCCCATTTCTTGCCACCTCCAGGATAAGGCACATAACCAGAGGTATTGGCCCAGCCGATTCTTAAATGGGGCATTATATGTGTAGTTTGCTCAATGTGATCCATGGTCACCTCAAAATACCATTTCTGGTACATGGATGAACCATCCACGCGTCCAACGAAGATATTCGGACGTATACTGGCCACATGATCCACTAGTAATGTCTGCAGCAGCAGGTTCTTGCCGGGGAGCAGGAAATCGCAGATGTTGTTCTGCGAGGAACGGACAGCAACTCCGTTACCCACACACAGAGAGCACAGCACATCGAGTACTTTGGGATCCCGTCCGTGCTTCTCCAGCAGTGATATAATCACTTTAATGTGTTCGTCACGCATCATGTTCAGAGCTTCCGGAGAATCGATGAGCACACAGTGAAGTACATCTAACATGCCGGATCCCTCACTGGAGGCCTGTGAGCCGAGACGTGAGAAGAGCCAGTTAAGACGATTGCTATTCGCAAATTGGGCACAATTCGTGTGGTTGCCCTTGATGATGGCAGCCAGGAGCTGATACAGATACGTGGAAATTAGATCCCAACTTTGGCCAGTCTCATCGCCGGCCAAAAAGCTGGCCAGGAAGCCCTGTGAGGTAATAATGTTGATTTTATCAATGGCCTCGAGTATGAGATTGAGTACGCCCTCCTCCTGAAACAGATCCTGGCGATTTCTCAAAGCACGGAAGCGATTTTGTTTTTCCTCATGCTCTGCGAATGAAAGTAGATAGATTATAGAGGGCTGTAGGAGATAAGCTCTAATCCCTTCTTACCCATATCATCCTCTGGCTGGGAGAAATAGTTAATCAAATCCTCCAGGCACATGACCATTTCGTTAAGATTAACTTTTTGGAAGAATATAGAATGTCTTCGATTGGACTGCAAAGTTTCCAGGGCGCTAAAGGTTTAAGATAGGATGGGTTAGGATAGCTTTAGTGTATGTTCTACTGGTAATCCATCTGAAACTTACGTGATAAACTGAGTGAAAAGACTGCTGCATTTACGAATGACGCGAGCCGTCTTCGATTCCTCCTCCTGTGATCGCGAGAAGTCCAGGCAATCGTCCATTTTACCCTCCTCGTGCAGAATGGCCTGTTTCTCCTCGACTTTGCCAACACCCTTCTTTTTCGTTTCGTAACTCTTGTAACTGAGCCATAGACTGGACTCACAATGTTGTACGATGACGGTGGTATCACCGTATTTAATGATCGGTGAACCGATTACTTCTAAGTCTTTGTCCTCGAGCACTTTCTTTTCGTCGTCTTTTTCTTGCCGTAGGCAGAAAGTCGTCGTTGCAATCGATGCCTCCTCCTTTTTAACCAGAATCAGCTCGTTGCTATCGTTAACGCCCAAATAGCGTCCCGTTGTTATATGACGTATACGCATGGGATGGTACCAGTTTATGAAGCCACCCGTCCACTTGGTTCGCGCCAGTTCCAGACGCCACAAAGAACGCGCCTGGGCCATAACCACTCCACCCTCGTAAATGACAATGCTGTGGATGAACGGGAATCGGATTAAATCGAAGGGTTTATAAGGGAAAATCGGAAGAATTCCTAAAGAATACTTCAATATCATGCTTACTTTTGACCTGCTTCACGGCCCCAGGTGCTTGGTATGGTTAGGCACTCGTCGCCGCCGTGGAAGAAACGTAGAACATCTCCACCGAACACATAGCCGACATACTTCATACGGGAGATGCCCGTGCCGTAGGGCTGGACGGACCAATGGGTGACATGGAAGCTAGCATTCACAATCGATTGCTCGTTCTCCTTGGTGGTATGCAGATATCGCTCGGTAGCAACGGATACCAGAATAAGATCATCTCCCACACGAACCTTTTCACCCTCCGAACGTTGTTTGCTAGCCGGATGAACTGTCCACCAGCAAGCCTCTCCCTGGCTGTGCTCCTGCAGACCCACGTCGAAGGAGAGCTTGTCATTCGATGATGATGTAGACAAGCAAGCGAGATACTGCCGAGAGGAGAAGAGATTTCTTTAAGAAACTATTTAGATTTTTAGGAGATACAACTTACCATATCGCTGTTGTGATGCCTCAGAAGTATGGCATTGCCATAGAGCAGGGTTCTATGGCCAGATCCAGTGCCCTTGCCCTGTAGATAATCCAAAAGAATTAGTAAATGTTGTTCCTGTACGTATCTTTAACAGAATGGGGAATTGGGACTATACTACTTCAATCAAAACACGAAGGGTTTTTCAAAGAACGTCATTCCAAATAAAAAAGTATTGTACAATTTAGGTTGTCTGAAGTTAATTGACATTGCTAGTACTCGATCCATGGTTTAAGTATGTAAAATTGTTAGATGAGGTAACAAGAGAAATACAGTTGATATTTGTGCCAAATGATGAACTGAATCCTCCTCAAATCGTTGTGAATGTAAAACACATATACAAAAAGAGTTACGCATCTTAAAGAACTGTAGTAAATAGTATATAGTAGATTAGACTAGGCTCAAAAGCTCGCTACAAGACGAGACAAAGAAGCAGAAAACAGTAGCGATCAATAGCGATTATAAAGTACTACGACTACAGATTATACCGATAAATTATAGAAAAAAAAGATAGAATTTTAAAAGAGAGAGAGAGTAAAGATAGTTTTAGAATAAAGACATAGATAAAGAGAAAGAAGCGCGATTTGTAGTTTTAAATCGAAATAGAATACCATTAAAGAACATTCTGTATACTTACAACTTGACTATCCTGTTGTGTTTATGTATAAGAAAAAATTTTGAAAAATAACGAAAAACGGAAAAATTGATAGGTTATAATTTGTGTAAAAAGAAAGAAAATGTGAAAATAGTACGTGTAAAGTGAGTTCATGCAGATAGAATATATATAGTCAGATAGTTCGAACCATATATATATATATGTATGTACGTAGTATGTATCTTAATCAGGGTTCATCTGGATGTGGATATAGGATACGCTAGATATTAAATACCTAAGGATTTGCTTAATTATAAATTTGGAATACACTCAGGTATGTGTGTTCGTGCATATCGTTGGATATACTAGTCTAAACTAATTTCTGATCATGCTTAATGGTTTACTTGATAATACTTACGGTCTCTGATCCAGCTGCCGTCACCAGCTCCTGCAGAGCTCTCACGGAGAGCGCTTGCTCAATAACGAACACACATTGGGAGAGATCGGGTGGAACATTCTTGTCGGCAATATTTTCAAGAAAACAATGCCGATTACCAAATCCTTCGGCGGCCAGACAGACACGCTCTCCCGTTGCCGTGCAGGAAAGCGTGACCATATCTTCCTACAAAACATGAAAATGATCAATCGATAAGTGTTGAGGCTAATTTTAAGAAGACAACACTTGATTTTAATTGGTTTCGAAGTAATGTACGACATTTCATGACCCGAACAATGCATTGCATATCATCTAAATACCAATTGGCAATTGGTTATCCAAAACGCCCTCAATGGTCAGTCGACCAAAAGCTATGCAGACACACACGCACACATACGCACACAACCAACTGAAATATGAGAAAATGAATCGATGAAGGGAGCGAGTTGGTTACCCGGGATTTGACCCCAGACCCGACACCGACACCGACCTCGACCCCGACTCCGACTCCGACTCCGAACCTATTGCCAAGTCAGTTGGGATTGTGGCCAGAATTTGTTGTGTGTAGTCAAAGTTAAATGAACGGTAATGGATTTCGAATCGAGCAATTTACATAATTTAAATGCGAACGAAATGCCAAGTATCCTGTTGTCCTTGCACTGCTGCCCGGCAAACTGTTTAAAAATTTGAAATGCAACCACAAGGATCCTAAACTACATGGATTGTTGGAGAGAATACCATGAATCAATTTGCATTCGACTTGACATCACAATTTGGCCAAGTGTTTATGCCAACTTTGCATTTATTTCTGGCCAATTGTAATCCAAAGTAGTGACACTTCTTTGCTTCTCTCCGACAAAAAATAACTATAAATTTATTGGAATTACCTTTAAGCGTAACTTGACACTGAACAACTAAAGTGAAACTGCTCCCAAGGTGTTGCTGTTGCCGCTAAAAACCCAAATCGCCAGCATACCCTCTGGAGATCACGACAAACAGACAAGAAATATGGCTCAAATAGGTAAACGGTTACAACTGTTATGTTAGCCTATGTTTTGGGCCATATTTATTGAATTTCACGCTACACAGCAGCTAAGTACACTGAAAAAAATCCAGTCGTACTCAAATTAATGTCTAGAAACATTGATATGGGAATTCCTAGTACTTGTTAAGAACTTTAAGGCTTAAGTAAAGTAGATCGTGCTTGGAATAACTATACTTTTGAATATTCTTCTGATTTTGGATTGATTTTTGCCCCGTATACCGGTTTTTCTTCCTGTGTAGTTGTTGGAAAAGGCCTGCGGGCGGCAGCCAAGATATGCTCATCATATCGCAAAAGGGCGGTCTAATAGAGAGGAGTGGGGGAGTGGCAGGGTAACCCGCTTGATACCTAAACCTAGCACAATGTTTATTTATTGCAGCAAGGTGCCAAATGCTGACCTCGTTGGCCCCCAATGGGACCATGGCCAGAAGGTTGCCAACTGCTATACATAACTCGTATATATATATATATATATATATATTTACACATAATGACTGTCATTTTCGTAGCCAGGTGTAGGCATTGATATATTGATGCATTTGTCAGCTGATGTGTTCATCTGTCCATTCTTTTTGGCCTGACCCCCTCGTTTTAGCCAACAACAGCAACAGCATCTGCTGCTGTTGTGTGTGTGTTTCATGTAAAGTGAGACTACAAATCTGTTGAAAGCTTTAAACTCAACTGTGATTGAAATTGTGACCTGACTTTTGTATTTATTGGCAGCTATAAAGTAAGCAAGCGGTATGTAAGGATGTAAGGCAGTAAGGATGCGAAGACGCAGCGACGACGTCGACGGCCATAAATAAATGCAATACATTCTTGTATAAGTATCCTTTATGCTGTATCCTTCGTTGAGCTGAAGCTCTAGCTCTAGCTCAAAATGCCTCGTATCGTTAGGCACAGTGTGAGCTTTCCCCTTTCCCCTTCCCCATCCCTTTCACTGCCCCTTTCCTACTGGGTGTTTGCTTTATGATAGCAATTGTGTAAAATCCCCGTTATATTTTATTGACTGCACGTAATTGATTTTAGATGATTTCGATGCTCACAAGCTTTGTTCTTTTATGCATATACATATGTATGTATGTATGTATTTTTTGGTATTCTTTGGAGTACTTACCGTTCTCAGGAATGAAACATCATCCTGCTCGGAGCCACCTTCCGCTTCAGCCATTTTGTTTGGTAACGCAACGACTGCCGCGCCCAATCAAAATTCTCTTCAATTTTCTTATTGGTTTTGTTTTTTGTATTTTGTCTTATTTCGAAATATTTCGAAATATTTTGTTTATTATTTGCCCCGGTAACTCAAACAGGTCTCTGTCATAAAAGAAGCAAAAGGGAAACCAAAAATATTTATAACAATATTTATTTATCAACTTTCAAGTTATTGCAAATCACTTTAAGCTTGGCTTAGTTTTTGCTCGGTTTCAGTTTATTGATTGTACAAATATTTCACATTTTTTCTTCATTTCCATATGAATTGTACATTTTAGCAGTTATTGTATTTTAATTTAATAAAGTGTCCATTCAAAATTTGATTTTATTTCAAGTATTCAATTTATTTTTGCACTCATTGAAAATTTCATAGTTTTACTAATCCTCTAGACACATTTTTCAGGTAATTTTTGATTGCTTATTGAGTGCAAGAAATCAACTGTTATTTTGAGCTGAGGAAATAGTAATTATTAAGAAATCATAGTTGTTTACTAAGGATTTTTTGTGTATTTATATAAATTTTATATCAACTTTACTATCTGACAGTTAACTGAAACAGTATTTGGGCATTTAATAGTTTAGAAAAATTTAAAAAAATAATTTTTTATTTATTTTACTTTTCTTTTAACAATTAACTAATTTGCTTCTATTTTTTGTAAACTCTTAAATATTAAGTCTTAATTCATGACTAATATTTGCACAAATATTTCGATTCAAATAAAAATATATAAATATGTCAATGAATAAACCCTCTCTCTCTCTTTCTCCCTTTCTCTATGTCTCTCTTTCTCTAGAGAGCAATCAATTCACTTCCTCTTTCCTCCTTCTTTCATTTTCTATTTCTATAACTCTCTCGACCACTTGCGCTCTCTCTCTCTTTCTTTCTCTCTGTTTGGCACTGAGGGCTCGTCGGCTTTTAGTTGGCCATTTGCTTTGCTAGCCAAGTTCGCACAGCTGTTCGTTTCGCCGGTTTTTGTTTGTCGCGTTTCTGTGTCATTTGTCAATTTGTGATTTTGTTGTGTTGTATTTTCTGTATTTTTTTGTTCTTTCGTTCACATTTCGCGTGGTTTGCGAATCACTTTTGTGTTTTAGGTATTCTAAGTGGTATATACATATATTATATGTACAAATGTGCGGAATGTTTAATTGTATAAATAGCTATATTATATTTTTCTGGGGATTTGCCAAATTTACTGCAAATACATCGGATGTTACGTCTATATAATTTTATATATATATTTAAAATATACATATATATAGCTATAATAATTCGCATAGCATAAATTTAATTGAAATGTTTATTATATATATTGATATTTGATTCAATTAATTATCACACTGTAAAGTTGTATTTGTTGTTGTTTAGGTGTTTTTTTTGTTCGTTGGTATTTTTTCGTAGGATTTTTGGCGGCCATCGGTAATCCAGGGTCCGATGGCACGCAAGGAGATTTGGCTTTTTGGCTTAATCCGGCGAATTGGAATTACTTTGTAGTTTCTTAACAAATACTTTTGAATATTGTGTGGCTCTTTTGGGGTGCTCGATAGACATTTGTGGTTTTTGCGAGCAGTTCGGAGTGTTTATTTTTGGTTTCATCGGCGCACGAACACGGACCCGAAGCATTGACGAGCGCACACATATCCAAAAATATCACACGCAAAGACCTGGGCAGCACTAGAAACTAGCACAGAAACTGAAAATTCTTGTACAAATTGTTCATATTTTCCGTAAATTAATTGCATTTCTTATGCAATTCCTTCATTTAATCATAACACAACAACTGGAACACACACACGCACACTCGCACACTCGTACACGAGCTGGAAGTTCACTGCGGCACGTAACTTGGGGGCAACTCAATGGATTTTCCACGTTTTCCATGAACGAGTCACACACACATACATATATCTATATGTATTTAGATATATGTATATATATATAATGCTTGTGGGCCAACGGAACCACACAGCAAAACTTACTTTTCGTGTCGATATTACTCTCTAGACTGACGAGCACGATAGAAAGGCGACTACGAGAATGCCGATGGCCGGATTGCCGATTGCCGAGTGCTGAATATACTGAAAATACTGCGGCACGCAGCATGCGGCACCAGAAATGTATCTCACTGCACAGTGGGTCGAGTATACATAATCTTTGTGCGCTAATCCAAAGCAAACAGATTTCAATGCGTTTCAGTACACTGTTCTTCATTTTATACTTTGCTCTCTTTCACTCTTTGCCCGTGTCTCGCAAAGTGGGTGAAAGTGGGCCAAACTTGGTGGGTTGAGTGATTTTGGCAGCTTGTTGCTCTGCATTTCACTGTAGGCACTGTAGGTACTGCAGGCGTGGCAGGAGCCCCGTGGAACAGCTGTGAGTCCACTGACTTTGTGTATATCTAAATGGGTGTATATAGTATAGATATGTACCTGCAACTGTATGGTCGAAATAAACATCTTTGAAATAGTTTGCTTGTACCAAGTGTGTTTCCAAGTAGTGAGTACGCTTGATTGTTGAACATTTGCCAAGACTGTGTATCATTTGAATCTGTAATGGGCTGCATAAAAATAGATACATCTACAAGAATATAGAATATAGTGTGTGTATATATAGATAGATAGAAAATTGCATTTGTGGTAGCACTTAGTGTTTTGCGTTATATGCGTTTCATTCAACTTGAACTTGCCAAAAAAACCATCATCATCAGATACTTTTAGAAAGCGTCAGAGACTGTCAGTTTTTAATGAATGAAATCAGTATAGAACGGAACGAAGGTCGTCTTGGTTTGTATCTGACTATGTAAATGACTTAGTCAGCAGACTTTGGAATTCAATAGAGATGTACTCAGTTGGAAGAAGTTGATAGTATAAGTTTTCGTCTACGAGTGTGCCAAGGATCAAGGGTAAAGAGTGTGTAACATGAGTGTGGAGCATCAGCAGGATTTCTAAATTTGTGAATTATTGTGCATTTCATTGCAAATCCTTTCAAGCGGCTTGACTACGCCCCCTCAACCCTCTTACCCTTAACCCTCTTAGCCCTTTCCACTACCACCACTTCCGTCATCATTTCGAACCCGCTGCTTAGCTAAACATTGAGCCAACTTTGAGCATAAATTAGCCATGTGTGAGCAACCGAAAAGGGTTGGTTTGGGTTGGGTTGGGTTTCTAAAGGATTTTCCTACGCATACTGCAGTGCAACGATAAAGTGAAGTGGCTGCATATTAAAATCTTCTATGCCTTCAAAATGAATTTCAAATTTTGTGAAAATACTAAACAAAGGCGTTCGAGTGCGGAGAGGGAGCTTACGATTCTGTATGCTTCTCAGTGTTGGCGGAAATTCGCAAGCAAAAATAGCTAAATTGATAAATAAAAGTGACTGGAAATATTTTGAAATTCATAAAAATTAACTTTACAAATTTCGATATTTTTGGAGTTTTGAACAGGTAACTACAACTAAGTTCAATAAAACCTACTGATTCTGTTCTGAAGTAAGTTTCAGACCTAAAGCTAGTAAGACATAGCTAGGATTATTAAAAAATAGCTAAAATGACAGCACTACTTTAACTTTATGTGGTTTATCTGTGCCGCAAGAAAGGATTTTGCGATGCGTGTTTTCATGGCGGACTTTGTTCTAGTTTTTCATAACTCCTACACTCCCCACGCCTTAACGTCTGTGGAAAGCTTCTACTGCAGCTGTCGGAACAAATGCGTAACTCGTTTCCAGTTGGACTAATGCGAAGATCTAACAAATTGTTTATGCAAGCGAAATGTGATTTCATTACGCATAGAGTTGCCATCCTTGCAAATTTATAGCTAGTTTTTATATACTCTAAAAAAGAGTACAGGGCTCTTTTAAGTTTGTCTGAAGCGAAATGTGCGCAACAGGTCACCCGGATCGGACAACTATAGCCTATAACTCCCATAGGGCAAATCGGTCGAAAATTGGTGATTTGTATGGTAAGATGCCCACTCGACTGTACCCTTTTTAACTTGTTTAAAATTTTGCAAACTGTAGAAATTATTCTGTTTCTTTTAGTGTCCGTTGAGTGCTTTTGCTTTGAGACCTACTGAAAGTTCTGTTCGCCTGGTATTACAGCTGGAATATTCTAATTCCCAGTTGAATTCTCAGGCGAAAAGAAATCCACAGTAAGATACAACAGATTTCATATATATAAAATTTGAAGTTTAAACAGTGTTTCTATTCAAATTCATTAGGTTTGGGTTTATTCAGTCTTCGCCTTCGATATTTTCTAGCTTTTCTGTCAACACTGATTACGTTTGACTGCAGCTATGCCTGAAACTGCATCAAGTGACTTCAAAAGCAAGATTTAATAATGGAATCAAGCTAAATTCACTATTGTAGTTTGCTTATCTCTGATTCATTATATATCTGGTCCTTACTCATGACTTGCTTAAAATTAAAGCCTTAGAAGCTATTGGCTTCTCCAACTGTCTAGTCTGTATTTCCTTTGCATTCACAGACAAACCTAAACAGTCAACGAGATCGAGAATATTTAATAGCAAAATAACAAAAGTTAGGAAACTAAATTTTTAACTGCTTTTATCTGAACCATATGAGCATTAATTCGTTAACATGTAATAAAACTGTTGATTCTATGCAGCAATAAAAACGAAATTGTCCGTAACTAAACAACATTAAAATCTCACTTCCGTAACTTTATCGAGTAGTCGAGTTTTTAAAAACTGCATTCTCTTTTCTAAAGCCAAACTCGAAAGTACGAAACTTTGGGAATGCAGAAAGGGACAGCAAACGAGAAGAGGAAAAGAGACAACAGGACTAACAATTGACATTCAAGGTGCTTGCAAGCACATTGTAATCATAGCCTGACAGAAAGAAAGAAAAGCAGGAAATGCGACTGATAATTTGCAAATTTCTGCGTCAATGGCCGTGACAATGATTATGCTTGGAAAAAGTTTTCTTTTCGGGTAAGGCAAAGGCAAAGGCAAATGGCTTTGTTTCGTGGCCTGTCGTGATTTGGCCAGCTGCACCAGCAGTAGCAGCGCCAGTGGCAGCGGCAGCGGCAGCGAATCTTTAGCCATTTTCTCATCCACTTTTTTTAACTTTTATTCCGTTACGTTTTTCTTTTGCCTTTTCCACTGTTTACATGTTGGATAAAGTTTTTCGGCCAAGGTGGTGTACTAAACAAAACTTTTCCATTTACTCGACCAGATGAACTACCTACCTTCTGTGGCAATCGAGAGTTTCTTCTTCTTTTCGCCGTGTTAATCCTTTTAGAGCAAACTGTGACAGTTTCGAGCCAGAAATAAGAATGCTTTTGTCTTTCTCTCTCTAGTTACTTTTACCTGCTTAAGCGAGCAAAGAGTGTTGAAACTCTGCCAAAGATTCACTCGACAAAACTGACTTAATTGAAAATCCATCAGCAACAGATTTGGTTTTGAGCACGTGCTAAACAAATTATACACATAATACGGCACTATATACTATATAGTATATATGGTATATATAGTGGGTGCTTTATTTGGCTGCTTTGGCGGAACTAATTAAGTTCAATTTAAATGAAAAACGAGCATCGATTTAGACGAAACATCGAATGGACATCATAAAGTCAGTGAGCATACAAGTAATGGGCCGAGCTGAGAAGGAAAGTCAAGTCGAATCGAGTGCGCAACACACAACACACAACACACACATCACATGTCCAATGGGCCGTATACGCAATCTCGAGTGCTGCTCGCAGGTCAGCAGGCCAGCAGACTAGCAGGCCCAGAAGCTGGCTGAGCAGCTCTTAAATTAATGCCAGCTCGTAAGTTTTACAAGGAATTCAATTTTTTGCGCCACACCAAGGAAGACGAATAGTGGATACTTTCTTGGGCGTCGCCTACACTCGCACCTACATACATCAAACCAACCCCGAGTGGTGGGTCTCCTCCTTGGCAATCCCTCAATGTCTGCAACTGGGGTTGGCTCTTCTTGGCAAACTCAAAAAGTGTCTAGTGAAGCATTCTCCTTAGTTCTTCGCGCTCTTTTACAGTTTTCCGCCGTTTTTGCCGCTCTGAAAATTTATTTGAAAGTTTTGCCATTAAATTGTTCTTTTGTCGTAATCTTAACATTTTACGTCAGTCAGTTGGCACCAAATCACCTTAAAGCATCGATACCTGTGTGTGTGTTTATATTTCTTTTTAAATTTTTTTATTTTTTGTTTGTTTTTTTTATTCATATATTAACAGATTTCTTAAAAATGCAATTACTTAGTTTCATATGCATCAAATTTCCATTCCTTCAAATTAATTTATACAATTTTCTTCTTCTTGTTCGACTGCAGCATATGCGATTTCCTTCGTTTTCATTTAGCAAATAAACTTACAATTTAGTTAATTATAATTGTTATACTTTTGTTTGTTGTTTATTGTTTCGCTGTTTTATCTTATCTGCATCTGTACACATATCGTTAAGACGTTAATAATGCGTTTAGAGTTAATAGTTTCTAACTGAATCATCATAAAAACATTCACAATAGCTGATTAATCGTTTATCTTTATCTTTATCATTATCTTTATGTTTATCCTTTACATATGTATGCATGTCTGTATGTCTGTGTGTTTAAGTATGTATGTTTGTATGCTATACCTGTTGTTTGTATTCTAGTTACGTTGCATTGGATTGAATTACCTTTTAACCTATCTTCTATATATACCATATATATATATTGAGAGTATTCAAGTCTTGTCTGTCGGTTTTACATACTTTTGTTATTACTAGTCGTATTAATATTATTAACAAGAGAGTTTTTTTTGTTGTTGTTGTTATTTTCAATTGAATTTCATGATACGTGGCCAACAAATGTATATAATTAAAATAATACAAGGCAATTGAGAATGAATTGTAAATAATTAATTATTTGCTTTGTTAACAAATCTCTTTGGCCATGCTTTAACTATACATATACATATACATATATATTAATATCTAATTGTTGTTTAACTATATTTGCCTACATTTAATTATAATACAATAACTTAAATTAGCTTTATAATAATAATAACATAATAATTAATTGTAAGTCTTATTTAGTTTCCCCCAAATATCATATGTTTATGCATTACAAACTAAATAAATACATATATATTCATTATATATTCATTTAAATGATCAACTTAATAAGGAAATTCATACGTACACATAATTCAAGAGTTTTTCTTTATGCGGGGAAGACATTTAAGTTTTGTATAAAAATCTATATTCATTCATTTATCGATAAAGTGCAATTAAAAACAGCAAGATTCGAGTATTAGTTATGTATTCGATAGATTTTAAGCTTTAAATGAACTAGTACACTCATTCAATGGGGGTGGACAGGGGTAGGGGCATGGGCATGGGCGGGGGTGGCGTGACAAGTGCCGCATTGTTATCACTTAGTACACATACTCAAGTATATATGTATATGTATTGATTTGTATGCATGTAAAACATTCTTCTACAATTACAAGATGCGAAATTTAATCTACATTTATAGCTATTTTCTATGTTTATTTATTGGTTTCATTTAATTTAATTTATTTATGTTTTTTTTTTTTTGTGACTGTCTCTTTAAGTTTTTGTTTCATTTATATACCTGCATTTGTCCTTTTACATATTCGTAATTTAATTCTGCTTTAGTTTTTCAAGTTTTGCTTTTTATTGTACAAATTAAATTTGGCATATTGATTGAGTAGGTCTAAATATGCATTACTTCGACTTCGACTTCAGTTTCTTCTTCTTCTTCTCCTCCTTTTTCTTCGTAATCCACCTTATACCCAGTGGATTACATTTATTGATTTACTTCCCTCGATTTCTCTAGACATCTCGTTTAATTAGTTCGCTTAGCTACTTACGGCTACAATTTACTTTAAATGCTCCTAATGCGATTTTGGCAGCACTATGTGTGTGTTTGTGTGTATGTGTGTGTGTATATAAGCTTTACATAAATATGTTGTATATTGTCCTTCAATCCTAGACGTGTACAGCTGAACAACAACAACAACTACTTTGAAGAAAAATTAAAATTTTCAAATTGTCTGCAACTTAAAAGCTACTTTTCAGCAGCTTTTTCGCACGCTCCCCAATTTCCTTTGCTCTCTTCTTCTTCTTCTTCGTCTTCTTGGTACAGCGCTGGCTTGAATATGGGAACTAGTTGATTTCAGAAAGGAAATACGTTTAGATTGTAAAGTAAATAGTTGGGAAACATAAAAAAGTTGCGATTTTCATTCAACAATGCCATCGAATGATTGATTGGCTCTTCAATCAATTTAACAGTTAGATAAACTATTTGCTGGTGGCATCAATTTGCGGGCAGCCACTGTAATCAACTTGCAAATAAGTTAGTTTCAATGCGATAAACTTATGTGTCTCCAGTGGCATTGTATAAAATTTTACTTATTTTCCTGTTCAATTAACTTTCATCTGTCGAGCGACTACCCAGACAAAAGCACAGAACTACAGGGCGTGAAATTGTGCGGGCGTGAAAGCCTCTTTGCCCTAAGCCATTCACAATTGATAAATGCAACTCTGTGAGGGAGTGGGGGAGTGAGGGTGTGGGGGAATTTGGGGCGTGCCACAAGTTTTGTATGCGCCACAATATCCTTAGCTCCATCATCTTCATCTTCATCATCATCATCATCATTGTTATCTCTATTTTAATCATCAGTTTGAGTTTACGTCTTGACTGCATCTTTGTCTTTGTCTGTGCGTGCGTTAATTTCAAATACTTTATGCAATTCAATTTTTAATTACAGCCATGATTGAAAAGCTTCAGTTTAGCAGGCATAAGGCATGGGGCATGCAGCATGTGCCATGTGGCATGTGGCATGCTGCAAACTGTTCATTTCTTTATTGATGATTTGGCTTTAGCTGAGTTCTTTGGCTAAATTGCAATTGCTGTGACTGCAATTGCAATGGAAACATATTAAAGAGACACGACAGAGAGACAGGAAGAGAGAAAGAAGGATAGAGAGAGAGAGAGAGAGAGAGAGAGAGAGAGAGGGAGAGAGAGAGAGAGAGAGATAGAGCGAGTGAGTGGTAAAGAAAGACAGAGCGCGAGAGGTAGCGCGATAGAAAGAAAGAGTGACAAAGACAACGCCCGCCTCGACTTGGTAATTACAGCACGATGAATATTAATTAACACACTCAAAGACACACGCACACACTCACACATACACACACACACACACACACCCATACTGCTTGAATTTGTCTACTTTTGCCCTTGGAACATGAGCAAAAACGACAGCAGCGCCAAGTTGCGAATAACATAGACAAAGAGAAAGGCGAAGAGAGGAGAGTAGAAGAGAGTAGGGGAGAGTAGAAGAGAGTAGGGGAGAGTAGAAGAGAGTAGGGGAGAGTAGAAGAGAGTAGGGGAGTAGAAGAGAGCAGACATTTGTTTTGGAGAGTGGGAATGGTACAGCGTGTGTTTTAAATTGCTCGGCATTGATGGTACTACATAATAGAATTGTCATGATGTGCTCCAGCGCGGCCAGCAACAGAAGTTAATGGCGTACCCAAGATGAGCATGTCACGCTCGCTGAGCTGCAACGACAAGCAGCAGCGGCAGTGGCAGTGGCAGTGGCAGTGGCAGCAGCAGCGAATGTACGGCACTTAAGACCGTCTCCAACGAGTCCTGCCACATAGATCGCAATCCGCAATCCGCAATCCAAATGCGGAATTGTCCCCTTTTGAATATACTTGGTGCCTTCTTTCGTTTGTTCTTTCTGGGTTGCTGCAGTTAATGTGCTAGAGGCAGCGGCTGGGGGCGTGACAGCTGTGGGCGTGAGAAACAAACTCGTTTGTTTGTATTGGTTATGCTCGGCGGAAGCTGAGAGAGCTTCAAGTTGGAAGACGCCAAGACGCCAAGTCGGCAAGACGGCAAGACGCCTCTCAATATGGCAGCACTAACTTCCAGGCATTAGAACAGTGGGGCAAAACTAATCGCTCGCTCTAATGTTGCTGCTGCCGTCGCTGTCAACTTGTATTATTTTTATTTTTATTACGCAAGATATGTAATACCCTTTGCAGAGGGTATTTAAAGTTTATCACAAATTGTGTAATGTGCAATTTGAAGTTGCAGATAAATAAGTTAACTTTGTTGTTGTCTGCTGCAATGCCAATGTCAACAGTGGTCAACGAGGTCAACAGTTGACACAGCAGTCAGTTAAAGTTTTGAGTTCAAAGAAACGATCACATAAAATTTAAGAATTATATAGAAAATTGAAAGAAAGTTTAAAATTTTCCTTATTTTCCCACCCGCAGCTCTTTACACTTGCATTCCACTAGGATCAGTCTGTCGTTGTTCACTCAGTTTTAACTGAATTTAAAGTTTACACTGTCCTGCAAGTGTAACAAGAGTTCGTGCATATCTTGTTCTTTGTTGGTTTTCCTGCTATTGTTGCTGCTGCTTGTTTTTCGCTGCCAGCCACGCCCCTTGCGCCCAGCGCAATCACGTGCCCAGCGACTTGAGGCCTGAGCACGCCCCAGGGAGCTGTCAAAAGGCTGTGCGCCGTTACTGCTTTTCGTTCCAACTGAACTAATTTCAAAATTTTTGACCAGCTTCCGCCAGCTTCTTGTCAAGTCAGCCACCGGTCCAGTCCCGCCCCTATGTCGCCCCTCCTGCTCTAGACCCTACTCCTGTGCCTTCTCCCAGCTGTGGACTGCTGAAAGTTGTTGTTATGGCTGTTGTTATTGCTGGCAACGAAGCTAATTAGCAAAAGGCCAAATGCGACTGGTCAGTTGGCCAAGTTAAGCAAGCTTCTGGCCATGGCCAAGCAGTGAGATCGTTGCGTTCTTTATCTAAATAAACAGTCCAATGTGTCTGGGTGGAGAATAGGGGCGTTTGTAGGAGCACTGGGGCAGGGACAAGGACGGGACGGGAACAGGGACGGGGACAGGCGAGTTCCGTTTTAAAAAATTTACATAAACTAATTCAGTAGCTGATTTGAATAAGGTAATGGACAGTTGTCCTTGTTGTTGTTCTGCTGCTGCTCCTACTGCTCCTACTGTTGTTGCTGTTGTTGCTTTAACACGTCCAGGAGCGCTGAGACACAAGCTGTAGAAGAGAAAGCTCCTAAACTCTAGAGTCATTTAGATATATATATCGTATGTAGCTATGCATGTATGTGTGTGTGTGTGTGTGTGTGTGTGTGTGTAGTTGCCATGTTGACCCACTCCCTTCTACCGCACTTCCCACTCCTTAGTACCGGGGTGGCTGACCGCTCTCCCCCGTCGTGGCCTACAGCTATACGAGATGCCCATCGGCATCTGTGTAGGCCACTGGTGCTCCGCTGGAATTGAAGCTACTGAGTGACGTTGGATCATAGTTGGCACTGGTTGTCATTAGCAGATTGTTTCCAAGTCCTGCGACACTTGTCGGTGGCAGATTCAGGATCTGCAGACTGCCCACGGGCGCTGACACTGGCACGCCCACCAGACTCGCATTGAGCAGCTGTTGTTGCTGTTGTTGTTGTTGCTGCTGCAGCTGTTGCTGTTGTTGCTTGTTCCGATTGGGATCCTTTAGTATGCTGTGTGGTTGTCGTGGCAGCGTTGCAGTGCCAAGTGGCAGCGCCGTTGTCATGCTGCCATTAAGCGTGGTGCTTGTGGTCAGCGTTGTGGCACTGAGATTCACCGGATGCAGATCGTGCAACATTTGCATAGGACTGCCACCGGCTGTGGTGTGGTGCGTCACATCAGGCGGTGGCACACAGCCCACCACTCCACGCAATATGCCACGCCTTAAGGTACCCGTGGCACTGCCATTACCAATGAGTGTGGCGCCACCGTTTGTTGCCAGCATCGCTGCCTGCGATGTAACCGTTATGGGCATCGGCTGCAGATGTGTCAGCGCCAAAGGTGGTCCGCTGAACTCCAAAGCGGCGGGGTATTCCTAAAAGGAAAGACAGAGAGGATAGAGTGAGTGAGTATGGTAAATAGAACTATAAGGGAAACTAAACTCATATCATATTCTGCTTTTCATCAGTGTAGAGTCTAGTGTAGAGTTTCCACTAAATTCTTCAGTTACCTACTGAAAAACATACTCAAACTTCATGCGATTCTGCTGTGTCTTCGGTTGCTCAGCTCAACGGCTTAGGATCAAAAGTTTTCTCATTTAACTGTTAGCAAGTCAAGAAGGCAACAAGTTGAACCCTACTTGTTATACCCTGTAGCTGCAGCAAGCACAGTCTTTAGGTAGCTCAAACTTGTACAGCGTATTCAAATGTCCAGCATACCCCACAGCTCCATTTTGACGTTTTGTTATGCCGCTTGTTGTTGAGCAACGTCTTCAACTAATTTGTATAATTCAGTTATATTCATACACTGCCTGCAACACTGGCAAATACACATACCATTCTCCCCTTGGCACAACAACATACAGCACTCACTGTTAGCCAAAAGAAAGGGGGGGAAGAAGAAGAAAAATAGCAACACAATGCGATCTCATTTGGAATTCAATGTTTACTTGCTGCTAATGCTAGCAAAAGGGATAAGGATGTGGATGTGGATGTGGATGTGAATGTGGAGAATGTCCTGGCACTAACAATGTGCTAATTAAAAGACTAAATTCATTTTGAAATTGTTAAATGCATTTTAAGCAATTTTCTGTTGCCTCAAATATGTTTCTAAACGCATAAAAGTGTACAGCAAAATAATAAGTTTACAGACAAGTTGGGGAATTGTGCAAAATTGTGAAAATTGTGGAAATTGTGAAAATTGTGAAATGTGAATTGTAAATTTTCAGTTTGTTAGTTGTTAAAAAATCTACAATAAAATGTTGCAAGTTGTTGTTGCAAGTTGTTGCTCTGTGTTTGTTGTAGCTTTTTTTTGTATTCGAGTTTTTGTTGCTTTAGCTGGAAATATTATCTTCTACTTCAATTGACATGACACTTTGTGTCAGTTGGAAAATTGTTTCGCATGCAGGCGTAAAGTTCGCGTACAAGAATTTTCCGTATTTTCAGCAGTTGCACCAAAAGTTTAACACACACAGAGACACACACACACACACACAACAAAAGCTTGCAACTTTTAAGTTTTGAACTGGCAGAGAAAAAGTTCAAGTTGATCGGCGACTTGAGCCTTTGACTAATTGGAATATTGCAACGATTTTTCTTTTATCTCTTGGTTTATTAAAAAATTAAAGTGTAAGAAGAAGAAAAAAAAAATTATATGAGAAAATTTAAGACGCACACTGCGTAACTAATAACTAAAGTGGAACTTAACCCGTTCTGGCAGCAGTCAGAACAACACATTATAGTTCTAGGAGACAGATTGGGGGAGGGGTAGAGACGAAGGGGGCGTACACCCGCCTGGCACTGATTAACAGCGAAGACTATGGAGGCCTGGGCTTTTTGGTAGTTTAGGATAAAAGGACTTAAGTATACCAAGGCGGACATTTTGTATCAGTTTACAAAGTTAAATTGTCTTTAACGAAAACTTCGAGTTGAGTTTGGTCACGACAGCATGAGGCAAGTAAACAGCGGGTGGAGAAAACATGACTGTGTTGGGCCAACAAATTGTTGCACTCGAGAGCCGAAAAGCGAAACGGAAGTGTTGTGTGTGTTGGTGTGTGTGAGTGTGCTTAAAGGGGTTCAATTCAAAAAACTTTGAACCTGCGAATGCCACTTAAAGTTCCTTGTTGTGCTCTGCCTGTGTGTGTGTGTGTGAGGGGCTGAGATAGGCAGCTTCGCGTGTTGGCCAAGTTTAGACGAGTTGGCTTGGTGCTAATTCTGTGCTGTCCACGTGGTGGTGGCTCATTATTGTCGTTATTGTTAAAGTTGTAATGCGGCAAGGAGTTCATTTTGCGTAAATAGAATATCAAATGTATGACCAGGCCCAAAGGACTCCAGGACTTCAGGACTCCTGGACTCTGTTACTCAAGGAGTGCCGTCCAACTTTCGACATTAAATTCGTCGAAGCGGCGCCACAGAGCCTCCACCAAGAAGAGCTCAGTCTTTGGGAACTGCTAGAAAATTAAATTATGGCCGAGTAGGACTCGGTGTTTGAGTGTTTTGAGTGTATTCGTTTATTTATTTAATCGACTTCAGCTTCAGCTGCGTTGGTCCTTGAATTTTAAACACTGCATCACGATGTGCTCGCATTGCGTATACGCAATATACCGATATGACGATGGCCCTATTCGCTGCTCTGACTTTCGAACTTTTGTCTTTGACACCAGACATGACTTGTCCAGAGATTCAAACAGTTAGACAGACAATGGCCAAGAGTTCTGAGTAGAGAATTCAGAGTACTGAGTCCTCAGTACGAAACCCGCACAAAAACTAATTGAATTTCAAACAAAACTGTGCACAACTCGCTAACAAAGTGAACCAAAATTAAGTTTTATGACGTCACTAGCTGCACACACACACACACACACACACGCACCACTGGGCACAGTGTGAACAATACAACTACACTTAAATGGGCCAATATCATTCAGCTTATCAACTGCAATGGGAGCAGAGAAAGTTCTCTTTGCATTCTGGTATTCAGAATTTAGTTGACAATAAAATACAAATTGCCGCTTACATAGTTAAATGTGGGACCACAACTTGTTATACCCTGTATACCATGCAAGTGTTAGAGGAAAAGGGATACGGAGAGTGGGAGAGAGAGAGAGTGACCCACATATTACTATTGTTTTTTTTTAGCCTTTTTTCGGCCTTTGTTCGCTTGGCAGATCAACTCAAAACGAATGCTAAATGAATCTTTTTGTTTTGTGTTTTCTGTCAAGCATTTCGATTGAAATTTAATTTGATTTACTGTTATAAATTGTTTTTATTCATTCGGTTTTGTCGAGCTGCGTCCAGTGAACAGCAAACAGCGACCAACGACCAGCGACCAACGACGAGTAGACATCTGTGTACCAAAAAGTAATTTAGGTCCGTTCAAATGTTTTAGCTAAAAAACCGCAGCTGATACAAAATTCAACTTTCATCTCTGTCGCACTCTATAGTAATTTATCTCTTTCTCTCACTGTTTGTGTGTGTGTGTGTGTTTGTCTGATTTGTTGCCGCGTGCTGAGTGCTCTCTATATATTTTGTAATTTTTCTAATGATGTTTATCAAATAATTCAATTTGGCTTCACAAAACATTTCTTATGTGAACGAGCAAAGCGAGCCTTTTTCTGAGCATGTCCACAAAAAAGAAGGCAACGTAAGGAGCGCAGGGACATAACACACACCCACACCCACAGCTACACACACACACACATACGCACACAATGCCATTGTTGGCCAACTAAACCGAAATTGAATTTTTCTCCCTCGTTGACTAAAAACCGCAAACAAAAGGTTTGTGCCCCATGTGAAATGACTGAACATGTGCAATGGCGCAGCTGAGTAGCAAAGGCAGCACAAGGCAGCAGAGCAGCAAAGGCAGCACAAGGCAGCAGAGCAGCCAGAGTCCAAAAAGTGGTCAAGTAGCTCTGCTCAAATAGATAAAGCCACTGATAGTAGTAGCAGCAGCACTAGCACCACTGTCACTGCCACTGTCAATCCATCGTTCGATGGACACAGTGAAAGACGGAAAGAAAGATAGAGAGAGAGAGAGAAACCGAAGAAGAGCGAGAGAAAAGAGTAAACAAACGCGGACGAAGCGAACTGAATTGAGTAACTGGCTAAATCGCATAAAGCCCATAAAAATGGTCAGTAGCTAGCATAAATATTATTACATTAGTCGCCATTAGAAGCCTGCCCAGTCAGTTTGGGTGTGTCCATGTCGGGTGTGTCCTCGTCCTGTGCGTAGCCCTCTCTTGGGGCGGAATCTCCTTTAGGGATCTGCAGGCGACTGTCAGCTAACTGCATTTCATTCGCATCTAATTTATACAATTATTGGACTGGCAGCGCCATAAAATGTCAGCTGGTAACAGCACCAAGAGTTGAAAGGCTGGGAGTGGCAAACGAGGGCGGCAAGCGTACACTGTACAAAAAGACTAGCTGACAGGAGAAGACTAAAGCAAGTTGAAAAGATAGTTTTATATGTAGAAAGAAAGATCCTAGAAGATTAACCCATTTGGAGAACTGGCATTCTTAACTGGATTTAGTAGGTAAGCTAATGGCTAAAAGGATGATACTATATAGTAGCTTATATTATTGGGAACTTTCAAATTTATATTTTAAGCACACGTACTCGAAAATTATAGTTATGACTAAAGTACCAGCTTTTTCTTGCAGTGTAGTCGCTGGCTACAAAACAGGGCGCTGTCAACCGCATTGAGTGTCAACTTAACTTGTCACATTTGCACCCTTTAACAGGCAGAAGTGATAAAAAAAGGAATACATAACCGTCACATACACACACACATACACACCGTACACACAGTAATGTATACACACACGCACACACACACACACCTAATATGCGGGAAGGAGGATAATAAATTTCGAAAATTGATTTTCTCATGTTTATTGTGAATTTGTAGAATTTATATTGGGTTTGCAATGCGACAAGAAACGGGAGAATAAGAAAAAAAAAAAGCTAAGACGTTTGCTTTTAGCCATGTTGGCCAGGTCAGTGGTGGACATAAGCACACATATGTGGCATGCCACGAAAATTGCCAAAAGCAACAAATGAGTGTGTGTATATGTGAGTGAGTGTGGGTGTGAGAAAGTCACTTGGCTTGTCACTTGCCGCATACATATTTGAAATCAAAGTCTCAGCGACACGCCCAAACGAACAGGATCGAGCGTTAAACGGTATGAGAACTCAGGGAGCAGATGGAGATGAAGATAAAGATGGAAGGGGAAGAGGAAGAGGGGATGAAGCAGGCATTGGTACAGCAGCTACTCTTTATGAGTGATGCGGCGCAAAACTTTGTTGTGTGCTATGTAGCGTAACAGAGAGAAAGAGAGAGAGAGAGAGAGAGAGAGAGAGAGTGACAGATAGAAAGAGATAGCAGCACTTGGGATAAATGTAAGCTACGATATGGTTGCTGTCGTCATAAACGTCGTCGTCGTCGTTCATGTTGCTGCTAGCGCGTACCACGCTGCGTATGTGTAATATTAAATTGTTGTCTTGAGAAAATAATGTTTACTTTCGCCAAGTACAAACAACGACAGCAAGCAAGCAACAAACAATGACAACAAAAGCAACTTGCAGCCAAAGGGGGATCCAGAGTTTCCCCAGCAGTTTTCCCCAGTCTCTTTATTTTCCAATCCCCATCACAGTCCCCTCTCCCCCCTTAACACTTCCTCTGCCATTTTCCTCCTCAAATTTGCTACCCAATCTCCATGCTCTTCGCTGCTGCAGCTTAATGCTTTTGAGTTTGTCATTTGTCTTTACAGCGTTGCATGCGGCACGCGGATTATAAAAGTCGAACCCAGTTAACTGGCTGACTAGCAAAGTGGCAAAATGGCAGAGTGGCAGTTGCCACATGCCACATGGCAGACGCCAACCCATCCCGATCGGGTATATACATATATAAGCATATATCAACATTCTAGTATATGCACATTCCCTCGGCTCATTTCGCTTTAAATGCGATGCAAATGGAGCAGGATTTGCCAGAGCAGGAGCTGGAGCTGAAGCTAGAGCTGCCATCTGTGCCTGGCATCCAACTAATTGCGCATACTAATCCTTGTCCGTGACTAGTCATGAGCCGGGAACCTTAAAGTGGGCACGGATTGAGCAACTAGCTCTAACTGCAACAGTGATTAGCGATTAGTGTGCCTTGACAAGAGTATTGAGGATCAAAGTATGCCACTCCAATTAACCCAAAGCTTCTGCTAATCCACAAGAATTCACATCGTGTAGCATGTGAAATAGTTCTACGAAAAAAAACTCAATTTTTTCCTGCGACTAAAAGCACTCGCATAATTATGGCCCCAGGGCCATTAAAAGAGCGAAAGCCTCAACAGCTGAGTTAAGGAGTAATTAATTAGAGAAGTTTCAGTTACATTTATTTTAAAAATGAACAAAGTAAGGGATATCATACTCTAAAAGCAGCTATTTAATACAAAGTCTGTTTGGTATTTATTGGATAATCCATTTATAACTTTGCCCTGAGGGGAACAAAGACTCGAATAGAAAAGGTAAGGTGTGAATTAAGGTCAGAGGGGTTTAAGAAAAGCAAATATAATTTAACTACTTTAAACAGGTACTTAAATGAGCTCTACAAAAATAGCTAAAATGGCTATAAATAGCCTTTTTAAAAAGCTTGATAGAAAAACAAAGTCTTCTTAGAGGAATCATAAGATACATAGATTTAAAGATGAATATAGTTAAGATAAAGTATATGTTTCTACCTAAACTGATCATAAATTCTTCTCTCCCTTTTCTGTAGCACCCTTTAAATATTTGAAATAGTTCGTTTCTTACCATTGGCGGATATGACAGATATCTCTCACTGTTCATGTTGTAATAGGAACCATCTGGCGGCGGTGCTGGTGAGGGGGACGGAATATAAACACCCTTGCTGATCAGCATCTGATCGTCGCGTGTCATGTGGGCAGTAGCAGCAGCTACGGCTGCCACATGCCCATTATTGTGTCTCGGGTGTGGCAAGGTGCAAGCGTTAACTGCAAACAAAGAAAGCAAAAAAAAGTTTTAGTTTATTCATTTATTAATATTGTAATGATATCATCATTTTATTGCTATCCCATTGAATGAGGTCAAAAGTTCAAATTATATTGTTTATATATATATTTTTTTGTTGGTTTTCCGCTCGTCATTATTATATTATTCTCAACTTTTTTCATGGATTTATGACAATTTTAATGCCTGGGCAGACTTCCGTTTCCCATTTCAGTTCAATTGCATATTTTTTGTGCAGTCTGGAATCCAAAGGAAGAGACCACACCGCAGACTGGTCTGCAATACACAACTGCAAATGACACATTTATAGTCGCATTTGCAGCACAGTAAGAAAAAAACGAGTGTAGATGTGAAGAGAAGAGCAGGAATTCAAGGAGGCTGGAAAAGTTTGAGGTGATGTGTGTGGGGGATGGGGATTAGGGGTTTGGGGGTATGTATTGAATCGATTCGAATGCTGTTGGCGCCCACGTAGATGCAACATTTTGCTGCTTTCTGGTTCATTTCATGTGCAAACGCTTGGAATCAAATAAAACGAGAGGCCATTAATTGCAAGTTGCAACGATAGTGCAGCTGCTGGGGCAGGTAATCGGAGTCAACGTTTGTTGCACGTGCTGAGGTTGCAACTCACACACATAGAGACACATACACACACATCTCTCTGCTGTCGTTTAGCCCCGATAAACAAATCAGACTAAGCACTCGACCATTTGTATGTATTTAGATGATGATACCTAACCTATGATGAGACAAATTGCTTGGCAATGGCTCACGGCTCATGGCTCATGGCTCATGGCTTCGTTGTGGCAACTGTGGCAGCGGTTGGCCTGGTGGCATCTGCACGAGCGTGCCACGAGCAAACGCTTCAAGCACTCCAAGTCGACTTGAACTTATTTGAAAAGGCGTGAAAGCCACAAACGTAACAAATTTGTAATTTTGTAAAATAGACTTAGACACCCACAATTCTCACACTCCACAAACATCCAAACACCCAAACACACAAAGACGCACACGCATCGACATGGTAGCGCACGCTGAAAAGTAGGCAACAATAATTTTGTTAGGCAAAAGTTGAGAAAGCTGCGGCCGTGATGACACACAGTCGCAGACAATTCGACAGCATGCCATACGCTCTGACATTCCGCCATACCGACATACCGACATTCCAACGTTTCAACGTTCCTATCAAGAACAAAAGTTGCCGTTGCTGCTGTAGCTCCTTCTGCTGCTGCTGCTGTAGTTGCTACTGTGCCTCATGTTCATTTTGTGGCTTGTTTACTTTGCAAATGCGTACGTTTATTGTGTATGCGTATGTTGTACAGTATGTATTACGACCAAACACACACAGAAAGAGGGGCATAGCAGTCTAAGGAGGTGGTGTGGCGGTGAGCGGTACGAGTAGAAGTGAAATAAGTAAGACAGGTTACCTTGCTACCACAACCAAAGGGAAATTTCACATGAATTATTGATTTTTCGATCTGCTAGCAACAGTGTTGAAAAGCGCACTATACTCGGAGAAGAAAAGCACCGAGCACCGAGCACCGAGCACCGAGCACAGAGCATTGTAATCATTGTGTATTTATAATAAAGTATGTGTAATTGTGGTCACCCCACAACTCACAGAGTCACAGTTACAGTCACAGTCACAGTCACAGCCAGAGAGTCAGAGTCACAGTCATTTCATATTTATAGCAATTGGTGTATAACAAATAAGTTGTTTTTCGCTATAAATGTAACTGAAATTATACGAAAATCTTTCAGTTCCTGCTAATTGCTTAGTTATCACTTGGGTAACGATGCCCAGCACATGTGAAATGCCCTTTAAAGTTGTTTTCTGGTATCAAACTGATTTTAAATCAAATTTTGTTGGAGCTCTTTAAGCATCTTTTTGGGGTGAAAATAAATTAAATTTAAACGTATATCAATGGTTTTAAGTGATTAATTTAAGAGCTGCCTGTAAGCACTAATGAGCTGCTGTTTGTTTACTTATTTCTGAGGCTTTACTGTAGCCTTAATCAAAGTGAAACTGTCCAAGGCTGTGGGGATGATAAAAATTCGACATGTTATGTAATTTTTCTTTTAAATTGCCACATATTTGCACCCACTGTAGGGTGTGTGTGTGTGTGTGAATGTGCGTGTATGTTTGTGCTCATTAAGAGAGCGTCATTTTTGAATAGTGTCTCATTAAAAATGCGCTTTGCTGGACTACGAAAAACTGTCATGGAATGGCATGAAATCATCTATTATTTGATCTCAACTGAGGCAGCAGCAGGTGGCGACAACTGACAAAAAGAATTTTCGCGCTTATTCTATGAGTGTGTATGTGGGTGTGTGTGTGTTTGTATAGAATATAGGTATGTATTTGTATATACACATGTCTCTGTGTTGTAGTGTTCATGCTCACGGGGGAATTACAGCCTTGGGCGTCTGTTTGAGATTCAGCTTCCGGCAAGCATTTTAATTTTGATGTGACGAGGGATTTTTGTTTCACATCTTTTCTTCTTCTCTACGTTCTGCTGTTTCTTCCTTTTTCGACTCCCACATCCCACTTCCCACGCCCACTACCCATCCCCATTTCCATTTTTCGTGTTTTTATTTGGTTTTCTTTTCTTTATTTTGTTGTTGTTGTTGTTTTTGGCTGTTTTTTTGTTGCCACCGCATAGCCGCATACATAATTATGCGCACTGGAGACGCTAGCGTCTTCCTCTCCCATTCCCCCCATCCGTTTATCTGTGGCAAGTTGTCGTTGCTATCAAATGCGCCTTGGACTCGCTGCTGTTACTTTTGAAGTACGCTCTTTCCATACTTGCCAAATACGTTGACATAAGGTAATTGTATTTTATTTTCCCGCACAGACAAGACAAGACAAGACATGGCAAGACAAGATGAGACACGATAACCGAAACACTGAACGCGGTACAGCACTAAGGAGTGAGCATTCAGACCAAAAGTTTACAGCTAATGTATTTTTATTATTTTTACGCTTTGCATTTCAAATGCAGTTGCTGTCGCATTCCCTCTTCCCTCCCTCCCTGCTTCCTTTATCCCTCCCTCCTTTCATCCATCCATCGGCAATGCTTTCAACAATTTCCCAATGTTATTATAAAATTGCCATTGTTATTTCATCTCCTTTCATCTCTCTCACTTTTTGTCTTTTTCTTCTTTTCGTTCAATTTTTTCTACTCTTTGCCAAAAAAACAAGATCAAAAAAAAAATTTCGTCTAGTTTATTTTTTTTTTCTCATCTACTTTTTTTTTCTGGTTGTCAAATTATTATTTTTATTTCATTCCCATATGGTGCGGCGCTTGATAAACGATGTGCTTAAATTTTAGTTGAGTTTCTGAAAACGCACTCTTAAATTAGCGCAGACAGCACGTGATTTGATTTCAAGTGTTTTAGATTGAGATTGTGAGTGTGTGTGTGTGTGTGTGTTGCGGTTGCAAGTGGATTCATACACACACACAGTCACACACACACACATGTGTGCCTCAATTGAAAATCAAGACTGGCAAAAACTTTGCTCCTCAATTACAATTAAGATGGAGATGTTGCACTCAAATTGAATTTTCAGCTATCGCGTATCTGCTTTACCAAAAAACCCCTTTTAACCCCCCTTTGAACCCTTGGCCCAGCACCCATTCTATCTCACAGCTGCACATTTTACCGATTTCCGTTTTTACATCGCTTTTATTTTAAGCTTTGATTGCAATCATGGCATAAAATCAGGCAACAACTGCAGTCAACTGACAAAAGAAACCAACACGAATAAAATGGAACGCTGACGTGCTCTCAACTATCAAACTCCCAAAACGAGAACTGAGCACAGAGAACACTGAGTACCGAGCACTGAGTGGTGAGTGTAGCTGAGAACTGACTGCTGAGAACTGTGAACTTCGGTAGTTTGTTTTGACCAAAAGTTAATTATCTAAAATGCTTTTTTCATGTGCTTTCAACGCTTTTTATGCTCCTGTGTCTCTGGACATTCATTATGCCACAAGAGCGAGAATAGAACGAGAAAACGAGAAAACGAGACAGCGACAACTGACAGGGATATCTATAAAGTCAGATCTTTGCTTGACTTACCCATATTATTTGGATATAATGCTGGCAGGGTGCCATCCTTTTGGTATCTGGGCGGTGGCATGTCAGCACTCTCCACCAGATACGTCGATGCAGCCTTCTTGCGTGCTTCGTCCTGCAAATAAAAGAAGAACAACAAAAAAAGAAAATGAGTGAGCAATCAATGAATGCAACCTGAGACTGTTAAACACGTGGAATCGAACCACAAGTGTTTGAGTAATTACTCCCTACTTAAGCTATTGTCTTTGGCTGCGTGTGGAAACTTATTGACAGCTGCACTGACAGCGGTAACATGCGGTGCACCTCGCATACCCGTCGTATACGCAACGTTTAAGTTTATCATACGCCCCATTTACCGTACACCGTTCAAAAACTTTCAATTGAGTTCAATTTTGTATGCTTTCTGTTACTATACTATATTTCGGGGCTTAAGATTCTCAGTTTTTGAACTTCATTAAATTGCAAATTTATATATATTTTGATCTGAGTAGTTGCTTTTATTTGCAAGTGTACAGTGTACACTTAGCAGTTACCAGTTGACATTAAACGGCAGCAGCTCTTGTGGTCGCTCTGCCGCAGCAAGATTACGCGTATAACAAATGATTTTCATAATTTGAAACGATTTGTTTGCCACATCGCTGCTCAGACTCAAACTCAAATTCAGACTGGGACTAAGACGAAGTCTGAGACTGCGACTGCCACAGCGACTGCCACTGCCACTGCGACTCAGTTGAACTGTACTCGTCTCTGTTTGGTTTTGGGTTTTGGGTTTTGACTTGGCTTGCTTTGGGTTTCGTTTAGTTTGGTTTGGTTTCTGGCTCAGTTTAGTCTCGCGCGCGCTCTCATCATTATCATCAACAGGGCGTAATTAATCACGATGTCTTAGCATGCTGCTGCTTCCGGCTGGCTGACAGTTCCGGTTGCCTTCGAGCGCGCCGACCTCGATGTCAACAGTTTCAGTTTCAGTACCATTCTCCCCACCTTCCGCCTTCCTCCTTCCTACTGGAAAAAAACCCCGTTTCCGGCGTTGAGTTGTAATTTCAAGCGCCTGGCAATAACTTAAGACAGCCCTAACAATTTTTTCTCACATTTTTCTCACATCTTTGGACATTTTTTCTATCATTTTTCTTATTTTTTGTTTGGTTTTGTTAGCCTGCTGCCTGCCTAAATGTTTGTTACAGCATCACAGTCGACATTTTTGCCCATTGTACTCATTCTTAGCACACAAATTGCATATTCATGCACAGCAGTTGGAAGGGGGCTTAAAAAAAATAAGAGGA
The DNA here is from genome assembly GCA_018903735.1 of Drosophila cardini. NCBI lineage: Eukaryota > Metazoa > Arthropoda > Insecta > Diptera > Drosophilidae > Drosophila > Drosophila cardini. The sequence continues at coordinate 9,776,933 of JAEIGM010000001.1, read as the reverse complement.
GAACACAAGAATAGTTTTTGGTACATAAAAAAGAGGAGCTAAAAACCGTAGTTCGTTGCTCGTGTTACTCTCAGTGTGTGTGTGTTTGTGTGTGTGTGTGTGTCGTATACTCACAATATATTCCGGTTGACTGCCCTCATTGGAGTAGGACTCGCTTTTCTCCGACACGCTGGACAGTGTCTCGCCGGTAACGGTGTCATTGTACGAACTCGGCGCGTACATTTCGATGGTCGCCGTTTTGCCTGGTTGATTTGTAGTTTCCGCCACTGGATGCGACAATGGATAGGGAGCACAGTACCAATCCCCGTCATAGTCCCAGACCCAGTCCCAGTCCCAATTTCAGTCAGGATCACGACACGACACGAGACGACAAAAAAAAGAAGGAAAATAAAACCAGGATAGGTAGAAAGTATGCGGCGCAAATATTGAAAAGGTGTAATTGGCAGTGACATGCCGAAAATTGATTGGGCGGCGGCGCAGTGCGCCAGTCATTTGGAACACCGCACGGGCGGAGCACAGTTGTTGTCGTTGTTGTTGTCCGCCAGAGGACGTAGGCAATAGTGTGAGGTATGAGCATGTGCATGGTCATGGGTATGGGTGTGGGAGTGGGCGTGTGTGGGGGCGTGGGCGTGACAACGTTTCAGGCAATGCAAATCAAATGCAAATAGCAAAGATTGTCAAAGTGCCGAGCAAGCAAATGTTGTGCAGCATTTTGCCCAGTTGGAGGTTGTAGTCGGTAGTTGGTAGTGGGTAGTTGGTAGTTGGTAGTCGGTTGTGGGTAGTTGGTATATACACAGCATAATAGGAAGGTGGTGTTGGCAAGTCGGCCATTGTGTTAAATTATTCACATTTGGTGCAATGCCAGCAACAGCGACGCCGTCGTTCATTTTTATGCCGACGCAATTTTTGTTGACCATGGTCAAGGGGAAAAATCAATGCATGTTGTGCAGTTCGACGATGCGAAACGCAATGAGTTGCAGTTGATCAAGCATAGGCCAGAGAGAGGTGAATGTTGTGGAAGGTAAGGGTAGGAGAAGGAGGAGGAGGAGGGTAAGCGGTGAAAGTAATTGTAGTGCATCAGTAGGTAAGAGTAAAAATGCAATTAAATTTGTATATAAAATGCCATTAAATGATTCATGGCACATTTTCACAAATGGCAACGACAAAATGACCGCGCCACATGGTTAACACGTGTTTTCCGCAAAGTCAATGTGGTCCATGTGTGCGTGTGTGTGTCCGACGCATGTATGCGTATGTGTGATATGTGTATGTTGTGTTGGTTCGTTGAGTGCATTTGATTTTGTTGGTTGTTGCCATATTCGCATGAATGAAGCATTTCGTTGAGCATTTCAATCGTTCAGTTATTCAGCATCCATGGCGATAAAGTAGCCAAGCGTAGAGCGAGACGGCGAGAGCGGCAGAGAGCAAGAGCGGGAATAAAAATAAAGTATAAGAAGAGAATAATATGTTAGATTTGTATTGCTAGCAATTTTTCAATTAATCTGAAATGTAGATGCATTCTTATAGAAACAGTTATTGTTATTGTTTTTGTAGCTGCTTTCTGGAATTTACAGTAATAATAAAAATATATCGTTTACCAATACACAAACTGGAATATGTTGTGAGTGTAAAATATAATAAAAACTTTACATTTAATAAATTATTTCAACTTATTTCCTTCCTTTCTTTTATTTCCTACACCCAGAATTAAATTAACTGCAGCACCTAAAAGTATGCAACAATTTGGCCATGCGCTGCTTCAATTTCCGACTCCATTTTTTAATTTTCAAATCAAACTCGTTATAGCTGCAATTTCTCTACACAAAAGATTTACTGTAGATCTATCTCATCGCACAATCAGAACTCATGACAAATGCGCAATTCAGCAACATTTTGCAGCAATTTCAATGGCTTGAAGCCTGTGTATACAGTGTACACGTATGTGTTAAATTGGAATGCATTTAATTGTGGAACGTCAATTGGTAATGGTTGCCAGCCGTGTGCTGTTGACACCATCACGTATTTATTGCGGCACAAAGTAAATAAAACATGTTGTCAGAGGCTTCATTTTCACTAAGGTGGCTCCACAAACCCAACAAATATCTCGGCCAAACCAAACCCAGCAGACAAACAGAGTTTAGTGAATTAAAAACATTTTTTGGCATTTGTCACATGAAGAGCAACAGAACCGCAACCACAGCCCACTGGAATATGGTTAAGTGCAGTTAGAAAAAAATGGTCGAGTCTGTAATCAATTAAGTGCAATAAAAAGAGCAAAAAACAAAAAGATAAAAAATAAAATGAAGATTCATTAGCTCAGTTGAAGACTTTTTATACAAGCGATAGGAGAAAATAGGCGAAACATACGATATACAAGCTTTGAATTAATTTATTACTGTTAAACATTTAGAGGACCACACATAAAACAGTTTTCAAAATGGACAAACTGAAACTAGAAATTGTTTTGCGAAACTTTTGCTGAATTCACGAAAATAAATTAAGCTATAAATGACAAAGTTGGCAAATAGAAAAAAATAGAATAGAAGAAGAAGAAAAGAAAAGTAAAGGTGAGAGCGGCACTCAAGTGTTGCCAGGTAGCTTGACTTGACGATGAATGGACAGACGGAATTAATGGCCAGCGAACGGGGCTTATCACTGTCAATGTCTGCTTTAGCCAACAACGTTAGCCGTGTTATTGTTGTTGTTGTTGTTTTTATTTTAGCCTGTTATCCGTGTTGTCCTTGTTGTTGGAAAGGAGTTTTTTGACGGTGTCGCACGACCGCACACACGACAAATAAGCCAGATCTATAGTTGGCTATAGCTGAAGCTGTTATGCCGCATGCTGCGGCAACAGAAAGAGGAAGAGAGAGAGAGAGAGAGAGAGAGAGGGAGAGGGATGGCAAGAAAGAGAGCGGTAGTGGGAGAGCTTTTGTTGTTTTTGTTTCTAGTTTTGCCGCTGCACTTTATGCCTGATACAGAGATTACAAATTTTGCACTTATGCCATGCCAAGGCCAAAAAAAAGGAGAGGAAAAGCACGAGATAAAGGGAAGGGGAGAGAGGGAGAGGAGACAAAGAGTGAGAGGAGCTGAAGCGAATGGGATTTCTTTCGCTTTTTGCACTGCTGCCAATATATGTATATGACATGGCTTAGACAGCTTTTGCGGTCGTCAGGACAGTTAATGACGTTGCCGTTGACGGTTACGTCTGCTTTGAAGGCTTTTCTCTTAATCTGCAGCCCTGATGGCTCTGTGGCTGGTCCGCTACTGGCTCAGTTTGGGGCCAATGTTGCTGATGGGATGACGGGTTGCAGCTCTTGACTTATGTTTATTCGACTTTTAGCCCAAAAAAAAAAAACAGCTACTCCTTTTTTTCCTGTGAAATACTGTAACGAGTTTTAATGTAGAGTTCACTACCTGCAGATATTATAGTTTAATGTTCATAAATATTAGACTCTTAACAGTTTTTTGGGTCTTTTATAATATTTCATAACGTTTGCTATATTTAAAATAGATTAAATAACTCTGAGAAAGTATATTTAAGATGAAGGAAATGTTATTAAGCCTTTGATAAACATATGAAAATGTTCATATAGGCAGCTTATCAGAACTGTTAGCCAAATTCATATAGATACCAGAGGAATAAAAGTGATAACATTATTTCGGTCAGTTTAGCACAAATCGCTAAAGGTTTGAATGTAGAGTTCTCCCTATCTGGTCGCTATATCAATTCCCAAGAATATGAGATTGTTGGAATGTTCTTAGTAGTTAAGTTGGAAACTTTGGACAATGGCATTGGCGCCCAACAATTTGACAGCTGCTCTGTGCTTATCTCAATAGATTCGATGCTTGCCTGACACACGCCCAGTGTCCAGGTCCAGGAGGCGAGTTGTGTGTGGCAAGTACCGAGTTCCGAGTTCCGAGTTGTGAGTTTCAAGTTGCAAGTTCCCAGGCCTTGGGGCTGTCAGTGTAGTCAATTGTTTAAAGAGTGTCAAAGTCGAGTGCTTTATACGCAGAGAAGAAGTCAGTTTGTTTTTTGGAGTAACCGTAACTGTTCGCTTATCGTTTATGGCCACGTTGGCACAAAAACTTTTGCCTTGGCCAACTCGTTAAAGTGTCGCACTCAGACTCGCTCTCACATTCTCTTCCCCTCTCTCTATCTTTGTCTCTCCCTCACTTTATCTTTATCTGTGTCTATTATTTTTGTTTGGCATTTCAAATATTTCTTTTTGTGAACTTTGTAAAATATTATTTATTATTGGTAGTAGCCAGTTTTGAGTTTTGGCCAAAAACTGTTGAGACCGAAATTAACAAAGTATCAATTCAGTTCTTAAAAAAAAATAACTAAAAACTATCAGTTAGCAGGAGAAGTATGAAGTGCATTTGAAAAATTTCCATTTTGTAGGATTTTACTCACACACACACAAACAGAGAAAGACACATACATACATATGTATATGCCCACACACACTTCATATCTATGGGGCCAAGTGAAATGGCAATAAACATTAGAAATGGCATACTACAGGATGGCCAACTTGCATGAGAATGATATATGAATGTGTATCTTACGAGTAGGTTCGAACTGTTCCCTACCCCTCCTCCATCCTACTCCCCAATGTCCAGTGGAGTCAGTGACCGTGGGAGCAACGGAATAGCTGGACAGGCCAACCGCCAACCAGATGCCAACCGCAGACTTTTGGCATAGTTTATCGGAGAAAATGGGCAAACGGCAAAAGGGAATGGAAAATAGAAAATGGAAAACGGGTGAAAAGGGGGAAGAAAAGGCGAGAGAAACAGCTGAAATGGGCAGTGGCAACAGCGAAAACTTCTTAGCCATGTCCGTGTCTACGTCCGTTTGGTTGACTTATAAGGCTGAGACGCAGGATGCGACGGAGTGTGGCGACGTCGGAGAGTGACTTTCTTTTCCGTCATGCGCCATTTTGACACAAAAGCGCAAATGCACATTAAAAATGCATATCCAAAGGACAACAAACAAACTGCGAAGATGAGCAACACAAAAAATGGAAACCAAAAAAAGAAATAATACAAATAACAACAATAACAAGAAGATGGAGAAGAAGAAGATGAAGAAAAAGGAGATGAAGATGAAGAAGAAGAGTTGCAAGCAAACCCACAAGTCAAGTTTCGCTAACGAAAGCATTGAAATATGCACAGTTATCTGCGGGCTGGGGCAACCCAGCCTCTGTCCACTCCTCCCCCTAAAGCACTATATGTATATTCCCCGTGCCAAGCGCTGTCATTCTGGCCAACGCACCAGTTTCCCTGACAACTCCTTTATGGCCAAAAAATGCTTTTGGGCATTGTCAGTTATCGGCTTATAGCAGCAGCAGCAGCAGCAGCAGTGGTAGGTGGGAGGTGGGAGCTGGAGAGGGGTGTGCCAGCGGTAGCCGAACATTGTCATAAAAATGCTGTTGTTGGAAAGACAGTTTTGCAGCTGGAGGCTCTACTCGCTCTACTCGCTTCACTCGCTTAACAGTTGCTGTAACAAGCGGCTGTTAAGACTGAAATATATGCATTTCTTTTGTGGAAGCGAACTAAAAAACCGGATTGGGAATGGGCTTGGGGATTTGGCTAGGGATAGGGATAGGGCTAGGGCTAGGAGCAGTGAGACACCCTAGACTTGCAAAACACATCCAAGCGCGCCATTTGTTCAAACATAACTGTGTTCTCTGTGCATGCTGGAAATGAGAGAAATTGCCAGTATTCCCCTTCATTCCCTCCATTTCCTCCCAACCCCTACCTCCATCTCTTACCCTCCCCATACTTGTAATAAAGCCAGCTGAAAATTCTAAGAAAAATATCTTATTTATGTCCTGCGGCTGTAGTTCATGCTCCGCTTGGCGAGTGCCTCGCGTTCATAATGTCAAAAATCTTGGCCTACATTTCACACAAACCAAGTTGGCGTTCGAGTCCTAGTCGAGACTCTGAAGGATTTCGGAACAAAGGATGTAGCATAACTTTACGGCTCTACGATTATGAGACACTGCCATAGCTCTTCTGCAAATTGAAGCAAAAATGAAATACAAACAACTTCGTTTCGTTTCACCAAAATTATAACATTAATTTACAATCAAAGTACTGAAATTTCTCTCTTTGCATTTGTAAAAATTAAAATGATACATTTGCAAATGTGCACAACTTCAAGGGAATTGCTAAAAATGTGTTAAATAGCTTAAATTTCAACAGAAAAAATGAAAGAAAAGTTCAGAAATTCCTTGAGTTGTTGTTTGAACAAGAAATAACAAAAGCGCAGCCAACTTCATGTCGGTAGGCTGGTTGGCTGTATTTGATGAGTGAGTTCTGTGAGTTCTGAATTCCGAATTAGAACATTTCGGCAAAATAATAAATTACACATCAATACTTTGTCCAATCTAATCAAAACTTTCTGACTACTTGTAACAATAATATAATCGGTTCGCATATTGTGTGGTATACCCTGTACTTGGCAGCACTCATCACAAGTTGGACAGTCCGGGGCATAAAGTCAAAGAAGTTAAGCAACTTATAAGTCAAATGTTTACCAAAAGTACGAATGGAGCATATATGAGTGGAGCATACATTACACACTGCAAATAGTGAGAAGTACAAGGACAATGCTGGCACTGCTCCTCTTTGTGTACTGCGCAAACAGACCCGTAGAGTAGAAGGGGCTGGGGCTGAGAGGGGAGTAGAGAAGAGGGATATGCTCACGTATGCATAATTTTTGGTACGCTGCATTGGGATTCAGTCTGGGATTGGAATTGTGTCTGGGATTGTGTCCACGATTGGGTTTTGGAATTGCAACTGTTGGTCTGATTGAGACGGTATTCGTAGTGCTGCTTTCTGCTTCTGCGTGTTAAACCACTAAATTTGGCTCAATGAGAAATAATTTGGTTAGCAAAACGTTGTCGGCTCTCCACCTCTCTCTCTCTCTCTCTCTCTTCCCCTCTGCCTCCTTTTCTGACCAGGAATTTTAGTGTGAACATTTGAACGTTGCTCGTTCTTGTGCTAACACTTTCAGCACGTATCATTTGGGTTTCTTCCTTTATTTTCTGGTTTTTTGTTGGCTTCTGAGACCTGACTTGCCAATGAAATGTCTTCAAATATTCCCCAACGTGGTGAATGCCAGAAAACGTGTAGTACGAGCAAAATGGTAAATCATATTTATATTTCGTTCGCATTTCGACTGAGTTTGAAATATAATTCCATATTAATAAACAATCTTCAGCTGCAAATTGAGCAAGGACTCTAGCACTGGCCGGACACGTGCGCTCTCTGCTATCTGCTATCTGCTGTCTATGGTCTGGTGTGGTCTGGTCTGGTTTGGTCTCCAAAAGCTACAGCACAAGCTAAAGCAAAGCAATCTGATTTCCGAAAGATTGTGCGTTCAGCTAAGAAAACGATGCACATTTGTCTTCGGGGTTCAAAATGGGCCAAGTGACGAAAAGGGGTGAGGGGGTAGAGAGGTACAGGGTCTACCGGACGGCGTGTCTGCCAACGTCATCGCCATCGTAGTCGTCGTCGCCTTCGTCGTTGTTCAATAAACAGTTGCACTTGGCACTTGGCCCCGGGCTGTCCGTGTCTGGTTGGCTCTGGTTGTTCCTGTCCTTTCTGCTCTTCCTGCCGTGTGTCCTGGTCTGCTGCTCTACTGCTCTGTTGGTCTGTCTACTGCCAGGATGCATCATTATTTTCTGTCATCATTATATTCTTGTTGACTTGCTCTGCACAGGGTATTTTTCTTATTTTTCATATTTTTTTTTTGCTTCACTCTACTCTTGCTCCTCCGGTTTCTGGCTTCTGGCTTTGGTTTTTCTCGCGGAAATTACAAGAATCTCATGCGACTGGACCCTATACCTATATATATATATACATATATATAAATGTGTATATATTTATCTATCTATAGTATATATATATCATTTTCTGAGTATATGCAGGAAATTGTTTAGTGAGCGTCATAAACTGAACAGTATCAGCCACAATTTCTGCCACCTTTGTCATACTTCTTCTCCTGCCCCTGACCACGCCCCACCTCACCCCACCCCTGGAGCAGCGGATGTAGCACAACGCGCTCTGCTTCCGTTGGTGTCACGGAAGTGGCATCAGAATCATGAAGTGGCTGCATCTCAGCTCAAAGAGCTAACGCTATGCCAGAGATTACTATCAAACTGATTAGAGTAAAGGACTTTCGACTTTAAAAATGCACAGAAAGTGAGCAAAATAACACCGGATATAAATAGAAAAATAAAACAAAAATATATATATGTATAAAGTATAACAGGGAACAGACCTTTCTTGCGTCGCTGGTGCACAAAGAACCAGGCAACGAGAGCCGCATTGACCAGCAGAAATCCAAATGCGGCCAGAGAGATGCCAATTATGGCCAGATTTGGGGTATTGCTTGATTCCTCGGTTAACTCGGCTGGCAGCATTTCAAGTCCTGTGTTTCCAACGAAATCGGGTGACCAAAAAAAATAAAAATAATATCAAATAAAAGTAAAATAATAAAAATAAATGGTAAATAAAACAATAAATAATTTCGAAACGAAATGAGAAATTGTAAATGAAATGACGCAGCAACGCGGACCGGGACAATGCTCGCGGTCTCTTTCTCTCTCTGTCACTCTCTCTCTCTCTCTCTCTCTCTCTCTCTCTCTCACACTCTTTGTCACTGCACCTTTGACCATCTCTTTGGATGCCAAAGTGACGCAAATCACATAGCAATGTCGCGAAACGCAGCCGGAACATGTGGCAAGCAAATGAAATTAGCGTCGCTTGACGTTGACCACATGGCACGTGTTTGGAAAAGCCGGAGACTGGGGAGACTGGGAAGTTGGGAAACTGGAAAACTTGGAAACTAGGGACAGACTGATTCGTTTCCAAAATAAAAATAGTAGTCCGAAAGGCTACAGTCGTGAGTTGCCGACTGTTAAAGATTTCTAGGCAAAGTATCGTGTCCTTCGGAAAAACTCTATGCAGTTCGCGTTTCTAATCCAATTTGGTCAGTACTTAGCCAACAACAGGAACTAAATTAATATTTGGTTGAAAGAATTAGGCATTCTTTGACTATGTAAGCTTTAACCCCTAGAAATGAGTCTATACCTCAGTACAACAACAACAATAACTGTAGATTTTCCAGAATTTTCACGCTCGGAATGGCTAATGATGTACCTCGCTTTAGACGCTTCTCGTTGCGTTTGTGCAGACAACAACCGATGACAAATATGTTGAGCAGCACCACAGTGATACCAGAAGCCACGCCCACCAGCAGCATACCCGATGTGCCGCCCAGTGGTGTTTGGCTTGTAGTGGGCGGACCACCGCCCAGCGACGATGCTGGCTGAGAAGGCGGTGGTGCTTCTATAGTCATGCGACGTCGATCCATGTGTCGAACAATTCCAATTAAGTGCAGCATTCAAGAGTTGAGAGTTGAGACAATGAGTTTATGCGTATGGAGTATGGCTATATAGGCTATAGGCCCATCCAATCAGTTAACAGAGTAGGTAACAGGGATAGCCAGTGCACTCTGGACTAATTTGTATATTGGTTTCGAGCTCACCTTTGGTCTGTGCAGTCGTCAAATCCGGACGGTAACTACTTTGGCCCAAATCATTCCAGGACATCACCGAGAACAGATACAACGTGTTCATTCGTAAACCGCTGACGGTCAGCTTGTGACTGTTAGGCAGTCCATCAATGTATTTGTACTGGTCGCGGTCAGCCGGGCTGCAAACAAGAAAATCACAACATGAGAGACTACACTGAGCAAAATTTGACTAGAGATTTAAATGAAATGTACATCAATAGCCATAAGAGTTAATGTTAAGTCAAGTTTAGTTAAGTTAATGATTAAAATTGTTAACATATTAAATCTTGTTTCTATATTCCTCCTGCTTTCGCTCAGTGTAGTAACCAATAGCAGAAACTGGTATAGAATCAGGCTGAGCTGGCAATTTCATTAGTGCGGCATGACATTTGCAGTAATTGCAACGAAATGAACTCTGGGAGTGAAAACTGTGAAAAGTGTGTGAGAGAATTTCCCACCGAATACGTACCGATAACGAACGCGATAAGAGGCCTTGAGACCACCATCAAAGCCTGGTGTCCAGGCCACAGTCACCGTATCATGGGTCACATTGAGTATGTTGAGATTGAGCGGTGTTTCGGGCGGTGATGTGATATCCAAACGCACAGTTTCGATGGCCTCGCCGAGTTCGTTTCGAGCGATGCACTCGTAGGCTCCATAGTCGGCTGGAGCGACCTTCTCGACAATTAGCGATGACTCGTAGGTGAGTGAGTCGATTTTGCGTTCCTCTACCTCATATTTGAATGTATGGTTAATGGGCAGCTCCTTCTTGTCCTGTCGCCAGATAAACTGCGGCTTGGGCGATGCCTGTGCACGACACGGCAGTTTTCCCCTCTCTCCGGTGCCGCTTGCCGCCCGCAGCAAGGTCGGCGATTTCGTTATCTCCGGTGCAACTGAAATGGAATGAAAGAAATAGGTAATCCTTAGGAAATTTCCATACTTACTGATCTAAACTTACACTTGACAATGAGCAGAACATCTCGGTTGGTGGGATTGGCCACATGATTGTCGGCCACACAGCGAAAGTTGCCTACGTCATCACGTTGGGCGTTCTTGATGTGGAGATAGGAGGTGCCATTGGTGAAGGTCGTTGTGGCTTTGGCCTTCATGTTATAGCCAACACGTTCCCATTTGACGTGCTCCTCGGCCAAAGGTTTGCCCTCAACGCTGCAGGAAAGCATCGCATCCTCGCCAGGATTCACTATAATATTCTCTGACACAGACTTGATGGTGGTGCCATCTAAAGCGGGAGAGGGACTTCATTTAAAACTCTCTTTTGGTGAAGCATTAGGGATACTCACATTCCACCACCACGGTGATGTTGAGACTGGCAGTGCCTTGGGAATTACTGGCGGTGCAGGTGTAAACTCCGGCATCATCACGATGCAATTTGGTGAAGTTGAGAGTGGCGCCATCGGCAAAGATTCGATGCTCACCGGGTGAGTCACTGCCACTGGAGTCCTGTGGTATGGTCTGGCCATTCTTTGTCCAAGTGTAGGCAATCGTTGAGGGATTTGCATTCGCCTGCAGCGGCACCTGCAACGACTCCCCCTCCAATCCCACGGAAGTCCATGACGGCGGAGGCACAAACTTGGGACGAACTGCAAAGGAAAAAACAGGAAATTTGAATTGGAATTCCAATTGAGTTCAGAGATTGGAATTGGAATGGAACGGGGATTGGAAACGAGTTGGGGATGGGTAGTGGTAGTGGTAGTGAGCTAGACAGACGTCTAATTGCTCAATTAGTGAAACTTACAGAGAACATCGAGGCTAACTGCCTCATGGACACTGCGCTGCAGTGCCTCGTTGGCACTTTGGCAGGTGTAGACCACACCGTTCATTTCCCGACTGATGTTCAGCTTGAACTCCAGCGTTGAGACTGTGCCGCCCCAGAGACCTGGCTTCGACGTATTATTAATGCCTGCAAATAAAAAGCACACGAAAAAAAAAGAGAAATGAATTGAAATAGTAAGCGAAACGATGTAAATAAAATGGTAGTGATTTGACTTGAACCAGACTGGACTGGACTCTGGTTTGGTTGGTTGGTTGGCTAGCTGGTTGGCTGGTTGGTTGGCTGGCGCTGGCTGGCAACCAAACCGGATGTTGTCGTGGAAACGCCTTAAAAATGCAGGCAGCATCAGCAGCAGCAGCAGCTGCCATTTTGACAACGGCGCCGCCAAGTCCTTGGCCATGTCCTGGGCAAACTTCCAATTTGTACATACCTTCAATGGAGATGCCATCCTTCCACCAGGATAGCTTCGCCGGTGGATTGCTTGAGCTCGAGTCACAAATGATGGTTGCCTCCATGCCAGGTCGCAGTTCTTCCGGTTCAATGCGTATTTTTACCGTCTCTGGCGCAACTGCAAGACGATGGCAAAAGCATAATAACAATAAAAAATAATACCAACGGCGAAGGGGGTAAGCAGAAAGGGGGAGGGGCTGAGGAGTAAAGAGCTCTCTACTTGTACTTACAGTGCACGCTAAGTGTTGTCGACTCAAAGAGCGGTATTTCGGTGGCACTGTTTGCGGCCTCGCAACGGTATTGGGCCTGATTGTCGGTGACGTTGGCCAGAATAGTTATTTCGGCTGAAACGGATTTGTCGGCAGCTCGAATGACGGAGTTGATCTGCCAAAAAATATGGTAAAAGAATCAAAAATAATATAACATATGTGGCTGACAAAATAAACGAGGCTTTAAAAGGAGAGGGGCAGTGAGAGAGGTAGACGAGAGGAACAAAAACAGCAACAGCAACATCAACAGCAACATCAACATCAACTTGAGGCAATGTGCTGCATATGCAAACAATTCAGGCAACAGCTGGCGGGGCAGGCTATGGGGAAAACACGGCTGGAAGGCACAAGAGGCAGCAGCACAAGTGGCAACCGTGGCGCATTTTAATTTTGTTGATAAAATATCATTTAATCTGCGCACACAGATGAGAGTAATCTTCTTTGCCTTGTCTCCCTACTTTGCTCCTCTCTTCCCCTACTCATCCAAGCAGCCACAGCTGTAACAATAGCCAGCGGCACAGTGGGACAGCGCGTGGGCGGGCGAAGAAAGAAATGAGCAGCAAGTACACTGGCAAAAATAAGCTCTTTAAATGGAATTTGGCGCTTACAGCTAAGTGTTGTCTTCAACTAAAACAAGCAAAGCTTAACGCACTTCAACAAAGTCAAAATTCTTTGAGGAATTAAATTAATTTTTGTTATTTTGCACTTATTTTTATCAGTGTATTGAAACCACAATTGCGTTGAAGATGGCGACTCGCTTCCGCTCTTTGTGACAGCAAAGCAGCAGCCTTTTTGCCACTTGGCGTACGTTGTATATCAACTTTACAGCCAGCTGCTAGCCGCTTGGCTGCAGCAGCGGCAGGAAGTGGCCCCCATAAGTATGCAACAGCAGAAGCAGCAGCAGCAGAAGCAGCAGCTGTGCAACTGTGGCCACTTCCGTTGATTCAACCATTTAGTTGATGCGAAATGGGCGATGCGCGATGCGATGCTATGCGATGCGATGAAGATTAAATTCTCGCTAAACCGAAAAACAGAGGCAAACACAAAAACGACAATTGCTGAAGCCAGCGAAAAAAAGGTGTGGCATTGGGGGGCAGGACGTGGGCTTGGGCACCGTCTACGGCATGTGGCATTAAAGGTATGGACTGACAGATAAAGCAGCCGTCGAGCTGCCTTATTAGCACTTTAAGCCCATAAAGCGGAAGCGGAAATGGTCAACAAAAGCGCCATTATTGTTTTGCCCCTATGTTTGTCGGTTGTCTGTTGTTGATAGCATTACGACTACACACCTCTTCTATCTCCTTTCTCTCTCTCTCTCTCTCTCTCTCTGGCTCTGTCTCCCTCTCTCATCTCCACCTTTGTGGCTGTGTTTTAAATGCTTTTTTGTTGCACTTTTGTGTGGTGCAAATGCTGTAAATGCAAAAAACTTCTTGCTCCAACTTTCAACTCACCCGTTTGTCGTTTTTGTACCACGTTAACGTTGCCAACGGATTGCCGCCTGATGAAACACAGAGCAGTTTTTGCACCGAACCAGCTGGTATAATTTGTCCCTCTATATAGCCCGAAATTAATGGCGGCGCGGGTGGATCTGTGAATATAAAGATAGAGAAGGTGGCAAAAACCACAAAAAAAAAAACACGGTTAGCATAAAAGGCAGGCAAAAACAACAAGAAGAAGAACAGAAAGAGCAACAACAACGGCATAGAAATAGGTTTGCCCCAAAAAACGTAGCCAAGAGCCACAGCAAATTATGGCCTACAAAAGCGGCCAAAGAAACCAATCCTCGCTCTCTCTCTCTCTCCCCACCGTACTCACTTCAGTTGGAACCCTCAAGGACCAACTGCTGTGCAAAAAATCACCCAGGCCACTGTTTAGTCACCAGCGGTGTTCGGCTGCCAAGCGGCTGAACAATAAAAATTAAAATTATTTAATTTGCCGCGCATAAAGTACGAGTATCTAAAGGGCGTCCCTGAGGCTACCGCATGGCCACATAAGACAACGAGCGTCCTTGAATATATATATATAAGTATATATATAATTTCTGAAAAATACTAGGAGGCGTGCCAGCAATAGGGCGGTGGGCAGCTGCACTCAGTCCAGGCAGCTCTGGGCATTGTCAAAGAAAAGGGATTGGCAAAGGGATCGGATATGGGAAGAGAGGGGATGGGTGGGGCGGGTGGTGTGGCAAGGGATATATGCTCATTACCTCGAGGCCAGTTAGTCATTTTCAGCGCTATGGCTAATAAATGTAAATCTCACAGTCGGCTCTCGACTTCATCTCTCTGTGTGGTCAGAAAAATTAATTAGCGCTGCAGGAGTGCTCATAATAGACCAAGGACCACTACCGCTAACAGTGCCGCTAACTTATTCACACGCACAGAGACACACACACACACACACACGCACATACAGTTAGTTGGATAAGTCAAAGCCCAAACTAGATTGCGCAATTATTAATAAGCTTTCGTCCAGAACATGTTGCAGGAATTGTTATTGAATAGCAAAACGTCTTCACTCGCCTGTCAGTTAACAGCTAGCAGTGACTGTTTTGCCCTTTTTGCCTTACTTATAATTGAGGCAAATTAAGAGTGACGTCGAACATGGCTTAATGGAGTTTCAAGACACTTTGGGCTCTGGTAAAACCAAAAAGCTGCCGACGAGCATCGACTCGGCACGAGTCCAACTGTCTGTTGGATCAACATTTTGACTAATTGGTAGGGCAAATCGGTATGAACATAAATCCATATGCGACTTTAATGCTCTATAAAAAACATGAGAAAGAGAAAAAAAACCCTGACTAGAAATTTAAACGACGCCGCAGCTTGAGAAGACAAGAATGCGACTGAGTTTTCCATTCTTTGTGCCATAGCATTGGAGACTGTCAAACATTCGTGCTCCCTGAATAATTCGGCCAAAGCCTAAGCGAGAGCTCTTGGCCACACGCATGGGCCTGAAGGAGATGGAGAAGGTAAGAGTCTCATAGAAACCATGCAAACAGTCGCGTCGAAAAGAGAGTATACACCCATGCACAGCATGATCAACAATCTTGCCATCGTACTCCAGTGGTCTATGAAGCTCTGAGTTACGAGCCAGAGGCATTTCCACGTCCATCCAAAGTTCGGGAAAGACTCTTCTTATGACCAACTTCTGATTCTGGCCAGCTTTACAGATTCGCATCAATTCCCTTACCACCAAAGGAGCCGCCTCTGTGTACAGTTCGACCACAATGCGACCGAGTGGGCGTGAATCCTTTAAATAAACATCAAAGTAGATCTGGGGACGACATAGCAAACGTAGCTCCCGCTCTGACCGTGGCAAAACGATGTTGTACCCTTCGTACTTCGCCAAAGCTCTGGTACTCACGCCCAGCAACTTGGCAGAGCTGCGACGTCGCTGCTTGGACGCATCTTTTATTGTATGTGCCCTATTCTTTCGCCCGAGACCCGTATCCACCTCGCTGACCACATCCAGTATGCGTTTGGCAATATCCACATTTTCCAATTCCATTTGATCCAAACTCTTGAGGATTAGCGGCAACGAGGACATGGTATAGACTTTCTCATATCGAAATGGATTCACCACACCATGGGTGCGTATAATCTTGGCCAGCTCCACCAGCATCTGAATGTTCTTCTTGGTGCGCTCCATAAAGCACACAGCATTCTGACTTAGAGTAGATGCTCCAGTTCGTCGTGCCCACTGGTAATCTGGTGGCTTGTTCTTCACCTCGAAGCTAATGTTCTTCAGCCGATGGCGATGCGATAGCCAGAGCTCATAGTTGTGAGCCTCCTCTGCCTTCATTTTGTACACATCTTTGCGAACTCTCTTCTTGATTCGCACTGGCATCGGTTGGATGCTCTTTTGCTGCTCCGATTGGCGCAGCTCGAATAGGGAATCGCTTGAGACACATTTTGGCAGTTCGCTCATAGCAAATCGAATCAACGAATGGTATAAATTATTAAAACTGTATAAAAAGAAAGTCCAATAAAAAAAAAACTAAAAATTTAAAACTAATCACTTTTGCTTGTCGTTACTTTCCTGTCGAGGAAAAGTTTAGCACTGAGCTAAGTAAAATGATCAAACATAGCTGGAAAACTGAGCTGGAAATCGAAAAGGTAATGTGAGATATGGAAACTGAAAATCAACTGAATTGAGGTGATTTTTCAAGGACAGATACTTTATCTTATTCTACAATTAAATCTGAATTAATTAGTCTGGCCAATCAATTTGGAACGTGACTAGGAAACTCAGTTAAACCTTTAAATAGTACAGCATTAAATGAGGGAAATTCAACGTTATTTAATACACAATACACAGGACTTTGGTTACAAAACATAAAATTTAAACAACTCCACAGCGTGTAAAGTAAATGCTGCGACTTAATTTGCCATTCTTTGTTCCATAGCTTTGTAGGCAATCGAAGATCTTGGCTCCTTCGATAATGCGGCCAAAACCAACGCGTGAGTCATTGGCCACACCAAGTGGCCTAAATGACATCGAGAAGGACAATTTGTCAAGAAAACCTTTAACATAATCCTTTCGGAATGATAGTATACATCCAAAGTCACCATTGTCAACAATCTTGGAATCGTATTCCAATGACCGATGCAGGTCTGTGTCTGGCGGCAATGACATCTCCACATCCATCCAGAGATCAGGAAAGACTCTTCTGATGGCAAACTTCTTGTGCGAATGCTGCTTACAGGCACGAACCAATTCCAGCACCACTAATGGAGCTGCCTCCGTGTACAGTTCAATCTCAATGCGTCCCAGTGGACGCGCGTCCTTCAGGTAAATATCAAAGTAGATTTGTGGCCTATAGAGAAACCGTTCTCTTACCACGTGTGGCATTTGTATGTTGCATCCTTTGTACTTGACAAACGATTTCTCGTTCACATCCAGCAGCTTGGAGACACGACGTCGTCGGTGTTTGCTTCTTTTCTCCATGGGGATCGTTTTGGTCTTTGGATTGAGGCCCGTGTCCAGTTCAGAGACTACGTCAAGTATACGCTTTCCAATATCCAAGTTCGCCAATTCGATGAGATCTAAGTTCTTGTAGATGATGGGTATCGCAGAGGCGGCATAGACACGATCATAACGGAAGGAGCTGGTCACACCGTGAGTGCGCCTAATCTGGGACAATTCCACAAGCAATTCTATATTCTTTCTGGTACGTGCCATAAAACTGGCCGCATTTCGAGTCAGGGAGTTGATCCTGGTACGATGGGCCCAATTGTAATACGGTGCTTTATTTTTCACCTCGCATTGAATGGTTTTGATGCGTTCGCGATGTGACACCCACAATTCATAGTTAAACAACTGATTGACACTCATTCTCTGTTTCTTTAGCTCCTCAGCTGTCTTTTGCTTGGGACTCCTTTGGCTTGGAGTTGCTTGGAGTTGAACATGGGATGGCACATGTTTTGGCAGTTCGCTCATGGCAAAGAATGGTAAAGTTAATCAAAATATGTACAACAATCTGGTTAATACTAAAAATTTTAAAAAATCTGTTTTTTTTTTTAGATTTCCCTGAAGGAAAGTTTTACATTACACTAAATAAAATTCCCAAAACATATTCAAATAGAGTTCCTCAATTCGAAAAGCTAATGCGAGCAGCAAAAAAAGTTTTGAGTTAATTAACTTATAGGAATTCTTAATTTAAATAAAAAATCCATTCTTTATGAACACAGTACGATATTATTTAATGAAACACATAAAATTTAGAATATTCAACATAAAATTTAAAGTATCCCACACTCTGAAAAGACAATACTATTCCTGAGTACACCGTTTTTGGTGCCAAAACTCTGTAGATAATCGAGTATTTTGCTGTTCTTGATTACACGACCGAAGCCAACGCGACTACCGTTGGCCACTCTAATTGGTTTGAAGGACACGGAGAAGGACAAGTGATGGCGAAAGCCCTGCACGTAGTCCTTGCTGAAGGATAACACATAATTGTTGACACCGTGATCGATAATCCTGGCATCGTACTCCAAAGGCTTACGTAAATCTGAATTACTCGACATTGTTAACTCGACATTAAGCCAAAGATCTGGAAACAATCTTCTGATGAAAAATTCTTTGTGCTGATTGGCCGTGCAGGCACGAACAAGTTCTAACACGACAGCAGGAGCTGCCTCTGTGCACAGTTCGACTACAATGCGTCCAAGTGGACGGGAATCCTTAATATTCACATCAAAGTAGATGTGGGGACGCAGTAGTTTCCAGCATTCCAAATCCGTTTTGGGCATTTGTATCTTGTATCCCTTGTACTTATCCAGTGGCTTTTGGTTCATGCTAAACGGTGCTACTTTCTGAGAAGGACGCTTGGTGGGACATGGAATTGATTTGGATTTGAGGCCCGTATCAATTTCGCTGACCACATCGAGTATCCGCTTGCCCATATCATAATTAGCCTCATCAATGCGTTCCAAGTTCTTGATTTTAAACGGCAGCGTTGATGAGGTGTACACACGATCGTATCGAAAGGAATCGATAACGCCATGCGAACGCAGTACCGCCGATATCGATAACAACATATCGATATTATTCTTAGTTCGTCCCATGAAAGCCACGGCATTCTGATACAATCCACTCACACCAGTCTGCCTTACAGCCTGATAACCTGGTGCCCTAGTATCTATGGTTGCCATCATTTGTTTCACCCGATGACGATGGTCTTGCCATTCCTGATGGCGCTTTAGATCAGACGGCTTTAGTTTGAGATGAGGCACTGCTTTTGACTTGGAATGGGAATGAGATTTGGCCTTAAACTTCACTTGATGGGGCACTGCATTGTTGGCCTCTGAAAGCCTCTGCTGTTCTGACTGATCATACTCAAAGAGCGAGTCGTGGGAGCAACACGTGGGGAATTCTGTCATTATCTCGAATTCAAAGTTTGGTAAAAAAGTCAAAAATAAAAACTAAAAATTTTGTTTTATATATATTTATTTATATTTTTTTTATTTTAGTCCTCACACTGAAAATGTTTAAAACTAAACTAAACTACATATCGAAACAATTGTCTAAGCAAAGCTATGATCGAGTTTGAAAAGCTCATGGGATGTAGACAATAATCAATGGTCCAACTCTCTCTCAAGTACCCAGTTTAAAGAAGAATTTTCTAGCTTGTTTTCTAAGAGTTTTCCAGTTAGAAGTAATTATAAAACTTAATTTCTTTAAACAAAAATTTTAATTTACAATACAAAACATAACACAGAACACGAAATTTTGGAAAACATAAAAACAATTTACAGAAATCCGCAGCCGGTGAAGACAATGCCACGGAATAGTTTACCGTTCTTGGTGCCATAACTCTGGAGACAATCAATGATCTTGCTACCTTTGATGACACGACCAAAACCAACACGTGCACCGTTAACAACTCTGAGTGGTTTAAACGACATGGAGAAGGATAAATTATCCTTGAAGCCCTGCAGATAATCCTTACTGAACGAGAGCACATGACCATATTCCCCATGATCGATAACTTTGCCATCGTATTCCAAGGGTTGCCGAAGCTGGGAGGTATTATCCAATGAGAGATTCACATCGAACCACAGAGATGGAAACAGTCGTGCAATTAGAAACTTTTCGTGCTGATTGCACATACATGCTCGGACTATTTCCAATACCACAACTGGTGCCGCCTCCGTATACAGTTCAACAACAATGCGACCAAGAGGACGAGCGTCCTTTAGATAAATGTCAAAGTAGACACGTGGCCGAAATAGTTGCCAACGTTCTTTGTTCGTCTTGGGCATTTCAAAGTTATATCCTTTGTACTTCTTTAAGGAATTCTCGTCTATTGTAAAGGGCTGATTGCTAAAACTGTTGCGTTGCGTTAAGAGTCCTTTACGTGTCTTAATGCCCGAATCAATCTCGCTAACAACTTCCACAATTCGTGTGGCCAAATCAAGATTCTCCTCTTCGATGCGATCCAAAATTTTCATGGTCAATGGCAATGAGGATGTGGTAAAGACACGTTCATATCGAAAGGGATTAATCACTCCATGTGTTCGTTTCATACTCGACAATTCCACAAGCATCTGAACATTCTTTTTGGTGCGTTCCATAAATGCAACTGCATTCTCTCTCAAGACATTCACTCCAGTCAGTCTAGCCGCTTGAAATCCCGGTGGTTTATTATCCACTTTTCTTGTCATATTTAACACTCGATGTCGGTGCTCGCACCACGCCTTCATTCGTGCCTCATCCGCCTTCTTTGACGATGGAGTCGTTGTCTTCAGTTTCTGTTTCTGTTTCTGTTTTGGTTTTGGTTTTGGCTTTTTAATGCGCACAACGTTCTTAACTTTTTTGGTTTCTGTGGCCTGTGGTATCTGATCCAGTGACTCCTGAGAAACACATCGCGGAAACTCTTTCATTATGGTACAAAATATATATAGCTGTATACAAATCTGGGTCTAAAAAAAACAAACTAATACGAGTAATTTAAATTGATACGATCTGTACTACTGGATTACTATTTAAAACATAACTGATATAAAATCAAAGCATACACTGATCAAAAAGCTGGAAAATTAAAAGATTGCTGGGAAAGCGTTGAAAAATCATCTTTAAATGAGACCAGAAACTAATGGATACCGAACGAGAGGACTTTCTTCTTATGTTAGATCAATTATTTGATATTCCCAGTCTAAACTCTAGACTGAATAATCAAAAGGTTATATTATCTGTCCATAAATATTTCGTAATAAAGTTGCTAAAGTAAAAGACCATAACTATACGAAAACACTACTTTAATACGCTATTTTGTTTACAATAAATTTCAAAAATCTGTAATTTATAAAACGCCACAACTTGAAAAGATGATGCCACGGCTAAGAGTGCCGTTTTTGGTACCATAACTCTGAAGACAGTCGAAGATTTTACTGTTCTTGACGACACGACCGAAACCAACGCGAGAACCGTTGGCCACGTTAAGAGGCTTGAAGGACAGGCAGAAGGAGAAGTGATCACGAAAGCCCTGCAGATAATCCTTGCTGAAGGATAACACATTACTGGACGCACCATGATCAATAACCTTGCCATCGTACTCCAGAGGTCGGTGCATGGGAGAATTATCCTCCAGTGGCATCTCAACCTCAAGCCACAGATTGGGAAAGAGTCTCTTTACATGGAACTTATCGTTCATGTTGCACATGCAGGCTCTCACCAGTTGCAGAACGACCACAGGGGCTGCCTCCGTGTAGAGTTGCACCGTAACCCGTCCAAGTGGACGGACATCCTTTAGATAGACATCAAAGTAGATGCGAGGACGAAACACCTGACGACGTTCCTTGTCCGACACGGGAATCTGTATATTAAATGGCTTGTATTTGGCCAATGCCTCATCGGGCAGAACAAACTCCTCCGGAGGAGCCTCCACTTTACTGTGTTTACTCCCGCGATTATCGGATTTAAGACCAGAGTCCACTTCGCTAGCAATTTCAGCTATGCGCTTGCCAAACTCCTTGTTGTCCGCTTCCAATCGCTCCAGATTGCCGACAATTATCGGAACTGCGGACATGACATATGGCCGCTCCGAGCGAAACGGGTTGATGGCACCGTGTGTCCTTTGAGTCTGCGATATTCCCACCAGCATTTGTATATTGTCCCTGGTGCGATTCATAAAGGCAATGGCGTTGTCTGTCAGCGAGTTGACTCCTGTCTTGCGGACTGCTTGGAATGGCGGTGCCTTGTTGTCCAGATCACTGACAATTTCCAGCAGTCGATGGCGATGCTCAACCCACATCTTGTAGCGAATTACATCTAAGGGATCCTTCTTTGGACCTTTCGAGGCGGATTTCTTGGGCTTTCCATGACCTGTTCCCTTTCCTGCTCCCTTCACTGCTCCCTGTGCTCCTCCAGCTGCTGCTCCCTGTGCTGCTTCAGGTGTTCCTGCAGCTGCGGCTCCCTGTGTTGCTCCCTGCACTCCTCTAGCTGCTTCCCCCTGTCCTATTCCCTGACCTGCACCCTTTCCTGCTCCCAGTTGTATTCCAGCTGCTGCTCCATGTCCAGCACCGTGTGCTTCTCTAGCGGGTGCTCCGTCCTGTGCTCCTCTAGCTGCTGCGCCTTGTGCCGCTCCCTTTCCTGCTCCCGCTCCTACTCCCTCAGTTGTTCCCGGAGCTGCCGTTTGTGCTCCGGAGACATTCTTTCCCGCTCCTACTACAGATCCTGCTCTACTCTTTACTGTTGACCCGATTCTAGCCCCCACCGATGACCGTTGACCACTTTTAGCTCCGGAAATACGAATTTTTGGTTCGACTTCCTTGACTGACATCAATGAATCAGTCGATATGCACGCTGGAAACTCACTCATTGTAATAGTTTCAAGAGTGGTGCTTTCGATAATATATAGAAATAAACAAAAAACAGCAAAACAAACAAACAAAAAACAAATTTTTTGAAAAATGTTTTGAATATATATCGAAAGGCTAAAGAAATCAAACTGAAAAATATAGTCAGATTCCAGATGACACTAAGAGAAGAGATAGCTAAGACAAAGCTGAGAAATAACTAAGGAACTTTCCCAAAATACTTCCTCATCTTTCTGTTGCCCATTTATAATATTAGTAACCACAGTCAGTTGTTACACTAGAAATTTATCATGGAACTTTTCCTGAGCCTCCACTTCCCCTTCCTTCACTTTTCCCTCCATTTACTTCCCTCCCTAGTACATATGTTGGGCATGGACAAGTTCAAATGGAAGTGCCAGCAAAAAGTTAGTGAAAACTCAATTATGTGTGTGTTTTGTGGAATTTGAAAGTCAGACGGTCAGACACTTGACCAGCCCCCAGTTGACCAGGCTAAATATGTTTGTGGCTCAGCTGTAAGCCAATTAAATACGAGCATAAAATGTGGCTAGTACTTACATAGAACATTGATCGTGTGCGTAGCTACCACGTTCTCAGTCAACTGCATGTTCAGGCCATGACAGATGACGACTAGGGAACGTTTGTTGGGCTCCACAACGGTGGTGATATTTGAGCTGGTTGTCCAGCCACCTGAAATCAGATGGAAAATAAAGAGTTTGTATAAAATTTAAATAATCCTCTTAAGACCTGGAAAATAATAAGTTCAAGACTTCTTCTGCCCGAAAAATCGTTTAATCACTTACCTTCCGTGCTGATGATCGTCCTTGAGGTTGCATTGCGTATCTGTCGTCCGGCGATCATCCATTTGATCTCGGCGGGTGGATTCGATGGAGCTGTGGAGCAGGTGAGGGGCACTACATCACCCACTCGCGCCTCCGTTTGCCCCGTCACAGTGACTTGGGCTGGTGCGACTGTGAAAATGGGTAGAGAATTCAGTTAATACCGAGCTCATTTCGTCTCTGTATTAATATATAATGAGGAGGACTTCTCTTTCACTCGTTCGTTCGTTCACTTGTGGCATGCCACACGGTAAGGCGTGGCTGAGCTATATGCTACTACGATATGTGCTCTGCATATCGCTCATTTATCTTTACTTTTCCCCCACCGAAAGCAGCAGAGGCAACAGCAAAGGCTGTTGGCATGCAAATGATGACTGAGTGACTGAGAGACTGGTGGACTGGTAGACTGATTGACTGAGTGACAGGCGTGTCTGAGCCGTGTCGAGCTATTACCTAATGCCACCAGCAGCATGAAGCTGCAGCTGATGGCTGCTAGCTGCCTTGATGGATAAGTGCAGGCAGTAGCACCAGCTATAGCCATCGTGGCAGCTGTGCATATATTACGCATACGCCGTGTTCGAACCAGAGTCTGCAACCAGGGAATACGAAACACAAAGAGAAAAAAAAAATAACGAAGAAAACTTCGCTTTCGATATGTTTCGCATATAAATAAACATTATGAATTCTTAACTTCTTCGCATCTTCTGCCATACATCTTCATTCAGCTCACACACGGCAGAGCGTAAAGGATGGAGGGAAGGAATATGTTTGTTGTGCTCAATGTATTCCTGCTCTATCTTCATTTTTGTGCCACATTTTGTTATACATAAATAATGCGTATTTCTAGTCAAAGAACGAGCGCAGCTGAAGGCAGTTTCTGTGTGTGTGGTTTTGAGAAAGAAACAGGCAGAGACAGAGTGAAAGAGACAACTGCTCACTCGTTGTGGCCAACAAAGTAAACAAACTAAACAAAGAGTCGGACATGGCTACTGTAAGTGCAGGTAAAACAAGAGCCAATTTGATTGGTCGAAACCGTAACTATGGCCACACGTGCAACTAGGAATTGGGATTAGCCGAAGGCACGTGCTAGCTGTTTGCCTAAAGGCCTAAATGGCCTAAGGGCCTAAGAGCCTAAGACCGCAAACCTAAGTCCATGCAGTCCACAGCCTTCCATTATCAGCCACAACGCTAAACACCGCTGTTAACCAGAAAAAATTTAAATAACACGCATACGCGATGTGTTCTTAAGTCAGACATTTGCATGTTAGGCACGAGATGCTTAACGGCAGCGGAGTGAAAGCGGTCAAATTGGGAAAGGGGAAGCAGAAAGTAGGGCTGGGAAGGGGGGTGGTGCGGTTGCATTTGCATGACGTTAACAAACAACGCTTTTGGCCAAGCGTTGCAACATTTTGCTCCCTTTAAATTGCTCTGACTGTGATTGCAATTGTTGCAAGCGCAAACTGTGGAGGAGAGAGAGAGAGAGAGAGAGAGAGGGATGAGGAGGAGGAGATGCAACGCTATTTGACACTTGAAAAGAATTTGCATTGCTTGATTTGACAAAGCCAAGTGGGAGTGTCGCTGTAGGAGGAGTGCAAACTTAAGCTTAATTGCAAAAGACAGCAAGTACGAGCGAGACAGACAGAGAATGAGGGAGAATGAGAGAGGGAGAGAGAGTGTAGAAGAGGCAGAGAGTTGCCAGGCTTATTTTCGCTGCACTTTGTGTGTCGCGTGCCAAGTGGCAGCACTGTAAGCACTAAGACTGTTGACACAATCCACAACGAAATCCGAGTCTAAGTGTTGGCCTGTGTGTGAATCAGTGTGTGTGTGTGAGTGTGTTTGTGTTGGCAAATATGAAAATTAACGAAATACAATTAGGCAAACAAGCCAAGGAGCAGACAGAGAGACAGTGAGTGAGAAGAGGGGTACAAGAAGAGGAGGAGAGCCATAGCTTAGGGGTAAATTGCCGCACGTTTGCATAACGAGCTAAAGGCTCTTGCAGCTTGAGTCAGAGGATTTGCAAATTATGTATCTGGTTGCATCCTCAAGTGTCAGTCTGCTTTGATGCTGCAGCGGGAAAAGGGAAGGGGGCGTGGAAATGGGTATGGGGTGTGTGTGTGTGTGTATATTGCACTTACATAGAACAGACAATTCGACTTCCGCCTTAAGCGGCGTCTGAGACATCACGTTGCTTGCCTCGCAGCGAAATCGCGCCTTGTTATCGCCCGCCTCCGCTGTAAAGCTATATATATTCTCCGACAATCGTCCAGATGTCCTGTTGTGTTGAGGTGAAAAGTGTCAGTTAAAGCTAATATGATATACGGCGACTGAATGCCTGCTTACCTATAGGCCATGCGTATCTGGGAACCGTTCTTGTACCAGATGAGCTGAGCAGGGGGATTGCCACCACGACTGCGACACATGAGCTCCACGGTCTGACCCCGACGCAATGTATCGCCGGATGAGTAGCCCTCGATGTACGGCGGACCGGGAGGATCTGTATAAAATTAAAACCAGAAAAAAACGAAAAAAAAAACATAGTTAAATTTACAATTACAATTACAAGTACAAAACACACATCGGTGGGTATATGGCGAGCAGTTTTATGGCTGACATATTTAATTGCAGTTGCCGGCCGCAAATAAATTCAATTTACACTAAAACAAATGTGGCCAGTTCTCCATCCGGCTAACAGGCTAACCGGCTAACAGAATAACAGGCTAACCGGACGGCTCGACTGTCGACCGTCGACTGTTGGCCATCTGGACATATGCAGCTGAAATTTGCACGATTTTTAATTGAAGTGTTTGCATGCAAATCGTTTATGTGGTCAAACGCATTATTTTCCGATTTCCCGCTTCCCATTTCCCGTTACCCTTTTCCTGTTTCCATTTGGCCATTTCCATTTGAATTCTTATTTATTTCCCCTTCCCTTCGGCGGCTTGTTATTTTGTTTGTTTATTATTATTATTATTCTTTTTTGGTTTCCATTTGGTGTTGTTTTTACAAACAGAACTCCAATTTTATATTAAAGTGCTGCAAATGTTGGCTGTAATATTGACGCGTTGTGGGCGGTTTAATAACAGTGTAAACGCCACAAATAGTAAATAACGCGACTTGTTAATGACCGTATTTCAAAAGATTTCAATTAATTGGTATAATTTACAGTAAATAAACGCCTTTAACATGGAACGTATACGTAATAATGTTATATAATATCTTGGTAAGTTTGAAACTACTGTTCGAGTATATCAGTTTCAATTTATGACAGAATTGTCTGATAAACTACGTACAGTATATAACTGCTTCAGTTTAAACTAAAGCTTATGTTACGTATACGTAATATTTGTTGTATAGCACACTTTCTTTAGTGTGTAATATTTGTATGTTTAGTGCTCTGATAATTGCTGGTCAATTTTCAAACAGCAGCTTAAATTACGTATACGCAATAAAATGTTGTGCTAAATGAAAACGAAACGAAGTTTCTAATGGCTCCCATTACTGAATACAGACAAGAATTCATACGCACCCACACACTCACACATACATTAACACACACACACTCATATATATATATATATACAGGCAAATTGCAGAGCTGAAACATAACGAAGTGGCACAAAATTAAATTAAAATCACTTAAAATATTGCAGGAATATCGGCTGCCTATATCCCAATGCCGATTACGGCACAGGTGCGCAGCGGCAGGGCTGAAAGGGGTGCAGGGATGCCATAATAGTTGCATAATTAAGCAACCCGGTCTCTGACAGCGTCGAGTATGTATATATGTATGTGTTTTTGAGTGTGCCAAAGAGATACGAACACGACTCACACTGGCCACAAAATGTACGTTAAAGGCTGTACAAATATTGACTTCATTCAGATGTTAAGCTGCTATTTGTGTATATATACAAATATATATTCCAAAAATAATTTTAAATTCTGAGCAAAATAAAGAAAAATAGCCTTGGGCAGAAGGCAATGTAATGAACGTTAATTCAATTAATTTGCAGAGTTTAAATTTAAGTTAACCTACGAAATTGAACGGGAGTGTAGCAAAAAGAATGTTATGCGTAGAAGGCACCACTTTGCAGTACTTTGGCAATTAAATCTATTATGTCAACGTACGCGGTGTTGGCCAAAGAGCACGAAATGGCATGGCCAATACCAATGGACGGGCTCGGAGTAGGGAGAGGTGGAGGTGGAGGCAGAGGTGCATGCCGCAATGGCAGCACCAACAGCAGCAGTGCCAGCCTATGCATAAATAACAAACATAATTAATTTGAATATGGGGCACGTAATGCGTTTGAGTGTGTGCCAGGACCAGGCAAACAGGTGAAGGCAAATCGGATAAAGGTGGGTGAGAATAAGAGAGAGAGAGAGGGAGTGAAATAGAGAGAGAGGCAGTAAGAGGGAACTGCTGCCAGTTCCAGCAATCAATAACTGAAGTTTGAATTTCGCAAAACGCGGCTCAGTGGTCCTTTTTGCTGCTTGCAGCTCCTGATTTCGATTCCTGTGCCCCTTTTTGCCACATGCCACATGCCCCATGGCATCCGCTGATGCGTGTGGCATCTGGCCATCGCATTAGAATTTAAAAACTAATTAATACGCGCGCCAATTGCGCAATTAGCGGCCACGGGCATCCCACCGAGGCCAACAAGGCCATAACATCCAACGGCTGTGACCATTTCTGGTAAACTGGCGGCCAGCTTTTGCCGTGTTTTGTGGGTCACATCGCGGGTGGTGCACTCCGTACGTGTGTAGTGTGGGTAGTAGGGTAAGCTAGGTGGGTACTCTGCAGGAGAGCGCGGCTAGCATTTCAATTGTATTGCAAACTTGGTCATTTGAGCTGGGCTAATGAGGTTGCCATTTGGCATTTCCAGAGTACGCATATATTTGCCAAGGCATTCAATAGGTCCATATATGTGTGTGTGTGTGTGTGTGTGTGTGTGGGTGTGTGTTTCTGAAGGTATGTCGTTTGAGGTGGCAGTATTACAAATTTCAAACGGAATCCAAAGCTTTTTACTCACACAACACGGACAGTTGCACGGTGGCACGCATTGGCATATCCGGAGACAGAGCCTTATGTTTCGCCTGACATGTGTACTCCGTGTAGTCATCATCGGCACCGGGCTTCAGCTTCAGGCTGGATGTAGTCGTAAATCGCTTAGGCTGCGTCTCTGTGACCTTGTCATCACGTTTTTCTGCAGAGAAAGCAAAGAGATTGGAGATTTAAAGGTTAGAAACTGGATATGATATAGAATGGGATTAGAAATAATAAAGGAAGGATCAGATAAGTCTTTAGATAGTAAAAATAGTTATTTATAAGATTGTAGAAATAGTTAAACCTTAAGATTAAATTGAGATAACGATATGAATATAGATTTATGTGGATTCAGATATAGTAGTTGTATAATGTGCACTTGTCTTCAGGAAAAGACTTCACAGACATGAACACAAGGTCATAAATAATGGCGCAACAAGCGAACTACCAAAAAATGCAGCTCTGCATCTGTGTGTGTGGGAGTGTATGTGTGTGTGCTTTTTCCCTGCACAAGTGGGTGTGGCTGAGCGTGTGTGTGTGCGTGTGCTGCTGTGTGTGTGCTATAAATTCTTGTGCTCTGCGTTAAATGTCTGCGATTTATCATAATAACAACAACAAAACATCAACAGCACTCAGGCGAGCTCTATACAAAGAAAATTAAAATGGCGGGTGGATCCATACGTGTGTCTGTGTGTGTGTGTGTCTGTATCCGTATATGTATTCGTATTGTGTGTGTTTGTGTGTATCTATGGGGCAGAGGGCAGAATTTCACCCCCAACTCTCTCTTTTTAGCTTGGCATTGCAAAATTTGCACGCCATTTTCGCGTACGTGCAACTTCCTCTCTTCCCCTCTGCCCCTCTCCCTCTTTCCTTCTCTCTCCCATTCCCTCTCTCTCTCTCTCTCTAAGTCGTTGTCATAAAGTTTAACGCATATTTTATGAAGTTTTCTCGCATTCCCCTTTGCCCTCTCTCCTCTGACTGCCCTTCCCCGCCCAACCCCCTGGCCACCCTGGCTACCCACCCTTTCTCATTCATGCCGGGACCCGTGGAATTTATTTGTAGGCGCATATTTTGTGTAATATTTGCCAAAACGACAACAACAACAACAACAGCAACGACAACAACAATTTTGTGACATAATTTTGAGTCATAAATTGTCAATGGCTGCGTTGTCGTTGTTCTCGTTTTGTAGCAACATCTAAAGAGATTCTCTCATCTGCCATATCTTTTATCACTCATGCTCTAGCTGTCAGCCCATCTGGTCTCCTACCCCTCCTCCCATGACTTTAAAATGTGGCTGCCTCAACTATCGGGGCAACAAAAAATAAATAAAAAAAAGAGGAGAATATATATTGCGATATATTCAGCATGTCACCGAGTATAATGACCAAGTTTACTCGCCTTGAACTGGCATTAACCGTCATTTACGCGACCACCACATATTCGTTTAAGCCGAAGGCCAACATTAACCCACCGCAGTAGCACCACCGGAGTCATAGTCAGCGCTCCACTGACAGCTTGCAAATGATCCTATAGTCGTCAGACATTGTTGGATCCCAGGGCTGCTTCTACTGCTGCTCCTACTACGGCTCCTGGCTCATTGTCGTAAACTCTTGTTTTTTTGGGGGTTTTTTCGGCACTGGCACCAGAGGTCAGAGGTCAGGGGGTGCTGTAGAATTCATGCCCCCGCAGTAGTAGCAGCAGTAGCAGCAGCAGCAGTCCAGCCGCAACATATTGCGTCGTAAACATAATTCATCATGCAGCTCTACTACTCTGTACGTCCAGTGTTTCCAGTGTTTCCTTCTTCACATTTCCTTGCGAATTTTCCAACATTTTACGCCGTTTTGCGAAATTTTCTTATTTTGTTTTTGTGTTGTGTGTTTTTTGTTGCTTTTGTTTTTGTATTCTTTTTTTGTGCTTCCCCAAACAAAAATTTCCATCATCATTGCCGTAGCTGTTGCTGTTTCTGCTGCTGCTGCTGTTGTTGTTGTTGTTGTTGTTGTTGTTGTTGTTGTTGTTGTTGTGCGTTTCACATTTTAAGCATTTTTAACGCGCCAGTTGTGTTAAAATGATTTCGTTAGCCGCCAAATGACACTCCCAGTCGACCAGGGATACGCTACACATACACACAGACACACAGGGATACACACACATCCACACACACCCACACCCACACACATGTATACTGCATATCATAATCATTATGAAAATTAAATGTCGTGAAGGCGTCTAAGCGCCGTATGATGTTGCTGCTCCAGCTCCTGATCCAACTCCCACTTCCACTCCCACTCTTGCGCCTCCTTCTGTCGATGCTCTTGCCATGTCCTGGGCATCCTGGCCAGCATTAACATTTGCATTTTTCCATATTTTCTAAAGCTAGCAACAAACGGTAGCGTTTTCCAATTTAGTTGACTGCCGGACTCACAGCCAGAGAATGACAAGGCACAAACAAGTTACCTCCCTCATCTCATACCACTATCCACCGAAAAATGTAGATAAGGGTAAGAGCATAGAATTGGAATTGGGATTGGAAACGAGGTTTGGGGCTGAGTCTAAAGCATCGACTTTGCCAGTTGACGGTGACCGTTTTGTTAGAGTATAAAATTATTATTTAAGCACCGTCATCAAGCAGAAAGTCGACGGGCGGCTCTCTACCCAGTCCATCGTCCATTGCCCATCGTCCTTCCCACACTCACTCTCCCACTCCCTCTCCTTCTCACTTTCTTTCCCTTTTACATGTGCCTCTGGCCAACTGGTTGACAGTCAAAGGGCTCACACACTTCTCCTGGTTTGCTCTGGTCCCTGCCCTGCCGAAAACCCATTTACACTTTTTTCTCTTCTGTTTTTTTTAGGGGAGGTGAGGAGGAGGTGTTCAGGGGTCGACACAGGAGCCATTAGAAGACACATGCGTTGTATCGGGCAGAGAGGAGATTGAGGTTCCTTCTGACTGAAGGTTTCTGTGTAAGTGGACATTAAATTTGATGGCTTAGTGTTGTGACACTTGTCACGAGCTCTCTCTCATATGTGTGTTTGTGTGTAAATTTGTGTAAGCAGGAGTGTGTGCGGGTGTCTGTGTGTGTGTGTGTGACTGTTTGTGTGTGCTTGATGTTGATTACACTGGCCATCCATTACATTAGTATATTATATATCCCATACTTAGTCACACTTTTACCAACTTTATGGCGACTATTTCAGTTTATGAAAATGAATTCACATAGATCTATCAAACATATTAGCGAAGGGAGAAGGTGGTGAAAACTTTTAAATGATTAAAAAAGAAAACTTCTGATAGGTAAAAGTATTTAGAAATATATGTAACTCAGACATGAAAGGATTCTGAGCACTTTAAACTATAAAATATAGAAATCTTAGTCTTATATATATATATATATATATATATATATATATATATATGTATACCAACCTGGCTTGTACTCGACATTGCCGCGATACCAAACAATTTGTGCTTCGGGTTTTGCATTCGCCACAATGCACTTAAGTGTTAAGTCCTGATTCTCGCGTACCTCCACCTTGGAGTTGTGACTGTATCCTTTGATCTCGATCGATGCTGGTGGTGCTGCAGAGAGTAAGAGGCAGAAAGAAAGTGAGAAATAGGTAGAGATTAAAGAAGTGTAGAACAACTGTTATGCCAAATGCTGGAAACCAACAAAACGAGCTTAAAACAAAACAATGCCCAAAGCCAGCGACTGCAGCAGCAGCAACAACAAAAACAGCAACAACAACAACAAAATGTTCGTTCATTATGCGACAATGCTGCATGTTGGCCAGCTGGCGGTTATTGTGGGTGTGGGCGTGGCGGTGGGCGTGGCATGCAGGCGACATTGTTCTCTCAGTCACAGCAATGGCAGCAGCAGCAGTCGCAAGTTGAATGGCCGCCAAAGCATTGGCTGCACCGCCTGCAGTCTAAAGTCTGCTCCACCTCCCCTTTAACCGGTATCCACCCACACAACCCCTCTCCCCTTACCACCACTACTGCCTACTCCATTAATGTGCAGCCAAACAATGAGCGGAGATGTTGAAACAGCAGCAGCAGCAGCAGCAGCAGTAGCAACAAATGCAAACAAACAAACAAACAATCGTGGATAAAGTTAAGTGCACGTGTGCATTATTTTAATGCCACCTGCAGGAGGCGGGAGGATAGAGGCGGGATGTAGAGGCTGGCTTTAAGTCTTGCGGCAGTTCTTGCAGATTCTACAGAAAATATTCGCTTTGGGTGGCCGTAGTGGCGGTGGTTGGTACTGAATTTGACATGCAACATATGTTGCCTGCTGCCGTAGAAGTTGTTGCATGCAAAATGAATGCTTAATGTCGTGCAATGCTGTGAAGCATGCCCAAGCAGGTGGGTACACACACATCCACACATCCACACACACAAACACTCACAAAAGAATGAACTGCTGATGAAGAGACTACGCTAGTGTGTGGCATGTGTGGCATGCAGCGTGTAGCTTATAGCGAGTAGCGTCTAGCGTATAGCGGGAATCGTGTAGCGTCTGCCGTATGTGAGCCACTGCGTCAAGGTAATTGCTTTTGTTGCTACCAAATGAAATCAACACCGACCGCTCCCATGGCCCATTGATAGCTCTTGACTGTAGGTCTGAAGTTTGCCAGTATGATGTCTGAAATCAGATATTGTGATCCTCTGATGCCTGGAAGCAGAAGCAGTCGCAGTCGCAGTCGCGTTGTTTCTGAATTTTATTTGCATATCCTGGGCGCATTAAATTATTATGCACAAATCAAATACATAAACACAAAATCCCGCGACACACACAACACACACACACTCACACACATATGCTATAGGTCTCTTACACATACAATCACTCAGGGGCGTCAACAAAAACACACAACGTTAAGGTGCGACCCTCTCATATGCATATCTATGCATACATATAAATTTATATATACATATATATGTAAATACACACACACACACAATGTTTGGCCGATGAGGCCCTTTGGCATCAAATTGCCTCTTCACTCTCTGTCCACACACGCGGCGTATGCGTAATTTTTATACGCTGCCCTTAAAAGTAGGCAACAACATTGCTGCTACTCAGAAGGCTTCAGAAGCAAAACTTAAATTGAAATAAAACAAAGAAGACGTCTTAAGTGCAGCTACAATATACCCTGTAGCTAAGCTCTGGGGACTTTTAAATTTGTGGAACAAGTGGAAGAAAAAAACAAAAACCATGTAGTAAATATGGGACAACATTCTGTGAAAAGTATCATTTTAGATGTACTATGCCTTATACCTAAACCTATACTAATACATGGCTAGTGTATTGTTAGTGCCTATACCTTAATTCTATAGCCCACGTTATTTTAAACTCAGCTACTATTACTACAATTTTCACTACTTTCTATATATTTTCTTCTACCATTTGCATATTTTTACCTACTACTTTTAAAAGTTTCACTACTATTTTAGTAATTTTAGCTACTTTTTACTTTTTTACTAAAACAGTTAAAAAAATTAACCTTACGTAACATTCTGATACTGCAGTACTTAAAGTCCACAGACAAAACTTCAAGGCGACAACGCAGAAAGCTCTTCAAGGTAAAATTGTGGCTGAGAAAACGCGTATCTTCAGTACAAATTGGTGTCGCAAGGATGTTGCAACGATGCCGCAAGGAGCATCCGTGTATTGAAAATGCATAATATTTGGTGCTTTTCTTTTAGATCGAATGGCAAGAGAAGGAAAAGAAGAGAAAAACGAAATATGCACACGTTTTTGTATGTATATTTCATGATTTCAACTTGCACAAAAGTCGATGCAGAATTCAAAATGCAGAATGGCGTTCGATATATACAATGCTATATATATTACGAGTGGGCGTTTGCAAATCCCACAGCAAATACGAAAGGTAGGTGTGTCGAATGGGGCAGGAGGCGTGGCATTCGTTGGTTTGTAAGTATGTGTGAGCGTGTGTGTGTGATTGTGTGTGTGCATTGTTGATTGGTATGCAAATTGTATTTGATTATTGACATGTGCGAGGCGCATTGTTGACGCACAAACCATATGCCAGCTGCCAGAAGAATGCCAAGGAACGCATTGAACTTAGTTGTTGTCGTCACAATTGGTGTTACAAGCGATTATGAACGAGCTTAGTTGCAGTTGTTGTTTTAGTTGTAGTTGTAGTTGTAGGTTGTAGGTTGCCGGTTACAATTGTAGTGTGCAGCTTGCAACTTACTCCAAACACTCAACTCCAAAGCCATGCCTCCCATTTAACTCCCTTTTTTGCAATCTGAAACATTCGAGCATTCGTTGATTAAATTTTATGCAAGTTTCCCTGAGATGGCAGCACCAAAATGGGGGGTGTGGCAAACGCCTTGCAAACCCCCACGAGGTGGTGTAGCTGCAAATAATTTATGCAGCCATTGTTGGGACTGCAACAGCAGCAGTGGCAGCAACTCGGGCTAAAGGGTGTACAAAGTGCAATTTGCCATGAATTCAGGCGAAACTGAAGCTCAGCCCACGCTAACCCACTAATAGTACGCCTCATAAAAGTTTTATGCGTTGAAATATTTCTCCATTCTTTTTTCTCCACACTCTCAACGCTCTCTTTTTTCTCCAACCTCTCTTATATCTCCATTTTTTTTCTTTTGGTGTTGAGAGTGAGAAAAAAGCAAAAATTGGCAATTTTTCCATTTGACGTCAACTTTTCGACGCTTGCGATGGAATTTCTGAGGCTGCCAGAGAACTGAACTGGCTACTAACTCAAAGCTTTAGTCCGTAGTTCTCAGTCCTCAGTCCTCAGTCCTAGTCCACGTTCTAGTCCAAGACAAAGTCCCACGTCTTCTGCTTGCTTTAAATTGCTTACATCCTTGACATTAGCTCCCAGAGCGGCTTTGCCCCTGTGACTTGGCTTTAAGGTCAGCAAAATAAATGTTTTGCCATAATTCAAGTGTTCGCTGAATGAACTCGAAAAACTTTGACAATTTACACTACAATTACAGCATCCACAATTATTTGCGGATGAAATGAGCGGAAGTGCGGCAAATTCTTCAACATTTTTAAAATCAATAGAGTGCGTTTATTGGCTTTCATTCTTCAGCAATTCATTCTTGCTCGGTTAAACTGCAGCTGGGAATTGCATAACATAGAAACCCAACAAAAAAAAAAATGAACAAAAAAAATAGAAGAAAAATGAAAATAATAATATGAAATCCAGTTCTTTTCCTCTTTCTCTCTCTCTTTCTCTCTCTCTCTCCATCTGTCTCTTTCTCTCACTCTGTTATTTTTCTTTCAATTTTTCAATGCTGCTTTGTATTCAAAATTTATAAAGCGAGCTCTGGTTTTTCGTTTTTCGTTTTTCCTTCATTTTTGTTCTTTTTTTGGGCCGTGCATGCCTTGAATTCCATTGTGCCGAGCAGCTGAATCGCCATCACCAGCCAGGTTACTGATGCCAGTCTCCAAACCCAGTCCCAGTTCCAGTTCCAGCTCCAGTCCCTCTCTCTGTCCCACTCCCAGTCTACTGTTCGAGTCTCAAATTGGGGTCCCAAAGCTTTGACTGGTAAAAAGTTTTTGGACCTTGCTCGCCTTGCGGCATATGTGTTTTTTGGCTGCGTTTTTAAAAATTAATGGCATGCGAACATTTTCTAAATTTCCATAAATTTGCACGTGGACTTTTGTGTGCAAAAGTTCTTTACAGTGCCAACTTATAATCTAATTGCGCCCTCACGTGTGTGCATATATCTTTCTAAGTGTGTGTGTGTAAGTGTGTGTGTGTGTGCAGTTGGATCCATGAAAGTTTTGTGCTAAGCGGACAGTGTACGTTGAAATTAGTTGCAGAAGAACTTTGCAGCTGCCTCGTTTCGAGTGTTTCAAATTAAATTTTGCGAATGACAAAGGTTTGTTCATTAGGTTTCTGCGTTGCATATGCTGTTTTAATTAGACCAAGACAAAAAGACAAGTACAGACACACGCTGAAAGAGAGACAGAGAGAGAGAGAGAGAGATAGAGAGAAAGAGGCTAACAGAAAGATTGCAGAATTGATTAAATGAATTCATCCAACCAAAAATGTCACTCAAATGTTTTTCATCTACGCTTTTGGTTTTCCTCTCCTTTTCTTTACCATTTTTTTCTGGTTTTCATTAAATTTTCCTTTCTTATCTTTTGCCATCTCAGAGGCTCATTTTATTTTGTTTGCCAAAGATTAAAGCAGACAATTTGATTAGCATTTAATATGTGGGTTCCAAGAAAGAAAATAAATTTTTGCATAGAATTGTTTTTAAATAAATAATCATTAACTTTCGCTAAGTAAGAAAACAATACTGAAAAGTGCTTACAATTAACTAAAGTTAATCCATCAACTTAGAATTCCCTCCTTCCCCCTGTACTAAACTTAGGTGACATAAGGAATTCGGTTTTGTTGACAAGGATATGCGAACACAAAGGAAATTCCACTAACGAATTTGAGCATTAATCAATATCAAGCTGATGCGAAAAATTAGCTTAATAAATAAATCAAATAATTGTAACTTGAACTTAATTGAATTATTACACATTTGTCTTCAATTTCGCCGTGGCTAATTGCTGCAATAATGTCGCACGTGTTGTTCTCCCGTGGCTGCCTTCAGGGGGGAGCACACACAAACACACACACACAACCACATACAAAGAGGGCTAAGAGTGTATACATATGTATTGCACATACTTGGCTACACATTTCAGTCATTCATTCAGTGAAACATAGTAGATTCCATTACAAAGCAAGAGAAACCAGACACACAAACAGTGTGATGATGCTGTGGGGAGTGAAGACTAAAGAGTGTAGAGAAAGAAGGAATAAAGGAAAGAGGGGAGAGGAGCTGTAGAGAAGAAGTACTCACAAGTACCAACAATTATGACAAACATTTCTTCATGGCCTGCTCTGAAGGCTGACGCTGGAGCAAACAGAGGCGCCGGCATGTGACCTTTTGCCACAGAAGCAAAGGCGGCAGCAGCGGCGGCGGCAGAGGCAGCAGCAACAACAACAAACTCAGCAATAACTAACGAGCTTATATGAATCCAACCCACACACACACACACACACACTCATACACATGCAGTTGAGTTTTTGTGCTTTGAGTTTTTCTAAGGCTCCTCTCGGCACACATCATCATTGTCACAGCTCATGGCGCGTAATTAACTAAACAAACGTCATTAGGCATGCGCATATATATACACTACATACATACATATAAATGTATATATATATATGTATATGTAGCTCTGTGTGAGCCTTGAGGCAAGACGTTGTCGTTGTCGTTGTTGTTACCATGGAACCGTCAGAGAATTGGGTCTAGTAGATGTGGGAAGACAGCCAAACGAGGCAAAGGAAATGAAAATCGCTGTCATCAAATGTAGCGCAATTTCTTGAGTGATTACAACAACAACAACAACAACAACAACAGCATCATCTAGGAGAACAAGCAGCAGAAGAAGAAGCAGAAGAAGAAGAAGAACAACAACAACAACGGGAGCAACAGGAGTACCCACACATTCAAAGTGATTACTCGACAGCAAGAATAACAATGCAATGACACACACACATACACACACACACACACTCTCACACATATATACTCCCACACACTCACACACACACACGCAGGCAAGTACACACTTAAACGCAGTGGTACTAAAAACAAAAATAAATTCATTTCGCTTCAGTTTGAAAATGCTGTAACTGCCCCCTGCAGCCCCACCCCCTGCCTCTCCCCTCCCCTGAATCCTCTTCTACCCACTCTCTACCTCTTCTCTGCACTCTCTTCTACTATATCCAGTCTAGCTGAGTCCTGGCAGTGTCAGCTCAGACTGTGACTCCTTGGAGCAATAAACTGCGCTAAATTCAGCTCAGCTCTCACTCATTGTTGTTGTTGGTTGTTGTTCTTGTTGTTGCTACACTCGTTGTTGTTGTTGTTGTTGGTGTTGCTGCAATTGCTGTTGCTTTGCAAATTGCTGACAATAAATGTTGGCAGCGACAAGCAACAACAGCAGACACCCCCTTCACTTCGCTCCCCTTCCCTGACTTACCCTCCATCAACCACATTTCTGTCCACCCGCATGCGAGTCGCTTTCCTCTCTTCCTCCCCCTTCCCTCTCCTCTCCCTCCCTCTCCTCTCTTTCTCTCACAGTCTCGACAATTTAAATATGCAAGTAACACACAAATTCTGTAGGTGCAATGGGAAGGAAACAAACGAGACGCGTTTCGAACAAATTGTATTTATTACTCAAATTAATTGACGCTGCAAACAGACGAAAGTCACTCCCAATTACACACATACACACACACACACCACTCACACACACATATCGTTAGTACTTCTAGTACTTTTTGTATACCCTAAAGTGTCCTTTATTATACACAGTAAAGTATTTGCTTTAAATCGAATCATTTTGTTGAAAGATCTTAATTTTTACTCTTATTTGCCTAATAATTAAGAGAGGAATTTAAAATTCAGTAATTCGAAATCTTTATAGAAAGTCCCCCATAGTATTCGGTACTTAAAATAGTTCATAATTCTTTACTTACATATGACAGTCAGCTTGGCATTGGCTCTTATGGCAGAGTTGAGTCTCGCCGGTCCCACCTGACACTGATACTCGGCATCGTCGTGGGTGGATGCATTCGAGATGCGCAGATTGTAGACACCCTGTTTGCGATCACCGAGCACTGAGTATCTCGGATAACCGGGTATAACCGCAGAGAAGCCCAAGGCGAAGCCATCCTTGGTCCATTGGACAGCACCAGCCACATTGGCCACCTCGCATCTCATCATGGCCTCTGCTCCCTCCAGTACCTGCAGATCATGTGGAACGGTGCGAAACTTTTGTTGCTGACTGTGCACGGAGGAAGGCAGCAAAAGCAAGGCAACAACTGTAAAGATAGATAGAAAATAGTAAAAAGAGATCGTTAGTAAAAATACTTGATTAATTGCTCATTGTCTGTCGTTAGTGTCCAGTGTCCCGTGTCTAGTGTCCTTTGTCATTTGTTGTCTTTGGCAAGGACTCGGCACTTTGGCAGCTTCGTTTCATTGATGTGCTGCGGGGTATACTAAAAGTTGACCTTATTTCCATTAGAAACGTGACTTTCAATGGCTGCTGAGCTTTTAGCAGCACAAAATTATGAAATGTGTATTTATCCAGTCCACAGAAAAACAATGAGAGACAGCAAAGACTCCGACTCCTACTCCGCCTCCGACTCCGACACTACCTACGTCTCCTCCTCTATCTCCGTCTCTGCTGAGACAATGGAGTTCCCTAAAGAGCGAATCCTGACCGCAATAAAACAGGACACGCCACAGTCAGTGGCACAGTCTTGTCCTGTCGCTAATCTGCCGCATAGCTCCAACTGGAGTTGCAGCTAGAAATAGGGATAAAGAAAGAGACAGAAAGAGGGGAAGATGGGGAGAGGAAGAGAGACGGCTGCGAACTTTGACCGTTCCAAATGAAAAGTTTTTTAATGAAAAACAAACACATTTTGCCGGCACACAAACAACAAAAAGAAAAAAGAGAAACCGAGCGTTGCCCGTCGTCGCACAAAAGCCAATTGTGGGCGTGGCCGGCGTCCAGGCCGCCCCTATTTTGGCCGTTGACTGTTTGCAAAGACTTATTGCAGTCTGCAGCCGGAGTTTATTTCTTTGCCAGCAACACTACGCTCTCCCTAACCCACCTCCAACTAAACCCCCTCCACCCACCTCCCCTCGAAACTATTAAATTGTGAGAGAAAAAATGAAAGAAGAAAGTCCAGAGCCGAGCCCAGAATCAACAAAAGCATTTAACGCGGCCATCAGGCAGCTACAGTTGTTTTAGTGCCACCGATTCCCCGCTCCTCCGCTTCCCCCCTCCTCCACTCCCCCTTCCTATCTCTCTTTATGCTCCTGGCTCTGTTCACGTCCAAATCTGAGCTCCATGCTCAGTGCACTATATCCTTGCTGCGTTGCTTTCATAAATTTCCAACGGAATCTGTACGTTGGGATAGAAAAGAGGCAACGGCGGGAAAAAAAACTGTGCATATGGCCGAAAAGTGCTGCCTCCAGAGATAGACAATGTCGGTGCCGGTGGTGGTAGGCGTGGGAGGCACTGTTTATTTATAAGCGCCGAAATGCAGTTTTAAATACCAAAACGAACGGCAATTTTAGAGTGCTATCTTTTGGCCAGATAAAATTCCATTTCATTTTTACCAGAGCCACAAACTAAAAACTAAAGAAAAATGCTCAAAACTAAAAATATGAAAAGCTAAAAATAAAAAAAAATATAGCTAAAAAGCTATAGCTAAACATCAGATGA
The DNA here is from genome assembly GCA_018903735.1 of Drosophila cardini. Taxonomy (NCBI): domain Eukaryota; kingdom Metazoa; phylum Arthropoda; class Insecta; order Diptera; family Drosophilidae; genus Drosophila; species Drosophila cardini. Next base: position 9,736,338 of record JAEIGM010000001.1, on the reverse strand, counting down.
ACCCAAATATGCTTTGTGTCCTGAGCTCAATGATTAATATGACCACAATTTGCATACACACGATGTCGTCTCTCTCTGAGCAGGAAATGAATTTTAAATACAAATAAGTATACGATATATATGTGTGAGAGTGTGTGTGTGTGTGTGTGTGTGCATAAATCTGGCAAAAGGGGAGATTTGTAGGGGTTAGCTTATAGGGCGTGGGGTCTAAGGGGGAGTGGTTCAATTTAAGAACGACTCTGGGATCGCTGGGTTAGGCTAACTCTTTACGATTTCATTATTTTCCTTTTTCGTACATAATTTGGCGAAGAATGTGATACGATCCAGTTGGGTTAATGTTGTTGTTGCTGTTGTTGTTGCTGTTGTTGTTGTCGTGTTGTTGTCGCGCAATTTAGCATAGAAGTTGTTGTTATTGTTCTCGGGGCACATTCGCACAAGCAAGCAGCATTCAGCATTACTGTCAATTTATATAAATTTTCAGCTGCCTAGCTCTGGCTTCCCCTCCTGCCCCTCCCCATCCCCTTTCTCTCAGTCTTCCTCTGGCCCCTTCTTATCGGGATGAAACTGTCAAACGCAGGCAAGTCCCCAGCCCTGTCCTGTCCTGTCGTGCCACTGCCCCCACCTCGCCTTGCCCTCTGCTGCCCTGGGAACCCTTGCCAGCAGCAGGCGCGGCCATAACCTTTGCCCTGTCGACGCACGCTCTACGCAAATTCGAGCCTATTTCACAGACACGCACACACATACAGCTATAGCTACTGTGTGTGTGTGTGGGTGTGTGTGTGTATGTTGTTGGCTTTGGCAACACAGAGAGTTCATAGTTGAGTAAATTTTTACCTCGTTCATGATGGGGCGCATCATTCGCAACTCGAGCGCCACATTCTGCCCCCTATGCTCTTCGGGGGTGTACGTGTGTATGTGTGTGTGTGCGAGTGTGTGTGTGTGTGTGTGTGTTTGTCGGAGTTTTCAACAAATTTGCGTTGCTTGTTGTTTTGTCGGCGTCTTCATTGCCATTGTTGTTGTCTCATATTTTTGAAGCGAAAAATTTTAATAAAGTAAATTCCTATTTTACGACCTGAAACGAAACCCATTTCAGACTAGTCCTCCCCCCTTTCTCTCCCCTACATTCCCTCCCACCCTGTCGTGTGTGTATATGAGTGTATTAGACACGGCTCGCACTGAAATTGAAGCATGACACGAAGTACACACAAATACACACGCACACACATCCACAGAAAGTTTGCATGTCATATGTGTGGCCGGAAACAGTAGATAGAAAAAACACACACAACATACTCACACACACACACACACACACACACACACACACATGTACAGTAAAGGAATATACACGCAACAAGCGGAGACAACGCGACAAGGCAAAGTGCGAAAAGGATTTAAATGCTTTAGACGTCGCCTTTTGACCGCACCCGGGAGCTGCCAATTGGGATTCGAGTCGAACAACAAGAAGTACAGCAAGAAGGAGTAGTAGAGGCGGCAGAGGAAGCAAAGGAAGTAGCGTAAAGGATAAAACATGCTGCGCGACCTCTTTTTCCTGCCCAAGCTCCCAAGTGCCATTGTCGAATTTCAGTGTCCTGAGTGCGTTGTTTTTCGTGTTGTGTCGCGGACTTGATTGTTTTCGGAGCTGGAAGTGAAAAGGCATTCACACACCAACACACACACGCACACAGAGCCCACATACACACACACACACACACATGTGCAGACAAATCCCGGCCACAGTTGCCTGACATTGCGGCAGTGGGCAAAAAGGGTTTTATTTTACGAGCGGGACTATCAGTGTTATTGTTATGACTGAAATTTGATGGCCTCAACCGCTTCTGGATGTGTGATGGCTTGTAAATGCCAGAGAGGGGGGTGTAAGAGGACGGGTTGTAGGCCTGGTTTGAGGAGCACGCTTAAGAACTAACACAGTGACGTATGTGTGAAGAGGACGCACCCATTTTTTGGCTGTCCCCTTTGCCGCTTTATGACTCTGATGACACTGACTGCGACTCCGATTTTGATGCTAAAGCTCTGATGCTATAGAACTGAAGCTGACGCAGTCAAACGATGATGATTCCTGCTCCCGCCCAGGCAGTTATCTGTCATGGCCTACGCTGATTAAGCAGCCTTTTCAGCCCTGCGCAGATTGCTTTAACGAGGGTCTATACGCCATATTTAGTAGGCCTGCTTGGGATCAAGTGACACCTGAGTGGCCTTGGAGTTCCACCCCCCAGCTCCCGCCCCCTGCTCCCTTCGTGCGTGTCTGTGTGTGTGTGTGTGTGTGAGGCACACATGGAAGCACTTAAGTTTTATTCGCTTTTGCTTTAAATGCTCACGTAGTATTTGTGCCCCGGTTTCGCGTCAAGCACCAATTTGGATCCTGCAAATTTGGTCCTGCGACGCTGTGAGCGTTAATTTGACGATTATGATTTTCACACTGGCAAATCGTGAGCTTTTCTCTTTTACGACCAAATCAACATTTTTGTATTCTATTGGTAGTTGCTTCCTTGATTCGACTTGCCCAGCCCTCAGCCCTCAGCCTTCGATTGCCCTTGCCTGGGCGTGGCAAGCCACGTCTGCTTGCCAAAAATGACAGTAAAAAGTAGAAAAATAGGCTGGCATGCAGCTCCGTATGCTGCTCCGGATGCTGATCCGTTTGGCATGTACTCGTAGTATGTACATATGCGACACTGCCACCTTTCGCTTGTGTGTCAGTCTTCTTGTAGCTAACACGCCCCAATCGACCACGCCCCGCTGTCAGCGACAACGTGCTTTGCATGCAACTCCACTGCTCGACAAATTTCGTTATAAAATATTGTGTGTCCAATTGTAGCACTCCTTTTGCATCTCTACCTCCACTTCATCTGCTCCTTTACCAGTGTCACAATAGATGCGCGACCTTTTCGGCTAATGGTGCATGCAACGCTGCGTCTACGTGCAGCTACTGCTACAGCCACTGCTACAGCTACAGCTCCAACTGCATCTGCATCATTTTCTGCACTTGCACAAATTGTTTGACTCCTGCGCCCATTTGTTTTGGCTTCTGCAAAATATGCATAAATATTGCGGCACTTGGTATGACAATTCCAAGGCGTTGGCAACTCTGGCAACAAGCAACGCGGTCTGGTAATTACCCAAATGCATTTGCATTTGTTCAATTTGGCGTAGCAAATGGATAAACAGCTCTACCATCAATCAAAAATATTATGTTAAACCAAAGTAGATAAATTTATATAAATCTATCTTTAAACTATCTTTATTATAAATCTACTTTCCTTTAAAAAAATGTGGAAATAATGCTGTTGAATCCCCATTCAAGCATTTTCCGCTTGATAAAACCAGCTTAATCAAGAAACTATTGTGCAAAAATATTTGAAGTAAATAAATATATTTATTTATTAAATCTCATCTCTCTCCCTTTCCCTCTCCCTTTCCCTCTCCCTTTCCCTCTTAAGCTCCACTTTCATGACTGTCCAGTGGAAGGGAATGCCATGTTATGGCAGTTAGGAACTTTATGAGAGTAGCTGTAATACAACTATGATTGTGTGTTGCAGCAGTTGCAACTTACAACTTACAGCTTGGAACTTGGAACTTGGAAGTTGCAACAAAGGCAAAACATCCTGGGGCAGGCATATTACCTCCATTATTTCCATCAGCATTAGAGCCATGCCGCAAGAAAGGAGTCGTGGCATAATCACCGACAACATTATTAGCAACATCGCTGCTAAAGGCAACGGCAAAAGGACATGGCAAAAAGGAGGCCAAAGTGGCAACCTAGTCTGCCTGCAACGTACAGTGTGCAACGTGCTGTTTGCCAAGTACCTACGATCTTGAAGGCTTTTGCTGTGGCAAAAAAGCAAAAAAAAATATGTACATAATAAAATGGAGCGTAAAAAAGTTGCAAGAAAAGTGTGTGGCAAGCAGAAAAAAGGTAACTCACGCTTGAAATGCAACAACAACAAATTTTATTTATGAATTAACTACGCAGCACAGCAACCGCATCGTGCACCGCTTTCCTCAAAAGGTTGCCCATTCCCGCTCAAGGCCAACTTGGCCCGAAAAGCGTTTAAAAAACTGACAGAAAAGTCTAAGAAAAACACAGAAACTAGCGGAAAATCAAAGTAATAATTTTAAATTTAAATATAAATTGATTATTGAAAATATTTTATAGGAAATGTGTGAAAACAGTTATAACCAAATGTTGAGTAAAATGATTTATAACTCAAATTATATTCCAACCAAAAATCTGCATTAAATTTACTTCCTTCCCTTGGAGTTTATGGAGCAAAATTATGAAAATTGCATTCCGAGTAAATAGTTATAATGAAGCAATCGTTGTGAAAAACCTGTTGAAACAAGCATCGAATGTTTTTCAGTTGGAAATTGCATCTGCTTAAACTGGTCATCGTGTGGAAGACCATTTAGGAGTACCCCTAAGTATCTGAACTCTCCTTTGCCACAAGTCGGACAATGAACCAGCAAACCATCAAACCCGACTCCAAATACATATTCATGCGTAGATGGGACGCCACAATTAGCTGCTTAGAATAATAGGAGGGGAGTGCCCCTACTAATTTCACTATTTCCAACAATTGTGGGAACTAAAAAACCAAACATAAAACATTGTTTTCGAATGCGTTTTGGGTTAGGAAGATAATTTGGTTAGTGCACGCAACTAACAACAATTACAAATTAGAAAATTAAGTACGTTTTTAAGCGAAAACTTTGCGAGGGGAGTTTTAAAAGAAATGCCCAGCACTTGATGGCATTTAAATTAAATGCCAATCTATCCGCACAGTCCACCAGATATCTAAAGCTGTTTTTATTTATTTATATATATTTTGTCGTTGTTGTTGTTGTTGTTGTTGGTTTTGTTTTTGCAACGACAAGCATCTGAAAGATTGCTCCCAGTATGCTTGATTTATTTATAACACATGCTACGCATCGCGTACGCTTATGAAATTCACAGAATAAGGACACGAAAATAAGGTCCTGCGGGGTGTGAGGGGGGGGAGTAGGTTGGTCATGAAAAGAAAAAGGGAATCGGCAATCGGCAAGATGACAGGATATAGAGGGACAAACGACATAAAAAGCGACATCATCCAATCAATTTATGCGCCAATGTCTCCAGTGGGTGGAAGGTCCTCGCAAAATACAAGAAATAAGAAGGAAAAAAAACGGGAGGCAGACAGGACTCGCCGAGATTGAAAACTGGATAATTGGAAGTGGGCTGAGAGGGTTCTTCTGTCTCTTTCGACTCTCTGCTCTCGGTTTGCCCTTTTCCCTTTCCCCCTTTCCATTTCCAATTCGTTTCTCCACTTGCCTCCTGTGCTTTGATGGGCCTTCGTAATATTATCTTTAAAAAATCATTTCAGTTAAATCGAAATTTTGGGGCGAAAATATCGCAGTTACTGTTGAGCCTTGATTTGGCAACACACACACACACACACACACACACACACACATGTATACATTGGGCATATTACCATAATTGCAAACTAGCCACATAGGTGTAGACCTGCTCCCCTCTACTCCTCTCTCCTCACTCCTCTACCCCTCTCCCCTCTTCCCACTTTCTTCCTGCCTTCTTCTCTCAGTTGAGCAATTTTTGCACAATAAACTCATCAGCTGAAAAAGGTTCCACAGTGGCCAAAAGAACTTGTCATCATTATCATCTTCATTTTTATCTTCATCTTCATTATCATCTAGATAAAGCCAACTTCAATTTCAACTTAAATTCTCAGTTCTAACCTCTCTTCTTCTACTTGTTGTTGTTGTTGTAGTATTTGTGGTCCTGTTGTTATTGTAACGCTTTCAAAGTTATTTGCTGTCCATTTCCAAACATTAAACCAGAGTGACTTGAATAAATTTCATATTTGAAAGCCTCACACAGAGCCAGCAAGTATGAGAGAGATAGTGAGACGAGGGGTGAGTGGAGGGGGAGAAGGAGAAGAGAGAGATAGTTTATAAGAGACAGACATAGACATAGCCAAAATGGAAGGCGGAAATATCCAAACCAAAGTAAACCAACATGGCTAATATCATGTGTGGCAGCCACTTTGCTGAGGTCAGCGGTGGTGCGGTGATGCGGTGGTGCGGTGGTGCTGTGTTGTGAGGCGACTGGTGGCATACATCCTGAGGTAGGCACAACACAGCCTTCTCCGTCTCTGTAAGCGTGTGTGTGTATGTGTGTGCGTGTGTGTGTGTGCTTTGGCATAAACCAAAAATTTCTATACGCTGATGCAGCAATTTCCGGCTGGAGTGAAAGTGGTGCGTGCGACAACGGTATCTGACAGTGGGCGTGCCTTACCGCCCCTCCTGCCCACCGCCCACCGTCCACCGCCCAAAAGTCAGGCAGCCACTCAAGAATTTGGCCAAAATAGCTGATGCTGATATGGCCATTGCGATACTGATGCCATTAACAGAGACGCAAATTTTATTCCCGAATATTCATACACTTGACTCAGTGGTTTCAGTTTTCCACCGACAACTTTCAGTGTGTACAAACTAACGGTATTTGGTACTCAGTGCTCGGTATTTGACCAACTTCTCTCTCCTGGCTACACTCTTCTTCTATCTACTCTTCTTTTTTTTTTGCAAACTTGCCTCTTAAATATTTTCAGAAAAGTGAAGCTGTAGCAGCCACTGCGACAGTTGCAACAGCAACAGCAGCAAGAGCAGCTGCAACATCAATGGGGAAAAAGTAGTTTAAAGCCGCAGCACGAAAAATGGAAAAAGGAAAATACATACATGTGGGAAAAAAATTGGGAAAATTATAGGAACTGATATGGGAGGGCGTGTCCACAAAAGTTGAGGCATGTGAACTTTCAAATCGAAGAGACTTCTATGAATGAAAGGAATACGTAGAGAAATAAAGAGTGAGAGGGAGGGGGAGGGGGTGAGAGGGAGAGAGAGTGAGCGAGACAGTGCGAATGACAATGAAAAACTATCACACTAGAAAATGAGAAAAGCGTTCATTGGTTTTTTGTTGAACAGGTAAACTATTAGATAATAAAGAAGTTTTACTAAATATTAGGGCAGAAAGTGAAGTGGAGCAATTTTTAAACAGTTGAGTAGGGCAGAAAAATAATCGATAAACGATTAACGAATTGAATATATATAGAGATTGTTATAGTAAGTCTGGCAAATAAAAGAAATCACTATAGACTGTAATTATCTATAAAATTTGAATGCTAATGGGAATTAATATAAATGCTAATTTGATCCATAAGTTAGAGGGAAACAAAAGGAGTGTGGATTGTAGTCTTAAGATTGTAGTCTCAAGACAAACGAAAAATTCTCCACACATAGAGTTAAATTCTAGCCCTGTAATCCCAGCTTAGATACTAAGATACTTTAAGCACAAGCGACAAAGACTTCCCATGAGAATCAATGTAAGAATTAAATGTATTTTCGATAACAAATAAAAAACTGATTATCCAAACTGGTGAACTGAACGTGACTGTCTTGGCAGCCACCTGCGTAGTGTGCAATGCTCAGAGATGGCATGGGGGTGGCATGCAACATGCAGTCGCTGCATGCAAGCAATTTGCACCACCAAATGACATTTTTGGCTGAAGCTGCCAAGTGTTTGTCAGCTTATTGTGTGCTTTAATTGCCGTTTGAGCTGCAAACGCGTGTACGACGACCAAAGTACCAAAGTACTTGTATTGTTTGTCCAAATTACTCGAGACACACACAAGCAGACACACCCACACACACACACGCACACACAGAAACTGACGCAGACTGACAGACAGACAAAGCTGACAAAGGAAGTCACCCCAAACGGGTCAGAACAATAACATTGCATTGTGGATGCTGCTGGTTGGGCAAGGGTTAACAGGATTCAAGTTACCAGAATTGGAAATGGAGTATGGTGAGAGGAGAAAGAAGAATGCGATTTCAGCTGAGATTGAAAAATTGTATAAGGGGTAGGGGGTTGGGGTAGGAGAAGTTTTGTGGGCGGGGGAGTGGGGAATATATCTTTGCACACAAATAATGTTTGCGCAATCGAACAACAATGCGAGAAGATGAGAATCGATATGAAGACACAGTTTGAAATGGAAATGGAGATAAAGCAGAGAATTGAGAAGTGAAGGGAATGAAATGGAGAGCAGAGAGTAGAGAGCAAAGAGCAGAGAGCAGAGAGCGGGTTATTCAGCTGTCCAATGAAGCATGTTGCCGTGTGAAATCCAATGCGATTAAGGTGCGAGGGAGAGGGGAAAGGGTAAAGTGGAATGGGAAGCGGGGACTGTGGGCGGCCGTGTGTATTTCGTGTAGTTTTCCCAGCAATTGTTGCAAGCGGAAAAACGAATTTTTCTTTGCTCTGCTGTCGCAATTAAAAAGTGAAGCGAAACGCTGCGACGCTAAGGTTTTTCCCAGTTCCCAGCGGTAAATGCCGCGTCACTGATTTTCACACATGCCCCGCCCCGCACCGCCCCCCACCCCCGCGCAGTCCAGTTCTGTTAACCAATGACGATGATGATGATGCTGATGGGGTCAGCGGCAAGTCGTCGATGCGGAACCACACGTCAACTGGACAGCGCAGGACAGGACAAGACAGGTTGGGCAAAAGGTGTGCAACTGACTCGACACGAAGAGACGAGTCAAGTCAAGTCGAGACGAGTTGAGTCGAGTCGAGTCGAGTCAAAGCAAGTCGCGTCGTGTTTGCTGAAGCGTGGCACAAAGCGTGGCAGCCAACAAAGGCACAAGAGATACAGGCGGCACAGTGTTGCACAGTGGGGCAAAGGGGCAGTTTCACTCTCAAAGTTCACACGATGCAGCGATAAGATGTACGTGAAGAAGATGCGGTCGCCCTAGATGCCATTGGCTGCTACAGCTGTCGAGTGCGGCAAGTGGCAAGCAGCAAGTGGAAGCAGCTGCAAACCGGTTCAACACGCGTCACGCAGCTTTTTCTTCTTCTTACTATCGCAAGTTTTATGAGGCAACAACAAACACAGCAATTAAGTCGACGATCATAAGCGATTTTTGTAGCCAACAGCTGCAGCAGCAAACTTGCAACATGCAACATACAGTGTGCTGCACAAAGTTATACACAAATCAAACAAATCGAGTCGATCAAATATTAATTTTCAATATGAGCAACAATAAAAACACGACTAAATTTGTGTAAGTTGTTGTTGTTTTGTTGTTTTGTTGTAAAGTTATTGAATCTGCATAAAATATGCAGAGACGCCCCCAAAAACCCACACACCTAAAAGCATAGACACAGGTACACACACACACACACACACACACACGTGTTGCACAACGAAGTCACTCGGTACTAGAGCTGCTCTCTTTTCGTGCTTTTTAACACGACTCACGACCTGAATTTCATTACATTAAATTATATACTAAAAAATACACACAGTTATAGTATATACCATAACTGTACTACCCATGAATATTTGAAACACACGATCTAGTAAAAGAAATGTCGCTTTTATTTCACATTATACTCAGAGCATTGTTTGTGGCTATAAAAGTTTTGTTGGCATTGGGATACTGGGATACTGGGACACTGGTATACAAGGATACAAGGACACCAGAAGACAAGGAGATGAGAAGAATCGAAGAAGATTCATACATACATAAATAACATTTTAAAATTCATTCAAGTTGCGATGATTTCGATTTTAATGCTTAAATAAAATTGAAAAGGACCTCGATCCAAAATGGAAGTCATGAGAAAGGAAATAAAGGGAAAGGTGGGGGAAAGGTGTGGGGAAAAGGACAGAGCAAAGGTAGTGGGGAATTGAAAGTTGCGTGTGGTTTTGCTTCGCATATTGATAACACACACAGAGTGTATCTGTGTATCTTTGTTAGCATATACAAAGGAAATCGACTCGCTTTGAGGCAGAATGATGCAATTATTCACACTTGATTAAATACTCAAGAAAAATGAAAGTGTGTGGAAGCAAGTGATGCTGCAATGGAGGAAGTGCTCCCACACACACACACACACATACACACACACGCACACCCCAACACATATACAAATAAGCACCTATAAATTTTAGAATTTTTGATACGCTTCTCACTCTTTTATTTCTCATATTGAGCTGTTAAAAAATTCATAAATTTAAATTAGCAACGAGTCGATGGAATGCACAGCAAATGAAGCCATCGATTTGGCATCACCTTCGTTTCCCCCTCGACCACGCCCCCAACTGCCTTACTCATCCAATTGTGACTCGTAGTCATACCTATCCGCAAATGGTATTCAATTACATCCTGGATAGACATTGAGGCTGTGAGAGCTTCCCATGGCAAACATTTAATTTATTGACTGGGCCTGTGAAGGCGTTTCTTATTACCAAAGTGGCAGCAGTGGCAGCAGTGGCAGCATTGACGCTGTCATTGCCATGGCCAACATAGAACATCCCACACACCCCCTGTTCTACCTCCTCCCCAGTCTATGACAGCCTTCAGTTCAGCAAGCATCTGTCAGTCAGCTAGTCAGTCAGTCTATGACGGAGCCTCATTTGGCATTTGCTTGATTTGCCCTCTTTATTTATTCATCCAACTGTCCCAGTGCCTCCTCCTCTCCCCCTCACTCCCTGTCTCTGTCACTCTCCCACTCTGTCGGCATGTGGTCCTTCTACAATTGTATCAGTCACCATTGCTCGCTAACCAAATCAATTCGCATCAAATTCGAACTGAAACCCATCACAAAGTCCAAGTGCGTTCCTCCCATTTTTATTCTTCTCACTCACACGCTCTGTCTCTGTCCCTCTCTCTCTCTCTTTTTCTGTCTCTGCTTGGAAGGGAGCAATATTCTGCGTAGGAAGTACGCTGGGCTGCACATTGCTAATATCCTGCAAAGACAGGACTACTTCTAGGCACTCGTAATTGAAATTCATTTCATTAGTTAGTCGCTGTCTAGCAAGTGCCACCAGCGAGACGACTAGCGCCTAGGGGGCGTGCCAAGAGGCAGAGGGCGGCATTTCTTTAAATTAAGTAAATAAAATTTATTAAATTCGTTTATTTTAAAGACAGCTCTGAAATGTGACTAAAACTCAAAGAATTTAAATAAATTTCAACTGAATAAAATTAAAAGTGTTTTAAAATAATTAAAAAATTAAGTTAAATAAACTTAGTTTACATAAAATAGATCAGAACAGTTTAAACTTTCTATATTAAGTTAATTTAAGTAAACTCTTGCTTTTCTGTCACACGTAAGTAGTCTAGTGACGAAAGTATTGTTTTATATATGTGTATGCAATAAAACAATTTGCTTTCCCAGGGGCCACAGAGGCGTGGCAAGGGGTCAACTAGAAGCAAACAACAACAATAAATATAAACATAAACAGAGGCACAACAAACACACACACACGCGTACACACACACACACATAGTACACATGTGGCAGTGTATGGAGCAATCATAAATCTGTGCAGCAAGTTGAGGCAAGGCACTCAGGTAGCTGCGGCACTGAGCAATTACCACATGCTACGATTGACAAACGCTGCAGGAGTTCACTTTACTGTGCAACAACAACAACAGTAGAAACAACAACAACAACAACTGAGCAAATGTTGCTGCCACAGATTCACAGATTGAGGCTGCAACTTCACCGTGGCGACTTCAAGTGCACTTTTGTTTGTTGCTCGTCTCGTTTCGCTTCTATTTTGGTGGCAAGAGTTATATTGCCACATGCTGAAAGTGCAACCGATTTATTTATATGTGCACACACACACACACACACATACAAATATTTATATATATATTTATTTTTTTCTCTCTGTGCGAGTACAAGTAGTTTTGTGAAGCACTGTGAAGCTGCCGCTTGCTAACAAATTGAATTTGCTTGTTAGCTGTAGTTGTAGCTGTTGCATGCTTCATGCTGCAAGCGGCAGCGTTGACATCTCAGCAATTATGCTGGCATTCTCAACGAGCCATGCCCCATTCCGCCTCCCCCATCCGCATCCCCACTCCATGGCCATGCCTGGTTGAGGGCGTGTGGCCAATGCAGTTTATGGCTTTAAATAGCCTGGCGCTATTTCGGTGCCACAAGCCGCATGTGGCAAGCTGGCAAGTGCAACGCAGCAACGCAGCAACTCATAAAACGCCATAAACCGTATTCCGCTTTCAGTTTTCAGTTCAGTTTTCTTTTCGAATTACGTAAACTTTTGAGACGCCCACGTTGAAGCCGCAGCAGCAGCAGCAGCGACAGCAGACGCGTGTGGGTGTGAGCCATGGCTTAAACTGGCTAACAAAACTGGTTGGCTACTACTCGGTTAACTGGCCAACAGTCTGTCAGGTGAGCTCAAGGTGTTGTGCGAAGTCAAGTAGTCAAGCTTGTGATACATGGGCGTTGCAGCAACCCACACACACTCACACACACACTGACTCACACACTCGCACACACACATACAGACAGTCTTTGAAAAAGTTTGCTTCGCTTTTGGCCATTGACAGGTGAAGAACAGCGCAATTAACTTTTGCCAGCGAAGATAACAAACAAAGTCAAATGCAGAAATCAAATGTTGAATGGGCTTTGAGTTATCTGCTTCCTGCAGATAATGCAGATAACACCATATATGTGGGTGTGTCTCCCCTCTCTTCTTCCCTCTTTCCGTCTCTTTCTCGCACTCGATGTATGCCTAACATTTGCCCTTTGAACTATTGAAACTGTGGAAACTCTATAGAATCCGCAAAGTTGTTTCCTGCTTGCAGTTTCCTTACGCTGTCTCCCTCGCACTTCTGTGCTTGCCCTCGCTATCACTGTCTCTGTCCAACTGCCACGTCACTTCCTCGAGTGCTGAATGGTCGCTTGGTCAAGCAGTTTGCTCCGTATTGTCAATGCACTCCAGTACATTTACCAGCTGTCAGCGACAACCCTGCTCCCCCTACCTCTCCTCGTATTCCTCTTAGCCCCCTCTTGCTATCTATTACGCCATGTTTGTGCTACACTTTCGCTGCCTTCGCTGGCACACATTTCAGCAAACTCACACAAACACACACGCACACTCGCTTACAGTCACCGCCAAAAGGACACGCACCGAGCTTACACTCAGCTTTGCTTTGCTGCTATTCTATTTTTTCACTTTTCCTCATCATCATCTTCTTCTTCTTCTACTTCTTTTGTGGCCTGTGCGTGTGCGTGTGTATGTGTGTGCTTGTCCTTGTGCTTGTTTTGCTGCGTTGTCCGTTGTCGGCCTGCCTCACACGCACACACACGCATACACCTTGCCACTCTCTATGTGTGTGTGTGTGGGTGTGTGTGTTTGTTGACATATTATGATCCTTGATTATTTTGTGCTGACAAATAAATGCTTTTATTTTTGCCTTTTCTATGCTCTCTTTATCTCTCTCTTCATCTCCATCTTCATCTCTGTCTTCATCTTCGTCTTTCGCTGCTTTCGCTGCCAATTTCCATTTTGACTGCGCTGCGGTTGACTTTCTGTCCCCTGCGGAGGCGTGGCACGTGGTTGCTGTTGCCAGGTGCGTGCAACATTTCGGCTAATTGGACTATAGAAAAGCTCTAGCATTGAATTCCACTTCTCTTATCACTATCTATCATTTTGGTAGGCGTTGCTGGCTCCTACTCTGCCAGAGCAAGAGGGGAAGCAGGGGAAAGAGTGGGATCTGCTCTTAAAAGTCGCACATGTGTCAACCTCGCAACCACAACAACAACAAAGAAAAAATCACAACAAAGAAGAGGCAGAAGAAGAGCAGCTAAAGACACAACAATAACAACAACAACAACTACAACAACAGTTGGAAACGCCCACCAAAAATCAACAACAACAAAATCAAAATAAAAACTCAGAAACCAAATCAAACCAAAACGGACAACAAAAATCTGTGGGCGTTTAAACATATTTTGTGAATTATATTTGATTGTTATTGTTGTTGTGCGAAGAAGACATTGAGAGAGAAGAAGAAGAGGGGGAGGGGCAGAGGGAGAGGCAACAGAAGTAGAGGGAGAGCAATGAGTCGCACAATTTATGAGGAACTCTGAGTTTCTGAGGGCGGAAACGCGATAAGAGCGCGCGCGTATAAGCCAAGTTAGGCACTTGGCCTATTCCTACTACTGCACTCATCACGTGAACGGAAGTTGATCCGCTGCAAACGTGATTCCGCTTTTGATCGCCCTGCGCCATAATTAATAATTAGCTAATCGAGCAAACTCTTAACTTGGCTCAGACTCCAACTACAATATTTTGTCGTTGCAGCCAAAATGTATTGACCACAAGGAAGTCGGGGTTACCAGCACAGCCATACGGAGTAATACTCTGCCACTCCTTCCACCCCTTTCGCCTGCTGCTAACCGCAAAAGTCAAGCTGGCCTAATGAGCAAACGTATTAAGTATGGGCTAAAACAATAGCAGCAGCTGCAGTGGGCGTGCCGCTTCCTTTACCGTTATGGCCCAGGCACCTATATTAAACATACCCCCCTCCCCTAACACCCTCTTTCTTCTCTTAGTCTGGTCTATACCTTGACAATTGTAATGCTAAACTTACCAATGCCCAGCAGCTCAAGACGTTTAATCCAATGCGATTGCTGCTGTCGTTTGTGTTGTTGTTGTTGCTGCTTCCGTTGTTGCCGGCAACAGTAATTGTTGCTCCAGTTGCTTCTGCTGCTCTCCACTTCTAGTTGTTGTTGTTGTTGTAAACGCGATTCTGCTGCTGCCTCAGTTTCAGCTTGTGACAATGCCATTTTGTTTTTGTAGTTGTTGTTGCTGCTTTTCTCGTTGCTGTCGCTGTTGTTTTTGTTGTTACTTTTGTTCTGGCTATAACGAGCAGCATTTACCGTTGCTGCGGCGCCACATTTGTTTTCTGTTTTCTTTTGTTTACGTTGTTCTTGCACTTTATTCACACGCGTCGATCAATTTTTGCATAAAGCGTACGTACAACTTTAGCACGCACTGTGCCGTTGATCAAGTCTGGACATGTTGCTGGGACAAGGAAGGGAGCGTAGTCAACACATGTGACATGCCTGACGCTGGCTGCGCTGCGACGCTGCAGCTGTCGCTGGCGAACAGAGCGTAGAGTGCGTAAAGCGAAAAAGGGCAAAGAGGAAAGAGAAAAGTAAAGCAGAGCTTACGATGCCGCGCGACCGACACAACAACGCAATTGTTGACGAAGCGACGCAACGCAACGCGACGCGACGCAGCGCGACAGGACTGAACGGGACTAAACGGAACGACTGCGGCGCCGACAAGAGGACCGACGACGACGACGACGACGGCGACAGCGGCAGCGACGTTGAATGCGGCTTGCTGTGAATTGTGCCGAATTGTGCCTTCAATTTTTGGCCACTTCCACTTTTGATTTGATTTCTTTTTGCACAACTTTAAGATTAAACAATTGCTATCACTTTCTGGCGCAGACTCGATAATTTGGCGTTGTTACCGCGGCTGCTGCCTTTTAACATATGCATGTGTGTGTTTTGTTGTGTGTAAGTATGTGTGTCTGTGTAGGCTCCACGACTGTGTCAGTATGTGTGCGCTGCTCGCGACGCTCTTGAACGGCCCTTGTGCTTGCGAAAGGCGTCCGCACAGAATGAGAGCTAAAACCGAACTAAAACTTCCATCTGGCGAAGCCATCAACCATCAGCGAGCGATTAACAGCAGCAGCAACAGAAGCAGCGACCAACGAAGGCGCCACGAACAAGAGCACGAACACACGAATCTCATGCACTTCGTTGACTCTGAACTTGTGCAGCGGGAGAGTTATACTACAGTTGAAGCGACAGTCAAGTGAGAGTGAGAGAGCGCATGTGCTTGTTCTTGTTCTTGTTCGTCTAATGTTGATAACACAAACATTGTTTGGCGTTGCCTCTGACGGAGTTTCTTGGCTTTGCAGGTGCGTCGCTTTTGCACTCACGCAAAGCACAGCCGGTTCTTACACTTATAGATTTGTATGAAACGCTCGCTCTTATACAAAGCGCAAGCAACACCAGTTACTTCGAATCGTATACGACCAACAAAGCAACAGCTTCTATGCGCTTATACGAATTGTTGTTCGTATACTGCCAGTCGTATACTTATACTGCCAGTGGTGGTGTTTTTTGTATACGTTTGAGTCGTATACATGCCTGCGGCCTGTATGCGTATGCTGTTCACAACTTATACTTATACCAGACGAAATGCTAGCGTATGCGACCAGCGCTTATAATTGTGACTTGTATGCGTATGCTATAAGTCGTATACAACGAGTTGAGCTACAGGACGAACATATTTACAAGTACACAAAACTGTTATACAACCCATAAAATATGTAGAAGTCCTTGCCGTTTGTAGTAGTTGCAACTGGTTCGATGAAACAAAACCTTCTTAAGGAGCTGATATGAGACAAGGACAACAACAACAACCAAAGTAAACAATAAACAAATATCAACAGTTTACTTTCGTATGGCTTCTAATGAAAGCAAAGTTAAATGACGGCAACAACAACAATAAAATAATAATTTTAAGTCTTTTCTTAAACGCAATTTGCACACATTTTTTATGTGCCTTTTCCATGTCGAATAAACCCCTTTTTAAGAAAAATTCCCAAGCCAAGTGTAAGTAATTTTCATTTCATTTGCAGAAAATTGCGTTACACACGCACACTCACACACACACACGCACATGTGGAGAAGAAGAAGAAGAAGAACAAACACTTGTTGTTACACGCGAGAAAGTCCCGCGGGAAAGCTTCAGAGACCTAAACGTGCTGTCAGTGTGAGTGGGAGGGGGACAAAGAGTGGAAGGGAGATAGGGCGTGTGACCAAGAGAGAGTGAGAGAGAAAAACAATCTGTTGCTGCTTGGGAACTTGTAGACAATGGAGCATATTTCGAGGAATTTGGCAATTTAAATTTACAAAAAAATAGACGGACAAATGAACAATAAAAGCCAGATTAAATCCTTAGAAACAAACGTTGAATTTAGGCCAAATGCGCAATTCAATCAAGAAGAAGCTGAATAAGTAGGCGGCTATGACGGAAGGGTGTGGCAGCGTAGAGAATTCTCTAATAAGCTTCTCAATTTTAAATTGAGCGCTAATCTCTTTAGGCGAAGCATTGAAAATAAAAAAAATAAGCGATAAACAAAATTGAAAACAACAACAAATTGTAAAGCAAAAAGGAAATCGAGAAATGAGAAATGAGAAACGAGAAACGAGAAAGGAGAAAAATAAAAAAAAGTAAAGCTAAATGACAAACAGACACATTTGTGTCCTTGAACCAAACCGAAAATCCTTCAGCTCTGCTGTCAAAATAAACTAAATAAAAAAGAAATCAAATAAAAAACGATAACCAAGTGTAAAAACCTCAATTCCCTTTCAAATGTATTTTGCACAACAGTTTTGCCACCACGGCAACAAACCCACCACTCCCCCAGCACTCCATACCAACACACAGTAGAGCGTACTGCAAACTCACCACCCAAGCTCTCATTCCCTTGGAGTTTCATAGCATTCAGTCTGTCTATCATTTTGCGCTTTGCTTTACGCTTTTTTTCTGCTGCGATTCCCAATGGCAGCAAGAAACGGCAAAGCGGATGCGTGAGAGGGAGTGGTGGAGAGATGGGATGAGAGGGGGAGACTGAGGGAGATGGAAAGAGCTGTAGGCGGAGGTGGCCTAAGCCGGAAAAGGACAGGAAATGCAGCGTCTATCGTTGGCAAAAGGGGATTTAGCTGTTTCTTAAACCGCATTGAGCTCAATTGAATGCTGCTGCTTCTTCTTCTTCTTCTTCTACATCTTCCATCGAAATGCATGCAAATAATCGGCCTATTGCAACTCTCGCTTTTCATATGCAAACAGCAGAGCAAACTCGACTGGTAGTTACGCTGCATTACCTAAGACTTCCTTTGGCTGACACCTAAACACCTTTAAAGTAATATCTGATTACAGGGTATTATAAAAAATTCCTGCTACTCCTCTTAAGCACTTCTAGTCTCTCGTATATAAATAAGAGTAAATGCTGCTAAACTTTGAAGTGTAGTAACGCAAGCTTTGCGCTGAACTCACACGCGAGCATACACGACTAGCTTATACCCTGTTTATTTAAACTACTATATCTTAGAAGTATTATTTGCTCATGCTACCCTTTGCCTACTTATTTTTACCACCAGGGTATTTTTACGTGTGCTGAAAGAAAAGTCTGTATAACTTTTAAGCCACATGCTTTCGATCCAGCCCTCGTTCTAGCATTAAAACCAAAGCAACTTCAACGTCTAGGCACATCAATTGGCAATCGGTGTTTTTGCTTTCCTCCTGCTTCTTCCCCTTCTTGGCTTTGTTGTTGTTTTTTTCTTCTCGTAGGAGAACTCTGAAATTCGTAATCTTCAACTTCATCTTGGCTGCTCTGCTGTCTCGTTCTCGCTGCTTTGGTTCTCCCATCCCTCATATGAGTGTCTTCCTTCTCATTTCTGTTTGCTGTTTTGGTGATGTGAGTACGTCTGTTAAGTGGAAGGGGGAGCAATGCCTTGCTGTTGTTATTGTTGTTGTTGTTGTTGTTGTTGTTACTTAGTCGGCGGCCATTGTAAGCGCTATTTGCTTATTGTTGTTGATTCAGACGCATACCCACTCCACACACTGTACTCGCTCCCTTTTTTTTCCTTTCGCTTGCCCCCACCCACTGTCATTTGCTCTCTTTTGTCATGTGTTTTGCTTCTGTTATTTGTCTTTGTACATTATCAGCTCAACGACAAGTTGCTCTCCCTCACAACTCCCCTCTCTTCCAAATCCATTCTCACTCACTCTCCCTCTCTGTCAGCCTAAGCACATGTTTTATACGGTTACTTGTGCTCAGATTTTGCAATTTATTGCGTTTCGATTTGGTTTTTTTGGGTTTTTGGCTTTGTTTTTAGCTCTGCTTCGAGCTGCCGACACTTTTATGAAATTAAATGCAAACATTTCCATGGACACAATAACAGCACAAATATTTGTGTGAAAAAATGAGCCATCAGCATGGACACACACACACAGGCACACGCTCGCTCACTCTCTCACACACATAGAGAACACTTTATAATGAATAAGAAACTTATAAACGAAGCAAATCCAAGTCTAAGAGCAGTCTGAGTGCAGCTTTAGCAAAGATTACCTTTTCCGCATTTTCGCCTCACTCTCGCTCTCTCACTTCCCCACCTTTTGCCAACTTTATAATTATAATTTGTAATTTACTTTACACTCACTCTCTCATACACTCACACACACACACACACACAAGCACTTCTTATTTTTTGCAGTGTTTTCCTTTCATTTTGCGCTCTGGTTTTTTGTCACTTTATTATTTCTGTACAGAATTTTGGACTAAAATGTTCGTAGTCGTACGAATGCCTATTAAAGGTGCCTCATTTTAAAGGAAAACAGAAAACACACACCCAATACATACACACACACACACGCACATACTAACACAGACTCATTCGCATTCGCATGCACAAACAATTGAAAGTTATTTGTGAAAATTTTATTGTAATTACAAAAGTTTTTCCATGTTGTTCTTACCGTTTGCGCTACACGCCTCCCTGCTTCTCTACGCCCCTTCTTTCCTTTTCTCCTTCCTACCGCTATCCTCTTTTTGATGGCCTCATAGCTGGCGCACATTCGATTCCATTATACCTTGAATTTCACTCAAAATTCCTTCAAACACTCCAACTGCTCTCCCCTTCCTCTCCTTATCCTACCTCTCCAGCTTCTCCTCCACTACCTACCCCATCCTCTCAACTCTCCTTTTAGCTTATTTGCGCTATTTCTATTCCTGTTACTGTTGATTCAGTTTGTTTTCCGTTTCTTTTCCTTTCGTCTCATTCCGTTTCTGTTCGTTTTTTTTTTGTTTTTGTTACCAACTCTCTTTTGCAGCTAACTTTATCCACTTCATTATTTTGGCTCGTTTCGTTTTCGTTTTCGCTTTCGCTTTGCTTTAACCATTTGTTTGCTTGTTTGCCAGTTTGTTTGCCTCGTTTCGATTTTAATTGTATCTGAGTGCGACCTGTGTGCCACGCCCCCCACCATCCAACCTCCCCCTTTCGATTATTTGTTGCCAAAGAGGTGCGAGTATATTAAAATATACAAATTTCAATTCCCAATCTCCCCTATACCACAAACCTAAACTCCATTTACAGGTCATTGAAGGGCAACATAGTAGTCTGCTTCTGTTCCAGCTCCTGCCTCTCCTTCTGCTTCCCCTTCCCCTTCCCCTTCTCCCACCAGTTCATTTGCCACAAGTTGTGTTCTTGTTCTCCTGCGGGATAATTAGCTTCGCGCACTTTACGCCGTATTCCATAAATGATGACTCTGCCCAGCGGGTAGTTTCTATCGGAAATATTTCTCTGGTAGTTATCAAAATTCTGATCTGAACTTTAATAAAGTAAAGCTCGTGGACTTTCTCAGTTTTTGAATAGGTTTTTAAGGGAAAATATCAGTCTTTAATAAGTAAAATTTCCAAAACTTTGAGGTATTTTATTATAACAATCTTTTACTAAAATTTTCACAACTTTTCTAAACGTTTTATAATAATAATAATCGTTCTCTTTCTCTATCGCTCTTGAGTAAAATGAGAAAAAAGAAAATTCTTTTTATTAGTCTACATCGTCTTCATCACAAACCGATTTGTATACAAGTGAACATGAAAGTATATGCATGTGAGCGTGTTTGTGCATGTTTGTGCATGTTGGTGCACACTTGTGCCTGTGTGTTTGTGTGCATAGCGAAGTGGCGATAGCTTCGATCTCGATATGTAGATCCATTTTATCTGTAATAAAAGTTTCCACAATAGCGATTGCCTCTCTTGATATTGTGGTACATGGACTCAATGGGAACTGCATATCGTGGTCCTTGTTGGTAGTATCCTTGCTGTGGATTCGATATATGCTGCATGGGTCGGTGGTAGTACCTCTGCTGCATCAGCTGCTGTTGTCGCTGCTGCTGTTGCAGCTGATAGTAGTACTGCTGTTGGTTGTATTGCTGCAGATCCTGGTGATAGCGAGGACCCAGAAGCATCGTGGGTCGATGGCATAACGGTACACCGTAGGTCCTTTTAGGTTTATTGACCACCTCTGCTCGTGGCTTCTTGGCACGAACTGTGCTTGATCGTTCCTTAGGATCCTGTGGGTCCTTTGGCTGAGTCTCTCGCTTCCAGCGATCTCTGCGATCCCAACGATCTCCATGCGCCTGATGATCCTGCTGCCTTTTGGCACTTGATGGCAGCTTACGAATGGCATCCACGACCATTATTTTGGGTAAACTCACTGGAGACTCCTTTGGTTTGACCTTTCGATTCGTTGGCTTCGATTTGACCTTCTGTTTAGCCGTGTTCTTTTGGCTTTTAATGGGCTTGACCTCTTGCGGTTCACTCTTAGGTTGCGATCTCTGCACACAGTCATCAGTGATATGAGTACTGTCTGCAGGATTGCAGGCTAACTGCCAGGACAAGCTCAAACTGGCTTTGCCGAGAGCCGGAAAACTTCGCCTTTGAACACATGGCACAGATTGGGAATGCACGAGAGGAGCACGGAAATACTTGTTCAGCTCGACAAATTGAGACCATTTCCGTTGACAAACCTTCGCATTTGTCCCATTCGATTCCTTCATCACATTGAACATATTTGGACTCTTCCGCAATCAGTTGACTTCACAATTTCACCAATATCATCGTATTAAAATTATAAACAATTTTTATTTCCAAATATTTTATATTATTATTATTATTATTATTATTATACTATTTTTTTTTCTCTCTCTCTATTTGCACAGTGAATCTGGATTTTGTTGAAATTTTTATATATTTATGTCCTCAAAATTAAAAATACTGAAAACAATTTCATTTTGATTTTCTTCATAGATATCTTGATAGATTTTCAAGTGAGTTAGTTCGAAAGATCTTGTTGGAAAAGGGAAAATACTTGAACTAGGGGTCAAAGGGCAAACAGAAATGTTAAATCAAATTGTAATCTTTGTTTATGATTTGATGTTTTCGCCAGTTTCTGTTGTTGTTTATGGTTTGACCCCGCACATGGGTCGCCCCACCTACACACACCCACACACACACAGGCACACAGAGATCGGTTGTTAATGCAAATAAGTGGAAACACAAATATTTTCAACGTTTTGTGGTCAGCAAACCTTTTTTACTCCTCGCCAAACATGTCCAATTCCCAAATAAATTTTCAGTGAGCGGAAAGTCCCCCACAAGCCCCCCTCTCCCTACCAACACTACTGCCCACTCCTCCACAAGGTCGATGGATCATTTCCGCTGTCATGACGCTTCCTGAGTCCCTTTGCCCAAACGTCCGTTTGGCAACCGTTTCCTGTCGACGACGTAGTTAAATATTGAAATTTATATTTAAAATCTTTCCAAATATACAGTTAAATGTGAGTTTTCCCTTTTTTCCCGTTGGCGGCATTTTTCACTTTAGTTTATGTGCCGCATGTTTAATTTATGAGGCAACAACCTCTGACCCCACACCACCCCACCCCCCCAGTAATGGTAATGGGGGGGGGGGCCAAAAGGTCGCCTCCTACCACACATTATGCCAATGAATATGAAAATCAATTTGGCTCTGACCAATGGCCATTACATAAACAGTTTTCCTTGAAGGTCAAATGCTTTTTCTGCTCCTTAAACAATCGATTTCCATCAAATCGAATCTCTGCGAATTTCAAGCGAAGCGTTTCTTGTATCTTGTATCTCTCGGGTCTTGAGTCTTGAATTTTGAGTCTCGTGTTCAGATTTTCGACCCACTCTACTAACTCACATCATCTTTATGTCACATTCTACATTAATTCTTCAAATTGACAATCATTTTCCACTGACGAGAATGGTTCGCTTGAGTTTCCGGTTTGAGAATTTCTTTAATATACCCTAAAAGTGGGTATTATAGTTTTGTAAAGAAGTTTGGAGTGCTTTAAAAGAGGTTTAACTGATACTACAGGGTATATATATGCTGGATCCAGATCAAAAGGGGAGACTTTAGAGACAACCCGCTCTTAGTCTATCAGTCTTAATAAAAACTGATACTGGAATGCCCTATTTCAGCAAGTTATGATCGGCTTACTATATAAAACTTTATAAAACTGATTTCTGTGTATATAGAAGGTACTTTTAGACGACCCAAAAGTGTATCTAATCTTTGGTTAGCCAGAGTTTGGCCTACGTTTCCTGTTTTGTTTCTGTTTCAGTAACGTCTTGCAGTTTTTCCACCCCTCGATTTCCAATTAGCAACAGGAATCACCTTTTTTTTTGGGTTTTTCCTTTTTACTTTTCCGTTTTGCGCTCTTTCGGCATTCTTTATTTCTTGTGTTTTGTGTTAATTGAAGATTTGTACTTGCTGCGATTTTATGTGCGCGTCAATGGGATCGGAGCACAGGATAATACGAAAGGAGCAGGAGGATGACGGGGTACAGGAGCAGCAGGAAGAACAGGAGGAAGAGCGGAGGAAGGAACAGAGGCAGAAGGAAGATGAAGCGCCTTTTGGATTTGTTTGCTATCTACGCAAATGGCTGGAAGTAGGGGGAAGGGGGAGGGTTGCTACGAAAGTTGTTCGATAAATGGCGTAATAAATGGGCCTCGTGCCGAATACGGACTGCGGACTGCGGACTCCTGACACTGGACAGAACATCCTTGGCACGCGCAGGTTAATTGCATTTCGCACTCATTTATTTGACGATTTCATTGGAACGAAGGTAGGAGACGGTGGTAGGTGTGGCACTGTGACTAGAGTCGGATCTAGTGGCGCCCCAAAAGTTGCTTAAACTTGTTTTGTATTTAATTAGGCGTGGCGTTTTTATTTCTCTAGATTTATTTGGACAGATTCTGGCTGCTGTTAGATGGGAATTGCATTTCCTGCTGCTGTTGGTGCTGCTGTTGGTGCTTCTGCTCCTGTCACGTTTGCGACGTTTGGCAGGCACAACCGGGAAGTGGAAGTGGATGTGCCACAGGATGTGCAAGATGCGAACGCAAAAATCTACGAATCCACGAATCCACTTAGCAGCGCATAAATTTTACCGGCCACATAAACTACAAGTGCACAAACAAAAGGACTTTTGGCGACGAGCAGCAAACTCGGTCTGGACGAGCACAGAGGGATGAAAGAGGGACGCCCAGGACGAGGAGTACGGCAATGAAAAAACATAAAGAAACCGCATACAAGTCCAAAGACGGACAAAGTGCAGCCTTCACAAGCTGTGGAACTGGAACTGAAACTGGAACTGGTTCGGGGACTGGTTTGGGGGTTGGGTTTGGGTTTGGGTTTGGGGCCATGGGCAAACATAAACTCGTGTCGAGTGAATAAAATCGTTGCCAGCAGATGGAAACCAAGGAGTCCAAAGACTCCTCGCAGGAGTCACAGGAGTCACAGCAGTAGTCCAAGTAGTGCTAGGCTGAAATTCACTGCAGCGCAGCGTCCGTGACGGTAACTGGTGCCAGGGCTACCAACCAAGCCAAGCGGACCAAAGGAGCAGCGAATCATAAAGCAGATGAGAGGCGAGAGAAATGCACGTAAAATAATAAACAAGGCTTTGCAAACAATAAATGTTGCTCTCGTAGCCCAACTCCCCACGACCCCTTCACCCAAGTGCTGTGACCCTATACCCACCCTACCCTCCTCTCCCCTTTCTGCACATTCCACTCCTACTCCTTTTTCAGGCAAACGCTACGAGCTGTTAGCGGCGTCGACGAGATTTCTGGGCAGCCATTGTAGTCTCTCATTGCAGTAGCTGCTCCTGCCCAGTAGGCCAAAGGGTGTTATGTTTCAGTGCTGCTGTTTGTAACAGGCATTTTTAAGGCACTGCCGCTCTGGATTCCCTTATAGAATTAAAGAGTTCAACTTGATTTTTAGCTAAGTATCTGTCTGTCTAGCATACCCGCTTGCTGCACAGCGTGCTTGTTCGTGTTGTTGCAATAAATGCGAAATGCTTGTAACAGCAATGCAAATGTAATGGGCAAAAGGACATTTCACGCTGATGCAACCAGCCAAAAGTAGAGACCGAAACAGAAACAGAAACAGAAACTGAATCAGAATCTGAATTTGTATCTGTGTATCTATAGCTATGTATCTGTAGCTGTGTAGCTGTATCTGCAGCTGTATCTGAATCAGAGCCAGGGGCTGAGCCTTGATTCCTTTCAAGCCTCTGCGACAGCAGTAAATATTCTGTTGGCCCGTTGGGGTCAGCCGCTGTTTATGCAGCCAAGTGACAATGGGCAAGAGGGAGGGGGGAGTGGCAGGGGATAGGGGATAGGGGGCAGAAGTAGGCAACGCCTGGCGACGTCCTTATTAATTGCAACAATAACTACTACAGCGGTGGGAGTGCACTGAAAGAAATAAGGACGAGGAATTTTGATGTTGATCAGAAAAAGAAGAAGAATTTAAGAAGTGAATGAAATCAAATTGGTAGACATAAATTCTATTTAAGAATAAAAATTGAGTATTTAAGAAATTTCTTTAAGTGTAATTAAGTCAACCTCGTTCGCTCTCTCTCTCCCTCTGCCCCCCTTCTTCCCTCTCCTCCTCTCCCTCTCCTCTACTGCGTGCCTGTAGAAGCTGGTGAAAGCCTTTCGGCGTTTTTGCGCCATCATGAGTGCGAATTTATGGCATGGTTACCACCGGAAGCGGCACTTAGCTTCTGGCACTTAGCCCTCTTAGTTACCACTTTCCACTTGCCACACATTGTCCACTCATACAGTTGTCCCCTTGTACCATTGTCCACTTGTTCCCCTGTCCCCCTTGTGTCCTTCTACCCTTCATCGACTGGCGAATCAGTGACCATGAAGCTACGACTATGATGGAACTTCAGATCGATCGATCTGTAGATTCTGTTACAGCTTTAGTGCTTCCTGATAAGTAATTACAGCAAGAGCAACTTTATCCTTTATCCCTTCGGGGGCTATAAAAGACAATTCGTATATTAAATGTGGTGGGTCTGGTCTAGGGCGAGTTTCTAGGTTTTTATGAGGCCAAGACTTTTGGGTTCCCAAAAAAACATTTAAAAGCAATAAAGAAGGGCGGGCGTTATCAGGAGGCAGCACCACACCCCCTCCCCCCTACCTTACCCCATACTAGTCACAGTCTGAGAGTCCCACTCTCAGTACCAGTTACAGGTATTCAAATTAGAGCACAGCTGAAGGCAGTACCAAGCTCACTCCAACCCCGAAGGAAATGTGCCAATGGCGGTGCCGTAAAAACCTCCGGCGACCATAAAAACCACTGTGACGGTGACGTGGGAAAATGGCTCAAATCAGCAACTTAGGACAGCGGCAGTAGCAAAAAGAGTAAGAGTTGAGAGAAAGGGGAAGGGGAAGGGGAAAACACGGCCAGCAAAAGGGCAAAAGTGCTTGGCAGTGATTTTTCTCTTTTTTTTTCATACCCTTGCAAATAAAATGAGAATGAACTTGAAACGTCGTAGAAAAAGTTTATTTTAATGAAATTCGCGTCGACATTTAACGTCAACGGTAAGAGCAGAAAAAAAAACCAGTAAAAATGGGAAGTGGAAGTGGTATTAACCCCCGTGCCACACCCCCAAACGTCAACCCATTTTTGCTACTCTCAAGTTCAGGTACTCAATACCGTTGACATGACGTATACGTAATGTTTACAAGCCTCACAAAACTCAAGTTTTTCCAATCGTCGCTTTTACTGAACTAACACAAAATTTGAGTAGTCATCAAAGGAGTTTTGTAAGCTAGGATTGATGGCTAGTTAATGGGAAATGTATTAAAAGTATATAGTAAATATGGAATTTAAATTTACTTGTTGGGAAATGAAGTCAATTTTATAATTAGTTTAACTATAAAAACATGAAATAAATAAATTTTTATTTCTCCTTCTTTGTCCTTAGTAAAGTCTTAAGTCTTTCTATCTACCCAAGTCTCCTGTATTTCCTTATGAAATAACTAACTTTTACAGGGTATATTACAAGCATATATGCATATAATTTCCCTGCAAAGCATAGTCTAAACTTTGAGCAAAACTTTCTCAGTTTCAGTTTCAGTTTTGCTGCCATTCTGAGTTTGAGTTTGAGTTTGAGTTCAAGCTAAATATTTTTAAAAGCCATAAATCTGTAAAGCATATAAATATGCAGCGTATAAGTGTGTGTGTGTGTGTGTGTGTGTGTAGGTGGTATTTCTATTTCAATTGCTATTTGTTATAGCTGTTTCCCTGTTGCTCAGTTTCCCAGTTTTCCTGTGCAGCCAAGTCGAAAGACGCACAACTAGGTCGCAATACTTCTAAGTGTGTGTGTGTGTGCGTGTGTGTGTGTGGGTGTGTTGCCAAACACGATTTACTGGCTAATTTCTTAGACGTTATCTGCATAATGTGGTAAAAGGCCAGTCCACTTGCCATTCATTTGTATTCATAATTCGACTGAACAATCCTTTTGAGCCAAGTTCACTTTTGGCCACTTTTAAGTTGTCTTTTGTTGCTGACAATCGATTGGTTTGATTGCTGCCTAGCAGCGGTTTTAGCTTAACTCAAATTCATTCTTGACTTTGAATCCTTTGATTCAATTTGGGTTTAAAGTTCTCCATGGGCAACGCAGTCGAAGATTAGTTAATTTCATTAGGCATCAACTTCAAGAGAATTGCGGCTTGTCCAGAAAACATTTTTAATTACCAAAGCGACAAAGCTAAATTGAGAAAAGGAGACAGAAGAAGCTGCAGACAGAGACAGAGACGAAACGGATTTGAAGACAGACTCTAAGACGGACTCAAAGACGGAAATCAATAAATATGTTTGCAAGCGCAAATTGAAAAACTTCTCAGCCACATTTACTCGTAATATAATTTATCTCCCTCTCTCTCTCTCTCACTCTCTCTCTTTCACTCTCCTTTTCTATCTCTTATTTTATTTTATTATCAATTCTGTGTGTTCTCTTCTTTTTTTATACAGTCTTTTGTGGCGTTGGTGGAAAAAAGGAATCTAGGAAATATGCATCGTGATTTCTTTTCCTTTAACTTTGCAGTCCGCACTAAAACAATGGCTCAACAAAAGGATGCCTGCCGCAGGCGTAAGCCACTTGAAGCAGAAGTATAGAAGGTGGGGCAGGGGGGGGACGTATCGGTTAGCGGGGACGGGGACAGGAGGGCTTTCGAGGCACTCATTCATTCATTCGTAAAGGCTTTAGCAGTAAAATAAACGCGCATTGATGCGGAAAATGTGCTACGCACGACGCGACGAATTCCCGCACCTCCCAGTCGCCCCCTCTCCCCTCTCAGACCACCTCTTTGGCAACCCCAAACCACACCCGGAAGGTTTAGGCAACGACAGTTTCCTCCTTTTGAGTCGATACATTTTTGGAAGTTTTAAAGTTGCACTTGAGTGGCTTACCAAGAGCTAAGGAGCCACCGGAAGGGAGTAGGGAAAAGACTGGAAAACGGGAGTAGAAGAGGTGGCTAAAAGTGCGAAGAAGGCTGGGGAGCACCTGAAGTGCCACTGACATTGCCAAGCACTGAAGCATCCATCCTATCGGTCGGTTCGTTGCCAAGCGCTTGCCAGGAGCCACTTCATCATTCAGGCGTAAATTTTACTTTACGCAAATACGCGTAAATCTTGCAAGCGAGAAGTAACCAATACTCCGGCTATGGTTTCTTCGCCCTCTGCTGCTCCTACAGCTACTCTTCTGCGCTTGTCCTTAGCTTGTTGTTCCTATCGTTAGCTACTACTCCTACCCCCTTTTTACCTCCTTCCTTTCTCCTTCTGCTACTACATTCAGCTTCTTTCTAATGTCCCCAGCTCCTCATTCTGTCCCTTCTCCTGTTCCTTCTTCTGCTCCTGCCTACTCTTTATGCCACTACTCCTATCCCCGGCTCCCTGACCCCTTCCCCCCCTCGCGATCGTGTTTCATATTTATGTCCGTGTTTCTGGCCATGGCAAGCACTTCAATAAGTTCGCCTCACTTATTTGCCGCTCGCTCCAACACTTTGCTTATTTGGCCACTATTTATTTATTCGCTGCCACAATCAGAGGCAGCATATGAATTACCTTCGATTTGTTTTGGTCACTTTACAATCCAGTACACAATCAGCTTTAAGTACAACAACTGAATAGCTGAAAACTTGCTTAATTTCTTAACCAAATACGCACCTAACTTTGAGAGCGTTCACATAGTTGGCTAACTCAATTGGGCAGGAGTTAAAAGCAGCTGCTTTTGCATGTCCTGAGCGAGGCTAATTAGTGCAATTTCTACAAGGATATTAGGGCAGTTTGTGTGTGTGAGTGTGCGTGTGTGTGAGTGCGACGAGCACTGATCATAAATGAAATTATCGACGCATAAATTATGAGCAAGGCAATCGAGTCGAAGCATTAACAATGGGCGTTGGGCGTGGCAATGGCCGGGACGATACTTGACGAAACAGGACTAAACAGGACCAAACAGGAACGAAACTTTTAGCCTGTTAGCTTGCCAGTTTGCCTGGCACGAGGCTGGAAATAATTGATTAGAAACGAACGTGATTGTTAACTTTTTGCATATGTAATTTGGCCATGGCCAAGAAGTCGAGTCAAATACTCACACTGCCTCTGCTGGAATCTATGTACAGCGCTGCTCAGGCAAATAGCTGTAAATTAATTTATGAAAAAATAGTTGAGAAAATTAATAAATACTGAATGAGTTTAATAATTAATTTAGTAAGTAGAAAATAAAAATGATAAAACTCTTGAGTTACCCTCGTAAAAGATTTCTTTTCGTGCTGCTATTTGTGTGACTCGCGCTGTCTGCATGTGCCGAAAGGGTGCAACAGTGCGTATGAGTAATGTGTATAGCAAGGGTTTGCTGTATGCTATTAGCAATAAGCAAGGAGAACAGTTGCCATTATGCTCGCTGCTGCCTAAGCAACATTTGCCTCTTTTACTTGCCCTTCTCCCTCTCCCTCTCGCTCTCCCTCTCCCTCTCTCTCACTCCTTTGCTCTCTCAATTACTATTGCTGTCTCGCTCCTGCGCTGGCACAATGCAAATTTACAGTTACATGCTTCGATTGGCAATTTAATAAGGTAACTTTTTTCAGAGCACGAGTTGCGTTGAGCTGAGCTGAGTTGAGACGAAGCTTCGCCATTTTCTGTGGCAAATGCAACTTGAACAAGAACCGCTTAACCGCTCGCACACCCAAACACACACACACACCCTACACCCCACACACACATACTCTCATACGTGTTTATATAAGGACACATAGCGGCAAAAACGCGTTCACACAGAAACTGACGTGCTTTACATATTTAATGTTTAACTGTAAATTAGGTTAAAATGTGTTTGCAAAAGCCGTTTTGCACTGAAAGGATTTCAACGTGCAAACTTTGCACACATATCCGCATTGGGTTGCCCTCTCCGCCCTCTTCTCTCTCCCCACCCCCACTCTCTTGCTCTTTACGCCCTTTTACGCTCTTTCGTCCATTTGCCCCTGCGGCTGCTTTCGGACCAAGTTTTTTCCTTTGTGCTCTGCAAAAATGTTTGCCTTCCATTTACTTTGCAAAGCGCGCTTTAAGATTATTTCCACAATCGTTCTACCTCCCTCTCTCTCTCTCTCTCTCGCTCTCTGTCTCTTCCTGTCCTTGTCGCTCACTCATCAGTGAAACGCCTCTCTCTGGGGGACTGTGACGCCACTGACCTTCGCAATGGACCACATCCAAGTTAATGGTGCAGTTTTAGCTGCTTCGCCAAATGCTGGACAGCTGGACAGCTGGGAGCTGAGGAACTGAGCCCGGAAAACTGTTCACGCATTAATTAATAATTTATGCTTTTATTTGTGTAGTTGTTGTTTGTGTACGTGTGTGGGTTTGTGTGTATGTGTGTGTGTTAAGTGTATTGGTGTGCGTGTATTTGTCTCAAGTGCATTTCCACACGCATTTAAAATAATTTCATTTGCTGACGTCAACTGTTTGTGCTTTGTGCACGTTTAAGACAAATTAAGCGACAGTGCTGCCAAAAAGACTAGAAATAGCTAACATTTAACAAGCTAAACTAAGTTTACTCTTAAGAAATAATAATTATAACAAACTGTTTGTTTAAGAAATATATTTTACTTACTCCCCAAAGCAAACCTTTGGAAAAACCGCTAAAACTGGCTAGAAGATAGCTACTATCGGCAGCACTCACTACTCGCTTATGTGGGCGAATATGTGTACAATGATCTAAATTAGAGGGTACGCATTTATTTTGCAAGCAGCTTGAAATGAAACTTTCACAACTCCAAGGACTTCAAGGACTCAACAACAAACTAATTAGACAAATACAATTTATATATACAAGTGGATATATATGTGAGGGTGTGTGTGTGTGTGTGTATTGAGTTATGGGGAAATGGAATTTAAAGTTTTGTGCGATTTTGCATTGTTTTCCCGATGGGAGAAAGCAATTTATGCTTTATTTTCGAAATTGCTACTCTTCTTGTTCGGCACACAAGGCAATAAAATTGAACAAATTTTATGTACAAATTTGTATTTTTTATTAGCACATTCAATATGCAAAGCACACACATACACACACACACACACACATATACACATAAGCCGAGAGCAGACAACAGGAGAAGGAAGAACACGAATTGTTTTCTCATAAAAATACAAAAAATAAACCAAAAAAAAAAAAAGAAAATTCTTCATTTTGCTTTTCAATACGAAATATTTATAGACTTTAAGGATAAGCTGAGCAGAAACATGAAAATGCATTTACATAACAGAGAGAGAGAGAGAGCGGGAGGTGTGTGGGCGTGGCAGTTTGCCAATATTCAGTAAGAGAATGAACGTAGAAAGCCGAACAGAGAGAAACAGAACGCAAGACACAAAGCAGGAAAATGTAATCCCAGCCAAGCGAAGCAAACTTCCGGCAAACACTGAAACGGACGCTTCAATGTATTGGATACGGGAAGTGGCAGCTTCTGCCTCCAGCCACAGTCACAGCCAAAGCTACAGCTGCAGTTTCAGCTGCTTCAGAATCAGCTGCAGCTCCAACTCCAGCTTGAGGTTCAGGTCCAGGTCCAAGTCTAAGTCCAGCTGCGACTGCGTCTTTCTTGCTACTCGGACTGGTCCATATGCGAGCCAAAGATTCAAGCATTAAAGTCTTGAGCGTTAGAGTAACTGAACAACAAGCAGGGACTGAAGACTATGAAACACCCGTTACTCCAAGGTCTACAGTTTTAACAAAAACTATTGCCTACTTTTAGGCATGAGTTTTATTTAGCATTAATTTTCGTTAGGATCGAAAAACATTTAAAATAAAACATAAAACAATTGAAATGTGTATGAACTGAAACACAGAATACCCTTGCTCTGCTCGTGACGGGTATGAACAGAATGCTTGCAGCGGCAACAACATTGTCAACTGTTTTCCTGTAGCAATGTGGGCGTGTCACTTGCAACTCCAGCTGCTGTCAATATTTAGTTTGTTCTCTGCTCCCCTCTGTCTCCGCCCCTTCCTTACCCTTCCTCCACTCAAAAGAATCTTGCACATTTTGCTCTCTTCGATTGAGCACTTTGAGTGCGATTGTCATGCCACAGCGAGCAAATATGAAGTGTAAGTGCATAAACGTCTATTGAAATAACTAAACATGTCTGTGATATGGCCACCTGCTGTTGCTATTGCATGCAATACCAGCTGACACTATACGATTATTTCTAAGTATTTTTGGCCAAAAACTTTAATTTTCATGCTGCTGCAGTTGAAAACATTTTCAACTAACTTTTGCCATTCGGCCTGAGAGAATTTTCAATGTGAGTGGAAATGAGAACAAAAGTTGTTGGTTGTGTTTGGTCAACGTCAAGCCGCAGGCTGCCACGCCCACACACACACACACACACGCACACAGACCACCCATAACCTAATACTATTTACATTTTCCTATTGTTGCCTTCAATTTTTTTTTTGTTTTGGTTTTTATTTTATTGTTTTTAGTATTTTGGGCAAGTTTTTAGTTCATGTGGTATTTTTAATTGAATAACTACAACTCGAAAATACATTTCCTTTTTTTCCAAGCTCATGTATATATGTTATTGTTGCTAAAAATCAATATTATATATATGTATATATGTGTACATGTCTGCCAATAAATAAACATTACAGTATTCACTTTAGTTTTGCTAATTTTAAGTTGAACAAAACAATAGAAACTTTTTTACACTTCTCAGTCTTTCCTCCACTTTCCTCTCGGCAGTTTTCCCTCAACTTCTCTGTGTGGAATTTTCATTGAATCAAGCGATTTTATGTATAATGAAGCTAGTCAAAGTTCTGATTGACTCAGCCGCTAAGCAGTAATAAAAAAAATTGGAAAAAACTACTCTAAAATGTAGCTATATAATGCCAAAACACTAAATAACATCTCCCTCTCACTCTTTCCCACTTATTACCCCATATTCCCCTCTCTTTCTAACTGGCTATTATGCTCTGTAGTCAGAGTTTAAAGCAGCCAATAAATTATTAATAGCCCTGGCATTGATTGGAAAAGTTTTCAAATATGTTGCCACTTTTCTACACGAATAATTTGAGAGCATTTTCAAAAACACCACACACAAGCACACACATACACACTCACACACATTTATACAGAAGGACATCAGTAGTTGGCGGATGAGAAAGAATGAGAAGTGAGAGGGCAAGGGTTAAGGGTAAGGGTAAGGGGCACTTGGTTTATTATTAAAGTCAAGTTTCGGGTTTCCAGCTTATTTACTCGCAACTATGCAGCTCACACTCCATCAGTATGGGCCGCCCCTCTTTGTGCCACTCCTCCAACGAGTATGGCTGTCTTGTAAATATTTGCTTGTTTATTTTGTGGCAATTTATTTTTGCAATATTATTTGATAGCCAAGTCAATCGTAACACAGCAACTGCATTAGTTTCTCTGCAGAACATTTTGCAAAATATTTTTGAATTTAATTTGTTTGCTTTACGGTTTTATTGGTCAACGGTGAGAGAGGGAGGGGGCGAATAGAGTGAAAAGAGCGGGAGAGTGAATAGAGAAAAAGATTGGAATTACGAGGGATATCAGCCACAAGCCTTAATTTATAACTGCTGCTCTAACCATGGCAATTAAAAGTAAAAAAATAAACTTTTATACTATATACGCTTTCCACCTTTACAACTGCACGTATACGGAATATTGCGCATACGCCTCATTGTGCTGCCTCGAGCTGTGTACTTGCTGCGTATGTGCGCTTGGCCGCAAGAGTTATTTGTTTGCACGAGCTTGGCTTATTGCTAGCCAGCAGCAATAGAAAAAGATGGCAATAAACTGGGGCAAAAAGAGACAGGCAGACAGAAAGAGGTGGATGGGAGGAAGTGGGACAGGGAGAAAGATAGTCATAAACTATGCACTGTCAGAGACCCAACAGACACGCCAAATGCGAGTGGCATTATAAATTTAATGCCATTTATTGGCGGGTCGCACTCAAAGTACGACCCTGTATCTCCCTCCAGTATAAGTAGCGCGAATTTTCCACATATATGCCATGATTAGACTGTGACATCGTCCCCACGTGTGCGCCAAATTTAAGTGGTCTACAAAGTTTCCTATCCTATCCTATCCCCATTCCATACTATCCATGACAGCCAAGGATTTTCTCGAGCAACTCTTTGAACTTCAAGATGGCGCCCACAGCTGAACAGTTCTTATTCTCCTATAGTTCGTGTTGTTGTTGTTCTACTACTGCTTCCTCTTCTTCTTCTACTTGCTTCGTTTTGTTGTGTTGTGACTTTACAACAAATTGCATACAAAAATGGCTGCAATTTGCATGCGACTGCCAAGAGGAAAGGGGAGTGGGGAGAGGGGAAAGGGGGCGGTGAGACGCAAGCAGCTACGTCGCAGCCCAATATAACGCCCTTATTTTGGCATGTGTCGCACATTCATCGTCTTCGGCTATGGCTGACAGTATAACTGAGGGTATAACTGACTTTTCAGCAGGTTTGTGATGGCTTGAAGAGGAGTTGTTGAAGTCGTAACACAGAATTCAAGTTAATAGTCATCGATAGGTCTATAAATTTGAAGGCAAGTGTAATTATATACTGCTTATTATAATCTTTCTGCTATATCTATAATACATTGCTATAGAGTATCTGCTGGTTGGCTTGCCAAAACAACTGTAAATATAGTTTTTCTATTTTGTTGCTTCATTTCTTATTTGAGCATTTACAGTATTGACACTTGCGAAGCGAATACAAATGTCCACACGACAAGCAGCGCCAGGATTCAGTGCTCAGTTCACAGTCCCCTCTACCCACTATACCCCCTCTCCCCTTCTACCCCCTACTACCCCTCTCCACCCCTCTCCCGCCTGTCGCCAGCCAACCCAATGACATCCTTTAGCATCCTTCAGCCTGTAAGTTGCGGAACAAGCCTGCGTCACATGTCAGCTGTCATCTGTCATGTTGCGTCCGTTGGCGTAACTCTTTTGAATTCTTTCATTTTACTTTTGTTCTTAAGCGGACTGGTTTTTTGGGGGGCTCAAACGAAGGCGATAGAATTATTATCTACATATGTCCTTGAAAATTGAGACACTTAAACCGAAACTCAACTCAAGTCCACTTAACTCAATCCAACTCGATTGGAATCGACTTTGGCAGCGCATTTGCTGTAGTTAATTATTAGCGCATTTTAGTCCATTATCCTGCAGTTCAGTTCGAATCTGGCGCTGTCAATTGTAATGCAATTAGCGCCACCAGCGTGTCCCTAACACCCCCCGGGAGCCCTAGTCAAACCATTATCCCCCCACGCTATCGACTGCTGTCAGGGATGACGTATGACCATTCAATGAGGACACGTGGCCTGCCTTCCTCCCCACCCCCCAACAGCTATCCATGCTGCCGGCTTCCTGTCGTGTCAATCGTCCTTTGGCTGCTGAGAATGTAGCGAGCGATGTTTTCATATCAAGCACAACTAAAACAATTTCTCTTAACAACAAAATGAACAGAAACAACATTTACCCATTTGTCAAGTGGCACACACATCCCGAAAACCCCCACCCCCCCCCCACACACACACACACACACTCACACACACACACACACACTCCCACTCCCTCTGCTACCCCAAATTGTTTTTAATTGTATTACAACGGCAAAAGTGACAATTTTTGACAAAAAAGAGTTTTGGAGGCTTTTATTTAATTTGAAAATATTTTGTTATTGCCAGGCGCTAACTGCTAAACGGGTATGCTCGACTAAACAGTGGGTTGGGAAAGTAGAAATTTATAATTAACTGAAGTCGTGGAAATTTATCTGATAAATTTGCTTAAAACTTTTATAGTTACTGGTATAACTAAGCAACTGAAATGAGTAGTGAAGTAGTTAGTAAACTGACTAATGAGTATCTGTCAGTTGCGCATACTCTATAGCTCTGCTTATGTTTTGAATTTTTGGATACTTACAGCAAAATTGTTGCTCTTGATGCACATAAATCTTGACAGGGTAGGTGTTAGCAGGCAGTGCAGCCGGTCACCACCCGTGCACCACCCGAGCACCACCGCAGTCACAGTGTGCTCACAGTATTGGTGCCCAGCTTGGCTAACAAAGCTTGGCACTTATCAAACTCAGGCAGCGCTTATAACAGGGCTGCGGTTTGGAGAGCTATAAAAAACGGAGTAGCTGGCAAATAAAAAAAAAAAATGGAGAATAAAACAAGAAAGAAAAGTACAGTCGAGCACGCCCGACCGTAGAATACTCTCTGCATTTTATTCCCGATCATCTTAATAAAATCGATATCCGGGTATATCAATTGATACTTGCAACAAAAACATCTCTTTGTATGTATACACACACATATACATTTGACATTATATGTATGCACGCACATATGTATTTGTGTATATGTTATACATACACAATTGCTCTGCACAGCCAGCATTCGCGAGCAGCGCTGTCGCTAAGCTACGCAAGCAGCGAAAACGTTCGCTCACATGTTTGTATGTTTCTATCTCGCTCGCACACATGCATTGGCATTGCGTTCAATTATCAACTTTCTTACATGTCTAGCTCTTTTGTTTATAGTCTGATTTTTATGCAACTTTCAGGATAGTTTAATATATTTTGTCTTCAAACGAATGTGAAATAACAATACTGTACGATAAGAAAATATGCCTTAAAATCGGCATTGAAGTTTGCAAATTATTTTATTTCTTGTGGGGAAAGGGGGCGTGGCAGTCCAAAATTTTTGATGACAATACAATTATGCCGTCTCTAGGAACCTGCGTACCAAAATGGGTGTTCCTAAGTGCCATAGTTACTGAGATATTCGGCTAAAACATCAATTTTTTACGAGGTGTTTCTAGTTTTTTGCACATTGTGGGCGAATGGGGCGTGGCATCGAAAAAAAAAAGATTCTTGTATTGACTGACTTAATATCGAGTCGATAGAGACCAAATTCAAACTTGAAGCTCTTACCATCTCTGAAATCTGTTTGTTCATACGGACGGACAGACGGACAGACAGACGGACAGACGGACAGACGGACATGGCTATATCGACTCGGCTTGTGATGCTGATCAAGAATATATATACTTTATGGGGTCTGCCACGCCTCCTTCTGCCTGTTACATACTTTTTTTTTTGCACAAACCCAATATACTCTCTCTTGCAGAGAGTATAAAAAAAGGACAGCGGCAAACAATTATTGTCAAATGCAGACTGTGGTACACCACACACACACACACGCACACCACTCAATGAAACACATACGTTTGGCCAACAATTTCACAGAATTTCAAGCTGACAGCCAAGTCGTACTTTATTCCAATCCCAATCCCTACACCAATCCCTATCCCTATCCTTATCCCAATCCTAATTCCGTTTTTCAGCCTGGAAAACTCGACTGCGACTTTTAGTGTCGCATAATTTTTCCGGTCCTGAATTAGTTTTACGTTTATTACGCTCCCAACTTGGAGTCGTAGTTTCTGTACAGCTATTTCTGTTCCAAGGCAACAGGGGTAGTCCTGATATCATTAACTTATTGCATTTTTACTGCCAGCTCATGCCACATATTCATGTTAACACGCCCCAAAGCACACGTTGTGCTCTTGGCCATATTTATGCATAAGATCAAGTTGGAAACGCTGAAAGTGGAGATGGAGAAGGAGAGTGGGAGTGGGAGTGGGAGTGGGACAGCTGCTCATCTATCAACCTGCCACGGCCCTATCAACATGGCCCCAACTTGCTCCCCACTTGAATTACGTTAAAGGTAAATATTATTTATGCACGTAACTAACTCATATCCTTTTGCTTTAAGCCATCTTTACTTATGCCTCTGCAGTTGCTTAGCAACGCCATAGTGACGTCATTGTTCTAGCCATAACTGATAATGAAGCTGATGATGAGCAAAATTGAATGTGCGTTAGCCATTAGCATTGCAAATTGACAAAGTTAACAGCAAAACAGTTGAGGTTTTAAAGAGCAGCGCACTTATACGACACTCTTATACGCATCTCTTATACGCCGTGTAAGCAATTGCTGAATTGCGTTTTCGAACTTTCGAAATTGAACAGAATTAAGGCCAAAACAGTGGCTAAAGTTGGTAGATAACTCAATGGCTGACCGTGAAAACTGTTGAGCAACAACAACAATAAGTTAGTACAACTCATATACTTGGCCTAGTCGTGGTCCTTGGCCATTTCCTGGCCCCGGCTTGAAGGAGCACGGCATTCTGGCTTTCTGGCTCTCTGGCTTTCTGGCTTCTGTCGTCGCATAACCCTAATCAAAGCCAGCCAAGCATAAAGTCCACTTTGGTGCCTCATCAAAATCACTTTATGCTAATGGCACACACATTTGCATAATTTCCAAGGATATTCCCCTCCGAGTACCCACACCCCCCCTATTCACCCACAGCCCAATCAGTTATCAACTTTCGGACAACAATGGCCAAAACGGAATCAAAACAAAAACAAAAGTAAATTCCTATTTCATATTTTCATATGGCCTCTTTTTGGCCATAACTTGTGTTGGCCACAACAATTCTGTTGCGATTGTCGCTTAAAAAACTATTATTGACATCTGAATTTATTGTTAACGGACATGTGCTGCCGCTGCCACTGCCTCTGTCGCTACCCGCCTTCCTTGCCCCGCCCCCTTTACTTGCTCAACTACGGCGTATGTTTGCCATATTTCAGCGCTCTACGTTGGCTTTTACCTGCACGGCGGAAACTGTTGGTTATACGCTCAAGTTCCGGTAATTATTTGATATAGGCCAGTCACGCTGTATGTGTGTGTGTGTGTGTGTGTGTGTGTTGTTGTTGTGCTTGTTCATTTGGTCACGTAATGCATAAAAACCTGTTACACTTCAGGCTGCCTTGGGTTGGAAAGAAGAGAGGGGGAGAAGGGGAAGGAGTGGGGGTGGAAGTGGGAAGGGGAGTGTGTGTATGGCAGAGTGAGTGCTTTATTCATGCATTCATTGATTCATGAATATATATATTCAGTTGAAGCAGTTGAACCACTCGTAGACATCGCCAGCTCAATTAGTGAACTCTCAAATCGAAAGTTGCTCGATTTATGCACTGCAAAAAAAATTTAAGAACATAAAATACTTGATTTCGGTTAGAATTTAATACATATTCCTTAAGACTGTATTAAAATAAATATACTCAGTGTAAGTTTAAGATAAAATAAATTTTAGTTACTAGTTTCTGCCACAACAGAAATCAACCTACTTCAGCTAAAATTTAGCTTTTATTTGAGCCCCATAATCCCCCATTTTCTCAGTGTATGCTTTAACTTGAGCTGTAGCTGCTGCTCCTTTGTCCTTGCTACTTGCTCCATGATGCTTTGCTCCCACTTGCTGGTGGTACTGCTGCTGCTGCTGCTAGGTAGTCAACGCAATTAGTAATGATTTATGCCTGGCCATCAAGCACGCTTTCCAGCTGCTGGACACACTGTCAATTGCAGTCAAAGTATTTTTATGAGCTTCGTACTCCTCCAACTGCTGTGACTTTACCAATGAAGTCATCTGAAATTTGCGGCTTGTCGTCAGCATAAAAGCGGAGTTCACTCCCCACTCTCCCCTCCCCCCTCCCTCGCTTTATCTGTTTTGGGGGGCGTCGCTTTTTTATGTCTTTTAATTTGATACGCGCATTTACATAAACAGCTCATTTAGTTAATACACGAGTGGACAAATCATTTTGAGGCACAAACTGCGTGCCACTTAGCAGCTGGACAATGACTCATTCGCGCACTCACAGACTCTCACACATACACACACACATACACACACACACACATACAGTTACTGACACATTTATGGTTTCATTCAGTTGATTTCATTCATTCATTTACTCGTTCGCACTGATTGATTGACTGATTGTCTGCCTGAGTGTTTTCCAGGCAATCGATACTTGAAATTGTCTGACAGCATAAATTAACAGCTTATTCTAACGGTACACACTAACACACACACACAGACACACGCATATACTGACAACTCAGTTGAGCTGGCAATTATTAATTGCACAGGTGCAACACACACACACGCACACACACAGAGTTGACGCAACAGGAATCCATTTGCACTGATTGCCTTGCGGTGCTGCAACTATTACCAGTGGCTTAGGCTAGAGGGGGTTGTCAAGCGGTACACTGAGCAAAACATTAAGAGGAGAACAATTGTTTCAAGCGGAAAAAGTACAAGAATTTACTTCTAGCTCTATGTGGGCTTAATTTAAGTACAAAGTCCCATTGAACTTTGGCTTAAAATCAAACTGATTTTCTAGTTTTCTAAGAGCTTACAAACCTCAACACATATTCTAAGCCAAAAAACTTCTAAAACCTTTAATTTCGATACCTTTCCTTTGCTCTCAGTGTATTACGTCTACTTCTAGGCTTCCAAAACTTGGCTTACTGGCAAAATTGCAACTAATTAGCGCATATTTAAAGGCTGGCTGATGCTTCTGCTGCTGCTGCTGCTGCAGCATGTGGCATGCAACACACAGCAGCACATCATCACAACAACTGAGCATATTTGTTGCACATATATTCTTTCAGCTGGATAACAAAACCACTCGACAGACATTTAACAGAGCTTGCAACACGGCTGAACGGTAAAATGGTAGAACGCAATTGGCAATTGCATCATCGTCAGAAGTCAAGTGGCAGAGTGGCAGAGTGGCAAAGTGGTAAGTGGCAAGTGGTAAAAGGCAAGTGGTGAGTGGTAAGTGGCTCACAACTAACTGAATATGCAATGAGGCTGAAGACAGCAACTAGAAGTCAGAAATCAGCAGACAGCAAAGCCAAAGGGCCAAAAGGGCCAAAGGGGCCAAAAGGGCCAAAAGGGCCAAAAGCAATGGCAGTTAGTGCAATTGTTGTGTATATTCGAATTTTGAATTGTTGTCCTTATCGATTTGTTGTTGTTGTTATCAATTTATTGTTGTTGTTGTTGTTGTTGTTGGTGCAGTTTCGTTATCATTAGTAAACATTAAATTGCCTACAAATACGAAGCAATTATCAAACATAAATGCCAAAAATTATTAACTACACATTGTCTGACTGTAGGTATGTGTGTATGAGTGGGTGTGTACGAGTGTGTATTTGTATGAGTGTGTGTGTAATGTAATTGCCAGCATTGTGTGCAATTGATTGCAGCTTGGCCGAAGGGGCGCCAACATAAACAAACCAATTAAGAATCAAGTGCAGAGAGACCCCCAACGCAAGAACATGTGTCAGTCTAGGGCTGCAGAGGGGCGTAGAAGGAGTAGGAGGTAGTGAGAGGGGTAGCCCCGCCAGGGTATAGGCTGAGGGGTCAACGCGCAGGTCACACAAATGGCAGGCAATGAAAATCAGAGCAAATGGAGCCAATTGTTTTATGAACTTATTGCTTGCTCTTTTATCTTTGCAGCTGGTGACACGAGGGAAGGGTAGCTGTAGGAGCAGAGCAAGACAAAACAACACACACACACGCACACTCATACACACACACACTCACAAAAAATACAGTCAAAAGTGCTGATGCTGCAAGAAATGGCAAATACAAGAGAGACTATATAATACACGTATACATATACATAATGTCAAAGCGTGTGTGGAGCAGGAGAGAGCGAGAGAGAGTAGGGGGTTAGGGTAGGGGTTGGGGTTAGGGGTTAGGGGTGACACTGTTGGTTGAAGCGTAAAATGTATTGCAAACAAATTGTCAAGTATTTTTGTGGCTTACATCTTGGTTGGAGCGCCATTTTCTTCAGCGCGTTTCTCTGCCCCTCCCCCTCTCCTCTCCCCCTCTCTCTCTCTCTCTCTCTTCACTTACTTTGCTCTAGTCCACTCAGCTGCGCTGCGGGTTGCTTGCCCAGACATTGGTTGGCTTTGGCACAGCTGGGCTTCTCTGCCATCCAAATGGCAAGCGCTTGACAGTCGAACTGCCTTTTGGCATCTGCTTAACTAAGCGTCCACAAGTATGCAGGAGTGTGTGTGTGTGTGTTACAGTGGGTATATGTGTGTGTGTGAGTAGACAAATTATGAACATTCCAGTTAAGTGCAAGTCTAGTTTAGGACAACAGGTTGTGCTTTATTTGCTATTAAAATTAGTCACGATTAAAACTTTAAATTACATTTTATTTTTAGTGAAGCTAGAAAAGTTTCTTTAACTTAAAACTGTAATCAATTTAAATACAGCAAATTAAGCACTAACAAATACTTTTAACAACAATTAAAACTAATCAAAATAACAATACTTTTGAACAACTTTTTCAATATATTGAAATTCA
This sequence comes from Drosophila cardini, assembly GCA_018903735.1. Taxonomy (NCBI): domain Eukaryota; kingdom Metazoa; phylum Arthropoda; class Insecta; order Diptera; family Drosophilidae; genus Drosophila; species Drosophila cardini. Next base: position 9,693,746 of record JAEIGM010000001.1, on the reverse strand, counting down.
ATTAGTTGTTTGAAACTTTGGCTACTAAAAGAAGCTAAAAATCAATGAAACTGAACTTAATAATAAATTAATTTATATTTAATAATAAATAGACAACAAACAATCACTTAAATAGTTAGTTACTTGAATTGATTTAATGCCAACTATTTTCGTTTTTGGTGTTCTTAGTACGCAGCGTAATTAATAAGACTGCCTTGAGCTGAATATTGCGCATACGCCAGGTGTGTCTGGTGTGCCTGGTGTATCTGGTGTGCATGTCAAGTTTTGCAGCAAACTTGGCGCTGTTTAATTATTTGCGTGTCTCTCTCAGTGTAGAGGTGGAGTAGAAGTAGGAGTAGGGAGTAGGGAGTGTGTGTGTGTAGGAGTAGACAGTGTGTAGGAGTAGACAGTGTCTGTGTGTGTGGGTGTGTGATTTTAGCACGCGGCTAATCAAACTTTAAATAGAATTTTGCAACAGAACTTCTGGCTTCCCTCTCCCTCCCTCTTAACCTCTCCATCTTTCTCCCTCTGAGCTGCAGTGCAACACGTACATATCACAAATGTTTTACAAAGTGAAAATGCATGAAACGTGCGTATGTGTGTATATGTGTGTGTGTATCTTAGTCTGTCTGTGTGTGTGTAGTTTTGCTCCTTTTCAATGCCTTTAAGTTATTTCCCATTGTTGCCCGTTTGTTTTCCGCAAAAGAGCATTTTGTATCTTTGTTGACTGTGACGAGGTGTTGTCTGCCACATTGCGCAAAAGTTCGAGTTGCCGAAATGTTTTTGGGTTTCTGTGTTCCGTGTACTGTGTACTGTGTTTTTGTGTGCAACACAAAGTCGAACTGCAAGTTGCAACAAGCGAACGGCAATTGCAAATGGCGACACATTTCAGACATTTTGCAACACTTCAACAACGATTGCAGCTACCACAGTTGTTATCCAAGTTACAGGCGCGCTCAACTGGCTTGCCACACGTCTCGTGCCTCACTTCGTGGGCCATGCCACATGTTCACTGCTGGCTGCTGTTGGAAAGCGGCTCATAAACAGTAAGCCGCTTAGAAAATGCACAAGCGCCGACACATCGACAACAGTCTAGTTCAGGGGTGGGCAAAAAGGGCGAGGCAGGGGCGTGGCAGGGGCCGTGGCAGGCAGATGCGGCATGTCGTGGCTTGGCATACTTTACGCTTTATTTCAATTTATAAGTAAAACCCCTTTTTTAACGCTAAATCCCTTAAGTCTTTCTACTCCCGCCCAAGCCCCGTACCACGTGCCACACCCCTCCTGCCCCCTACAAGCCTTCCCACCCATTCGCTCTATGCTTCTCTACCGTCTGTTGCTGCAATATTTATTTTAAAGTAAATAAGTTCATAAATATGTGGCACAATCTGCCCGAGCACATCCCTAGAGCCACGTGGCATGCGGCATGTGGCATGTGGCAGGCATCCGCGATTAGAGTTGGCTGCTGAAAAGCGCTTGAAGCGTTTCGCTTTCTACACTTTTCCTCGCTTTTCTTCAGACACAACTTATGATTTCTTCTAATTGCCTTGACATTCATATGGCCCAAAGCTTAAAGCTGCCAACTGAACCACGCCCACTGGCCCCTCTATGTTGCACATTGGGCTGCAGCAACTTAAGACTCAAGCCGAGAATTGGCTCATAAATCATTCTATTCATATAATTTCCGAGTTGCTTTGCGAGGACGACGCACTGTGCCAATCAAGTAATTTGTATAAACAATATAATTCATTGCCGGCTCTCATTTATCATAGACAGCGAGAGGCAAGGGAGAAGAAGAGAAAGAGAGAGAAAGAGAGAGGGAGAGCGAAGAGAGATAGAGAAAGAAAGACATAAATAGACAACCCTTTCTCTTGGGGTAAATAATCAAGCGCATCTCTTATTTATGCCATCGATGATGATGATGATGATTATGATGATTATTACCAACTTGACAACTGTCAACTGTCAGCAACAACAACAACACACACACACACACAAAGTTAAATATACATTTACTGCGAAAGAGATAGCACTAGCGACAGGGACAGACAATGTTGCGCTGAAAAATTGTTAAACATTTGTTTTGACAGCGCGTTTTGACAATACAAAGCAGACAAATAACACGGCGTTGTAATAAAGGCAACACCAGTCAGTAGGTGGCTAGAAAGGGAGGGGAAGGAGGGGAGTATGGGTAGGTGGATAGGTGGGGAGGAGCTGTGGATGTAGCCAAACACGGTAAACAATGTGGTGCCGAAGAAGTGGCAACAACTTTAAGATGCTAAATTAATTGTGTCCTGTGACGTGTGGCGAAGGTGAGGGAAGCCAGAGGAAGGCAGTGTAAGGCAGAGGAAGGGAGAGGGAGGGAGAAGAAGGGAGAAGAAGGGAGAGGAAGGGCAGAGAAAGGCAGAGGAAGGCAGAGGAAGGCAGAGGAAGGGAGAGGAAGGCAGAGGAGGGCAGAGGAAGGCAGAGGAAGGCAGGGGAAGGCAGAGGAAGGCAGAGGAAGGGTGAGGAAGGGAGAGGAAGGCAGGGGAAGGGAGAGGAAGGCAGAGGAAGGCAGAGGAAGGCAGAGGAAGGCAGAGGAAGGCAGAGGAAGGCAGAGGAAGGCAGAGGAAGGCAGAGGAAGGCAGAGGAAGACAGAGGAAGGCAGAGAAGAAGTTACATATGGGAATAGAGCTGAAGAGTCTATCGAACATAAGTGACTAAATAAGAGAAATTTTTAAACAATTTATAAATTTAAACCAAATTAAACAAATTAATTCTTTGCTATAATAACTCTTTTGCCAAGACTGTCAAAAAATGAACTCTAATCAAAATGTTTTCATTGAAAACCAACCATTAAGTCTAAGTAAAACCTCTTTTAATTTATACATATGATGAACTGTCTGAAAAGATGGCAAACATATGAATACGTTGATATTCGCATAAAAATTGTCATTTTCTTTTGATTGCAGATGAAAAAGCAAAAGTTTTTCCACTCTATGCGCAAATAAATTGTGTAAAATGGGAAACGAAATAGAAATATGGAAAAAAAATATACGTATATACGTATAAATCGAAAAGATGCTTAACAGAAGGTGTTCCACACTGCGTATACTTCATTTGGCAAGTTATCAGTTGAGGCAATGTAAACAAAGTAAAGTAGTAGCTGCCTAGAGTAAGAGGGGAGGGAGGGGGGGAGTGGGAGTGGATGGGAGAAAGAGAGAGAGGCAGAGAGAGAGAGAGCTGAGGTACGCCATGTTTGCGCAAATTTCAATTTGTATATTACCTCAGATCTTTTCAGTATTGAAAGCGTACACATTTCTTATGCAGCACACTTTCAACTATGTGTGAGCAGGTGTGCGTGTGTGTGAGTGTGCCTGTATGTGCGTGTGTGTGCAGACAATGAAATTTATGGAAACAGCAGACTGAATATGCTACAAATTTGCTTTATTTAACATGGCAAGAAGAACAACAAAAATAAAGTTGCAAAGTTTTCACAGCGACTACAGAGTGTGTGTGTGTGTGTATCTGTGTGTGTGGCAGGGTATGTTATATTCGTATTGGCTGGCAGCATACAGTGCTTGTTGTTGATGCATTGCATTGTCAGACAAAGTATGTAATGCGCTTTTGTGTGATTTCATTTCAGCTGGCAGCCAAGGCATCCGCCTTCTCCTCCTCCTCCTCCGCCTCCTGCTCCGCCCTAATCCCGCCTCTCTGCGCTAGCCAGCTGCCACCTGCCAACCACTCCCCTCTTCACCCCTCTTTGCCCTTGGTAACTCACAGAGTTTGTGAACTTTTGCTTTTTCTCTCGCTGCAAACTTTGCCACGTATGAATAACTTGACGTCTTCAGCTACACATTTATTCACTATCTCCCTCTTGCTCTCTCTTTCATCTTCCTCCCCCCTTTACCTTAAGCTGGCAAGCCAAACGCTTTAAGCCAAGAACTCTGGCTTTAATTGTTTTCGGCCAAACAAGATGCACGAGCTGCCATCGCCAGCATTGACCAAAAGTAATTTGTTCTGCAATTTGCAGCGAAATGCGAAAAGCGAAAGCAAAAACGAGACAACAACCAGTGTGTTGTGTACTCTGTACAGTGTGTGTGTGTGTGTGTGTGTGTGTACTGTCTGGGTGTGCGTGTGCTACGACAGAGACAATGTGTCCTTATTATTGTCGTAATTATCTGTGGAGCGTGTTGGCGAGCGTGAAGCAAATGTAAATATAATAAAAATAAAAGCAGTTAAATGAACAAATTGAGTTGAGTCCGAGCCAAAGGGGTGAATGTTGCAAGTTGCAAGTTGCAACATCGCAATGTCGTCGCCAGCAGCCGTCAACTTGCCTCCGGGGTGCAAACATGGACGTATCGCCAGACAGACGACAATTGTGGCAGCTTGCCATTGCTGTTGGTGTTCTTCTTGTTGTTGTTGTTGCTGCTGCTGTTGTTGTTGTTTCTCTTGTTGCTGCTCTTGTTACCGTTACTGTCGTTGTTGTCTTTATTCCCTCCTCTTTTTTTTTTTGTATTTTAATTGCGTTTTTTATACTTTTTAATTCTTTTGCCCCATTCATGTGTGCAGTGACCGTATTGTCGCCATTCAAAGCTGTTGCAACGAGCTTACACTCACACACACTGACATACACACACTCGCACACTCAGACATACACACCTTGTGCACCACGTGACGTATGCGTAATGCGCGATATGATATCTGCTACTGGCAGCAAACCATAAGAACCGGCAATATTGCCTTTAAGCACGTAAAAGAATCCGCTGAAGAATTCCTCAAGGAATTCTTTCTACAGCTGTGCTCAGAAACAATTCGCAACAAATTATTGTACAAGAATTTCCCAAAGATATTCCCAATGAATTTTCATGAGTATTTTTTACAGAACACTCATTAAATCCCTTGGGATTTTCTATAGGCATTTCTGTGGAATCAAGCTGAATCAATTAGAGTATCGTGAAAAATGTTCTATATTAAGAAATCGCATTGATTTCATAGTAAATTTGCTAATAGCTTCTCCAACCAGCTCCCCCATGGATTATCTAATAAATTTTTCGTCCGATGTTCTATCTAATGTTCTAATGGATTTCTAGGCAGACTTCATACCGAGTTCTACAACAGATTTTGTAAAGAAATTCCTCAAAAACTCCTCAACGGATTTTCCAGAATTTACAAAAAGATTCCTTCACAAGTTCCCCTACGGATTCCTCAACCAGTTTTCCAACTATTTTTCCCGCACCTGACATTTCTTCAGTAACAGTAACAATTGCAGTTACAGTTGCAGTTACACTTGCCACACTGGCACGCATGTGGCATGCCTTTAATGAGTTATAAATGCTTCATGTGTGTGTGTTGCCAACGGCTTTGGCTATTTATGGTCAGCTTTGTGGCCATGTCACAAAATTTAATTAGAGAAACGCAACGGATATCAACTGTGTGGCATTCTGCCATGCCCCCATTTCCATTCCCCTGAACCTGCGCCTGCCCCTGCCCCTGCCCTTCGCCTCTGCCCCTGCCCTTCGCCTCTGCCCACCTGCCCTTGCCGCAAGTTTGCGCATCGCTTGGGAATTTGCTGCTATTGCCATGGGCGATGATGCCTTATTTTATTTGCCACATTTATCAGTTGAAACCGCAAACGAGCAAAGGCTCGGCAAAAGGGAAACGTAGAAAGGGAAAGCGGGAAAAGCGGGAAAGGCGGGGAAGAGCTAACAGGTGCCGCAAAATATTTTATGAAACATTTATAACTCAATAATCCTGTTGAGTTGATTTTAACCAATAATTGATTATTGTTTCCGATGCCTGATGTCCTCGCTGTCCTTGTTGTCCTTGCTGTCGTTGCTCTTGTTGCTGTTGTAAAATGCAGCCATAAATTTATAAATTCATTGCAACAAACGAAATTTGTTTGCGTTTTTGTGGCGACACTTAAAAAGTTTTTTTGCCAAACGCGAAAAAAATTTAAAACAATTTAATAAGAGTTAAATTTAATGGCACTTGCCATACTTGCCACATGCCGCATGCCACATGCCACACACACACACACACACAGAAAAGTGCCTTCTGCTTGCCACCGTACATGAAAGACTGAACTTAAACACAAAATTTATGCAAATTCTGTGGGCTGCTTTTTCCACTGCAGTCTAGACCTGAGTTTTAGTCGTGTCCGTAGTTTCAATGAATATTAATGAGACCAACACATGGAAATTAGAAGCACACACTAACAACATGTGAGTGTGTGTGTATGTGTGTGTGAGTGGCAAGTCAAACAATTGCTGGGGAAATTATGTATTTCAACATGATTTCAAAAATCAAAATGCGAGCAAAGTTTTTGTTGCAGCAACGACCGAAGTAGACCAAAACAACTGGTGAGGAAATTCAGACAAGCAACAATAATAAGACACCAAAGGTGTTGGACCAATGAATATATGTACAATGTGTGTGTGTGTGTGTGTACAAGTGTGTTTGTGTGCAGAGTGTATTTATGGCTGAGCTAGCAGGCAATTTGTGGCGTGTATAAATTTTAAGCAGTGGAAATTAATGACACGCCTGAAAGTAGGCAACAAATATTGTAACACTCTCACTCTATAGCTGACTCGCTCGCTCTCATTGTAGCTCTACGCTCTGCTGGGCAGCACAGGGCTGCGTATGTACGTGTGTGTGTGTGTGTTTGAATGTATATATGTGTATATATAATTAACAAAAATCAAGAACAACAAACAACAGTTAATGTGCCACAAAGTGAAATGAGATGAAAATTACAGCACCTACTCCCAGAGAGGGACACAGTCAGAGAGAGAGAGAAAGAGGGTGAGGGAGAGAGCATGCTTGTTATTGTTGTTGTAACAAACACATTATAAAGTTTTACCGACACTTAAACATCGCTTACATGCACAAACACAAACAAAAAACACACACACACACTCGCACACACAAACACACCTACAAAGCTTTTGCAAGATTGCAACTCGCCAAAGAGTTAAAACACAACAAAAGTCCCCTGCAACAAGGTGCACAAAGATAGACAGTTATGTATATATGTATGTATGTCTGTGTATATATATGCATATAAGCTATAGATGCCTGCAAGGATGCACAGACGAGGGGGTCATAAGGTTGAGCCAAAAACAACAGCAGCAAACGTTATACAATTTTGTGTGGCACACTTTCGTCAGCTAGCGCGATTAAGGGTATTTCCATTGTGTGGGGAAGTGTTCAAGGTGGTAACAGGATGCAGGATGTAGGATGCAGGATTGACATTTGCAACACAACTCCCGTTTCATAACAATCAGGTGAAAGCAAATGTGGACACTGGTAAACTAGTGAATCGAAAAAAAAAGGGATTAAACAACATTTGAAACTAACTACATAACTTTAGCTATAAAACAAGAGAAAGAGTATTAAATTTACTCTATAGTTAAGTTTTAAATTTAAGTGTTAATAACTTAAAACTATTTAATTTTGTTCATTTTTCCACTTATTAGCAAATGCCGATTGTGAGTATTGGAAATTGATTGGTCTGTAGTGAATGTTAAGTACTGAATACTAAGAACTCTATACCGAATGCCAATGCCACAAATATTCGCTTAAGGATTTCAAATTCTGAATTGGCCAAAAGTGATGTGTGGCTTTAATTTGAGAGATAGATTTATGTAGTCTGTGTGTGTGTGTGTGTGTTTGTGTGTGTGTGTGTTCTGGCATAAGCCAACAATACGAGAAGTCTGTTGCACAATCTGGCTATTTGACTGGATTATTGGCAGTGGCAAGCTGGGATTAGTTTAGACTCGTTTTTGGAACTCGTACCGAACAAAAGGCTGAAAACATGCAATCTTTTATTTAATGAGTGCGAAGTCAACAAGCTCAACATGAAGTTGACACTATGCTCGCCGTTGACGCTGCCTTTGACTGCTTTATTGAGTAGTGGAAAGGGGAGTGAAGGGGAGGGAAAAGTTGGGAAGGACTGAGTATAGCATAGAGCATAGAGAGAGTAGCGAAAGTTATCCATGCAAAAGTCACTAAAACACACACACACACACACACACACGTACACACTTGAATGAGTTATTAAGCCATGTTTGCATTTGTCTCCAACTTCAACTCTGTAGACAGTCAGTGCTGCCTAAACTAGCTGGATTAGCCTTGAAAAACAAAGCCAAAAAACTAAAGGAATTCAAAATTTAGTTTCCTTCTTTTTCTCTACAAATTGAGCCTACAACAAATAAGGGAAATTTGCTTTAAACTTAAATTAATATTATTTAATTTATTTTCTAGTAAATTTTAAATTTTATTTTGTTAGTAAATTGTCAAAACTGGCCAAAAGACAAGCTTTAATAACAGCACTGACGTCAGCTAACAGTCAGCGTCTGTCGGTTACACTCTACCTGTCTCACTCACTCTTCCTCCCTCCCACTCCCTCTTGTGTGTGGCACACATTCATTGAGAAATATTTGCAGTCGGAGCTGTCTTTGAGGCGTGATTTGGAAACTTTTCAAATATGTTGGCCATTGCCACTTTTTGGTATTACCACATGTGTGTGTGTGTGTCTCTCTCTCTCTCTCTCTCTCTCTCTCTCTCTCTCTCTCTGTTTGTTAAGCTATCTTGACCAAGCTGTCTCCGCCTGTGATCTTTTTTGGCTAGACATTTGAAGCCATTTGATTGGAAAACCCGCTGAAGCAGAAACGACATCAGGCAATACAAGAATGTCCAATGCCAAATGTCCTTACAGTCCTTACAGGACTACCACGATGAGGACTGCGACGAGGACTACGACCAGGACTAGGACAAGGACTACGACGAGCAATTGCTGTAAATGTGCATACAGCTTAAGTTGAAGTTAACCAGGCCAACAACAAGTATAACCAAACTGTCTACGGGTATGAGCCTTTGTCGTGGTCGGATTGGTATTACCTATGGAGTAGAAGAGACAGGGAGAGAGAGAGAGAGGAAGATAAACAGTTATTCGCATAATCAAATATTCAATGCTCACCGCAAATTAGTTTTCACTTTAACTCTCTTTCTAACACACATTCCATCTCTTTCTCTTGCTCTCTCTCTCTCTCACTCTGACTGTCTGACTGTCTGTGGTCGGTGCAAACACAAACAAATATGCCTTTAACTGTATACGGTCAATGGTTTTCCCCCCTTCCCACCACTGCCCTCCACCTCTGCCCTCCCCTGAGCTCCACAACAAATAATAATAATTTATAAATTCATTTATTTCATTTGCTTTTGTATTTACTGTCGTTCTCTGCAGCTGCGCAAAAAAATTAACAAAGCAAAAATTAATACAATAAATACACACACACACACACACACTTACACACACTCTTACACACACTTACACACACAACTGTAAATATTTATATTAAATATTTATTAAATAAATTCATATTTACATATATTTACTCAAGTATTTTGCTTCAAAAACTTTTATTTATTTACAGAAAAACAAAACTTCGAAGCTTTCATAAAATTCTGATTGGAAGTAAAAGTTTTAACTGGAGAAATTGAGGTGAAAGTAGCTTTAAAAAAAAAGTTTTTAAATGGAGGAAAAAGTGCTGGAAGCCAAGCAGATTTCAACTGGTTATTGATTATTATGTATTTTAAAGTGAACAATATGTTCTAAAACTATAAGTATAAATTAAACAATAAATTAAATTTAGTATATAAAATTGATGTATTGCAAAATTATATATAAATGAACTATTTAAAGACAAACCTAATAGACCCCTCTACTCTTTTTTAAAGTACAGGGTCTAATTAGGCTCCATAACAAGGAAACACTCCAACACATTTCTATGCCTCAAGGTTATAAAAATTCATTTGCTTAGCTGCTCAGCTGCTCAGCTTTTTGGCCATTTGGCTGTTCCTGACCATGGTCAATGCTTGAGTTGATGATGGTCAGCAGAATCTTCTATCTCGCTCGCACTTTGAGTTACTCGTTTCGTTTTGTTAGCCACATATTTTGTTTACGTTTTGCGCTGGACGCGGCGAGCACATAATTTATTTTAGCCAAGATGTCCTTGCTTGTCCCGTTTATAAGTGTGTGTATGTGTGTGAGTGTACGAGTGTGTGTGTGTGTGCCTCATTGCTGCCTGTCAGCGCCTCTGAGATAAGCTGACTGCAAGAATTATGGGAGAAACTCGCTGTCTCCTCTCCGATTTCCTGTCCCTGTCTCTACCGCTGTTCCGCTCCCTCTTCCTCTTCCCCTTCCTATCCCCCTTCCCCTCTCACGAATGTGCGAATAATGAGGCGGAGTGGAGAGTAGGAGAGCAGGAGAGCAGAGAGCAAGTAGCTGTGGCAGTGGCAGTGGAAGTGGAAGGCGTAGCGAATCGTGAGAGAAAATATGGCGGGAAAGCGAAAGCAACAAGACATAAATAAAACTAGTAGCAATGAGCAGAGTCTGAAGAAGCCGACAGTAAAATACCCTGTAGTTAGAAGCAGGCACATAAATAAACTACGAGCCTCGGTAGGAATTGTTTAGCAGTTTAAAGTCTTAACAGACTTTTTGATACGTAAGCTTAGCTGTCAGACTCTTAAGCCTAGAAAATATTAGCTTAAAATAGTAGCAAATATTTGCTTCACTTTGGTCCTACCACAACTTTAGCAGTCTATAAAGACTGCTTTCGCTTTCAAAGTACAGGGTCTACAAAATGATGGCGGTCTTTAATTGGTCACGCCGGCAGACAAACAGCACAACACAAGCAGACAGCGAAAAACGCTGTTGAAACTGTGACCAGATACAGGGCTAGTTGTTGTTGTTGTTGTTGTTGTTGTTGTTGTTGTTGTTGTTGTTGTTGTTGTTGTTGTTGTTGTTGTTGTTGCTGTTGTTGTTGTTGCTGCTGCTCGCCAGCGAGGTTAATATGTGCGACTGATTTATGTTGCCAGCAGAGGCAGCCACAAGAGTGGACTACAAATCCACGGAGTAGCAGAAGCAGTCGCAGTCGCAGACGGACACGGATTCGGACTTGGATTCGGATTTGGATTCGGACGTGGTGGCAAGTTGTGCTAACGCTTTTGGCGGCGCCAGACGCACGCAGCACATTCTTCATCCTTCATCAGAAAGCGCTCACATGCGCTCCCTACACCCCTGTACCCCTCTCCCTACTCCATCCCCCCTACTCCACCCCATCGCTGTGCTCGTCTAGCTTGCGTGGCTCGGCGCATTATAAATGATTTTAATAATTTGAAACGATTTGTTTAGTTCTGCATCAAGTCGGATAAACGTCGATGATTAATTAGCAGTCGCGTCTTGGCCAAGACAAAGAAGAAAGCAGCACCAAGTGGGCTAGGAAGGGGGTTAGGAAGAGGGGTAGTAGGAGGAGGAGTAGGAGCAGGAGCAGGGAGTAAAGACTCAGCATAGACTTGGCATGTGCCAGAGCGCTCCATTACATAAGCATGTTTTGTATTTTGCCATTTTTATCGCTTAGCCATTAAATTGGAGGCTTCACATTGGTGCGAGATATTTGCCTATGCAGTGGGATGGGGGAGTGGTAGAGGGAGGAGCAGAAGGGCAGTGGGAGTGGAAGTGGAAGTGGAAGTGGGAGTGGGTAAGGCAGATAGCAAGAGACTGAGAGCGGTTAAAGTAGCAGGAGAGAATTTAGCCGTTAATCAACTTTGCGTTTTGTTCGCGCATCTTACCCCAAAGCGAAAATTAATTGGTCTACCCCCAGCCACTCCCCTTTCGCCCCCCCCCTTTTGCACAGCCCACTTCCCGCTTACCAGATTTTTTTATGCCAAAAACAAGACTTGAGTTGTGATTCTCGCGTTAGTTAATTGATAAATGGCCTAAACGATTGGGTTGAGTGTTAAATGGCTAACAACAGTGTGTACACATGAGACTTGCCAGTGTGTATGTGTGTGTGTGTGTGTGTGTGTGTGTGTGTGTGTGTGTTATATGTCTAGTTATTTGTTAAAAAAACAGCAACAAAAAACAAACTGAGTGCTGAGTGCAGTCGAGCACACTCGACACTAGACCAATTAATTATTATTGTTTTTTAAAAGATAAAATATTTATTACATTTATTCATTTAAGAGTTTTTTCAATAATTTAATAAAAATTATTATTTATATAAATAAATAATTATTAAATACTTGTAATTTATAAAATTTAAAGATTTTAGCTTTAATCACAATCACATAAATTTTTGGGGGAATACCCTGAATGCCAGTGAGCTGCTTGAATCCTGTGAGTAACTGCTTAGATCCTGTTGTTAGCTTCATTTGTTTTCAAGTGTCGGAAGCATTAATCCTGGCTAAATTGTGTAACAGCTTTTAATTACCACAACACACACACACACACACACACACACAGCGGGTGACAGAGAGCCACACAGTAGTAGACAGAGAGAGGGGGGCAGAGATAGAGGGAGAGGGGAAGAGTGCCTGGCATATGATACCTGACGCAATTTGTAAATCGTATTGACAAATTTGTCAATGCTTCAGTTATTGACACATTTAATCCATAATTGTCAGCATTATGTGCTGGACAAATTTAATGCCATAAATTCAAATAAATAAAAGAGTTATAAAATTTCTGCTGCTGCCGCTGCTGCTGCTGCCGCTGCTGCTGCTGCTGCTTCGCCTGCAGCGAAATATGAATAAATTTCATTATTCAAGTGGAATTCAGCAATGAATTCCAATGGACAGACGGACTGACTGACTGACAGACAGCTGGTGGGATGAGTCAAATACTTTAATAGTTGTTAATAAACAATTTGCATATTTACGCATATATTGATTATAGACGGTAGAACGGATGCATTGCTTTAGGCCACATTCAGTCGATCACATTTAAATCAGTTCATTTGAAATTTTAAACATTAAACAACAGCAGTTTAAATCACACACACCCCCAAACACACACACACCCATACAGAGAAAACTCACATCATCGTCAGTGAATTTTCACAGAGGTGGAAAATTGATATTCAACCAAATCGAGCTAATTAAAATCGCCAAATCGAAGCATGAGTGCCTCATTAAGCTGTCCCCTACCACAGCGCTCTCTCTTTCTCTGTCTCCCCTCCCCTCTCTCACTCTCTCTCTCTCTCTTTGCTCCCATTCACTTGGAGCGCATTTAATTAATTGGAAAAATCAAGAGTTTCAATTACGTGGCATGCATTGCCAAACTTACTATTAGAAATCTATCCGCAAAGGTAGATATAAGACCCCTACCCCGCCTACTCCCTCCTACCCCCTCTCACTCCCTCCTACCACACCCTTCTTTACCCTAAGCTTAGCTATATATTCAAAACATTTCATTGACATGCGAATTGAGCAGAAATGTTAATTGTCCTTTTTTAGAGCTCCTTAGATCCTTACAGTGAGCACTCCAAATGTCAAACTTTAAATATAGGTGACTAGAGAGCACTTTAAAGCATAAAGAAATCTAGTTTAAATTAGTTTAAAACTAAAAACAGTTTGACTTTATAATAATTTTCATTTGAAACAGTTCTACAGGGTATCTAATAGTCTATATACACCGCTCCCTTTCACTCTTTGTCTTTGTAAGTCTAAATTTCTTACTTTTAACTAACTACCTTACAGCTTACAGTATTCTTAAAGATTACTATCTATAGTTTGAGTATAAAGTTACCCCAATTTCTCTCAGTGCATGTTTTGCTATATGACTGAGGGCCTGTTCCTCACGACTTTTGCACTCCTTTCGATTAGTTTAAGTGCATTTTGAATGAATTGATCGCGTTAATCACACGCTGTTCGCTTGATCCACTTCACTGAGCTGCAATCGTCCATTACTTAGGATAATTGTGCCACATACAGTACCCCCACCCCATCCCCCCTCCCCCCCCTTACCACCCACTTTCCAGCTGGTATTATAGCTGCACCTATGTGTATGCTTTGTCAGGAGTGAAATTAATTAATAGCTGCACCTGCGAGATGACTGATGATGACTGTCTTCCAGGAACAATAAAAAAAAAAGTGCATTGTGCGTGTAAGGACATGATTATGTCAATGCAGGTCAGTGGGCGTGGCATGGCAGCAGGTGTTGATTGGGCTAAATGTGAAACGTATTAACGCGAATTCCATTTACTTGTCAGCACTTTGAAGCAACTAAATAAATCTTCTTGACTCGAACAAAGTATGCAAACATTTTTTTCATTATTGTTTAGTTATTGTTTTTTATTTGTTACTTCTCTTTTATTTTTGCATATTCGGAAAAACTTTAGTAAGCGAGGGAAGGGGGAAGAGGTGAAGGAGATATCTGGGTCTACAGCAGAGCTATAAATTTATTGCTGAACTTTGGAATACCACGGCCGCAGCAACTTCCTCAGCAGCTCGGCGTTTTTAAAGCAAAACTTTCAGCGTCTCTGTATATTTCGCAATTATCCTTGAAAATGCAGCGTTAAGTCGAGAGCAACGTTTGTTGGAGCGTGTTGAAAGCTGCTAACGGAAATGGGTTTGCTCTGCCACACACACAAACACACATACAAGAAGAAAAAAACACAGTGTGCTGTGGGTGCAAAGTTGACACCAAAGCATTTGGCCAAAACTAAAGCTAAGGCCAAGACGAGATTTGGTGACTGGGGCGAATAATTTATTAGTTGCTTAAAGAAATCATTTATGTTGTTGCTATTTCATTTGCAGTTGCATCTGCATCTGCATCTGTATTTGCCTGCCAGCAATGGGTCATCTCCCCTGTTAGCAACGAAGGAAAAGCATAAAGGGAAACTCGTTGGAAAAGCATAAATTAAGCAGTGCACAGTTTGGGCCGCATAGTATACAGTTTAGATATATAGTTAAGGTTTGTGTAGTTGCTACAGTTTGTGTGGCATTGTGGCAAAATATGCAGCTCACTACAGTGCTCAAAATGCGTTAAATAAGATGTGTGTATCGGCTACAGTTTATTTAGCTGTACTAAAAACAGCAGCTTAACGAAGCACAGAAGTAAGCGTAGATTACTTATAAATTTGGTTTGTGTATGTGCTACAGTTTCAATTCAGCCAAGGAATAGAAGTCTTCTAAAATCCCTGGATTCTGTATAAGCTAAAAACTGTCAACGAAGCTATGAATGTGGTCGTATGTATATCAAACTGGTTTGGCTTTTGTATTTGCTGCATGCAGTGCAACACTTCATACTGGTTTATGCATTGGCTGCTGTTCAACATCGAAATTCAATAATGTGATAACCCCGTTTCATTCTTATCTGTCCTGATTTGTCAATTCACTTGTCACAGTTAAGCCAAATCATATAATAATAAATTCATTTATTTTCGGAACAATCGAAAAAGCCGCAATCAGATTGATAAGTGTCAATTTATGTACACACAACTATATTTGAAAAGAAATAAAGATAACACTTAGCGATAATTGATGGAAAAAAACCCAATGTTCCTATTGATACAATGATAACAATTATTCTTAATCTTTAAGGGAAGCACATATCTCAAGCAGTAGACCTTATCTTGAACGATTACAATTTCTGAATTTTTCTTATTTTTTTGGCTCTATTTGAAACATTAATAATAGTATATATAATTCTTAAGTACAACTAATTACATTTATTGCTGCTATAAACATGCATAATCTAATCATTAAAAATTCGGCAAAATTGAGTGTCTTCAGTTTTTGTATTTTCTATTTCTTTTTTTTACCATCTAAGAGTAATTTCAATTTTTTTTGTATATCTTACTTAATAATTTGTGTAAAATATCATTTAAAGAGTGCGAAAAAGCGAGTTTAACAAATAATTGTATAAATTTGTGCAAGCTTAAAAATTATTGTATTTTTTTCTTTTGCTTTTGCCTTGCAGCATGTTGCACATTGAGCAATATATTATTTTTGGTGATATGAATGAATGAATTAATTTAATGGAAATGTTATGAACGGATGCCTTAAATGATATGATTATCAAATTTCGGATTGCTGAACATCCGTATTAAATAAATAAATATACTAAACAATAATAAACTCACGAAAAATAGATCACTTGAAGTCGATATGGTAGGAACAAACTATCAGCTAAAATTGTGCGATAATTAATGGTGCACTGAAAAGAACACACACATGCACACACACGCAGGTGTGTTGTTGACTTTGTAGCCAACAGATTTGCCATTCTATAGATATGTATAGGTATGTGCTACGTATACATCATATGAAGCCTTTGTTTCACAGGGAGGCAAAATTCACAGCTCTTAATTCCTAATTCATTTAACAATTAATTCGATTCCGCAGACGCATGTGATTTAAGTAACTTCCCGGCGGTGGACATTGTATGCTATAGTTGGATACATATCGCCACGCCTCCACCATGCTCTCCTCCTTCACCTGATGCTGTGTTATGGTACCCTTAAAGGCACACAGATGCTTCGAGTGTGCGAAACTAAAGAGAGCATGATGTTGTCGCTTAATGTTCGCTTGCTCTGCACAGAGTCCCGTGATGTAAACATCCTCCAGATACAGAATCGAAGTATTCAATGCCGCTTCATAGAGACGTTCCACAACATCGATGGACATAAGATAACCAGCACCAGAGAGATATCGTGGATATATCTCTGCTGGGTACATGTAATATGGCATATACCACTTGCTGCTCACTTCAGCCACCGGCACCACATTGCAGAACTGATGGCCGAGCATTAGGCCGGCGGTGGCATTCAAACGATTGAGTTGCGACATGACCAGAAACGAACGACGATCATGATAGTCCAATGTGTCGTTGTACAGCGGCACAGTACCACCGAGCAAATAATGCAGCAAATTTGGCACATTTACAAAAGTATCATCGTCGCATTTGAGGAAATAAGCACAGGTCTTGGCACAACTGCGACTGATGTGCTTGAGTGCCACAACGGATTTAATTGTTAAATTGTTGTAGGTGTCCATGAAGTTATCCTGTATGATGTCGTTGTACAGCTGTGCCTCGGTGTGCAAGCGTGTGAGCGTTTCGTTGCCAAGATGTGACTCATAGCTACTGCGTCCAACAATAAATATAACTCGCACTGTAGCCACAAGTGTGTCACCCTCGCCACTAAGGTAATCGGCATAGAGCTGCAGGCGGTTGGGTTTGGTGGCTAGGTAGCGACCCTTCATGTGTCCATGGAGTTTCGCAAATGCCGAATAGTTGAATTCTGTTGTATTGCCCCAGGTTTCACGTATTGTCTGCCGTTCCACGAAATTGTTTAAGTCCGTGCAGACGGCAATAATCAGAAATGTTTTGTTAACACAGAATTCGCGAGGCATTATGAGTGCCGTGTCCTGCTGCGGCACAATGTAGTCTTTAATGTCCAGGGACGTGTTCAGGGACCAATCCGACAATGGCACTGTACTCATTTCAGTTAGTTAACAAAGATGCTTATTTAAACTATATAGGTACACTTACCATGTCGTTTTTGCACCTCCATGTAGATATTGGGCAGGTAATTGTATAGCATTAGACAACAAATAACTGCCAGCAGTGTGTAGCAGCCGCAACGCCGCATGCTGCGGGGCAGATGATAGCGCGCCCGTTGTCGCCGGTGCCGCTTTCTTGTCGCACGCAATTTTTGTTTTGGTTGTGCATCATCTTCGGACCCGGAAGCAGATGTGCTGAGCAGTGTGCACTGCTCCTCCACCTGAACAAAGTCATGTGATGTGTGGGTCATGTTTAACGTCCCTCACAATCACTGCAAAAGTGACCGCGGCAAATTTCTTTTTGTGTTTTACATGTGCAATTCTGCTCGTTATATTTTTAAAGCCATTCCGTTAACGCCCATTGTTTCTACTACCAATATCGTTGCTCGACTAAAGCTTTATCACAGGACACATACTTTTAACACTGCTCTGTAGATTGTTTTTAGATAACAAAATACATATCAGCGCGAACACACACGGACACACACATTCGCTCACATTTACCACTGGCCTGAATTTTGGTTTTAAAAAAAAGCATCAGCTGCTAGAAACTATCGATAACGATGTCGATAACAAATGTTTCATTTCCACCAGGGCTGCACAGCATGAAATTAGCTTTGCATACTGTCCGTGTAATTTCGTTCTAAGACTTATATATAAGCAATAAAGAAAAATCAAATACAGAATTCACACATATATAATAAAGATTTATTTAAAATGTTATGTACAATGATGACCAATTAGGTAGTAGTGAAATGTTTTATGAATGTCAAGTGCATACATTTATCCTAAAGTATTCAAATTATAGCTTTCTGTTGTTGTTGTTGTTGTGAGAGGAATGGACATTAAATAGTACATTTTTGGGATTATGTCAAATATTGATGCTTATAAACTAAGAAGATTGTTAAGGAGATGATTATATTAATTTGCAATTGCTTAAGTAACACCTGGAACCAGCAGCTGTGAGGATAGCGAGCGAATACATATATCAAACCTAAAAATCCGCATCTAATGTGAACACATTGTCCAAACGATTCGATGTCACGCCCATTCGCTGGTACTCGCCCACCTTTTTCTCAAAGAAGTTGGTTTTACCATCCAGTGATATCATTTCCATAAACGTAAATGGATTCTTAGTGTTGTAAATCTTTCCCACTCCAAGCTCCACCAGCAGGCGATCGGCCACGAACTCAATATATTCGGACATTAGTCCGCAATTCATGCCGATCAAGTTAACGGGCAATGCGTCCGTAAGGAACTCCTGCTCAATTTTCACAGCATCGGCAATGATTTCGATGATACGCTCACGGCTCGGACGCTGCACCAAATGCTGGAACATCAGCACAGCAAAGTCACAGTGGAGTCCCTCGTCGCGGGAGATCAGCTCATTGGAGAATGTAAGGCCGGACATGAGGCCACGTTTCTTCAGCCAAAAGATTGATGCGAAGCTGCCGCTAAAGAAGATGCCCTCGACGGCAGCAAAGGCAATAATGCGCTCTCCAAAGTTAGCTGCCTTCGATGAGATCCAAGAAATGGCCCAATCTGCCTTGCGCTTCACAGCCGGCATCGTTTCAATGGCATTGAACAGATAGTCACGCTGATGTGGATCCCTAATGTATGTGTCGATTAGCACGCTGTACATCTCTGAGTGGACATTCTCCATGGCAATCTGGAAACCATAGAAGCAGCGTGCCTCTGTCACCTGAACCTCCTGGCTAAAACGCTCCACCAGATTCTCGTTAACGATGCCATCGGAAGCGGCAAAGAAGGCCAAGACATGGGAAATGAAGTGTCGCTCGTTGTCTGTCAATTTGGCCCAATCATTCATGTCCTTTGATAGATCCACTTCCTCCACGGTCCAAAACGATGCCTCTGCCTGTCAAGAGAATTAAGAATAGTTGTAGACATTTGCATAAACAATATTTATAATTTATTTAAATTTAAACCAGTTATGTATAAATTCGTGACTGGTATAAACTTGGCTGGGATACAACTTTTTTATTAGGAAATTTAGAAATTTCATCATTGTTGCAATATATATTTTCCCCCTTTTATTTATTTTGTCTATTGACTCTTGGCCAAATTATTACTAATGCTATCTGACACGTCTGCGACGTGAGCCGATTTGCCCGCGCTTATCACAAATTTCCCGCCCATTTTACCAAGCCATCGCATACCCGGTATTTACACTCATGGCACACACACACAGACGCACACAAATGTTCTTATATGCACTTATTTACATGTGTGTGTAAGTACAGTTGTTTACATACCTTTTTGTACATTTGCCAGATGTCGTGATATTGTATGGGGAAAATGACAAAGCGACGAGGATTTTCCCGCAACAAAGGCTCCAGACTGGGATCAAAATGAGCTGTGTTCTTCTCCATTATGGTTTGGGCACCCTTCACTGTGCTGGCGTCCTTCGCGGCGTCACTGTCCTCATTGGCAATGGACATTTTGCGAACGTTGTTGGCGTTCTCCGTCAGAATTTTCTTACTTGGACTCTGCGCAATAAAAATTTATGTGAAAAAATTGTGGAAAATTATGATGAAATCTAATTCAAATTTCCGTTTAGAAATGCATTTGTATGTAAACACAGGATTGTCGGGAAATTTAATTGATTCAGTTTTGCACAAATTAAATTTGAGATCGCTATGCACACGAAACGATGTCATTCAATATAGAGTAGCACATGTAATATATAAGTACAGTATTTGTACATACATACATATACACATATATATTTGTGCATAGTTGTATATATTTAAACGTGTACAAACCTTTAGCGAGAATTTTTCCATGTTGTCCGTAATGTTTTCCTTGCCGGCAACTTGAGCTTGAGCCATTTTGTTTGGTTTTATTTGATTTTACACAGATTCTTGTAATAAAAGGAAGTTAATTAAAGTTATTTTAATGCACTGAACCGCACGCTGTCAATCTTCGAGGGTCAATGAGTCAAAATTAATCACACTACAGCCTTTTATGCAAGGCGGGTAATTCTTGCGTAGAGATCTCATTTCCCGCCCAATGTTGCCCGCTCGGCTTTTTTCCCGCCAATTCTAGAGCGGCAGCGATAATTGCATGCAATGTAGCTTCTTGTTTTAAGCAATACGTTTGCTTCACTTGCTTAATACAAGCAGAAAATTGTTTTAACTAAAATTAATAAAATTTAAGAGAAAAAAAATCCTGCAAAAAGTCCCAAATATCTAAATTCACTTAAGAACAACATTAAATTTGCAAAATAAAATTTTCTAGACTTTTCTAGCTTGTTTTCAAAAGTTATAGCCTTTTCTACTCGTGAAGAGTTGGCAGTACCGTTCCCGCTATCACCGCTTTCCCGCAAACAGCTGTTTGTTAACGCAACAGGCGACTGCCTATAAGTGTTGCAAAATGCGCAAACGTGCGCACTTCCAAAACAAAAAAAAGACAGTCGGCAATTTTAGAGATGGCAAAGAATTTGTTTGGATTTAAAAGAACAGACTCGGAATTTATTTTCGCCTAAAAAGATAAAAACAGAAAAGAAAATGGAGGCATCACCCGCTGAACATCACAAACGCTTGGATTATTGCACGACGAGATTGCAATATAGACAGGGTCGGGAACTAAAAGCCGTAAAAGTAGCACCACCCCAACATTCATTTTTGAATTGAAATAATTGTAGTAGCTTGCAGGTCTACACTGTAGCCAGTGAATCCAAGCACATGTTGGTTTTCGGTGTACCAAAGATTAATCTGCATACAAACATTAAGAATAAATTGCAGTGCTTTGGCAAATTGCAATCTTGCAAATGTGTAACAACCGAATTATCCAAAAACGGTATGTGAACACTGAAAATCATTTGAGTAGGATTCCTAACTGTTCTCTATATTTCCAGTGGAACTGGAAGCGTTCACTGATGTATTTGCAGTACAGTTTGATCGTTTGGAGCAGGCGCGTCGAGCTAAACGCCAACTCGACGCTAAACAATTCTTTGGCGGAATATTGCACATATCGTATGCGCCAGAAAGAGAGACACCTCAAGAGTTAAGAGAAAAGTTTGCACAACGTCAAAGAGAAATCACTCAACGCATACAACGAAATCTGGCTGAGCGATCAGCAGCTCAACAGACGGAGAAGAAGAAGAAAAGCACTAATATTTAATAATTTATAGTTGTGACGCTTTATTGAATCTAAGCCATGAAAACACGAGGCCTCTGAGGCCCAACAATCTTTGTAGATTCTCTAATGCAAACTTTTGAAATTTCAAAAAAATATAATAATATTTTACAGAATTCTTGGTTCATTCGCATCACTTCTGTTTCGTTCTGCGTAGCTCATGGTAATAATTCAGCAAACTAATGCGTTTCGCCCACAATTGTGCACCATAGTGGGCCCAGAAGCTGTTAAGAGATAGCAGCGTTATAAGAGAAAAGATGAATAAATATATTTTCTACTTACATGCCAAACATGGCTCCTCCTAAATGCGCCGCATGATCAAAGAACTTCCAGCCCATCACACAGCCGGCAAAGTCAATGCCCATGATGACCTTTATGGCGGCACCGGCAGAGAACGTTATGGTGGGCAAGAACAATATGCTTAACTGCGTTTCCGGATATTGTGCGCAAACGTAGGCTAACACGGTCATAATGGCTCCCGACTGCAAGGCATAACCAATGGATAAACTTGTTGAGTTGTCAAGCAATAGGAATATATCTACTTACCGCACCCAGCGACATGCCCGGTTGTCTTGTGCCCGCTTTGTAGAGGATGCTCATCAAACTGGAGAAGACACCGGCGCTCAAGTAGACCGCCATAAACTGCTCCTTGCCCATGGACAGAACGGCGGCATTGGAAAAGCTGTGGAGCACATACATATTGGCAAATATATGCATGACTGAGTAGTGACTGAATGTGGATAGGAACATGGGCCAGCAAACAATTCCTGTGGGAGTATTAAAATCAAGACCAGAGCAGTTAAAGAGAGGAATCATAACTTACGCGCCGCTGGATTAGAGGTAAAATATGCCAACATTGTGTTTCGCATGGCCGGTACACGCCACAGTGCAAATGCCAGCAAGTTGCACACTAAGATTGGGGCAAAGGTCTTGTCGCCCGGCGACAGTGAGTCCCAGAAGCGTCGCACATCCTGCTTTAACTGCCACCAGCTGTCCCGATCGACGATAGCGCGATTCTGTAGCCAACCGAACCGTGCCTGCTTTGCTTTGGAAATGATCATACTGCGTGTGTTCTCATACTCCATGATTGTGGCTCCAGCAAAACATCCTACACTGAACTAGACAATGACACAATTAGTTGCTTGCAGTTGGATACCCATATCGGGACCAGAGATCACTTACTGCTCCCGTAAATGCAATCGCTTTGATAACATTGTTTGCCGGCACCGAGCTGCCTTCGGACGCCGGTTCACCGAGATTGGGTTTTATGTTGCTGCTCCGCGGCCTGTGGGCATGGAAATGACGCACTGGTGGCTGCCAGAACCTTTGTGCGGGCTGATTGTGCCGGCATGCCTGAAGTCGCGATGCAATATTTGCATTATATCTGTAACTGTGTGTTGCCATTTTAGATTAGCAAAAGCAATTGGTTAAACGGCCCTTAGTGCGCTTACTTACGTCACCTGAGTTAGCCAGCCTTGACATAGCGCGCGATTAATAAGCATAATAATACGGGAATCAAGAATTTTGCATGAAATAATTAATGTTTATTGTGATTTTGACAAAAAGCAAAGCAGGTTGACATATGTTTTAGTGATGGGCGGTCATCTTAAGTAACTGTTACATGCAACGAGTATCTTTAAGTATTCGTTCACTGTGACTGTGCAGTTAGCGCACAAAAAGCCAACAACTAAATTTAAATATTTTTCCAACAATAATTTTTATGCAACACATTTAATTTCAAAATCAATAAGCAATAAAAATAACAACAAATGCTTTCAGAATCAAAATCAATGTCATACAATTTAAAAATACTAGTAAACTTAAAAAATACCAAAAATGCGGATTCGTATTCATTTCTCCAGCCCTCGTTATCATTTTAGCGCTCTTCCAGTCCACGGCACAGCTTCAGCGAGGTGACCGTTATTGACTAATGATACATAATGTTTGATTAAATACAAACAATTAAAGCAGTTCCTTTTTATTACGATGAGATCGAAATTTTTTGTGTGCGGAAAAATTCCAATGAGTAGATTACACTGTAAAAAAACACATAATAGACAAGAGATTTTATAAAAAGTATTTTATGGTGTCAATTGTTTAATTGGTTTGCCCTACACAGACTGAGATAGGATTATCTAGCAAGTGTTAGTAGATCTTCTATCATCGACGCATTTTAATAATCACTCCCCGGCGTAGTGTCTATTTAAATATACGGTTATCAGCTGTTAAATACGGTTATCAAGTCGTCTGTCAATAAATATTAGCATGTCTAATAATACAGATTGAGATTTAGTCTACCGAAGACAGTGGAATCCGTCGAAAGCATCGACCATTCAGAGCTTACATAAGATTTTTAGCAAGATGAGTTTGGTTTGTGTGGAGGACTTTGAGCAGAGGGCTGAGAGTAAGCTGGAGAAGACAGCCAGGGATTATTATCAAAGTGGTGCAGGAGATCAATTTACTCTTAAGTTGAATAGAGAAGCGTTTAAGAGGTTTGTGAAATCTCTGTGTAATCTCTTACATTCTAACTTCTGATTTTCGACGGTTTGAAAAGATTACGACTACGCCCGCGTTGCCTGCGAAATGTTTCCCAGCTGGATATTAGCTGCAGTATATTTGGTCAGAAGCAGCAGTGGCCACTGGGAATTGCACCAACTGCGATGCAGAAGCTCGCACATCCGGATGGAGAGATTGGAAATGCTCGCGCTGCTGGAAAAGCCGGTTCCATCTTCATCTTGAGCACCCTTTCCACTACATCATTAGAGGACTTGTCTGCCGCTGCACCGGACACTCACAAGTGGTTTCAGCTTTATATTTATAAAGACCGGTGAGTTAATTAAATTTTCCAAACCATAGAAATCGTTTTAATTGGCCGTTGTGCAAGTCTGGCAACTCTATGATAACAAAAAGCGCAGCTTAGCTGGAAAGGGCTGCCAGACTGTTAAAGCAAATAACAAAAATACGTTTTACTTTGCACTCCTAGATCGCTAACCGAAAAGATTGTTCGACGCGCTGAAAAGGCTAACTTCAAAGCACTTGTGCTAACCGTAGATGCTCCCATCTTTGGTCACCGACGTGCTGATGTGCGAAACAAATTCAGTTTGCCAGCTCACTTGAGTTTGGCTAACTTCCAGGGTGAACAGGCAAATGGCGTTATCACAGAAGGTGGATCTGGTATTAATGAGTACGTTGCCAGCCAGTTTGATGCCAGCATCACCTGGGAAGATATCCGTTGGTTGAAACAATTGACCCATCTGCCGATTGTTGTCAAGGGAATTCTAACGGCAGAAGATGCGGTCTTGGCACGAGAGTTTGGTTGTGCCGGCATAATCGTCTCTAATCATGGTGCCCGCCAAATTGACACCGTACCAGCCTCTATCGAGGCACTCCCGGAGGTGGTCAAGGCCGTGGGCAATGATCTGGTGGTTATGCTAGACGGCGGCGTTATGCAGGGGAATGATATATTTAAAGCCTTGGCTTTGGGTGCAAAAACTGTTTTCATAGGTCGTCCAGCGGTTTATGCTTTAGCCTACAACGGACAGCCAGGTGTGGAGCAAATGCTGGGTGTACTGCGGAAGGATTTCGAAACTACCATGGCCTTGATTGGATGTCAGAAATTGTCTGATATTCAATCATCAATGGTGGCACACGAGTCGATATATGCAAAGCTGTAATTACATGCAAAAATATATATTTTTGAAATATACTGTTTTTAAAAATACTCAGACTTTAAGCAGATTTGCAGTTTGAAAGTCGATAGCAAATATGTGTTTAGTATTTAAATATCGACTATAAGCTTATCGGCTTCCGATATTTTCTCTTCGATTGTTTTTTGCTGTAGCGACTCTGTAATAGCGTTGCCACTTATAATCATCGACGGCTTTACTGTGCAACAATTAACAATTTGTTAAATTGTTATTAAAATATTTGTTTTCACCGGCATAAAAAACACAGAAAAATGCAGCGAGAAGAAAAGCACTTTGAAATGACGCTGGATACGGTGGTGCAGCGTCTAAACGACCTAAAATTAGCCGTGCTGTCTATGATTCAGAAGCTAGAAATGGAATACATGGACATAAATTGGCCAACGTTTCTGGACAATTTTGCCATAATTTCCAGTCATTTAACTGGCCTTACAAAGATTCTAGCCAAGGAGCAGTGTCCACCGTTGCGAAATCGCACAGTCCTGCCGCTGCTAGTGTCCATGGACCGCGACGAAACGCTAGTGAATATCACGGAGGGCCGTGTTCCAGTGTTTTCCCACGACATTGTTCCCGATTACTTGCGCACACGTCCAGATCCCATCACTGAACAAAAGATGCAACAGAATGAACAGAAAGCAGCCAATCTTACCAACGATGCGGCCATGAAACAGGTCACACAATATAATAAGGTTGTCTCCCACGTATTGGACATGGTGAGCAAGGCACGTGAAGAATGGGAGATCGAGTCCAGCTCACGCACTGGCATTCAGCAGACGAGCAGCATGGCAGACACGCAGATGCTGGTGGCAGCCGTTGGCATGGGCAAAGGTTTGCAATATAAGGCCAACTACGGACCAGGACCTGGCATGATGGTGCCGCCATCAATACGTGGTCCAACACCGCCCATGGGTGGTCCGGGATCCATGAGTCCGGGCAACGTGCAACAACAGTTGGGCAAAGCCCCGTCGGCTGTGAAAACCAATATTAAATCAGCAAATCAAGTTCATCCATTTTCTCGGTAGCAAAAATCATAATTTATTGTTGCGTTTTGCTTGAATACAACAGAATAACATAGTAATATATAGTATATGTTTATATATTTATGTATATCTTAGATACTATAAGCGGAATGTTGGCTCAAGAATACGTGAGTGAATGTGTGTGTGTGTATAATAGCTTTAGGCCACATAATTTAAAACAAATAAACGTAAACAAAACATGAGTCGAGTTGAGTCGTAGAATAGTTTAATCTCAACGTTTGCATCCTTTATAGAGCGGGCAGTGCATGCTTCTCTTCAATGAGCGTCTCGTGCACCTTGATGTCCTGTGGCGTTGAGGTGTCAATTAGCTCCAAACTGAGTGCTCGACGATCGTCCTTCAACTTATCCACTCGCCGCACGATTCCAATAAACTGCTGTCCCAGCGTCAGTTTGCGGAAACGCACGCAGTTCTCCTGTGTCCAATCGATGCCAGTCAGTTGAATTCCTGTCGTCAGACCAAAGAGCAATAATTAGAATGGAGCTAAAAGTCTAACAACAATCCACTCACCATAAAGTTGTGCTGGTAAGGCCATCATAGGCAGCTCCCGGAACTCGGGTGTTAGCTGCAGTAGCTCATTACAGCGGACGACGGCATCGTCGCCAACATCCACATAACGCACCTGTATCATTTCATCGTAAATCTTGCGAATATTTACGCTGCAAAAATATAGAAATGGGAGATGTACAGTCTGAGCTCCCAACTGGCGTGTTTCCATACTCACCGATGATATATTCCATCCTTGTCGGCGGCAGCATAGGCCTGTCCAATGGTCAGCTGGTTGGCGAGCACTGTCTGTGCTGCTGAGCTCTTGCAGTAGGACTGCAATTCCTTCATAAGCTGCTGCAGCTGATTATAGCACTTGTAGGGTTGAACCTGTTAAGAAAATGCTCTATTAACAGATGTGCCACTTGTCGGAAATTCCTTGAATCTTACCGCAAAGTGACCGGGATTCACAGAAAGCGTTACTCGCACCTCAAAGTAGGCACCCACGGCTGGTATGGCCTCGTATTCTTTGAGCAGAGGCAACACTGGAGCAGCTGCCTTGCGGGGCGTTGCTGGCGGCGAGGCGATGCCCACAGCCGAGGGCTGATCGCTGCTGTTGCTGTGACTGGACAATGTGGAGCTGAAGCTGCAGCGCCGTATTAGCTGACCACTTGGACTAAAGTGCAGGCCGCCGTCATCGAACGGTTCCAGCCGAGTCGTACTGTAGACATATGTATCGAGTTTGGAATTGTGGAGATTGGGAATTAAATGGCAGGAGGAGTGGATAAGATTGGGCATGGCAATATGGTATGAAAAACTCTATTTTTGTTTGAATTTGATAATACATATATTTGTAATCTATGTATTTCTATGCTTTTTTCCCATTTTATAATTATAATTATATACATTTAAATGTTTTTATTAATATTTTGATGATGATGATGATGCTAATGATGATGATACTAATGATTGATGATTTTCGATAATACTTAGGAGCTAGAATCTTGATGAGCAAACGAACAGTTAGCTTACAGGATGCTGTGAGTTGTTCTTGTAGTTGTTGTTGTTGAAGGATTCGTTAATGTTGAGATAATTTTGTAGCGATAGTTTCATGTCAGTTCCAGTTTATTGAAAGCACTAATTAGAAACTATCATTAAACACCATAGAAGAGCAACAGTGTGTGTGAGTGTGTATGTGTGTGTTTATTGTACAATGTGAGTGTGTGTGTATGCCAGTGTGTGTGTGTGTGGGTGGAAATGTGTGTGAGTGAGAATGCCAAACATTAAATCAAAGAAACTTACCTTTGCACTTCGTACTCCATGCGAATTGCACTGTTCAGGCAAAGATATAGACCATCCTGACCACGTGCATGAATCGTTACCATTGGCAGCTTATCGTTGGCTCCCTCCATAACTTTGAGCTACGAAGAGAATGTTTTAAATACTAGTTCTTTAAAATTTGATCCGCTCCTCTTACCAGCACTGGCGTCTGTGGCGAGAGGCGTCCTCGTAGGCGTGCCACCATCTGGTTATCAATTGGCGGTACATCGTGGAGACGCACACGCAACGCTTGAGCTGGAAACGAGGCGAGTGCCAGGTTGTTGGCCTCTAGACGATAAATGTTGGAAATGTGAGTCTTGCGCAGACGACCATCGTCCACATAGTAGACATCGAAGACCTCCTCCTCGGGGCTCTTGGGCTTGGTGGTGAGCATGCCGCGATACCAGTGCTTCAAGCCATCTCCGGATTCATCGCAGACGCAGACCAATTGATCGTGAAGCAGATCAGAGTAGCGCACACGATGCTGCTCGCTGCTGTCGCTCATGATTCTCTCAATACTTCGCTGCACAAACTTGAGATCCTCGTTGGGAATCTGAACCATTAGGTCGCCCACATCGTTGACATGGGAAACGAGAACATGATTGGATTTCTGATCAAGTTTCAGCGTCGGGGCGGGTGTGTGGCGAATGATTTGATTGGCCACCAGATCATTTAAATGAATATCTTCCGCTGTCGAGGTGTCATAGAAGGTGCCAACGATGCAGGCACGTCTCAGGGTTGGCTGCAAGCAAATGCCACCCTCCTCGTCCGTCTCCTCCGGATGTTCCAGTAGTACGCCCTGCGTGCGACCGCCCAACTTAAAGAACTGCGTCTCACTGGTGATCACACGCGTCACCACACTGTGCCCGGCCAGCTCTTTTGCTAGCACGGGCAGTGCATACGGATGCTCCTCAAATTTATCCAAGGCATACATGCTGAGACAGACAGCTTGAGGAGGCAGGGCCAAATAGCGAGATGGACACGAATGAAGCATATCAAAGCCAAAAATCACTTCGTCACCAAAGTCCACGAAATGACAGATGCATTGGCGCTGCTCAAGATCGATTCCCATGACACGAACACGATTCCAGTTCTCACTGACTTCTACCAGATAAATCTGCTGCTCCACCGGATGTGGCACAGACAGACGATGCTGTGGCATCGCCATGTAGTCATTTAGCTGTGCCGTAAGCTTCTCAAAGTTGGCACTCTGATCAATGAGACGAGCCCAGACGTGCATTGTGTTGTCACAGTGTGTTATATACATGCTCCAATCCTGCTGACCATCCATCCAGGGCAACAGCAGCTCCGGCATTGCAGTCAGCTCCAACTTCTGCAGCTGATTCGTGATGACTGCACCAGATCCGGGTCCAATCTCTACAGCTGAATCGCTGCTTAGGTTGGCAAAAACAATGTTAGTGTTAACACTGCTCTCGATGCGAATCTTGGGAGACCCATTGAGCAGTGTCCACCAGTTATTTGGCACTTGACGCTTCACCGTGCGCTCATACCACTCCGGCAGCTTGTGGCTGACAATGCCATGTGGATGCTTGATCAGTTCGTGATAGAGTCCGTCCAGAAATTCGGCATCGCTGAGCATTGTCAGGTGCTTGCGACACTCGAGCTCTTTCAGACGCTCAATTGCAATCTCAGAGGTGCATTTCTTGGCAGTCGCCTCATCGGGATGCTCTTTGGGATAGCTGGAGTAGATGTTGCCACCGATGCGCACCTTGCAATGTAGCAGATTGCTCTTCATCACTCTGGTATACTCGTACGCTGGCGGTGCATATCCCATGGCCACACAGTATTGCTTTAACGAGGAGACTGCATCGTAAGCAGGATCAAATTTAAAGTTCACACTCGCTTGTTGTGGCTAAAATAGGAAATGAAAAGGAGTTTAGAGTTATTTCTGTCATTATATGATATGTAAGGTAGTAACTTACCGGCAGCAGAGGCTGTTGCGGCTGCTGCTGCATAGAGATCTGCTGTGTTGCCTTATTGCTGGAGGCAGTCTCTGGCGAGTCTGGTGGTGTTATAATCAATGGAGCTGCCGTTACTGCAGTTGGAGTTGGAGTTGTAGCTGCAGCTGCAGTTTGCTGTTGTTTCAGTCTATAGTTCACAGAGACGCCGCCCGTGGAACGCGCGCCGGGATATGCAACACGTGGATGCTGCTGTTGCCGCTTGGTGGCGCCTCCATTCGTTGGCATTGAGTCTGTCGTTGAATGCTGTTGCTTCATTCCGGTGGCACGTGGCTGCTGTGGTGCACTGTTGCCCAGTATGGCACGTAGATGCGGCTTGCGTGTGGCAGCTGCAGCACCTCCTCCACCCCCACCGGCACCACCAGTAGCTGCATTACCATTCATCTTAGCTGAACTTGGGGTTTTGCTTAGCGGAATGGAAGCTTTTGGACTGCTGTTCTTTGGTGTGGAAGTTTGTCTGACTCTCTGCTGAGTCTTGAGCTCCTCCTGCTCCTGTTGCAGCTGGTGCTGCAAATCCTTCAGTTGTTGCAACAATAAACCTTCGTCTGGCAGTGCAGCAGTATCTCTCTTGATCTGCTGAGTTTTTTGCTGCTGTTTCAGCAAAGTTTCTTGCTCTTTGAGTTGCAATTTATGTTGTCGTTCCTGTTCCTTGAGCTGTTGCTGCAACAAAGTACTTTCCTCTTGCAACTTATCAATGGTTCGCGCCTGCGCCTTGAGACCAAGTTCGTGCTGTTTCTGCAGTTGAGCGATCTTTTTATCGACGATTTCCTGTTGCAGCTGTAGCAGCAAATTTTGCTTACGTTGTTCCTCCTGTAATTCTTGCTGGCGACGCTTTAGTTCACAATCCTGTTGCTGCTGCTCTTCCTGACGTTTTTGTAATAGCAAAAACTCTTTGCGAAAAGCGGAGATTTTCTGATTGATGTCAGTGTGAAGTTGTTCCTGTTTCTTCAACTCTTTCTGTGCTTGCTGTTGTGCTTGTTGTTGTTGCTGCTGCTGTTGTTGTTTTAGATGTTTTTGTCGCTGTTGTTCCTGTTGCTGTTGTTTTTGTCGTTGCTGTTGCTGCAATTGTTGTTGTTTCTGCGGTTGTGCGTTATTGTTGCTGTTAGAAGATGGATTTTGGGCAACTGGTCTCACGTTCTGACGTACTGGAGGTGCCTGTGGCCTTGAAAATCTTTTACTCTTGCTGCTCTTTTGGCCACGTACCATAGAGGCAATATGCGCAGTTTTGGCATTGGGCTTGGCCCTAATTATGACCTGTAACACAAACAAAATTCAGTTAGTAGCTCAATAATTTACTCAATTGTTAAATTAAGTTCACAACAGTTCAAATGTATTTCTGGTATCGACTAGAAATCGTCGGACGGAGATGCTTTATAAGCTCTTGAATTCCTCTTTAGAATCTATATAAATTCTTGATTCCCAAGCTTTCTTTGAATCACAATTCTGCGGACGAATGAATGGTTTTTGTTTTATTATTACAGTGGACATTGCAATGAGACGAACTGGGGACATGATAAGCAAATGCCATTGATTACTTTGCTTTCAGTGAAAGCGGTCGAGCTGTCTTTAAATAAACCATTACTCATCTGTATTGCCATATTTAAATATTATTGCATTGCCACATGTATTGCTCCAAAGAAAGCAGTTGCAACTCCAGCGATGATAACTCGAAAGCTTAAACTATAAAATATACGCATACGTAATTATGCACAATTGTATTATGTGACCATGTCGAAACTTGAAATAAGTCCGTGTCAGCAATAAAAAACAACAAAAGTCTCTCTTTCCGACAAAACTGAAACTCTGCAAAGTCTTCGGAAGCGAGTGGAGCTCGCAGTTTGATTAGCTAGTATCAAATATCTAGCTAGTGTTTACAAAAAAGGGAATAATGGATTAAATTCAATCGAATTTTAAGGGGAAACCCACCTTATTATTATTCAGAAATAGATAAATTCCTTATTTGTACTGAAACTATTTAGCAGCTTCTTTATAATTATTTATTTAGGTTGATTTGATGCCTTTTGTTGTTTAGAGAAAGAAAAACGTTTGGCATTTGTTATTGATTTTGCAATGCATCGACAGATTTCTTGACTTGCAGATGAGAAGGAAACCAGAGCTCACCCAACCACTTGACCGTTCGCCTGAGTGCTAACCAGGCCAACAGAGAGCGTGGGAGCTGCATAAAAATGTTAGAGGGCGGCGCAAACAGAACGGAAATGGTATCGAAAATCAGCATATCGTAGACTTCTAATAAATGCATCAAGAACAATGAGACGGTAATGTGAGGCATGCACTTGAGTGCAGTGCACGAGCGACGCTTGACATTTATACGAAGAGAAGGCGGAGAGCAACAGAAATGTATGTGCATTTAAAAATAAATTATACTAAGAGTGGGCATATAACACAAACAACAACTGCAAGGTGATGAAAAATTAAAGTGCAATGTGACGCTTCTTCCCTCTCTCTTTCTTACTCTGCCCCAATCGCTTTGTAAACTGACTACAATAACAAATTTCGTTCACTTTCACCAAGCATGCAAAGCCAAACACACGCAATCGTCTACAGAGAGATCTACTGGGAGAGAGCGTAAGAGAGAATGAGCGAGAGACAAACAGCCAAAAAGTTTAAATTGGCTGTCATTATACGTATTACACATAAATATATATCTTTGTTTGTATGTGTGAGTTTGCTGTTTCTTGCTTTTATAAATGCGTTTAATCAGCAAAAAAGCAAGACACTGACACAGTCCCACAAAAACACACAATGCTTATTCAAAAAAGGCCGAATTAATAAACAACTAACATTGTTTACACTTTAGATGAGCGACAGAGACGCGCGACGACGTTGACACGTTGCCCCTTTGTGGCAAGCCAAGCCCCGTACAGCACACACACACACAGAGACACGCGCGCAGGCAAAGAGTACCGCTCGCGTTGAGGCAACGAAACTGACTGAGACCGGGGTAAGCGCCAAGGCGAGCAAGCGCTGCCGAAAGCTCAACAGTAGTCCACAAAAGCTGCGTATATTAGTAAGAGAGAAAGAGAACGAGAGAAAGAAATGCAAAGAGAGAACCCTGATGAGAGCACAAAATGCGCGCGCAGTGGGCGCTGCTTTGGGGTGTCGACCTTATACTCACTTCATTTCCGTATATATCAAAGTAAAATGCATTTGTGTCCTGAAGTAATTCCTGTGCACTCGAATAGCCCAGACGTCTATACGGAATGGGCTCCTGTTCCATCTGCCTGTAGTCGCGCTCTATAGACCTTAAGCTGACCGGCGGCTTGGTAGATGTTATTAAAGCACGGACTACAAGGATAACATTTTTAAAATCTTCTTCTTCTTGCTCCTCCTTTAAACTCATAGTTAACTAAAAAATAAAAGTTTGGGAGAAAGATCGCAATTAGCAACAATTCAAATGTAGATATACATGGCAATCACGCGATTAAAAATATGATTAAGCACTGAGAAATGCCCACCAATACCACCCACAAATACAATAGCATGTGCAAAAAAACGAAATTTGCAACAACAAAATTTGGCACGAAAGCGACATAAATAAATATGTACAGACGTGCATACATACATATGCACGCAGAGAATGTGAAGCAAAAGCTGAGAGCGAGCGCCAAAAAGAGCGCACACAAGTAAAGCGTCGCGACGGCGCAACGTTGGCATTAAATTCCACGACAACTTGATCTAAACAGCCCTACGCATTAAGTAAGAGAATATTTTCAGCGGGCTATAGAAACTTTAGTTATCTTTAAAATTTAAAAAAAGGCAATGAAATTTGAGCAAAGTTGATGTATACACAGCTTTTAGCCTGCCTTGCAAAAAATACTGACGGAAATTCTGAGGCTTCAATGCCCTCCTCTTGTGTATTATTGTCACAGCTAAGATGTCCAGCATCTTCCACCAGCTTTAAAGTTTGTTTATTATTTCGCTTAATTACCCAGACCCTTGAACACTCTTCCGTAGAAATGGATATGTAGAAAAATATTACGTTGTATTTTCGTTCTATTGCCAGCCATGTTTTTTTGCTTTGCCCAAAGATCCGTTATTTGCACTGGCACCAATTGTCGTTTCTACGTTCAGGAATCAACATTTAATAAATGTACTTACACTTTAATCAGTTAATTATAATTATTTAAACGAATATGCAATTTTGCATAAACACAGCCTCTAAGATCTATAAAAAGTAATTTGTAAGAACTACAGTAAAATCCAGTACAACTCAATAAAATATTTTTTTTAAATAGATGTGCGCTAGAGCTGGAACCAAAACCGATGACCATGATACTCTGGCTTTTTAATCAGAGTTGCACTTATTCGGCAGTTGTTCATTTGAACTATTGTAATGAACTACTGAATTATATTCGATTTTAATCGGTTTCGAACGTAGACATTATTATGGGTGACCATGTAGAGAACTCTTTTGTATCGATATAATATAAACACATCGCTGTTTTAAATTGCACAATTGGTTGTGTTGTAAAACTAATTTATAAAATATAATATAACGTAATATATATAAAATTTACTTCTTCATTAATTGACTATTTTGTGGAAATCGCTGCCTTTTTTCTGCTGTGCCGTCTCTGCTGTCTTTGCTGTCTCTGCAAGCGATGTGGATGTGATTTTCGATGAGAAACTGATGGTGCAAAATCTGACTTTGCCCTCCGTTTGCTTTGATATTTTTTGATAATTTCCCAACTATGAAAAGGCTGGCAAGCCAGGTCGATATGGTTCCGATTGGCATATATTCTGACCTTATTTGCCAAACTTGTTACCGCAACCGACTGTGGAATCTTTGGGTTAACTTTCCTGTTTTCCACGATGTTGGAGGACGAACGAGTTGTCATTACTTCCAGACGCACTGCAGCAGCCGGAGCAGCTTCATAACGTGCCCGCTTTCTTTTGCTCTCCAGAAGCCGCCGCTCCTCCGACTGCGTCATCTCGTTTAGATATTCCTCCCGCACCTTCTGCTCAAGCTTTCGTTGTTCCTTCATTGCTGCATCCAAATCCAAGTCACTTTCTTTTAGTTTATGTGCTGGGAATCCAAAGTAAAAGGTACGATTGTGTGGAATGGGCGTTGTGGGTTTGTCCAATCTCTCTTTTGATTTACTAACAGGAGCATCTGCTGCCTCTGGGGATATAAAGTTTGTCTCTGGACTGTCTGTGAACTCGTGTTCATCCGATGGAGCTGATGGAGGACAGCTGTCTGGAAATTTGGCAAGTAGTTCTATTTCCAACAAATTAAGATTCTTTATGATAATCACCGCATGCTTTTTCATAGACATTGCCGTTTTCAACAGATTTTCCACTTCTTCGGGCTTAAACTCTTCATTTGGTTCATTGATTGCCATGCTCTTGGTTGTCTGGGTGACCGTTGGAGGCGGAGTAAAAGGCGTAGTCCTCGTCGATATTGTGCTGGGTACTTTTGTGGTCTTTCGTTGGTCGGACTTTCCCTTAGATTTGGGCTTTAACGTAGTCCTATCTTCATCTGCTTTAGTCTCACTTTTCATGGGCAGATTCAATTTGATTTTGTTCATCAGTTGCTCAAACTCTCGATCAGCAGCTTCGTTCTGGAGATGCTCCAGGTTTCGATCCCGTTGTTCCTCCTGGTGAGCATAATTCCCGGACATGGAGAGGGGTAACGGCAGCAGCATGTCGTGCTCCCGTTCTTCTTGCTCCTTCTGTTCCTGGCTCACAGGATCATCTTTATCTACGTGATCCTTCTCCGCGGGCTTTTCCAGTTGCTGAGCAGTGTCTATATTACCTATGTCCATGAGATTATGAAACTTTGTATAGTCCTTTGCGGGCGTATCCTTATTCAGCTGATCGAACAAAGCACTGGGATCGTTGGAAACCGGCGAATTCATCAGACGACCACCACGACTCCAAGGTGCGACAAGGGATTTTCCATACTCGTGAGAGTTGGAAGCACGGCAGGGCTGAGATCGGTGCAAGATTACCCAAAATACCATTAGGATTATTTTAAATACTTTGTGTCTTGACTTTGACATTTTTTTCAAAAGAATTACATTTTGTACTTTATATTAACTGTTAATATGAAAAATGTTTTTAAATGACCCAATTAAAGCAGTAGACCAAATGTTTCGGCATATGGACCATGTGCTGATGACGCAAACATGAACAGACTTGCATTGTTTTGGTTGCAACTGGCAAGCCTTTGTCCTCACTCGAGGCTGACAACAAGCAGACCACTGGAAATGCACTGGAAGTTGCCTGGAAGACCCCAAAGACTTTCGTGACTCAGTTGATGTCGCTGTGAACGTTTCACTCAGTCGAATTTTTCACTCCAAGCACAGCAGAAAGGCACCAGAAGCGTGTCCTTACCGAAAGGATTAAATATTAAAAATAATATATATAAAAATAGACTCTTGAGTGCCTCTGTGAAAAAAACAGACAGAAGAAACCAATCAAAACACATTTCACTAAACGTTTAGTTTCTTTTTAAATGCCACACAAACGTAAAAGGCATAAAAACTAACACGTTAAATACAACAAAAAGAGCAATAAATTACAATAATTCGATTGAATAGTGCTATTGTGCCTTATAGAAGGATACTTTCTGCCATGACTGTCCCCAATATGCACACCAAAATGATTATATTGATTTTATTTTTCTATAACGGTTCATACAATTGGAGTAAAAAGTTCTAAGCTCCTACTAACTCCCCCCACTCCCCACACAGCAGGCGGCATTTGTTTTTGTGTGTGCCTTTGTGTGTGTGTGCGTGTGTGCGTCTTATTTTTACGTTACGTGTCTGTGTGCGTGGAATATAACGGGTAAGTTGCTAAGTGTAATTACATGAATATGCATTATGTCTCCATTGCTTCCATTTTTCTTTGCTATCGATTTTGTAATTTTGCCATGAAACGAACAACGGCAACAACATTCCTGAGCCTCCACTCCTAACCCTAACCCAACGCCATTTACATCCCCCACTCAAACACCCAATCGTTGTCATCTATCCACATGCAAGCAGGACTCACAACAACAAGTAGACAACAAAAGAAATGTGAAAAACATCTGTGCGGCTGGGCTTGGCTACAGTGCCGTCCATAAGAATGTATATAACCTGACAACAGACACTGCAGTAGTACTGCTTTGTCATGTTTAACCTACTATATTTAACCTAAAAAGGCTAGCATATTTTTTTTATAATCCATTGGCATCTATATACTGCAGATTTTCCAATGGCATTGAGTATATATATTTTTCTGAACGCCACTGTATCAAAATCATCGGACTCTCAGTCATCGTTCCAGTTTGCCTTTGCCTTTGTTACAGTCCAAACGCAAAATCCTCCAATATTTCCAACGGGAAATTCCACAGAGTTCACAGACTTGCGCACAAATAACACTTGGCACGCAATGTTTTGATTGTAAAACCGAAAACCAGACGAAATGGGAATGGGACGAAGACGCAGCATTCGAAGCACGCTGCATTTACACACATTGTTTACAAATACGCAAAACGTTAGTGCCACGTGCCATAAGCCATGTGCCACGAGTCAGGCGGCGGTCATTGGAAGAACTGACTGGCATGCGCTACAGGGTGACTCACACACCGGCCGGCTTAAATCTTCAATTTTTTTCTTGGGCCTACGCACTTAAGTACTGATGACGTCAGTGGCTGTGCTGACATTGGACTACTTTTAGGACGCTCACAAGCCTGAGACTCATATTTCTTCCAGTTCAAATGTGCTGATGACGTCAACGATGATTCTTTTCTTATAGCTTTCACATAGCTAATCGAATTGCGTGCTCAGCCTTAGATGAAGCGCCATCTGTGCGTCAATCTAATTGCTTTAGTTTCCGGCTGACGTGTCGTATACTTTATGTTGTATTGGCTTTCAAAAGTGCCACATAAATCGCGGCTTGCAAATCCTAGCCCTGAATTGTTAACGACGCATTAATTAGTTAATTAATTAAATAAATTTATTTGTTTATGCATTCTTTGACAAATTATGCAAAATCTGGCCCCAAATGTTGATTTCAATCGTATGATTTCTATATGTTTATCAAAATTTGAACAATGTTCATATACATATGTATATCTTATGTAGTATGTATTCATGTACCTACATTTGTTTTTATATGACCTTGGACGACGTGCAATGCAATTGTTGTAAACAATCATTTATGTTTATGCCGCCTTCTAAATTTTTAATTGCACACAAAATGTTTGCCTAAATTTTTACAACCTTTCTAGCACAATTTTTGCAAATTTGCTACGACGCAAAAACCCCTCAACTATATGGCAGCTATTATTCTTATTATTATATAGCAGATGATACTGCAGATGAGCGACAGAGCATAAAGGAATGGAAGAGACGTGGGTGGCAACGGGGGGAAATTTCAATGGGGACGGAGAAAAGGTGTACACTGCACAGGAATGTGATTTATATAAACACAAGAGCCATTTGGTATTGTTTTCATCTATTTTGTGTTTACACTCACTGCCGTCTGATTAGATAATGGTTAGAATTTTCCACTCAAGAAATTAAATTAAATTACTATAGTACACTAAATCTTAAATGAAGTTTGTAAACAAATCAAACTGCTCTTGACGCATATTCTGCCTAAATAATAAAAGTCAACAAACAACCCCAAACTGACTAATTTCACAATAACATGATATTTATCTTTATTTACAGCGCTTATCACTCAAAACTCACAAATTGCTTACAATGTAGTTAATAACGACTTTAAACTGTCTTAATTTTAAATTAACAACTGTTAACTGTTCCATAATTAGCAACTCGTAATCGTAATTTTTTATGAATCCATTTAATTTAATTATCGGAATTGGATTTAATCAAATTTTCTCTCTACCCCTCTCTCTTTACAGCAGTGGGAAGTAATTCCCACTCTCCCTTTTAAATCCTCGTTCGACGCCTACAAGAAACCGTTTGTATTTACAAAATAAAGAAAACAAAAAGTGAAAACAACATCGATACGATTCTGCGTAGCAAAACAAAAATCGAGTTAAGTTCCCCCCTCCCCTTCATTTGAAGCTTTGTGTGGAATATATTTCAAGCTTTTTTGCGTCATAAATTGAAATATTTCGGTCGGATACCGTGCGAATAAAGCAACAACAAAAGAAAACAAAATAATCAGAGTCAAAAGCAAGAGCAACAAAAACTGTGCCAACAGCGGCATCGTTGTTGTTATTTGCTATCAAAGACAATACAACTTGCGACGATCCCAAGCCAAAGCAGGAAAGAGCGAGAGCGACAGAGCAAGCTAGAGAACGTGAGAAGGCGAAGCAGAAGGAGAGGTAGAAGGAGAACTATATATATGAGCACGTCGCTCATATCAGCTAACTGTGTGCACTCAGCATTCGACTTCGACACAACCGTCGCTAGAGGGAGCTCAATTTCAAATAATAATTTCAGTCGCATTTTGTCGCTCGTTGGAAACGGATCACGGACACGAAAAACAAAACCGGGACAAATATACTAAGAGCAAAGTGCAAGTGCATATTTTATATATGTAGGTTCATATTGTAACCATTTAAATATATAAATTATATAAAAACACAAAAACTGTTGAACAAAATCCACTTCAATGTCGATTAATTCGCCAATATTGTTAAAAAACTCTGACCTGCATTGAACAGGCAAAAGCGACTTAAACAAATTACTACAACAAAACCAAACCAATCAAAAACCACAACAATTGCTACAGCATCATTGCAAAATAGCAAAAACCTAAAAACAAGAACAATAATTGCATAAAAAGTACTAGACAACGACCAAGTTGTTTGCTTTTTAGTTCAAGTTCCGTTATTATTTTAATTTCTTTGTGTTTCGGAGCAAAAAAAAAAACAAATCGTCAACAGTTTGAGAACAACTGTTGGTGTCTACAAACAAAACTGTAAATCGAAGAACCTTCAAATTGTGACTTAAGACTTTCAAAAACAAATCGCGTGTGTAGTGAACAACAAAAACAATCGAAAGACAACTAAACACTACACTAAACTACAAGAACAGCAATTCTGTTTATTGGGCTTAGGCCATTGTATGGGTAAGTTTTCTAGAACTAAGTATTTGCGCAGTAATTTACAACTAGAACTAGAACTCAAGAGAGGAGCACACTTGTATGTGTGTGTGTGTGTGTGTGTCGTTCTTAGGGCTGCGAATAGTTCGTGGAACTAGCTCGATTTGGTCAGCGTAACAGTTTGAGAACAGTTGCATGGTCACATTATGCCCCAAGCAACAGGTTGCATTGTTTAATATTAGATTCGCAGAATGTCTTTACTTATTTTTAGACCATCAGGCAGAGAACGTAGAAACCTTAGCATAGTTTTTTTTTGTGTCTATTGTCAGACCCGCCCCTATTTATCGCACAGAATTCGTGATTCATTCACCTGCAATAATAATAAAACAAAGTGTGTTAATTTCGGAAAACTGCAAAAACAATAAAGTAACATCAAGTGAATCATATTACAAGCAAACGGAATGACGCAAATGTTTACTCCAATCAACATACAAATAGAAAAAAATAAATAATAAATAAATAAACAGCCCCTAAAGGCCTTGGAATAAATTAGATAAGTGTATGACGACGTTGAACCCGAATTCAGTAAACTATATTACTTCTATGGAACGGGATGCCCTATTATACACAGAGCGAAATGATTTTGTACTTACTTAATTCAAGATTTAGTTGGACTTCGTAGTTTTCTCTCTGTGTAGTCATGGGACTGACACGTGCCTTCGTAATACCCTATTCTAATCATAGTACTTATATGGC
The DNA here is from genome assembly GCA_018903735.1 of Drosophila cardini. Lineage (NCBI taxonomy): Eukaryota > Metazoa > Arthropoda > Insecta > Diptera > Drosophilidae > Drosophila > Drosophila cardini. The sequence goes on along the minus strand of JAEIGM010000001.1, from coordinate 9,652,972 downwards.
TTAACCACTTGACTTCATCCGGTGTGTTTCCAACTGAACTGAACTAATTGCCTTATCAGCTGGGGCTTGACTTTATCAGCACTAGACGGGCCAAAGGGGGGAACTCCCCTTTTGCTTTAGACACTCTATATTAAAAATCAGCTAACAATCCAAGACAACGATCATTAAGCAGATTTAGAAACAATGCAATCAGAAATACTTGGAAATGCAATCAATTATCTCAGGTAATCACCTAAGGGCAAAAAAAAGAGATCAAGGAAAACTAATTAGGGAAAACTGTTCATCAGAAAAAGATAAGAAAACTGAAGGAAAAGATTTTAGGACTAAAAATGATCTCAAATGAAAAATGATCTTTAGGAAAACTACATTCAGGATTGCCAAAAATGCATGTTTCAAATAGCTACATTTCTAGCTCATTTAGCCATAAACCAGCTAAGACGGCAGCACTGCTTCTTTCCTTATTGTATTCAACACTCATCCTTCTCTATATTCATCTCAATCAATCAACAGATCAGTCTAAACAATCAACGAAATTTGGAGACGAGCCGGACCTCCTGTTCAACCGAGCGCAGGGCCGGATTTGTCTGCATAATCAAGGTGCTTCCACTGCATCAGAAGGCATCGCCGCAGCTGTTCAAGCATCTTTGAATCCAAGTGTTAACGCATCGCGACAATTCGCCAACATTCAACTAGAAGCAACATTCAATGACTGTGAAAGTGGCTACGTGCCCACCGTGGGCCGCTGGGGAGCCGAATGGCCAAGCTGACTCGCCGCAGGGATTGGCAATGGCCAGGATGTGGGAGGAGACGGAGGAGTGGCAGTGGCAGGGGCAGCAGCCAACACTGGCATTGCTGTCGAAGGAGGAGGAGGAGGAGCAGCCGCCGGCTTGGATCAGCAGCTGGCGGATGCAATGTGTGGCATGGGATTGACTACGAAATCAGTTCCAAACAACTGTCATGCCAATCAAAGGGTTACGCCCGCGCGTACACCCTCAACATCCAGTGAGGATGACGACGATGATGCTTCCGAGGAGCATCAGCCCTTGGAGTGGATGCCAACCGATCTGACATCGGTGGTCCACGCATCGGAGCGTTACTCCGATATCATTCGGTTGCTGCAAAAGCAGCAATCACCAGCATTGGAGCAGCTGCGTCCAGGTACCAACTGGGCCATGGCCGATGGCTATGATCTAAGTGCATACAATCAAGTTAACGGTGTCTGGCCACTGGGACACCCACTTCCCCTGCCCGATTGGGGCAATGTGGATCAGGATGAGGGCGCAAAGGGCACACTGGTATTCGAGAATGTCTGGCAGTATGAGGAGCTGAATGGCATTGTGGAGACGGCACTGCAGCGCATGCTGGAGGAGACACACTACAACACGGTGAATCTGTTCGTGGACTTCTATCGTAGCTTTAAACGGACACGTCGTTCCGATCTGCGAAGCTTCTTCCAGTTCTACGATGTGCCCATCAACAGACGACATCACATGTGCGTCTCCTTGGCCTTTGAGATAATGGCACGGCTGGTGCAGAAGTTCCCCCAACTGGGACAGTATCTATATGTGGTGTCCTGCGAGGAGCAAGTGGTGGACTGCAATGACTATGTGCAAATGGATGAGGAATACGGCATGAATTCAGCGGATGCGGGTGTGGAGAAGGAGCACGCCATGGTTGCCATGCGTTTTGCCATTGGCGAGCGCCATGGTGTGATGATCCTTGATCCAGGCTATCATGTGGGCCGTGCCGTAACCGTCATGAGTGATCAGAGCTATCCACATACAGGTAAGGTGATTAAATCTTAATTCCAAGCTGGGCTAACTCTTTGTATTTATTCTCAGGTTGGTTCAATCAGTCAAAGGAGTCGCATTTGCAGCGGGATTACTGCTACAGCTACAGTCAGCACAGCGACAAGTTTGTGGAGTGGAAGGAGCGTGAAATCCGCGGTGACGAGGCCAGTTTCAAGACATCGCTTATCTACATTGCACAGGAATACATGACCGCAGTGGATGTGACAGTGCGTCGTAATCTTGTTTACAATTTCCGTTCGCTGCTGTCCAGAGATGCCAAGGGTCGTGTCTATGCGGGTCTCTACTTCCCCCTGGTGTCCAACGTGCAGGAAGCGCACCTGACGCTCTTCTACGACGGACCCAGCGAGCAGCGGGTCAAGGCCAAGTTAATGTTCAGCGCCTTCAAGGTGGCCAAGGGCAAGGTAAGCTCTCAGCTCTGGAATGCTTTCCTACAGTGTCTTTAAACATTTTCTTACATTCTTTCAGCAATTACCCGATTATGTGACGCAGCATCTGGTGAAGTTGGCGCCACAGTTGAACATGTCGCAACATGAGCTGACGGAACTGTGCAAGTCCCTGTGTGAAGTAGTCTCTGATCAGAATTTCATCGGACAGGTGTTGGCCATTAACGACGATATCGGTGCCATGTCCATGGAGAATTGACAGTTAAAGCAGCCCAAGAATGCTGCTGCAGAAGAAGTTTCTTCAAAGGATTTGGAAGATCACAACGATAATGCAGCTGCTACCTAGACTTGGTGTTAATCAATTTTCGAAAAAAAAAAAGTTTTTCAAAATACTTTCCAACAATATTAATTTAATAGAAACTTAGGTGCACCTACAAACAAATATTATTCAATTTAGTAATATATATTATAAACACACTATAAACAATTATTGTACTTACACATACACACAAGCAAACATATATACACATACACATCATTAACGAACACTTGAAGACTTTGGAAAACCCTTGTAATATTGTTTAGTGGAAAAGAAACTATCAACTCTATAACTTATATACGAGTAAAATAATTAGATTTTGATTTCGCTTCTTTTTTTTGCTATTTCAATTTCGTCTATAATAAACAATTAAAAACTATATACAAAAATATAATAAATAAATTAGTTGATATAATATTTTTGTTAAACGCACTGTAATACTTTTGTTTAATAAATACATGCAAATCAGCTAGCAAAAACTTCACTAACTTTTCTTTTATAAAAAGTTAACCATAGTAAAAACAGTTGCTGTTTAAATTTAATGAAAGTAGCGCGCTCTAAAGAGCGGAACAAGTTCAGTATTTAAGCTGACAGAGTTCATGAACATTTCTATGCAATCGACAAACGGTCACACTGCAGCCGGCTGCTAATCAGCTGTGGGCACAAGTATTTAGTGCCGAATTAGAAATTTTGTCAAATTATCAGCATTTAATTAACGCCAATTTGTTGCTCAACATTAACAGTAGAAAAGTATTTATGTGTAGGTGCATTTGAGCTTTATTCTATAGTAATATTAAGTGATGTGCACACTGTTATGGTTGGTTAGCCGGCTTTGACACCTGTTGGCTACAGCGGCAGAGAGCGACGACAACAATAAAATTGAAAATAAATTTCAACTTCTAAACACAAAAACGCGCGCGGGAATCATAAACGTATTTAGTTGTCTTTTGAATTTGCTGCAGTGCGGTTGTGTCTGGGGAACCGGTTTTTGATTTTGTGATATTGAAATTCAAAAACGTGACGTATACTGCGTCGATCGCAGTAAGAAACGGATTGAAATTTATTTAGCTTATTAACTGAAAAAAGGTTGTTCAATATTAGCTTAGACAGCGTTTGCCCACGGACAAGCAAGTGCATAAAATAAAAACGCATCAGCTTATTTAAATACAAATTGTAGAAGGGTAAGTATGTATGTATGTGTGTGTGTGTTTTGTATGTATGTGCAAGGTTTTGTGCACTTGGGCGCAACAACAACAGCAACAACAATAGAAATAGAAAGTTAACAAAATGCAAGCAGTTAATTTTTTGTTGACGGAAGTCGAAGACGCCGCACCGTTGACAACGGCAAAAAAAACATTTGTCGAGAGTCACACACATGTGTATGTGTGTTACACACAGTCACACAGATGGGCACATACGTGTTTAGTTGCTGACACACACATACATACGTTCGTACTACATATGTTGGCAGCCCTCTTCACACCTTCGTGTATGTGGATCGTGATTTGTGAACTGTGGATGGTATTAGTAACTTTTCGTATGTTTGTCTTTTCTATGAGTTTGTGTATGTTTTTTGGCTTTAGCTTTTGGCCCATTCTTTTGGTTTCTTGACTTCTTTGGCTTTAGCTGTAGCTGTAGCTGTAGCAGAAGCTTTGGCTTTAGCTTTGACTTGCTTATGGGTCTTCAACTTTCATTCCCTTTGCTTGTCTCTTTTCTTCTTGTTAATTTGCATTTTATGTGTCGTTGGCATTGTTTTTGTTTATTTTTTAGAAAACTAAATGCTAACTGGGCCAGAATTCCACAGGTTTAAGTGTATATTTATAGCGTTATAATTGTTTTAAATTACGCTTCCTCCACTCGCAAAGACTTCATAGCAAATTAACTTGAAGTAATTGGCATAAAATCAGTTGCAAGCCAAAGGCCAAAATACTTATACTAACTTACTTATATTACCAACTCAAATATGCATAAACACTTGGCAAATGCAATGGCAAACAACACATACAATACAAACAACAAAATGCACATACATAGTGCATTGTTTAAGCCATAAATGCGATTTGGTAGTACTAAATTGCTAAATTGTTGCTGACTCAAACCAAGTATCGTCTCACACTCCCAAAGTGTACACTCAATAATCAGTTGAATTGCACTTGTTAACTGTATTTAATTGCCAGCTATGATATAAGCACAATTCTCATTCCGAATCCAAGTTGAAAACTTAATTTCAATCTTAATTATATATTAATACGATTGGAACCCTTGATCAGTTGATCTGTGGATTTATCTTATTTCCTTGTAGGTGCAATCAGAAGATCATGTTACTTTAGCTGATTTCAAGCTAGATTTGCTACATTCATTACTAGAATAGCTATCAATTCTAGCTATTTTTTTCTAGAAATTCTTAAAATTAACTAATTTAACTAACTATTTTATCTTAATTCATTGTTAAAGTAATTAGTTTATGCATTAAATATACATTTAGCTACTTAATTTAAGCAATAAATTTATTTTTTAGCTTTATTTACAATGTTGCAAAGTGTTCATTACTATATAAATAAATTGTTAATATCGTTAAACACGATTTGTCACACTCACACACACACAAATCTCTTCAGTAATCATTTTATAGTGTTGTGGATCGTGAGCTTATCAGTGTGCAAGTCGCTGACCTTTGAGACCGCGTCACAGTCTTGTGTGTCTAGCGTACTAACTGATTTCTTATCTACTTCATAGGTTCCACATAAATAAAAATGTTTCTTTTACTGCTGTTTATAATTGTTGTTGGCCTGTTGCTATTTGGCTTTCTGATCACCAAGACGACCAAGGAAGTGCCCAAATCTTGGACCGAATGGAAAACTGAGTTCAAGTATCAGTATCTGGGACTTGTGGGTCTTTTTCACGATGCAAAGTATGCGGCACGGGATCGCGTCAGTAAGTACCGCTAGTTCTTGAAGTTATAATTCAGGCATACCATTTTAAGCCATTTGTTATTTGTCTAATCGAATTTAGCTCTGTATAAGCAACCGGATCGTGTTGCCGTCATCACGGGCGGAAATCGCGGCATTGGATTGCGTATTGTGGAGAAATTACTCGCATGCGATATGACTGTCATCATGGGTAAGTGGAATGCATTCCTCATTAAAACAAGTGAGCCCTAGTGTGGAACGTGTCGATGGAGTATGTTAATGAGCGCATTCAATTACGAATTCCACGAACATCTAATTTTAAAAACCACGATCAGACAAGATGTTACCAAAAACAAAAGATGTGTGGAAAATGCACATGTTTTGCATGCGCAATTAGCATGAGATCAACTTCCACCCACACACTTGGCATCCACACGGGCAGCATGTTGCTAACGGCCAGTGTTGCTAGCAACATAAGGGGCTGGCATTTAAAGTGGTGCATACTTTTAAGCAGAGCTTAAAATTCAGCCGAATATTGTTACTACCTTATTTGTCGCTTTCTAGTGCATACTTTAGGGGATTCTTTAATAAGTTTATTTTTGCTGCAGGTGTTCGCGATCCGGATAGCGCAAAAACTGCTGTCGCTGGCATTGTGGATCTCAGCCAGACCAAAGGCAAACTAATTTGCGAGCAACTCGACGTAGGAGATCTGAAGTCGGTGCGTTCCTTTGCCAAGCGTGTGGCCGATAGGTATCCCAAGATCGATATACTGCTGAACAATGCGGGCATTATGTTTGCCCCGTTTAAGTTGACCAACGATGGCTACGAATCCCACTTTGCCATCAACTATTTAGGCCACTTTCTGCTGACACACCTGTTACTGCCACAGCTGCGTGCTGCAGGGCGTGAGGGCAAAAACGCGCGTATTGTGAACGTGAGCTCTTGTGTTAATCTAATTGGCTACATCAACTACAGGGACATCAATGGACTGTAAGTTAAATAGCTTAAAAACTAATAGAACTCCGTAGTTTAAACTCCCTTTTGGCTTTCTAGCAAAAAATATTATCCTGGCGCTGCGTACAGTCAGTCGAAGTTGGCTCAAATTCTGTTCACACGACACCTGCAGACACTTTTGACCGCGGAGCAGTCGCATGTGCAGGTAAACGCTGTGCATCCGGGTATTGTGGACACAGATCTGTTTGAGCACTCGGCCACGACATCTGTGCCCTTCCTGAAGAAGATCTTCTTCAAGACTCCGGAGCGAGGATCTCGCACTGTTGTCTTTGCGGCCATAGATCCATCGATTGAGGGCAAGGGAGGCATCTACTACAGCAATTGCGGTAAGGGACCCGTACATGGAGCTGCCAAGTATCCCGCCAAGTGTGAGAAACTCTTCCAGTTCTCCTGCGATCTGCTGAAAATCAAACAATACGGAAATGGATTATAAATCAAAAGAAAACCCAAGAACAATTCTCATTCCTCTTCAACTGGTGACACGTCAAACTCTTCTAAGCTGCTCTTAAAATACATATGTATGTGTGTGCATACATATGTAGTGTGTATGTATGTGTAGTCATATTTAATATCTGATTTATTTCAACATGTTTAAACTTGTCTGCTTAAGTACTTGCGAATAACTAGCGGATAACAGCTGTGGATAAGAACAAAATACATTAAATATTATGTTTAATACAATTTTACTCAGACGATATGCATTTTTGTACAATTCAATTAAGCCTGTCAGATGTATAGATACAATTAGAGGCGCATCTGTGAGATACAAGCCGTAGCGATATTTTAATTAACTTGTCTGCGTTGATTGGCAATTAAAAGTGCAGCAATAACTCCAAAATGCACTTCACTCTTAGCTGATTTCGGCGGCAAACAACAACAAACAACGACAACAACTAGCTACAAAAACAAACAACTACAACATTGTTAACGGTTGTTATATGTCAAATTTAAAGCAACAAACAATTTAATTTGTTCTTGCTGCACAAACAATGAGCGATTAACATTCAACATTCAACATTTCTGCGGAATTTTAATCGACTTTGGCTGTGGAGGGGCTGTCTATGGGTAGAGTGGTGAGAGGGGAGTGGAGTGGAGTGGAGGAGAGTGGAGGAGAGGGGCAGAGGTAGCTGGCAGCTGGGCGGATTAATCCAACAACGATGACAACAGCAACAACTTCAGTTTGCTGTCACTTGATCACTTGAACTTCAAAGCGAAGCAACGCAAAGCGCTGCATATCTTCTGATGACAGATACAGCTATAAGATACAACCTAAAAAAAACAATCACACACACATAAGCAGATACATATCAATAACGCTGTGTGTGAAGTCAATTTTTGTTATTTCTTGCCGTCTGCGCTGTTTATTATCAATTCGTGGGCGCAGCCATCAATCACAGCAGATATATATATGAATCTGGTCAGATCCATCAACGGATCCAAATGAAGTCATCTCACTGCCAACTTGGTCATTGCGTTGCGTTGCGTGTTTAGCGGACATTAAAAGTGTTGATTGGATTTCTTGGCTTGAAACATAATAATAAATAAAATATCTAGTTACGGGTATCTTTGAGTACGTGTATCTCAACGTATTTAATGCGTTGGCTGGACTTGTAATGTACGGTTATTAGATCACAGTAATTGATTAATGTGTTTTAGCAGATTACTACATAGAGCACAGTGTGCTATAGAGCACAGTGGGACGATATATAGATAGATTAAGGTAGAAAGAGTAAAAGATACAATTGGGAGTGGGGTGAGAGGGCAAAACTGTTAAAAATAGTTGGCAGTAAAGGGCTATATATAATAAAAATGGATTTTTTAAATGGTTTAGATTTTCTACTATAAATTTTAAACAATTCTATAGCTAATTTGAGCTATCAGTCATAAAATAGATAAAGTATTTGCTTTCTGTAGTTAGTTGATTAAAGAAATCAAATTTATGTTTTGTTGCACTTAATTCAACATAGCTAATTTTGTCTTCTCTCAAATGCTCTCTAAAGCGAAGCTCTACTGTACACAGTACTCCTTAAATGGTCAGCAGAAATAGTTAAATTCCTTTCCATCTTTTGACTGTCGTGACTGGCATAAAATGAACCAAAAGATGATTTCTATCTCTCGTCTGAGTTCTGAGTTGAGAGATCATCTTTTTTTTTTGTATTTGTTTTTTTAAAATTCCCTGGTGAACTCTTAACCGTTATTATTGTTGTTGTTGTTGTTGTAGATACATGTGGCAATCTTGAGATATTTCTAGGCAATTAATTGTCAAGAGTTTCTCAACGACTGCAGCTGCTCATCTGCTTGACCAGCTTGTTCCAGTTGCACTCATACTCCCCCTCATAGTTCTCTTAGCCCTCTTAGACCTCTTAGACCTCTTGGCCCTCTCACCTCCTACGCCCCTCCCCCAACCTGCCTCCCTTAGTTAATGTACTTTTTATTTAAATTCGTTTCCAACAGTCGGCGAAATTCTTTGCAACAATTTGCTGCTCCAATTCAACTCAAGTTGGCTCAAAAGCTTTAAGCCCAATAAAAAAATAAACACAACTTCTTCTAGCCAAGCGAGTCCGCATTAATCATGTGCTGAGATTTATGGCCACGCAGCGCCCACGTTTCCAACACTTTCAACGCACGTGTTCACTGTACTTCAGGTGAGCGAATTTGAATCTGAATCTAAATCTGTAGCTCCATCCCCCCATCCTCCCCCTTCCCCTTTACGACTCCCTGTTTTGGCTAACGCTGAGCATGTGAAACGCCCACCAGCTGCTTTGCCGCCTTTCGCATTGTTGCAAGTTGCCAACTCGTTAACAGTTAGAAGCAGAAGAGGCAGTAGAAGAAGAAGCAAAAGAAGAAGAAGAAGCAGAAGAGAAGCGTGTAGTAATCAGATGCAGCAAATGAGGTAAATGCCTGTTGCAACTTGTGGCAACTGCTCCTAATTGAACTGGAATTTCAGTTAGAGGGTATGCATTAAGTAGAGGCAATCCCCTAGTAAGCAACAGCTATGAGTTATGGCTAAATACAGTGAAGCATCTGTATGATGTACCTGTTTATAGTAAAGTAATTAAGATTTTAAATTAATATGAATTATTTCTAAATGCAGTAGAGCTACTCTGTAATGGCCTTTTGTCTTAAAAAATACAGTGAAACCTCTGTAAGAAGCACTTCTGTATAGTTAGTCGAAACCTTTTTGTATTCTAGTTCCAAATTCAAATAGAAATAAACACGTTCTAAGTATCTTTCAGCTATTTACAAATACAGTCAAGCCTGTCTAAAGTAAACCACTGTGCCAAGTATACAAATTATACAGGAATTTCGCATAAAACAGCTTTTTAATGCTTTTGAGCTAGCTCTCAATAGTGTCAAATAATTTTTAACATATTACTCATACGCAGTGTGTGCCAAGTTCCGTTTTCTTAGTGGATGTCTCAAAGAAAAAAGCACATGGTCAACAAGTCGTAGCACAGTTTAATGGTGCTAACTTGTTGCACGTTGCAAGCAGCAGTTGTACCCAGTAATCGTAGGGCAAGTGGGGTATATTGTTTGTGACTGACTTGGTAGAAACTCTGTGTCCCAATTTTATGGTAAGACGCAGCTCAAATGCCCAATAAGTTCTTAGAGGAAAGAATACACCCTAAACTTGTCTTTTACTGGGTATCTGTGTAGCCACCTAAGCTTTAAAACTTACCTGTTCTTACCTGTTTCTATTTTGGCTGCTGTTGAGTTTGTTTAGCGGCAACTATTGGCGCCTCAAACTTGACAACGTGTTGACTGCTTTTAATTACAGCCAACGCATCCGCATCGGCGACATCCGTATCGTATCTGACAGATACACGTACTCAAGTCCGGTTATCGTCATAGTAATCGTAATCGTAATGGTAATTGTAATAGTAATGGTAATGGTAATCGTAATCGTAATCGCATTTGTTTGATTTACGCGCTGCCATTAGCCAAAAGTAGTTGTTGCTGCTGCTGCATCTGCCGCTGCTGCCAGTGCCACTGCTGCTGCCACTGCTGCTGTCGCAAATGTCAAAAGGTTAATTGGATTGTGGCAGCAGCCGCCGCTTGTTGCCACAGCCAAGACAGTCAACACAGCCACCGCCAAGATAAGCTGGCAAGCGTTAAGAATGGACAGACACCAAACAGTTCTCCAATGGAATGTGAATGTGTGTTTTAAGTTTTAAGTTTTAAGATTTAAGTTTTAAGTAATTAATTTTTTAATTTTTAATTACAATTTAATTTAAATTTTAATGCCTGCCAGTTAGAACTGTTGTAATCGCCAAGCTAAGCTGCCAAATAGTAGCAAAAGCGTTAACGTTAATTTCATTAAAGTTTAAGTTAAAAAATAAATAAATAAATATATAAAATATTCCCACCCTTGTTAAAAATATTAAATGCTCCGTTACGCATACGCCGCGTCGTCCCATTAGCAAATCTTCACACAAATTTTGCATAATTTATAACATTTAATTACTTTTCGAGTCAATTAATCAAACACTTTTGGCTTTGACGCTGCCTGTTAGCTTAACGCTCTTAGCTCTTAACTCTTAACTGTTTGACTGTTAACTGTTAGCCTTAGCCTTAGCTTTAGCTGTAGCTGTAGCTTCGACGCCTCAACGGCTGAGATCCCTTTGAGTGCTCTTTGGGTTTATTTTTGGGTCTAATATCTGCAGTTTGCCGTCTTCAGTCGCCGGTCTTCGGTCTTCGGTCTTCAGTTTTCGGTCTAGAGGCCCAACGGCGACTTGTAAAAGAAATCCAACAAATTCGCATTACTTATGTATACCCTGTGGTGCGTAGTGGGGTAGCATAGGTTTGTTAAAGGCACTTTATTATAGTAAATCAATCCACCAAAGTAGTAGTCGAAGAAAGCTAGTTGAAGCAACTCTTTCTGCTATTATAGGGTATCTTATAGGCGTGTGCACTCTGCTCTAGCTTAAATATGCCTCTGGCTATTGTTGCTACTCTTTGGTGGTTGGTGGTGCTGCTTTGATGTGGTGCCTGGCCCATTTTACGCTCGATTATTGGAGACTACCTCAATGTGAATGGGAAGCCAAATCTGTGGCTCTAATGACCATAGAAATTCCATCGACAAGCCATTGAGCTTGTCCAATAAAAAATAGAGGAGAAGAAGAAGAAGAAAGAGATGAAGAAGAAGAAGAAGCAGAAGTGGTCCAATGTAATTAATCGTAAGTATTTACACATTGTTATTGGATCCATGGGATTCAACTTGAGGTCTACGTCGCTGCCTCTGACTCTACGTCTCTCCGTCCCTCCGTCCTTACCTCCCTCTCTCCTGCCTCCCTCTGTGATCGCCATATCAAGTACTTTGAATTTGGCAACAAAAGTAAAAGTATTGACCACTGTTAAGCAGCTGAAGGTGATGACAGTGGCAGTGGCAGTGGCGCTGTTAACTTGGCTAACAGTTGGCTGAGTTGACAGCTGCCAAGTGTTTGTTAGAGCACAGATTGCATTCGATATAACGGATTCGTTTCGCTGCAGTGGCCAAGAAACTGTCTCATCTCAAAACAACTCTTCAATTAACAATTTGTTTATTGCATAAAACAACAAGTAATCAAACAAACACACACACTCACACACACACACACACACATAACAAACGACCTTGCTGTTAACCGAAAAAACAAAGCAGCAGATAAAAAAAAAAGTGTATCAAGTAGCAGGAAATTGGTTGACGACTGCATTGTTGGCTTGAATACGGCTAGATACATGTACAATGTACTCACACTCGTTGTGTAAAAGTGAATGTTTATGATACTTCAGAGTTGCGAGAGTCATTGTGGCATCCCAAAGCCCCTCCCCCTCACTGGACCCCTCCCAATCCCCCTACAGTCCCCCATTCAAGCAATCAATCGATCTGCAGATGGCCCCGATTACGCAGCCCCAAAAAATAACAGTACTCGAGTCTCGACGCTGCAGCCCTGTATGTACGAGGGGGAGGCAGGGAGTAAACCCAAATTCGAAACTGTGTTAGAAAGTCACCAACAACTCTGATATCCATCAAGTTGTGTCCCACTCCGATGTCTCGCGACGTCTCGAATTCCCAGACCAATTTAGATAACACTCTAATTGCTCGCAATTTCGTAGTGTTGTGTAACGAATTTGTGTACGCCCAACTCCTAAAATATTTCTGTATTTTTTACTCCCAATTGAACTGTTATTCGAAAACCTTTTAGTTTAATTACTGACAAAAGTTTTGTAATTGAAACTGGTTGTCATATGAGATACTTAGATACACCCGTGTGTATAGTATGTATCTTATAGTATGTATCTTATAGTATGTATCTTATAGTATGTATCTTATAGCTAAAGCAACCTCCATTCACTTTGGTTTATTAAACGATTTTATTTGTTTTACTTTTATTTTATTTAATCTATTTTTTGGTAACATCTTTTCTGTGGCTTAAACTCAAAAATCGTGTCTGCATTTTACGATTTGAGTGCTATGAATTCTAAGCCAACTAAGTCAAGCTTTCCAATTAATTTCCACTCGTTTTTCATATTTCCACACCACAGTAAATTTGTATCTTTTTTGGATTAGTTTCAATATAATTTAATGCTTTTATTTGTTTATATTTTAGCTTTTAAGAGTTATATTTTAGTTTGTTATTAAGAATTTTTATAGCTAGTTGTGTAAAAACTTTAGCTTTACTAGCCCTTCTAGTCTGTTCTACACGCTGATCAGCTAGACAGTGGGCACAAAGAGTTTTGTAGACAAAATTTTGTGAAATTTTTTAAGTTATCTTAAAGATATACAACAGTTTTATTATTTAAAAATAAGTGAAAATTTTTTTTTTTTTTTTTTTTTTTTTTTAATTTTAATTTAAAGTTTTAACTATAAGTTTTACAACTTTATCATATAGATTCCTATTATAAAGTTGTAAAATCATTTAGTTTTTATTAAATACAGTTGGAACTCCCACTCCTCTTGCCTTTCAGCTGCCACGCTGATCAGTGAGTGGGTGAAATCGACAGCGCAACTTAAGCTTTGATGAGCTTGAAGAGTAAAACTCTTAAACTAATGAAGATAAAGACTAGAATAATATTGAATCTTTCAATGATTAGTAGCAAAGATGAAGAAGACACAGGAATGCAGTGTAGGAGGAGGAGGGAGTGGGGAGAAGCACAGGGAAGAACTGGAAGACACTTAGTTGACTGACTGACTGACTGACTGCACACACCCATCACTTTTTGGGACTTTGGTTGTTTGGCAGTTGCTCAATTTTTGCCACATCATGGCAACAATTATGCGATGTGCCAATGGCTGACAAGGGGCATGGGTGGGGAGAAGAGGGGTAAGAGGGGTAGAAAGGGTACTGTTTTGTAGCTAGGCAGAGGGTACAAGTGCTGAGAGGCATTGTTGCAATCTGTGATGCCAATTAAAGTGCTATTTAGTGCCAAATATGAACAGAGATCGATAAACGCTCTAATCTTATTTATGCTCATTGAGTTTACCGTTAGTCTCTTATTGTTAGTAAGCGACGCCAGCAGAGGTAGAGGCAGCGACCGCGACAGCGACTGCAACAGGTGGAAGAAACTTGAAGCTGCCACTTGTGGCAGAGTTGTGAAAGAATGCGCCGAAGACTTTTCGCAATCACTGTTATGTATGTACGTACTACGTAGCACGTAGTAAATACATATTTTAATGCGCTCATCATTACGAAAATTCTGCAAACTCAAACTGGAAACTCGAAAACTGTTTTCAAGCCCAAAAAATCATATGTCAAACACTTGAGGAAACTCTGCAGCATCCTCCAACACCCCCCCCTTCCTTCCCCTCCAATCACAACGATAACAAATATAAAATAAAGATAAAAATAAACTCAAGTCAAGTCAAGACAAGTCAAGACAAATCAAAGCCAAGCCAAGTCAAGTCAACTTAGACCAAAAGCCATCAACACATTCACCCAACGAAGCCTTCTCCTCCACTTCCTCCTCCTCCTCCTTCTGCTCCTTCTGCCCCGCCTCCGCCCCCAATCTACACTCGAGCCATAATTAATCTGCTTTGGCATTTTTTTTTTCAAAAGCTATTTTTTTTGGCTATAAGTTTTTTTTTTTTTTGGCTGCTTTGCGTGTTGCAGCAATTTAAAGTGGAGTCCCCGACTTTTGATTACTAGTCGAATTGCAAGACAAAGCCGCAGATGCAGCAGTCAATGCAGCACTGATACACTCGTAGATACTTAGATACTTTCAAATGGTGGCATGCCACTTCAGATTTTGGGTTACATTTGGCAACCTAAGCACACAGCACTTGGACACCAGTACCAGTAGGGGAAGCAGGAGGTAGTGGGGCCGGAGGGGGGAGTGTACTAAAGGGGCAAGATTCTAAGCTTAGAACAAAGCGGCTTTTGTTGTAGTTCTTTGCCTGTCAGACAATAGGCAAACAAAGCAAAGAAGCAAATAAGCAAATAAGCAAACAAAGCAAACATTGTTCAACAAAAGCCAGTACACACTGTACAGTAGCTAACAAGTTTAGGATTTCAAGTTGAGGTTTACGGGGTCAACAGGTCAACAGGCTAGCTGCCTGTCTGTCTGTCTGCCTGTCTGATGGAGTGTCGTGACCTTGCACCCAAAAATCTAAAATATTTGCAGCTGCTTTTGGGGCCAACAATTTATGATTAATCAAATTGGTATTGTAAAAGAATCAAGTTAATATAAGTTGTGTGTCAGTTAGCGATCTCTTAACTTGTTTAAATTGGAATTGGAATTGAAATTGAAATTCTTGAACCAGTTGTGAAGCTATATAATCGCTATAGCTTCACGACGGTAAATCATGCGATCCATCGAATACGTGCATATATAATTAAGTTTAGCGAAATAAAAACTATACAACAAAATACATTCTAAAAAAAAATACTAAATAAAAATATCGCACTCATGTATAACAACAGTAAAACACAATTTAGTGTCACATAAAAATAACAATTTTTGCCTCCAAGCGCATCCCACAAAGCAATGTCTTCCCATCGCCCACCTCCATCTCCCCACGCCCCCCTCTGACCCCCTCTGACACCCCCTGCAGTCACCTTGCAACTGCTGCATCACGTTGCAGCCACAGTCGAAACGTTTGCCATCAAATTGTAACAATTTTTCACCTGTCTGTCTCTCAGTCTGTCCGTCTGTCCGTCTGTCTCTCAGTCTGTCTGTCTGTCGCCTGGGCTCAAGTCGCTGCACATGATTATTATTACATCAGAAGAAGAAACATAAATTTTGTCCAACAAATCGTGATGCGACTAGATACAACAGCAACAACAGTAGAGTAGAGTAACAACAACAGTGCGTTACAACATTTTTCCGCCACTCGCCATCATCTGAAATCATCCTATTTTAATCCTAGTCGAGGCATCTTCAAGGAAGCGTCTTCTATGCGTTTGATTTATGCCAGCAAATGTATCACAAATTTCGATAAAATTATGGCAAGTGGGTGTTGCAGAGCAAGCACAACTAGAGAATACCCAGGTAAAGACATTTCAAAAGAAAATTTCGAAACTACTCTAATTTTTATTAAACTAAAAACTTTAAATAAAATATTTACAGGGTATAACAGCAGGGTCTGCCTTAGTCTAGCACACCTCAAGGTTACTCGCACAACATGTCTACACTTTGCACCGTTATTGCAATGAAATTGAAATTGGATCGACAACTAATCGCTTGAAAGTATCTGTCAGATACATTGTTGCCGCTCGACTTTTAGTTTTTCCATCTTTTTTTTTTTTGAGGCCAAATCATTAATTGTGTGTGTAACAATTGGCAACAACCGTGATGAGGGTGCTCTCCATCTCCTACAGTGCAAATAATTTCATTTTATGTTCAAAATTGCCACAAAAAAATAAAGAAAAGAAAGGCAAAGAGTCAAGTGTCAAGTGTCAAATGTCAAATGTCAAATGTCAAATGTCAACTGGGTTAAGGTTTATGCGCCAGAAATAGACGAAAATTATTAAATTAGTTAAAAGAAGTGAGCTGATTTTAAAGTGAACTACTTTAAAGCCTCATCACTTTATATATATATGTATTAAATCAATTAGGTTCGAAAATTTAACTATACAGTGAAAGCTCCCTTGGCCGGACAGCCACAGTTCCAGTAGTTTTGGAGATGTCCGCTTGCAGGAACGGATTTTGTATGAGAATCACGCTATTGAACAGAATCAATTTAGACTTCAAACTCGTGTCTTCAATTTAAGCTGCAGATAAAAAACTGAAAGTACAAATACGAGTTTGTATCTGTAAGATAAACATAGTAGAATTTAGATAGTCACATCAATTAGTCAAACAATTTACGTTCACAAGTTCAAACATATTATCAGCATAATGATCACAGTGTAAACACACACACACATTCCCACAACATAATCATGCCCAGCAGCACAGACATAAAGCAGAGATCATGAACGCGTTCTGTGGCAAAAGTGAGTGCATTTGGAAGGATCCGCCTTGACATTATGATGGGGGAGATGATGATGATGATGATGATGGTGTTAATGATTGATCTACACTTGTATGCAGAGCAAAAGCTAAAATTGCTTTCGTGATAAAAGCAACCTCGCCGGCAATCCAATCCAATCCAAGCCAAGCCAATTCAAGCCAAGCCAATTCAAGCCAAGCCAATCCAAGCCAGGCCAAGTGACTGGACCAGGTTGCTCCACAAGCCATTATCGCTGCTTGTATGCAAATGACACGAATCTTCCAGTTAATGCGCATAACGAGACGTGTTCTATTATTCCAAAAAACATAAAAAACCAAAAACAAGAAGAGGTAACAAACCTGGAATCCATTGACTCTCTAGCCAACTAACTGACTGACTCACTGGGCCAACTCTTGCCCAATCATTGCGGCTCTTGGGGAACAAAATCGAAAGTGTTTCTTGGTCTGTAACTTGGCTCAAAAGAGGTCTCTTGCCACTTTCAGTTCGAGTTCAAAAAGTAACTTCACTTTTCTTCTTCCCTCTTGTTAATTAAAATATGTTAATTGTTTTATAAATAGTTTTTAACAAAATTGGAATCGAAATCGATATTGAACCCGCATCTTAAACTCTGGGCTTCTGCACTGTGGTACCAAATGTGCAGTGATCAGTGTTGTAATGACAGACAATCAATCAATTTTCCACATAAATTTAAACATTTTAAAACATTCAACTATTAGTTTATAATCAATTGGTTAATAGTCTAAAGCTAATTAATTTTAATTGAAGGAGTGTTCCACTAAGTGCAACATAAAAATATTTATTTAAAGTTGTAACATTAAAAAATGTATCTTAATAAAGAAATAAATCGAGTTGTTGTTTCTAGTAAAGATTTAAACAAATGTTTAATAATTAGCTAAAACAAATAAAATAGTTTCAATAAAAATGTTGTATTTTTATGTTATTGTGTTTATTGCACATTTTTTATTATTAGAAGTTAACGAATATTTTTGCTTATTAATTAATTGGCCAAGCATTAATAGCCTTTTTTTTATTCAATAATATTTTAATGGTTTTGGTTAGCTATAAAATCTAGCAGTTTTTTATTCTAATACAATTTGTCTGCCTATCGATTTCAGCTGGTAACCATTGCCCTTGAACCACTGTGCGTGTCAAAAGGTTTCAATTCAATTGAAGTATTAAATATTGAAATATGTATGGCCTATGCTGTCAGCAGCGATGGCGTCGACGCTAGCAGCGCTGTCAGCGTCAGCTTTTGTCTGTGTTGTCGCTTTCAATGTCAATGCGCTAAGGATGAGACAAGAGGAATGAGTGGCAAGGGGGGTTGGAGGGCAGAAGGCGTGAGACATGAGGTCGTTGTGGTTTATGCTTAGCATCATAACCTTTTTAAGTACATTGCATAGCTTGAGAGCTGGAATTTGAGCGAGTACTCGCACTCACACTCACACTCACACTCATACCCATACCCATACTCACACTCACACTCACACTCATTCTCATACTCGTATTCCTATTCCTATTCATTGTGAATATTCGATTTGGATGATCTTTTGTCTGCTTCAAAAAGGCGGAAGTTGTTTTTTATTGTGCGTTTCGAGCGCCATAGCAGAAAGCCAAAGTGTTTATCAATATATTTAATGACTGACGCAAGTATTCGTAATAATTATTTATACATTTGTACATGAGCATCACTAGTTGGCATTTTGGCTTTTTATTTAGAGCTCTGAAGCGGACTAGACGTGGGTAGGCCGTAAACTGCCAATCAACAAGAAAAACAGCAAAAAATAGATGCTAGCAGGAAAAGCTATAGAGGGTGTACAAGACTTTAAAAGACCCTGTAGCAAAGTTTACCAAAAAACAAACTCGTATCGAAGCCTACAGACGAGTGAGCTGCCTGTCAAAGACCCTGTACCTACAGTTAACACATAGTATAAGTCTTAATATAGCACAAGAACATAGTATTACATACTAAGTATTGATTTAAGACAGTTACTTGGAGTTAAAGAGTTGATAGTAATACGACTTCAGGTAAATTAAGTCGGGAAACAAGAGATGAATATTTACAAAGAATAAGAATTCTTGTTTCTGTCTGTCATACACACTAACAGACGACTCTTCACCCACTCTAAGTACAGGGTCTAGAAAATCAAATCGACCCCCACGCAGTGTGGCAAGTAGGATGTAGTTTGCTTTGGCTCTGGAGTTCAAGTTGTTCTTCCAAGTGGCGTCAAGTTGCCAGCAAGCAAACACACACACACACACACACACACACACACATACTAAGATGTCTCACAGTGTATGTGTGTGTGTGCTTTGGCAAGCGGATTAACTGTGCAGAACTTTGCCATCACGGCCAAGACAATGGACCATTCATTGAACTGCGAAAAACGTACAAATTGTTGGCCAAAAGGCGAAATTCAATTAGGTTCGCTGAACGTAACACGCACAAGTGGCAACAACACAAGTGGCAGCAGCAACAACAATAACGGTAGCAGCATCGCGCACCTTCTAATGTTGCTCAAGTTGTTGCATCTGCCCCTCCAACGGTTGTGCAACAACAGCAGCAACAGCAGCAGCAGCATTAAGACTGCAACAAAGGTAGCCCGCAAAACATAATCATTTCAATTTGGCTAACTCGACTGGCCAAAATGAGTTACCAACATTTTAGCGCATTGTTGTTTGTTCAGTGGGAACAATTTTTATGAGCTTGACTTGGCCATAAATAATTCTAAGGTAGTGCTCTTTATACTATATAATATTTTTGGGAAGGCTTTTGTGTTGGTAGTGTTGTCACTAGTTCTCTATTCTCTGTGCCACATCAATCATCGCCGACAACACTGAAGGACTGACAGACTGACTCGCTGATGAACTGTCAATAAATACACTCGAAGAAAAAATTCACAAATTTTGAAACTTTCGAATCTTAATTAAATTTAAATGTAGCATGAAATAAGTTGACAAACCATGAACAAAATGGTATTCCTCATGAAAATCGGTTGAGTTTTGACTAAGTTACGACCAATCAAAGTTTTTGAAAAAACGTCAAGGGGTAAGTATGGAAATTTTTCAAAAAAATGGCAAAAATTTAATTTAAGAAATCAATATTTATTTAAATGCAGAATGAATTTAGAGTTCAAACCATTAACAAAATGGTATTCCATTCCAAAATCGGTTCAGTTTTGAAGAAGTTATGGAAGTTCAAAGTTTGCAAAAAAATGGCAAGGGGTAAGTATGGAAATTTTTCAAAAACTATGCAAAAATTTCAAATTTTAGAAAAAAGTTTCAAAATTTCTAAGTTAACAAAATTTAGATGCAGCTTGAATTTGGGGCTTAAATCATGAATAAATTGCTATGCCGCTTAACAATCTGTTGGTTTTTGGCCAAGTTATGAAGGTGCAAAGTTGGCCAAATTAGGTCTAAAATCTAATTTTATTTTTCTTAATTTTTTTTTTATTTTTCCAACCAAGTTTAAATTTAACTAAATATCCTTATCCCATTTTCTGTCAGTGTAGCCATTGCTGTGACACCTTCAGCGCTAAACCAAATTGTTCTGGCTTTCAACTAAAATTGATGAACACAAAATTTTAATTATTAGTCAAAAGTGAAGAGACAACGACGATGCCGAGCACTTTAGCAACTAATTTTGCAGTTGCATTTGCCACTCAGAGGCACCGCACATGTAATTACTTTATGGATCGCAGTGCGATGTTTTTTATGACTCGACAAACACACACACACACACACACATACCAACACACAGTTGGTTGCATCTACTTGAAATGCCAGAGGTCCAGAGGCGCTCAAGTCGAGCAGCTTTTACTCTGATTCTGCCAAAAGCCAGCAGCGACCTTCAAATCAAAACTGAAGCTGAAGTTGAAGCTGAAGAATGCTGTTAGAATCATTTCAACACTAAACAACATGGTACAAGAACAACAACACACTCTTAATAACATCATGTTTAGCATCGAGTGCATGACTTAAACTGATGATTTAACTGTTTTGCACAAGTGTAACCATCTTGGGGCACTCCATCAAGTGGAAAGAGCATTTTTGGCTATACTAACAACTTATTTACACTACACTACGCGCAACAAGTTTTTGGTTTTGCTTGGAAGTAAACAAGGTGCTTCCAATGGGGTAGCTACACGCTCAAATACTTTGGCTTGAAACATCAGTTTTTAACTGGATTTCATTTCAGTTAACATTTAGTGGCTTAAATGAAGAATTTCCTTTTTTAACTCAAGTAGGTGCTTAAGCTAATTTTAGACTCGAAGTTAGTTTTAAGAACTCTAACTGAGAGTTCTCTAAATTTTAATCAGATTTTGAGCTTAATTTTTGCTACCAAATCAACAAAAAGTCAAATTGATTTAGTCTTATAGATGGAAGGATATTTATCTTAAGCCAACTTAAGCCACCTTTACCCAGGAAATAAATCAAAAGATCAGTCCAACTTCAGTAAGATTACTATAAATTCTATATCTATTTATGTAAACTATATTCTTCAACCGATAAAAGCTTTTTCCTACAATAAAGAACTGAATTTCCTACAAAACTCAAAACTCTGCAACTAATTATACTATCATGAGACAGTCAAACCCCGCTATAACGACTCGTCTAATTAACTACATGTGCTGACACGCCCTCAAAAGACTACGAAGCCAAGATTGATATGAGTAGAGCGCACAAATCAATCAATGATTGAGTTGATGGATGATATTGATACCATGCTTAGAGCCTATGACTCCACCTTTCAAATAGAAGACACACATTTTGGGTAATACCTCTAATATGTGTGTGTGTGTGTGTGTGTGTTTGCCCTTGTAAGCGAATGCTACAGGTATGAAAAACCTCTGGTATTTTACATTTCCCCCTCCTACCCCCTTGGGCAAGAAATCAGCATCGGCATCATCATAATCATTTAAATTGAAGTGCGCAGCAATTTACATCGAAATGAGTTAATTGATTTAAAGCTAAAGCTGAAACGGTCTAATTGTGCGGGTATTGCATCCAAAAACCATAATTGTAGTTTAATTTAAATTATACGTTCCACTCAGTCAGTTGTTCTAGGTTACAAAATAAACACTACAAAACCAAAGACACACACACACACACACACACACTCGCACAACAAGTGTGTACTTCAAGGTAACCTCTCTAAACTCAAACAGAAATTACAATTTCAACTGAACTCAACACATCATCATCAGTGGAGTGTGGAGGGGAGTAGGGGAGGAAAGCAGGGGGAAAACCAGTGCCATCAGCTTTTTGGGCCATGTTCAATGTAAATTAGCCGGTAAAATGCGTTATTTGTTATTAAACAAAAAAAAAAAAATACTTATATGTTTATGGTATGCAGGAAATTAAATGATTTTTTAATGTGCTCAAAAACGATTACAGAAATATTATAAATGTTTGCATTTCGTTGCTCTCAAGTCTTATTAAATACAATTTAGTTTACAGTTTATTGTTTTCTCTTGGAATTCATTCAAATTGCTCTTTTATTATTATTAAATTTGAAAATCATTATCAATCCGAGTGGGGATTGCAATAAATCTAAGGTTTAGAACGAGCCTAGGTCTTAATTTACAACTAATTTAACTATATTCTTGCATGGTTTAATTTAATTTAGTATTATGCATTTGTAGTACAATTCATTTAAGTATTCTTCTTATTGTTTATATTTTTTTTTAATGATTTTATATTACACTTCTTTTAATACTCCCATTTCTGCATGCATTTCAAGGCTGAAGTTCTTAGTTGCTCTAACAATAAAGTCATTTTTAATTTACGATTATTTATAAGCTATTATAATCTGATTACAATTAAAAGTGCAGAAATATATGCCCATAGAAACCTTTTCCTTAAGAATTATAGTACAATTTTAGTGATATTTACCCCATAAAAATGTATATCTCTAAGAAAGTATTCCATAGTGTGCTAGTCAGGAGGAATTTTTTAATAACAATTACTTGTAGACATACAGAAACATGCTGCAGGGTTAATTACAGTCTAGCAGACCTATGTAGAACATTTATGTTTTCTGCAAAGTTATAGTTTAAAGCAGCCTTCACATATGTTTTAAACCTAATACCATTTAAACAACTTTTTATTATCAGTTTACATGCTTTGCCAAATAAACTAATTTATAGTAGTTATAAAAATGTATTATCAATGCTTTTTATTCCTCATACCGAACTATCAAACATTATTGTTCACCTGATGTTACCAGCTTCAGTTTCTGCTGTTTCCGAGCTCTGCATTATCACTGAGCACACACATACAACCAAC
Source organism: Drosophila cardini (assembly GCA_018903735.1). NCBI lineage: Eukaryota > Metazoa > Arthropoda > Insecta > Diptera > Drosophilidae > Drosophila > Drosophila cardini. Next base: position 9,629,819 of record JAEIGM010000001.1, on the reverse strand, counting down.
AAAATTCTTAAGTGGGACAATCTGGAATAAAATGAAAACAGAATATGCAGAAGCTGCAAAGCTATAAAGCTAAATTAGTGCGAGTGAGAAGAGTTCTGTCACTCACAAATACATACAAACAGCAAAAGAGGAGTAGCCAAAAAAAAGAGAGTCAATGCAGCGAGCGGCAGAACTTTTGTTGTGCTTAAAGTGGTGTGAGAGAGAATACATAAGCTTTCTCTGCAGATTGCAAGCTATGCAAATGGCAGCAAAAGGGAATAGATAATAGAGAGAACAGGTGTGAGAGGCAGAATATTCTCTGAGCGAAATTAAAATAGTGTGCGTGAGCATAGATAATCTTGTAACAACTCTGTGTATGCCTTATTCATTATTTTTGCTATGCAACCCAGTAAACATTTACATATGCTACCCTTTGCGAGCTCCGCAGCTCGAAGAACTATTTTTTTTTCTTTTATTTAAAACTCATTTTATTTTTAAAACTCTATTAATAATAATAAAATCTTTCCGTACTTCCTGCTGGACATTTTCAGACACACTTAAATTTAAAGGCTGAGCTAATTTGATATTTCTGGCAAAGACTGCAGTGTATTTAGGCACTAGCAAGGTCATGGGATTACTTGGCAATTTCTTTAGGTCAACATTGAGGTAGTACTTATTCGTACAGAGCCGAGTAGACTCAACATTTATAATGCTCTGTGTTGGTGTCTGGCATTTCCTAAACTTTAAATAAATGAGCCTTGAATTACGCATACAACAATTCCGATATTATTGCTTTCCTTCAAATTGGATTCGACACAAATGGAATTATAATAAAATGTATTTTATTATTGTTAATTTTGGGAGCAGTATGCCACTTCCTTCCAACCATTATTATTATCTCATTGCTCAACAATCAAATGTGAAAGTCAGCCAGCTCGTGCCGAGATCAAATGGGAATGAAGGGGGAAAAAAAAACTAAACATCATGTTGGCAAAATGTCAATAATGAATTTTGCATTAAGAGGGAGAGAGAGAGAGAGAGAGAGACAGAGAGGGAGATGAGGAGGAGGGAAAAACAAAGCAAACAATTTGCAACTTAACGGCATTTAAAGTATTTGCTGATCGTGATAAATGCTACGCCCACAATGTTAAATAAATAAGGCAATAATAACAATAATAAAAGTAATAATAATACTATGCGTTTTGAGCACAATGAGCTTTATTTGAGTTTGTTACAATTTCTGAAGTTGATCGTTAAGTTATTCAATTGTTTTTCTTTTTGGCTAATAATGACCTTAAATCTGCATTTCCACACCTCACTTTCTCACCTCCTCCTCCTCTCACCTCCTCTTTCTCTTTCTTGTTAATTTAAGCAATTCACATATTTACGATAGTCTTAATTTTATTGGAATTTATGTAGTAATATTAGCCGTTTTTCTGCTAACCAAATTCTTACAACATTTTCGCTTTTTTTTTTCAACAGCAATCTTCACATTTCAATTGCACATTAGAGGTCTAATCCATGTCAGCATCATGATCATTTGTTTGTCATAAAGCTCTCAGAGTGACTTCTCAGCTGGTTTCATTAAATTTTTACGCCCAGATTAAAGATCACAAAAACAAAACGCGAAAAACTCTCACGCCCAAAAGACACACACACACACACAGACAGCGGAAAGCTGCAGCTAATTTGTTGTCAAAATTGCAGTGTAAACAAAAAAAATAATGTAGAATTTTTGTCGTAAATATTTTATAAGTTGTCTTCCGTCTGCTGTCTGCTGTCTTCTGTCTTCCGTCTGCTGTCTTCTGTCTTTGGCAATCCCATGCGCAAGTTTGTGTCTTAAGTCTTTAGTTTTGCTGTTGCTGCTGCGGCGACTGGCGTCTGACTGAGCTCAGCTGAGAGTGTCGGCAATGAAGATGCGTGGCACAGCAACAGCAACGGCAACCAGTGGCAGCTACAATTCCAAATTCTTCTCTGTTTCCCCTCCTCTTCCTCCTACTCCTCCCCCTCTCCCTACCAACTGCATGACTAATCCCATTACAAATAAGTGCTTTTTTTCTTCAGCTGCTATTACATGACAACAACAATAGCAAATGTTTATGGGTAAATGCATCCCAGGAGCGTACTACTCCCGCGCTGCTCATTTATTTGAATGTACGGCGCTCATCTTCTGCTACAAAACGACTCTGACGTCGCAGTCGATGTTGACGCCAACGTCGTGGTCGTCGTCGTCGTCGTCGTCGTCGTTGGCGTCGTCAAATGTTTGGCGCTTCAATTTAAAAGTAACTAGTTTACTATAACACTAAAGCGACTGCTTCGTATCTGCTGCTCACGAGCTGAGAGGAGAGCACTCGATGTGTCTTGCTCTTGTTGTTGTTGTAGTTACTGTTGTTGCCTTTTGCATTATTTTGTAATGTTTTTTTGTCTGTTGCTTTGCATTTGCTACTTACTTTGATGCTCGCGCTCTTTGAAATCTCCCAAAAAAAAACAACAACAAAAACACTATGAAAATTTTGGCGCGCTATTTTTGTTGCTTCTGCCGCTGCTGCTGGCGAAGTCAGCGCCGACTGCGGCTAGCAAATGCAGCATATTTTTCAAATATAAATACTGGCCTAAGAAATTGTTTCAGTATCACAATCAAGTCAACCATCTTCGCAAGAAGAACAACCAGCAAATCAGCAAATCAATTTTAATTCCAGTCAAAACTTCGCCACTGTTGCCAAGTTTGTAGTAAAAGTTTCGTGTGTGTTTTGTATTAAAACCCAAGCAAGTGACTACACAAAATGAAGGTATAGCATAACAACAACAACAACAACAACAACGACCACAGCAACTATAATAACAATAAACAGCATAAACCTTAAACAAGTACTGTTTATATAATATGAACTGTCAGTGCAAAGTGTTGTGTCCTGTCATCAAAAGTGTTTTTTGAGCCACAATGAAAAACAAAATTTCATTTTTTTGAAAACTTTTCAAATTTTTATAGTCACAGTTGTAGTTTCCAATAGAATTCCCAGCAAACGAGTTCAAATTTTTGCTCTTTTTTGGAATCTGCACGACAAATTAGCATTTCAATAGCTTAACTTCATAATTAATTCCATAAATCCGCTAAAGAGTCAAGTTCAAAATTGTAATTAATCAAAGATATGAGCGGGTTGGCAGCATTTAATAAATTTTCTGAACTTTTTCAAACTAAAAATGCTAAGAAGCTTCCAATGAAATCAGCTAAACGCAGTCCAAAGAATCAGTTAAAGTAACTAACTAAGCAGCTGTTTTGGCCACTAACTAACAGCTAGTTACATGCCCAAATATGGTACTAGAGAGATTCACTAGGAACGATGGCTGAAAACGCGTAGAGTCTGCAGTTTGAGAGTCATTGAAGCGTGAAAGTCACTGAAGGTCTTCAGTTCGCAATGCAAATTCTTGCGTAATTTGCAGACAGAGAAGTTTGCTGTTAAAACAACGCCGCCAAACCAAAAAAAAATAGGAAGCAAGTTCGTTGCTCAAGTCTTTGGTTTGCGGAGTAGTGTAAAAGCTGGCAGCTATAACACGCTGCGTTACCAGGGCGGCCCTTCACTTGACACAACAGCGACCCAATTTCCACCGATTTGCATATAACACAACTAAACGATCAACAAAATACAACAAAATAAACAAAGCATAATTATTATGATTAATTAACAATGAGCGAAATAATGAAAAAACACACAATTGAGTTAATTATAACAGCAATTTTAATGAGCTTGTTGAGAACAAGTGATGTGTGAGCTAATCTAGAGACAGGCTATAGTCATTACATAGAATTTGGTCATGGGATAAACAATTTGGAATGCAATACGCTTTACAGGGTATACTAACAATCAAGACAATCGACTCTAGACTACTGACTATCGGCATCTGCTGGCTGCTGATCCTTGTACAGAAAGATATTTAGATCATTGGGCGAACGATTTGCCATCTGATGTATCTTAAAGCCAAACAGTCTGCAGTAAAAGTGAATTACAGGGTATTAGATACAGGGCTATAAAGGTATGCTACACTTACCTGGCTACAAACTTCTGCTTGGTCCTTTTGGGCCGCAACTCGGGCTTCACCATGAACAGCATGTGTGGAAATCCAGTGCCAAAGAAAGCGCCATCTATGGCCGAGTGGCGCGCCGATTTGGGCAAATAAACGTCATTGCATTTGGGACAAAAGACACGCACCGTATCCTCGCCTGGGGTGTCGCTCAGACCAATAGGCAGCACCGCCTGACGCTGGCAGAAGACACGTGGACAGCAGCCAAAGACTCCCTTCTGAAACTTCTCCATCATCAGATCAATGCCACGATTGGTCAATATGAAACGAGCGTGTATAAGGCCATAAAGCTTTTCGGCACACTGCTCCACCTCAGACTCGGGCGGCACATCGGACCCAGATCCCGTGTCCAAGTCGAGTATCACCTCCAGAGCACGACGATAGTTGCTCACATTCGAGTCGAGAAAGTTTAAATTGAACTTGTCCTGAATGTAATCCTCGTCCACCTCGCAGAAGAACTCGTGACCGCGCTGCTTGCAGAACCAGGGAATCCAGGCGATCTCCTCTGAGTCAGTCATGGTGTATAAATCACAGAAGAAAAAAAATAGGGGTATTCCTACTAAACAAAAGGCTTAACTTAATACTGACACAACTAGAATTTTAAGTGACTGTTAAACTGTAGCCTGCTGCAGTCCCTTGAGAATTATTAATAACTTCCCTCTTTCTCTTTCCTTCCTTTTCTCTAGTGCTTTACAACGATTGCGCTGCTCGTCTGCCTGGCCGCCTGGACGCAAGCGGAACCACCAGTGCCCCAGAACCAGTACCTGCCCCCTAACCAATCTCCCCAGGCTCCGACCAACAACTACTTGCCGCCCACACAAAGCTATCAATCGCCCTCGAACAACTATCTGCCTCCTCAGCGTAATGGCGGTAATGGTGGCGGCTCAGCGCCCAGCAACAGCTACGGTGCTCCACTGCCACAGAGCCAATATGGTGCTCCTGCTCTAACTGGTGCCATCTTCAAGGGACAAAACGGCGGCGGTGCTGGCGGCTATGGCGGCGGCAACGGCTACGGACAGCGCGATGAGGAACAATACGGTCCGGCCAAATACGAGTTCAAATACGACGTGCAGGATTACGAATCTGGCAATGATTTCGGTCACATGGAATCTCGCGATGGTGATCTCGCCGTTGGCCGTTACTACGTGCTCCTGCCCGATGGCCGCAAACAGATTGTGGAGTATGAGGCCGATCAGAACGGTTATCGTCCAACCATTCGTTACGAGCAGGTGGGCAATGGCAATGGCAACGGTAATGGACGCAATGGAGGTGGCTATGATAGCAATGCGCAATCGGGCAAATTCAATGGTTATCAGTAAGGCAAAAGAGCTGAGAGGCGTTACCTTCTAGTGTTTTTAAAACCCAAATTTAAGTCGACCCTGTGTAACTATACTTGTCTACATCGTTTGTTGTTGTATCGCCTAACCTAGCTGAGAGTATTAAAAATCTAACTGTATTTCGGTGCTGGCGCGGCGATAACAATTTGGCATGCACTGAGTGCTTGTCAGGCGAGTCTCTCTTTAAATCTTCATCTCTTACACACTCTCTTACTTACTCCCTCTCTCGCTCTATCTATCTGTCAGTATCAATTATTTCGTATAGTGGGACGCCGCCATTTTGCCATAGCCAGGCACGTTCCAATGTCCACTGTTCCTTTTACCGCCTTTGACTTTGCCTCATGTTCCATGTCTCACTTTGTATTTTTGCCGTTTGTTTTGTTAAGCGCCTTCATTTTGTGTCAGTCACAACGGACACACATACAAAAACACACACAGACACACAAACACACACCCACAAACCTACCACTGACCATCACACGCATTCATACATACATAAACATAAGCATTGTATTTAATTTTAATGAATTTAAATGAAAAATGCATTGGAGTACACTCAAACATGAAAATTATGTTAAATGCATAATGTGTTTGAAGACAAATGAGATTTTTTGTGTATAAATAATGATAATGAATAAAGAAGCATTTTTGTATAAAACAAAGTAACAAAATTAAGTTTTTTAATGTTCAGCTTGAAAAGTGAAAGTCAAAAAATAAATGTTGACAAATCATTAAAATAATAAATTATTTTTCATTTTAGCACACGCTCCAATTGCCCCTGACTGTTGTATTTGTAGACCGGATCCTGTAGTTCTCCCACCGATGAGTACTTCAGTTGAGCGATAAAGTCGTCGCCTTTAGCTTCCTCGGTGCGATAGAGCACACGCTGTAGTTTATTATCGGGTGATACTATATAGTAACGACCCTCTTTAACCTTTGCCTGCGGCTGAGTCAGTGCAGCCGAATCAACCTCTTCGGGATAAACTATTCTAAAGCCATCATCAGCTGGTGGTCCATATTGGAAAGCAGGAGTTTGTTGGGGAACCCTGTTCACGGTGTCCACCTGTTCTGGCTGCTCCTGCTGCTTCTGCCGGGGCACATTCAATTGCGGCGTGTTAAAGGTTCCCGCATGCTCCACGCGCTGCTTGCTGATCTCGAAGGTGGCACCAACTGGCAGCTGAAACTCCCCGGGCAGATTGAATGGCACCTCTGGACGCCACCCTGCAGCCGCATAGGGTGCTCTCGCTGGTAACTCAGCTTGTGCAAACACAACAGCAGCAATAAATATAAATACCTTTAAATAAATATATATGTACATATAATTAATTGATTAACTTTCTTCATCAACAACTCACCTGAAGCAGCATTTTGGGCCAAGTTGCAATTTGAAACTGCAATACAAACAATTTCAACTTACGCATTTTTATATCAAATTTAGTATTATATTCGTCTGATATTTTACATTCCAGACACGTACATAACTCAGTGCCTCCCGCCTCTGACACACATAGGCCGCATCTGTTGCATCTCGGGTCCAATAGTCACGTAATCCCACCACAAAATAAAACCAATTCGCATGCTCTGTGACCTTGAGCACATTTTTTGGCAAGGGTTCAACGTGTGTTTTTTTGCTGCTCCGCCCACTGCACAGTTATGTTAGCACTCTAACAGTAAACGCCCAGGGTAGTAGCTTAAGGTGTGAAAAAACGTTTAGATCATCAAGTTCAAGTGCCAAGATAATTAATTAATATGTGTCCACTAAGCCAAGCTTATTTAATTTTGAATTAATGATAATTTCATGAGTATAGAACTCCAGCGAAGCAGACCTTGATTGTAGAAAAGAACTCTAGCTTGTCTGATCAGGGTCTTTTAAAATATTTCAAACAGCAGGTGGTCAAATAGGAACAGTTTCGCTACGCTGAATTTGACAAAGTCTTCTTTTGCTTTGCTGTCCTATTATTAATACAGTTTGGGTTATATAAAGTGAAAAACTTACTTAATTATGCTATTTTTATTCTTAAATATTTCATGAGCTTACTTACAGTTCCTTAATTTGAATATTTGCGCCAAGAACAGCTGATAATTAAGGTGACCAGCCATCAAAACTCAGAGCAACGCAGCGCAGCGCAAAAAGCTCGACACACACACAAACACTAACTTAACTATGGCGCCATTTTTGTCTCCCGTAAAGTAAAACTCAAGTAAATTTGTTTAATTGTTTTAAATTTTTTATGTGTTTTTATTGTTTATCTTGTTTTAATTGTTTATCTTGTTTTTCTATACAATCTGTGTAAGTTCGTTCAATATTCTGTTTGCACTAAATTAAAACCGGTTAACTTGCTCCTTCTTTCTTACTGCGCTCCAGTGACGCCCAACTTCTTCTTCAGGGATTCGGGCATCTCTGGTGGTGGTGGGCGCGGCATGCGCAGGAAGACCTTCACGGCATCGTAGATGAACCATTGGGCAGCAGTCAGTGTGCCAATCATGACAATCCTAGGCATCAGACCACCCCACAGTCCTGATGGAAGATAATTAATCGGATTAAGTATGTATTACTAAGGATAACTTGGCTTAAACACTCACCAGACCAGCCCAGTTGCTTGGCCACATCCAGAGCGCTGGCACCCTTGGCCTGGTTCAGCTTGGATACAACGGTATCAGCGGGATGGGAGACAATGGCACAGAAGACACCAGCAATGTAACCAGCGGCAAAGGTGACAATCAGTTGCTCGCCCTTGCTGCAATCGGCACGTGGCTTGGGTACCACGTACTTGTACAACAGCTCCAGAGTACGCTCAAAGCAGGCGAACTTCATCATGGTGTAGGGAATCTGTCTCATCCAGAGTGGCACCAGACCCTTGTAGAATGCGGAAATGCCCTCTTGTGCGGTCATCTTGGGCAACGCCTCGCGCAGTGTCTTGGCAAATCCAGGAGTTGTCTGTATCTTGACCTTGGCAGCCTCCATAGGCGCCAGCGCAATATCGGCAAAGAACTCAGCCGAAGCAGATGCAGCCAAATAGAGGCCGGTTCTATAGAGGAAGGCATTCTCCTCGCCAATGATATCGGTGTACATGACTTTGAAGACCTCATAGAGACCAAACTTGCACAGACCCTGCATGGAGTAACCGATGAAGGTGGGCGCCCAGCCCTTGGCCAGACCCCTAACGCCCTCCTCAGCCAAGCTGACGCGGAAGCCATTCACCACACTCTTGTACTTGGCTGGATCCACCTGCAGGCGGCACTTGACCAAATCCAAAGGCACCACCATGGTGTGAGTAGTACCGCAAGAAATAATACCACCCAAGCCACATAGCAAGAAGTAATGATTCGATCCAAATTCGCAGGAATCTGTCATGGAATGAAAACCAATGAGTTACTTTCTCATGACTCCAGAGCAATTAACTTACCACCCTGAGCAACTGCAGCGGCAGCGATATTGTGATTCGGTGTCAACTGACGGGATGGTGCTGCAGGCACAGCGCTGGGCAGCAGAGGGGCGTTAGGAGTGGGCGTGGCAGCCTGGCAGTTAGCGCTGGTGAATGGCGACTTGAACGTTGAGTTCTGCGCGGCCTCGAACAGAGATTTGAACATTGTGTCTAGATAGGATGCTGCAAGAGTGCAAGAGAGAGAGGGAGAAGGAAGGGAGAGAGACAGAGTGAACGATATAATTAAGGTTGAGGTTAACAGGTCATGATGTAATCGATAATGAACCAATTGTTTCAATAACACTTGGCACTCAATCCAATCGGAAAATCTATATACACTTCTATATAAATTCTTTAAAAATCACCGTTACCGCATCAAGCACTTCAAAACCGTTTACACAACTCAAATTGACATTGATCTTGGCCACAACTCTTTAAATCCCAAGACATTTTTTACATAACTATTGTCTTTAATTTTTTCTGATATTTGTATCGTAATTTTTTGTATGCATTACGTAATAATTTTGCATGTTCGAAAACGACGCAAATATTATTCAAAAAAAAACCGTTTGAAACTGTAGGATTATTAGACTCACTTCAAAGTGCAGGGAAGAATGTGCGGGAGACAGCAGATAGATAGCCAAGAAGTAGCTGAAGTGATAGAAAGTTGATGTTATTGGGTTGAGAAAGTAGAACCCAATGAAAAAAACACACAACGTTCGTCGTACGCCAAAACCAGAAAACCAATTGCAGCGTTCAAAATCACAAGACAAAAGATAAAGCTATCACTTCGGGTATAGGGTTGTCAGGAGTGCTGACAGGTGTATCGGTTCGAAACGGTTTTCAATCGGTTAATAAGAAAACGAAGCAAACTTTAAAACAGTTGGCAACTCTATGCATTTAATTTTGTTATTTTTAAATACGCGACAAGAGAATTCTCAATATTTTTCTATTTCAATCTCTTCTATTTTTTGTTGCTTTTAGTATATAAATAAATTCATTAACGCGTCGGACAGCTGATCGAAGGCGAAGCCGTACCCGATGCCGATCACTGCTGCTGTGCGTGGATCAAGGTTGTATACAATTTGTTTAAATTTTGCAAAAAGTCGATTAAACATTTTATTTGGGAACATAGTACAAGTAGAAATGTTTTTATTTTTACTAAAAATCGAAAGTTAGTAACTGTATTAACTTAATAGCTATTACCAAAAATGTATACTCTTGTTTCGTGTCTCATATATGTATATGTGTGTGTGTGTGTGTGTGTGTATATGTATATATACGTATGAATATATGTATATTGTTACTTGATAATAAGTACAATTAGTTGTTTGTCGTGCTTAACAAATAGTCATAAGGGCTAAAAACTATTTTGGAAGTATTCTGCAATAATAATAATACTTTTCGCAATAAATTACAGTACACAATTATAAACAATGTATACGTGGAATATAAAAAAATGGCAGAGTTATTAACGATATAAACTTACTTAAATATTTAAATTGGCTGGCATTTTGTTATGTTGTTGTTGTTGTGTAAATTTGAGTGCTAAACGGGTTTGAGAAGCACTGAACTGCACAGAGCTGTTAGCAGTGCTACTCAGACCATTGCCTTGAGACAGTTGAACCGCCTCTGGAAAGTAATCCTAATACAAAATACACAAATTGGCAAACAAGCGGACGTCTTAAAGAGTTAGATAAACTTAACAAACTAACTGGGACTACGATTCGGCGGTCTCCATATGTCGATGTACAGTCACCGGCGCCAGTATGTAATGGGAACGCGGCTCCTCAGCGTCCAGTGGCAGCGTTGTCTGGCCATAGACGCCACCAGATCCCATTCGACATGGCGATGGTGTTGCCTGCTGTTGTTGCAGCTGCTGCTGTTGCTGCTGCTTGTAGCGCTCCGTCTTGGAGGCGGGTTGATTGCTTAAATAGGGATGCGTGTTGCTTTGTTGCCGATTCGTGGGACTCGATATGGATGTGGATATGGACATGGTGTCCGATTTGCTGTGCCGCTTGTCGTGCAGCAGCAGTGGCTCTGCCAGCGTAAAGCACTGCTGATCGGAGCTGTCCTCGTGCGGTGTCATTGTGCTATAACCATGATCCGATTCGCCATTCGGTGGCCTTCGATAGTAGCTGCTTCCGCTGGACATGTGATATGGCGATATATCAGCAGCATGCATAAGCTGACGCTGCGCAGCCGTGTGATCGTAACCACCCATAGGTGGCTCATCATGAGCCTGGCAATCGTCGAAATTGAAACGGGACAAGGGCAATCCGTAGTTCTCTTCCTGCACCGAATCCACGTAGAACTGTTCCTGTGCCTGATTGTCTAGATTGTGGCGGTAGCAGTAAATTGCAAAGCCAATGACCATAGCTAGCACCACGATGGCTCCACCAAGTGGTCCAAAGGCGGAGTACGCATGCTGTTCCCGCTGTGGATTATGTGCAGCTAGCATCTCCAGTTCGTCTAGCTCGCCGTAGGGCGTCAAGGAGGCCAGCACGCCATTAAAGCAGCCCGCCTGCGTTGAGCAGAAGGCAGAACCAAAGCTATTACCCTCCACATCCTGTTGACACCACTCGCAGCCCATCATGGCCAGACATTCCCGCTGTGTGGCGTGTGTCTCACAGTTTCCTCCGCCAGAGGGAACAACGCAGCTTGGCAGGACATTCAGCATCTGACTGGTGGGCGGTAGAGCTAGGAAGTGCTCACTGGGTGGGGAACAGTAGGGAAACTGTTGTGTATAGTTGGCATAATTATCCGAATCGTTAGACAACATGGGACACTCGCAAGGGCATTCACAGTCGGTTTGATCCATGCGCTTGCAGTTAAGGCACACGCGATCAATAGTGCTGCAGGGACAGAAGGCGCCGCCATCACAACTGGAGTTCAGCACAGCGGCAAAGAGGTTGCTGCCACGTATCAAGGCAATGGCATATTTCGTGCGCTCTCCATGCACCACATTGCTCAGGATGCTCGCCAAAGAAGTGTTGAAGGCATAATAACGCTGCAGAGTGCGATTTTGGTAACTGGCACAGCCAAGTTTACGCACCAGTTGGCCATGATTCAGCATATCGTTAGCCAAATAAGATTCCTTGTGGGTCAAATGCTCCTGGGGACGACGTTGATTGCGAGTGAGTGTGGACACCTGCATCATGCTGGGATGGGCCAACAAATAGCCCTCGTGTTCGAAGAGTAGGCATTTCATATGCGGCAACTGGCACAACGGTGTGCTGTCCAATATGAGGCGATAGTAGAACGCATATGGCACATCCAAGGCGACCACGGCAACGGGTCGATCTTGCTGTGCTGAATGCAAGGCATGTGCCTTTCCCTCGAAGATCGTGTGCGCTATGGTGACTATGTAGCCAGCTCCACCAGCATCCAGATACGGTGCAGTACTAACAATTCTTCCCGGCTGTGCCATCGCCTGCCGGAACCAGGGACGTCGTGTGGCATCATAGCTATTGCTAAGCAGACAGCCCGGATATACCTGCAGCACTCCGCTGACACTGGCTATGTAACGTCGTATTATATGACCACGCAGCGGTCCATTTGGGTCCTGATGGCGCCGACGTAGCTGCAGCATGGCCTGATACAAGACGCCCACCTCGTGTGGTATGCGAGCACGCAGTCCAGGATTATGTAGCACACGGCTGGGACCACGTAGATAGCCCATAATGGCATCAGACTCAGGACGATTGTTGTGCAGAAAAGTAAACGGCGACTCAAAGGCAGCTGCACTTAGAAAAAGTGTCGGAGCATCTGTAAAAACCAAGAAAACAATCTTAAGATATCATCCTAACCTATCTTCAACTACCCACTCACCCATTGTGGCCAGTTGCCTGAAGTAGCGACATAATTTGGGCGCACCATTGCCACCACTTGGCATCAGATCCAAGCGATGGTATAGCAAATCCAAGCTATCGCCATTGTAGCCCGGATCGTAGTTACTCACTGTATCCAATAGATTATAGCGCTGCTGTGGAGCCGTGGCATTGTGAGCGGCACTGCCGCTTATGCTCGTGGTGCTCACCAGGCACAGTACATAGATGCCCAGCACGGATTGCCACTGGTAGATGCGCTGCAGCTGCTGGCGTCCCAAATAGACGCCAGCTGTGGCATTGCCTCTCTCCTCGTGCAGCATACGATGACGAATGCTCGTGAAATCTGTGGAATTCTCTAGATATGCGATATTCACTGGATATGCAGTCTCCCGCTGGATAAGAGGCCGTGGAAACGCGGGATGGGCTAAAGTATTGCCACTGCTGCGATCCAAGAGAAATGCATAACTAAATCCCTGCTTGGCTGCCGGCGAAGCACTCGGATAGTTCAATAAATCCTCCAGCAAATCGGAGAGATACAAATTAACACCAACGACACCATAGGGTGCCACAGCATGTGTAATGGAAACGAGCATATCTGTAAGCACGGGATTGGATTAGCTGAGTTTGAGTTGAAAGGCTGATTGACTTACCTCCACTCTCAGCCTCCACAACGGGCGGATGCACTTGCAGAGAGTCCGTGAGAAAGCGATCCGTGAATAGCTGCCCAAAGACACGACTGCTGGCCCTTGGAATGGTTTCCGCATGCATCTTATTGAGCACAAAGAAATGACCAGCCAGCTGTTCTTCCTGTCCAGCGGTTAACCAAGATCGCACATCGATATCGAACTTGGTGTAATTCTGTGTGGCAATATCGCTTAGGAATTGCTTCTCATACATGATGCGCTTCTCGTCCAGCACCACGGCGCAGGTGTTTATGATGACCGGTGAGGATAAACGACTCTGTCCTTGAGCCAAAACTCGCAGCACGTACATGGCATCCGATAGATTCGTAAGTAATCCACGCGTAACGTAAACGAACTCAATTGGCTGCTCGGAGGCGTTGATCAGCTGCGATTGCTGGAGACGATGCAACATCTGAAAGGCATACTCAAAGCCCAGGGTGTGATTTGTTAATGCTCGTTGCATGCTCAGATTGTTCACATAGTTAAGTATCTCGTCTTTATGGGCACGTGTGGCACTATAAATGCCATGTGCGGCATCAGCGGGAAACGCATCCAGAAACATAAAGTCAGCCTCGTTGGAAACCGTTACCAACGAGAAGTAGTCTGTGTCCTCCAGCAACGTAAGCAGCTCCTGAACAAAATTCTTTGTTATTTCAAAGAGTTCGGCATTCATCGCTGATCCAATATCGATGAGTAGCATCACGAACTTGCGCTTGATGGCTGAGACATAAAGCTGTCGAAAATGTGCACTTGCTGAGGCTCCATCGCTGCTTGACAGGAAATATATGTGCTTAAAGTGACTGTTGCTGCTGATTGGTTTGTTGTTAATATTCAAGGTGCTGTTGGGATCGATGTCAGTTTGGCTTTTGCTCAGACGTTGCCTTAACAGATTCAGTTGATCAGCTATAAAAGCATTCGCATCACGCGATCTTCCATTGTTCTCGTTGAGGAATGTTACGCGAGATGTCTCGTCGGATTTCAGATAATTCAATATTTGTATCTGGTGTTTGTTGTAATGCACTGAACCCGAGCTAGCTGCATCAATACTGTTCTCGTAGTCTGACTGACAGTTCTCGATTTGCGTGTTCAAATAGAGATGCATGTGCTCCTTACTGACAACTGCTCCACTGCTATCCACATCCTCAGTTTCAAAGTCAAATTCGTTTTCCTGCTCATCATCGCCTTCGTCGTCGTAGCTGTGCTGTTGTACCAGCACTTTGCTCAGATTAAATCGCAGTAAATCACGTAGCTCGTGTACAACGTGTGTGGCTCGTTGCAATTTCCGGCCCAAACGCTGACTAAACGCCTGCAGATCCTGCTGCACGCTTTCGCTTGCATTGCCAGACGATAGACGCGAGGCTACCGAACTGGTAAAGTGTATGGAGTCAAAGATTTCCTGTAATAATACATATGAGTGTGAAACAAACACTTGATTGGTTCAATTAACTCACCTGTATCTTTGCCACAAGCATCTCAAGTTTACGTATACTGTGTAGATTGCTCTCCACATTGCTTCTTAGTTGCACTACATTCTGCTGATTGTAGTTGACAAAGAAAATACTTGCTGGCGTCTGCTGGAGTGGCATATAGCTGACAGCAGACCCAGATGTGATGGACGTAGGCACTTTGTTAATATTGCTAGTTGTGGTTTCATTTGTTGTAGTTATGTTTGTGTTTGTGTTTTTGCTTATGTTTAGAGGTAGAGGAGGAACATGTTCACTGCTGCCGTTCGGCGTTGTTTGTGCAGCTGCCACCAGGAGCAGAAGCAACGTGTTGCCGTACCACATTTTGTTGCTATCCTGGTAGGCGAAATTAGCAACAATTACCGCGTCATTTAGGATACCAATTTCATGTTATATTCTTTTTTATGGAACTTGTGGTGACCGATAACTACTAAGTTGGCCGATAAGTCTCCTCTTAAAACACTCCACATGTTATCGAGCACGGTATTACTTTTCCTATGTATTTTTTTCTTTTTCTTTTTTTAATTGCGTAGTACTTTCCCTAAGGTATACTTATATAAACATTATTCAGGAAATATTCATATTTTATCTCTCTGTTTCATATTTCATTTGTGCTCTTAGGTTAGTATTTTCTTTTGTGGATCGTGTTTGATAAACTATCGATTATGGTCAAATTATATCGACACTATCGTTTTGTGATTCATAATAAAAAAAAAGAGCTGCGTAAACTTTATAAAAACATTTGAAAACAAAGTAAAACAGCATTTAACTTATAATGGCCGCCACTCTTAAGCCATATTTGACCGCTGTACGCCATTCGCTGACCGCAGCAATGTGCTTGCAAGATTTTCCATCGCAAGTTGTTGAACGGCACAACAAACCGGAGGTGGAAATTTGTTCCAGCAAAGAGCTAGTGCTCACGCCCATTGTCGTCTCCCGCAATGAGCGAGAGAAGGTGCTTATCGAACCATCCATAAATTCTGTAAGAGTTAGCATCGCTGTAAAACAGGCAGATGAAATCGAACGCATTTTGTGCCACAAGTTTACGCGCTTCATGATGCGGCGCGCCGAATCATTTATAATACTACGGCGCAAGCCAATTGAGGGATATGACATTAGTTTTCTGATAACTAATTTCCACACGGAGCAAATGTACAAACACAAGTTGGTTGACTTCGTTATCAGTTTCATGGAGGAAATCGACAAAGAAATCAGTGAAATGAAACTAGCGGTAAACGCACGAGCACGTACCTGTGCTGAGGAATTTCTGAAGCGATTTTAAAGCTAAACAAAGCAAATGTTCACCAATGTATTCCATTATGACTTTAATAAATAAATATGCGTGTTTCTATAACTCTTGGTATTCTTTATTGACTAAATACATACAAAAATGTGTTCGTTTAGCCGCATTATTATACAATGAAAATTTATTCTGTTTGCAGGCTTAAAAGACAATATAAAATATAAAGAGATTTTCATATGTTTTAAAGTTGCGGTCAAATCGTAAACGTTGTTCAACACTGAGAGCATGGTTTTCAAACTTTGCAGCACTCCTCATAACGACCCTGTTAAATAGAATATCAACAAACGCAACACGCGGACGGCAGCAGAATAAAATAAACATTTGAATTTTAGGTGAAAATGGTGACTACAAAAGTAAAAAAAGCGCCAGCAGCAAACAGGAAAGCTACTAAAAATGTTGCTGAGACTCCAGCAGTAAAGTCAAAGAGCTGGCAAAAAGTTAAGCTCAAAGGCCACGTGATATCCGATGACTTTAGCGGTTACGAGGGAATGATTGGCCTGGAGGTGCTCAAGGAATACGACCCGGCACTGGTTAAATCAACACTGAGACAGAATGACACGGGAATAATCAAGAGCAGGGGCCGCAAACGGGTAGAGCACGATACTGAATCAGAAGCCTCTTCCAGTGATGAGCAGGAGAGCGACAGTGATGCTGAGAATGAGATTGGGAAAAAGTCGAGCAAGAAAGCAAAACTCGCGGAACGTCACGCGCAGCGATTGCTGAAGCAGCGGGAGAAGCGTGAAAAGCGCAAGGAGCAGCGTAAACAGAAGTCAAAACTCAAAACCGATTCCAAGCCAACCAAAACAAAGTTTACACCCAATGAAGGCTATGCTCCAGATCGGTTTGCATTGCTGCGTCCACCGCCGCCAGATAGCGATAATATCAATGTGGCAGCGGATGCCGACTCGGAAGATGAACAAGTGCCACAACTGGTTGCTAGCGTCGAGCCAGAGAGCCAGCTAGAAATGTCTCAGTGGCAAGGGCTAGGCGTCCCTGCTCCAATAATGAAAGCTCTAGCTGAACAGCACTTTGCAGAACCCACGCAAATTCAGGCCATGACGCTGCCCGCCGCAATACATGGCAAAAAGGATATTCTAGGTGCTGCCGAGACCGGTAGCGGTAAAACTCTGGCCTTTGGCATTCCCATATTGGCGGGCATTATGGAGCTGAAGCAGCGAAACGATGGCTCCAGTATACGCAAGGCACCCAAAGTCAAAGGTGATAAGTCGAAGATAGCAGAACCACACACTAAGGATAACCACGAGCTAACGCCACCGCCAGAGGAGTTGGATTATGTATCGGGTGCCAGCGACGACGAAAGCGATGCTGAGCAGAGTAGTCAGAGCAAACACCGTCCACTTTATGCTCTGGTTTTGACGCCAACCCGTGAATTGGCTGTGCAGGTCAAGAATCATCTGGTTGCAGCGGCCAAGTATACGGTCATCCGCGTGGCAGCAATCTTTGGTGGCCTATCGGTAGCCAAACAGGAACGTGTGCTGCGACAGTGTCCGGAAATTGTGGTAGCCACACCTGGTCGCCTCTGGGAGCTGTACGTGCAGGGTAATCAGCATCTCAATAAGATTGAAAACGTGAGTTTCCTGTGCATAGACGAAACCGATCGCATGGTGGAAAAGGGTCACTTTGAGGAGCTGCGCAGTCTGCTTAAGGTTCTTAATGCGGATGAGGAACGCAAGCAACTACGCCAAAACTTTGTCTTCTCCGCCACATTGACACTGGTTCACGATCTGCCCGAGCATATGCAAAGTAAGTTAAAGAAATTTAAGTTTAATAGAAGTCTTCTAAAAGAGTGCTCCATTTTTGATATTTTAGAACGTAATGTGGGCAAGCGTCCCAAGTTTACGAAACAAACGGTGGACCAGAAGATTGAGAGTCTGATCGAAGAGCTGGGCATCTCACAGCCAAAGATTGTAGACATAACCAGCAGTCAACGTAAGTATTAAGATATCCTGTCGATAAGTTAAACCTAATTCCTTAATCCTTTTACAGAAACATCACACACGCTGACCGAGAGTCGTCTGCTCTGTGCCATTGATGAGAAGGATTACTATCTGTACTATTTTGTGCAGCGTCATCCTGGTCGCACCATTGTCTTCTGCAACTCCATAGATTGTGTTAAGCGTCTGGCCACGCTCTTTGGTCTTCTCGACTGCAATCCTCTGCCACTGCACGCCAACATGATTCAAAAGCAAAGACTCAAGAATTTGGAACGCTTCCGAGATAGTCCCATGGGATTTCTGATTGCTACCGATGTGGCTGCCCGTGGCCTGGACATACCCAATGTAGAGCATGTCATTCACTACCAAGTGCCACGCACCAGTGAGAACTATGTACATCGTTCTGGACGAACAGCTCGGGCCAATAAGCATGGCATTACAGTCATGTTCATGGAACCTGGCGAGGTCAAGAACTACGTGAAGCTTTACAAAACCCTGGAAAGAAGTAAGCGCAGTATAATTTGGTTATCTGATGGTATCACTAATTAAATGATGTTGATTTAAGCTGAGGATTTGCCACTGTTTCCGATCTCTGAGCGATTCCTTGGCGCTGTAAAGGAGCGCGTCAATCTGGCTCGTGATCTGGACAAGGAGGAATTGAAGCTGCGACGCACACAAAGCGAGGAAGGCTGGATGAAGAAGCATGCCGAGGAAATGGACATGATCATTGACGGATTCAACGATGAGTCGTAAGTACTATATCTATATCTCCATCAGAATATCAGGGAATAAGATATAATTCATTACAGTGGCAGCGATCAAGATGAGGATCCATTTATCATTGAACGAAGACGCAATCGTTTGCATGTGGACACTGTGCGTGCAAAGCTCAGTGCACCGCTCGCTCAGCCCATATTCCCCAAAGGCTTTAGCTTTAAGTATCCAACGAGCACGGGACAACTTATTGCCGGCTCTGCAATATCCACGAGCAATGGCAAATCCGCGGTAGAAGCAATGAAAGAAGCTATTGAGGACATGAAACAGGCCAAAATACAGCGGAACAAGCGTAAACGAAATGCTTAAACAATTGTTGAACTATTTTACTTAAAAAATATATAAATATACATATAAATGGATGCATTCAATGCTTGGAAACAAAGAATCTTATGCCGCCATCGGTTAGAGAACGCGCATGCTTGGCCAGCAAAGTGGATACCGAAAGTGTGGGCGTAGTAAAACATCTATAAAGAGAAAAACGACAAGGATTAGCAGTGTATACAGCTATTGGTTACTTCTATGCTTACTCCATGTATGGCTCCATCTCGGCTAGGGTCCACTTTCTTTTTGTTTTGAACAAGGCGCGCATGCGATCGTTTATAGTGGACGGAAGCTGCTCCTCGGCCAGGGATCGTATACATGGCTGAGCACCTTCTTTGTCTAAAATACCAAGACCCCGCAAATACTCCAGCTTACAGGACATTCCTTCCGGTAGTGCCTCCTGCCAGGTGTTCATAAACTCCTCGTTGCGGAAACGCAGACCTGGCTGCAGGATGTTCTGGGCCACAATCCGAGCCACAAGCGACTCTTGGTATTTGAATTTACCAGGACAGCGATCACTTGGCTTTGTATATATATCAAACAGCCCCGTAACAATTTGTTCCGGTGCAATGCCCTGCAGCGCGTATATTGTCTCCTCACGTTCCACCTCATCCAGTGCCCAGGAGTTTTCACTTATCAGGCCGAGCATCAAGTTAATAATACGATATTCGTATTCGTAGTCCAGTATACGTATGTGACCATCAAATTCTATGGCCCGATATTGATTCAATCCCTGGACAAACTGCGCTCGGCTACACTGTACTGTGTCCAACAGTTGCTGGAAACTAAATAACAGTTTGCGCTCAATGCAATATTCGTTTTCTGGGCCAGAGTAGCGTGTCAGTTGCAGCAGCTCACCCAATTTGCGATAACGTGGCTGAATCTCACGGCATTCAAAGTATTCGTGGAATATGGTCATAACCTGTCGTTGCTCCAGCGTGCGTGGCACCTCCAAATCATCATCGGCGCTGTCGTTTAGACTTCGCTCCAAAGAGGCATTTGCATTACCTGAGCGGGGACTCTTCAGAGGTGAAATGCTGGTAGCTGCTCCAAACTTTAAGTCCGGTACCAATAAGAGACTATTTGAGATCTCGGCACCTTTGACGTCATAGGTTCGCTCATCAGTGCAGAGCACAACTTTCTCTTGTAGTCCGCCCTTAAAGTGAAGTGTCTGTCCTGTGCGTATCTGCTGCAGCATATGGT
Organism: Drosophila cardini; assembly: GCA_018903735.1. Lineage (NCBI taxonomy): Eukaryota > Metazoa > Arthropoda > Insecta > Diptera > Drosophilidae > Drosophila > Drosophila cardini. The sequence continues at coordinate 9,609,463 of JAEIGM010000001.1, read as the reverse complement.
CGTCCAGCTCCAGCAGCCGCAGATTATCACTAACAATATTTGCACCAGGGTAATAAAGGGCCTGCGTGAGTTGTGTGAGCTGACGCTCGTCCATTTTGGCATGCTTGACAATTATCCGCACATCTTCCGGTGTACGCACGTAGCTATTTAAGGCAAGAAGTATTCAATTAGAATGTGTTCAGTCATATTAAGTAAATAACTTACTGTTGAGGCTCATTTTCATCCACTTCCATAGCCGACTCCATCGCTTGGCCTACGCGCCAAAACAAACATTCCATCGAGTGAATGTTCAGTGTAGTTGCCAGACTATGCGACTATACCGTTGCCAGGCTGTCTTAGATATGGTGCTGCCACACAATTTAATAAAATTTAAACTTCTTAGCTGATAGAGCACAAGAGAGCTGTCTCTAAATAATTTTATTTTGCTCCCCGCTCGGTTGATATTTATTAGCTTAATTTAATTGTGCAGTCGTTGTAATCTTCTCTATACATAGGTTGCTCATGAGTGAACAAACAATAAAGAGTTGTTCCTTGCTCTCTTGCCATGTTTGAGCAACATCAGATTCTGCTCTTTACGCCCAGTATAAAGCCCACTGTTGCTCACTTGATGTTTGGTCACTCTAAATTAGAAATAATCCATATACTGGGGCGATTGCCAATCACAGCGATTGTGTAAATGGCCTTGCCATATTTGCTCAAGTTCTCCATGGCCACATTAACAAGTTGCAGGTTGAATTAAAGCATGTGAAATTTGTTATTGCAAAGCAAACCAAATGGAGAATCTTGCGACAAAAAAGAACTGGACGGACCAGGAGCGTCTGGAGCTGGCGGCAAAACTAGATGCCGAACTCGATCAGTTCATTGATAGCTTGGAAAAGAAACGCTATGAGGAAGGATGGCCAGAGGATCGTTGGGAAGAGGAAATGGACAAACATCCGTTTTTCATGAAACAAGCACCAAAGCCAGGCGACGATGTGCATCCCATGTTTGAAGGCCTGCAAAAACTCAAATTTGATCCAGAAGAGAACACACTCGAAGAGTTGGCGCTCAATTACAAAGAGGATGGAAACTTTTACATGAAACATAAAAAGTTTCGCATGGCCGTTTACTCATTCACCGAAGGCATCAAAACCAAATGCGAAAATCCCGATGTCATGTCCGTGCTCTATAACAATCGTTCGGCTGCCCATTTCTTTATCAAGAATTATCGTAGTGCCTTGAGTGATGCACAGCGCGCTCTATTTTATAAGCCCGTTTACACCAAGGCACGTTGGCGCGCTGCACAGTGTGCTCACGAGCTGGACAAATTTGATCTGTGCACCCAACTGTGCGAAGAGCTGCTCGAAGTGGACATCGATCATAATGAGGCTAAAGCGCTGCTACACAAGAACAAAATGAAAAAGGTAACGGAGATGGGAAGATTATCTTTGCACTGTAAACTAAAAAATATATTTAATTCTACTTTTTAGCTGGACACAGAACGTAATCAAAGGAAGGAGGCTGCAGAGGCTAAAAGACGCTTAACACGCTTTAGTAAACTGCGTGATGCGCTGGAGCAGCGTGCTGTCAAATTCGATGATCAACCACTCAATAAACGCCTTAATATTACCGAGGAACTGCTACGTCCAAAGTTTCTGCCCTTAGAGGATTATCCAGTGCATTTGGATGGGGATGGCAGCAGTTTAGTCTGGCCTGCCGCTTTTTCTTATCCAGAATTTCTACTCAGCGATTTCCAGCAGCAACTGCCCGAATCTGCCACCATGACGGATTGCCTGAACACGCTCTTTGCCGAACCCTTGCCGTGTGACAAGGCATTCAAGTATCGTCCTGAATCCGTTAACGTGTACTATGAGAATCGCAAGGTTGGCTGCGTCCAAAAGGTCAACCCCAAAAAGACGCTACGTGAGCTTATGAACGAGAAAGGATTCTTTATCTCTGGCGGAGCATTGCTCTTCTATGTGGTGCCCAAGGAATCCAGAACAGAACAGGAGTTTATTCACCAACAACGACGTCCCCTCGTCTACAGTTGAGTTAGGCTTAGTGTGAGAACAAAATTAAGCATTTTTATTTTGGTTTTTTTGTAGATTAATAAAGCATTGATTAATTGTAGTTTTTAATTGTTGTTGACCTTCATTTGCGGTGTCATATTTAAACAAAGTTTCGCCTTAGTCTCGGTACAATTTAGCTATCAAGAAGCTGTTGAAATCTTTTATCATTTCTTTATATAATTTCTCATAATTTATCTAATTTACTTATACAATTTGTTTGATATGTTTAATGCGGCGGCAGCTTGCAAAGCCATAAAGCGTAGCGATCGGACACTCACAGATAGAGATGGGAGAAACAGCGACGGAAAATAATCGTTTATCGATTTGAGAGTTTTTCCCAACTCCAGTTGGGAGTTTGAGCGTTTTCCGTTATTTTTTTGTTTTCTAGGTTTCACATACAATATAATACTTTAGCACTTAGATTTAAGATTTAAAACAAATCATAACAAGATTAAGAGATCTTGGGTGCGTTCAAGCGGCGCTTAGAAATGTTTCGACTCCATAAAGTAGAGCCAAGACAAGCTTTAAGCCTTAAGTATCGTTAGTTAAAATTAATAAGTTAACAATAGTTAATAATTGTATAAATCTACTAGTATAAATAAAAGCGTTTTCATAGTTTTCCTATAATTGAGCACACACGTTATGTGAAATATGTATAATTGCATAGACAAACAACCAACAGATATGTGAATTATATACTATATATAGCTGCACGATTCTTCCTCCGATAAAACAAACATATAGTTAAGCTCTAAATTTAAAAGATTTCTGTGTGGCAAAAACAAGAACAACACAAGTACAAGGCATTAAAATACGTATTAAATACAAACAGCTCAACATAATTAAGTTATAAAATAATCACATGCAAAAAATTAATATAAATTATGGCGAATAATACAATTACACTTATAATTAACTAAATTTTAGAATTATAAATACCAACAACAAAGCGTTTTAGTGTTACTGCGGTGATTGCGGTGTAGTTGTTGTTGCATTGCGCTGCAGCACGTTGTTGAGCCGCAGTTTAAGCGGCGAAAAGTCAATTTTCTTGAAGCGCGGCAATGAAGCAAACTTCTTTAGGCCAAGAGCAGGTGGTGCCACCTGTTGTTGCTGCAACTCGCTGGGTGAATTCGTCACCGATCGGAATTGGGATTGAGACTGTGTCATAGCTGACTTGAGTGGTTGCTGCTGCTGCTGTTGTTGCTGCTGTTTGGTGGGTGAGTTGCCAAACTTAGCCAAGGTGGCATACTTTTGTAGCATGCGTGTGGCACGTTCCGCTGCCTGATAGCAATGCTCATACTCGTCCTCCAATTGGCTAACCTTTGACTTGGCTTTGCTGCCTTTGCTGGCCTCCGTTGCTTGGCCGTCGTCAAATTTGAAGTCGATGTTTTGCAGCATCGCCAGTTGGAGCAGCTCCTCATCGCCGGCGGATTGTAGCTCAGTGTTGTTGTTATTGTTGTGATTGTTGCTGTTGTTGTTGTTGGCAAGACCGTGGCTTGCACGTTTTGAGGCGTGGGTGACGGCATAGACACCCTCGGAGATTTTATGGGCGGCAGTCTTTTTGTTTAACGATTTAGTCTTGACTAGCGATGATCTTATCGTCGAAGATGATGATGATGAGGATGTTGCTGTCGATGATCCTGTGCTTTGTGCTAATGAAGATGTGGATGTCTTTTGCCGCTGTTCGATTATCTGTTGCGGCGATGATATGTAGAGATTCTCTTTGCGCTCACGCCGCAGTCTGGAGCTGACCAGATGACGCATGCCGGAGACAGCAGCATCGGCGCTGCTGGGACTGCGACGCTTGGACTTGAGGGTGTCACAGCTGTTGGGATAATACGAGGGTATCTTATCGTCTACACTAATTATGGACTTGCGTGGTGTCTGATAATAGTCTTCCTCCTCCTCCACCTGATCTACTGTGGGTGTCTTTTGCTTGGGCGGCAGAGCGGGCAGCAAAGGTGATTCGGTGGGTGTGCTGGTACTCAAGCCATAACCAAGACCAAGTGGTTGGGCCTCTAACTCCTGGGAAGCCTTAATGGCCAACAGATTCTCGTACAGATGCTCGGCCAAGATGCTGTTGCTGTTCATCGAGTTACCGTGCATTGGCTCATAAATGTCGCTGTCGTTTTGTGCCGCTGCAGTGGGAACAACAACGGTTGGAATCTTGGCCATTTGATCGTCGGTATTGCAACTGCTGGTGGATGAACAGTAAGAACCAGTTGAGTAGCCGGATGAGGTGGAGGCAGTGCTGCCGCTGGGTTTCTTCTCCAGTGGAACACCGCTGTTTCTGCTCATCTTTTGTATGATGGGTGCCATGACACAATAACCATTTAAATCATCCACTAGCACTTTTTTCTTCCCCTGCAGCAGTTGGTGGGGGTTAGCGATGGAGACAGCTCCATTCGAGCCAATCAGATTGATGGTAGATGTATTACAGGCTGAGAAGTTGAAGTTATGAGGCAGTTGCTCCGACACATTGAGGCTTTCCAGCGAATCTGCTTTGCTCAGATGTCGTGTAATCTGTGCGAGTAGCACGTTGCGAGAAGTATCTTCAATGACAGAATCCTCGAGGCTGATGTTGAGCTCTTCGCTGGACAGTGCTTCGCCGAATGTGTCCAGAAAATTGAGCTTGGAAAGGTCGGGACTAGAGAAGCTATTTCGCTGTGCGTTATTCATGTTTGATGTGCGTTTTCTTGGCGGTGCTGGCTCTGGTGTTGGTGCATTTTCATATAGTGCCAACTCTGGCTGCGTTTCCTCTTCCGCGCGCTCCTCTGGCTGTGCATCACTGGCGCTGCCCGAACGTCGTTTCTGGCCAAAGAGGTTGTCCAACATGTTTTTATACTTCTTCTTCTTGGCCAGCTCAGACTCGGGATTGGTGCTGGAGCGTGGAATCTCACCAGGTTGACACTCAAAGGTATTGATGCGTTTGCGATGTGCTGGTAATGGTGGCAATGCTGGTGGCATTTCCAAAATTGCTCTTGCCGCTCCCGCGGAAGCCAGATTCATCTCCTCATAAATGCCGGATGCAATGGACGCCCGCGAAATGCGGCTGCCATCGAAGATTTCCTCGTAAATCTGAGAGACGCGTGCGGAAAACGAGAAACTATTGGCATCCAGGTCAAAGCAGAGCGAATCCGGAAGATTGGGCAAGGGACCAAGCGCTCTTTGGCTGTTTAAATGGATCAGAAATCATTATAAGCCATAAGTTAAGTTAAGCTTAGTCAATATACAAACAAACCTTGTGTCGCGACTGAGTCTGCGCTGCTCCAGAAAGACTTGTCGGTACAGCTCCAGATTCTTGATGGATTTCTTAATCCACTTCATGTGCCGGCGACATGCAGTCTCCGTTTCCAGTGCAAAGTAAATGAAGCAATCCCGACGATTCTGTGTCCAAAAAAGTCCATACGAGTGCTGCTTAGTGCGCGACGTTGCCAGACTAATATTAACCCCAGGCACATTCACCGATACACTCAGCAATTTGTGCTGTTGTGGCTGCTGCGGCTCGTCCTCGCTGAGGCTTTGGAAACTGAGACGCAGGAAACATGGCACACATTTGATGGCTTCGATTTTCACCTGACATCTGGTCCATGTTTTGTAGCGCAGCGCAATGGCGCGCTTGTCATGTGTATCCAATTTGACGTCCATGCACATTGAAATCTCGTTGTGGTCCATTTTGGACGGAATTCGGTGGTTTTCAGGATGCGGATTGAAAAATGGATGTTGGTGGTTGGTGCGTGATAAATGAACAATGATAATGCTAACTGATTTCGAAGGAACTTTCTTATTTTACATGTTTCTTTTCGTTTTTTTTTTCTCTTCGACTCCTTTCTAACGGAGAGGGTGGAGCTCAATACTGCAAAATTTTCTCCAATAAACTAAATGTGCATACACTGCTTTTAGAGATGAGTTAATCGGGAAGTATTTTTTACATTTCCCGCTCGTTTTCCTTTTGGTATACGGCATCAAGCTGGTGGTATTTCTTTGGAATACCAAGTCTGGCCACACTATCAGCAGTTTTGTGAATTTTCTGTGGAACGTTGACGTTTTTGTCGTTTTTTCCGTATCAATCATAACGCTCGTGTTAGAATTCGAGTTCGCGTCGCGCATTGACAAAGAAGTTTATAAATAAATTAAAGGTCTTTGTTTGTTTATTATCAAGACAAAGGCTCTTACAAATTCTGTTAGCAAATTTCGATTTGTTTCGATTCGCATAATTTACGCAACGAAAGCAGCTGCGTTGTCAAGAGGCAGCAAAGAAGGTGCAAGAAGGCGGGGTGGCATCAGCCCAAGAAATAGCAGCGCAAAGAAAAAATCAAAGTCTGCGCATAGAAACAAAATATAAAATAGAAAAATATTCAAGTGTGTGTAATTGTTTGTAGTTGATAAAAAAAATACCTAAATAAAAAACAAAAAATAGTGTTGAAATTGCTAAAAATAGTACAAGATGGCGCGTTTGAAACATTTCTAATTTAAATAGATATATAAAGTGTGGGAGATAAATAGTATTATTACATTTTGTTGGTAAGTAAAAAAGAGTTTTTTTTCTCGTTTTCTTCAACATCGCCTACGTCACATGCTGTATGCGTGGGTGTGAATCATCCATAGATATTTACGAACATTTTTTGATCCATGCACACTTGTTTGTGCATTGATTTTCCCTCTCTTGTGCACGTGCCGCATTCTGACTGGTCACGATTTTGTGTCCAATTGGACTAAACTGGTATTATATTGCAAGCAGTCAACCCTAAAATTGTTTCTTCATTTTTGTTGTTGTTGGTGTCAGCTGTTGGACTTCAAATTTGTTTTGATTTATATTGCTAGTGGAAAATTTCCAACCCTCTGCCATTTTCGGCTTTGTGTTCAGGTAAACAAACGGCTTTTGGTGTTACCGTGTTTGCCGGCCGTGTAGTTGCCACCCACACATGGTCACACAACAATAACAATAACAACAACACCTATTTGGCTGCACTCAGAGCTTTTAGCCACCCAGAGCTTTGACAGGCAACATTTTAAGTTGCAGCAGAAAAAAGCTCTGCAAATTTATATTGCATTGAGAGTTTATTGACATTATAATCCAAACTGCATAGAGAGAAGAGCATATACATATTTCTATAATTATATGTTAAGTTTTTATATGCGATAATAAAAATAAACCAGTCAACGTCTTTGTTCCGAGAGAAGCTACAAAAATGATGAATGAATTGAATTTTTTCATCTTATTAAAATGACATCATTCCGGCTATAATATAACGATATATTTAAATACAGTACTCAAAAGTAGCAGCTACTTATACTTACATAAGAATATACATTTGCTGTGCGCAATAAACATTTCATTTTAATTAAAAAATTATAAATTATTTTTGTAGTCCCTTGCAAAGTTTATGAAAAGCTTTCGCAGCTTTTCGTTCTGATGCTTTTCTTTTTTATCAACATTTATTGATTTAATGTTTACGATTTTCGTTTCATTTTTTACTTGCAGTCAAAATCCGGTTGGACGCAGTGTCGCTTTCCCCGTAGAACGCGAACGTAAATAAAAACTTGTATAAATTACCAGAAAATTTTTTAAAAGTGTTGAGCTAAAATTTATTACAATGGCGCGTTTAATTAATTTATTGTTAGAGACTAAACAGTTTAACTGTTAACAAAGCGTTAAGCCCATTAAAAAAATCAAATCCAAAGTCTGCAATTAAAGTTTTAACAATTGTTTTGTTTGTGTGTGCGTAACTTGGCATTTTGGGCAGTGCAAGTGAGAAAGTAAGAACAAACAAGAAACAAAAAGAAAGAAAGATAGCATCCACATTTACATTCCACAGTGTAGAACGTAAGAAGCTCGCGCTCTTTGACACTTTGACAACAGAATCGCGTGCTCAATATCAAAGCTCGATATCGTTCTATCCCTCTCTTTCATTCGGTTGCATTTAGCAAGTTGATAACGGTTAATTGCCTAATGGCAAGTTCGCTTAACAAGACGAGACACAGGCGCAGATTGGCTGCGATCTCGTTCCTATCGAATATCTCATTAGATGGCACACATCGGGACACAAAATTTGGCGCAACATTTGGCAGCAGCATCTGCACGCAACAGCAGCAGCAGAAGCATTACAACAACAATAATAAAGGCAACGCAACGGCAGCGTTGGGACTCGGCGCCGGCGGTTATCACCAGCATTATCAACGGAATCATCAGCAACGTAATAGTCAGGCTCAGCAGCAACAGCAACAGCAGCAACAACAACATCATCAACAACAACAACAGCAGCAGCAGAATGGAAAATATGGTGGCAACACTGCAGGGTTGCTACTCTGCAGCGCCGATGTGCACATGGGAGGAGGAGGAGATGTCGGCATCGGCATCTGTGATGGATTGGACGACTGCGGATCCACAGCTGTGGGCGGTGCCAGCGATGGTGATGGTTTTAGTGAAACTGAAAATATGGGTCAATACCTGATGAATGTGAGCAATCTGTCCACCCACAACGCATCCAGCGTTGTGCCGGTTGAGAGACGCAACATAAAGCGGCCCACCTCCTGTGGCCGCCAGCCTCAGCAGCAGCACCAACTACCGGGCACTGGCAATAATAGTAATAAGCAACTGGGCCAACAGCGCGGTGGCAGCGGCGGTTCTGGCGCTGAAAGCGGCAGCGATTCGGACAGCGTCAAGATACCATTGAAGGTATCCAATTTGGGCAGCGGCGGCGGCGTCGGCGGTGGCATAAAGCTGCTGCCTCTAAGGGAACGGTAAGTTGCTTTGGTCCTTAAACTCTAGTATAAGAAATACCAAGTTAGCTTTACGCTTAAACGATCATAGTGTGGCTCTTCTGATAGAGGCGCGCTCTCTCATTCATGATTCGCGGGTTCGAAATCAGGTACGGATGGCGAAAATAATAAATACTCTCTTTTTGCCGTTTTTTTTTTATTTTGGCCCACGATTGATTAATTGATTTCATTTAGATGTGTTTAAAATAGAGGAATTTTTATGGACTCAATAGTAATTTGTTGAAGTGATTTATGTTGATAATTATTCAAATTGTTTGTCTATATATAAAACTTAGAACTGCTTAAATTCTGATCAATCTAGATACTTCTAAGATAGCATGCGCTATTGGAAATACTACGACTGCAATTAGATATTTGTATTTATTATTTTGAAACGAATTCAATATTATTTTCCATTAAACATAAATAACAATATTTTGATCGAATTTCTGGAGGCACTCTCAAATTCATTGGAAAATTTGTGCATCGTTGCTGCGTACATATGTTGGGTATATATAATTTCCCAATAAGATCAACCAATTGACACCTGGTGTTTGATTTGTTTATGAAAATAAAGCCTTCCAAGTATAATTGCATTATTTCTAGTAAAACTTTGTAGGCTCTCAGCTCGGCGACTAATTAAATTTATTTCGCTGCCAACACATTCGAGATATATTATATTTTTGGGGGGTTTTGACGTACTTAGTTGCTGCTGACGTGGCCAGTGTTGTCATTTTGTTGGTATCATAGCTAGAATTGGCGAATTTTGATTAGAAAAGCTAGAAATTTCCTTAAAATACTTGGAAGAAAGGCATCTTGAATCCATTTTTCGGTAACGCTCTTAGAAATCTAGTTTTGATTTGAATTTAATCTTTTATTCTTCAAGCTTTTTGTTTAATAAAATTCAGCTATATCTAGCTATTGTTTTGTAACAAACAAGCTATTTTAGCCATTGAATTGCTGTCAACACTGGACATGACCATGAACGCTTTCGAACTCAATTGGGCAATGAGAGAACTTATTTTCACAGCTATGTAGCTAAAAATAGTGTTCGGTTTGATTCCCGCTGAATCTGTGGCGCTGTCCATTGAAATGGGCGACGTGTGCCCCGTTCAATTAACGCTAATCGAAATGCCTCATTGAAAAGCGGCTAGCAAATTACTCAGCGCCAGTTGTTGTTTGTTGTGTGCATGTTTGTGCGGTGTAGTGTCCATTTAATTGAAGCTTTTGTTGTGTGCCACAATTCTAATGTGCTACTCCCCCACCCCCAGCTCCACCCCTCACACCTTGTACAACACACCGCACAGTGGGCCTGTCGTTACGTTTGATTGTTTATGCGATTCGCTTTGTTTACATTTTATTGACACGATATGGCAGTTAAAAAGTGGCAGCTGTTTTTAGCCAAAAACTCACGCTAACTCTATTTGACAGTCATGCGCCACGCACAATTACGCAATTATCGCAATTACTTTATAGCGTTTTGTTTATGTTATTAAAATCAAAATCGTTTATTTTCATTGCACAAAGAAAGTGCATGTAAAGCGTAGAACGCAAGAGCTGCCTTGAACCCAATTCCGTTAGTTCAAGTGCTGCCATCTTGTCGCACTGCATTTCACTCACTCTTTCGCATTGTGCAGCTTCTCACTCTTCTCTTCTCACTCCTCTCGCTGCATTACCACTCCCACTCAAAAGCTTTCGCTCCAATGTTAATCCATTGCTCAAGTTATTAAACTCGTCTAGACACCACTTTATAAATAGGTGTGTACACACTTTATCAACTTTGTGCGTGTGTGTATTTCTCTTTCTGCTGCAGTTGTTATTGGTATTGGTATTATTGCACATTTGCTAGTGACTGCGCTTTGCCAAAGTGACCTTGTTTCCCATTCGCGCTTCGCTGACGCCCCACGACGACTTGTCACTGCTGTTATTGTTGTTGCTGCTGCTGCTGTCTGCAGCTTTTGTGTCACTCACCTGCCTCGCCTAATTGGCTTCTTAAAGTATCTCATGACAAATCGCAAGTCTGCGCTATATTTTGCAGCTGAAAAATATGTAAAATTCGTGCAGTTGCACATTGAGCCATTTCCATTTAAAGCCAAAAAAAAAAAAAAAATCGATTTGAATCATTGCCAACTTATTTTATATACTCAATGATTTTCAATATTTAGTAGGTTCTAATCTAACAAAAGTTGTTATTAAACACGTAAGACAACATTTAGTGTCTGCTGATTAGATTAGGACTTAAATTGGTTTAAACTACCAATATCCGGTTATATACTTTCACACTATCTAGTAAAATAATATAGTTACGGTTCATTATATAGAACTAGCTTTGCAGTTTTTAATGGCAGCCCAAAAACAACAATGTTTTAATTATGCAACATTTAATTAATAGATTGTTTCTCCTTGTATTCCCTGTTTACACAAATGTGTAAACAAATCTAGCATAAGTTGTTGATAAACAATTATTACCCACAGTACTTCAATTACTTTATTTCCGTTTGTCAATGTCAGCAAAATTCTTTGCATATTCTTTGTTTTAATTGCAAATCTCGCTCAATGCGGAAAACACTTCCTGGCGGGAGGGGGAATTTAAGGCTGCGCAGGCGCGAAATATGAGTCCAGAAAAAAGACAAGCAGCAAAACTACGACGCAAAAGACCACAAACAAAACGTAAACAAAATTCCAAAACTACTTTATGCCAGTTCATGTTATTGGAGTTTTTTATTTTTATTTTTTGGCCTGCGAGCTACGAAGTTGTTTTGAAATTGGATATACTTATTTTTTTCTTGGAGTTGATGAATGACCGAGCTTAAGAAAGAGAAAACAAAACGGATGGAAAGTTTTTGCAGAAAACGTAAACAAATTTTTTGTCGGCATTTAGTCTAACGAAGCGGAGTAACTCCCTCTTGCCGTCTCTGTTACTCCTTAGAGATTGCGTTATGTGTACGCTTAATTGAATTAAACGCCCCTGTTTTCAGCTTTTGGGCTCTCTCAGTTTCAAGGACAAAGCAACAACGCAAGCAAAGCTTAAATTGTCTGGCAACGCCAGGCGCGCTCTCTCTTTTGTCCTGCGCCTCGTCGTCGTTCAATGTCAATGTCAGGGTTGCCCAAAAACCTGTAAACAGCTTTTGTTTCTCTTCCTACCTTGCCAATACTCGCCCCTTGTCCTTGTTATGGCATCTCTCTTGCAAACTGGGTAACCTTGAGGATGTTTCTGTTCCGCAATTCTTAACGACGTCATAGGAACCGGTTAGATTGATGCTCGTTATGCCTGAAATTCGCTCTAATCCTTGGCTTCCTGTTGGCTCTTTTCAAGCTTTGTTATGATTTACTTCAAGGTCACTTTTGAATAATTAATGCAGAGGGCTTGGTAAGTTGTTAAAGGGTTGGCAAAATATGTGTCAGTGGTGCAGTGGGCTGCAATGGAATTTTAAGCAGTTTCAAATAATGCGCAGTTAAATGCTTACACAACTATTTGCTATCTCTTTTAGGGCATGCACTTTTGTGCATACCTGCATACTCTTGTTAACATTGCAAATGCAAACTAAATGTTAATAAAACAACTCTGTTTCTCTTCTATTTCTCTAATGTGATTGCCTCACACTCTTGTTGTTCGCCTGCGTGTGTGTGTGTTTGTATATGTATGTATTTGTGGTGTGGTCATTCGTTGTTGCTTTTGTGTTTTACGTTCCATTGTCGCACCATTCGCTTTAGCAAGCTGGCGAATACGCTCTCGAGTTGAAAACAAAAAACGAAAACACGTAAAGAAAACAGCGAAAACAACAAAACAAAACAAAGGAATTAACTCGATCAAACCGCTTTGAACCTCTTTTAGTCGCTTTAGCGTACTGCACACACTTCAAATAAAGTCAGAAAATAACAAAGCAAACTGAAAAAGCTGCTCTCTGATAAGCGACAACAAACTGTGTGACGAATCTTGTCATATGGCGGGTGTAATGTAGATTGGAGAAGGGGGAGATTTAGTCTATAGTTGCTCTGTTTATCTTGTAAGTTTGTGTTTTAGGAACTCGTCTGTTTCTGATTATCGAGCGAACAGCACGCAATATGCTTTTTCTGCTTTAAATATTTGTAGACTTTACTTAATTTATCTAACTTTATGAACTTACCATATCACAAAACATTTAGACGTAACAGACATCTAGACTTAGATTTTTATGGCATTTTTATGACCAAGTAATAATCGTTTTGGCTTTCAGCTGAATCTACTCCCAGTAGAGTAAACAACTGTGATGGATTTGGTCGTAAAACCTTTTCTAATTATCTAATCAATTAACTACTGAGCGACACAAAACATTTACGAATACGTTCAATCGTTTTGTTTATTTCTATATTTTGTGATTAACTCATAAATGTACTTACATATATATTTTTTTTAATCACTAAATCGTTTGCAGTTTGATGACAAGATACTGTGCTTACCTGAATTTTAATCAAGTTTCAATATGGCACGTGAGACGATTGTCTCACACACTCTCTATATTACTCGAAAACAAGTGTGCAAAACACGCTGATAAATGGAATTGATAATAGTATCAACAATATTGTTGATAAACCCAGAGAAATTGGTTTTATTTGTTTTGATCAAAGAACAAAGTAAAATCATTAAATATGTGACAAAGAAAAGTAATTATTAATACACAGTATATTGTTTTAAATATTTACCTATTTCTGTTATATATTATTGATTAGAAAGATTAATCAGAGAGCGTATTAAATCTTTGTCAACCCAATGTCATATTTTCCCTCTTATTTATTTATGTTTATAGTAGCACTTTGAGCATTGTTTGTACGCTGATAAGCTTTTGGGAGGTAATCACTTAAGGAATTGACGTAAATCAAAGCTAATATATTAATTAGAATCATTTGAAACAATTTTTTCTTAATTTAAAGCGATTTTTCAATTGTTAAAACCCTTTTTGGCGGGATTTTAAGGTAAAAACTTATAAAAATTTGGAATATTTTGTTTATCTACAATAAATATTTTGAAATTTAAATACCGTTTGCTTATGGAATAGGCGCACAGATATCGACAGGCGTAGTCCAAAACTGCCCAAAAGGCCTAAAAAAAACCAAGAAATACTATCAAAAATGCTGACAGAGGCACACACAAACACACACATAGGCAAGGTCCGCCACCTGCACTTAACAAATGCCACTGCAGTCGTCACTCTCTCGCTACGCTCACTCTTCTAATCTGTCTCTTTCATTCCACCTCGCCCTCTAATCTTAGCACTTATACTGCTTCGCTGCACGCACGCACTCACGCACAAGCAAACGCACACTCACACATTCGCTCGCTCGCTTACTCTTTAAGAGCCAATAATGAAGTTACATAACCCACAAACATAGTTTCTGATGCGTGGCCCTTTGGAGGCATCTTCTTCTTCAACGTTTTGTGCGTTTACATTTTATGTAAACATGCATACATAGATATGTATGTGTGGTTGTGTGTGTGCGTATGGAATGCTTATATGTGAAATTTTGTGTTTGTTGTGGCCTTCCCTTTGGTCTTGTGCAGCTTTGCTGGCAACGCTGCGCGCCTATTAGAATACTCCAACTAATTAACGGGTTATGACAAGCTTGGCGCCACTTCATCATATTATTGGCCCCCCAAATAAAGTTGCCTAATTAATGCAAATGATATTTTAATGAATATCCATGCTGGCGATTTATTATTAATAGTATTTGTAACATTGAAGGCCGTGTAACCTCGATCTAGACCAATTATCTCAAGGTAATTTGACAGGCGCACATAAGTTCAAAGTAATTGCCTGCCCTGCAGCTAATTTTTTTCTTTATTTTCTGTTTATTTACCGAACCAACATTTACAATAGACAAAGAGCTAGCTGCTCGATAAGTATGACAAAAAAGATCGCTGCGAGGGCCTGCGATTAACAACTCTGTACTGCACTTTGCTGCGACCCTATGAAAATATCGATCACCTCTTTTGGGGTGTGTGCGTGCGTTTTACTTGTTGCTCGATAGAAGAAAAGAAATAGAGAGAGAGCGAGAGAGAGTGGGAGAGGAAAACTATGCATTTAAATGAGCCCTTTGATTTGTTGTTTTTATTATTCTTTTGACATCTGGCAACTCTGATCTTATTTCGAGAAATTGCAATTGCGTAAACAAAGTAATAAAAACGTATAAAATTGACTCAAACGGAGTGTTTTTCGTTATAAACATAAAAAAATACACATATTTCCATGCATGTGTGTATAAATAATAAACGAACGTTTTAAAAATCATTTTCAAGGTGTTTCGTTTTGTTTATTTGCTTTGAGGTGCGTGTGCCACTTATTGTTGAGCGCCTGTTGCTCTTTAGATTCGTTTTGAACCAAATAATTCTGATTGATGACAAATCTTCTTGATTTATTTGCAGCACCTTTAGCAATGGCGCCGGTGAGCCAAGTTTGCAGCCAGAGAGAAGGGCGCGTTTAAACACGGCTCCTGGAATGCCAGGAGCGGTTTCTGCTAGTGGTGGAGGTCTCAAGCGTAACTATAACATTCGCAGCGGTTCGAGTGCCAGTCACATTACAGATGACAGCAGCACGGAGAGTTTGGCTCCGACTGGCAATTACGGCGGCAGTTTCCGTAACAGTCTTAGCAAATTCGTACAGATCAACGAGGGACGCAGAGGAGCTGCAACGGGATTGGGACAACGAGATGAGCGTATGGTGTTGGTATCACGCAAGGTACCATTCTTGATATTCTCAGCATTGCCTTACTACAAAGGCAAGAACGGACGGTGAGTTTATGGCAGATACTTCATGAATTTCCAATGATTTAAACTTTTCTTGATTTCTTGCAGTGCTGAATTCCGCAAGGAGGATCGCCGACGTCGCAATCCATCCACCTCACGTCCATTGAGCTCCATTAATGATGCACCCTTCGATCCCTTTGATTTGCTAGGCATACAAAAGGCCGAAAGTGGTCAGGTGAGTTCTATGAAATAAATTTAAACTTTTAAATTATTAAATATATATACGTATCCTGTTTTTAGGACATATCTTATGGCCATTTGTTGATACCGTCACGTCAGTATGAAAAGGAGCGCAAGAAGCACGGAAATGCTTCAACGAATCCCTCGATATTCGAGAATCAAATGGAGATTACAAGCACAGCGGCATTACGAAATCATGGCATAGCGAGGTTTGTGCTTTACTCGAAGACATACCTTGATTTTAATTTTCTTTTGTTTTCCCCATCAAAACACATACATGCATTTATTATTAATAATATTCCATTATTACATAATTCAATAAGAACTCATGTCTCATATACATGTATCATTTATCATTATCAATTCATTGTAATTTAATAATCCAAAACTGGGGAACTGTGTACAAGTTTAGTTTATAGTATAAGACGACACTTTTTATAAACAATCGTATAGTTTGTCATTATATTATCAAAACTTTTTACTTAACTTTGTCCCCAAAAGGTGCTTAAAGGTGTCATCAAATTGTTGTCGATAAGAAAATTTTAATTGTTGTTATTGTTTTTTGTCGCATGTTAAACAACAACTCAAGGGTTATTTGCGTTTAATTATCCAAAATATATATAAGTATATTACTGTCCAATTGCTGACTACACAAATGTATATTTTGGAACGTAGTCTTAGTCATCGGCAGTTAATAATGCTGGATCGTATGACTGCTTCATAAATTATGTCAGCACCTTTAGAATTTATATAATGGTAGAAATATTGGAAATGGGGGGACTTGTGTAATACCCATTGAATATACAATCCACAATATAATTTTGTTAAACCTAATTGAACACAAAGTTTCGATGCATTTTGTACCATTAACTATTGCTAATCATTTAACGCTTTGCACTACTTCGTTTCAGCACAAAAACCATAACCAAACGTCAAGGCAAATGGTAAATTTTTGAAACAGCTAATAAGTAACTGTTGACCGTTAGCAACGATATAGCTGAGAGAGACAATGGGAGCAGTTAACTGAAATTATTCCTTATTTCTTATCTTTAATGTCTTAAATACTCTCAAATCTCTCTCAGTTGTATCGTTGTGGGCTTAAACGAAGCTTTAAACGTATCCTACATACATTTAGTACATACTAACAACATTCTCACACTTTCACACTCTGCACACATTCAAAAACTAGCAAACGCTTCAACTAACTTGGCTAACTTAATGCTTTGCTCTTTGTGCACAACAAACTGTACCATAGTTTAACTTATTTAGTATATAGATTAATAGCTGAGTTTTGGATGCTTTTACAGGTGTTTCACGTACGAGAACAACAATCGCAATAATGCAGCGAGTCCGACGCCAGATCTGAAGCTGGACATGGACATAGAGAGCATCATTCTTACTGGAGATACAGCGCGTGGTTTGCCAGTATGTTTGAAAAGATATAGTAACCATATAAATCAGATTAATTTGTGTTTTATTCACAGTATTCGGCTAGCATATTGGATGATCCGGAGCTGATTGCAGGCAAGCATCGCACTCTATTGACATTCACCTCGTACATGACGTCGGTCATTGACTATGTGCGTCCGTCGGATCTGAAGAAGGAGCTCAACGATAAATTTCGTGAAAAGTTTCCAAGCATACAGCTCACCTTGAGCAAACTACGAAGGTAAATAAAGAAGGAACATTAAGAAAAAGTTTTAAAACAGATTAAAAGGATATACTTTCCTTTAACAGCATCAAAAGGGAAATGCGTCGCATTAATAAGTTGGATTCACGTATCGATCTGGTGACCATATCCCAGGCATATGTCTACTTTGAGAAACTGATTCTGGCCAATCTGATCAATAAGGGCAATCGGAAGCTGTGCGCTGGCGCCTGTCTGCTGCTCAGTGCCAAAATGAACGATGTGAAGGGTGATGCGCTCAAGAGTTTGATCGAAAAGACGGAGAATGTGTTCCGCTTGAACCGTAAGGAGCTCATCTCCTCGGAGTTTGCTGTTCTGGTTGCTCTGGAGTTCAGTTTGCATGTGCCAATGCACGAGGTTTTGCCTCATTATCAGCGCTTGCTCTACGAATCCTAGAATTGGCCAACGCGCTGCTACGCCGAGGGACGTTTGACGGCGGCAGCGCAGGCGGCACAGGCAGCGGTTGCCTTGGCGGCAGCGGCAGCAACAGCAGCGGCAACAAGACGTCCTCACTTGCTGCGCAAAGGTAGTCGCAAGTAAACGACGCTAAGCTGTTGCATACTTTTAGGCTGCAGTTTCGTACTTATATTGCATAGTTTTGGGTGTTGGACTTATATTAGTAAATAACTAAGTAAACTATAAGTTTTGCTAAACAAATTGACAAGAAATTTATAAAAACAAAAAAAAAACGCAACGCATAGAAAAGTCATATATACATACATATAGTTGTAATACCTCCGGATAAATCCGCTTCCACAAACAAATTGATTAACTATTAAGTGTTTATCTTCTTTTTTTATAGCAAGTTAATTACTTTTAGTCTTAGCTATTTTTTTTCATTGGGTTTTTGTTATAGATCAAGTATAAATAATGAATAAATAAAATGACAAATCTATATACAAGACACGATGGTGTAATATAATTTGCATATGTATGTTTGTGGCGATAACTCGCATACGATGGACGCTTATCAATTTCAGTTGACCGTGGTAGTGTCATTGTTGTTGTTGTCACAGTTGTTGGAGCTCATGCAACGTGTAAATATTCAAATTGAAGCGACACGATCTCTGCCTCTACAAATTGCTGTTAGCCGCATTAACAAAGCTAACTAATCCGCCCCAACAAACCCCATATGATGAGTTTTATACATTGTTGCGGAAAATCCAAGCCACCCCCCACCCACTCACACAGACACACACACACCAGCACACACACATAATCATTGTGACTGTTCCATCAATCAAAAATCAATAAATTATTTGCGATCGATTATTTGTCAGAGCAACAGGCGTTCAGCTT
Organism: Drosophila cardini; assembly: GCA_018903735.1. Taxonomy (NCBI): domain Eukaryota; kingdom Metazoa; phylum Arthropoda; class Insecta; order Diptera; family Drosophilidae; genus Drosophila; species Drosophila cardini. The sequence goes on along the minus strand of JAEIGM010000001.1, from coordinate 9,590,706 downwards.
TCAATAGCAACTGGAAACCAAAAAAACAAAATAAACTAAAACGGTTCTTTTCGTTTTGGAGTCGAGTCTATAAACAAATGCGGGCCACGATAACCCAAAAATAATACAAACACAAAAACAACACAGCTGTTATTGGTCCGGTTCACGTGTCGTATGCATTACATTGTTGGTTGTTGTTGTTGTTATTCCTATTGTTGTTGTTGTTAACAGTTAACTCTTTATTTGCTTTTCTTTCCCTTTGTGATAAGCTCATTCGTTGTTGTTGTTGCTTTAACCGTTTTGGGCTGCCAGCAAATGAGCAGAGGCTGCCACTCTACGTGCACACAGCTGGAGAGTGAGAGTGCTTTGTTCAATGTGTGTGTATGTGTGTGTGTTTGTGTGTACCTGTGTGCCCGCGAGTTACTTTGTGTGTGTATGTGTGCATGCTTCTACTGCATTATAATCAGTTTTTGCCTTATCAGCATTTGTCGGCGGACAACAAAAAAATGAATGCTGAAGGCGTAAAGTCGTATTTACTCTGTTTTCAAAATTAAACCTTTTAATAGAAATAAAAGTTTGGCCAGTTAACACAATATAGCTTGAATTACAAATAATAAGAGAACATTTTTACTTTATTCTGACAATTCTAAATTGTCGAGATGGAAAAATTAAGAACTGGGATTTATAGCAACTAATTAATTTACTTAAATATCTAAGCGGTTTTATGTCATTACAACTTTAAGGGAGAGAGAGAGAGAGAAAGAGAAAACCAGAGCATCACTTTAAAACTATGTGTTAGAATGAATAGGCGCGCAAATTCAATTAGGCTTTAGGCAAAACACACACACGCAGACAGTTATATTCGAAGAATGGCATACAAATATGTACACACATATACACATGTACACAAACACAAGTTATTTGTCCAAAATACATAGTATATGTATATGTATGTATGTATACAGCTGTTAATGTTTCTGTCTACCACATGCCATACGCCACACGCCGCACGCCGCATGTTGTTGCATAATGGAAATGCTTAAAACTAATTAACGCAAAAGCAAAGCCGGAACCGAATCAGTATGCGCCATCTTCCCCGCCCCCTTTCCAACCACCCACACTGGCACTCATACTCTGTATCTGTTCTGCTCTTTCCCTATCTCGTTCTGTATCGCTCTTCATTACTCTCGTGCTGCGGTCGTTACTTTGCTATTCTGCTGGCCTGATATTAACGTCTGACGCCTGTCTAGGCTGTAGCAGAACAGCAACAGAAGCAACGGTTTATTTGTTTTATTTATTACTCATTAGCACGCAAAGACGTATGTATGTCTGGCAACGCTGATGACTTTTGCCATCTTTAGCTTATTTATTAAGAAGGCACACACCCTGCAGACACACACACACACACACACACACACACACACACACACACACACACACACACACACACACACACACACACAGCAGAGCACATCCAACACACGCACAACAGCGACACGTTTCCGCACAGAAAAGTTTTTCATTAAAATCTCGTATTTATTTCGTTCATTAAGTTGCGCACTTTTTTTTTTCGGCGTCCCCCAATTTGAGCAGGGCAGAAAGGCAGGCAAACAGGCAGACAGCACCCCCACATGGCCTTATCTTTGTGGCTTTTGTTGTTCGTTAACAGTTTTAGTTAGTTGGCACACTAGTTAACTTTTCTGCTGCTGCTGCTTCTGCTGCTACCACTGCTGCTGCCTCTGAAGTTGCCCTCTGCCTTGGCCAAGCGCTCGACGCTGATTGGAAAGTTCTGTCTGCATTTTCAGTACCGCAGCTGATGGCGTTTCTTTTGCTTTCGTTGCTGCTTCTGCTACTGCCGCTGCCGCTGCCTCAGTTTCTGCTACTGCGACCGCTGCTGCTGTTGCTGCTGCCGCTACTACTACTGCTGTTGCCTGTCTGCTAGCTGTGGATTTCTGTGCGCCTGATACTGTGCGCCGAGTTAATTGGTTTGCAAACAAATTAACCAACGTGGGTGTGTACGTTTCCTAATTAGCAGCTTTTGTAATTAAATATGCCCGCAGCCATTCACACACAAACACACATACACACGTTCGTTCTCATGTGTACGGTCTTTCTTTCTCTCTCTCTCTCTCTGGCTGTCTTGCTCTTCTTTCTGTGTTTGTGTGTGTGTATGTACAATGGCATAACGGTTCATGTGACTGGCGCACAGAGGCAGCTACTGGGGGGCGCCTTCTAGCTAATGAACAGGCAATCCCCTTTGTAGCACGTCCCAGTCGTTAGCTGATAGGGGGAGTTGAAGGGGCCATGGCGGTAACAACGCTGACGTCCCGAATGAAAATGCATTTTAATTAGGGGTTTTTTGTTGGCCTTTGTTTTTAGTTTTTTTTTGTGCGCTGCCTGAAACACTGGCGCTGCTTTGCTTTGGCTTCGTTCATTAGTTGAACGGAGCCACACGATTTAGGGTTGTCGAGTTGCCAAAATAAATAGTAGATTATCAAAGCAATTGATCAGTTTTATTATAAAATGTAGACAAACTAGCTATGGTAATAATAGATTGTAAGTGACTTAGTTAAGTTTCAATTCGTACTTTTTATAATTCCGTCATACATTAATAATGCTTTATTTTTTGCTAGCCCTGGTAACTCCAATGGGACACTGTGTAGTGGCTGGGTGCCTTCAATAGCTGAAGCCGGGCCAGTGATGCCAGTGTGCGGTTCAATGCTACATATACATATACATTTATACACACATACATATGTAAAAGAGCCTGGCTGTTCCTCAACTGTGCTTGCCATTCACTGAATTGTTCTTTTTGTTGTTATTCAATTCAATTGAATGCAATTTGAGCAGCACCGAAAAGGGTCCAATTAAAAAACCACAACAATTAACGAGCCAAGTGAGTTAACTTGGCATAAATGGAATTTTAATTGGCAACATGAGAGCGGCTGCAACAATAACAACAACTGCCAGGCAGTCGCCAGTGAAATGAGCCAAGAGAGTACCAGCAGAGGCAGAGTGACTTGCTGAGTGCCGATAAGTGAGTGTTGCAATGCCAAACGACAAGAATGGCCACTGGAATGGGAGAGAGAGGAGAGAGAAAGAGTGAGTTTGGAGCGTTGTGCTATGCTGTGGAGAAAGGGAGAGAAACAGCTCGTTACGAGACGGCAGTAGTTAAGTAAATGAGCATTTTGTTTCACTAATGAACACTAATGAATGCCGGAGACAACACTTAGGTTAAGCTGTATGGGTGCGTTTGTGTGTGTGACCGTAAATGTGAATGTCTATGTGTGTGTGTGTGTGTTGGCTTTGTTGGTTTGGGGTTTTTGTGTTGTTAATTAATAAACACGAACGCCGGGCCAGGCCAGACCCATTGTGTGTGTGTCTTTCTCTCTCGCTCTCTCTACCAAGTTTGTGTTTGTGTGCCCAGTTTTGAAGGGGTTAAAATAAGCAATTAGTTGGATTTTCAACTAGGCGCACAGCAAATGGAGAGCCGTCGAAGCCGGCAACAGGCAGCGGCAGGCAGCAGGCAACTTTGGGAAGCAAGCCGACGATGTGAAAAACTTTCAAACTGTTGCCGACCAGCAAACGTTGTCGACGTCGCTTCTTCTAACGAGCAGCGGATAGGAACCGTCGCTGTTGGCGTCGCCGCCTCCGCTGACGGCTTGGGGTCGAGTTGCCATTGCTAGTGCCATGGCCAGGGACAGAGCGCTGGCGTCAGTGCGAGAGCAATCCGAGCGAGGAACGAGCATTGTCGACGCTGTGGCATGTAAGCCTGCCACGCATTGCCCCTGATATCGTAGAACTCGCATGTGTGGTACCTGTGGCTGCCTGTCTGTCTGTCTGTGCGGGGGATTGGACAAAAAAAGGCCTTGCCTAAGCCCTTGCGGTTTTCCATTGTTGGCTTTAATTGCTATGTTGGCTATGTGGATGTAGATTGCCTAAATTGCTTAGTACAACAATTGCAGCACAAATTTTAACACAGGTGCTATTAATAAAAGGACCAGGGATGCGCAATTAAAGTTTGAATATATAAAAACCCATTTAGTATATTTAATGTTGTAGCCCTTGCAAATACCAAATCGATCAGCAGCTTTAAAAAATATGGCAAGGCTCGGCTTAGTGCAGGGTGTATGTAAGTGACATACCCATCGCAACAAAAGACATGCTTGTTAATTACTTCCTAAAATTATCGTTGTCAATTGATCTGATAAACAACAAGCCCAGAAATAAATCTACAGATTTATTTATACATGTACTTACTCGCCCAGTTGATGAGGTGCATGAATCACGTAAATATTAATGGCCATATTAAAATGACAGCTTTGACTCGAAGACAACAACAAACAAAAAAGACTCGTTTCAGCTGCGCAGGGAGCTGTTTAGACTTCGTGTTTAATATGTCGACTTTTATGGTAATCGTCAGAGACGCGGAATTGTGTTGTTACTGTTACTGAGATTTGCTAGACAATAAACGAAATTGCCGATCTGTGGAGGAGGCACAACCTCTGAGATTTGACACTGCCAACCCGTTTTGAGCGTGTTTTGAACTCACGTCATCGATTTAATTTAGCGTGTGGGTCGTTAGCTGGGCCAAGCAAAAACACAAGCAATTTCAGATGCCAAACTCACTGAGTGAAATCATATTTTAGAATATCGCTAGCGTTGCGAGTAGTCAATCGATTTTTACTACGCGACGAGCGCGCATCGTTCAAAGAAATAGATAAAAAAAAGTTAAACTAAAATGTCGCTGCGCAAAAACAGAAAGGACGATTACATTCCGATTAAATGCGAGGGCTGGAACGGCAAATTCGAGTATACCGACGGTGCTGTGAACAATGTATCGAAGATTCGTCGCCAAAATCAGAATGTGACCAACACAAACAACTTTTATGGCTTTAATACCGAACCGATTATCCTGCCTGCCGAATGGGATGGAACCTTCGTTAAAAGCGGCGAGACACGAATCAAACCCGAACGCAATCGTTCCGATGATCAGGATTACTTTGATTTCGATACAAATCCCACCATTTTGCCGCCCACTTGGAGTGGTGAATTTGTCACCGATCCAAACGATGTACGCATCATCCCTGAACGCAACTTCTCCGATCCCCGAGATTACGCCGAGGCAAAACGCTTCAAGGTGGTTCAGCACTAAGTGAGAGTGACCGTGGGCGTGGCAGTGGGAGTGAGAGTGGGAAAGAGATTGGAAGTGGCACCTACTAACTGCGTACTCTTCTGTCTACTACTGTTTATGTTTTCGGGGAATCCACCCAATTGCAATATAGCACTTACCTTCTTCATGTTCTCTTCTAACCTAAGCGTTGTATTTGAGTTTTATTTTTTATTGATATGTATTTATTATTACACTAAATAAAAGGACAAAAAATGTGAAAATAATTATCGTAAAGAATTTACTGGAAACTGTGATCAATATATCTTATATAACCTGTATTTCGCTATATAGTGTGGGCGTAGTGATCGTAAAGGGGTAATATGGTTATATAGACATTCACGTAATTGGTAGGGAAAGTTTTCAGTGCTCACTACTGGTCTGGTGAATGTAAGCTGTAAATCGAACAATAAGCTTCGTTTATAACGGGTTTCAGGCGACTTCTTTTGATAGTTGAATTTCCTTTTTTACAAAGGCGATTTAACCAATTGACCATGCAAATTAAGTGTAAATAATCTAATTATTCCGAACCTTTATGGTAACATGCAGTTTTCTGAGATAGTCTGGGATTTAATTAAAAAGATATGGATACAAATTTTTCAATTCTTATTTGGCCATGCAAAAATCCATCATAATAAAATTGATGCATTTACTGAATTTGTCATAATTTAAATCTCAATTTCAATTGGAATTGATTGTAGCAATAATAACATATATTGTTATATTCATGACTGATTTAAATAATGATAGAGCTACGTTAAGTGTAATTAATATAGCAGTATTATTGACAAGTATGACTAGTGACAATCTAATTTATTTTAAGATTTTTACAGATACTTTCTCAGTGAGCAACAATACAAATACTTTATGGTTTAAAAAATGTGGATAAAAAATGAACATTTCAAATTTGACCCCGACGTGAATCGAACACGCAACCTTCTGATCTGGAGTCAGACGCGCTACCGTTGCGCCACGGAGTCATCAGATAAATACATGTAAATTGACTATTTAAGGGTTCGTTGCCACGTTTTGATGAAACCAACAACCATTTATAGTGTTGCCAAAGCGTTAAATAAAGTTACTGGTGAATGGCATTTCCCACTATTAAAACGGCCACCAATTTTAATATTTCGCTGTTTGTACAGATTTACCGACAGATGTTTTAAATTCTAAAAATTATAACCAGAATTAAAATTCATTTCGATTAAAGAGAAGAGAAGAGTTTCAATCTATATATTGGTCATGAACGATAAATCAGAAATCCTCTTCGTGCAGTCTAACAAAATATTTATCGATATTTGTGCAGCGTAACCCAACGATAGATTTTGGCATTCCCTTTATCTTAATCGCAGCCAACTTCACATCAACGCGTTCTCGGTATAGGTTTTAGCCATTATTTATTCGCAATTAATGCGAATGCAATTGCGAAAGTTCATTAAATTCGCTATATCTGCGAAAAAGGACTAAATTCAATTGTCTAATAATCAAACGCGCCGATTTCACATATTGCTTACTTGCTCTGTTTTCAATTATATTCAATCCGCCTCCGTCGTTGTGCGCGTGAGTGAAAGAGTGTGTGTGTATTTTTGTGCGTGACGCGCTGCTGCCGCCATTCAAGATTGAAGTAAAAAATGGATTTGGCAAAGCTGGACAAGATGAAGGTGGTAGACCTGCGTAACGAATTACAAACGCGCGGTCTAGACACCAAAGGAGTTAAAGCTGTGCTCATCGAGCGTCTGCGGGCACATGTCGAAGGTTCTGCCGGCGGCGATGGAGGTAAGCTTGTGTGTGTGTGTGTTTTTGTGTGTATGCATCAGTGCGCTGTTTTTTGTTTGCAACTGTGTGTGTTTGTGAGAATTACACACAGTTTTCAACTGTGCGGCTAAGCGCGCTTTGAATTGTAAACGCGCCTTATATAACCCAAAATACAACAATTACATGAATTAATATGTTTGTTTTCCAAACGATAGATGGCGCTCCACTTACACCAAGCCGTCGTCAGCGTCGAACGCGCTCAATGTCCCGTTCACCATCACCGGTTGCAGCGGCGCCAGTTGCCACCGAACCGGAGTTGGAAACTTTAGCAGAGGAAGATCAGGTTCCAGCTGAGCCTGTGGCTGATATTGAAGCCGAACCCGATAAGATGTCAGAGGCAGAGGAAGCAAATGAGGAAACTCAAGAGCCCGAGGAGGAGGCCAATAACATGGAACAGGAGGAGGAGGACGAAGCGGATGGAACAGATGAAACTGTAACTGCCGTTTCACAAGCAGAGTTAAACGAAGATGTAGCTATGACAGAGGAAGCAACAGAGGAGAAAGCCGAGGAGGAAAAGGAAAAGGCGGCTGAACAGGATGAGTCAAATGACTCCAATCAACAAGGTAATCAGGATCAAGCAGAAGAAAATAATGAAGCCGTGAAAGACGATAAAGAAGCCGACGTTGATACCGAAAAAGTTTCCCACCAATCCAATGGTGACAGTCAGAAAATGGATGTAGATGAGGATGCTGCTGCTGCTACCAAGAAAGACGAGCAGAACGACAAGGAACAGGATAAAGAAAAGTCCAGTGAACGACGCAAGCGTTCTCACAGTAATACACGCTCTCGCAGCAGCTCGCGTTCCCCAAAGCGTCGCAGCGGAGAGAAGCGTGACTCAAAGGCGGCAGCAGCTGCCGAGGAGCGAACCGTTGTCGAGGATGAGCCCACCATGGAGGAGAATCAAGTAGGACTTAGCTGGCGTGAGTACAATTGATAATATTTTAAATAATTTTGCAATAATTTGCTTAATTCTATTGCAGTTGATTCGGATCTGCATTTGCGCATTGATACTGAAAAATTCACATCGGCCAAGCCACTGACCTCAGAGATATATTCCTTAATCTGGTCAGGAGCACGTGCCAATTACGGCGTGCGCGAGGGCAAGGTGTGCTTTGAGGTAAAACTCTCGGAGGAATCTGTGCCGGAAAACGCTCACCATTTCCGCGATGAGCCGCATGTGCGCGGTTTTCGTGTAGGATTCTCAACACCGAAATCCCCAATGCTGCTGGGAGAAGCTGAACATTCCTATGGCTATTGCGAGAGCGGACGCAAGGCCAACAATAGTGAATTTACCAGTTATGGCAAACCATATCAACTGGACGATGTCATTGGTTGCTACCTGGATTTGGAGAGTACACCGTGCAACATAAAGTATACTCTCAATGGCGAGGATCTGGGCATTGCCCATGAGTTTGACAAGAGCATTTTGGGCGAAGAAGATGCACTCTTCCCACACATTCTCACCAAGGGCTACGAGTTTACCGTTAACTTTGCAAATGGCGAGGAACTTCTTGTCAATGCCGAGCGTCCCACACGAAAGCGACGCAAGCAACGCGCAGAGTCTCACAAGGAGGACGACAACGATGGTGAAAAGTGGAAGGTGCTCGATGAGGCAACTGCCGATGATGATGAGCCGGAGAGGAAGGAGGACGATGCAAAGCCCGTCACAGCCGCTGAGACAACTGAGGAGGCTGACAAATCTGAGAATAAACCTGAGGCCAACACTGGAGAAGAGCAATCAAAGAAAGCCGATGTCGAGGCAGAGTCGCAAGCGGAGCAAGCGCAGCCAGCCGAAGCAGCTGAGGTGGCCCAAGATCAGGCCGTTGAACCTGGTGAGTAATCCACATTTGGAAATTATTTTCAGAGTATCTAAATACTTTATTTTTGCAGCTGAAGAAGCCGCTGAGGTTCCACCAGAGACCGCAGACGTAGCTGTGGCCAATGGCGATAGCCCCACAGAGGAGAAGAATACGGAAGCAGAGAATTCCGAGGCTGTTGCCAAACCAGAAACTTCATCCAAAGAGGAAGAAAACAAGGCCAATGCCGAGCAGGAAGATGAGGATGGCCCATCGCCAAATAAGCGCGCCAAAACTGAGTCAGAAACGGAGCAGAAGACCACAGCTGATAAATCAAAGCCAGCTGAAGATGAGTACGAGGATGTGGTGCCCGTGCCCCGCGATGCCGTTACCCTGCTACCGGGCTATATACTATTGGCTCTAGTGCCCATCGAACAGCTGATTGCTGGGCCACGACGCGCCGAGTCGCGCAAACAATGCGAAGTCATTCTACTGGTCGGTCTACCCGGCTCGGGTAAAACCCACTGGACACAGAAGCATGTGTCGGAGAACGCAGATAAGCGTTACGAGGTCATTGGACCTGATACCATCATATCCAAAATGACGGTAAGTTAATCCCAATAGCATAAACTGTAGATTAAGCGGTTAAGATCATACAAATATATATGAATTGGGCATTGATTACTTGTTTATTACTACTGTATTTTATACTACCAAGCTAATAACTTTCCAATTGATTTCCAGATCGATGGAGAATCGCGCAAAACAGTGCACAAGGGTCGCTGGGATAAGGTATACGAGATCTGTTTAAATAGCTTGGGCGCACTGGAAGACATTGCCATGAAGCGACGTCGCAATTTCATACTCGATCAGGTAAAACATCAAGCAAATGACCCTTACACAGAAATACTACATTCACACACAACAAACCCACACACACACACACCTGACACACACTCCTACGCACACACAACTACACTGTACACACACCAACAGTACACACACACACAACAAAGAACCGAACGAAACACAAAAGAAGAAAGAAAACATGCGAGAATTATGCGTTGATGATGATATACCTATCAGTATCTGTATACTGAGTATATCTATTTATTTTATACATTATTTTTTTTTTTCGTATGTTATTTTTTTGTTTTGTACAATTTTTGCATATATGCATTTGTTGAATTGAGAAAGAAATGTGTGTGAAAGAAAGTAAGAAAGTTTGAGAAATACCCAAGCGTCGTTGGGCGCCAACGATTTAAAAAGTGTCAGGTATGTTGTAAGCTTTAAGTTGATCCGATAATTAGTTTGCCATAAGCGTGTGTGTATGTATGTGATTTGTATGCAAAGAGTAAGTATTTGTACCAATGTAATTATGTATTGCATTAGCTTAAGTTTTAGGTACAACAGTTGACTACTGTAGTGGCAGGAGAAGAGAGATGATGAATTGATGGAGAATGGAGATTGGAGAATGGAGAATGGAGATGATTTAAAATGTATGTATGTATTTATGAAGGATGTTAACGTGCGGCAAGGAAGCCACTGTAAGTAACCAATTCTAAAAAAACAAATACACAATTCCAACAACGAATTCCGTATCACATTAGTATTCTACTATACCTACTCTCTCTCTCTCTCTCTCTCTATCTCTCTAAATGGCGGCCGACAAACCACTCTTTAAATATATATAATATTATCATATCCAATATATACAAATTATTAAGTCAACTGTTGTTTCGAACCAGATGCATATAATACTTATATTTGTGTTGTCAAATATTGAACGTGTTAAAGAATAATTAAACTCCCTGGCGGAGTTTAGCAGGCGACAAGTAGTATATAGTATCTACACACATATATATATTCAATATATATATATGCGTAATATACCAGGTATGTGTTAGTTTATAAGCGAAAGGCGCCCAACTTGGGTAGGCGGGTCGTTGTCAACAAGCAGCAAAGAACTTTTGCCAAATCATCAACGTTTTTCTCAACCGACGCAACATTTCTCAACCAACCAAATGAAAACAACTGCAAAACCAACAACTGCAACAACAAACAACCCAAAAATTGCTATCAACCAACAAACAAACAACCAACCACCTGTAATATTCTTGTAGACGAATGCGTATGCCTCGGCCCAGCGGCGTAAAATGAAGGGTTTTAGCGACTTCAAGCGTATCGCGGTTGTTTGCATACCCGGCGAAGATGAATTGAAACGTCGCATCGCCGATAAAGAGGAAAAGGGAAATGCTTTTACAGTTAAAGAATCAACAATAAATAACTTACGAGGTAAATATTGTCCACCACACAACCACGCAACGAAATTATAACAAAAAAACAAAAAAAAAAAAAAAACTTTAATATTATTATTGAAAAAAAAAACAGTATTGTTTGTATAATGTATTGCGAAAGCGACATAAATCTCTTTAAAAATGAACAATATGTATAATGCTTATATTGACCATAATGTAAACGTTTTTATATAATTATATATATTTTTTTATAGTTTGTAAGCAGAGCTGAAATCTCTATTTACGTATTTATAACTTGTTTTTTTCTCTAATTTTAAGCATCATTTTTGATCAATTCATCTCCCTTTTCCATCCAGAAAAAAAGTAACCTCAATTCCCTCTAGATATATAAATCGTGTCAGCAAAATTCTTTCGAACCAAATCTTATATAATTGTCCGATTTCGTGAACTCTTTGTACAACTTTGATTATCTTCAATCAGATAATGATCCTGTCAAGCCAAATCAATTTGCCTTTATCTTTATCTTTCTACCCTTCAATTCCTATAATCGATTAGATTTTCAAAAAGTTCTGTCAAAAGTTGTCCGCTTTCTAAGTTACGAGCTGAACCAATTCATTTAGGGGTATTCCCCGTCTTTCATCTTCTTTCTAATAAACTTTAACAGCTGACACACCCCTTGCCACCCCCAGCACCCACCCCTCCCGCTCATACCCTCTCCTCTCTCACTCTCTTTGTAAAGTGTAATGTGTAAAATTGAAAAAAAGAAGAAAATCGTATATAATTTTTTGCCAGTGTTGAACAATGCAATGTTATGTACTTAAATCATTTGCACACTCTTTTTGCAGCAAATTTCACATTGCCCTCACTGGAGTTTGGATGGTTTGATGACATCATCTACACGGAGCTGAACGGTGACGAGGCTAAGGCTGAGGTCAAGAAATACAACGAGAAGGGCAAAAAGGCCATAGACGCAGACCGATCGCGTGATAAGAGATCTCGTGGTGGACGCGATAATTATCGTCGTGATGATCGTCATCGTAATCGTTACTTTGATGACAGACGTCGCGAGGGTCACGGTGGACAGCGGCATGAGAGTCGCTGGAGTGACTCGAGACGCGGAGGAGGCGGTGGAGGTGGTGGTGGTGGAGGCAGCTACTCCAGTGGCAGCGGAGGAGGCGGCGGCGGCGGTGGTGGCAGTGGCAGCCGTGGCTATGATAATCGCAATCGCGGCTATGGTGGCAGCGGTGGTGGAGGAAGCGGTGGCGGCCAACAGAATTGGATGCAAAATAATCGACGAAGTGGCTACGATGATCGCGGCTATGGCGGTGGTGGTAGTGGTGGCGGTGGTGGAGGCGGCAGTCGTGGCTATGACAACCGCAATCGTGGCTACGGCAGTGGTAGCGGTGGAGGAGGCGGTGGTGGCCAACAGAATTGGATGCAAAACAACCGTCGCAGTGGCTACGATGATCGCGGCTATGGCGGTGGTGGCAGTTCGCGAGATTATCGCGATCGAGATCGTGGTGGCAATGATCGCAATCGAATGGGTGGCAGTAATGATCGTAATCGTGGCAGCAGCCAGAGCAGCTATCGCTCCGGTGGAGGCAATCATCATCATCAGCAGCAGCAACAACAACAACGGGATTTTCGGCATGGCCACCGCGACACCAAAGAAGATAGTCGCGGTGGCTATGAGCGGTCAGCTGGACAAGTGCTGCCCAAATATGGCAATAGCTCGGCACAAGCTGCCGCTGGCTATGATCAGTACAAGCATCAGTCGAGTGGTGCCCAACACCAACAACATGGTTCCAAGGTAGGACAAACATCAATTAATTAAATTAGAAATCTAAATTAAAACTTTACTAAAATGATTTATCTTCCTGTTCTTGGTTCAATAGAGCACACTGAGCGGCAAGTGGAGCACCTATGCACAGCACCAACAACAGCAGCAACAGACGCAGCAGCACCAACAACATCCACAGGCTGCTGTCTGGCAACAGCAGCATCAGCAGCAGTCACAACAGCAACAACAGTACCAGCAACAGCAACAGACCGCGGGCCAGCAACAATATTGGAGCTATAACCAGATGCAGGGTAGGTAGCGATAGCGATTGCTCCACGTTATTTAAACCAACAACAACAAAAAATCAACATTTAAACTTATAGAACAATAGAAAACTCGCTCTGTTTGTGGCGCCGCTAATAAAATACTTGCTGAACATTGAATTTTAAATTGAAATTCTTTTGTGGTGGTTGCAAAACGAGTCGAGTTTTTTGTGGGGAGAATGTATTTGTGTGTGTGCATGTGTGTGTTGTTCTGTCTAATTGTGTTGTGTGTCTTTCAAGCAGGTTACGGCAACCAACAGCAGCAACCACAACAGCAGCAACAGCAAGCCTGGCAAGGCACAGATCAACAACAACAACAATGGATGTCCTGGTGGCAGGTAAGCCAATCGAACAATCGATTTGAAATCGATAACGCTAACACTATATCTGTCTTGCTTTTGCAGCAACAACAAGGCGCCGGTGGAGCAGGGGCCAATAATGCCGGTGGCGGTGGTGCGGCTGGCACAACGGGCGCCACTGGTAATAATGATGGCGGTGCCAGTAATCATTATTGGTCTCAATATTCATACTCTACACAGTCCAATGCGGGCGTCGACAAGAAATAAGTGTGTGCTAAAATACTCCATTTACTAGCTTTGGATGTAATTTCTTCTACACGCCCTCTATCGTCGCGGTCGCCATTTTGAACAACATTCAAACTAAATGGAACAACAACAAACCCAAAACAGACACACTTACACATACACACGTACACATACAAAAGCAAAACCAAGTTTAAATTATAGTTTTTAAATATAAAAAGCAAACACAAAAGGAAAACATAACAAAATAATGCAAAAAAAACAACTAAAACCGAGCGTAAATTTAGTTTAGAAAGTTTTTAAGCGTTTTTTGAATTGATGAATTACCACCAAACAGCTCAGCAAAATGAATCGGATAAAATGCTGTTGGATTTATTGAAACAAACATTATCGCAACCAATTTTCACACATTTTGTGTACTTTATATATATAAAAAAAAAGGTTTATTATTATATTTTGCCTTTTTAACAATTCGAGCAATATTTACTCGGCTCTTGAAAGTAATGTGTTTACGCATTTCTTTTTGGCTCATTATGTATCTAGGACAGTACAATTTGTTTTAATGTTTAATTATCATTGTTTTATTTTTATTAACAAAAACAACAAAACACTGGAAGACAAACTACAAAAAAATTAAAAGTAAAATAAAATTTAAAAAATAAATCTATATACAAACAAAAACCAGCAAATTATGTTTTATAAGTTCCAAAAGGTTTTGGTATAAAAAGCAAAAATGTTTGAAAGCAGTTAGATTTTGAATATTTCAGGGTAATGGGCAACACTGGCGATTCGTCAAGTGTGTTTCGTTAAGTGCGCGCTATCGAAGATCAAGCAACATGCTATCGAGTGCAATCGATAACATAGCGCACCCCGCAATAGTATATCAGCTGAAGAAAAACCAAAGCACTCTATTAATTTTTGATAAGGTCTTAGGTGAGTTTTTGTGTTTTTATCTAAAGCTTCAATTGACGAGAAATCCACTGGTGAGTTGTGTGTGAAAAATGCGTGCATAAGCGATAAGAAAGCGTCGTTTGAATGACGCATACAGTGCACACCTTAAAAAAAAATTCCTAAACTCTGAAACGACGTGACTTCAATTGATTTTTCCCCCAATTTTCAGCGGCAATCATGATTGGCATACAATTGTTCAACGAAATAGGCACAATATTTCAAAATGTAAGTAATCAAAGTAGTTAGACAATTTAAATTGTGCTAAGAACTCCTCTCTACCCCCTCCGACCCTTCTGCAGACGCCGACCTTTGCTCTGGTGCTGGAAGCTCTGCTGCTGATCACAGTCGTTTGGTTGCTGCTGCACAAACGGGGCGGACGACGCCTTACCAAGGAACAGGAGGAGTATCTGATTGAGCAGTATGAGCCGGAACCATTGGTGGGAGACACAGATCCGGAGCATCCCTTGCTGCGCACACGCCTCGTCCAGTCGAAGGTGGGCAAACGGATTGTGGTCGATGGACACGATTGTCTGAACTTGGGCTCTCATAACTATTTGGGTTTTTTGGAGGACAACGATATACTGGAGGAGGCGTGCAAGAGTCTGCGCAAATATGGCGTGGGCTCCTGTGGACCACGAGGCTTCTATGGTACTATGGATGTGCATTTAACCCTAGAGGACCGTTTGGCCAAGTTTATGGGCCTGGAGGAAGCGATTGTGTACTCGTATGGCTTCTCGACGGTGGCCAGTGCCATACCAGCTTATGCCAAACGTGGTGATCTTATCTTTGTGTAGGTTTCCTTTCGGATTTTTTTGATCTCCTAATGAACTTGGTGATTTCTTGTAGAGATGAGGCTGTTAACTTTGCTATCCAAAAGGGTTTGGATGCCTCTCGCAGCACGATTGTGTTCTTCAAGCACAACGATGCCAAGGATCTGGAGCGTCTGCTCCAGGAGCAGCAGAAACGTGACCAAAAGAATCCCAAGAAGGCGCAAAAGACACGTCGTTTTCTGGTTGCCGAGGGCATCTATCTAAACACCGGAGAATTGTGTCCGCTGCCAGAGCTGGTGGCATTGCGCAAACAGTACAAGCTGCGCCTCTTCCTGGATGAGAGCGTCTCATTTGGCACACTGGGCAAGACGGGGCGTGGCATCACCGAGCAGCTTAATGTCGATGTAAGTTTACTAGGAGGTTCCAGAGGAAAAAGACTAATCTCTTCTTCTTGACAGCGTGACGAGATTGATTTGATATCGGCGGGCATGGAGGGTTCCATGGCTACCATTGGTGGTTTCTGTGTGGGCTCCCACTTCATAGCCGAGCACCAGCGATTGTCTGGACTGGGTTACATATTCTCCGCCTCTTTGCCCCCCATGTTGACACAAGCAGCGATTTCATCCCTTGATCGCTTCGAACGTGAGCCACAGATCTTTGAGCAACTGCAGCAAAAGGCGCGTCTGGTGCAGAAGAAATTCAAGGGCTTCAGCAAGCTGCAACTACGTGGAGATGAGTTGTCTCCCGTCAAGCATTTGTACGTGGCCCTAGCGAGGGAGTCCTTTGAGGCAGAGAGCAAGTTGCTTTGCAAGGTGGCTGATCAGGTAACAAAGCATTCCATTTAGTTCTTGACACGTTTACTAACCTCTTCCCTCTCTCCGTTCACCTTATAGTGCATTGAACGGGGCGTGGCCGTTGTGGAAGCCGCCTACTTGCAGAACCGGGAACGTAAGCCAATCCGTCCAAGTCTTCGTATTGCCGTCAGTCGTCTTCTGACTGAAGCGGACATTGAGACCGCTTTCAAGATTATTGAAAACGTTTCCAGTGAAGTTCTTTAAAAGCTCATTGGTGTTACTATTTTTAATTCAATCGAATTGCTGTTTATTGTTGTTAACGTCCAAGTGAACTATAGCTATGTGCTTGTCATACAATGCTGGAATAAATCAAAAACATATACTGTGTCCAAAAAATAAGGTGACATTGTATTTATTTTGAAAATTCTTTATTTATTCTTCCAAATCAATTTCATCCCCTTCAAAGTAATCCCCTCCCGACACAATGCACTTCTGCCAACGTTTTTTCCAATTTTCGAAACACTGGTTGTAGTCACTTTCCGGGATGGCCTTCAGTTCCGTCTTCGTTGCGGCTTGAATCTCCTCTATCGTGTCAAAACGGTGTCCCCGGAGCGGTCTTTTGAGCCTGCTGAACAGCCAGAAGTCGCACGGTGCCAGATCAGGTGAATACGGTGGTTGCGGAACGATATGGGTTGAGTTTTTGATGAAATGATCACGAATTACGAGTGCAGTATGGGATGGTGCATTATCGTGGTGCAGAAACCAAGAGTTGTCTCTCGACAAATCTGGCCTTTTTTGACGGATACTGTTACGCAAACGACACATAACGCTCAGATAATATTCCTTGTTGACTGTTTGACCCGGTGGAAGGAACTCATAATGCACAACACCACGATAATCGAAGAAAACAGTCAACTTGACCTTGATTTTGGAGCGACTTTGGCGCGATTTTTTTGGTCTCGGCTCTCCTATGGCACGATATTCGCTCGATTGATCGGTTGTTTCGGGGTCGTAAGCATAGATCCAAGTCTCATCGCCAGTTATAATCCGTTTCATGACATCCTGGTAGTCGGAAAGCATCGTTTCACACACTTCAACGCGACGCCCTTTTTCCAAAAAATTCAATGTTTTCGGTACCAGTCGAGATTTGACGCGCTTGATACCCAAAACATCCTTCAAAATGGTATTGACTGAGCCTTTCGATATGCCAACATCATCAGCAAGGTCTCTAATCGTTAATCGACGGTTTTTCAACACCAAATCTTTGATTTGTTGGACGTGAGCTTCGTCAGTTGAGGTTGATGGTCGCCCAGGACGCTCTTCGTCTTCGACACGTTCACGACCGGCTTTGAACTCACTATACCACTTGTAAACATTTTTTTTAGACATAGCCTCATCACCAAAGGCTTTCTGCACCATCCTCAACGTATCCGCAGCAGAAAATTGATTCCGCAAACAAAATTTAATGCAAATTCTTTGCTCAACAAATTTCGACATTGCAAAAAACGAGAAACTCACTTTTAGCAGCTCACAAAACGACGCGTATCTCAAACAGTAATGAATATTTTCACATGAAATTTGACATACAAAAAGAATTCTCCTAATCCTTCAAAGCGCGCAGTTTAAAATCAAATGTCACCTTATTTTTTGGACACAGGTATTTCATTTTACACGATACATTTATTTGCATTTTTCATTCAGAATTTATAAATTTAACTAAATTTGTATTATTTCGCGCAATTTAAATCGATTAGCGCTCCGTACTCATTCCAAGATTTTCGATTAATGTTGTTTTGTTTTCCACAGTGTTGAACAACTAGAGCATTTTGGTGGTTGCTTTGTCTGGCCACACTGTCCCTCAGATACGAAGCCGAAGCGAATCGAACGTACGTCGCGCTGTGATTTTCTCTGTAGTTTTGCATTTATAAAATCCGTAAGCAAGTGTTTTAAATTCAACAAATTCTAAACTTTTTGTCTAGGTGCTATTAATGTTCGTGAACAATTTGCGTAAAATTATGCTTCAAAAAAGCATCGCAACTAAAAACGCACTAATCGATTTTTTCACGGCATGCCGGTGACGGAGACGCCGCTGCTAAGTGTTAATTGCCTTTATGTGTGCGTGTATGCGCTTGTGTTCGAATAAATAATATGACATAATCGATATACATATGCGTATGCGGTTGACTTAATTGACATAGTTTTTGCACTCGGCAGAATACTTAAAAGTGTCGCATATTTTGTGGTGTACGCGTCAGGACTTGGCATTTCCTTATGTACTTGTTCGTGTGCGGCGCTGTTTTTTTCACGCTTGCTTTGCTCACCATATTCGTTGCTACCAATATATATACATACAACACCACATATACATCTGTACATATTCATGTATTCCCTTTTTATTTGGGCGTTGCAGGATGATTTCCAGGCCGCTTTGCGGTCATTTTCCAGAGAGCGGTGGCGACCTCTATAGTTGTCCCGCTCTAGCTCTTGCACAAAACGAAAGAGTTGCGGCTGTTGCTCAATAATATTGCAAAATATTATCACTGTGTATTTGTGTCTGTTTAAGCATAAATTAAAATGTATGTTAATAATGTGCATATACATACATAAATTAGAATTTCTCATAAGTCTTCAATGACGTAAATAATTTACTACGCCCACTTGTCGTTTACCAACACTGTCATATGCGACCGCTTCCAGTCTGAGCGCGTTCTCTCATTTTGTTGTTAACGTGCGCTTGTGAACGACAGACGTGTGCGGTATAGAAATAAATATATGTTAATATAAAACAGTGTTAAATGGTGGTGAATAGTTGAAATCTCCATAGAAGCAACTTTAATGAGTTGAAGTTGAACGTGCAATTAAACGGTTTTGTAAAATGTATAAATTATTGTGAAGTGCAAGTGCCGTTAGAAAGACCCGCCAATACCAGACGCCATTAGAAAGTGAGCAGTGCTCGTGTGCCACTTGTGCCTGAAGTGCAGGCGACATTGAAACAAAATTGATCTTGTGCGATTCACCACCATTGCAAAAATATAAATAAAAAAAATTAAGTAATTTCATAAAAATTCTTTTTCGTTTCTCTATGCACATAAAGCAGCCGAAAACCGAACGCGTGTGAGTGCCTGTGTTAGTCGAATTTGTGTGTCTGTGTTTGTATGTGAACGACGTCCCAGCAGCACGCAATAAGAACGGAAAAGCGAAAAGAGACAACGAGGACTACGTCAAAGTTAGAAGCAGAAACAAAAGCAGAAGAAATACAGTAAGTAAGATCCCGTATACCTTTTTAAGAATTATTTCGATTTGTATGCATGTTTGTGTGATATTAATTGTAGTATGTACATTTTATTGGGGAGAGAAAATTCGTAGACAGCGCGCTGTTTACTGTTATGCGTGGCTGCCATTTGACCGGTGACGCCATCTTTTAACTCACACAACACAAATTTCGTGTAGTATTTGGGGATTGGTCAAGCACATTCCGGAGGAGTGTGTGTTTGTGTTTTTGTGCTATGCTTTGTGCTCAATATTCGTTCTCAGCACGGCAATATATATACTTTTTATATATATTTTCATTGCCTAGTCATATTAAGAACATTTTACTTTTTAGCTTTGCTTTTTTTCTTACATTGGGCGGGTGGGAGCTGACAGAGTTCTTCTCACATACATATATAAATAATTTGTACGCGTATAGCTTTCTATTTGTGTCATCATCATACAGGTTTCTGATTATAACTGCCGCCTTTATTAGCAATTTTTTTTTATATACACAGAAACGCTTACGCGTGTCTAATGCATTTTCACTGATAAATTGCTTAGTGTGTGTTTGTGTGCTTCTGAGGCGCATCTGTTTACAAGTTTCGTCTCGACTGTGACCTACTTTTTCAGAGTTTCTTTGTAGGTTTCCCATAGCTTGTTTGCTGCTTTTTTGCCATTTGCATTCGTTTTGGCGAAAATCTAGTTATTTTGTTGTTTTTTTGTACAAATACAACATACGCCAAATGTGATAAACAGATTTGTAAATATCGAAAACTTGTTTATTTCTGAATGACAGAATTGACCGTAGTCCGTTGTCGTGTGCCAGTTTAAGTTTTAAAAGCCTTGGAACTTTACTCTCAAGCAGGTTGTAATTTGGCAAACATAATTCTATTGGTGGCTAATCAACCGAAAAAGAAAAACAGCTGTTTGACCAGTGTTGCCATATTAAATTATTGCAAATGACGTGTACCCGGCTCTTGTCTGATCACTTGTCTATGCTGTTTCCACAATCTAATCGGAACTTGCCTTGTACTCTGTTCTCTAGTCAGATGTGAAACAAATACATTGTAATATTTGAGCGTATGTGTGTGTGTGTGCGTGCGAGTGTAAGTGTGAGTACTTTTATGCTCTTTCGGCAGTAGTTAACCTCATTTCTAGCTTATATGGCAGCCATATTTTTATTGCCATCAATTAGCAAACACATAGGCAATGATAGAAACAGGGAGAGAAAGAGTGAATAACCGTACAAATTTTACCATGCACCTACAGTCAACGGCATAAGTATTTGAACGGTCCTTGGTTCATTGAGAAAGCATGCAACCCATAAACATTAAGAAGAATGCAGTTTTCAATTAACATTTTCGTTGTTTTTGTCTAGATACTTATCCCGTCGTCTGTATGACATTTGTTTATTTTGTTATTCCGTTTTAAAAAAAAGTTACACACAAATGTGATAAGCTGAATAGCGTTTACAAGTTGTACTAGGGAGCGTAATCTTTTTGCATGACAATTTTTTTTAGCCTCGCCCATAGCAAATCGGTATAACAACTAATAATCAAGCGGCTCAATAGCATGATAAAAAAAGTTAGGTATTATTCCGGCAGATGACGTCATTGTGCGCATTTTCTAATAAAATTTACTTTTTGCCTTTTGTTGCTAATTCGAATTTGCGCTTCCTACTCACACACAGACATACACACACATACATTTTATAATTTATTTAAATTTTTGCTCTTTTTTTTTGCATTTATTACTTATACACTCTCTGTGTTGTGTGTATGTTTATGCTTCTTTATTGTGTTTTCCCCCCTTTTGAACAGTTTTCTTTTGCTGAATTAGCTTGCTAAAAATGCCACTGCATTTGGCACCTATTGAAAAAATGTATCAGTTGTTAAATTGGTCTGGATGAAAGGGGCTTTGTCGGACATTTTTGACCGACAAACTTCAACAGGTCGAAACAAACAACAGCAAATGGCGCTCGTGGGTGAGAATTTCACTGTGAAGTGAACAACGAAACCGAAATAAAAGCCATTGTCATATTCTGCTAGTAGTACCATTTCAAGTGACAAATTCAAATGTGATGAATGAATGAATGAGACAGAATACAAACTAAATCTGCTTGCATGTGTGTGTGTGTGTTTGTGGGAGGAAGTGCATAGTTAAAACTGTAAACAATTGTGAGGTAACCTAGAAATATCAACAACAACAACAGCAAATGTTTGTATGTGAAAAAAATTAGTTTGGGTTCTGATTTCTGTTATTGTTGGTTTGTCTTTTGCATGTGACGGAAGTACAATACAAATATGTGTGTGTGTGTGTGTGTGAAGTAAACAATAACAAAAACGTATTTGTATGTGTTTATAACTCAATATATGACTCACTTGATAAGAAAATCATATAACGCTGCAATCAACGTAGATGCATTAACGACTGATTGATGTTGCAACAGATTTCTCCAACTATTAAGCCCTATCTCTCACTGTGTTGTCTTTCTCATTTGAATAGCAAAATAAAGAGAATTTGTGATCTGATGCTGCTGCGGCTGCGTTTGCTTCTGCTGCCTAATGTATTTTAATTGAAAATTGTTTACTCATGCGTGCCGCTTATCTAATTTCCCATTGACTGACGTCAGTTGATTCTGGTGTGTGTCAGTCGGTGATTAATTGATTTACAGTTTGTAGAGATTAAGTGCATATATGATTGTGACGTTCAGTTTTGATTAATGGAAAGCTTCTTCTTCTTTGCTATTATCACGGTCTGGCAACTCTGCTGCCTGCCGGCCTCCCTAACACCAAACAATTTGTCTAAATAGCAAGCGTGGAAAATAAAAACTCGAGAAAGAACGACAAAGCGACAGCAGCAAAGTTGTAGAGAAAAGTAAACTCGTCTTTGCCAGAGGCAATTGAAAAGCCAGGCACAAACACAGACAGACACACACACACACAAACACAATCCCTATCCCATGCGCATGCATACAGGGAGAAAGAGTGGCAGACAAATGCATAAATAAAGAGGCGTACGTGCCAAGCTTCAAACAGAGACATAGACAAACACAGACACACACACACAAACATGCTCAAGTAAGATTAAAAAGAGATGTTGCTGCTGCTGCGCTGCTGGCTAAACAACTGCAGCTCATCAATAAAACAACAACAATAACAACTCAAAGACAACAGACAAATGTACAGTTGCATCAGACAGGCAGACTACAACAATAATAACAAAAACAACAACAACAGTAAACTCTGCTTCTGCAACACAACATAAATCTTGTAAGAAAAATCAAGAGGACCATAGAGCAAAGCAGAAGAAGCAAATCACACAAAAGGGGGGAGGGGTGATGGACAAGAACAGAGATCAGACAGCAGCAGCAAAAGCTCAGGCACGACGACAATGCTGTTAATTACACCAAGGAGAGCAAAGAGTAGGTTATACACAGAGAGAGAAAGAGAGCAGAGAGCACAAATGAAAGCACATAAATGTCGACAATTTCTACAGCTCAAAACAAGATGCAGTTTTGTGTATTTTCTTGTTGTCTTAATGCCCCTCTATCTCTTTCTCTCTCGGTTTGAACTTCAATTGAAACTGGTCTTCTTCTTGTATTGAGTGTAAGAAGACAGAAGACTATTATTATCTTCCCTTGTTCTGCTCGCACTCCCGCGCTTGTTCCACATTACGATTGAGATTTTTAGGTTAATTCCATTTCAAGAGTTTATTTTTGTGTGGGCGTGGGAAAACTGTCTGTAAATTGCAACAATTTGTTTGTAATTAATGTAATTTAAAAGTAAACAGCATAGCATTAAATGCAATTCCGCTTGAGGCTGACACACTAACATTTTGCAGTGTTGCTCAATTGAAAAAAGGTAAAATAAAGCATTTATTTAAAATAAACTTATAACCCATTTAATGCCAAAAACGTCAATAAAAAAATCTCGTTTTTAAAAAATCTTTTGTGTAGGATATTTTTTTTGCCAATAACAATGCAACAATAAGCCGCAAACAAATGGCATAATAAAAAGAGGCAAACAACACACTCATACACACACACACACATAACACAATAGACACTCAGTTGGTGCTAAGCAACGTGTTGCTGCATAAATGAATTCATAATGCAAAAATAAAAAAAAATAAAAGTGAGGCACACGAAAGCCACGACTCCATTCGATTACATAATATAACTTTTATATCTTCCTTCTACGTATTGGCCAAGCCTCAAAACCAAAACCAAACAGAAAACCAAAAACAACTCTTCAGTCATCGCGTTGCCAGACATTTTGACGTTGGCTTGTGAATTAATATGTATATAAATAAATATGCAGGTGTGTGTGTATGTGAGAAATAATGGATTGCATGTTTGACCGCAAACATCATTTAGTCGAGAGAGACTTTAAATTAAATAGTAAATTAACACCAGTAGCAGCAATGCATATCAGGCTGCATTGCACGCATTACTATTAACTATTTTTATTAATATTGCATTCAAATATGCAATTTAATTTGTTTCTCTTTTACGCTTTTTTCACTCCAGCACCGAGTGCGTGCGAGTGTGACCACATTAAATAAAGCTTACTGATTTATCGATTAAATGTTCCGGTATGCAGGCCATTTTAATTAAATAATTTTGGTTAGTGCCTGTATTAGCAGCTCATCATATTTGTAATTAATATGCAAATTTTGTAGAAAGTGTAATATGAAATTACACAAAAAAAACATATACAGCGATAAAGTACCTGCTTGAAAAACTGCCTCAAACCGTCGAGAGTATTTCAATTATTTTTATTTTTTGTTTGCACGATGAACGCCCCCGACCCGCCCTCTTCTGTGTACACTGTACACACATAAAACGAGCAGTAATACGAAATATTTTCAACGCGCGCTAACTAAAAATATTTGCATGACATCATTCAGCGTCGATGTCGACGTCGACGACAGCAGCGGCAGCAAGCAGCAGCAACAACTGTTGAGGCGGCGGCATCAATAATTTTTTCTGTTTTACTTTTTGCATAGATTTTGGTTTAATGTCGGAAATGTGCAAGAGCAAGTGTTTGTATTGGTGCGTGCGCGTGTGTCTGTGTGTGTTTGTGTCTATATATTTTGTAAATAGCTACGCAAAATAAATTTACTGCATTTTGTGGTCAGTGCTGTGGGGACAAGGGCCGTTAAATTTTATCGCAGTTGGCTCATTGAACTTTTCTATTTGTCTCTCGGCATTTCTTTACTTTTTGCTCATTTACTTATGCGTTTAATTTCTCTTTTCATTTGCAGAAAAATCACAAAATAAATAAAAGTATTGAACGTGAAACAATTTCATTTTTAAGGTGAGTTTTCTTGTTTGTTAGAGACATAGGCAACTCTGCAGTCGATAACGATAAGTCGAAGGCGAGTGGAATGTAAACAAACATGGCAAGAAGCAAACAGAACTTGACTAGTTGTTTATCTCTCTCGGCAAATGTTTGCGTTTCTCTGTGCAAACATATACGTGCAATGATTACTATGGTGAATGATGTACAAACGCACGTTCTCTCAATGTTCGATTGGTTCTCTCTTTGTCTCTCTCTTCTCACCCACTCTTGCTGCCTATCACGTTCTGCCAGCTGACCGACTTACTATCACATTTGTTGACAGTTCTCTTGCATCACATGATGATGAGTACGCCTGTGAAAACGACTCAAGCATGC
The DNA here is from genome assembly GCA_018903735.1 of Drosophila cardini. Lineage (NCBI taxonomy): Eukaryota > Metazoa > Arthropoda > Insecta > Diptera > Drosophilidae > Drosophila > Drosophila cardini. The sequence continues at coordinate 9,565,595 of JAEIGM010000001.1, read as the reverse complement.
TAGAGTGTGCGTGTGCGTGTGTGTGTGTGAGTGTGTGTGTGTGTGTGTGAGTGAGGGAGAGAGAGCAACCACACCTTAAGCTGCTCTCTTAACTTTGCCGGATTCCGTCTTCATGTCTTTCGTTTTTAAGCTGCGAACTTACGCCATAATTGCTATAATTAAGTTTTGTTTGCCCAAAACTAAGTGATACTATCATCTATAATTTGCGGTTTGACGCCACACTGGAAATGATGACTTGATTTTCTTTCGACTCTCATTCTCACAAAACATAATCTGCATTTGTTGCTTGTCTAATGATGTCACTCGGCAAAAAGAAAAACAAGTTTTTACTGCTGTTATTGTTGTAGTTTATAAACAACTTATATAAATATTTACAAACTTTTATAATTTATGCAAGCTGGATATACCGGTTGTTTAACCATCATTTCACTTTCAAATAATTGGAAAAGTTCTTTTTTATATACAAAACTTTTTTATCTTAAATTTATTATTTAATTTATGCTAGAGATTTCTGAAATAATTTAGTGCTCTAATTGAATTAAGCTTGACCTTTGTTCTCGGCTCGGTATTTCACTCAATTGAAATTGTTGTGGCCACTTAAGAGCCAGTTTCTCGATTTATTTCAAGTACGAAAAGCAGCTGAAAACAGTTGTTTATTAATTGTAAACATAAGAAAAGAATTTGGTACTTGGTTAAGAAATTAAACCAGTTAGCGTAAAAGCCTTTTCTTCAGAGAACTGTTAATCAAAATACAATAGATGATACTGAAGTAAAGTAAAAGAGAACTTTGATGATAATGAAGTTTTCTTTCTATTGTTCCACTTGAAGTTTGGCTCGCTTTGTTGGCCCAAGTTCATTTAGGCCAACTGAAATAAATGGGTCATTGAACTGGGCATACTTCTGTTGGCCTTCTATTGGATTTTATTATCACACAATTGAAACATAACATTTCTGTTATGGTTTTTCCCTCTTTACTCTGGCTATAAAAAACAGTTTTGGAGCATTACTGTATGTTTTTTGTTCTGCAATTTAACTGAAAGCTTTTTTTATATATGGAACCTATGTCGTAGCGCATGCTTAACTTTAATGTTAAATGATAACTGTTTTTAGAATTATTAAATATATTATCTGCGTCCTTAACATTGTATTTCTGTGTTGCCTTTGACCCGTCAACGACCTCTTGCCAAATCCATATTTAGTTGTCAAGCATGACATCATTCCTCATGGCTTAAACACCCCCATTCCCCCCTGCAAACCGGCAGACACACACCCCCATTGGAAGGTTGGCACGTAGACCGGCAAATACGAAAATAATATAAGTTTCACCCCCTAAAGCGGTGACGTCACTTCCTGTCATTAAAACAAAACAACGCCCCCGCCCCTTAAAGGATATTTTTACGATTCGCGTGTGGCAACTTCCCTCCCAATTCCCTCGTCCTTCTAACAAACTGGCAACTGGCGCCACATTTCTATGATTTGGCGCTGGCGCCGGCAACAAATTTCATAATGGCAGCCGGCATAAGCAAATAAAACGAGCCCCTATAAAAGTAGTGGGGAAAGGGGGTGAAAGAGCAGGTACAACCACCACAAGAGAGGGAATTTTTATTGAGCTTTTGGGGGTTGCTTACGCTTATTTACCGCCCACTTGTCTCTATGGGCTTGGCTCGTGTCGTTGAACTTGTGATCCTGTTCTTGTTCCTGTTCCTCTTTCTAGTTCTTTTTTTTTGTAATTGTGCCCTGGCAACACGCGATTTCCCTAGAACTCACATGTCTCGATGCGTGTTTACTGTTATTTATAAAGACCCAGATAATCAATAGCCCAAAAGGGACGAGAGTATGTTAGTGTTCAGCACACACACACACACACATGTCCTTAACTATAGTAATTAGATACCGACTAGTCGCATATTTGCGCGATTTAATGGAACTTTAATGGATCTGTCTTATCAAAATATTCCATGTCCGTTTAATTACTTCCGCTTTGAGCGTGGAACATGACAAACTCCATCAATTTTCTGACAGGACACTTAATTGAGTATAAAACAAGCAAACAAAAATTGTAATTTAAACACGATTCCTAAATTAGATTTGTACATATGATTATTCCAAAGATTTCGCTGAATTAAGCAAATGTATATACATATATTTCTTAAATATATGTCTACATTAATATATGTATTTTGGCGTTGACCCAATGAGTATAAATTTGTATTCCTCAGACAGTCCATTTAAAAATGATCGTGAGTCTTAAGAACAGCAACAAACAAAGAAGCAAACAAGCAAACAAACAGACAGAAAGACGAGCATACAAATGCAAACTGTATATAGTAAACACACTAATTGTTTGCTGTCAGCAGCAGAGGAGAAGAAGGCACACGCCAAGTGTTATTTTCATTTACTTCCTGTCTGTGATCTCATATTTGTACTATTATATATTCATCACTTAAATTATCTCATTTGGTAGAAATCGGTTAATCTATCTCGTCATGCAACGCGACGCCAACTTCTTGAGGCAAAGATTTATGTGAGATTTTTCTTCTTTTTTGCATTGTAATTCAAACCACGCGACTTACACGCGACTCGGTAAGAAACTGTCAGCTGTTTAGCAAAACAAACAAAATAAACAGCAAGATATGTGCCGAATAGCGGAACAGACAAATGTACCAACAAAGAAAATATACTAAAAGCCAAAGCGAGAGCAGACACCTGCAATATTTTAATACCTTATTAAGATATTCCAAACACGGTAGCGTTTCGGCAATAAAATGTGTCAATTTAAGTACATGACACAGAAATTGTGAGTTTTAATATGCCAAAGTCCCGTCAATTACATTAATTTTGTTTTTGTTATTTACGAATTTTGTTCATTGTATTTAAAAAGTAATTTAAACAAATTGAAATATATTAAAAAAAAAAATTTCAACCTGTTTCCGCCCGGGATCGAACCGGGGGCCTTCTGCGTGTTAGGCAGATGTGATAACCGCTACACCACGGAAACAGCTGGTGCTATGCCTGCTAAAAGCAAACCAGATTTTAATGCTTTCATAATTTTTTTTCCCTAAGGACAATTCGGAATTGTTGCCCAAATATTAATAAATCTTTTAAAACAATTATTTAAATCTGTTTATTGGACACTACCCCAATCGATTTTATGTATATGCGCTTTTTTTTTTTTTTTAAATGGAAAAAGAGGCATACATTCGGGTTAATGCTGTACTTAGCTATTTTAAAATAAATGCTTACTTCCCATTGATTCGCATTTCATGAATAGTATTTTAAAACTAGAATTTAAAATTATAAAAAAGTAAAATAAAAAAAAAAATTACAATCTGTTTCCGCCCGGGATCGAACCGGGGGCCTTCTGCGTGTTAGGCAGATGTGATAACCGCTACACCACGGAAACAGCTGGAAGTGGGCTGACTCAATACCAAGCAGTTATTTTGACTCATGTTAAGTTAATCCTAAATGATACTTATTTCATTCTATTTTTCAACACAAGATATTTAATTGATACAAAAGGAATTTTGGCTATTTAAAATTCTCATCGGAGAATGAAAATATATATATATACATATTATTATTTTTTTTTACACGTTCAGTAGATTTTGCGCATTAACAATAGCATTAGCTCAGCTATGAAAATTTAATTAAAGATTATATTTTTGTTTTATTATGTTTGTCTAATTAATAAATTTTAAATTTAAAAATAAAAAATATTTGTTCAACTCGCAGCCGGTAGGATTCGAACCTACGCTCCCAGAGGGAATCTGATTTCGAGTCAGACGCCTTAACCACTCGGCCACGACTGCTTGTGGAATTCGAGTGTCTAAAGTGTTATACATGCCAGAAGGCAACATTCTATGTGTTCTGTGTTGCGTTAGTTGTTTGGTGTTGTTATCAGACTGCGCACTGAACTTATGTGTGTATTTTGCGAAGTAATCTACTACAATCTTTGCCAAAATTTAAATGCAAATATTTTTGAACAATGCTTCGTATATGAAAATTAAATCTATTTTTTATTTAACGATGTATGTCTTTTCTAGGCACTACAGCGTCAGAGATATAGTACAGTTACATTATTAAATAAGCTTCGCAGTAGATAACTTAGTTATATCTGTCTATTATTCTGATTAAATTTGTCAAACAACTGTCTATTTATTCCGATTGTGTTCACTCTTGAGTAAAGTAAAGTTACTGACAAGTACAAATTATTATTATTTACACTTGCTGCTCTGCCTTTATGGTTTATTGCACTCGGCGTCATTCAGAATGTGTTGGCTGTTTTTTTTTTTACTTTTATTTTTATACATTGTATGCATATTTGTTATTTGTCAGTACATTGTGTACTTAATGCTTTTCCCCTCGATGGTTTTGTTGCTGTTCTCGCTTATAGTATTTGCTCCAGTTAACTGAACGATCTTTATGCAACGATGACTGCTCCAGTGACTGAATGACTTGTTGCATTATTAAAACTGAATGAAATAATAATTTGCTCGTTGATAATAATAATGTTCAAGATGATGAGGATGAGAATGATGATGATGACGATGACCTTATTGCAGGTTCTTTGAGCTCCGGATGTCAGAAATATTACGTAAGATTTCTTCAAGTCGCGATAATTGAATATGTAGTACTTGAGAAATTTAATTAACACTCTCGTATGTGTGAGAATTAAATATAGGGTGTCTCTTCTGGGGTTAATTGAGTCTGCCTTCAAGTGTTGACTGGATAATTGACAACATCTATGCATAAAGAGCTCACATAATTTGATTTTTCAGATCTCTATAACCATATTAAGTTAGATTTTTTGCTGTTATCAGAAAAGGCAAAAAGCTACGCGTAAAAATGTTCGTGTTTCAATGACGAACAATGTTTACCGAATAATGTGTGATATAATTGTCGACTGATAATAGATACTCACACTTTGCTTTGCTTAAATTTAATTCTTGTCTTCCCTGCTTAAAGGTCAACTATATTTTCAGAGCTTTTTCAGCTATATGTGTATACTACATGCAACAAGCGACTGTTTTTTCTGTTTTTCGTTTCAAACCGCAAATTCCAATGTTGCATTACGTCACATCACATCACATGATAAGTTAATTTGATTTGTGTATTTGTCATTTTGTGTGCTTCGACCAATGTAATCTGATTAGACATGAATCGAGAATGTCTGGCATTTGTAAAGGTCAATAAACTGTTGTAGTAAGCAAACATTTACATCAAATAGATGTAGTTTGTTGTTGACCTGGCACAATTAACCCTATAAGGTAACCAATTTAGCCAGAAGAGAAACTGGTTCCCTTTCTGTTTAAATTTAAGTAAAGATGCATTTATTTTGCAATTCTGCAAGTACCCATCCTCTATACAGGAATCTACCTACACATGATTTGATTTGTAGGGCAACACTGGCAGAAACGTAACACCTACGCATCAGTGATGATGGCTCGTTAAGTTTACTTTATGCTGCCCACACACACACACTCACACACACGCATACAACAGAGCACTTGAAAACCGTTTATTTTCTGTTTGATTTCCACCAAACTTCTTCCCATCGTCGTCACCCACGCATTCAGTGAGTGAGTGAGTGAGAGCACAGCGCATATACAGTACGTTCAGTAAAAGTTCAATTACCTGGCCACATTGTGCTTCTCTGCTTGTCGTTGTAGTTGTTGTAGTTATAGTTGTCATTGTCGCTCTCTCTCTCTTTCTCTGTGTTTCTGCTTCTGAGCAGCTGTCACTCAAAATGTACGGCACGCGCTCAGTCAGCCATAAGCAGCACTCACGTCATAATTAGCAAGCAGTAAAATAAACAAAAATAAATATGAAAAAAAAAAAGAAACACCCGTTGAAATGCAGTTTAAATATGCACAATTTGTATGGGTCGATGGACAATTGTGAACATGACATAAACAATGTCCAATGGCCCCTATAGGAAATAAATTCTGCAGTGGAACGATTCAGCTAAGCTGCGGGGAAAGTTTAGCAAGTTATTAGAGTTTAAAGTCAAATTAAAATTTATTTAGTATTTTTATTTTAGAAGTTTATCCAGTCCGTTAAAGACACGAAAATATAGAAGCGAATAAGATTTAAGTGTTTCACAGCGCAAACTTGTGAGTTGCTACGCAAATTTTTCGTTGATGTTTCCCAAAGGGCCTCTTATGCACTTCTCTTTCCCTATCCCCCATTCCCTTCTAACATTGCTGACTACAAAGCAACCGGCTTCTTTGATAGGTGCATACTTTCGTTTCTTTTTCTTTTTTGCAGTAGTACAACACTGCCATAAGCTTATTTTTGCATGCTTATTGCGGCATCCGCTTAAAGTTGTCATTATCTTTATTTTAATTAAGATTGCGAGGCTTCTGTGTGTGGGTGAAGTATATGCAAATATACAAACGTATAAGTAACTGCACAATTCGCAGTTCTCAGAACAGACAACGGGATTATTCGTATCATTTATCTCATGATATTTATCTCAATCAGAGAGATTTGATGTGCACTTGTTTGAGATTTACGCTGATGCATAGATTTAACAGATGTACAAATTAATGTTGCACGCACGTAAACAAGACGCAGCGAAATCGAAATTGAAGGTTAATACCATTTAAACCACCAGCCGCCATCACCACCACCACGCCTAAAATTAAACGGGCAACGCATTTTTCTGTTGTTGTATTTACTTGTTTATTTGTTTTAAGTGGCGCAGCGGCGTTGGCGTCGCCGTCGACTTCGCCACAGCTGCAGCGCTGCTCTTTACGCTTGAGATGCGCCTGTCGTCTAGTCTGTGCCTGTGTGTGTATGTGCGTGAGTGCGTACGTGTGTATTTGTGTGCCGCCACTTTCTTCATTTTGTTTTCAGCCGTCAATTTGATTTCGTAAAAAGCCAAATACATTCATATTAAAATAAAAGAAAATTATCTTAAAATAGTTTTTCCATTTCTGTTGCCGCACGTTTTATTTTCACACTTCCGTGGGCAGCAGCAGTGGCAGCGACGCTAGCCCGCTCGCTTCACTGCTTCTGCTGCTCCACACACCCCAAAATATTTTCTCAACGATTTTACTTTGGCAACTGTCAAAAAAACCGAGAATTTATTTTATCCAAAATTAGACTATTAGACTATTGTTGGGGTTGTAACATGAATATAGTCACAGAAAGAAAGCGAAATGGATAGAAAGGTTGTGACCGACTCTCAGAACTTTGGCTTTTGCCATTCACAGCACAGGCGAACATCAAACATGTGAACACTTGTATGTGTAGAACGTGTGTCTGTGTGTGTGCAGAAATTGCCCCTTTTACTCTATTAATTTTGTCGGTTGCTCTCTTTGTGCCGCTCTCTATCTTCTTACTCTCTTCTGCTCTCTCTTTGTGGTGGCAAATGTGCGGTTGGTTTGGGTGGTTCACTTGCGCCTTGCCTTGCACTTTTATGCAGGCGTCACTGGCGCGCGCTCTCTGTCACTTTCTCTCCATCCCTCTCTCGCTCTGTCCTTTGCTGTGTGCGCCATCCCCCTTTTTACCAACGAAACGGAAACTGAAAATTTTGGTTTGTGCAGTTTTTAAGGTCAGTTGAGAATTTTCCGCTGAACTTTTCGAAAGCAGAATAAAGTACTCTTTAACAATACATATATTTAAAATACAGAACTAAACATTAATTCTTTTATTTATATTTTTACTTACAGCATTTTAACTAAAGTATAAACAACAAACCCAAAAAAATGACTGAATTAGAGCAACCGCCTCAAAATGGCATAGATCCCACCGCGGGCGAGGACGACGATAACAATAAAGCGCGTCCCGCGGACATTGAACAGGTAACTATACAAAACTCTGCTTATTAAGAGGAAATAGTTAATTTAAGTAACAAATGCTTTCAGGACATGCGTGAAATGGAGCGACGTAAACGCGTGGAGGCCATCATGGGCTCGAAACTGTTCCGTGAGGAACTGGAGCGAATTGTGGATTCGGCACGTGAAGGAGGCGCTGGCGCCAGTGGAATACTCCAGCAATTATCTGATATTGTGGGCGTGCCCGTTAATCGAGTTAGCAATGTGTTCAAGAGCAGCAGTTGCATGGTTCCCATCAATGATATACGTGGCGTGGAATCCATGGGTTACGCCAAGGGTGAGAAAATACTCAGATGCAAATTGGCAGCGGCATTCCGTCTGCTCGATCTTAATGGCTGGACTCAGGGACTTGGTGCACAGATCACTGCACGCCTAAAGGTCGATCAGGAGTACTTTTTGGTTAATCCCTATGGACTGTTATACCATGAGATCACCGCTTCGTCCCTTAACAAGGTCGACATGCAGGGCCAGATTGTGGAGCAGGGCACAACTAACTTTGGAGTGAACAAGAGCCGTAAATATCTGCAATACATACACAGAATATTTCTAGAGATTCACCTAATCTTATTCAATTTGTTGCAGACTTTGTGTTGCACTCGGTGGTGCATGCCGCACGTCCTGATATTCGTTGCGCCATTTACATTGGCTGCAGTCCCGTGGTAGCCGTCTCCTCGCTGAAGTCTGGCCTGCTGGCCCTCACCAAGGATGCCTGTGTGCTGGGCGAGATCAGCACACATGCCTACACTGGATTGTTCGACGAGGAGGAACGCAATCGTCTGGTTCGCAGCCTAGGACCCAATTCCAAGGTCATGTTGCTGAGCAATCACGGTGCTCTCTGCTGTGGCGAGACCATTGAGGAGGCTTTCTATGCTGCCACCCACATTGTCCAGGCCTGTGAGACGCAACTGAAGCTGTTGCCTGTTGGTGTTGACAATCTGGTGCTGATACCCGAAGAATCGCGCAAACTGATCTATGATCAATCACGTCGTCCACCAGAGGAGTTGGAAAAGAAATTTGCCGCTGCCAGTACAGAGGAGGATGCTTCAGCTGCTGCCCCTGCAGCTGCTAGCAAAGAGGAAGCCGCTCCCAGGATTGGCAGCCCGCCCAAGTGGCGTGTTGGTGGTGCCGAATTCGAGGCATTAATGCGAACACTGGACAATGCTGGCTACCGAACTGGCTATATCTACCGTCATCCACTGATCAAATCCGATCCGCCAAAGCCTAAAAATGATGTGGAACTGCCACCGGCTGTCTCCTCGTTGGGCTATCTGCTCGAGGAGGAAGAGCTCTTCCGACAGGGGTAAGAAAACTATTTTCAAAGGAGTCATTAAACAATTACTGATATAATTTATTTCTTAACAGCATTTGGAAGAAGGGCGATCTACGCAAGGGTGGAGATCGCAGTCGCTGGCTGAACTCGCCCAATGTTTACCAGAAGGTCGAAGTTCTGGAGACGGGCACACCAGATCCCAAGAAAATCACAAAGGTAGAGATCATAACATTTGAAGATAAGCCAACGACACATTAGCAAACACACAAATCCGATTAACTCGAGGAGATCGTGGCAATATCTAAACTGCTATAAACCCATACAACAAATAGGGACAATTTTGTTTAAACCAGAAATCCCAGAAATGTCGATCCCATTTAACTATTAACTATATATACTAGAGACAAACGAGAATAACATTCCAAGCAGCCATATACCGATCTATAGGAATATATTGATTACCGCACCTCTCTAACTTTTCTACTTGCTTTCAAATGAATTAAACAAATATTATTCACGCATAATAAACATTTATAAACATTTTCTACATTAAGTAATAAGTGAAAAGCGGAAAGTCGAGGGGGGAAAACGCCACTAAATTAAAACAAAACTAAACTTAACTAAAAAAAACCAACAAAACAAATATAAAATGCTTTATAAATTGTAATTGTGCATTAATCAAATAATAAATATACAAAAATATTTAACTAAATCGCATAATTGATTATTAAATTGATGATTTTGTGCCATTTTGTTTAAGGGAGTTATCAATTATTATTATTTGCCTAAATAGAACAACAAGAAATACAATGCAAAGAAAGAGAAAGACATTTGTTACTAAGTACTACATATATATAAAGAATATAAACAATTAAATTCATTAATTCATATGCATGTCTTTATAATTTTCCATTCAATTTTGTTATGTTTTTAAATCTTTTTCTTTGCATGTATTTTTTGTGAATTGTTTATTATTTATTAATAATTATTTAAGGCACAAAATCATTTAATGCTTGTTACAATTCATTTCTTAAAATAATAATAAATAAATATATTAATTCGGTGGTATGAGATTAAATTTTTATCACAATTTATAATGCATAAACAAATTGAAGATTTAGTTTATTTCGAATAGAATGTTTAAAACATAATTAAATAAAAACAAATTTCTTTCTCTTTCTTTTTGAACTGCGTACTCGTTACGTAATACTCCCCCTTGACCCCAAAAAACCATGATCCTACAAACCCTATCGTAGTGGGTTGCCGAAGGTTCACCCACTCACTCGACGCCCGTGCGGATCGAGGATCCGCTGCAGTTTGTGCCAGCTGGAACCACTACCAAGGAGTTTAAGCGCGTCCAACAGCAAGTCAGTAATTTGTTAATTAGTTTATATAAATCTTTGACTAATTTACTTGAACTTTTTGTAGATCAAGGATAATCGACGTGCGGATAAAATCTCGGCTGGACCACAATCGCATATATTGGAGGGTGTCACCTGGGATGAGGCAAATCGCATCAAAGATGCCACTGTCTCACAGGCCGGTGACCATGTGGTGCTCATGGGTGCCGCTTCTAAGGGCATTATACAGCGTGGCTTCCAGCACAATGCGACTGTCTATAAGGCACCGTATGCCAAGAATCCATTCGATAATGTCACAGATGATGAGCTCAACGAATACAAACGCACCGTGGAGCGCAAAAAGAAGAGTATTCATGGTGAATGTAAGTAATCTAATTAAATTCCTATAATTTAGTCCTTCCACTGATCATATTTACCACCTTTTAGATACTGATACGGACTTCTCGGAGTCGGAGGCACTGAACTCGATGCAAGCAGCCGGCGCCCATGCACATGCAAAGCACGCACAGAGTGAACCAGAAACGGGTAAGTGTTTAGACCCACGTAATACCCATTTAAGAACTGATTTTAATTTTAAACTCTCTCTCTCTTTTTATAGAACATCAAGTCATACAGATCCAAACGCAGCAGGCACCAATTCCCAGCCAGGCTGAGGTCGTCCTGAGCGATGGTAAGTCCAAAACTTTAATCCCCAATTCATTCCTCTTGTTTTATGTCTTTTATTTTATTGTTTTACCAACACACAGAGTTATGTCTTACATTTAATCATTCCAAAAACCAAAAAGAAAAAAAACAATTTGTTTAAAGTTTTCTTTATTATTTTTTATGCATTACGTTTTATGATTTATTTATTTATGTATTTTCCTTCCATAGTTTAATGTAGCAATTGTTTATATACATTCTTAATTATCGCATTTATTAATTATTAATCTACTGTATTATTTGATAAAAAATCAACCTTAAATTCTAACCTTAATTTCTATTTATGCTAATTTCCTTAATTTATTTTTTGCCTCTCTACTCCACCACTTCAACATTAAAAAATAAAAAAACACACACACAATTAAAAAAATTATGATAAAAATAATTGAATAAACAATTATCATCGAAATAGTTAACAAAAAAGTACTCGTAGCACTCGATACTGTTTCAATTTCCTTTCTGTAAAAACCAAAAATATTTCAAATAACGTTAACATTTCTGTTAAATACAACTCTGTCTATCTGCTACTACTATTCTGTCTACTACTATTTAAGGAATCACCTGTTGTACGGCGTGCATTAAGTGATTTTTAGTACCACCACAACAACAACAACAACAACTACAAACCAACAAAAAGTTAATTCAACTAGTTACCAAACGGATTTTCCTCCCTTTTCCCTTAAAATTTGTTATTCCCTTTGAATTCCAGCTGCAGTTTTTATTTGTATTTGTTAACTTTTTGTATTCTTTGAGCACTTTTATCTGTTTATTTTAAAAACAATTGTTTTTTTATACAATTTGGCAAATTGTAAATCAAAATTTAAAATTTCTGTATCTTTTTTATGATTCTTCCTTTACATTTATCTTTAAATATCGTAGCCAAACACAGGCGCAAATAAATTGGCAGCCAAAATTTCTATAATTATGTAGTTTAGAATGTGTGTAGGGTAAAAAAAAAAAAAAAACTATAAAATACAGGCAAAACAGCTAAAACAACAGTGAAGCTCAACAAAACACGAAAACTACTTCTACTACTACTACTTCCACTTCTACTACATACTACCTTTTCTACTACCAAAACAAAAATAAATACTACATGTGTGTGCGTGTGTGCAATGCTGCTGCTGCGCTTTCAATTATCTACACTCACCCTTAAAACAAAACAAACAAAATGAAAATAATTATGCAGTTTAGTACCATACATTTAATACGTTAGAGGTGAGTGCAGCCTAAAGGATTAGTGTGTAGTACAAAAGCAATAAACAAATACAGCAAAATCATAACTATAGTTTGTACTAGACCAGCAAATGAATAATCTAATCACATTTTCATTACATATTGAAACAACAATAACATTCAACACTACACTCTCATTAAACATGCGCTGTTAATTAACATTCTGCATTTAGTTTAGCAAAAAAGCGCTCTCAGCTCTTTGTCTCTGCTAATTTACATCGCTTGCTATTTTAATAGCGATCTACGCTCTCTGCCTCTGCTAATTTACATTGCTCATGCTAAAAATTTACATAGTTTCTGGAGCTGTGCGGTACAGGGCTGCAAATCAGTTCAGTTTCTCGCTTCCAATGATAAACTGAACGAATTGTTTTTGGAGCCTTGTCACCAGTTCAAATAATATATAAATTTGCTCACTTTTAGTTATATTTTTTTAAATAACTGCAGCTGTTTGTTGTTGCCTTGCTTCTTTCTCAGTTGTTTTAGTCCTGAAATAGCTTAATACCACTAAATTACTAATTTAAACAAGCATGATTAAAACCTTAAACTAATATTAACAGAATCTTAAAATGTTATGTATTAAATTTAATATATTAAGTCTTACGTCTGCAATATAATTTTATTTACAAGATTTTTTTAAACCAAATGAAGTTTAAGAAAACCAGAAAACGACTCGAAACAAAGAAAGAAAAAATGCGAATTTATGTAAATTTATTTCTCAACACTATTTTAGCCACACTTAGTTTTATTAACGGCGAACGCTCTCATACAGCCACAAATCGCAAGCCGCCAACCGGCAGAGGTAAACAAAAAATGTTCTTTTCCCCCGATTTTTAGACTAAAACAGCACAGTTATACTCGTAATTGCTGTATATATAAACAAATACATATAAACTAATGCCGAATTGGATTGTTATTGGTGTTAATAACCCCCAAATACCCTACAATAAACCATATATATCACTTGGTTTCTATATGCACCCAATTTAACCCAAATTTTGATCATATAAAAAGTCTTCCATTTGGCCAAGGATTCATATTCATCTTCATTTAAGTGGTTATTTCGGAATTAGTTGTTGATTTCTCGATTACAGATATTTCCATATATATAGATGTATAGATATATATACCTATATCTTAGTTGATTATCGTACGTATTTCTACCGGCGAGTTACAAGTTTATACATGCCGCAATCTGTTGCTCCGGATTTGTCGGCGAGTGTAGACTTGAGTTGCGCTTGAGAGTAAGTCTTGATATCCTTACGGATATATATATATATGTATATTCTTGGTAGATCAATCCTAGAGACATTTTACTGATGCTCCTTTTGATTTTCTTTCCCCTTCCTTACACAAACACACACCGAAAAGTAGTTCAAGATCTCGCTCATGGTGATGTGAAGCAAGAGCAAACCCTGATCTGCGCAGAATTGGACAAGGAGAAGTCCAGTGGCTCAGCAACGACTAGCAAGTGTCGTCGTGAATTAAGCTCAGCTTTTGTTAGTCCTAATCCAACAATTAGTCTTAGTTCCCACCCTTCTGACTTGACCCAGTTAGTGAATGAACCCTTGTCAGCTCCTAGACAGCTCCAGGGGGATTTATATTCCTATGCCTATGCCTATGGTGGAGGAGTGTCGTCTTTGGGTCGCTGTTGTCAGCCCCACATTTGTTCAATCCTTTTGAATGCCATACATGCAGAGCACTCTCAGCGTAGTAGCTCCACCGCCAGCACCGTGACCAGCACCACTAATGAATCCTCGACTCTTCACGTCCTGCCTCTTGCGGCTCCTTACCGCACCTGTTCCCATTTTGGCTTTAATTCGCCGCGCCAGACGCCACGTGCCGAGCACAGACACATGCCAGCTGGACAGGATTGTGTCCGCTATCGTCCCATGCATCGTGTGATTAGCTATGAGGAGATCTTTGCCACTCCCCGCTATGAGCACTTGTGCCAGCCCTGCTTCGATCAGTTGCTTCGTCTCAAGCCGGAGCTGCAGCGACGTCAGAGTGCTCCTTGCAGCAGTGCCGATGATCCCGATGATCTGGTCAGCTATCCCAGCAGCTCGGTGACGCCACGAAAACTAACCACCTTGCCGGAGACAAACGATGAGCAGGAACATGATCAGGAGCAGGAGGAATACTCTGAAATCTTGGAGCGCCCTAGCGTGCTCTGCAATGCTAGCACCCAGACCGCTCATAGCTTCCTACAGAAACTGGAACGCTTTAACTACTCAGAGGAATCGACCAATGTGAACTATGTTCCAGGTCTGCAGATGAGTGACCTTAGTTCGCCAGGTGCTCGCACCTTTTCCAGTCCAGCGGCCAGTGCTACAAGTGAGCCACCAATCAAATCCTTGCCAGACAATCTGTATCAGACGAAGTCGACCATAACGGACATCACAGAAGTGTGGAACTTTGGCAACTGGCAGCAACGATCTCAGCAAGATGGGGAGAAACAACAGCCACTCACGGAGCGGCATATTACTCTAGAGATTACCCAGCAATTTAATCCTGTCTGTGATGAGCACGAGGATAACCAGGAGCAGGAACAGACTGAACGACAACTGATGTCACGCGATGAACGTCAGCGTCGCAAATCAGAGTTCGAGGAACTCTGGCAGGATCATGTGCAGTACTTTGGAGCCAAAGAGAATATGCAGCTGGAAGCGCCATCAGCGATGGTAGGAGAACCCGTTGTACGGGCACTGGAGGCTCAGGAGCAGGACACTCTGTGGTCACAGGGATGGCTGCAGCAATCGAATATCGAAGCGAATGACCAAGAAGGAAACTTAGCGGAAGCTGTGCAAACCAGGACACAGCTCGAGACGGTGGTCGAGGAGCTGCCACAGATGTTGCAGGACTTTGAGCATAGTCTTTGTGCTGCTGGAGAGAATCTCGAGAAGTTGGTGGCCACCGCTAAGAAGCTGCAAGCGGAGGAGTCAATGGAAACTGTTGAACCCATGGTAAATGGTTCACTCTTTCGAGCGATTAGCCTCGAGAATATACCCGAAGCAGACGATGGAGCATCTGTGTTGGAGCCACCACACTTGGCCACGTCCACGGACGACGACGAAGATCGAGAACCGGAACTAGAAGCGGTAACTCAAGCCGAGAGAGAGCACGAGGAAAAGCGAGATGATGAGAAGCCAGTGACGCCTGCGCCTCAGATTAGCGGCAAGGAAAAGGAAAAGCTCGAATGCAGTGAAGTGGATGAAAAAGATATCGATGAAAACGAGGGGGAAAAGCTGATAAAGGCAGAGGAGGAAAAGGATGAGGAGCAGAAACCAGCGGAGCCAGAGGAGGACAAGATTTTAACTCCAGAGAAGGTAACCACTGAAACCCATGGGAACGACATTTTTTCTCCCCTGGAACGCGAGATTCTGCATCGCATTGAGGTAGACAAGCTGAAGGAGAGGGAATCGATCTTTGGCCGTATTGATGAGAGTATACGCAACAAATTGACACCCTGTAGACTGCGTAATCTTGTTACCGATGTGGAGGAAACATTCTCTACCTGCACACGGATCATACGATCTCCACCGAAGACTACTCCGCATCTCTTTCAGTTTAGCAGCGAGCCACGCCCCTCCGCCTACAGCATGCATAACATAGACGCACCGAATAGTTCATCGGCCCACGCTCACTTGATAACGGGACAAGCGCCGCGTCTCACACGCTCCCGGACAAGCTATCAGGAGAGCAGCGAGGAAGCGGCTATAGGATCGCCCACCCAGTCCACGTCTTCGCTGGAGAGCAGTGCGTCCTCCAAAACATATGTCTGCCGTAGCACTCCTCGCCAGAAACGCAACTTTATCCAGGAGAACATACGGAATGCCAGCCGTCCACGTGTTTTTCCCTTGGCCAAGGCCGCATTCAATTCGGCGGGAAATCGTAAAAATCGCAATCAGGAAAACTACAACGATGCATCCTCAGTCTGCACATTTCAGGCTGAAGAGAGGGGAAGTAGTGCTCGCCTCTGGGTCACACTGCCCCTGAGTCCACGTAGTTTCATTGGACAAAAACGTAGATCACCAAGTCCAAGTCGTGCTGCATTTTCCACGACCCATTCCTCTTGCTCGTCCTATGGCAAACGTCGTAAACCGCTGGGAACTCATCTGTCCCAAATCCGAAAGGTTCCACACTCTGTCTCCCTCGTCCACAAGACCATATCGAGTAGAACCTTCTTTTCAGAGACCTACGAACTACCCGACGGCGCTGGGTTAATGCAAGTCGAGTCCAACAGCACTTTTGAGCTGGAGGATGAAGTAATGGGGCCAGAAACCATCGAGGAGAAACTGAATGGAACCAATAGCTCTGTGTATTACAGTGCCAACGAGAGTACTCTTACAGATACCCAAAGAAGAAATCGGGAATCCAAGGAAAATGAACCGATCCAAGTGCGGCTTTCGGCTGGAGAGACAACGGAGTCCGTCAGTCAATCCGAACAGGTTTCCATCGATGAGGAAGTTAACGAACCATCGCCGAATACATCGGACGAAAGGGATTCTGGTGAAAATGGTCACGGAAACGAAAACGTTGATGAAATCCAGAATAATGAACACACAAGTGATCCTGTTGGCAATCAACCGGAGGCAAACGGTAGTCTAAATGAGACCTCTGTGGAAGCTGAACAATGTATACCCGACGAACCCATCGAACCTTCGGAAGATAAACCCACAAATGAGGAAGAGAAAGATGCTTTCTCAAGTGACAACATCCAGACATCAAGTGTGGAGAATCTATCGATTGCTTTGGCAAACGAATCAAATGTGGGGGTTATCCTACTACATAGATCAGAAGAAACAACCAGTAATATCACAGAGAGCGATGGGGAAATTATTCTTAACTCTGTAGCCGAAGAAGACGCTGAGGAGAATGTAATAAACCTATTGCAGGTTGACAATTCTTCTGCGTTTTCGCTAAGCTCGGTTCCTGCGGAATTTAATCTGGCAGCCAATAGGAAAACCCTGGGAAGTTCACTAGAGAGTGAGAGTAGCTCAGTTGACCAAGAACTACTACTAGCTAACGATGAAAATCTGCAAGTTTCATCCGAAACTGACACAGAGGAGGACGATAACAAACCGAATACTTCAGCCGCAGCTGCAAAGAAAAGGAGATCGAAGAAAAGGAAAGATATAGACGAGAAAGAAGATGGCGAAGAAGTTGTTGTATTGAGCACAAAGTGTACGATCAAGGAGGGAACTCTACATGTAAGCGAAGAATCATTTGAAGACATTCAAGCGCCTCGTTTCCAAAGTGGAAATAGGGACAAGATACAACCCTGTAATCCTTTTACCGATTACGAAGATTGGAATATATTCGGAATAGGCAATAATGAGATGGCAATTGAGGATGAAATTGAAGAGTTACCAGATGAGGAGCAGGACGAGGAAGAAGAGGAAGACGACGACGAGGATGAGAACGATGATGAAGATGAGGAAGAGGCTGAGGATGAGGATGAAGAAGTGTTTGATGAATTTGATATAACAATTGAAACCGATACGGATGTGGAGAATTCCGGTGGTATTCGGAGACGTATTGTGCGCTATGAAAACATAAATCAATTGCGTTTTGAGTTGAATACAAGTTTTCTCTCAAGCAATGGACACGTCTCAGCTCCAAACTTGTCGTACCATGTTGTGCCTCCGGGAACATACAATTTTGGATCCCTCGTTGTAAGCTTTACGGTGACCGGTGATCAAGCAGCGGCCAGTGAGAGCAATAATGAGGGATCTGAGGCTGAAAACGCAGCGCAAACTCTGGAAGTTTCCCAAAATGAAGCAAATCAATCTGTGGCCTTAGAACAAGGAACAAAAAATGATAATACCGATAGAGCGGGTTTGGAGGATTCTGAAGCAAAGCAACATGAAACAGTAATAGATAACACAGATCTAGATCAAGCGCCTTCAGATGTGCTCAAAGACTAATACTCCTCCCCAAGTCGATGTCTTCTATTCTATTTTCGTCTTATAATCAACTCTTTTTTCACTCTTATACTTTTATACTGTGTCAAGTCAGCCTTTTTATAGCTACAATATTTGAAACCTGAAGAACTTCAATTTGAATTAATTTTTTTTATCATTTTGCATTCACATAAACGCATGTATAACTAACTAATCCACGTAAATACTGTATAATATTATAAAACTAATCAGACATTTGGAATACGGTGAACTGTAAACTGGTAAATGGATCACAAATAAAGTTTTTTTTTCTAATTTTAATGTGTAAATATTTAATTTTAGTTAATAATAGTTATATATTGCATAGAATTTATTAATAATTTGTGAAACTTAGTTGAAAACCAGAGTGCGACCTACTGTATAAGTTGATTTAATCGTGTTACTGTTAATGCTCTGTTATGTTAAGCTCTCTACTGTTTCAATGTTAAGTACCGTTTAAAGTGTCGCGAGATCCCCAATCCCAAATGTCCGTTTCGTCAAGTGTATGTCCCGCTCTTACACACACACAGACACACCTACATACCATTTCTATCTCGCTCTCTTACTCTCTTAGCGATGTGCGCTCTTTTGGCATCAAAGTACTCTTTTCTCTTTATGCCAACAACTGAGAGTTATTTAAACACTTGCGTTGAGCGCTTTCAGCATATACACGTGAATGTCATTTACAAAGTGGATGCCACAAATAGATCTCACAATTATCCACCGCTTAATAACAACAATAGAAGCAACAACAACAGTAACAACATGAACGACAACTCAACGGTTGTTCATGAGGAGAGTTTTGCTGTTGATGACGTCGCAAGCAGCACACCTGTCAGACATGGCACCGCTCGCACCACACCCGATGCCAGCAACTGCAACACTTGCTCACCATATCGTACGTACTCCCACTATGGCTACAACTGTCCGCTGACAAGTTCTCCAAATTGTCTGCTGCATCCGGCCAACGCGTGTATCTGGCTCTCAGTGGCGGAGCAGCGCGAGAGAGTTGTCTCCTTTATAGATCTAACTGCGCTTACATTTGCCAAGCGAAAAATGCTTAATGTGCTCAGTGGATGTGGCAACTCTGCGATTGCCGAGCCCGAGGTCAAACTTGAACCCGAAGTCGAGGCCGAGGCCGAAGCCGAAGAGCACTCCTACATTTCCTCAGTGAACATTCAACTGGAGCCACAGCGCAAGGAGCGCGGAAAAGAACGGAGCGCTGATGATTCACTGGACGAGTTGTCGTCAATGTTCAGTTCCAAGATGGCGCTTTGTACACCACCGAAGCCGGCACTGGAACCGGAAACTGATCTCAATGATTCGCTGGAACAACTGACGGCCCAGTTTAATTCCAAGATGACCTTGAGCGAATCATCGCCTAGGGTAAAGCAACCCGAGCCACGGACTGTCCGTGACGATGACAGTCTCTATCCGAGCAGTTATGTTTCACGTAACTTTTTGCCGGACAATCATGGTATGAGCAAGGACACCGAGACGGGAGCGGATAAGCCAGAGGCTGAGCAAGTTATCTATCAGAATGGCAATGACAGTGGTTTGGGATTAGGAATGGGATTGGGTAGCAGTCGTGGAACGGGAAGACGCCAGCGTCTCGTCACGACCAGCAATGAGTCATCAACGCAGGAGGCGGAAGCGTACAGTCAAGGCAAACACATTCGGCTTACTCTGAGCAGTTCCCCTGAAGTGGAGTCCCAGTTGAAATCCTCCTCTATTGAGATTCTGATCAACGTATCACTGCGCAATTCTGATAACTGCATGCAGACGGTTCAGACCCATGAGCTGGAGTTTCGTTCCAAGCTGGAGAAGGTCATAGACGATGAGATGCACTACATATCCCAGCAATTGGCAATGCAGCAGCATCGCGCTGCTGCCCATCATCTGATGAATCCACCATTATCGGATCAACATCCACGTGCTCCGCTGGCCACACCCACGCCCTCAACTTCGCCGCTGCTGCAGCGGTGCAACTCGGCACCAGCGTTGTGCCACACTTACAGCTACGTCGCACTTGACGGTCCTCAAGCGCCGCCGTCGACAGACACATCGAGTCGCATCTGTGCCACCGATCCCGATGAGCTGCAGCGTTTGCTTTCCTCGCTGGAACTGGAGCTACAACATCTTTTGAATAGCATCATACGTGCTCATGCGTTGCACAATCGCGCCATCATCTACGAATGCCGCACCCGAATTTTTCAGTTGCGTGACGACATTGGTCTTGTGCTTAACAGAACCAGGGTCAAGTAACAGGTGGCTAGGGCCATTTAACAGAGAGATCTAACAGAGCAGAGTAACAGCAGAGCTAGAACCAACTCTGTTAGGGCCAGTTAACATTTTGTTATAAATACAATTTTGTTAAACTTAATATTAATATAAGCACTGAATATTATTACTTTTCTTTCAATCAAATCATTTATATTATATTTTCATTACATGCTTTTTTGTTTATTGTTATACATTATTTTTGTTACACTTATCTTGTTTTATAATAAATGTAAACGAAAGCTAAATGCAATTACTTTAAGTTCCTTCAATATGTAAGTCACTAAAAACCATAAAAAAAGCACAGGTAACATATTTTGCACTTTTCATTTCTGAATGTTAGTTGAATAAATAATGCATGATTTAGATTTAGTTATTTGTTTAGTTTTTGATTGGTAATTTATGGCTTTAATTATTTATGCATGTTTTGTGCTTGTTTATCTAACATATTTGTGTACTAAAAACTTGATCTCGATACATTATCATACTGACATTCTATATGTTTTAGTTTGTAACATCATAATTATGTTCATTTATCATGTGTGTGTGCCTAACGGTAAATAATTACACATACACAAACAGACGTGTGCGAAGAACAGCATAAGTTAAAACTTAGTTTACGTAATTTTTCGTTTCAAATTTGCAAACTAAAGTTTTCACTAATTTTGTTCACACTGTACGTGCTTTGGGTATGTGTATAATTTTGTCTGCGTCCATTGAGTTATTAACATAATTCTGACTTGCCAATTAATTTAATTCCATTTATTTTCTATGCAATCAACAGGTGAGAACGTACAAAACGGAGACCACTCGGAGGCGCACTTAAGCACCTTCTCACAGAGCAGTAAAGAGGTAAGCTGCAGGCAAATACAGAAAAGGCGACAATGAGCACAAGAGAGAGAGCTTAGCAGCACACTCTTGCTCTCTTTGTCTTCTTTCCTTATATTGGGTGTTCATCATTTCATAGTCTCATTCTTAATTAGTCGTTGCCTTGCCGCACAGCTTGTGCAGTGAGCTTAGCTCTGTCACAGCGCAGACGCCACATTATTGTGTTATCGATCGTGTGGGACTCTCACTTTGTGCAGCTATATTGCCATTACCACAATTCACAATCAATTCATGTTTTTAACGACATTTCATTGCTCGTGTACTAAACCAAATGCAAACGATATTCTCACTGCAAATTTCTATTACGGTTCCAGGATGTATCCACGGACGGTTCACCCAAGAAAGACAAGAAGAAGAAGAAGGGTCTGCGCACACCATCGTTTTTGAAAAAGAAGAAGGAGAAGAAGAAGACAGAGGCATAAATTGACCAACAACAGTCTGCAGCAGTTACGTGGGCGGGGACAAAAGTGTAACCGAAAGATAGAAATGGAGAGAGAAAGTAGGAGTTGGGAGAGAGCGCGAAAATTGGGAGAGTAACGACGATGATGAAAACGACGAAATGAAAGCAAAAACAAATATAATATGAATGAGGCATTAAAAAGCAACAAATGAGCAGCTACTACGACGAAGAAAGAAAGAGACAACATCACCGACAATTCAAATGAAAATAGTCTCATTTAAAATCTAAATAATTATAAACACAATCAGCAACACACACAATTTTTTATATTTAAATCTAATAATAAAATTCGATTCGCATTCTCGACACAATTGCCGCTGTTCTATACAAAAAGAAAATATATAAATTATAAAGAAAAGGAAAGCAAATCTAATAGTTCTCTAAGCGCTTAAATATACTACGTAAAAACATTACATAGTAAACAAACAAACAAACAATAACAACAAACAAAAATGAAAACAAATTAAGTTTCGAGCGAGTGTGTGACATTTAAACAACAAATTGCAATTGCTAAATAATTTATTACTTTACCAAATCCAAGAAAATATTCATTATAAAGAAAAATTCAATTTTTTACAATCTATGTGCTAGTTTAATTTATAAACAAAAAACGAACAATTGCCACATACACCCAAACACACACACACACACACCCACACAGACTCACACTTAAAACTACGTTTATCTGTATACAAATATGCAATATTTTTATAAACAAACATTTTGATATTCTTTGCATGAGTGTGCGTGTGTGAGTGTGTGTGTCGATAAACAATTGCATGCTTTTTTTTATGAATTATTCTATTGTTTTTTAGTTATTTTTTTGTAAACCTATATATAAAGGCAGCTAATTTCACACACACACACACACCCACACACGGATAAAAAATAATAAATATTAGAGAGATGTAAACATGCAGCATTGTATTAGTTTTTTTTATATAAATAATTATATATTTTTATGTACGTAAAACTGTTTATACTATATATTTATATATACTATATATGTGTATATTGTATATGTAAAGCAAAAATAAATTATGAAATTTTGCACCGAAAAGCAGAAACAAAAAAGTAATAAAAATATAATTTTAAAAATCTTTTAAAATAAAAAAAAGATTAATTTTCGACTTTTTCTATTGTAATTTTTTCAATGAACAAAACTCCCAACAAAAAATAAATAAATAAACTGCCATAGAATGTAATGTTGTAAGGCACAAAAAGTCGTCAAATTGCTATTAAAATGTTTATAACAAATTACAAATAATTTATCTGGTTTACAACAGTTTCTGCTTTTCATTTGCATAACAAAAACAAAAAAAAAAAAAATTGCCTGAGCCTTAGAAAACAACAGCTGTTGAAACATTTCAATAATAAATAATAAAAAAAAAAAAATGGAAGAAAATCACGCTAATATTTAAATTATAAAATTAGTAATTATAAATTATTTGCGCAACGACAGAAGCTTATTTCTAGCAACTTTTTTGTGTTTGATTTGAAGAAAAAAGTTTGTTTTGCAATCGATTCAATTTAGAAATATGTTAACATTCTCAGTGCAAATAAAAATTATGAACACGACAACAAAACGAAATGAAAAGTAAAGAGAAGTAAAGAGAAAAAGAGCAACACGAAGAGAAAAAACAAGAAGAAGAAGCAGCAGCAGTAGCTGAGGAGAAGAAGAAGAAGAAGCTGAAGCTCTTTATATTCGTTAGAAACTAAGTAAATGCATATAAAAATATAAATATATATATTTAAAATTCGTATTATATAAAAAAACACACACACATACACACGACACACAAAACATTATTAATAAAACACTTGGAAATTGTATAAATTTGGAAGAATTTGTTGTGTGTGTGGTTTGTTGGGTTACGCTTTCGTCACTAGCGTGTAAATATTCATATCGATAGAAACTATAGCTAAACACTAAGTACAAATGTAGCTAGGAATCTATATCCAGTATTCTAAGTGTGCTTCTTTTGAGGCTCCTTGTCCTCCGTGTCTGTTTCCTGTTCCTGTGGCTTCTTGCCTCCCGCCAGGATGTGCTGAATCTCCTGAAGACTGCGTCCCTTTGTCTCGGGCACCAGCAGCAGACAGTAGATGAACGCAATGACTGCGATACCAGTGAAGATCCAGAATGTGGGAGCAGAGCCAATGCTGTTCTTTAGTACCGGAAACAATTTGGTGACCAGGAAGGCGGAGAACCAATTGCTGGTGCCTGCTATGGAACCGGCCACACTCTTGACATCCTCCGTGAACAACTCGGCCATTACGATCCAGGGCACAGGTCCAAAGCCAATCGAGAAGAATACGATAAAGAGCAAGATGCTGGTGATGGGTAGCCAGCCCAGAGATGAAACCGATGCCTCGTCGGTATCCTTCATTTGGAAGTAGACGCCCATCAGGCAGGTGGTAATGGCCATGAAGAAGGCCGAGATGAGTAACAGAATCCGACGTCCGGATTTATCGATGATCAGCGTTGCCAGCAGAGTCATCAACACTTGGGTGGCACCAATGAGGATCGTGCAGACACGACCACTGAGAGCAGCGCCCACATCCTCAAAGATGGAAGTAGAATAGAACATGATGGCATTGATACCAGTCCATTGCTGGAGAGCCTGAAGAATCACTGCTATGCCGATGCCTTTGAGCACAATGGGACGGCGCAGAGCCTCCCAAAGGTTAACCTTTGGCTCATCCGCATCCTTGTTGGTCTCCTGCATGATCTCCTTGAGTTCTTCGCTGATATCACAGTCCTGGCCACGCAGCCACTTCAGTGACTTTGTTGCGTCCTCGGGGCGATTCTTCATGGCCAGGTAAACGGGGGATTCGGGCATAAAGAAGTGCACGGCAGCAAAGATTAGTGGTAGAATGGCGCACAGTATATTAATAAACAACAGCTCCAGATAACCGCCAACAATGTAGCCATACAACAGTCCCGAGACCGTGTTCAGCTGAAAGAAGCTGCCCAGAGTGCCACGTGTGGCTATTGTCGATATCTCCGTGGAGTACATGGAGGCAGCTACACAGTAGGCACCGCCGCAAACTCCAAGAATGAAACGACCAAAGTACAGCATGATAACATTCTGGGCAAATATCATGAGCAGCCAGCCCACCATATAGGGTGGTATTAGTGCCAACATTGTGGGTCTTCTGCCGATCCAATCAATGACAAATCCCACGGGAATGCATACACAGGTGGCGCCCAGTGTAAGCAGTGAGGAAACCCAGCCAAATTGGTCAGATGACAAGGGAAATCCATAGGCTTCCTCCTCCGTCAGCATTTTCTCGACAGGAGCTGACCATCCCATGCTGGCGCCCATACAAAAGGCACCAAAAGCAGCCGAGAAACCGGCAATATATTGTGGCAACACTTTAGCTTTCGCAGCGGACAAACCGGCTGTATTTTGTGGCAACACTTCAGTCATGGCCATGTTTATGTTCTTAGCGTTTTGATGGTTGAAACCAAACTGTTTGCTACCCTTTCAAACCCAACTTGGCTAACAAATGTTTTCACTGATAACGGACGACGACGTTGCAGTCGACGTCGCTGCTGCAGAGAGTCATAAATTAGTGCAGTTAGAGTGTAAATCAGTTGAAGTACTACTAGAACTTCGACTACATCTGAAAAATTACAGCTGCTGTTGTTGTCGCTGGTGATTAAAGTAGTTGTGGTAATCGCCTGGCATGCATCTTATCTAGTACCGAGCACGGGCAAATTTAACGGCAACTGCGTAACGGTCATCTGTCGGTCAATGGAGGCAGAGCCATGCAGTGGGGGCGTGGCAGCACAAGTGGGAAAACACTCCATGAAGTGAGTCGTCATATCGTGTGGCACTCGTGGTCAGTGGGACAAGTGGCAAGTCCGCGATAAACGTGAGTGTGTTTTCAAGCTTCATTGATAAGTGGATTGTTTGTGTCCCAGAGCCGTATACAGTATGCGGTAGTATATTGAGTCACACAATCTCGGAGTATTGCGTCCAGTAGATAAAAGGGCCGAGTTCCCGTTAAATTACAAGCGAAGGTAAACAAATATTAAGAGATAGCCTTACATTTGTTTATTTACACACGTCAAATCAATGGTTTAACGTGTTTTGTGTCGCAGTTACAATGGAAAATAAAAAACAATATTGAATCATTTACTCAATGAGGCCACTTACTCCCGTACAAGTGGCTGTCTTACATAATCTACATAATCTGATATCAGGTGTATATATATAATTAATATTGTGTTGGCCACTTCACTTCTTGCGTTCCGCCTCCTCCATGGCACGCATCATGGCTGCGTCATGCTTTAAGTGGTGTTCGCGTATTGCACGCTGCAGTTCCTCGTGGTGGCTCTTGCTTTCCGGTGGATAGAGCTCCCGTTTCTTCTTGGTCACCCATTCCTCGAAGTACTCGGGCTGATTGAACATGTGAAAGAGCATCACGGGGAATGCCATGTACATGCCCATTTTGGCCACCTCCAGCACCCAGGTACCCATGTTGTTTTTCTATTAAATTTGCTAGTATATGCACAAATTTGGTTTAATAATCAACAAATTCTAGTTATTACGATTTCCAGCGGCTATCAACAAAAATCAGCTGTTTTCAAGTGTTGTATAATGCATTTATAAAAACTGACTCTCAGTGCTGCCAAACTGGTATTTAAATCGGCAGTTTTTCGATAACATGAGTAAAGATTAACCCTTATGTATGTCTTGAATATATTTCAAACGAGACAGCTAAAGTTAATAAAATAGCTTTATTAATTGTAAATGTGTGCAATATTTTGGAATATTTATGCGGCATGCATTTAAAATGTAAAAATCTTAAACTAGAATATATATTTTTTGGATAAAACGCAGCCAATCAAAAGGCGAAAGCGTTATTCCTATAACTATATATGCGGACATTTCTGTCAGCTCGTTTTGTTTTCGAAAACAATTTCACGGAAGCAATATGTTTGAGATAAGAGATAATTTTTTAAAACCGTACAACGGTTTTAACGTTAAATGATGCAAAATATGTTAAATGTTTAATACTAAAGTGCCGTTTCGCCTGGATACTCCTCTTGAGAAGTAATCAGTAGTTTCTTTGTACGCAATGGCTCATCTGAATCCCCGTTGGAAATGTTCTCCTTATCGTCCGCACTATCCGGAACTACGGATATTTTCAGAGGCGTATCCGCGGATCGTTTGCGACCATTGTTGTTGAAATTACCCAAAGGCGAAGCGATCGCTGGCTCATTGCCATCCAAGCAGTAAAGCAAGCTGGGACTGAGCTCGGATTCATCGAGATCTTCAATGTCTTGGGTTGTGTTGGTGCCACCAAAGTCATCGGAGCGACTGGCAAATGACAAATCCGCCGGACTGGCCGTTAAAACACTGCGTGTTAGCAAATATTCCCTAAGGATTAACATTTTTAGTTGTAATTAAAGTAAGCAGTTGGTTTAGATGAGACCGGACTCACTTGAAATCGCTTGTGAGAGCATTATGCGGTTTACCTTCCATTGAGCGATCCATTTCTGTCTCTGTCTCCAGCTCGGTGCTGTTGCTATTGCTGCCACTGCTGCTACTGGAACACTGTCTAGTGGACATTATGTACTGACGTCTCAGTATATCCGCATAACCACCTAGTGAGGTAGCGTCCTCGCTATGCAGCGCTGGTGGCTCCAATTGCTTGCTGACCATTAGCTCATCCTGGTCGGTTTCCTCAGCAAAACAAGGATTCTGTTGCTTATCGCCATTGCCAAGTGCTGTGAGCAGCATAACCGGTTTTCGGGAACGCGGTGTCATAATGGATTCCTGCAAGAATTTAAAGCGTTAAGCTTTTGTTCACAGCGGATGACGTGTTGATCTAGAGACATGCTATGAAACAAACCATGCTCCACTTACCTGCATGGCCTTAGGCATTCGTTGCGTTGACTTGGTAATTGGAGACATCGAGCGACGACCTATGCGCAGGGAAGGAGTACTCGTTATTAAATCAAGATTGCGATAAACGCTGCTCTGGAGTAGCTGCTGATGATAGACCGTATCCACAGCCATGTCCATGCCCATGCCGTTGGGCAGCTCGTTCGACAATGTGTCATCATCAATCGCATCCAAATCGCTATCGTCCATATCCTCAAGCAGTGGTGCATCTGCATTCTGTAAGTGGCATCCACCTTGCTTGGCGTCATCGCTGCCACTGGGACGACGCTTAAGTGTTGCCGAAACACTGCGGACCAAACGCTTTGTGGTCTCCGGCGTGCTGAAGGGAAACCGCAGATTACCCATGCTGACGCCCTTCATCAGCTTGCGTGTCAGTGACTTGCCCATGCCGCTGCTTGTGGTTGTCGAAACCTCCACGATTGGAGTGAGTGCAGCATCCTCGTGGTCCTCGCCGTGGTCGCCGTCGGCGTGCACCTGTGGTCGCAGACTACACAGATTAGGCTCTGATTTGTATCGCGATGATTGCTGCACAGGAGTACAAGGATTTGAGTACTCCTCGATTTCAAGAAGACGACGATCATTCCAGGCCACAGTCTTCTTTTCTGCCACATTCAGCAACTGCTGTGCCGCTGCTGAGATGACCTTAAGCGGTGTCACACAGCATGTATCAATCTCGTCCAGTTCGGGCACGGCAGCTGGCACAGCAGCGGACAACTCATGTGACTGCTGGCGACTGACTGGAGCCGATTGGCTACCAGAGCCAGCAGAGCTACTACTATCCGATGATGATGAATCTTGAGCGATCTTAAGTGATGTGGATGAAATGGATTTCTGAAGCGTGTGGAGTGGGTTAGTACCAGTTGTAGTGGTGATTATTGATGAAGGCAGTGACGGTGGCAGTGGTAGTGAACGAGGCATGGTCATCGGTGGCGTGGGACTTTGGAACAGTACACGCATTTTGGGCGCCTTGGCATGCGACAGATTAGGCGTCTGCTCAAGGACAAGAACATGCGGTTAGTTTACAAACATAAACAACTAATTAATTAGTATACAGCTTTGCAGACATATTATATCATTCTCATTATTATAGATATATTTGCAAAGGCTTGAGGGACAGGGACAACTTAATCCCAACCGAAATCAAACTCACCTCTGACCCGCTCATAGCTGGCAAAGCTGGCGCCCGTTTGGGAGTACGCGACATGAGACTCTTGTGGAAAATGTGCTTTTTAATTGAATCTCCCAGGGATTTGGCGCTTCGAGTGGCCTCGTTGTTCTTCAGCCGATTCATAACCACTAGCTGCAGTGGAGTACCTGTAAGATCAATAGAGTAAAATGTTTATGCCTTAACAAACAAATAGATGTTATACCCTGTCCATTTTGTTTGTTAAATTGTTTGATTAAACGCCGCTTCTTGGATGACTCCGGTAGGCTTTGTATGTGAGCATAGAGCTGTGCCAGCTCAGTATCTGTTGTATTGGTATTGGTTGCCGCTGCGGTGGCGGCACGATCTACAAAAGTGTACACCGTGTTGACTGTGGAGATGTCCGAGATGGATTCATCGAGCGTCTGCTCCGGCGACATCGTTTTCTTGCGTTTGCGCTCAAGAAAGTACGCTCGAATATCGGTTGCCAGCTTGGCGGGAACGGCAAATATATCTATATTCCGTATAATCATATATGCAATAATGCTGGACATTCGTTTGGCTGTATAGTGTAGCACCTCAGGTGGTAGATTGCGAGGACAGATGAGATGCGGTGTGAATATTGTTGCCAGATTCATGGCTGTCATTTTGTTACTCTGCTCTTGCAGTGATACTGCGTGCAGCATTTCAATGATATGTTGCAATAGTTCGCGATGCTCCTCTGGGAGTAGTAGCAGCAACAACTGCACCGAGTTCAACAAATGCTGCTGGCGTTCCAGGTTGGCTTGTGTCTTCTCTGTCAAGTCCTGGCACAGTGGTGCAATTTGTAGATGAGCTGGATAGTGAGCATCCGTTAGCAACGGCTCGGGTAGTTCGGCTAAAAAGCTTTTGAAAACTGTTGCACAATCGTGTGCCGAGTATCCTGCCTGTTCCAGCTCCAGTGCCTTGTCCTGCTGTATATGCAGACGCAGTTCGTTCTGCCGGGAAACAGCACCCGTCTTGCGAAATAGACCTTCCTGTGTGATATCTACGATAAAGCGGGGTGATAAATACCGATAATCTAAGGACTTGCTTTACGTACTCTTCTCCAGCATAAGAAACTGTTTGAGCTCCAAGAGATGCATTTGGAAGCCAGCATCGATTTGTTGCTGCAGACACTCTGTGGGACTGTTACCCACAGATTTACTGCCTCCTGCTCCGGCGGCACAGCCAGTGACAGCAGCTACGCTTGCGGCAGTATTCCCGTGGCCAAGGCGATGCTTCTTGGATAGACGATTCCATTTCTTGAGCTTTCCTTTGTCCTCGTAGACGATCTCGTGGCAGGGTAAATCGAATCTACAATTGGAACAGTTAACACACACTCTGTCGCACACACACACATACATCTGTGTGTATGTATATTAACTTACTCATCGGTGTTCAGTTCAAGCTCAAATGAGAGATGCATGCGAACGAGAGATTTATATTTCTCATAATTGCAGGTGCGCATGCGCGTCGCCAGTTCGAGGTCATTAAATTCATTGATATTCACGTATTCCATGTCCATTGTTGGATATGACGAGACGCCCGATCGAATATGTATATGTGTATGATGTGCGTGTGTATGTGTTCGTTAGCAGCTGCTAACGACAGCAAAAACAAAAAAAACAACAACACAAGCGAAAAGGAAAACGGATCGGAAATAGCGCGCAGGATAACGACAATTGCTAGCGATGGTCACCGTATGCCATCCACTCCGATTGTTGTTCACATTTAATCACTAAAAACTAATTAATTATGCACTCCGTTTGGCATAATTCACTGTGTGTTCCATGCTCGCTGCTTAGCTGCGTAAATTAATTGTCGAGAAAATGCAAGACGCTTACTACCAACCGCTGTGAATTGAAATACCAGAGTTGCTACGCTCTGCCAAAAAGTGCTGGTAAACGTCAAAAGGGAGTCGCAGGTAAAAATATAAATAATTATTATATTATTTTATCATATTTTCACATCATTTGAATATTTACATATATATGTGCACACGTGGAAGTAACAATTTGTGAAAACATAAAATATTAAAGGAATCTTTGTTTTAACACTGTATATTTTACTTGACGTTAACCAGCACCGATTCGATTTACCGCTGCCAGACGGTCTGCAAATCTATTTATTGTGGTGTTTTTTGCACAGTTTTCTATTAAAATGGTATTAATAATGCCCATTAGCCCACCAGAGCACGGTCTCTTGTATACCGCTAACAATATAAAACTCAAGCTTGGAGAGAAGGTTGTTGGCCAAGGCACTATATACATTTCACAAAAGTAAGTGCAAAAATAATTCGCAATGCTTGAAAAGATTTCTTAACTCTTGTTTTTTGTTTTCTGCGCAGCACGCTCTCTTGGCAGCCAGAAGATCTACAGGAGGGAATTTCTATTGAATGGAAGCAAGTCAGTCTGCATGGCATTTCATCTAATCCCAGGAAATGCATTTACTTCATGCTGGATAGAAAGGTAGAGTGGGAAGGCGTCTATATGGGCCGCGGTCTGGAAATCAACGGGCAGAACGGTGGAGGGGATGAGATACAGCGACATGCTGTTTCTAATAATGATGTTGATGAGGGCAACGGGAGCGATGAAGCCAACGAAGATGATGATGATGACGATGATAATTTTGAGGATGCAGTCGACCAGCAACTGGACGACGTCACCGAGTGCTGGCTTTTGCCTGAGGATGTACACACCGTTGATACAATGTACAATGCCATGACCACATGCCAGGCATTGCATCCCGACTCGGCGGACAGCAACTCGGAGGATAGCGATCCAATGGAGGATGCCGGTGGCGCTGGCATGGCCTTTGACGACCAGGACATGGTGGAGGATGCTCTACCGCTTGGCCGTAATGGGGAAGAGGTTGGTGGCATGCAAAATTTAAGCCTGGATGATGATGATGAACGCTTTGAGGATGCGGACGAATAAGGCTGAAGGCTAAGACGTGAAGAAAAACTACTCCAAAAAAACCATTACATCCATATACATACGTATTTATATTTGAATCTTTATACATATACAAATTGTAAGTCTAAAGTTTGCGAATTGTGAACATATTTGATTAGCTTTTGGAATACTATATACTAAACGCTGTAAGCGCTCAACAAATCAAACGTTTTCTTTTTTGGCCTCCTGGCGCAGCTTCAGCTCCTTTTCAAACTCCTCCTCGCTCACAGGAGCCGCCAACTAAAACAAGAGTAGATATTAGTGGTGTTTGTGTCTATAAAGTATTGGGATCGTACCGCTTCGGCTACATCCAGCGTTATCAACGCCTGTTGGTATCCATCGCCCTTAGAGGGCACTTTGTCGTAGTTCCAATACGTAAATTCTTGAAAGGTGCCTGTGAGTCGCAGTTGACGCTCTGCTAGATGGGGGTCAGTCTCCTGAAGGACTACGCCCTTGTATCCCTTGGGCAAGGACTCTTTCTTTCCGATCAAAGGATATCCTCGGAGTGCATTAGTTAGCACGCCGTTGCCAAATTCTGGGGCCTCGCGCGTATAATTGTTGAAATATTTGTCTACGTCGGTGCATTCACCATCTCCAACGATTTTCGCTGGTAAATAGTGGAGCTGCATTGGCCTCTTGTTGTCCACTTGTTGAATATCGAAATCCAAAGTAATTGACATTGTGCTTGAATAAACTAAAACGGAACACTGGAAAAACACAAACAAACACCGCCAAAACTGTTAAGTGTTGTTTAGCGATAAATAATCGGTATCTAGTCAACAATGTAAAATATTTAGTTTACCAGCACTGTGTTTTGGGAACCAACAATAAAAATGGCGTTTCTCGTCGAACAAGAACTGATTTCTGCGCGATATTAGCATTAGTTAGTAATAAACAAAATTAAAAAATAAGCAATTCAACATTATTGAAAATAAATAATGTAGTTCAACCAACTGAGGTCGAATAAATTATTGCAAAATCGAACGGTACGCGCTGCTAACGTGCTTCATTCGTATTCAGTCGTGGTTGTCGTTGTTCATAGTGTTCATTTGCTCTCTCGTCGTCTCTCCCGTAAGTATAAAACGAGAGCAGTGCGTAAAAATCGAAAGAATATATTTGTTGCAAATGTTGATGCTGTCGCGTACGTGGTGCAATATTCATAATTCGGTGTGTGTGTTTGTGTGATTGTGTAAATATGCATAGAATGTATATATGTATGCAAATTTTATAATAACTAACAAGTGTTTGGCGGCCCTGCCTTTATTTTATTGCGAATTCTGTGGCACAGACGCACACACACCAACACCGACACAATCAAAATAGAGTATGCACCCATACAAAGGCAGGAAACAAATTAAAGTTAATTAAGCAACTGCTGAAATACATATTGCTGCAAATACATACACACATATGTACATAATTTAATACAATTTATGAAATAATAAAACTTAGTACTGGGTAAATTGCCTGCAACGTGCGTCGTTGTGCCCAGTGTTTATGTATGCGATCATTTGTGTGTGTGTGCGTGTCAGAGTGTTTGTGTATGACATGTGCGTGTAAAATTGTTTTAAGCCAGCAGCGGTAACAACAGTAACTGCAACAACAACAACGTTAACATCATCAGCAGCAAAATAATTTCGGGTAAGTTGTGAGCTACCTGCCAAATCCGTTTTATTTTACTATTTTTTTCTCTTTCTGTCCGACTGTCGTATGGTTCGCCGGCAGTTTGCACGCCCTGCTCAACACTGACATACACGCACACAGGCACGCACACACTTGTGTACAGATACATGCCCTTCTAACACTTACGCACTCCATTCATTTTTACGAGTAGAGCTCAGAGAACCACCTACACAGCTAAACACTATAACACAGATACATGTGCTTATCTTAACGAACGAACCGAACGAGCGAACGTTTAGTTATCAAAATAATGGTGTGCGTGTTTGTGTGAGTGTACGATTGTATGTGTGTTAATAAAGCAATTCATATAAATTCAATTATAAAACTTATAAATAATCAGTTTGTCGCTTTTCTATTGCAGTGTGCATTTGCAGCGCCACAGCCACAACGTAACCAACAACCAAACAATCCATGAATTATAAATATTTATCTGTACAAACAATGACACACAACTGCAATAACAACAACAACTACAGTAACGGCCAACCTCAAGGCTATAACTACAACTACAACTACAACAAGAACAACAGCACCTGCAGCCGAAATAATAAAAACTGAGATATATTTCATTCTATTTGGTTTCTGTCTGGTTTTTCTCCACCTTTCTCGCTCCTTCACCTGCTTCTACTATAATTTATAATTTATTAATGCTGCCAGCGAACAACAATAACAATGTAAAGCCCTCAAAATAATGAACAACACAATTGTTCGAATGACCAATTGCTTTATAAATAAATAAATATATTTATATATATTTTTATAAATCAACTTATAAAAACAACCACAACTTAAAAGTCTGAAATTATGAATAAATTGGATTATCCACGTCGCAATGGTACACACAAAGTTCGAATAACGCGTAAGTTTTAACTGCTTCATTATCAAATATTACTCATTAATTTATTGTTATTTATTTTTACAGTACTGTGTGCTAGAAACTTGGCCCGTAAGGATTTATTTCGTAAGTATACAACAAGTGCAGAAAATATGAATTATCGGACTGAAGTTGTGGGCGGAACTCGTTTTATTCTTTTTAATTGGAATATAAACAAATTTTTAATTGCAAATTCATTGGCCACTTTGTGTGGAACATTAACCATTTGTTGGTTTTGTTTTTGCCAGCTTTATAATTCGGACGGATTTCCAATATATGCAATATATGTAGCTAAATTTAGCATTTCCCTCTTGTCTACTTTCATTTTTAAACAAACCTCTTAGCTGAAAACCCCCTGCCCCTCCCTCCCCTCTTCTTCTGACCATGCTTATTATGGTTGCCAAGTCGCCAAACCGTCGAATTGTTGTTATTATTTTTTGTTTACACATAACAAAAAAAAAAAAAAAAAAAAATGATTATT
Organism: Drosophila cardini; assembly: GCA_018903735.1. NCBI lineage: Eukaryota > Metazoa > Arthropoda > Insecta > Diptera > Drosophilidae > Drosophila > Drosophila cardini. The sequence goes on along the minus strand of JAEIGM010000001.1, from coordinate 9,530,543 downwards.
ACTAATTTGCTTTCATTGTAGCTACCTCTCTTTCGCACACACGCACTTTCGCATCTCTACATTATTATTATTTTTCCCCATTTTCCCATTTTTACCATTTTCCCATTCATTTTTTACACATCGTTGCACTTAAATCACGCGGCGGCGTCCGCATTGCTTAATATCGTCTTTAATTATATACTATATATGTGTCTGGAACTATATGTATCTTTATAGTTAGTTGGATATACTTTTCATTCCAAAATACGCGACAGGTGTTCAGGTGGAGGGGTCCAAAGAAGGAGTTGCCTTTCGATCGATGTCGTCGTCGTCGTCGTCGTCGATTTCTATTTCTGCTGTGTCCAATGAAATGGCGTATTAATGTTAATGTATAATTAACAACGGCATGCCAAGTAGCAGACAGAAAAACAGACAGACAGACAGACTCAATGACTAACTCACTGACCGATTCTCTATACTGCACACATATACATATAGACATACTTGCACTATATCCAATAGTACAGATCCAGATCGACGCACTTGGCTTACATTTGTCACAGGTGAATGTTTTTTATGCCCATGCAAATAAGTTGATGGCAAAAAGTGGTTCGCTAGACGTTTATCGGTTCGCTGATTAGATTCGTTCAGCAAGTATCAGTTTATATATGTACATATATATACAGAAACTATGAAAAATCGTTTGGGAAAAAACCATAGCTACTAAATGGGTACAAATATGTGTGTCTGTATTTTTTGGGGTCTTACGAACGGGACTCGACAGCACTATCGAATCATGCTGTCGATCGATATAAATAGATATTATTGCCGAGGGATTTATGGAGTATGACAAGTAACACATGTTATGACTAAGTTTTTGGTTATTATCAAAAAACCACATCAGAAAATAGAGATGCTTTAAGGAAATCATACAAAGCCTTTGTTGTCACAGTCACCACTACAGTCATAAAGAAAAGTTATTAACTTTTAATTATCTCAAAATGTATTCCAAAAGTAGAGCAGTGAATACTCTCCTGACGCTCAATTATAGAAAATGCTTTGCATTGCCGCATCTGCAAAGAGTGCTAGGAAATCCATGGAAATCCCGTGGAAGTGACAGTTTAACCTTTAAATTGGATGGCAAACGGGAACAAGAATTGATCGAAATGAGAAGAGAAATCAAGAATATTAGAACAATGACACTGGCATCCGCTTTGTTGGGACACTCAAGTGTGAGCAAAGGGAATCTGTTGGTTAGGAAATGGCCAAAACTGCCGGCTCAGCTGCCCGGGGTCATGAGTATGTCCACCAAGGCAGGAGGCAACTCCGAAGGGGGCAAAAAGATGTTCGAGAAAGCAGAAGATTCAGTCGAGAAGATGACTTTAGTAAGATCTATGTCAAGACCAGAAGTAAATGCCCATAGAAGAGTTCAAATGCTGAAAATATTGAACGAGAAAAAATGCGATCAGATTAAAGAGGAGCAGAAAGTTAAGGAACAGGATGTAAAATACAAAGAACACGAAAAGTTTCCGCTAAGTAAACCCAAACGAAGTCCAACAAAATTTCCCTTAAATGAGAGATTACTGGAAACCGAAGATAGGGACTTATCTAAAGTGCTCGACGGGGCAAAGATGGCTTCCTCCGATTGCCAGTTATCCAACGATCCCACCAGAAATACCGTGTCCAAGGATAACTCGAAGACACCTACGAAGCCAATGGGTTCCAGGTCCTTTGCCACAACCACAGCGCCACCGCCTCCACCCAAGGATTTGCCGCCTGGCACACCGCCCCCGCAAACAAAGACTACTTTTGGACCATTAGCGGACGCGGATCGGATATTTACCAATTTGTATGGACGCCATGATTGGCGACTGAAGGAGGCCATGAAGCGGGGAGATTGGTATAAAACTCGTGAGATTGTGGAGAAGGGATCGGATTGGATCATTAACGAAATCAAGACATCTGGTCTGCGGGGTCGTGGCGGAGCTGGATTCCCCAGTGGCCTCAAGTGGTCGTTTATGAAAAAACCACCCGATGGAAGACCCAAATTTCTGCTGGTTAATGCAGATGAAGGTGAACCGGGAACTTGCAAGGATCGTGAGATAATGCGCCATGATCCGCATAAATTGGTTGAGGGATGTCTCATTGCCGGTTGTGCCATGGAAGCCCACGCTGGCTATGTTTATATCCGCGGAGAGTTCTTCAACGAGGCCTGTAATCTACAGTATGCTATTTTAGAGGCCTACAAGGCGGGATACCTTGGAAAGAATGCCTGTGGCTCTGGCTACCAGTTTGATCTATACGTGCAGCGTGGCGCTGGAGCCTATGTGTGCGGGGAGGAGACGTCGCTTATCGAATCCCTAGAGGGTAAGGCGGGCAAGCCACGAAACAAGCCACCGTTTCCGGCGGATATTGGTGTCTTTGGTTGCCCCTCGACGGTCACCAATGTGGAGACGGTGGCTGTGGCACCTGCAATCTGTAGGCGTGGCGGTAAGTGGTTTGCTAGCTTTGGGCGAACACGCAACTCAGGCACGAAGCTCTTTAATATATCCGGGCACGTGAATCGTCCCTGCACCTTCGAGGAGGAGATGTCGATGTCAACACGGGAACTGATCGAACGGCATGCAGGAGGAGTAACCGGTGGATGGGACAATCTGCTGGCCATCATTCCTGGTGGCTCCTCGACGCCCTGTATACCCCAAAAGGTTGCCGATACCTCAATCCACGACTACGACGGACTGATGGCCGTGCAGTCCTCGCTGGGAACGGGCGCCATGATCGTGATGAATAAGGACACGGACATCATAAAGGCCATCGCTCGACTCTCCGCCTTCTACAAGCACGAGAGCTGTGGCCAGTGCACTCCTTGCCGCGAGGGACTTCATTGGGTTAACCTAATCATGCAGAGATTTGTCACCGGCGATGCTCAGCCCGCAGAAATCGATATGCTCTGGGAGATAACCAAGCAGATCGAGGGACATACCATTTGTGCCCTGGGAGATGGGGCCGCCTGGCCACCACAGGGTCTAATTCGCCACTTTCGACCCCTTATAGAAGAGCGCATGCAAGAGCGTGCTGCATGCAACAAAGCCCAAGCTGAAGCGAAGGCCAATAAGGCCAACAAGGTGCCATAAATGTCGACTGTACACATTATTTCCTCGGATAAAACAGAAAAAATGTAATACAGTGGGGCAAAAAGCCCTTTATGCACCAGCAAATCTTTATGCAACCATGACTTCCGCTAGTTTGCCAGTGAAAGTGGCAGCTAATTATTAAATGTGCCACGTTGGGCTTATAAATTGGGGTTGAATGACTATATGTGGTCGACAAGTGGAGAAACTGGGAAGCGGGGAAGTCAATGGGAAGCAAATTTTGCTTTAATTCGAACCCAACTAAAGTGTTACAATAATTATAACAGAAATGTGTAGTAACTCTTTCCACGTTGATCAGCAGAGCACAGGCCTTGTATAGTTGTACCTTTTATGGTATTGCATAGGGTATACGTTAGTCTACATACCCCATTTTTTGGAACATTTGGTTTTAGTTTTCGCTTTTGCTGTTGTGTTCTTCGAAGCATTAAATCAATCAACAGCTGCTGTTGTCCACAGTTCAGGTTACACACACACACACACGCACACAGAAAGAGGAACAAATACAGGTAGAAGTACAGGTAAAGTGCAAACAGGAGAACGAAGTTAAGGTAAACCGGGAATGGCCTTGATGCCGAATTGTTTTTACCAAATCAGCAGCTGTTAATCATAACGATCTTAAGTTGTTTGCAACGGGCGAATGGAAGAAATGAGAGTAGCACGATCTTCTTCTTGACTTGACCAACTTGAGTGACATTTGACCCCGTTATTTAGACAACGAGTAGGAACAATTACTTGAGTGTTGTTCAGATTTAATTGAAAGTCATTTAGCATCGTTTAAATAAACTAGAGCAATTTCATGGAGCATCTGCTCCTTAGCTTGGACTATAACTCAATGGGTTATAGCGACTATAACATGACTGAACCAGAGAAGAAGATTGAAGGGTTCACAAAAACTGAAAGCGGAGTTCTAAATATAGATCAGTCGTAGAATTGGTATTAAAACTCGCAGATCGAATTTGCGAATCGCCGGTGACAAACAAATGACGTCATCGACATGAATATGCGTGTTTGGAGATAAGGCGTGGCATTTAATAGTTTCTATGTTGACCTTGTTGCTTCGATTTCATTTGATAACCAAGAGTAGCAAAGGCGATAAGTAAAACAATTGTTTAAATGTTGTCCTGATTTATTTATAACTTTTTAGGTATCAGAATTAAGCTAGTTTATGGAAAACAGCTGCTCCTTAGCCATTGGGATTGAAGGGCGGGGTTCCGGGAAAGTTTGGAGGGAGTTGTCCATTACCCTTTGGGCGATTGAAGCGTCGTTCATCAAAGGGCGCGGCACTTGCTGAAACGGCACAAAGGGCTATCAAGGCTAGAGCCAACCAGGAGATGAAGCTACTGAAGCGTATGGCAACCATGACTCAATTGTTTTCTGACTGAGCCGATGCTGTAGTAGTCGTCTTATATATTGTAGGAATCTGACAAGCGGTGATTACCCAAACCACTGAGACAGGGGATTCACAATCAGCTTTGGTTTGGAAGATAAGACTAAGCGTTGTCGGCTGTGGTTGTGTTGACCTCGTAGCTTCTTGTTGTTGTAGCCATTTCATGCGGTGATTCCAGGCAGTTTCTTGGATCGAAAGGTAGTCGATTTGGAAAACCAGGGCGCCGGTGTGGAGTGTAGCAGCAAATGGGAAGAACCACAAGGAGTAGCAGGAGCAGCAAGCGCAGCATTACACTGAAACAAAACTTGCGGATAGTTGATCAGGTTGTTGACTAAACTATGATGTGGACAGTTAGGTCTCCCTTTGATACATCAACTAACTGTAATTCTATAGAAACTTGATTTGGATAATTTACGAATAATTTAAGTTTAAAACTTAATTTTAACTCAAATTTTTGTCACGCAACTATGAGTTAAATAAGTTAATTTATTTATTTATAACTTCTGGTTTCGACTGACTGACTCATTGATCATTGTATCACCCAAGCGGTAGTAGCTACGTGTCTGAAATAAGGATTTATAATTTAATTCTATAATTTACTTACTGTTTCTTTACTGTTTACTTGCAGGTCTACCCGATCCCTTTGCCAAGGTTCAGGTGGATGGCACCAGGCAGGAGTACTCAACGGAGATAAGCAAATCCTCGCTAGACCCCAAATGGAATGCTCACTACGATCTGTTTCTGGGTCGTGGCGATTCAATAACCATAACTGTATTTAATCAGCGTAAGATTCACAAGGGCAGTGGCTTCCTGGGCTGTGTCCGTATTCCCGCCCTGACCATACAAAGCCTCAAGGGCGCGGGATGTAAGTAGAACGAATTGAATTCTGTGTGAAGAATCACGATTAAAACCATTTATATTGTTTTTGCAGTTCAGCGCTTGGATTTGGGTAAACTATCGCCAGACGATGATGAGTTGGTGCGTGGTCAGATCATAATCTCGCTGCTGCCCAAGGACGGGCCCTGTAGTGGCAATCCCCTGGCCATTGTTGGCCCCAGCGGGGATGTGCGTGGTCCCTCCGAAGAGGATTCCACTGAGGATAACCTGCCCGAGGGTTGGGAGGAGCGACGTACTGAAAACGGGCGCATCTACTATGTGAATCATGCTACCAAATCCACTCAATGGGATCGACCCAGAGCATCGGCCAACGCAGCGAGCACTAAGTCACCCCAGCAAAGGCAAAACAATGGCAACAACATCGAGAGACAACAACCTGCGGGTCCAACACGTTCCACGACTTGTACCAATCTGCTCAACGGTCATGGCAATCGCCAGGGCACTCGTGATCCTCCAGACGAACGACGCCACTCAACTGAAATACTCTCCAGTGTGGGCGTGGTCAGTGGGGGCAAGGAGAACACCAGTCCCACAGGGGGAACAACGGCAACGGTAAAGGCAGCAACGCCGGGAAAGAAACTGACCTCGAGTCGTGCTGTGAATGCGGCCCTGGAACCTGCCACTCCCAACAACAGTAGCAGTAGCAGTAACAGCACAACGACAGCAGGAACAACAACAGCAAGCGCTGCAGCTGCATCAACAACGACGGCGACTGGTCGCCTGCTCAACAGCAACAATGACAATCATTTGAAAACGCCAAAGCATCAAACATCCTCGTCCATGAATGGACATGCATCTGGCGAGGGTACACCCTCATCTCCCACTGGACAGCAGAACTATGTGAATGGAAATGCTCCAAGTGGCCCAAGTGGCCAGGCTGCGCAACCTCAGCAGGCCAATGGTTGGCCAACAACAACAGCAGCTGGAGGTGGAGCGGGAGCGGCTGAGGATGGCAATAACACAAGCACAACACCGGCCACAACACCGCCAAGACAGAGTCCCACAGCAGCGACGGTGACAACGCCATCGACGCCAGTGTCGCCCACAACGAACAGTAATGTGAACGGGAATGGAAATGGAAATGTGCACAGTCCCAATGCGAATAGTCAACCGGTGGGAAGATCGGAGCGTTCTGCTGGAGTTGCGGGACCAACGGCATCGCAGCGATCCCAACGTCGCAGTTCCAGGCAGGCTGTGGAGGAAGTGCCCTCTCGTAGAAGATCATCTCGTGGCACTCGCAATGTGGCAGGTGGAGCAGGCTCTGGGGGAGGAGTGCGTTATGTCTCCGCCGCGATAGCAGCGGCTAATCAAGCGGCGCGTCCATTTTTGGATCTGCCGCCAGGCTATGAGATGCGAACGACACAACAGGGTCAGGTGTACTTCTATCACATACCCACTGGAGTCTCCACATGGCATGATCCGCGCATACCGCGAGACTTTGACACGCAGCATCTGACGCTTGACGCGATTGGACCGCTGCCCAGCGGCTGGGAGCAGCGTAAGACGGCCTCGGGTCGTGTCTACTTTGTGGATCATAATAATCGTACCACACAATTCACCGATCCGCGACTCAGCGGCAGCATACTGCAGATGATACGGCGTGGCGGAAGTGTGCCCCCTTCAGCGACACCAAATACAGCATCGCCAGCTGCTCCACCAGCAGCGGCACCACCAACCACAGCAGCAGTAGCAGCGCCACTAGCAACACAAACCGCCGCCGTACCCAACGCTGGTAGCGCAACCACAACGATAACGTCGGGGACAACAACGCCACACCGAAGCACGGGACAGCACATTGTGGTTCCGGATCTGCCGCAGGGTTTGCTTGAGGGTGCGGATCTGTTGCCAAAGTATAGACGGGATTTGGTTGGCAAAATGCGAGCGTTGCGCTCGGAGCTGCAGACGATGCAGCCACAGTCGGGACATTGTCGCCTGGAGGTGTCACGCAACGAGATATTCGAGGAGAGCTACAGACTGATTATGAAGATGCGCGCCAAGGATATGCGTAAGCGCCTCATGGTCAAGTTCAAGGGGGAGGAGGGCTTGGATTACGGTGGTGTGGCCCGGGAATGGTTGCATCTGCTCTCACGGGAGATGCTCAATCCGCAGTACGGCCTGTTCCAATATAGTCGCGATGACCACTATACGCTTCAAATCAATCCAGACTCTGGTGTCAATCCTGATCACTTGTCCTACTTTCATTTTGTTGGACGCACCTTGGGCATTGCCGTGTTCCATGGCCACTGCCTCGATGGTGGCTTCACCACGCCCTTCTACAAGCAACTGCTAAACAAACCCATTACGCTGGGCGACATTGAGGGCGTGGATCCAGAGCTGCATCGAAGCCTCACTTGGATGCTGTAAGTGGATCATAAATTTGGTTGACTTTTAAATCCTTTACTAATTCTCTTCAAATCCACCAGAGAGAGCAACATCAGCGGAATCATCGAGTCTACTTTTAGTGTGGAGAACAATAGCTTTGGTGCTCTGGTGGTGCATGAACTAAAGCCTGGTGGTGCATCGATACCCGTCACCGAGGAGAACAAGCGGGAGTATGTAAAGCTCTATGTCAACTATCGTTTCATGCGAGGCATCGAACAGCAGTTCCTGGCATTGCAAAAGGGTTAGTTTAATTTAATAATCTGTTAAACAGCAGTTCTTTATGTCAATATCTTTCTCTTGAAAGGTTTCTGTGAACTGATACCGAGTCATCTGCTGAGGCCCTTTGATGAGCGCGAACTGGAATTGGTCATTGGTGGCATCTCCAGCATCGATGTCAACGACTGGCGTAACAATACGAGACTGAAGCACTGCACCAACGAAACGACACAAGTCCTGTGGTTCTGGCAGGTAAGTTGAATTTTAAATTGCAGTTGTGGTGAATTTGTGGTTCACTTACATTGTAGTGTTGAGTAACATCTGTTTACTTTGTGATCAGTAGTTGGAGTTGAACCAGCTCAATCAAACGGTTGAGTTGTTCCCCAACTACCAAGTATTAGCGCAAATATGAGCACGAACGCAAAATGATCCGAACAACGCAAAAAATGTACACTTTCTGCAAAAGCTCATTAATATTGCACTTGAACTCTGAATTTTAACCTTTTTCTTCTATTTCTCTAGGTGGTTGAGTCCTACAGCTCTGAGATGCGAGCGCGATTGCTGCAATTTGTGACGGGATCGTCGCGGGTGCCGCTGCAAGGTTTTCGTGCACTGCAAGGATCCACGGGAGCAGTTGGGCCACGCCTCTTTACCATACACCTCACAGCTGACGTGCCGACACAAAATTTGCCAAAGGCGCACACATGTTTCAATCGCATCGATTTGCCACCCTATGAGAACTATCAGCTGCTATGTGACAAGCTGACACAGGCTGTGGAAGAGACCTGTGGCTTTGCAGTGGAATAGTTACAACGCACACACACTCACACACGCCCCCGCATTATAAAACACTCAAACACACATCTACAATTGTGTTATATCATATATAGACGAAAGCGATTTGAAATCAAAATTATATAGGCCGTTGAGCCGTTGAACCATTTGCGTTGGAATTTGTCTGTTAAAAAATATGATCGGCATTGCTGTTTATTCTTTTGCTGCGCCTTTTGCAGTTAAAACAAAAATTGTAATGATAGTACACACAGACTTATTACATACATATTTATATGTGTTGCTTCAAGGCAATTGCAGTTCTTATACATAGTTACCAAGTGCATATACACCTCCTTACACACATATATACATATGACATACATACATATATATATCTAATTGTATTTTGCTGTCTACCTTTGGCCTTTGTTTGTTTACGTCGTGTTATAAATTGTAGTTTTAAATATTAAAACCCTTATACATTAATATACACATACATATATATTATTAAATATATATATATATATATATATATATATATTCATATATCATAGTTGATAATTAGGCCTAATAATACAAAATAAATACAAACAAACAAACCAACAATAACAAATTTTCAAATTGTAGGCATTGAACCGGCAATTTTGTACTTTTGTTTAGTTTTTATTGCATTTTTTATGTTTATTAATTATATTTTGTACATGTACATGATTTAAACTCACTGATAAGTTTTTAATTATTGTTAAAATTGTCCTTAAATACACAGACACATACAAATACACACTCACACACACACACAACACAAATATACATAGATAAGCATTCACTGCATACTCGATAAGTATGTAAACAAAATGAATTGCCCACATCCAAAAAAGGAAGAAAGAAAAACACACAAATGCTTGCAAAATTACTCAATTATTATTACTAGTTATTTTTTTAAATTTTTAAATAAATGAAACTTATTTAATTTGCATTCGGCTAGCCTTTTATTTTGTTGTTGGTTCGATCTGAACACACTATTATTATTTAATCCAAAATTATTGAGGAACAAATTAAACACTGATTCATAAACTAACATTAAATACATTCATAGTAGGGACTCACGTCATTATATTGATATTAAAACGAATTGGACAAATTTCTAGAAAGTGATATTAGTAAAAATTTTTAAATGTCTTTGAATTAAATTGTAACAATTGGTAGTTATCTAAGAGAGAGCCCTTTTGACATGTATTTCAAATTTATATACCATTGATTTAATGAGATTGAGAATGCATAAACTAAATTAAGCATAGAATTAGCCCCAAACAAACAAAACAACACAAAACACAAATCGAACGTTAACTTTTTAGCTTTAGAGAGCTCTAGGGTGTGAAATCTAATTGAATTTGAAACTAAGCAGAAGTTCTGCTTAATAATCGACAAAGGATTAATAAAGGAATATAAAATATGTACAGAATATATGATTTGGTAATTTGTTTTATTTTCGGAAATATTTCAGAAAAATTATGGTTTCCTTGCAAGATTTTCGAGTGTGTGGGATGAAAATGTGATTTTGACGCCTTCACCACAACTGCCGAAATAGCTCAGTTGGGAGAGCGTTAGACTGAAGATCTAAATGTCCCCGGTTCAATCCCGGGTTTCGGCATTGGGAATTTTTTATTTTTTTTTCGTGATTTACGCTAAGGCAAGCTGATACAAATTATCTTTTAATTTTATAGTTCTTATTTTATAAATTAAATCATATTTATCATGTTTTTTGTTTCAAGTATCATTTTGGCTCAGCGAAATTCATGTGCCGAAATAGCTCAGTTGGGAGAGCGTTAGACTGAAGATCTAAAGGTCCCCGGTTCAATCCCGGGTTTCGGCAATCACAACTTTTTACATTTTTTTCTTTAATTAATTTGATTTAAATTGCAAGCTCGTTCGCCAGAATGAAATTTTAAATAATAAAAACTGCTTTATCTACATAATGGCTGTGGTTTTGAATTTTATAAAAATATAACTTTAGCAATGACACAAACCATACGTTGCTAAATAGCCATTGTTCAGAATAAGTATGAAAATTGTCGGCCACAATTCAACAGCCGAAATAGCTCAGTTGGGAGAGCGTTAGACTGAAGATCTAAAGGTCCCCGGTTCAATCCCGGGTTTCGGCAATCGCAAAATTTTTTACATTTTTGCATTTCTTTTTATAATTATTTTTTAGACCCCGTACTCTAAAATAGAAGCGAAATGTGCGTAATGGGCAGAAGGAGGCGTGGCCGACCCCATAAAACATATATATTCTTGATCAGCATCAAGAGCCGAGACGATATAGCGATGACCCGTATCTATTAGACTACTGTGGGACAAATCGGTTGAAGATTGATGATTTGTAGGCATGTTCTTAATTTGCAAATGGTAGAAAATATCTTGTTTTTTTAGTGTCCGTTGAGTTTGAACTTGTGCTTTGAGACCTACTGAAAGTTCTGTTCGCCTGGAATTACAGCTGGAATATTCAAATTCCCAGTTGAATTCTCAGGCGAAAAGAAATCCACAGTAAGATACAACAGATTTGATATATATAAAATTTTAAGTTTACACAGTGTTTCTATTAAAATTCATTAAGTTTCAGTGAGCCCTGCGAAATATTCTGTTAATCTAACATAGCTGTTAACATAACAGTTGTACAGCTCTGCAAATGGCAGCGCACCAAAAATAAACTGCGAAGGCCATCAACGAACGGGCAAAATTGAGGATTTTGCTAGCTGACACACCAGGCGAACAGAATCAGCCGCAAGCGACAGACTTTAATTTAACAGCGCAACTTCACAGAGTAGTTAGCGCAAGCAAAAGTAAACAGAGAGCCTGCTCAGAGCGCAACTAACATAGTAACATCTATGTTTAGGTGTGTGTTCGCGGCAGCCGTCTGACGGCCGCGAACAATCACACAAACAGTGGACCAATCAAAGAAAAGAGAGGTTTAAGCGGGAGAGCTTACTCAGAGCGAAGAGTGTTACAGTCTGCTGTTTGTGTGTTCGCGGACGCTAGAAGAGCGACCGCTGACGTCATTCACACAAACAGCGGCACAGATGCTCTGAGCGCAATTAACATAGAGTGCGTTAGCATATGTGACCCGTTAGAGAGTCCGCTGTTTGTCTATGTACCTGGCACGTGCATCAGTATCAGCATATGTTTTTGCTTTTTGCTTATCTAAATTATGCCCTATTGTAATTTCTGTTTGCCTGGTGTTTCAGCTAAATTTTATACTGCTTAGAAGCACTTCAGATCGCTACATTTTTACCCCACCCTGTTTCTAATGAGAAATTCAAAAGAAAAGATTATTTTAATTGTTTAATATCTTTTATTTTTAAAATCCTATTCTTAAATCGTAACATTGAATCATATTTCGATTTTATATACTACTTAATTCATTATTATATGTTAAATAATATTTACTTAAAGTACATGAACATATAAAATTTAAAAAAATAATTAATTGCAGTCGGCGATAAGTTCTGAAAAGATATAGAAAAATTATTTATCAGTAGTAGTTCATATATTATATAGGAGCGTATTTTCAATAATTTTAGTTTATAATAATTCAAGTTTTTCAAATTTCCCACTTGTTTCAAATTAAAAATGCATTTAAAAATTGAAAATTTTACAAATAATTATTTTATTCATTGTCTAAATGGTAGAAATTGTTAAGTATTGTTGTTTTAAGCCGCCATTTATTAAATTAACGTCTACAATATAGTTACAAACTAGTATTAACTAAAAGAGCATGACTATATACTTTCTGAAAGCCCAAAATGGGTTCTTCCAATTTCCATATACACACAATACATACGTAGAATAATCATTTGAATAGATTTAGTAAGAAGAATATATAGCTGGGGGGTATAAAAGGAAGAGTATGCTTGTATAAATACTTTAAAAGCTTCCTTAAACTGGTACTTAATGGTATGTACTACATACATACTCGCATGTAAGTAAGTAATTATGTATTATATGTTACTGAGCAGCAGTAAGTAGTATAATTAACTGATACGTGTTAACTTTCGCAACATTACTAAAGCTAGAGCGTGTATTTAGTCTGCAGATCGGACTAAAAGTCCGGATCATAGTCCCTCGCATAACGCGTCCTACTCGCATGATTATTATAGCTGTACATCTGATGGGCATCGGCGAAGGCATCGGGATACTGATGGCCATGGCCATATCCCTGTTGACCCTGCTGCTGATGCCCAGAGTATGGCTGGTGTTGCTGCTGCTGTTGCTGATGATGATGGTGATGATGGCCAAGATGTGGCCGCTTCAGGGAGTCGCCCTTCTGCGAGTACGTCGGCTGTTGGTCATAGAAGTAGTCGCCACTGTTATGGCCATGACGCGTCGATCTCCAGCTATCGTAGATGTTGGAGCTGTTGCTGCCATGCATAGAGTTGGTGAAGCGCTGAAAGGATTGGGAAAGCATTGAAACTAGAGGCCATTAATAGTTGTTTACACTGCTCACCTTTGGCTTTATGGGCTGCTTGGTATCGTTCCAAGGATCGTCAATGTTGTAGAAATCATCCACACCATAGTTATCAGCACCACCCATGTGATTGACCTTCAGTTCGTTCAGCATGTCGTTGGTCAGCGGAATGGGCGTCTTCTTGGCGCGCTTCTGTCGATTAAGCAGCTGCAAAAGGAGACCACTTTAGTGACTAAAGTCAAAGGAACTAATAGAGTCTTTGGAAACCTACCACCGTGACGCCAAAGATGACGACAAAGACGAGGGAGCCGACGCCAATCACAATCACCACAATGGCCCACTGTGGAATGGGCAGATCATCCTCAGCGTTCTCCACATTCGTGTGCAGATTCTTGGCAATAACTGCGAAGAGGAGAGAAATTAATTGAGTTGGGTAATCCACAGGTGGCTTCCATCATTGACTACTCACCACTGAACTCGGTGGCCACTGGATCAATGATGAATTTGCCCATCTGATAACTGGCCTTGACCAGCTGCTCCTCCTGTGGACTGGACACGCTGTCCGTCTCATTCTCCTGGGCATCCTTGTCAGGCAGCATTGTGGGTTTGCTAAGGGCGTCGTGAAACAGTTGCTTAATCTCTAAAGTGTCCACATCCTCGGTTATGTTGGCCAACTCCACGTAGTAGTCAACCAAGACGCTGCCCTCGCTGAAGCTATCGATGCGCACCTTCTTGTACCATTTGCTCAGTTGATTCGCATTCGAGTAGACCTCGTTGAGCTGAGGAGAGAAGGAAAGAGAAGAGTTTAATGGTGTAGGGGAGACAGGGGCAAGGAGAGAAAGTAACTCACCTGAGCCTCGAGCTCATGGGCCAGAGTCTTCCACTCTAGTGTGTTGTGGTCGAGCAACTCTGGCTTCCAGGCCACACCATCGATTATTCTGATGGTCGCCTCGAGATCACAGTCAGCTGTGCAGTGCCCTGGCTTCGTTGGTCTTGGTGTTGTCGTCGTGGTGGTTGTTGTGGTGCTGGTGGTGGTCGTGGTGGTGGTGCTGCTGCCTACCGCCGTTAACAAATCCTCAAAGTTGATGGTCTGAGCATTCAGCTTGTCAATGGACAGCGGAGTCGTCGGTGGAGTGGGCCAACCCGTGAACTCGGTGGTTGCCCGCATCGGTGGACCCTTGCGGATTACTAGAGAGGGAGAGGCAGCGGAGGGAGAACCTTCGCTAGCTCCATCCACTGATGGATGTGGCGTGGTCAGACGGTGGGCGCCCAGACGCTTGTGAATTCCCTTGGGAAAGACGACCTTTAGGCCGCCAGTGGCCTCCGTAGGAGCAGCAGCTGGAACTGGCGCCGGAGCAGCTGTAGGGGATGTGGATTTGGGTTTGCTGGTGGTGCTGGTGGAGGCAGGATGCTGGAAAGTCTTGGACTTGTAGTCCTTTGGCAGCAGCGAGGCGAGTAGATCGTCATTCTCCGAGGAACTGTTCTTCTCGGTATCGTTTAGCTTGAAGCCAGGAGGCAGGAAACTGCTCAAATCATTCACTTTCAGGGTGGAAATGCCACTGGGCAACTTGGACTCGGTTTCCTCCTTGGGAGGCTTGTAGCCCGGAGGCAGGAAACTACTCAGATCGTCGAAAGGAACGGCCACCGCAGGAGATCTCTGTGTGCTCGACGTGGTCTTCGTTGTCGTCGTGGTCTTCGCTGTCGTGGAGTCACTGAAACCTGGAGGCAGGAACTTGGAGATGTCATCGACAAGGGAAATCTCTGGCTTTGTCGTCGAAGAGTTCAACTTGTAATCCTTTGGCAGCAGTGCGGATAAACTGTCCTCAAACTTGGCCTTGCTGAAGAGACTCTCCAGAGCTGGAGTCTTGGTGGTTGTCGTTTTCGGAGGCTTGTAACCCTTGGGCAGGAGACCCGCCAAGGCCACGTCCTGCACAGCGACTACTCCGTTCTTAAAGGACCGACTGATAGTGGAGTTTCTAGCCGGTTGCTGCTTTCGACCCTGATCCTCGCTGGGTTTCTCCGTTGTGGTTGTAGTCGATGTGCTCGTGGTGATCTTGCGGTTCTTGTAACTGGACTTGGGCTTGAATCCGACGGGCAACAGCCCTGCGAGCTCATCCATTTCGCTCTCATCGAAGTGCTGCACCTTCAGCTTGGACCCACTACTCGTGGTGCTCGGAGCTGCTGTGGTCCGAGGCTGGAACTTACGAATGTTGGGCACAAATCTGCCGCTTCCCGTTGACGTGGTTGTGGCCGGTGTTGGATGAGCTGCGTCCATTTGATTGATGATCGGGTATTTTCCAGAGAGCACTCCGCTCGACAGCTCCGACTGCACGCGATCCAGCTTATCGATGATGCTCTCCGTGGAGGCGCCTTTCTCCTGTGCGCTCATGGATTTCTCCGTGCTGCTTGGAGTGGAGGGGGTGGTCGAAGTGGTACTAGTGGTGGTGGTGGTGGTGATTGGATTGCTAGTGGTGCTCGGCTCTTCGCTGCTCTCGTTCGTGTCCAGCTGCTTTTGCTGCTGCTTGGAGTGCACCTTGCGCTCAAGCTCCGAGAGTGTGTGCTTGGTCTCCTCCTGCTCGATGGCGGGGAAGGGCAGGAAGCGTGCTCCGTTGATGCTGCGACTGGTCTGGATGGAAGCTACAACCACATAGCTCTCAGTCACATTCTCACTGGGATTTGGTGGTGTTGTTTCCACAATGGCTGCCTCGGTGTGCTCCTCTTGCTCCTCCTCCTGCGGCTGTGGCGCCGGTTGAATGTCTGCCAAGGTCGTTCCCTGACTGCGTGGAGTAACTGGTGCTGGGTAGGCTGTGGATCCATTGACGACACTTTTTGTGGTTACCACGGAGATGATCTCGCGTCCATCTTCCACTTTCTGTTGGCGACTTGAAGTGGATTCGTTTTCCAACTCGGTGGTGGCATCACTTTCGTTTTCCTCCTGATCCCTTTCTTCGCCCTCCTCTTCCTCGTCGTATTCGTACTCCTCTTCCGTTTCCCCCACCTCCTCGTCGTCGTACTCGGACTCCTCCTGCTGCTTGGATGTGGTCTTGATCTCCTGGTGAGTCTCCTCCTGCTGCTTCGGTGGTACGCTGCTCGTGCTTTCCTGCGATAGTGCCTCGGTGGTGTCCGCTTCCGATTCCGTTTGCTGCTCCTCCGTCGACTCGCTCTGCTGCCTGGGAATGGCCGTGGTGGCCTTTTCCTTGTCTCCTTCCTCCTCGACATACTCGTATTCCTGTCCAGCATTCGGCAGTGTAGTCTCTTCCGCGAAATCGCTGGTCTCCGACGAATCCGTTTGAGCTTCCTCAGTGCTCGTGGTTCTGGTGGACTTGTCTAAGTCCGCCTCGTTGCTTGTCACCGTGTCCACTCCCTCCGAGGTATGCTCCTGGCTGTTGCTGGCCTCCGTCTTGGCTATGCTGATGGGTGTTATGAACTCCTCCTGCAGCGGCAGTTTCTCCAGACTCGAGGACTCTTCGTGCTCCTGCTGCTGCTGAGCCTCCTGTTCCACCTCTCCCTCCTCCAGCTGCTCCTCCAACTCGCTCTCCTCTTCCTCATGGCTCTCTGTAGTGCTAGTCGTGCTGGGCGTGGGCCGTGGCAGCTTCAATCTCGCATTGGCGCTGTTGTAGCTGAAGGGTCTTTTGCTAACCACATTCACAGGTTCGTTGATCTCGCGACTGATGAACACGGGACGTCGAGGATTTGCCGCCTTGCGTCCAAAGCTGGGACGTTCCGAAGACGAAGCGATGGAGCTGGTCGTGCTGGCGGTGGTGCTGCTCGTGATCTTGGCTGCTCCACGATGGGCACCAAAGCGATTGTAGCGCTTGCTGCTCACCTCCGCACTGCTCCCTGTCGTGGTCGACGTAGTCGAGGGCGTTGAGGAGCCAGGCTGGTAGCGATTGCGCAGACGATAGGGCGTACTCGCCGCTTGGGGCGTGGCATCATCCACTGCCGCAGCTGGCGGTGGTTGGGAGCGTGTGCGCGTGGAACTAGGCGAAAACCCGCCGTTTCCAAAGGGACGTAGTGCAGCACTGCTGCTGGAACTCAAGCGCTTCTCGTTCTAAGAGGGAGAAAGAGGAAAGATGAGACATTGTTTATAATGGCTGGACTGTTATACTGTAATACTGTTATATACTGATATACTGTTATATATAGTAAGAGTACAGGCTCTACAATTGGTTCACAGGACTTTAGTTTTCATTTCGTACGATTAATTTCGTGCTCGTGTCGTGACTTGCCTGAAAAGAAGGCACGTGCCCATCTCTAGCGCAGACAAATCACTTGGCTCTATTTCTGCGGTCATATGTTAGCGTCATGGGAAATTGTGACTGTTACAGTTACCGTTATAGTTGCAACACACACACACACATATACTCTTATACACTCTCACACACACACACACACACTTATATATATTTAGAGCGATAATACGTTCACAATCTCTGCGGTTCGTCTGTCAATTGTTTTGCGTGCGAAATCTTCTCAGCTTCTCTCCCCTCCCCTCCCCCCACTCCTCTCCCCCCTCCCCACTCAAGTGATTCTCAAATTTGTTTGAAACGTTTTGTGCAAATTTCCAAATAGTCCATTCCATTTGCTAGTATTTTTTTTTTTGGTATTTTTTTGGCATTCATAATTTATGCGCTCGTATTTATTTAATTTTGATGTGAAGGCAACATAGGCCAAAAGAAGCGACTAGTAATAGAAACAGTGACTAAAAGTACGACTAAG
This sequence comes from Drosophila cardini, assembly GCA_018903735.1. NCBI lineage: Eukaryota > Metazoa > Arthropoda > Insecta > Diptera > Drosophilidae > Drosophila > Drosophila cardini. Next base: position 9,512,575 of record JAEIGM010000001.1, on the reverse strand, counting down.
ACTTAGTCTAAGTCTGCGACTAAGACCTGTGATGTCTTCTGCTGCTCTTCTTCTTCTTCTCCTCCTCCTCTTCTACTTCTTCTTCTTGTTTTGATTGTGAGCTATTGAAAGCTGTGGCATCAAGTGCTTGCCACGCTCACATTTGGGTCGCTGCAACTTTAGGCACTAGAGTTGATAGTTGACAGTCGCAAGCAGCACTCAAAAGTGTGTTATACCCGAAGTAATCGCTGAGTAATGGGTGTCGATGCAACACTTTGACTGCTTTATGGCCAAAATCGAGTGTATTTTTTAAAGTATTACATTAAAAATATATTAAAATTATAAAAAATTACATTTATAAACTATAGAAAAGTTTAAACATAAAAAACTTGTAAACTTTCGCTTAAATGAGACAACAAATTGGCGTTAATTAAACAATTAAAAGCTCGAAATGACTAGTAAATCAACTGATATACCGCTTGCACTGCTTTCTACAGGGTATACAGATCTCAATTATTATTTATAACAAAAATAAATAAATAAAATAAACTGTTAAAAAAAGAGGCGCATAAATATTGTTGCTAACGACAGATAAACAAATGAAAATGCTCCAGATAAAACCAGGTGAAAGGTAAAACCGATTTCATTCATAGAGAGAGAGAGGGAGAGCGAGAGAGAGAGAGAGAGGGGGAGATAACTAAATAGATAGAGAGGGAGTGCATTAAACTATGTGGTTTGGCAACTGGTTCTGGGATTTGGTCTTTTTGCTTTGGGCCAAACACATTTGCCGTTTCGATTGGCCTCACGTAAGAGACAGTGAGAGAGAGAGAGCGAGAGAGCACGAGAGAGTGAGAGCAAGGGAGAGAGTGAGTGAGTGAGTGAGAGAGAGCGGGCCATACAACTGATATTGGCCAAATCAGAGCATGGCCAATTGTTTTGTTAACTGTTATGCAATGCCCCAAAAAAATGTTGTTTGTTGTTCCTTTTTGTTGCTTTTACTTTTCGACGTTTGTCCGTCTCTCAGTCCGTCTGTCTTCGTCTCTATCTATCTCCCCCAACACTACGAAATGACAGCTGATGAACGAGATCTCAATTGGCATTTCCTTACCGTTGCTGGCTCACTAAAGTGGGCCAGAAACTGCGTCTGTTGATGTGGCACATTGACTCGTTGCGTCTGCGGTTGGAAGCCATTCAGACTGTTCCCCAATCCAATACTTCCCGTACTCCCGATGCTACTCCCGTTGCGTATCGCCTTGGAGCGTGTAAATCCATTCGTTGGCGGTGCGGACGTTGCGACACCTCCAGCAACGGGTACGCCAAAGGGGCGTGGCGAGATATCGTAATACTCCGTCTGACGATTTGTTTTCTGTGGGAAACAAAACAAACAGAAATCGTTACAGTTTAGACCGAAAAACAACTTAATTTCATTTAGTTATCAAGACTCTCACGACGGCTTAAAAATTATATGTACGTATGTGTGTGAAGATAAATAGCAGCTTATAATTTTAATGTATTAAATGTAATATTTTAAACTGACAGCTGTTAAAGCTCTTTAATTGCAGTGCTCTGGGAATTTTAATGTTTATTATGCATTTCATTTAAATCCACACAAAGTCAAGGACAAATTTGAAATAAGCCACCAGTTCTGCTGTGGTTATGGTGGCTCTGTTATTAGAGTCGCCGCCTTTTTATTACAAAAGCTCCAGGTTCGAGTTCAGGAGCAGCCATTAGAATTTAAACAAGAAAGAAAAGTACAGTCGAGCACGCCCGACCGTAGAGTACTCTCTGCATTTTATTTTCGATCATTTTAATAAAATCGGTAGTCGGATATATCAATTGATACTTGCAACAAAACACGTTGAAACAAAAACATCTGATTGTATGTATACACACACATATACATTTGACATTAAAAGTATGCACGCACATATGTATTTGTGTATATGTTATACATACACAGTTGCTCGGCACAGCCAGCATTCGCGAGCAGCGCTGTCGCTAAGCTACGCAAGCAGCGAAAACGTTCGCTCACATGTTTGTATGTTTCTATCTCGCTCGCACACATGCATTGGCATTGCGTTCAATTATCAACTTTCTTACATGTCTAGCTCTTTTGTTTATTGTCCGATTAAGATGCAACTTTCAGGATAGTTTAATATATTTTGTCTTTAAACGAATGTGAAATAACAATACTGTACGATAAGAACATATGCCTTTAAATCGGCATTGAAGTTTGCAAATTATCTTATTTCTTGTGAGAAAAGGGGGCGTGGCAGTCCAAAATTTTTGATGACAATACAATTATACCGTCTCTAGGAACCTACATACCAAAATGGGTGTTCCTAAGTGCCATATTTACTGAGATATTCGCCTAAAACATCAATTTTTTACGAGGCGTTTCTAGTTTTTTGCTCATTGTGGGCGAACGGGGCGTGGCATCGAAAAAAAAAAAGATTCTTGTATTGACTGACTTAATATCGAGTCGATAGAGACCAAATTCAAACTTGTAGCTCTTACCATCTCTGAAATCTGTTTGTTCATACGGACAGACAGACAGACAGACGGACAGACAGACGGACAGACGGACAGACGGACATGGCTATATCGACCCGGCTTGTGATGCTGATCAAGAATATATATACTTTATGGGGTCTGCCACGCCTCCTTCTGCCTGTTACATACTTTTTTTTTTTGCACAAACCCAATATACTCTCTCTTGCAGAGAGTATAAAAATATATTTTTAATTTCACAGCTGCGTCAGGATTCGAACCCGCAGCTGTAAAACGAGAGGCAGCCTGTCAACCAGTGCTGCTACACTTAGAACACTGAGTTCACTGTCTTATTTAATATTTCATACACAGAGTGCACTCACTAATTATTTTTCGCCTCTTAAGCTGCATTTAAAGCCTCTCGAATGCAGTGCGTAAGTAAATCGTCATAAGCCGAATTGAAGCCCAATTTCCCAATACACAAACCGACCGACAAATCGACAGCGAAACCCTTAAAGATCACATGTGGTATGACTGTCTGTCACTCTATATGAACAATGGGAGCACTCATCTGTACACCTGACTGACTTAACTGTCCAAACTCTCAGACTGTCCCTACTCAACGGAGTAGAGGAGACCTTCGCTCCACGTGTTGCAGGCAATGCCAAAGCGCTTTAAGATTGTAGCTATAAGGTAAACTATAAAGTTGATTGCAAATGAATTCAACTCTGAAATCGAAATCGATTCGAATTTGAAATTGAAATTGAAAGCGGTGCTAACAACAATAGAAATCTATCAAAAGTATTTTGATTGAAGTGTATCAAGGTCGTAAATCGACTGGGCCGCTAATTACACAAATCTCAGACAGTTGCCAACAGTTTCGCCTGAAAAGTGCTTAAAGTACTTGTTGTTGTTATTGTTATTATTATTTTCTGGTATTTTGTGTTTCTTTCTGAGTTTATTTATTGCCTTTTTTTGAAAGTGCTTCTAATTTTGGGTGCAGTAAACTAAAGGGGGAGGAGATTTGGAGTTTGTTTTGCTCTGTTAAACAAATTGCATACAAAACGCGAGTTTTGTTGCTAAAAGGCGAATTTCAGTTGCAGTTTTTTTGTTTTTCCGCTTTATGCATCAGAGAATTGACTAAAAGACAACTTCTATAACAAACTGCAGGTAATTTGTAAAGAGAGTCTTCTCCAATTTCTTCAGCAATTAGACAGCAATAAGAGCCACACAGTCTTAGTCTGATTAGCCTTCGTATAATTGTTAGTTACTTAAACTAAACAAAGCCAAATTGTATGTGAGTTACCCACAATTTCACTGTGTCAACGCCTGGGAAATGGGAAGGAAAGCGGCGATCAGCAAATTAAAAAGCTCTTAAGTCGGTTGTCAATATGAAAGCATAAGCAAACTTTGAAAAAGGTGGGAGGCAGTCAGCAAGCAGAGGTGTTAACTTTCACTTCTTAAAAAAAGTATTCAAACATTAAGAAATTGTTATAAATAAATGAAATAAATGTGTTCAAGTCTTTAGTTCTTGGTTCTATCATTTATTTGCAAAGCAGTGTGTTTTACTGTGCACTGCTTGTCAAATTGCAAAGTACTTGAGTGAGTGGAAGAGAGAGAGACAAATGACTCTCATTCATTAACTAAATCAGTGTCCAGCAGACAATCAACTGCTTGGCGAAGGTGTTGAAAACGCAGCTGAGTTGCCAACAGTGAGGTGCAAAAGAGACAGGACCGCCTGCTGTGCACTGCTTGCACCCACAATGCAGCTGAGTTAAGGCCATGACATGTTATTTCAATTAGGGCCAAAACTGGAAGCCCCTAGCTGCAGCTAAGTGCGTGATCATGCTCCCAAACTGCTAATAAACAATATGATTAAACAGTTTTTACTTCACTCGTTTGTATTTTTCAATTACGAGCACGTTTTCCAAATGCATTTCAACGCATAAATAATGTTGATTCGTTTCTTTCTTTTCTTTCTTTGTTTTGGCTTAAAGCAAAGTGAAAGTAAAACGCTTCCAGGCCGTGTTACGAATACCCGAATGCCTGAATGCCTGAGTACCCGAAATGCCTGAATACACCCACCCCCAATTCATGTGGTCTACAGTTAAGTAAGTATATCGATTTGCGTCTCGGATTCCTAGGAAGCCGCGTGTTTGATCTTCTCTGAGGGAGGCAGTGGGAGTTGGGGGGAATCGTGATAGTGCATTAATGCTTCCCGTTACGCTCGGGAAGACACACTTTTGTGAGATCGTGTTTGAAACTGTTTCCTATTCATTATCGACGTGCCACAAACCCAGTTTAATGGAAACCAGGCAAATGCTATGATTATGTCACGTGCCCATCTCTAGTAAACAATTCACCTTTTTTGGCCAAGTTTTTGCAATGCGGCTTAATCAAATTTCATATGTGGCATGTGGCATGTGGCAAGTTGTAATTTATGAATTTAATTTGCTTCGATTTCGTTTTTTGGCGCTGATTGGTAACGGTTTTTCTTTTAGACCTGGCCAAGAGTGAGACAGACAGAAGGAGGAAGAGAGGGGGTAGAACAAGTTACCTAATTGCTTCGGATTGCATGCACATTTTGTGGCAGGTTACTTGCCCCTACAACCCACTGTCCCCTTGCCTCTTACCAATTTGGTTTTAGCCACAAACCTGAATTGGAGCTTAAAAATCGTATTTAAATTGAGTGTTGAGTACTTACAACAAACTGTGAATTGCTGCCAAAAGGTGATCCATATGGTGCATTGCCTGTTTGTTTGTTACCAACTCCGACTCCAGTGTTACCACTATTGTTCTCGTTGCCAATAAAGAGCAGCTGTTCCTGGTAGGAACCCGGAGCGGGCGAAAATCCACTGTTGGCACTGCGAAAACCACCCAGACCTGACTGCTGGCGGGGAAACGAGCTGGAGGAGGGTACAAATCGATTTTGCGATGGAAAATAATAACTGGATGCATCTGAAAGTAAAAGAAAACAGAAAAAAAAAGAAGGTCAACAATTAGTTGAGGGGTTAAATGCTTTCAATGCCTTGCTGACAACCATCATTCATGCTTCAACTAATGGGCTAGCCATGAAACACGCTCAACAACACAAATCATGCTGCATAATTGTCAATTAATTGTAATAAATAAATAAATAAATGAATAAAGCCGATGCTCGGGGCATAAATTTGTCATGGACTGGCAAATAACATTCACTCACTGCTTTGTTTGCACTGCTTGTTGTGACCTCTTTTGCGAGTGCTCGCACACACTCAATCTCTGGGTGATATGACACGTCAAATGGCACAGCGATCGATTGTTCTAACAAACTGCTTGCAAGCAGGACTCCTACACCTGCAACTCGCTATATTTTAACCAACTAATACATAAGTTATTACAAGCTTTACTGCTGACATATCGTATTCATTCATTTGTAAATAATTGTAAGCACAGCTTACCTAAACAACGAAATTATAACAAAGTGCAAGCAGTTATTAACATCATTTTTTTTTAGCTGGAAATTGGAAATTGGCCTCGTTGAGTCTTTTTTTTTTTTTTGTGTTTTTTGCAACTGCCAAAGTTATACTTATGTAAATAAAGCGTGGGCACCCAAAGCTTACAACAACAACAGTAAATAGCTTTCAGCTGCAATGTAGCATGCGCCATTGTCTTTGGCATTTTGACCCACCGTGTCTGGGCTTAAAAGACTGCTGCACCACACAAAACAAAAACAGAAAAAATCAAGAAAACTCCAAAACAAATACGTTAACACTAATTGAAAATTGAAATATCATAGCGGCGCAGTATTTCAAACGAAAATGCAGAGCGTTGAAAACGTTATCAGGCGAATTTATGTAGTCGGCAAGGAGAGGCAACGCCCACATGAAGACCGAAGACTGAGGTGCCCCCAAGCTAACATTACTTAAGTTTCACACCTTGTTTTCGACACATGTACGAGTGTAAAAGCAATGAGCAGAGGTGTTGCATAGAGAAGAGTGGAAAATATATGCATGTGTTGAGGTGATTAGTTAGGCTTTTGATTAATTGATGAAACCCAGCAAGCAATTGGAAGACTGTTTTAACAGAAATCGTCTGGAGGAGTCTTCTTTGAGTCCCTTTGATGATTAAAAAATGATTAATCTCATGAGCGATCGAAAAAAGACTCATAAATGACACTTCCATATGCTCGAAATATAATTGGTTTGAAATACAAGAACAAAATGCAAAGCAATCGCCAATTGATCATGCAGGCGATTAAAATATGATCATTTCAATGTTGCTGTGCAATCATATTCTGCTTCCTGGGATGATCAAAAAGCGATTGTTATCTTCTAAAAGCTAATTAAATGGTACTTTTTGTTAAGCACATGAAGAGATGTGCAAATTTTGTCATTCTTAAAGTGCACGCGTGAAGTGCAAGCTGTGTTGAGGGTGGTGCTATGTGGCCTGCCAAGTTGAGTTTTTTCACAAGTTCTAATTTAATTTCTCTTTATACCCAAGACACCGAGCCGGCTTATACTCAATATATGTCTTATATATATTAAGAATATGTAAAATAATATGAATTTCTATTTACTTGAAGTATTTTTAAGTATTATAATAAGTCCAATATTATATATGTAAATACAAAATGAAAATAAAATGAATTTCAAAAGAAAATTATTTTTCGGTTGCAAATTATTGAAAATATGACTCAAAAAAGAGTCAAAAATGATTTAAAAGATGACTCCAGGAAGACTCTAATATGACTAAATTATGACTCGAAAATGAATCAGAACTTCTGATTCAGAAGTGATTAAAAAAAGGAGTCATAAGCGACTCATCAAGAAGAGTCGCGGCTAGGATACCATTTTCTCCCAACGAAATAATCATTTATGATCGGAAAAAGAGCGCATATATGTCTATTTTAATCAGTCGCGCGACTCATGAAAGACTCATTTCTGCTCTGTTAACTTCAAAAATGATTGCTGGGAAAGCACTGGCAGAAAAGATATTTGGCAGTTGGCACTGTGCCAAGGCGAGCAGAACAGTGAACTGCTTTGCGACTGCTTGACAGGGAACGAGAACGACAATGAGAACGCTAACAACTAGCTGTATGTTAAGCAATCGTTAAATGATTTCCGCTGTGGTCTAGTGCGTTGAGACGCGCGTCGTTAAATCGTGTGTGGCTAGGGCCGCGCGGGTTCGATTCCCGCTCGTGACAAATGTTGTCTGCTGGGCGCGAATTACTACATTTATTATTAAAAAAACATTTTATATTATAAACGGCAGTTTTCCTTCTCTTTCTTAACTTGAATTTGAATCACTGTTATATTTGTTAGCCTTTAGCGCTTGGGCAAGAGTTGCTTGGTAAATTACCTGCCGGCAAACTCTAATCCGCTGAAGGTAGATCGAATCGTTCAGTCTCCATTGCCGTTGACACTGCACTATAGCTCCATTTCATAAGTGGGCATTGCAGTTCTGACGTGACTGAATACAAAAATCTTTTATTTTTATTGACTTATAGACTTTTCTACATTTGTGAGTTAAAATTCCCCACGCATACGACCCAAAAATTGACAAACCATCGAATACGTGCAGATAGTTTACCTATTTCGCTGCTAGAAAATGGAAACAACCTTCAGACAACTGACGAATAAATCGATTTATGTAAATCTACAATCGATTGAATCGTTTGGGAATTTATTGCAATGTGCGAATGCAAAGAACCATTTGAATTAAAGGAATTACCAGAGCTACACTGAGATGACAACACACAAAATGATATCACACTTTTAATTCCAATCCACTAAAAGAATTTTGAATTGAATTCTAAGCGAGTGAAGCACGTGTTGTGATAGACGATGATTCCTTGAGGCTTAAAGACGGCTTGCTTTTGACCACTGTACGTTGCTTCTTCGTCTTTGCCAATGGTTTGTGCTTCTTCGTTGGAATTGCTGTACAATTGGGCTGTACGCTGACTGCACTCATCTTAAATGCCCCGACTGAGACATGATCTCGGGGTAACACCAATTCTTTTGGTTTCTTATTGGAACGCAGTGACTTGATGACGTAATCGAACATCTGACAGGGAGTGAGTTGATCCCAAAACTGATGGGCCAGAATGCTCAGCTGATGATCAGTTAGCCAGCGTGAAAAGTCCTTGAAGAATAGATCGAATGGCTTCTGATACTGATTCTTCAGCTTCCTCCCACCTACGACAGGGGGATTTCTCTTGGTAGCCGCCTGCTGTGAGGCCAGCCAATCGGAGAAGTCTTTGAAGAGCTGCTCGGAGGGCATGGGCTTCAAGAATTGTGACTTAACCATGATTCAGATTTGTAAAACTAAGAATTTACCTTTTTTTTTCTGTTAACAAAATTTAAATGCTTCAACTAAATTGAGCTTGAATTAAATGGGAACTATCTAGATCCCTTGAACCTTACCGCAGCGCCTGCTACAACAATGCTTTCAAGTTTGCCGCATGTACACGGCCTTTAGTCAAGTGCCTCCAAAACTGTCTGTTTGCAACGTTTTGGCGTTTCGCGTTTGGCATTTGGCCCAAAGCAGTCAGAAAACAACAATGGGGTAGTCTAACTCAAAGCATTTTTAGTTTATTGCATGTCGAATGTCCAACGTTGCACAGTGGTTACAAAATTCAAACAGAGCTGGCAAATCTATTTTATTACGATATCTGGAATATTTATTCTGACTTCACTGTGCCTTTTGTTTGGCCAGCGCCTGTAATAAATGACTGCTTGACATTTACCGTTTTGGCAGCAAGAATTACAAACTTCTTGCTACTGCTTGTTTGAGCTGAACTCTCTTGCTCTCCTTATTTTTTTTGCCGTGGTTAATTATACAATTACATTGTGATATTGCATTTATTGCAGCTTCATTTATTCTCATTAATTTTGAATGTTGCAGCAACAAATTGCTAAATAAAAGCATGATACATCTTGCAGTGGTAACATTTTCTTTTTTTTGTCTTGTATTTTTTTCGTTTGTTTGTTTGTGCGAAATGTCAAGACGCCATATTGAAAAGTCATTCAGAAGTGCAATAACAACAGCAAACTGTGTAAGAAGAAGCAACAGCAGCAGCAACGCAGTAACGACAGCAGCAGCGGCAGCGGCAGAAAGCAGAAGCAGCAACAACAGCGTCGAAACAAGTTGAACTTTAAGTTTTGTTTTTATTAATCAAGTTTTTACCAGCATGCAACTGCTTGCAATCTGATGCTTCTTCTGCACATTGTTTGAAGGTCGTGTGAATACGCTCTTCATGTTGTTGTTGTCGTTGATACTATAGTTTTAGAGTCACAATGATCAGATACTAAATATTGTTAAACAAGTTACCTTAAAAAGCAAAAGCAACAAAAAATAAACACAACTTTCTTGTCTACAAATGAATTTCAAATTGTCGGCCATTAAACACGCCCCTTAATTGCCAATTTGATGACCATTGTGCCTAGTGTCTAGTTTCTAGTGGTTAGTGCTTAGAGTCTATGCTGTAATCAGTATGTGATCATGGCTGAGACTTCTCGCCACCTGTGAGATCATGGCACACCCTGTTTCTTATTTTGTACTTTGTTGTTGCCAAATTGATGGATAATTTCATTTAATATACTCGCTTTTAATGGACTTTGTGAACGAGGTGACAGAACCCACAAAAATCCATATAAAACACAACAAAAGAGAGAACAATAAAAATCACAGCAACCAGAGACTGAGATTGCTATGATAGCCAGTTGGCTTTTTGGCCAACAATAAACAAAGTCGAGAAATGAGCTCAAGAAGTGGCTAACAAAATATTACTTTTTCAGCTTACAGTCTTCAATCTTCCCGTGGGGCCTTGGGCTATCTGCTAATTAGAAAATAATAATGCGCTGAAGGTCAATGTCAAGATCACAGACACAAACACAAGCACTAGATGTTTAAAATGGTGGAAAGTGAGTCAGCTAAATTGGTTCTAAGCCACGAAATTCGCGTTATTTGTTGTAATTTTATATGTTTTAAAGATGACAAATGTCATATGCTGCCCACACTGCTTGGTCCCTCTCTCTGTCTGTCTGCTGCTTCAGCTGTCTGTAGAACTGCTTGCATCACGCGTATTGTAGAGTTTTGCGTCACTCCCTACACACATTCCATTCGCTTAGTTTGCGTTATCGCTTTTTGTGTTTCTTCTTCTTGGCGCTGCTGCTGTTGTTGTTGTTTTGCATGTGTTATAATTATATTTACTAATACATGCTGTGCTGTTGCCGCTTGTTGTTTGTTATTTGTTTCATGTTGTTTGTTAATCACATATGCAAACTTGTTACACAAAAAAACAAACGCCAAAACGAAGCGGGCGTAAAGCAGAGCACTGCAAAACAAAGCAGTGGATAAGGCAAAGCGCAAGCAGAAGCAAAACAAAAGCGAAACAACAGCAACAACAAAAACAATGGCCCAAAGTGTTGCATGGCAAAATCACCAGCTGTTTTTCTTTTTCTTTTTCTCATTTTTCTTTTTGACTATTGTTTAACTGAAGTGTGTGTAAAGCAGGAGGGGGAGTAGTGGGGGGTGAAATAGAGGTGTAGATCAGTGCAACACATTAAACTGCTTTGCTTTAAATTACGAAAGCAGATTAAGAATAACTTTAATAGTGTTGGTATACATGACAGCTAGATGGCGCTAGTGCTGATCTTCAAACTACCTAATTTAAAATATATGTTTCAAATATAACGTAGTTTTTTGATTATGCTAAAATTTACAACACATATAAATCAAAAAACTCTTTCTCTATGTTCACAGCTTGTTGCTACCCCTTTTTAGTAGCGTACAGGGTATAGTAAGTAATACAACTCTTAGAGAATACAATCAAATAAGTTTATCAGACTCAAAGACAGACAGACAGACAGACAATCTGTTTAAACAGCACTTGTAAAGCGACTGCACCGCCAAATTAATGCTGGTTACACCACTAAAACAAGCAAAACTACCACAACACTTAAACACCCACCGACTCGACCCAACAACAGCAACAAAAGTTGAGCATAAAAAATGAAAAGCTTAGAAAAAAGTCTTAAACAAGTTAGTTAAGTTAACGGTCTAACAAAGCCAAGAAGTTAAGGCCAAGTAAATGTTATTATGAACCAGTTTAAACAGTGCTTTTAACCAATATTTATTTGTCTATTTTGTTTAATTTCAGTTCAAATTGGCAAACAGTTTCCGCAATTGGCTTAGAGCTTGCGTACTGCCAAGATATCCGGCATTTGAGCAGAAATTGTTGGCCATAATCAATCATGTATTGCCAGGGACAAGACAGCAAGTTATTGTTGTTAACTGGAAATGGAACGCGGCTAACACCCGCACACTGAACACTGAACTGATCTGAACAGAAATCAGCTAACAGAAATCAGGTAACAGAAAACACAATTAACCACATTCTAAAAGTGCAATTCGAGCATAACTGGAACCTGTTTGTAAGTCGTGCTTTTGAGCCAGGTCTAAACGTGGCCAATTATACTATTGGCTTAATTGTGTTGAAGGCAATTACAAAAGGCACAAAACACTTGTCTCTCTACCTGTCTCCCTCTCTCTCTCTATTGCCCTCTCTGTCACCCATTTGAGGGTGTGTGTGTTGATCAGTTATTTATTCAGTCTATCAAATGCTTTTCTTGACCACATTCCAGGGCCAGGCCAAGTCAAGTGTTGGACAAGTGACAAATTCCCAGTCAGAGAATGTAACAAACAACTCTCGTATACCCTGGGAAAAGCATGAGAAACTAAATTCATTCACTAACAAAATGTTAAGCAACAAATGAATTAAAATCAGTGGAAAGCGCTTAAATTTATACAATTTGTTAACCATTTAACTTTAAGCAGCGTCGACTACTGGGCGTGTCAATTAAGGCGTTAGCGGAAGACAGCAGAGGCGGGGAAAAGGGAGGAAGATGCCAGACGTAGCTTATGTAACTCTCCCCCTTCCCCCTCTCTCTCTCTCTCTCACTCTCTTTTGATTGCTGAGGGTCAGCTTGAAGCAAAACAGAAAAGAAAAGAAAAAAAAAAAAAAGAAAGGCCGCTAACGAAAGTGAAATTTTCTTGGCTTCACGCAGCGAAGTTGCCCCCGTTTGAGGCAGTTGAAATTATCATGACCCATCGATGAGGCTGTTTTTTAGAGGTAGCGCGTAACCAAAGCGCACGAGTTGATTTCTATCCAAATTGATTTCACGGGCAACTTCCGAAAGGGAAATCAAAGATCTCAAAATTTGTTTGAACTCATTAAAACCAAAGAAATGTTATTTAACAGACTTAATAAACTGGTAGCGGCAGTTCTGCAAACCCCCCCCTTAACAGCGAGCTAACAGCATGCTGCTTACGGAAATCAACGATGTTTGGTGGTCTTAACAGCGCACTGTTAAAACATAATTCTGTTAGCAGAACGGACTGCAAGAAGTGCGAGCGAGACAGCGTGCTAGTAAACACTGCTTGCATTGCAACTTTGTAAATGGCAAATGAACATGAAAAACTTCTTAGTTGGGAAATTCTTTTAGCCGGTTTTCGATTACCACTCCCGGCTGAAACTGGTTCAATTTCAACTTTTGGCCAACAAATACAGCATGCGGGTGGCAATGTCCGCACTGGTGTGCCCCGTTGACTACCCCTCCCCCTCCGCCTACACATCTCATAAAATTGCTCTCTGTGTTGCAGTCACGACTTGTGTTTCAAGCAGTTCACAATTCCCTGTGCCTTGTGCCCAGTCCCTTCACTAGATACTGACTGGACTGCGGCTCGTGCGGGGTCAAAAACTGCAGTCAGCGTAGTTGAAAGGCCAACAATCATTTTGGCCATTTATAATGACTGCAGTTAAGCATCATCAATATTCTAACAATGTTTGATGCTCTGCTTTTAGCACACTCTCTTTCTAACTCGACTCTTTTGGCCACTTCCTCTTTCTCCTCCGTTTAAGCCAGTTTGTTTTTGAGGTGCGACTTTGTTTTGTTTATGTTTATTTTTTATATTTCTGTTTTAATGTTTATGTAATTGGCAAAGCGTGCTTGCTCTGCTCTGCTCTAATAAAGGCAAGCAATAAACAGCATAAAAAAAGTATATTGCAAATATTATAAATAAATTACGAGCACAAACGCAAATGCAAACGAGTTTTTATCTATTTTTTTGCAAAACTTTAGTTTGCAACGTCGGAATGGGAGCTAAAAAGTGAAACAGAAACAGAAACAGAAACTGACAAACTTGTTGTTGGTAAGTCTTTTTGTTAACTGGGCTTGGCTTCAACATCATGTGGCAATAAATTGTGGCCAATAATAAAAGTAAATTTGTTAGAAAAGCAGCAAACAAACAAAGAAACAAAAACAAACGAATACTTGTATTCAATTAACTTGAACTCTGCATTCTATTCGTTTTAAGCCACCAGTTGGCAGTGGGAATATAAGCCAAAGTCCCGGTATATGACTCAATGGGAATTAGTTGATATATATCTAGAATCTAGAAACTTTAATCTAGTCTCTAGACAGACAACGCAGCTGGAAATTGATCCAATTCCCGCAAACGACTTGACTACAAATCACAAAGAATTCATTAACAATTCAAGCAACGCAGCAAGAGAGAGACAGAGAGAGAGAGAGAGAGAGAGAGAGAGAGAGAGAGAGAGGAGCTGCTCTGGCAAGTGTGAAAAACTGTTAACCATTTGAATGCCTACCAAATTCTTGTGGCATTTTCTAGCCAGAGAGACAAAATTTGCCTTTCTAAACCAGATCGCAGCAAGTCGTGGCCTAAAAGCTGATCTGGGAGACTCTCTGCTGGTGATTGTTGGCTGAGTGAATGGTCTGGGATTGTGACTGCCTCCACGTCCAAGTCACACTCATCATCATCATCAGCAGCAGCAGCGGCAGAGGCAGCAGCAGCAGTCGGAGCAGCAGCAGCATGATTATCGTGCTGCTATTGTTCGCATTAGTGTTGGGTTATTAAGTAATAGAACTGTTTTGTGTCTGCTTTGCCACTCAAAAGACTGCAAGTACTTCAAATGTCGTAACTACGGTACTTGTGGTGCTACTGTTGCCTTTGTGGCAGCTGCAGTTAGTGTTGGCGGTGTCGTTTGCGGCTGAAAAGCAAGTGGCAAAATTTGCCACTCAAAATTGAGTAATAGCAAAAAGACTATAAAAATAAATTATTCACTTCTATGCAGAAATGCATTAATCCCACACAAGAATCAATGTAAGTAATATAGCAAATTAGCCGAAATCTTATCAGCTCTAGCGTGGCTGAGTTGGTAGAGGCGCGCACTCCTGTTTTGCAACTCGCGGTTCAAGTCCCGTAGCTGTTGCAAAAATTTTTAAACATAATAATTATCGAATATAAAATAAAATGCATGAAAATTGAAATATTAAACGAGCTAAGGTTTCTCAAGACTTGCGCGTTTCCCTTTTGTAAGGTTACTGCAGAGAAACTTGGCAAAAAAAAAAAAATAAAACTAAAAAAAAAGTGGTTTTCCTTGAGAGTACGGTTAGCCAAGCAGTCCAATAAATGTCCACATACATAACAGAGTGTGTGTGTATGTGTGTGTGCAATTCCCTTTGACTGGGGACTTTTGACTGCTTTGTTGTTGTTTTTGTTTTCGTTGTCATTAATGCAGAAGCACATTATATATGTATTTCAACAGGAAATGATGGCCTAAAGCAGCAGCCAACAATGGCAATGCAAGTAAATGCATCCCAGAAGGTAATTTGGCTTGACCAGTTACCAGTTTTCCAGTTAGCCGCTTAACGAGCCAAGCGGCATGCATAAAATATTCGCTTTGTTCACCAACATTTTTAATAAAAATGTCAAGATATATACATATATGAGGAGGGAACGACAACAATAACAACAACAACAATAGCAGTCTCCCGACTTCCCTTTCAGACATGGCGACAATGAATTGCAATTTACGCGCTCTTTGAAGCTCCAGGGCTCCTTGACTTGGGCATCAATTGATTCACTGCCCAAAATAAGGAATTCTGCCGACACACGCATAAAGAAAAACCTCAAGTCCAGCTGAAGAATCATACACTGCAACTTTCGTTTCTCTTCGCTTGCACTTGCCAGCAAAACTTGAAATATTTGTAATTTAAATTTTGCACAGTGTAAAGCAGTGTATGCGACACAATGACTTAGTGTTTCGCTGATGCTCGCACACTGTTGCACTGCTTGATGGTGTGCACAGTGCACAGTACAGTGCAATCTGGGATTCGTATTTCAAGATCTTCGCGGAGGCGTTTTGAGGAGACACTCGAAGAGCGCCGTCAGTTCTGTGATTGATATTGAATTGTGCTTTTAAGCCCGCTATTCAGACGGCTTCCAAGTTGTTTGCTCAGAAAACACTTTAGATTGCATGGCAGTCAGTCAGTCAGTGGTTCATTGAACTCCATACTCCTTAAAAAGATAAATAAAACATAAAAAAAACTGCCACACGATGAAGCCAATTAAAATTTCCGAGTGCCAAAACCACTTACGGCTCTAGTCAACCATTGACTATGGCTTCTAGGCAAAAGCTCACGCATCAAATGTCTGCCACGCCTCCCCTTTAAAATGGTCAACACACACCCACCCACAAACAAGGCCCAAAGCGATGTTGGCGAATATGCAAAGCGAAACAAGAAGAACGACAGAAAAAAACCATTAGAATCATAGATTGGCCAAAGAACCTTGTTCTTCACACAATAAATCACAGCCAAGAACCACAACAATATGCTCTGTGATTACAACAAGAACAACAACTATAAACTGAATGGCCAACTGAAACTAAGCCAAGACCGTTGACCATTTTGGCTCGCTGGCAAAATCTATTTTACGGTCTAATCTTTTCTGGTTTCTTGCCATTGTTAATTCTCCCATATGAAAATTATGCGGAAAATTACAATGCACAGTTTTGGAAAGATTTAATCGTCAATTATTGTAAATTATAATAAACTTTTTTGGCTTTTATGTAGGCGTCCGACAAGTCAAATCGGTGAAAGAAACCGCTAAGAAGAAAAAAGCTGATTTCTGATTGTACTCAGAATCGAACAAGTTGAGTAATCGAATGGAAAGAAGAATCAGAGAATTAAGAATGAAATCTCCGAGTTTTTGATGAGTGGTTTCACTGGCAGAATACCCGTAAACTAGAGTGGAACATATAAATTGTTGTGGAGTCATTCGCTGTGCTCGAAATGCTCGAGAGTGTGAATCAACTTGAACGAATTATATAAAAATTCCCCAATTTTTGGATATTTAAAGATATATCCGGTTTCCACATTAGCATTTGTATTAATCATTGACAAGTTTTATAAAAAGAAAGTGGCTAAGAACTTAATAATCTCGATTTATAATCAAGATTTCTAAAATATTGTTTAAACTTTGCTTCTTTAAAAAGTAATTAGTTTTAGTATTTTTTACTGCTTGCGTAATCTGCAGTTACAGGTGCCAAATGACTATCAAGAGAGCTCTAAAAAAAAGAAAAGCTAGTAAAAAGCCGCACGCAAATTTACCTTGAAATTAAACGCAAAAACTGAGTAGTCAAATAAAATGTGTGTTATGTGTACAATATTGGACACAACAGAAGAAAAAAAAAACGCATTAACTGTTGAATCGGAATCGGCGCTAAAAAAAGCTAACTTTTATGTTGGCCATTTGCCATTTGCACTTTGCAACAAAACGGAAACAGCCAAGACACACAAGAGAAGAAGAAGTACTTACTATGTGATATAAGAAAAAGTCGTACACGTACAACGACTGGCATTTATGGGTCAAGGATTTTGCAGCTGTAATCAATTTGGTCACACTCCATTGGCGCTGGCTCCAGCTTCAGCTCCGGCTCTGACTCCGATTTTGGCTGGGTAGGGCGGCAAAGTTCAGCAGGGCTGCAAAGTCCACAGCTCACAGGCACAGGCACACGCACACACACACAAGTATGTCAATGCACACCTGGTCCAGCCTCAACTCGTGTATTTTCAAAATATTTGTGCCTGTTATGTCATTTACTTTGACTAGACTTTGACTGCTGCTGCTCAAGAGTTTGCACCTATCCAAACACTCCGCGGGGGGTTGAAAGGTGTGTGCTCCTTTTGTTTTTCTTTCTTATTGGCTCCAATTGAAGCCATGCATTGGCCATGAGTCACGACGAAGTTTTTGGGTTTTCGGCGTTCGGTGTTCGCAGACTTTAAATGAATCATTTAAGCATGTCTCAGAGTATCAGTTGCACTTTTATTTGTACTTTATGAAGCGTTAATTAAGCGTTTTTCGCCGATAGCAACACTTTTAATAACATTCATTACCAAGCTATAAAGTTTTAACGATTCACTAAAAAGAACTAATGAACCGCGTCTTAGATTATCGGTTCTCGATCACTGTTCATTTGAATGCCAATCTCGATTAGCAAATTCGATAATATTGTGATCGACTGAGCAGTTGTAAAAGCAAAGATATTAAGCAATTAAATAAAGTTAAGCAAATCCAAAACTAGTTAAATTTTAAGTATAAATTAAAGCTGTCTTTAATTTAATTACAACTATATGTTAATTTTACCAGTAAAATAATTATGTTATCGACGTTTTCAGAGTTGCTGATTTCTTGACCAATAAATATTTTAATTCGTCGAAAGATTTGCAATTTACTTTCGCCCAATTGCAAACTTGGCAATAGCCAAAAGGCCAAAGCAATGGCGCGACACTTCCGTTTAAAGCCCAACGCTTTCTTTTTGCCAAATGTTTATGATTTATGGCCAGACCATTTGACAAATGAAATCGGCCCTGCCCCGCACGTTCTGCTTGACGGCGTCAACAGCGACGTCATTAACCAGGGCTGGCCAAAGACCGATTTGAAGCCATTAAATGACCTGACTCCCTGGAGTCAAATGGACAGTGGCACAATTGCAACAAGTTGGAAAACGCGAAAGTGAAACAAAATGCACATTGAGATAAACGAAGAAAATTCGTAAAACAAAAAAAAAAAACACAAGAAAAGCCAATTAAAAGGGAAAAGCGAGCAAGAGAAACGAGCAAAATAAATGCGTTCAATGCACTCGAACGCTGGAAAATGCGGCTGTGGGCGTGGCTCATTACACCGACACCGGCGATAGAGACACAAACACAACAAACGAAGCTTCAACTGTCGATTGTTGTACGTGTGTCTGTCTGTCCTTCTGTCGCTTTGTCTGTTTGCCCGTGACTCATGGCAGAAACGTGCAGGAAAAACGCTTTGCATACACAAAATGTTAAATGCACATTACTCAAATGTTGGTAACTACCAATTGTTGTTGGCGGAAATTGTAGGTATGTACAATACGTTACCAAGTAAATAAGAAACAAGGTAGTGCTCTAGCTAGGAAATTGTTAGGGGATTGTCAATTTACTTGTCTCGCTTAATTGTGAAGAGCGGCTAAAATAATTCCAATTGGAAGATCAGCTCACAAAGCCCGCACCGTTATTTGTGCTATATTTCGATGATTTCTTTACATAGAATGCAATGGAATAATACTCCCATTAGTATAAATTTATACATACTAGAGTCTAATACACCCACTAGAAGAATGCAATACCTGAAAATTAGCATGCAAAAATCATTTGGGGTCGCCAGCAGAAACACACCCTGAAAACAAAGCCAAATGCCTAAATATAATGGCATTTTTCAATGGTATTTCAGTTTTTTTTTTTTTTTTTTTTTTTTTTGGGGCGCTGCTTTAAAAGAAAAATTTGAAAAAGTCAAGACAAAAATGTCAGCAACTCAGCGACGGAAGCGAGCGTTTTTGGATGAATTGCAATTACAACAACTGACATTTAAAATATATATGCTATAGTAAGTAGGTAAAAAATTGTAAGTTTCCATTAACAAAGCTTTGTATAAAACACAAGAGAATAAATAACGAACTCTGAACAGAAACAATAGGAAAAGATCTTGAAATAACATCGAAAAACATAAAATACTTGATAAGTACATAGCTTATAATAAGGATTTCTATACTCCACTCATACATTATTGATTTTACTGAGTTAATTTTAACAAAATTAATAAGTTTTTATCAAAACTGTTTTAAATTTGTTGAAGCTCAGTTTATTTAGTTGTGTGTATACGTAACATAATTACGTAAATAGTTGGAAAAATTAATAATCATAAGTAATCAATATAAAGTTGATGTAATCAAACAATTTTCTGATAATGTTTTTGTTCGTCCAAGACGTCGGCTGTAATCCAGTGCTGTGAGTGTGTATACTTGCTGATGTGTGTGTTACTGTCTTGATTTGTCATGAGAACACTCTCTTTCTCTCTCTCTCTCGCGCTCTCACACACTGTCTGTTAACATGTCCAAAACGACGACTTGGGCTTACCTAAAATGAGATAAACAAAAAAATGTTATTTAGAAACGGTTTAATTTTGGTTTAAACAAAGCACATAAACTAATGAAATGAAAAATTAAATATTTTAATTAGTTTTTTTCTGTAGAATTCAACACAAAAGTACAGGTTCTTGGGGCGTGGCTAAAACAATGCAAGGTCATTTGTTAAACTAAGACAAGAAAACGGAACAGTTCAACTCGTTTTGAGTGAAAGAAAGAGTAATTTGAACAGATATTACTGCCGGGCATTGTTATAATGTAATAACTATGATTTGGACTCTAAGATAAAGTTATTCATGTGTATATTTTATTTTTTTACAGACATAATGGAGAGCAACAGACAACGATGGGAAACGAGTTCACAGTTCAGATGGTCAAGGTTAAACATGGCCAAGATACAACAGATAACAGATTAGAGCTCAAGCAATTAACTAAGAGAAGCAGCTCCAAGTCCTACTCCATGGATTAGGACTGATCATCAATGGTTTAAACGCTCCCAGCAAGCAATTGGAAGACTGTTTTAACAGATAACGTCTGAAGGAGTCTTTTTTGAGTCCCTTAGATGATTAAAAAATGATTAATCTCATGACCGATCGAAAAAAGACTCATAAATGACACTTCCATATGCTCGAAATATGATTGGTTTGAAATACAAGAACAAAATGCAAAGCAATCGATTATTGATCATGCGGGCGATTAAAATATGATCATTTCAATATTGCTGCGCAATCATATTCTGCTCCCTGGGATGATCAAAAAGCGATTGTTATCTTCTAAAAGCTAATTAAACTTTTTGTTAAGCACATGAAGAGATGTGCAAGTTTTGTCATTCTTAAAGTGCACGCGTGAAGTGCAAGCTGTGTTGAGTGTGTTGCTATGTGGCCTGCCAAGTTGAGTTTTTTCACAAGTTCTAATTTAATTTCTCTTTTTACCCAGGACACCGAGCCGGCTTATACTCAATAAATGTCTTATATATATTAAGAATATGTAAAATAATATGAATTTCTATTTACTTGAAGTATTTTTAAGTATAATAATAAGTCCAATATTATATATGTAAATACAAAATGAAAATAAAATGAATTTTAAAAGAAAATTATTTTTCGGTTGCAAATTATTGAAAATATGACTCAAAAAAGAGTCAAAAATGTTTTAATAGATGACTCCAGGAAGACTCTAATATGACTAAATTATGAGTCGAAAATGAATCAGAAGTGATTAAAAAAAGGAGTCATAAACGACTCATCAAGAAGAGTCGCGGCTAGGGTACCATTTTCTCCCAACGAAATAGTCATTTATGATCGGAAAAAGAGCGCATATATGTCTATTTTAATCAGTCGCGCGACTCATAAAAGACTCATTTCTGCTCTGTTAACTTCAAAAATGCTTGCTGGGCTTTATTGCTGTTCCCATAACCTGTAACCCGAAGGCAGTTAACAACACCACTAAACACGGCTCGTGCCAAGCAAATAAATATATTAAACTGGCCAAAAGCGAAGGAAAAAAAAAAAGAAGTGCAAAACAAGTTAATAAATTGCTGGCCGCACCCGCTACAACTCAGCTGGACAAGCAACAAAATGATGTTGCAGGAAAATTCGTTGGATTTTCCAGTGCTCGCGGTGGAAAAGAAGAGCGAGGAAGAGACACATGTGGAGTACAAACTGGTGTAAAAGAGTTAGACTTATGGCTGGAGATCTGCATAAAGTTGTTATTATATTAGTGCAATAGTCGCTGTCATACTCGAGTTTGCAATACTCTAACTAAACAAAGGCATGTTCGCTGTGGACTTGTGTCTATAAATCATGCATAAATTATCAAGGAAAGTTCGATATAATCGTTTGTAATGATATAAAACCACATTTCAAGAAATTTCTTATGTTGAAAGCTTAAAAAACTTGGTCTGTAAGCAGCGTGAATGAAGCTACAAGCCAAATTTGAAGTCTCAAGCCCTTATAGTCTATAAGATCTGATGTACGTAGTAGACATGGGTATGGAATTGGATTAATCCACCTAATTTAATCATATGACTTCTGATAATGTTCATTTTCTTTGGTAGTGTGTCTGTTATTCGTGGTGTCTGCTTCAACTGACCGACCTACAACCTACACGACCAAAATGTTGTACCCAAGTTTCCCCTGCAACAACAACAACAACACGATGACGAGCGACTCGAATGCGTTGCTGTTTTTGGTAATAAACGAAGCGTTAAACAAATTGCATTACCGCAACTACAACAACAACAACAACAAATGTTACTACTACTACAAGATGTCTAGATTTGTTTTGCTTTTGTTGCTAATGTTGCTGCTGCTGTTGTTGTTGTTGTTGTATGCAAAGCGTCATAAATGAGGGCGCTTGACGGCATTGCCGCCTTGGGCGTAATTACAGCAACTACCAAAAATGGTCAAAAGAGCGAAAAATTATTACACATACTGCCACTGCCACTGCCGCTGCTGTTGTTGTTATTGTTGTTGTAATAACATTTAAGCCAACAGCAGCAGCAACAACAACAGTTTAGCCAAATGCCAGACAGAAATTAAATGCAAATGACTGTCAAAAGAGCAAAAAACAAAGAAAAACCCAAAAATGTGATTTAAAAATTGCCAAATATTTTAAATGTCTGGAAATTTTCAATGTTTTTCCTTACTGGACAGGAAATTAAAAATTAGATTGAAATGCATTTAATTAAAGCGAGGTAATTTAAATTGTTAAGAAACAATAAAACATACAATATACATAAAATTAATATCTTCTTTTCAAACTTAAACTAAGTGCTTTAAAATTAAATAAAAACTTTAATGAACTTAACTAATTTAGAGTGTAAAAATATTATAAATTACACTAGTAAAGAAACCAGTACCATTTTTAGCATAAAATGCAAAAAGACTGCAACAAAAAAAACATGAAAAACTAGTTGAATACTGTAAATTATAGCCAAGACATAAGCACACATAAATCAACTGGGTTGGGTACGAATAGGAAAAGATTGGATTGGAAAAACAAAGTCGAACCGAATCTCGAACCTCAAAGTCGTATCCAAGTCGAAGTCAAGACAACAAAGAGCAAAACTAACTGCACAGCAATCATTGGAAATAATGATAGAGCACAGAACGGATTGATTCGAATCTGAGCAGCAAAAAAAAAAATAGAAAATTGATTAAATTATGGTTAAGAATTAAAATCAACACACAAGTCGCAAATTGCGCACTTGTAATATAATTGCATTGAAGGTTTGCCAGCGGATGGAAATAGATAATAAAAATATCTCAAACTAACAGGAAAAGAACCAAAGATCTATATAAATTGAGGTCGGAATTAAATGTATAAGCATGAAGGTTTATTTAACTTATAATATTGTAACGCTACGCGAAAACTCTTCCGTAATTCAATTAAAACTTTTATGCAGCACTTAAAATTAGTGTAAATCTCTAAAAATTAATTCACAAATTTTTAAAGCTTTAACCCTGACCAAAAATTTAAATAGTTTACAGTTTGAAGCTTTACTAAACTTACAAACTGCTACTCAAGGCCTAAAACGCCCAAAATAATTTACAAATCTGAAGGAAAAAATCATTTACAAAAAGAGCTAAGATGGCTTTAAAGCTGAAAGTTTAGGTTAATGGTTTTCAGCTTGATAAATTCAACTAACTTGGCAAATTGCTCAAAACTCACAAAATGCAATCAGCGCAGAGTCAAGTCGAGGCAGTCGAGACAACAAATGACATTGAAATTGCACAATAAATGGAGGCATTAGCCAAGGCAGTAGCAAAACTGTCAGCCGCTCATTGAGCCACTCACTCACTGAACTCAAGTGTAGTGCTACCATTGGGGTGTGTCTTGACTATGGCTGCCAGAGAGACGTAAATAAAGCTGAGCAAAAATCTATTTATCGATAGCTTTACCATCTCTAGCTTTGCGGCTGCCTAATTTAACCAACAGCTGATCACAATTTAACTGTGAACAGTTGAATGAACTGTAAATACGCCCACTGTACACGAGCAGTGGCAGGAGTAATGAATATGTCACGGGCAGCTAAAGAGAGGGAGAGAGAGAGAGCGAGTAAGGCATAGACTTCTGAACCCGCACACAAACGCGTCGTGTTGTGCTGTGTCGCTAAGCCGCAGAGTTCAAAGCGAAGGCGTCTCGTCTCATTTACTCTCCTCCTCCCGTTGCCTCCTTTACGCTCATTTAACGTTGTTGTTAGTGTTGTCGCCAGCTGTCAAGCAGCGATGCTAGCGATAAGCGGCCTAAAAGCAACAACAACAACACGAACAAGAGTTAACAAGCAAATCCTCAAACACTCTCAACTCTCAGCCTCATAACTTGCACGTTGATCTTCAGCATAAAATCTACAGTGAGCGCATAAATTTATACAGCATGCAAAATTTAGCGACAGCTACACTCGCTGTACTGTATAAATCAAGTTATATACCTTTATATATCTTGCACAAAACAAGACAAATTACTAAAGAGTAAACTTAAGGATTTATGTCCTTAGTCTCCTCAAACAATAAAGTTTTAAGACATAAATTAATATTGTCCCTAATAAAATTGACTTACTGATCAGCGTACAGTCTAAAAAATCTACAATTGAAGATTTAATTACAGGGTAACTATAAGTGCGGCTTTGTGAAACTTATTGCAAAGCTTAGCACATTACTCATGCGGCCAACCGAACATAAATCAGTTCTATGCCGTGTGTGCAGAGAGTTCTGTGAATGGACTGTACAATTTGTCATAAGACTAGGCGCGAGCGTTATCAATGATTTATATGAATAGTTCCGTCGATCCGATGGACGGACTGGTAAGAAGCTGCAGGTGTAGTTAGAGTCAAAGAAGCCATTAAGATGCTTGAGGCTGTGTATCGAAAGCGATGTTTTGGCCAGAGCGGATGTCAGCGCTTTTTGGCTCAAATATTTTTCATGGCCCATGGGCTCAATCGAGCGAGCGTCGAAACGGAAACCGAGTGTTTAAGGTTATTGGCCCAGGGCTAAATAATGGATGAGACCAAGATTTTTGGCGACTTACCAAGGACGATGCTCAAGGGTCTCAAAATATTGAATGACAACGTGAGGATACAATTCCATCATTTTGAAAGCTGGCACTGCATCCATTACGGAGAAATTCTTCCACTGGGTGATGAAATAGATCTCGCCACGCATATTGAAGGACTTGACGATTCTCTCCAGTGCCAATCCACGATCGACGCCAATTGGTTTGGTCGACACGGAGAGATTGTAATCCCATTGCGGTGAATCAAGCTCGAAGCTTTCAGCGCTTGTATTGCTGCCACAGCTGGCATTCGGATCGGGAGAGTCGCTGCGTTTCACGTTCCTATCTACAGCACCATCCTGACTCAAGCGATTTGGTCGCGATACAGCCTTTGGAATGTTTGGTGGATTCAATATCACATTGAATACAGCAAATTCAACTACTTACCTGCTCCTCGAAGGCATCGGCATGCATGGTCTTGCGACGACGAGCGGTAAGACCTGCTGGTGAGCATTTTAAGGGCTTTGCCTGTGGTTCCTCCACCTTCACGGACACTCCTCTGTTGGCCAATTTCTGTTCCTGCCATTGGCGTGCCTGCAGCTTCACAGTTTCCACTGATGGCTTCACGCTGGGCATTCTTTCAGCATTACGCTTGGGTGCACCCAGAACACTCTGACCGCGATTACAATTAAAGTTAGGGCCATTGAAATTTGATTGCATTAGTTTCTTTTTGAGTTGCTCCTGCATGTCTTCCTCATTTTCGCTGCTATCGCTTTCGCTGCCACTTCCACTGCCGCTGCTGTCGCTGTCACTAGAATTCTCACCGCCGCTGCTGCTGTCGCTGCTCAAATTGAGCTCTTTGCTTAGCTCTGGATCAATATGATTGTTTTGCTGCTGGGGCCTTTGCTGCTGCTGCTGTGGCCTTTGCTGCTGCTGATGCTGTGGCCTTTGCTGCTGCTGCTGTTGTGGTAGCAGCTGCTGTGGTGGCTTCAATTTCAGCTGTGGTTTCTGCAGATGCGGCTGTGGCGGCTTCTTCTTCGGTTGCTTTACCTCATTCACTCGCTGTTTGGCGCACTGAATCTCAAATTGGGCCACCAGTGCCAGGCAATCCTCGGTAAGGTTCTCAATTGGCTCCCATGAATTCTGCTCCTGTGGATATCCCTGCCACTTTAAAAGCAATTCACATCGTCCATCAACATAACGCTTATCAACAACTTTCTCAACCGTGTGAACTTCTTTAGCTTTAGTTTTCTTTGGCTTTCTGCCGCGTACACCTGGCGCCACAGAAGGTTCACGAACATTTGGTCGCCTTACTGATGGCTGCCTATTGGACTCCGCCATTCTTGAATTGACTTAAAGCCTACGAATATTTTATTGGGGAAAGGCAAGTTTGTCAACGAGCACAGTTGTAATACATTTTAAACATGGCAGTATTAAAACATTACCTTTGATTGATAATTGATATTTCACCAAAAAAAGCTCAAAAATATCTAAGTGCACATCATGCAGACAGAAGTAAATTAATTTAAAATGGCAAACGCCGCAAATGCAACACTGCGCAAGAGAGTTCACAAGGATGCCAGACTTTCGAAATAAAGGCACCAGTTTGGGGGCTCAAATGATCGATTGAACCCCACAACGGAACTATTTGAACAATTAGGAATGTTGTTCATTTGTTCGCTTAGTTGGTTCAGCTGAACATTTTTAAGCACGGTATAAATACGAGCCTAATTTGATAAATCCAGTCGGAAATATTTGTAAAAAGTTAATGTGCTTTGTTCAAAGTGCTTTGTTTTGTGTTTACTGCTATAACAACTGCCCTGCACCTGCAAATTTTCACCAAGCTTATAACGGGTTTTATTTTATCTGCAATAAACTAGTTTTCCGTGCTCCTTTTATAACGCGCAAACGGGGCAAGTGTAATTGTAGTTAACTTAAAATAAAGCGGAAATATTGTGTGCTGCACAAATGTAACTATTTTAATTGGCCAATGGTTAGAAATAGCTAGACGTTGATTTTGTAGCCTTAACTTTGTTGGCGTTATAAATTGCATGTTTCTATTGTGTGTATGTAAATTTCACTTTTCACTGTTATAATCCGAAGCGAAAAGTTGAATTTTACATGCATACACAGCACGGGCAATGTCATTGGCATGTGTCTCATTATAGTGCAGAAAGCGACAAATTTTCAAAATAAAAGCTACATCAAATCTACTAATTACACAAATATGTGTGTGTGTGTGTGAGTGTTGTGTAGGCATTCGACTCTTTCTTTTGATGAATGAGTCGTCATGTTTGGCTGAGTACTAGTAGACCTGGTTATTTGATTTTTTTTACACATGTGACAGTTTGAAAATAAAAAAAACAAACAAAAACAGTTACGTTTTTGTGCGCAAACTTGTGGAGCAACTTGTGCACTTCTTTCACTTGCTTTCATCAGAAGGCATATCTCTATATCTGTACTGTCATCTCTGTTCAGCGCATGTGATGGCGTGCTTTAATTCAATAACATTAACAGCTGTCATAGATAATGCGAAATGAGTGCGACAGGGAGGGCAATATCTAAAGGGTTTTCAAAGTCAACACATGAGCGAGCGGATTCACTTTCGTTTTTATTATATTTGTTACAAAATATCTACTCTCTAGAGACAATTCCATTGGACAATACATATTTAGTGTTTAATTTGCATAGTTGTCGGCAAAAATGCGACCAGAAACTTGTTTTTGTATTTCTTTTTATGCGCGACAAAATGTCTGCATATAAAACAAATGTTGAATTTCTTGATTTTGTACATGTTACGCACACATACGCACGAGTTTATGAAAGAGTTGTGTGTGTGTGTGTGTTTTTGTATTTTTGGCGGCTCGATCATCAGCTCTTCATTAGTTAGTTAATTTTATTAACGCTATTTTTGTTTGACAAGTTTTCATAGCTAAAGTCTTAGTTTTTTGTATTGAATTTTTATTTGGTGTCTACGCTGTTTGATTTTTGTTTCGGTATTAAATTTCGGTGTTGGTAGTAGAAAGGTTTTATCAGCTTTAGTTGCTTTGTTTTGTTGTTTTGTTGTTGATTTTTGATTTGGTTGGCAACGTTGTTACGTAAGAATTTTGATTTTAGTTTTAATTTGTTGGTTTTTCGCTTTTTGTATAGTATATTTTGTTAGTTTCGCTTTGTTTTCTATTGATTAAACATGCTTGTTTGTGTATCTCATGCTGTTTCTTTTGTAGGGAATTTGTCAATCAACTAAATATTATGCAAGTATAATTAAATATTTAATAGCGGAAAGATTTAACTAAATTCAGTTTAATTAAAAATGTTTTCAGGCATTCACAACTGCAGAGAAATAAGGTAATTGAGGGCATTCCTTAAAAGACATTTGCAAATCTTTAAATTCACATAAACTTAAGAATGTAAATACCATTATTTTACCGTTAACTCAAGCAGTTTGTGCAGTAAATATTTGTGTTTACACTGGGATGTTAACAGTTTGCTTTTAACATAGTGGCATGTTAACACGCTTTTAACAGAAACAATGTCATTTTATTACAGCAGCAGTTAAAATTCGTCCCCAAAAAAGGTGAATGTAATATTTACCTGTTAAGTAAATATTTAAAAGGGGGAATTTATATTTTTGTTGGTCAAGTTTTTGTCAGTTTTTAATCTGTTTATTATTATAAGCACAGTGGTTGATTCAGCATTTTGGCTAAAACCTTTAAATGCCGTAAACAGTTTTCGTTGCACTGCGGAAGTACGTGTTTTGTTTTTATTTCTGCTTAAATATTATTGAGTTTTTTCTTCTTTCCGTTCGGTTAGTATTTTTTCGTGACAAACACACGGAGTTTAATTTTTAACACGATTTTATTGTCTCATATAGTTTTTTTTCTTCGTGTTTTTAGGCTCTAGCTTGGTGGCCCAGACCTTGTTGAAGTTCCGTCCCAAAAAAAGATCTCATGGTTCAGTATCAAGATAAATTAGCATGAAGTGAATCAGCGGCGCAACAAGCTCTTTAGCTCTTTGGCTGTCTTTAATTTGGAAACACACAAATTGTGCTCAAAGATAACCTCAAAAATAAATTGACAACAAGAACAACGGCGGCAACAAATAATCATAACAATAATTATGATGATAATAACTGCGACAAAAAATTATGGCTATAAGATCTCCACGCAGTTTTCAAAAATTCAATTTGAATTTGTTCAGTCTTTTTTGTGCAGACAACCAAAGGAAAAACAACAAAAACAATGCGAAGGAGAAGAAGATGAAGAAGAAGAGAAGAAACAGAAAAAAATCACATGTAAAACTCACTCACCTTGTGCGCTGCTGCTGCCGACGCTGGCGCTGACACAGCAGAAGCTGATGAAGATGCCGAGACTCCATACTGTCATCCGCATCTGCGTCGGCGTTGCTGTTAACGTCGCTCTGCGTTGCGGCGTCCGTTTCGGCTGCGACGTCGACGCTCGCAGCGCCGTTCGTTTGACAGGCATCGTTGTTTTTTTTTGTTGTATTTGTTTCTTTTTCTTTGGAGGGATTTTAAAGGTATCCAAAAATGCTTTTGTTTTGCTTAAATTGCCGCTTGCTTGTAATTTTGTTGTTTTGTTTAGAGTTTAGCATTCAATTTGTAAATTATTAGCAACTTATTTGTTTTTTCAGTATATGCATTTTATTTATTTTTGATTATTTTTTTTACTTATTTCACATTTACTGGCAAGAAACAGGTTTAAATTTCATAAAAAAAAATACAACTCTTGAAACATTAGCGAACAGCGCGATTTAGATACCGTTAAAATATAATTAATAACATTTGTGATTGAATTTCTTTTAAGTTTTCGTCGTGTTTTTCAAAAAACCGTAAAGTTCAAGGCTACGCGGCGTATACGGAATAACTCGAACAGGTACGTATGTGTGTGTGTGTGTGTGATTCTTAGTGATATATTTTAGTAGAGAATAATAGCCAATAAATAAAGCTAAAATCAATTGAGAAATTTAATAGTCTTGAAATCTGTTTATGAAAGTTATCAAAATCAACTCGTCGAGATTAAATTACGTTTTATTTGAAAGCCAAGAAATTCCCGTACATGCACAAACATGTTCGTTATTTATTTAAATGAAATTTTTAAGCAAATTTATTTAAATTGGTATTTGGGTTTAGAGTTGCTTTACTCGCCGTATGCCATTTTAGCCATTATCTTTAACTCTCACACACACACACACAGAGACACACACACGTAGACAGACCGCAGCAGAAAAAAGTGGTAATAAATTTTCACCTGTTGCACGAACGCTTTGTCAAAAATTAATGGCAATATTCACCTTGAATTTGTCATGCTGTTTTTTGTATATTTATAACAATTTTTGCAAAAGATTCACTCATTTTTTTTTATTGTTGTATTTAACAATTATTTATGTATTTGTTGTTGTTGTTGTTGTCATTTCTATTTCTATTTGTGATTTTTGCTGAAATCGATTTCTTAGTAAAACTTGGCAAGAGAGTGTTAGCCAAGTTAATGCATCGCCTCTCTCTCTCTCTCTCTCACACTCCTATCTCTCTCTTCGATTTCTCGATCATTTAACCTTGGTTATTAATATGTTTTTTTTTGTCGCTTTTATTATTACTTTAAGACTTGTGTTTAATTAATAATTTGTTAATTAATTTGCTTTAATGCATTATTCTTGGAGGTCGACAAAGGGAAGGCGTAGAAAACTTGGCTTTTATGTTAATACTCGAATGGGCTAAGAATGGGCTGTTAATTGGCCAACAAGTGCAGTGAGGCAAAAACAAACAAGCAACTGCAACACGCACAGTGACCACACACATTGGCAAACATTGTGCGATTTTGGTTTGATAGTAAAAATGTTGAAACTTGATTTCAATGCAAAGTGAAATTTTCCAAATACACACGAACACACACACACACACAGGCGCACATATACAAGTAAAAGCGCTTCAAGACAAGTTGCAGCAAAAACACAACAAATTCGAAATCAACAACAACAACAACAGCAACAAATAGTAATGACCGAATAACTGAACTGCTTTCGGAGTAATGCGAAAGAGATGCGAACAGAGTGTAAGAAGGAGATGGAGAAAGGGTAGTAGCGGTGGTCGGGGGTGTATCACTTTTATGACGTTGGCTGCTGCCGTAATGCGAATTTACGCGTTTTGCATACATAAAGCAACAAAATAACAAATGAGAAAACGAATTACAATTTAAGCCGCACACACAATCACTGGTAATGGAAACCGTTCGACGACCGATCAAACCCGGGGAGCAAACCATAAAGGTTGCTACGGGACGCACTTGCTCCACTCAAAGCACTAACACTAACACACACACACGCATACGCTCACGTAGCACACATGGGAGACCTACAAATAAGCAGCGACTTTGCTAGCGGCGCAGACGTAAAAGAAGCAGAAGAAAGAAAAGAAGCAAAACGAAGTTTGTTGCGAGAGCAACAACCAAACTGAGACGCGTTTCGAATCGAACTGAAACTGAAGAATGGCAACGAACGAAGCGACGCGACGCGTGAGCGAATTAAGCGGCGGCTAAAACGTGTTTCGAGCTTAGACAAGTGCACTGCGCAGACAAAGAGAGCGAGAGAGAGCCCAAGACAAAGTAAGCAAGCAGAAGTTCGATCAAAGAGAGCGAGAGAGCACAGCTCCACTAAGCCAAGACTTAAGCAGTGTGGTTGTTTTAGGGCTGTCGAGCAGTTCAAACTTAAAGACAATATGTTATTGAAGTCTTTCTTTTGCTTAGGTAATTTCTTGTATATTAGCAAATACAACAACCGCTGCGTGGTGAGTTATGCTGCAACTGACCGCTTCACGAAGCGTGCACGAACTGAACGAATATGGGCATAGCAAAGACACAAATCACGGTGACAGCTTTTATAAGTTTCTCTTGGTAGGCAAAGAAATTTTAAAATGCAACAATTTGTTTAATAATTAAAATAAATTATTTATTTTTAATACATGACGTAATTCGTCAGATATTTCTATTTGCCTTTTTGAAAATTTGTTTCAGTAACTAAAATTGTTTACGAATCTTCAAAAATTCAGTTTTATGGCAGAAAAGCTTTGTTTGAACTGCAAGTTCAGTTTAAAAACTGGAAAATGACACTGCAGTCAAGAGTGTCAGGGATTATGTTCTTATGCTGAGAGTGCAGCCTAATGGAGTTGTCGTTATTGGTTGGATCACCTTTTGGGGCCAGCTCATTGCTGCAGGTGAACGAGGCCAACGCTTTCATCCATTGATATCGATGTGACATAAGCGTCCACAAATTGCTCGTTTGCAAATGACAAGTTTCTGTCTCCTTCATAGTTGAAGGTGCTGCAGAAAAAATATATATAGTACGCTTTGTTGAAGCTTTAATACCCTTATGGAGAGCTGCACAATAGTCTCTTTGAAAGTAAAGTAGAAATTCTTGGCTAAACTTTGAGTTTTCCCGCTGATCTCTCAGCATTAAATTATGTCTAACTTTGACATTCCTTAATTTAAAATAGATTAACTAAACTTTAAACGTAATCAAATCAAGTGACATCATAGGAATACCCTTTTCTTAGCTCATAAAGAGTATGTTGTGTTGCATACGGCAAGGGGCACATTGACCACCTGTAGCCCAAAAGTATGCAACACTCATTCAACTCTTTATCTGTACGTCTGTGTGTGTGTGTGTGTGTGTGTGTGCCTTTGTGCGTGTATTTGTGTGCGTTGTTTATTGTCCTAGATTGTCTGTTACAGCAGCAGAATTCGATATTTTAATCTATTCTGCTGGCAGCTGACGTTGACAGCCTCAAGACGATATTCGCGCAATTTCTTTCCACAGCTTAAATCGAAAAAATTGCTTCTGACACTTTTTGTCAGCTTTCTTGTTTTCTCATTTTCTCATTTTTTTTTATTTTGCTTTTTTTTTTTAGACATTTCATATTCGGTATAAGATAAATATGAATACAAATAAGAGAAAGTCACAAGATTTTCTGTGTTCTTCGCCCCGACAACTCTCTATGTGTGTGTGTCTGGGAGTGTGTGTTGTCTGGGTGTGTGTGTGTGTGTGTGTGTGTGTGTTGGCCAAGAAGCTGAGTATATGGGAATATTCATTTAGATGGTAAGTCATTTAAAACAAAAATTTTGTCTGATTTCTCAGTCAGTTTTAGTCCAAATTTAAGTAGCTTTCAATCAGTTTAAAGACTTTTTTTGGAAAATTCAGGTATTTTGATGGAAATTGCAATACAAACTATGGAAATAATTCTAGGAATAAATACATATTCAGATGCTTTATAAATATTTGCTTACTACGTGCTTCTCCCCGTAAACATGTGCGTCCATAAAAATGTCATAATTCGAGGAAAAAAAATGGAAATGGGATAGGAAAATGGTTAGGGAAAACCAAAATCCTAAATTCAACCAAGCGATTCCTACGGGGTATCCAGAAACACGTACTTAACGCTCACTTGGCTCCCCGATTGTCTGTCTCCAGAGCAAATTAGGAGTAGGAGTAGGGAAGGAGAGGAACAGGGAGCCAAGGGGGTTGAGAAATGGAAAAATGAGGCCAAAATAATTTGTCATTATTTAGCATGCAGTCAAGTGGAAAGGGGGCAACTCTACTGGCGACAACAACCACAAGAAACCTTCAACTTGGTCAAAACTTGCAAAGTTCTCGAGGAGTTTTCACAATTTGAATTGTCATCACTGCAGCTGTCCTGCTTCCTACCCCACCCCCACCCCTGCCTCTACTGCTGTCTCTCTCGCACATCTTTTCCACTTGGAAAACGCCATTTTGTTAAGTGATTGCCAGATGATTTGACAGTTACAGTTAAAGCTGTCAACATGTCAATTGAACAAAACTTGTAAAGGAAACGGGAACAAAAGATAACTTATGGTTATATTATCTCCCCTACCCTACCCAATAGGAAACTTAGTGCACAGAAAGTTGGTTTAAACTGATAAGGAAAATGTGTACTAAAAATGGAACTTGAGTTCTTCGAAATTTAGAACAAATTTGGATTTTAATCACAGCTGAAACAAAAATAAACCAAAATCACAGCTAAAACCATTTGGGAATTACAATTCTTGGAATGTTTAAATATTTAAAGACACTTTTAATATAAAATATGAAGTCTCTGAGATTTAAGCTACTAAATTGAACACATTTTAAGGACAGAATTTTTTAAGACGTGTGTTCTTGACATTTTTTGTTGTTCTTGTTCTATTTTTATCTGTGCAGTTAAGTTGTAAAGTGAAATAACGTTCAAGTTTGGTTGTTGGTTGTTGGTTGTTTGAGAAAACCACATTGTAACTCTCAAATGTTTAACCATAAACTAACAAAGTACTTTTTGGTACTTCAACAATTTAAATCAAAGACAGCTTTTTCCTCTCTCTCTCTCTCTCTCTCTCTCTCTCGTTTTAATGAGTATCAATAAAGTTGTTATGATCTTAGAACTTGTTGGAATGTCTCTAAATTGAGTAAAGAGTGCAGTTGTTATGACGGACTCTGTCTCTGTCTCTATCTCCCCCCTCTCGTCTCTCTCCATCTCCCTCTATTGCACTCACTTAAGTTATTTGTAGTTTTCCATTGACTTCAAGTCTTAATTTTTATCAATTTTCGACAGAATTTCTTTTTTTATCACTCGGCAAACACACGAGTTACTCGCTGACAACCAATAAACTGACAACGGAGGACTAACAGTTTAAAGCTCGTCCTTCGTCCTTTGTTGGCCATCGTCATCATCATCATGGTCTCTGTCTCTGTCTCTATCTTGGTGTTTATTTCAATTTTCTTTTCGACTGCAGCTCAAAATGATTGAGCGTCTCACTTTGCTTGTGTCTTATTTGATTGAAAAGGGTTTTCCACAACTTTTGCCCTCGTTTTCTCACCGAAACCAAAGCAAACAAATCAAATCGACGATGCGCATAAGTAGAATAACAAAAAAAAAAACATTTATTTTGTTAGACCTTCTTTTTTTATACTGTTATTATAAGAATTATGTATTACTTTAATCCCAGTGCAAAGTTCATTCCAACAATTTGGACAGACAAAGTTGTGAGAACTTTGTCTCAAATTTGTAACTAATTAAAAAAGGGCAATAAATCTGTCGATTTCAATTAACTATTCTAACTTTTGAAATGTAGATTTAAAATAGACTTTAAACCCAAAACTTATGGGTATTGCTGTTTAAAATCGGTTTAGATTTGCAAAAGTTATATAACTTTAAAGTGACTTACATGGAAATCTCTCGTTCTTTAAGCAGATTCTGATACTCCAAGGGCAGAAACTTCCTTCGATTTGTATTTTAACATACACAGAGTATTTATAAATCCACTTTCTGGCACCTTAAAGGGGAATCCCCAGGGGATTGTGAACAGCATTTGTATTTGTCTTGTTTTGACCTCTTGACCGGGATTATTCAGGAGTTTAACTTATAGAGAACTCATATGTTTATGAGTTTATGCAAATTTCACACGCTGATTTGAATTTCTTATGAATTTGGCAAATGTTGAACTTTTCGTTAAGGACTTTGACTTTTGCCAATATGTTTTGTGGCTCTTTAACTGTGTGCAAATCCAGGCGAATGTCCTTTTTACTATGCGAATATGGCGTACTCGATTGTTCTTGTGTGAATTTTCATTTATGGTCGCTTTGTGTCCTCCATCTCCTCCATCTCAGCTCCCTTTCTCTCCTGTTTTACCCCATTCCTTGTGACTGTGATTTGGGTTCTGATTCTGCCATTTTTATATCCTCTCTAAATTTCGGCTTCTTTTCTTTTTATATTGCCTGTTCTGTTGAGGCAATAAACGTAATCAATTTAAGTGTCGCATTTTGTTATCCGAATAAATTCTTTACGAATTTGCCACGCATCAACGAATATTTGTCGCCCCAGGCAAAAGGATTTTTTGTGCTTAATTCGCCCGAATTCACATAACATTTTCATAATTGACCCAAGCCTTTTTTCTTGGCCACATTTAATTGGCCGTACTTTGCTCCTACACACTTAATTATTGTCAATCACTTTTTGTCTAGCTGCCGCACGTGGCGTATACTTAATGTCGACAGAAGCTTTAACTTCACCCGCATTGTGTCACATTTGATGCTGCTGCCGAAACTCTATACACTTTTTGCTGCAATTAGGCACTGGGCTGAATTGTGGTCGGAGAAGCTCCCCCAAAGTCACGATTCAACTCCAAACACCACATAAACCACCCGCTGAGTTACCGCCTGCTGTGATTGTTCCCAGAAGGAAGTGGCTCTACTCGAATTCTCAATGGTTGCCAGGACAGTACGGCACAGGAAGGGACAGGACAGCACACGACACGACAGGACGATGGCTATAAGATACGGGCTTAGTCTGCGCACTTGACCGCTTGACCGAAGGGTAATAAAGTTGTAAATGCTCGAAATAGACTCGAATACGAGTGGCTAGCTTAAATTATATAGGTGTGAGCTGGGGGCCCCGGGGCCTCTAATAAACTCTTAAGCACTACGTGTGGCATAGGATTACCCACATAGTGTTCGAATGGGTTTTGGAGTGTGTGGTGTGGCAAGCGGTGTGTAATTTCAACTTAATATATCGTAAGTCAGCAGGTGATGATTTTTGGCTGCACGTGATGAATCCAGCTTTAAATGGGGCGTGTAAGAATTGCTAGAAGATAAAGGAGTTTATGGGTTTAGCTTCTTTGAAATGATTGAATTGAGATTTATGTTATACCTGCGTGCGTCTTAAAACGTAAATTTAGTTTACTCTCAACAGCTCACGTTTTATTTATTTAATTTTCAATCAAAACATTATAAACAGCAGCTGTTCACAGCAGCATCTGAGCTTAGTAATGAATGCGACAGTCTGGCAGCTTTATTAGGATCAATAAACTAAATTTGACTTGCTGGCAACGCTATGTGAACTACTATTCGTTCACTTACTGCAATTCTAGTTATCTCCCTCACGCTTAAAGGATCTACAGCAAGCTAGAAACCTTGTTCGCTTTGCCCTTTGCTTTGCTCACACACACACACAGAGTGGAGTCGCATTGATCTGATTTAATTACATGAAATAAATTGCAATAGAAAATGTTCTGTCATTGCTAAGATATCAAATTGTGAAAGCTAATTAATCTGTTACCAAGGCCACTTATCTTAACCGCGCAAAAGACAAGGGGTAAAATAACTTTATAATGTAATCAGAAAATCTCACTGTTAAGTAAAATTATATTTTGTAAGCGAAAAGCGTGTTGAGCTTATTTTAAAGTATATTTAGAATGCATAGACAGTTGCTGAGAGAGTTGTTGTTGTTGTTGTTGGTTGAGAGCGCACGACTTAAGCGTTGTCTTGGCAAATGTTGAATGCCGACGGCCAATGAAGATGCCCACACAGAAAAGGCCTACGTGCGTGCTCCCGCTCTCTCCCTCGTTCTCTCTCCCACTCTCTTTCTCTTTGAATGTGTGCTTTGTTTGTGTTTGTTCGTGTTTTGTCGCCCCAAAAGTGCCCTCATGCTTATTGAGTGCCAATTTTTATATCGTTAATGTGTTTATAAGTGTGTGAGTGCGTGAATACGTGTGTGAGCCTATGTATGAATGTGTGTGTGTGGATTAGGCTTCTTTCTGCCTTTCTTGTTCTTCTTTAGCATGCTGCTCAACGCAATTTACGATTAGCAAACTCCACAGCCCCCCACCCCCTATCTCTCCGCCCACCAACTTCTTCTTTTCTTGCACCTTTTATTTTGTATTTACATTTGCGTTGTGGCATCTGAAATCGTTTTATTTATTTGCCATAGTGAACCTTAGAACCTCATACCCCGCAGCGCCTACTCACACCAACACACACACAGGCACACATATGTTTTATACACCTTTGTCGTTCACCGTTATTATTATTGCATGTGCGTGTGCGTGTGTGTGTGTTGGGGTATGAGACAGGCAGATGAAGTGTTTTATTTGTGTGCGTTTGTTATTGTTCATTCATTACGTCTCTTCTTCTTCTTATTGTTGTTGTTGTTATTGCGGCTTTTAACTGTCAAGACTCTCAACGCGTTCGTGTAAATTAATATAAATGTTTTTTAAATAATAAATGAATAACTTAACATATTAAAGGTACTTAATTTCTTATTCGCAACTTTCTTAAGAAAAACATTTAATCGAAAAAATGAAAAGTTTTAAAAACCTAAATTTGATACCAAACAAATCATTAAATTTCTCTTAAATTAAATACTATACTTAAAAAAGTTAAGAGTACTTAAAAAAACAATTCGAATTTGAATATTTAATGCTATTTTGAATCGTCTAACAGTTTTAAAATTCATAAATTCCGTACTCTTCACTGCCAATTAAGTGAATTAAATTGCATTTGCATATTTGATAAGCACTTGGTCAACTAATTAGTGGTTTTGTAACATCGACTACCAATGCTCTTAAAATATCAAATTATTATTCCATTGAAGCAGCCACAAATTACAGGGAAAAAATGAGAAATGAGCAACTCAGTTTAAAATTTCTGTGGAATAAAACTGAACGATAACGAATCTTAAAAATTAAAAATTAAAAAAATGAGCAAAAAATAGAAATGGAAATGTAAAACCAAAAAAGTGAGCGAGATTTATGTCAGGGAGGTGAAAGACATTTGGGAAAGTTAATAAAGCCAAGTAGAAGAGAAAAGCACTAGAGCTGCTCTAGCTGCTGAAGCTGTTCCGATGACAACTTGACGTAGTTGTTGATGCTGAAGAAGCATCATCATTATCCTCAGCATCATCATTTGCCCATTCCAGGCTCACAGCCCAGCGATGCGACGAGCTGAAAGCGGTTTTATTCTTTTTAATAAGTAAGCAGAAGGATGGAGGGTGTATGCGAATCTAGAAGACCCTGTACTTATTCGCTGTAACAAGAAGTAGCCTTCTATCAGTTATTAATTGTTATAGACCTTTGATTTTAATTCAGTTTAGTCAGCTTTTAACAAATATTATTGGTTTATAATGAAACTAATACACCCCCTTTACTTAACTCAACTACAGGTCTTAAAAGAAAAATAAATATGACCAAAAAATAAGTATGAAGTCATTTCAGTCGCCTGATAGATACTGATGCGATGTCATCATGTTGCTCTGTCAAAAGAAATCGAAAATCTGCGACAATTTTCTGACATATCAACCGAACACTTCAGTTTTTGTTCGCATGGTAATTCAATTTGTGAGTCTGTCACAGGCATCAAAGTTAAGCAAATATACATACATGAAAAGCCCGAGATTTAAGCTGATTGAGTCAACATCAATTTGGCCATTGGCTGAAAATCGAACGGGGCAAAAACCAAAACAAACAGTGCTTAAAAGCCAAACCATTTCCGGCAGCTCACACCTTGGGCCGTGCCCGGAAGTCGAACCAATTAATCTCCTACGGGCTTATCGGCCAATAGCTGGACAAGCCACAAAGTCGTCGCAAGTTATTCCAATCCCAATCCCAAACAGAGTTCCAATTTCAATCCTTGAGAAAACCGCTTTTAGACGCTCCCTTTTTCCGGTTACGAATTTGAGGTCGCGACCGTATTGTGTTTATCGTTAAAAGTTGCTCAAGTTGGCCATAAAAGTCTTAAGCAGTGTTGTCTGTTTTAGCTGGATTATAGCTAGAGTTGAAAACATAAAAATTTGTTTGAGAACCTTTAAAAATAGGAAGTTAAAACAGGAAACCCCGATTTTTGTAGTATTTTCTAGCTTTTTCCAGCTATTTTTAGCCATAAATACTGACAGCACTGCTGGAAATAAGATACTCTGAGTGAAAGTGAATGGGAAAGTGGAAAAGCATACAATACAATGACATTCTGAAAAGAAAACAACAAATTTGACTGCATTTGATGTCAAATACTTTCCGTTTGAGGCATTGAAACAAATTTTTGTTGCTTTATGCATACAATTTGAGATATTTATTGCAAGAAATGTTTAAAATCTTTTTCACATTCAATACACCAAAGACACATAGTATACTAAAATTTAAAATTTAATTTAACAATATATATTTACACAGTTTGTTAACAAAAGAATAACATTTTGCTGTACAGTAGAAATGTTTGGTGTGTTGGTAAGCAAATTGATTTCCATTTAGATTTTGATTAAGCTATTGTTGAGTGCATGCCAAGCACGTAATTTAGTTAAATCTTAGTCGTAAATCTTAAATTTGAAATCGTTTTAATTAAATTTCGTTAGCTTAGAGCCGTACAAACGGCTGCAATACTTTAGTATGGGACACACAGACATGGTATTTTTCTTTTGGTATATTTTTGGTATTTTTTTTGGTATTTTTTTGGTATTTTTTTGGTATTTTTGTGGTATTTTTGTGGTATTTTTGTGGTATTTGTAGCATCTTAAAATTTAAAGACACATTAAATTCTTACATTGTACATGCTTCCATGTGAAACTACAAAAAATGTCATCAACTTTATTATTAAACTCATGATGTTCTTCAAATCACTTTTCACGAACCCGAAATCCCTCAAGTAATTCGCTCAACTTTTTGTTAACAAAATACACTTTGGGGTGTCCTGAAAATGATATGGTCAAGTTTTCCTATATATACTATTTCTTTTGGGTAAAAACTTGACAGTTTGTTGTGTATTCTTTGGAAAAATATTGAATTTGCCAATTTGATTATTCTCTTTTTTTTTTTTAGTTTCCGTAACATGTTTAATATTATGCTTAACGTGGCTTAATGCGTTTTAGTTGACTTCCTGTAAGCTCCGACTTCACTTGGACCCTTCACTTGTTACTCCATTTACTCCGCTATACGTGGGGCCAGCTGTGTGTCCTTTAATGGACCAAATTCACTCAGGGGCGTAAACTCATAGGCCGTTGGGTCACTATGCGTTATGGGCTTAATGGTAGAAGCGCCACCGTTTAGGCCACCATTTGCCAGCACTGTTATGGTTGTCTCCTGCAGACGACAGCTACTAAGTGTAGGTGTCAGTACGTGTGTGTGTGTGTGATTAGTTTGGATTTGGCTTAAGGGAGACTACTCACCTGCGTAGGGTGCTCTGATAGCAGGAGTGACGCGACTGATAACGCTTCGATGATGTGCTGGTCAATGAGGTGTCCCTGTGCATGTAGAAGGTGTCTCGCTTCTTGCGTCTTCCGCTCGCTCCGCGACAAAACAGGTATCTGGATGGAAGTGAACGTAGGATTGGTATTTGGGGGATTTTTTTTTTTGCTTTACTTTGAGTTTCTGCGGAAATCCATCAAATTTAAGCATAAAAAACATTTATAGATTCTGCGATTTTTGATTGCAATTCGAAAATGAAGGTCATAAAAAGGCAGTACACTGCCAGAAAAGAAATCAATCAAATATTTAAGATATTTTTTTGAAAATTTCTTAAATCAAGAAATCCCAATTGAAGGCATTTCCGTTTGTCAGTCTCACAATTTGCTCCCTCACATATATTTGTAAGTATAAAATTTAATTAAAATCATGTTTGTATGAGAATATCTTATTTTTACAATTTCCTGAGATGCCTGACAAATTGCTTGACCTTAGGGAATACAAGAAGAAGAAGAAGAAATAAAAAAATTGCAACAAAATTGCAATCACAAATCGACAGAAGTTTCACGCACACAAGTCACATGAAGGATATACGTATGATGTATGATTTGTGTCCAAAGGACATGAGTTTGGGTTAAGTTTTCGAAAAGTTTTAAAGTGTCAAGATGTGAGGTTATGTATTCTTTGTTTTCTTTTGTTTTCTGTTTTTCTTTTTGTTTCTTTTTTTTTTTGTGCTTGTTTCGGTTTTGTTAATGTGAGAGTTGAAGATACAAAAAAGTTTTGCAGTTTACCATACAGTTTACAGTTTGCTTACGCTTGCAGTAGTTTTTACAGTTATAGTGCTTGTTATCGATAATCGACTATGGACTATCGCAATCGTTATCATGCTGTTATCGTTAGTCAGCTGCTGTGATGTGAATGAACAAATACCTATTGAAATGCTTGCGAAACGCTCCGCTCACAAAGTAGAGAGCCACCGGATTGGCACAGCTGTTGGCAAAGGACATACAGAAGCCGACGATGCGCAGGACATGCCAGAACGCGTTATAATCATGTTCTGCCGTTGGCCTGTAAAGACAACAACCAAAAGGAAACAGAAAGAGAAGTAGTGGGAAAGAGGGGAAGAGGAGTGTTTTGGGGATCAGAAACAGTTACTGCATGTTAACATAATGGAGACGTAAGCCAACGACAAGCTAGAAAATTGATTGTGCAAAGCAAAGCGGGTCAAAGCGCATTACTCATACGCAATGTGCGACCATTATTCCAGGCACACAGAGAAAGACAAAGTCAGCTCCGTTAACTGATGCATGGACAGTCATAAATCCCAAAGAGACGCTGCTTTTTAGGCCCAGTTCGCAATGGGAGTAGGAGGGTCTACTGGTTTTGTGGGAAAATAGAGGAGTAATCAATCGGATTTCAATGATTAGCATGGAAAGCTTACTAAATCGGACAAATCGGACAACTTTAACAATAACAAAATATTTATGATATCTAAAATCACCATTAAAAGTTCATATTGATTCTTTCAGAACATGTACAGGGACTTTTAAAGTCGCCTAGGCTCGACTGTAGTCTCTGTTACCATTTTTTTTCTAGCGCTTGTCGTTGTATCGCAGAACTCGTAGTCACTTACCAAAAGTAAAACCAGAGAAAGAACAAATGATAAGGTAGAAAGCATATGCCAAAGATGACAACAAACGCCAATACCGTTACGGCAACCTTGCGACGTGCACGAACCTGCAAGAACACAAAGCAGAGTACAAAAAAAAGAAGAGATAGAAAAGGAAAACAAAGTACGATTAGGATAGGGACAATGCTCAGTAGGAAATCTTAAATTTATTTATGACTGGCACATAAAAGCAATGGAATATTCAAAGATAATTTGGTTTAACAAGAAACTACAGAACTCACCTGTCGAACGGCGCCCTGCATCTCACCTGGCACATTGGCCGAATACATCAAGTGCAGCGCAATCAGCACATAGAAGATGGCTATAATCACCAGTGGAATGGCATAGTAGACCAGAAAGTGCAGCAATACCATCAGTTTGGCATAGTTATGGCCCCAAGCCTCCGGATACGGATAGCAGATAACAATCGTCTTTTCCTTGGCGACTCCAAGAGGCTATGATGTGAAATAAACAGTTGTTTATAATTTTGAATTAAATTAAATTAAATCTCACTTTTAGATTGCTGCCAATTAGCGCTGGTAGACCGCAGAGAATCGAGAGAAACCAAATAGAAACTGCAATGCCCAAGGTCATGCGAGTGGCGCGACGTCCGCCTCCTGCGAGAAGACAAAATATATGTGTGTATATACAGATGTAAGTATGTTATTCAGAGCCGCTTGCAATGCAAATGCTGTCGACGTCTCTGCCGACGCTTTGTATGCGACTGTTAAGCTTAACAGCATAGTGCAGGGAGAAACAGCATGAGATCGGTCTGAAGAGTATAAATACGCGAAACAAAGCATTGGATCAGTCATTCGCTTCGCTGCGGTCACCGAGGACGGAACAGCCAGCTCATAGTGTAAAGCGCTGCAACCGCGATGCTGCTCCCTCTCTCTTCGGTTCGCTCTCTGCTGTTCCTGCTCTGCGGCTGTTACTCTGCTGCTGCTACCACTCTCCTTCTGTTGCCGCTCTTTTGCTGCTGCTGCTTCTCACTTACTCTACAACTCTCCTGCTGCTTGCACTCAGCTGCTGATACTCTCCTGCTACTGCTCTCAAAGGTACGTTATTGCTCTCTTTGTTTTAGTCAGAGAAATGCGTGTGTGTGTGTGCGTGCGTCTATTTTTTTGTGTGAGCAATGCAAAGCACAAAAACAAATTTTCGTATTTCGTTTCTTATCTCAATTCGTTGCCGAAACTGTCGAACTTAAAGTTTTTTTTGCATAGTTTATGCGAATGCAAATTTCTTGCTTTTTACACTTGTAAAATTTTAATTTAATAAAGAGCTTTCAGCGCAGCGATTACCAATTCAAAAGTTTAGTAGTTTTTGTATTGCATAATCAAATGAATTTGCATTTATGTATTTGTATTCTAAAGAGAAGCTTTTTGGCAGCACAGCTTTAAATAATATTTTATTTCTCTTCCTTTAAAGGGATTCTTACCATGTGCATGGAATTTTCGCAGTGGATC
The DNA here is from genome assembly GCA_018903735.1 of Drosophila cardini. Taxonomy (NCBI): domain Eukaryota; kingdom Metazoa; phylum Arthropoda; class Insecta; order Diptera; family Drosophilidae; genus Drosophila; species Drosophila cardini. The sequence goes on along the minus strand of JAEIGM010000001.1, from coordinate 9,468,679 downwards.
CACAATGGCAAAGTAACGATCACTGGAAAGCGCTGTCAGAGTAAACACGGAGACGCCAATGGACACATCCTTCATGAACTCCGAGACGGTGCATAGGAAACTGCCCCAAGGCCATGTCTCCACGGTATAAATGGTGGACACCAGCGGTACAGTGGTCACTATAACCAATAAATCGGCTATGGCGAGAGACAATATGTAACTGTAAGTAGACAGAAAGTGTGTTAGTTTATAGAGAGCACTCTCAGTGACTCTGACTTGCTATTTTTCCCATTTTCCTCGCCTGTAATAGATGTCAACCTTTAGGACTTTCCCACTCTATAAAAGAATGTCTGGAATTTCAAATGGGAAACTTCGAAAGCCTTCGTTCTTGAGATAAACAAGCTGACCCCACAGTTTTATATTTCTGTTGTATTTTTTTTGTTTTTATTCGTGTCGAGGGTCGTTCCTGCACGTGTTACTGCGAATTCGTTGATTTATGTACATAGCTCTATTTGGGGTGAAATTTACGCGCCCTTTGTCACTAAATTGAGTGTAATGTTGTGCAGTTCTGTCACTTCGCGTTGATAAAATTGATTTATGTACAGATTTTATTAAAATATTTCATGATACAAAATGCCAAAGTACTCAAGCTTCAAGCACATTTCGTATCTTATATATATATAAGATTATATATAGACCACGAAATGTTGGAACTTTGAATACATTTAATTGTAAAGAGAAACTTATGTCTTGTATACTTGGTTGGCTTCCTATAGTTAATCATGAGGCATCTGTCTGGGCTGAAAATGAATTACAGTTGTAATTCAGAGTGTGATCTCATCTAACTTGTTATTTTACTTTTATACCACATCCCATCCACATCACATACAATAAATAAGCTGCATGTGGCACTTTGTAGTGCGTGTGTGTATACGTGTGTGTGTGTGTGTGTGCACCATCAAATTACAGTTTTGTGTGGGACGGGCAACCGCCAACGACCGATAAGGCCAACACTGAGAAGTTCTTGGCCAACAGTTTCTGCAGCTATAAAATGCAATTTCACTTTAATGTGATCAGTTGACATTTTCGTTTAGCTCTTCTTCTTTCTCTCCTCTCCTTTCCTCTTTTTTTGCTGAATTATCCAAGTATGCAAGTTTTTTATGGTAAAAGTAGTTTGCTTTGGGCCAGCGATAAATTTTAATACTTATACCCTGTATACATTGAAATCAAGTTAGTGTAGGTTAACTACTAAAGGGTATCAAACAAAGTTGGTTAAAAAGTGCACCAATAACAAACTTATAACTACTTAAAATTTTCTCTTTGACTGACAAATTACAGAACGTTGCAGAATGACCAGTGCTCTGTCAGCTGTCCCTCTGTCCCCTCTCAAATGTCTGTTGAATATCTTAATTGGACGCTTGGGGACTGTTGACTGTCGTTGAAGTACTGAATGTGGTCAATAAATGTGCATACTGATTGTTAAATAAATTAATATATTTATTAATATTTTAAAAGTCATCATTATTTGCATGGTATTAATTTTCTCTTTTATTCACAGATTTACAACAGTCACGAACTTAAGGACAGCCCAAAGGATAAAGCGGGACAGCTAGCTGATCATTGCTTGCAGACTAGACGCAGCGTTGCCACTTCGTTGGATTATGCAACACATATACCAGCTCATGTTACTTAACAGCAATGTTAAAGGCAGCTTTGCCTGCAGAAACTGCAAAATGTATTTTTCTTGCTGGCCCCATAAAACTGTATGCTTTAGAGAGCTTCATACTTAACTGCCACAAGATTGATAAACTCACAATGTCATAAAAAAAGTTAAAAGTTATGTGAACTAAAACTTAATTTAAAGCAAGCTGTGTGACTCTTAAAGCGCACGAAAGTAGGCAACAACTTTGTGACATTACGCATACGTTAACATCTTTTGCGACAAGTCAACAGACGGCGCATGAATTTTGTCATGACTCACGACTGAATCACATTAAAGTCTGTGACCCAAAACAATAACTTGATTTATGCCATTCAATTTATGCAGAAACAAAAATCGCTACATGTACCACACACACACACAGGCACACACACTTTAAGACACGAGCATAAGCACGGCTAATTAGCTCGCACAAGAAGCCAAAAATGTACTTTTAACCATTTCGTGGCAACATTTGCCGCAACATGAGCTAAGAGTATCTGCTGTGACTGTGAAAATTGTTAGTAATTTTCCGGCAACAACATTGTCACAAGCATTGAGAATTCACCACGCCTACCCACACACACACACACACACACACACACACACACATATGTACATAATTAGATACGTTCGACTTGACGCGACACGACTCTGCATGCATAATTTGGCATACTCAAAGATTTTACTCACAAAGGTCGCGCATAATTAAATTAACTGTAAGTTGGTCATAAATCAAAAAGGGATTTTCTGGCTAAAAAGCGCTAAATGATAAAAGTTGGCTTAACAAAGGATTACCCTGTGTAGTTAGTTAGCAAATATAGTACAAGTATACCCTGTACTTAGTTTAAAACCAAGATTCCTAATAGTTACTCCCTTTTTACTCCCAATTTAAAATTATTTAAAGTCAAACCTTCTTCTTATCTTCTAAATTACAGGGTATTCATCGCTCATTACTCTACTCACGTGTTTGGAACATTTCGCATCTGTCGCACGCTGAGAAAAACCACAATTAGTGTCCCATTGCCGAGCACGCCCACAACAAAGATTAGGGCGAACAGTATTGGCACGATATAAGTCTCGGGTCGTCGGCCATAGGGTATATATGTTGTCTCTGTGGTCGCCAAACTGATGTTATCATCATCGAGGATTGATGTCTGTGCCGTTGTCGTCATGGCCAATTCCCACAGCAGCCGTGTGCCATTGAAATATGTTGACTCTGTCGTTGACTCTATGACGTCACTATTCGCCATATCCAAATTGATGTTATCCATACCAGAGATGCTATTAAAGTCGGTGAGCAAAAGACTTGTCATCATAACTGTATTTGTTTAGTGAACTATTTAAACGTAAACTATTCATTTAATTTCCTCTCGTTTCGTTTCCTGTTGCATTTTCCAACTTTTTCCTCTTCTCTTTTACTCCCTTGTGTGTTTTTTATTTCCTTCCGACGGTGAAACGCATGCAAATTCCTGTTTTCCTCTTTCCCTCTTTCCACTTTTCACTTTTCCTCTATTTTATTTTTGTTCAAAGTTGTTGATGCGAATTTTTAGCGATAAATTCGTTAGATATTTTAGCTGTTTTCCTGATTTCCTTTGTTTTTTTGGGGTTTTCTGTAAACAAACAATAAATGAAAATAAACTAACTGTAAAATAAATTTAATTTTAGATTTTTCGTCAAAATTCATTTGAGCATATTTTAATTGCATTTTTCGACTGACTGAAATTTTATGCTTAACTTTATTTTTCTGACAATTTCTGATTGAATTAACAGGCAAAAATCAGTTTTCCAGCACTAAATTGCTGGGAAAATTGGCAATAAATTTAATGTGCACATAAATAAAATAACTTTAATAAATAATTTACCGTTTCAATACGAATTTTGCATAAAATAATTACTCAGTGTATAAATTAAATGTCATTTAAATTAATTTATATTTAATTTTTGATGTCAAATTAGTTTAATTGACTACAAATCAGTTTCGATTATGTAAATTTGTTAGTAAAAACATTAATTGGTCTCTACGTGTGTTTTAGATGCAGCGATGTGTGGAAAAACCAACAACTTTTTGCTGTCAAGTGTGAGCAGTCACCTGAACCGTGGAACGCATAACGGTCCATTCATATTTTTACGGTAACGTGAATGTGAACGGAGTGCAAAAAAGGGGAAAAGTCAAGCAAGGATTTCAATTATCAGCAAATCTCTCAAAGAACGAAGAGAGTGGAAAGAGCGGAGGCAGAGGAGAGAGCGGAGGGAGCGCAGGGAGCGAAGAGAGCGGAGAGGGAAACAAAGAGAGAGACAGGGACAATGAACAACGAGAGCCTCAAGCGCCATTGAAAGTTGCTAGGGCGTCAGTAACATTTTATGACCCACTGTACGGGTGGGCGTATGTGTGTGTGGGTATGTGTGTGTATGCAGTTAATGGCTGAAAATGTTATGTGACTGCACAGCGGGAAAAAGTCAAGTATTTGCTACAAAAATTTAAAATTAACTTTACTTAACTAAAATGCATTTTAAATTGAATTTAATTAGTTTCCCTTAGTCTCAACTATGTTTAAATTTAAAGTATTAAGGTATTTCTAGTTTAATTAAACTACATCGACTTTTTTCTCAGTGTATTTGGGAACTTGTGCTCATCTTGCTGAAATGGTACTGCAACTTGATAAGAATGTAAAGTCACCAAAGACCATAATTCTGCAACCTAAAGCTGCCGTTGTCGGTGGGAAACTTCATTTGCAATTAGCTGAAAAAACACTAAACACACCCACACACCTCTTACTACACACACACACCCACACACACACCCACACACACACCCACACACACACTCAGTCGATTCATTTTAATTTACCTGTGTTTGTTTTAATTTGAAATTGCTTTAAAAATTCAGAGTCATAACTTTCGCTCACTTCATTCATTTGTATGCAGTGTGTAGCGATAAAAAGGCTAAAAAGGGAAAGTTTTTTGAGCTTTAAAGGATTTCATGCACTTAGATTACCAACAAGCTAAAGAGAGAAGCATTTGAAGTGCTGTCAACACTATCTTTTGGTAGAAGAAACTTGAGTTTTGGCCAAGAAACAGAAGTTTATAAATTCAAGTACTTTTCCACTAAACTATACTACCCTCTGTAAGGGTATACCACTGTCTCTTCTTTGCAATAAATATAAATTAAATGGAATTTAATTAAATACAAAACACTTTAACTTTTATAAACTCAAACATATTTTCTTGTAGCTAAAGTTTTCCACCTTCGAATGGAAAACTCATTTTAATTCTTAAAAAGAGCAGAAATTAAATGAGAAATGATAAGAAATTATACAGGGATTTTCCACCAGACTAATTAAGTTTAGTTGGAAATCACTTGGAAGCGTTCAATAAAGCCACGTGAAAAGTTTAGCCGGAAAAGTTGTGGCATTGTGAAAAGCTAATGAATATGAAAAGTTCAAACTGAAGTTCAAGTTGAAGTTGAATTTCATGTTTATCTTTATACAAACACAATTTAGCAGTTATTATGTATCTTTTCCTTGCCCATTCAGCTGTAAAACTAATGATACAAAAAAGGACAAACTCAAGCAGCTTTAAAGTCGTCGCTTTTTGAAATCTATTTAATTTATTTCTTAGAAACCGAAAAGGTTTCTCAGGTCTCAGTGCTCAGTAGGGGAAATAATTAAAGTTATTAGTAACATAAATTGTTAACGAAATAAATGAAAATTGTTGCCTTTTTGAGACTCAAAGAGTCAAGAACAAAAACGAACTAATTAAGTATTTTGAAATCATTTACATTGTTTCACTAACAACATTTCAGTTTCAATAATTTGCTAAAGTTTCTGGCAATTTTGGATGCTTTTGATAAAGTTGGATGGATGCCCAAACAAAGTGTCGACTTGGTCGGTATTGTTTGTCCTGCTTGTAATTAATTTGTTAACACAATGCCTTAAGGATGTCAACATAACACAACTGTACTTGTACACACACACACATACACACTCACACACACACCACCTTAGCGTGTTTGCCTGTCACTTAGGCTAATTGAAAATTATAAATTGCAAAACGGAAATGTAATTTGCATTAAGGCGATCATAAAGCTTCGTTAATAGTTCTCTCTCTCTCTCTCACTCTCTGTCACTCTCTTTCCCTCTCTTTCTCATAATTAGATCAAATTTCGTTGTGCAACTAAATTCAGTAGCTCTTCAAATATTTATGGCATAAAAAACCTGTTGGGAAACCAAAAAAACACACGAAACGAAAAAAGTAAAGTCCATTGATTTATGACAAGTCGCTTATCTGACGACCATCTGGATACCACGCATTTATGAACTCACAACGAATGTGTTGCCCTTTCACACACACACACACACACACACACACACACACACACACACATACGACTGAGTAGATTTGATAAATCAATGCAATTTATCAACAGTTCACTTAAAATCTGTCGCATGTTCTTTTTTTTTCGGTCACCCGACACTTTTATCTCAACACAAACATTCCGTACAACACTTCCCCGTACCAGTTCCAGTTCCAGTTCCATTTCGTGTAGTCTGAGTGAGTACGAATCTTATCTGTCAGCCGCTTGGTAGCTTAGTGCGTCTCCTAATAAATACAGTTAAGTCTTTTGGTTCACCCCAAAAACCCAAAAAAAAGGGAAAATATTCTTTTATTTTTTGTTATAAATAACGCGAGTTGGTGTAAAATGCTACACTCGTTAAACTCATTGTTTTCTTTATGTGTGCCTAAGGATGCATTGAAATATGCTTCTTCTTCTTCTTCTACTACTCCCTACCTATACACATGTATTCCCCTTTCCCCTTAGTTGCTCCCTTTCCAGCTTTCCGACAAAGATTTGTGACTAGGCATTTGTTTTGCGCCCATGTAATTGAATACGCCATAAACGAGAGTGTGAAAATATATGATCCCAATGTATATTTGTAAACGAAGAATAATAACTTGGGAAATACGCAAAAATATAAATAATAAGCAGAAAAATAAGTATTAAGTTAAAATTACTTGAGTAAACATTAGCTAAAATAATGTAAGCAACAAATCAGTCACTGTTTGTGTGAACTATGAACAGTCACAAACTATTAAGTGTAAGTGCAGCAGTCTGGCAACGCCACAACACAAGCTCAACGACAACAGCATGCCATCTCGCTTCTTCCTTCAGACCAGATATGACAAAAGTAATTTTGGCAAATTTCATAACTGAGCTGAGTGTAAAGCGAAAGATTATCGTCAAATTCCATTTGTATATATGTGTGTGTGTCTGTCTGTCTGTACAGACAGATATCTAGAGAGATGCAGAGACTGTAGTTGAATTATCGTTTGAATTCGCTTACACTCGCTCGTAAACTGGCATTAAAAAATCAAATTTAAATTTGCTTCTAAACCATTTAAACGCATAGTTTCACACACACACACCAACACACCCACCCATCCACACACATACACATACATACACGACTTCTTTATCACTGCACAATGAATAATGGAATTTGCGGTTTATTTGCAGCTTAAAGCTTTGAATATGTTTCATATTCCTCGCTCTTGAAAATTGCTTTTGATTTAAAATGTATAGCAAAGTGGCTGATTGCCATTATCTGCATAATTTATCTAACAGCTCAGCCATTATCTTTATGAATTCTTTTTTCTCCCTCTGCACGCGCCTGAAAGTATGCTTTTAAATTGTTCACACCGGAAATCGAGTGTCGTGGCGAACTGAGATAATATTTTTGAACTCTCCCCCTCAATTGCGGACAGTGGGCGTGAAAACAATATTATAAATTTATACTGTAATTTTATCGAGCTATTTGGGGAGCATGAAAGCGCCATTTCAAGCGCTGAAAGTGGACAACGCGCTAGGGGCGTGCCGCAATCAATGAGCCTCAATTATTGGTGGAGTAGGTAGTAATGGCAGTATACAAAAAAGTAGCTGAAATGTAGCTAAACATATAGTATATGTTTTTAAACACAAAATTTAGTTTAAAAATTAATCATTTAAACAATAAACAACTGTAAAGTCTTTGATTTTCTGATTTGGCTTATGAAAATAGTAATTAAAATAGTTATTAATCAAAATCAAATCTTATTTTCTAGTTCTTGGACTTTTGAAATGTCTAAATCTGTCTCTAAACTGGCTTAAATGCTTTTAATTAACAACAACAAGTCCAATTTTCCAATGCTTGAACTTCTGAAATGTCTAAATCTAGCTTCAAATTGGCTTAAATGGCAGCACAGCCAGTACTCAAATGTTAGAAACTTTAAATGCCAGCTGCGCCCTGTTTCTAATGTCTTCTAATAGCAGTGGAGATTTCAGTTAAGCTTCCGTTCCAAACCTTTCGTTTAATCCCAGTCAAAGTTGAGTACAAATATAGCAAAATGCATTAGTTTTGGGGGCCAAAAAGTTCATGTGGATTTTAACAATGGGAATGGGAATTTGAATTGCAATTGTCTGCTGACAAATTAGAGTTTTGCAACTAAAACTTTCTTTTTTTTTTTTTTGTTGTTGTTTGTTTGTCGGAACACAACAGCTGCAAATTGGTTGTTCTCTGTGTCTCTTTTTGTATGTCATTTGTGAGCAGTAAAAGTAATGGACATTTTATCCAAATGATGCAATGATGAAGTCTTTTTAATTGACGCACTTCATCATTAAGTTCTTGTGTAACACATGTGCTACGTAATTAAGACAAGAACATTACAATTCTCTCTGCTCATCTCTCTGTCATCATCCACATTCTCTTGTCTCTTGTCTTCTGTCTTTCCTCTTAGCTTTATTTAATTTTTATTTTTTTTTGTTTTTTTGCGAGTGAACTCGCACCATTTACTGCTTAATTTGCGTAAATTTGCAGCACTTTCACTTGCCATTGACGTGGGCTAATTGTGCACAGAAGAATCTTATTTTTTCTACCTCTTTTTGAATTGACAGCACCGTTTTATACCCTTTCCAAGAGCTGTAGTTAACTTAAGTATAAGTTGCTAAGGAAACAATTAAAAATTTATTTAAATTTAACAATTTCTACTCAAGATTTTCTTATAGTAAACTTTATATAACTTTATGTTAAATACTTTGAGGTGATAGCATATAAAGACTTCGGTTTATTTTAAATATACGAGCCCAGCTTATTCATGGAGCTGGGAGCTTATGTTGTTGTGGCAAGAAAAGAGTAGAAATATAAGAGGGAAGTTTTCCTTTTCTTTCCCAAAGATTTTCAGTTCCTCTAATGAACTAATGTTCGTATCGTGTCTCGGACTGGGCTTTAAATGTCGAGCGACTCGAACACGTGTTTAGCAGAGAAATTAACTTAAAGTAAGTTAATAAACCCACAAGATTTTAAGTTTTTTAATTGAGCTACCGTCCGTCTCATGTCGCAAACTGGGCTCCAACAGTCTAGCACCTATAAAGTAGCATTCTTTCTTGTTTTGACCAACGCTGGGTCGCGTCCTTGTGTATGTAAATGAAGTTTCTGTCCGTGATTTATGTACTGTAGTAATGGTGTTTTCGCATAAATCCAAAAGGGCCACGGGTTCCCTTGTTGTGCCAGACAGTAAAAAACAAAAAACATTTAAAAAAATAGCAAACAATTTGAGTACAATAGTACTGCAATTGCAGACACGACACTTTCATTGTTCGCTCAATAAATTTCAAAGCAAAAACGATTGTTTTCTAAAAAATATTTGAAAATAAAGTGACTTTGAAATGCTAAAAAGCAGCTCTAAATACAGCAATTACTCAATCGATTTACACCTAATGGAACCTGCAAGTGACAGCGACTAGTGACTAACTCAAAGCAGGACTCTATCTTGAAGACATTGACTGATGTCTGCCAGAGAAACCCGGAGAAATCCAGAGAAACGTTACCTAATTTCAGACGAAGGCGGATTTCTTTTGTCTTCAGTTCATTAATTCAAATTTCTTCTTTTGTCTGTGTGAGTAAGTGTGTGTGTGTGAGTGTTGACACTTTAATCTTAAGCATATTCCTAGCTATAACGCGTCAAAACCTAAATGCCGCCAATTTGCATAATTCTTCCCACTCCGGGTAAGTTTTTAAGAAGCCCTGTACTTAAGAAAAGCGTAGAGGAGTCTTTGAAGTTGGTCGCAGAGGGGATTAAGACTTGGCCGTCTATTTGTCTTAGGTAACGTGCACACAGATCAAGTAAATTTTAGATAAATTTCAATTCTATACTTAATATTAACATATTATATTTGAAAATATTCTTACAGGGTCTTTTACTGCCGACTGTTGTGCTTACTAGTTTTTTATTTTTTACACTCTAGTTTGCCGACATCTCTTTGAAGGTCCAAGCGCTTCATCAGCAGCAACAGTTTGAGTTTGAATGCCTCTCGACACATAAATTACGCCGGATCGTCTCGTTTTCTGACTGACAGACTTTGTCTCCGACTTTGTTTCCCCTCCCCTCCCCTCTTCACTCCTCTTCGACACTCTATAGTCCACCATCCTACCCTCTGTAGAGGATAGAACCATCAGCCATCAGCAGATAGATACAAGCATATATCATTTTCATTTGGTAATTTGTTTCCCATTCCGTTTCTCGTATAAAGCCATTTGTGGCCAAGTTGGCCCACAGTTAATTGGTTGGGTGTCGACAATGGAGCTGCTAGTATTAAATTACATGACAGCATACATGAAAGGTGGCAACGAGGGCGGAACAACGACATCGACCTCCAATCCCGCAGGCTGAAAAAGGGACTCATTAAATGTGTGAAAAATGCCAGTGAGTTGTCATTTATGAATAATGCGGCAGATTCCTCTTGGCTTATGCCATTTTGGCTTTAATTGTTGGCACACTTAACAGCCGGACTTTAAAGTAAGTAATAGAATTAATGCCAAAAACGAAATGTTTGTGGATTCGTCAGAATAACTGATGTGACCTAAGTGACCCGACTACTAGCCCCAATAGTCGATCAATGTCTAAGCTGCACTGCTGCCAGACTGCCACTCATAACTGTACTCCACAAAGTTAAGGAATTTAAATGAATTTGTTAAGTGAAAACTTAATTGCAAATGCTTTTAATAATTAAACACAGCTAATTCTGAGAAAGGTCAAGTTCAAATGCCATAAGTTTGTGCACTCAAAGCGTACAACTGATATGAATTGAGACAAGTAATGATAAATTAATTTCAGCTGCGAACAAACACAAAAAACACTTGTAATACTCTAGCAATCCTTTTGTGCAACGAACCGAAGCAAAAGTCGCTGCCAATTCATTAATTCCAAAAGCGTGCGCTTATCAAAACTGTCTTACGGCAAAGTGCAAGTATTAAAAGGGACAGCTTTAGTTAGTTAATTAATTAACAATGCTGGCACGCGCCAAATAATTAAAAAAAAACACTCTTAATAATTTTTAAATTAGACATGGCTAAGAAAATCGGCTTAAATAAGCCAAGAAAGCTATAGTGTAGCATACTTATGAGGGTTGTGAGCTGCAGTGTTTCAAAAAAGGAGCATACTTATGGGAGCTGCGGGCTTAGTTTACTTTTATAATTAGGCACAAAACGCTTGAATTAATGCTGCTTTATTATCGGAATACCCATAGATAACCGATTATCTGATACAATAATTCAATATGATAATAAATTACTTATTATCTGCTAATTTTCCACATTACATCGCTTATAATACTGTTTTACCGACGTCAGTCACATCCAATATTTATAGGTATTCTTCCACTTACCAGTTTCAATGCTGACCTACAAGTTGTCTTACAATTGAATCCTTACAGTCTTTTTATTTATTTTACAAAAGGTAAAGTGAACTTGTCTTTAATCTAGAGCTTTTCATCAACGTTTGAAAACAATGAAATCATTGAGCTTCTTATTCAATTTGAACATCCAGGAAAGGCGATGGATTTAAGTTAATGGTACGAAAACAATGGGGAATACCAATATCAATAGAAGACGAAGATGACGATGACGACGACGACGACGACCGACAATGCCACAAAGATGGAGACAAAAGCCACTTGCATAGTTCAGCATCATTAGTTTTGTGTTTTGTGGAGATTGGCATTGTTGTGTGTGTGTTTCTGAACCCACACACAAACACAAAACCCACACACACATACAGCCGCAAACACACTCAATACATGAAAACTCGAACTGTTTCAAGCATTGACTCCAACGTCACTTTTAGCAGCCAATCGGTAAACAAAACTCAAAGTCAAGTAAAATATCAGACTGCAGCACAGTTGTGGGCGAGAACAGAGGGGGAGTGGCTGGCAAGTGGTATGTGGGCGATGGTAGGCGGTGGTAGGTGGGTAAACAAAACGCTCAGAGATGCGTTCGTCATGGCCATGTTTGATAGCACTTATTGAGCATATGAAGCGTGTGCACAAAGCCTTAAATTCTACATAAAACCAAACACAAAGTCGAACGAGCAGCGCACAAAACTACAAAGCAAAACAGAAGAGCAATCAGTGTTGTCTGAATTTAATGCTCCAAAAAAAAGCTATTTTTATAAAAAATAAAAAAAAAGAATTTGTAATCGATACCCATTTAAAATTATCGGCATTCAAACAGATCGCTGTCACCAAACAACAGTCTGGCAACTCTAGTTGCTTACCCCCCATCGCTAGAATGCATTGATTGCCTTCACTAGCATATTGCTATCTCACTCTGTGGCTCAGCTTTGAATGCCATGAGAGATTCGCTTAATTTTTGGTAGCATTAATGTAAATATGTATATTTTTATTTGAGACACGCTCATTTGTTAGTCAATTAACTGCAATTGTTTGTTCTTGTTGTACTTTAAGCGTCCACTGTGCGCTGCTTACATCACAGTCACATGCAGCGAAGAAACGTACACACACACGCACACACATACACACTTACTGTTGTTTATAGGAACTTAACGAATGTGCATTATAAAAATTTATGACTCATAGAAATTAAATGACAGCCATTCATAAGAATTAACAGCGAAATTAGCTCAGTGGCCAAGGAAAACTGATGGTAGTCAGAGCTACTAAATTCCAGCTACAACTAAACGGGAAGTGTGCGAAATTGGTAGCATATTGTGGCAGACATTGGAGTATCCAGCCAAAACAGCAAGTGGCTGGATTAATGGGCTTACAAAGTTAGGCCATAAAATTCAAGGCCAAGAAACATACACACACACACATAGAATGTACCGGAAGAAAGCCAAAGAATTATGATCAATCTAAATTCAATATACTACATAATTAATTAACTAGTTAGACAGAGAACGAGTGACTAATACTAATTAACATATTAATTAAATACTTAATATAAACATAACGCTATGAATTATGCTAAAATATGAATTTAGCTAACATCAGCGGAAAACTACTTTTCTTTTAAGTAGGAAAATAGTATCCAGCTTCAATCGCTAGATGGCGCTAGTCATTAATAGTCTACGAATAACGTAATAATTTTTTATTTAACGACATCATTTTCATCAACTATAAAAAAAAAACTTTCTTTTAAACAACGTAAAATTTCTATACTCAAGTACAGGGTATTAAAACGCATAAACCCCATAAAAATGGTTATTAAAAAGCTTTTTCAAGTGCCCAGCAGAACTAAGAACATAAGAGCTAGAATAATAATAAATAAATTGTTGTATATTATGATAAATCCATGCATGCCAAAAATTCTGAACAAGTTTATTTAAAAAATTTAGCAATTTTCCGCGTTTTTCATTCGGCTAAAATGGACACAAAGATAATAATATTGAGCCCAAAAATAGGATCGCATGGCATAGACACGAAGCGTGTCCACTATGAGATTAAATGAGACTAAATTTGTGATTCAGGTGAGTGAATTTTTATGATTTTAGCTACTTTGTTTATTTTTACTGGACGCTATCTGTTTAGCGCTGTCGCTTGCGCTTAATTATAAACAAAAACTTTTGGAGCGCTACCAACAATATTCGAGAGCACGCCTCCGATTTAAAAAAAATAAAAATAAAAAAAAAAACTATACAAATATAGAACATATGTGGACGGGAAAAAAGATTTCGGACAGCATCCATCAGGTTGCAGTCAACCTGAACTTCTGGATATAACACAGATACATATATCAACTATATCTATAGACATACCCCGTCCGACAATTAGACAAAAGCTATAAACATTTGTTTGGCTATAATCGCTGCCTGTTGGCCAGCACACGTTTAAGCCACGAGCAGCATTTCCTGCCTAATAAACATAAAGGCCACGCGCTGGTCCTCCAGCTACACTTTTAGCTGTGCGCCTGGAAACCACAATAATTTAACTCTAACTAATTCACTTAATACGCTATATAGACGGAAAAACAAGTCTTCTTAGCATGAAAATCAGGTTTAAGTAACTGGAAAGGGCTTAAAAAAGCTTAATAAAGTGAAAGTGGTTTTTCTATTAGAGTAAGCTTGAAACGTTTTAAAGACTGTAGTTTAACTATTATTATTTAATTTATTCCACCTCTTTTATTTCTTTGAATTCCCTGCATTTTCATATTGGTTTTCATGTTGTTTTTCTGCTCGGCATTTTTCATTAGTTGCTCTGAGAATTGTGGTTTTCTTGTGGCTTTTGTAGTGTTTTATTCATAAGTTGCTTGAACATATTTTCTACCCACAAAAGTAACACTAGATTTTTAAATTTTTAGATTCCTGCTTTGAGCAAAGTATTTTTTTCTATGAAAACTAAGTTGTTTCCAAAAAACAACATTCAAATCCAATGGGAAAAGTTGATTAACTTTTTAATTAGCAAACTTTTGTTTAATATTTTAAACTAAAACTATAAACATAAATCGTAAATTAAAACGAATTTTAAAATTCCATTAGCGTAAGAACTTTAAGTACTTAAAACCTAGATAAAAGCCCTGATTTAATTATAAACTATTTAAATATTTTCAGATAAAATCAGCTACGTGAATCAGACCATAAGGATATACATACGTTATTAAAGTCATGGGGAAAAATGCATTAAATGCAAAATGGCGTACATTTGATTTTTCTCGGATAAACAATACATTAATTTGCCAATCAATTTTGCCGTATCTGTGCTGTGTCAGCTGTCAAATATGGTAAAAGCTCTCCGGTAAATAATTGGCTGTAATTTTTCTGGTTAACTTATGATTTCGAATTCGTGCATTTTGAGCGACATAGATAAACACATTACATTTACTACAATAATTTCCAAATATTATTTACTGTGCTTACATTTGCGATTTTAGTGTTTTTATCGTTTCCTTGTTATGCTATCTTGGGCATTTTAAATTACACACAAGTGTGTCCGGAAAATACACAAAAAGCACTTGAATAAATTGATTTTGGTTTTAAATTTAGACTTTTTAGCACTTTTCAATTCCGATTGAAATTTCGCACACGAAACCAGCAGAGAAACCGGAAACTGTATTCAACGCTTGAATTTCGCGCTATGTGAAAGATTGCCGACTTCCGCCGCAATTGCTGCCAGCTGGTGAACTGGCCACGACAAGCGAACGCAGACGACTTGTTGGCTGGCGCGCGAAAAGTTGTCGACATGTTAGCCATGATATACTCATTGAAAGATTGCCGATGGGGAGTATTGACTGTAAATGCCGGCTGTTGAGTGCGCATGCGCAAGTCTTTTTTATAATTGCTTTTATAGACAACGATTTTAGCTCAAGCATGTATTTAAACGGTGTTAGAGTAGTTAAAACTAATCGTACACATAATTATAACATGTGTTTTGCCTGCAAAACTTACGCTTTGCTGTTATACTCAAAATGGCACTGCTATTTAAAGCGCAAAAATGGAAAAATTCAAATGTGTTATTTCAATATGTCTCTCGTTGCAGCTAGGCTAACAATTGCTTAATCTTCTTATTATACTAGCAACGCAAAACAATTGAAATGGCCAGAATAGCTTGTAATTTATAAACGCATTTAAATATTTTATTTTTTAATAGAAGCGGCATTTGTAAAGTTATCGTATTTCAGTGTTGAAAATCTGAAAATGTCTCCTGTAAAAATATCGATATTTACCGGGCGCACATCGATAGCCCGCTGCTTAGCACGGCCAACAATAGTAATGTTACGTTTGTTAGTTCAGATATTTTCACCTACAGTTAATGACATTGCAAATTATAGGACAATGCTTTAATTGTATAAATATAGTATTAAATATATTAATCTAAGTTTAAACTGACCAACAGATTATTTACATATTTCAGAAAAAAGTGAACAAGTTCTTGTGCTCATTTCACTGACTCGTTCATTTGAACTTATTCTGAACGAAACGACACAACTCTGGTTTATTCCTCTTTTCTTTGATGTCTTGTGAATGACATCGTTTTGCTGTAATAATTGTGAGTTATTGTGAAAAGCGTGGCTAATACCTGACTAAATTAGTGCTGCTCTCTCACGCAGAGTGTTCCGCGTGTACTTCACGTCGAAATCCTATGGATAAACATTGTAATTGTGGCAAATTTTTGCGGTCAAATATTTTGCAAACGCCATGTTGGCCGCTTGCACATAACCTCAACTGCCACAAGTGACAGTCCCAAATTAAAGCAGTTTATAATTTGTGTACGTTTTGTTATTTTTTTTTTATTTATTTGTATATATTATTTCAGAAAACGGCATAAGCAGAAGTCAACAACATGTCACGTTTCTTTGCCAACGGATCCGACTCGGAATCCGAGTCCAGCGAGGAGGAGGTCCAAGCACAAAACTACAACAAAGCCGCCAACTTCGTAAGTGTCCTAATAATTTAATCACAATAACATAAATTAATAATGATTCTCCGCAGCAATTCAGCGATGACGAGGAGGAGGTGAAACGTGTCGTACGCTCCACCAAGGAAAAGCGATATGAGAACCTCACAGGCATTATTAAAACGATACGCAACCACAAGAAGATTAAGGACATCCCGAACACGCTGAGCAGCTTTGAAGATTTGACGCGCGCCTATACAAAGGCTTTGCCCGTCATCTCAAAGGAGGAGAATGGAATAACCCCACGTTTTTACATTCGTTGCTTGGCCGAGCTGGAGGATTTCATCAACGAGGTGTGGGAGGATCGGGAGGGACGCAAGAATCTCTCGAAGAATAACTCGAAATCGCTGGGAACGTTGCGTCAAAAGGTGCGCAAGTATATCAAAGATTTCGAGGATGATTTGAGTCGCTTCCGTGAAGCACCAGATCAGGAAAGTGACGTTGAGGAGGGCGAGGGTGATGCCCATGACAGTGATGCGGATCGGGCTGGCGCTGACAGCGATGGTGGTGTCGTCGGCGTAGGAAGCAAATTGCCAGAGCAATTGAAGGCTGCCAAATTAGCGCCATCGAAAGCTATTGTCGACGATGACGATGATTCGGATGATTCCATCGACTGGGATTCGGATACCACATCGGAAACCGAGTCATCAGAGGATGAGAATCAGTACCAGAATATGCGTGAGCGTTTCCTTAAGCGCACCACCGAAAAAGAGGACAAGGACGATGACAAGAGGAAGGATAAGCGCAAGGAGCAGAAGCACAAGGTGCGCAAACGTGCCGAAGACGATGAGGATGGCGAATGGGAGACTGTCGTCAAGGGCAATGTCGTTGAAAAGCCCAAAATGTTTGAAAAGGATGCGGAAATCGATATTCCTTTGGTGCTTGCCAAGCTGGTAGAGATTATGTCGGCACGTGGCAAAAAGCGTACCGATCGCCGCTTGCAAATTGATTTGCTGTTTGAACTCCGCGACATCTCGGAGCAACATGATCTGGGCACACCCATCAGCGTCAAGATTCACTTCAACATCATTTCGGCCATTTTCGACTACAATCAAAAGATTTCGGAGCCAATGAAGCTGGAGCACTGGGCCCTGTTACTGGAGGTCATGCAGAGTATGCTGAAACTGCTGCTGGCCAATCCGGACATCAACATGAGTGAAAGTGTCGCCGAGGAGCATGAGGAATATGGAACGGCTCCATACTACATTCGTGGTTGTCCTTTGGCTGCAGTCGAGCGTCTGGACGATGAATTTACCAAGCTGCTGAAAGAATGCGATCCACACTCGAACGATTATGTGTCGCGACTCAAGGACGAGATCAATGTGGTGAAGACCATTGAGATGGTCGTCCAATACTTTGAGCGCTCCGGCAGCAACAACGAGCGTTGTCGCATTTATCTGCGTAAGATCGAGCATTTGTACTACAAGTTCGATCCGGAAGTGCTCAAGCGCAAGCGTGGTGAACAAACTGCAGCCGGTACGGGACCATCCTCAGTGGAAGTGATGGATAAGTTGTGCAAGTTCATCTATGCTAAGGATGACACGGATCGCATACGCACGCGTGCAATTCTGGCCCACATCTATCATCATGCGATGCACGACAATTGGTTCCAGGCTCGTGATCTTGTGCTGATGTCGCATCTGCAGGATAACATCGATGCCGCCGATCCTTCGACGCGCATTCTCTACAATCGCATGATGGCCAATTTGGGTCTTTGCGCTTTCCGCCAGGAGAACATCAAGGATGCCCATCATTGTCTGGTCGATCTGATGGTCACCGGTAAGCCAAAGGAATTGCTTGCCCAGGGATTGCTGCCCCAGCGTCAACACGAACGCTCAGCGGAGCAGGAGAAGATTGAGAAGCAACGTCAAATGCCATTCCATATGCACATCAATCTGGAGCTGCTCGAGTGTGTCTATCTGGTGTCCGCTATGCTCTTAGAAATCCCATACATTGCAGCCCATGAGTTTGATGCTCGTCGTCGCATGATCAGCAAAACGTTCTACCAGCAATTGCGGTCCTCGGAACGACAATCGTTGGTTGGACCACCTGAGTCGATGCGAGAGCATGTCGTTGCCGCCGCCAAGGCGATGCGTTGTGGCAACTGGCAGGCTTGTGCCAATTTTATTGTTAACAAGAAGATGAACACCAAGGTGTGGGATCTGTTCTATGAATCGGAGCGTGTTCGTGAGATGCTTGTCAAGTTCATCAAGGAGGAATCGTTGCGCACCTACTTGTTTACCTACTCGAATGTGTACACCTCGATTAGCATACCATCGCTGGCACAAATGTACGATCTTCCGTTGCCCAAGGTGCATTCGATCATCAGCAAAATGATTATTAATGAGGAGCTAATGGCCAGCCTGGATGATCCTAGTGAAACTGTGGTCATGCATCGCTCGGAGCCATCGCGTCTACAGGCCCTGGCCATGCAGTTCGTTGACAAGGTGACCAATCTTGTGGATGTCAACGAGAAGGTGTTTGACATGAAGCAAGGCAACTTCTTCCAGCGCGGCAACATGGGTAACCGTGATCGTGGCTACAATCGCAACCAGAACAACCAGGGTGGCAATTGGGGCGGCCAGCGACGCGACAATCGCAATCAGCGCAATCGCAATCAACGTGGACACCACAAGCAACAGCAGCAGCAACAACAAGTCCAGACCATCGACGAGGAGTAGACACTTTAGTAGCGTACCATAAACAAATCCAACGAGTACACTGGGTGGAAATGGCTCTACGATTGAGCACAAGGCAATGGAACAAGCAAGGAAGAAGGAGATGGGAATCTAATAACAACTGTGTCCAGACCTCCGGTTCAGTTTAAACCTCTGAATCGGAGGTCTGCGCACTCTTCTTTCGCCATTTCAATTACTACTGTACTGTAAATTTGTTTTTTTAACGCTCATTATGCTTAAAAACTATATTGATAAATGCATTTTGTATGAACTTAAATCTAAAGTGCGCAAGTCTATGATTAAAATAAACTGTAAAAGAAAACTACAAACCACAAAAACAGGAAAAACAAAAATTCATGAGTTTTACTAAACATATATTTTTAATAACTAAAAGCACAATTAAAGATTTAAACGTTGTCAAAGCTTATATAGAATAATCAGTATTTCTTTGGCGCCAAAAGCTTTAAAATATTTTTATTAACACCGTACCAGCCAACAACAAAAATAATCCAGTACGCTGCTAGAAAATTATCGAAGTTGATAATCGATACGTTATCGGTAATCTTTTTGCGGCCAGCGCACATTGTATTGGATAATAATTTAACAAGTTGCAATTTGCAAATTGTTAATTAAACTTACAAATATACACTATGAATAGTATTGGCGAGGATTGCAACGAGCTTAAAAAACAATATGATGCTTGTTTCAACAATTGGTTCTCCGAGCGTTTTCTCAAAGGTCAAACCGATGATTCCGTGTGTGCGCCCATTTTCAAGGTTTATCAGGAATGTGTAAAGGTGAGCAGAAAATTCCTTGCCAATTGGCCACATCATGCAATTATGACTTATACATACAAAATAAACTTTGACCCAATGCACAGCGTGCCATGCGTGAGCAAAAAATCGAATTGCGTGAAATTGAAACAGATTACACCACCGGCTCTGATTACGACAACAACAGTAGTGGGAGCGGAGGAAGTGGAAGCGGAAACGGCACCAAGAGTTGACCACTCACACACAATCTTAAGCCGTCTGACACAACTGCATCAATCACAACAAGCGTGCCACACATTTGTAGCTATCTTGAGGCACCTGTTGGGAGCGAGGATTCATTCCAACAACGGCGCCGGCACAAACGCGGCTCCACAATCTAAAAGGAAAGTAAAACAATATGTAGAAAATGTTAGCAGAGAGTTATTAGCAGCTTTTTAAAATGCCAGAATTGTATAAAATAAATTAAAGTTATGTATTTTAAGTTTAAAATGATTTAGAGTTATCCACCAAATTGTTACAGTAAATGTTTGTAAATATATGTTTTAATAAACACTTAATTAAATTGATTGTTAAATATTATAAAGTAAACAGTAGATCTCTTTAGTAAAGAGATCATAAATCTCATTGTGAATCCCAAAATCTCTTATCAGTGCAAGGCGACCGCGAGGTCAGGTACTTCCCAGCACTTGGACTTTTGTGATGAGAGACTTCGAGGTGTATAAAAGCAGATGAAGAATCTTGTCAGTCATCAAACAAAGAATACACTTGAAATCATCAACATGCAGTTCCTATCCACTATTATGATGCTCCTGCTGGTTGTCTGCGCTGCTTGCATGCAACTGATCAACGCTGAGCCCTTCAACTCTCGATCCGGATTAGGTGGACACAGTCGGCCACAAACATTACCGCCCAACCGACCACAACAACCCAACTTTGGACCCTCTCGTTGGTAATCCTAAACAAGGACAACTAGTGTATATAAGTGTGTAGAAGAAATAAATACAAATGTGAATTGAACAAAATCTGTTGTATTTCCCTTATTAAAGCATATGCTCTTAATATAAGCAAAACATAAGCATATGTTCCGGATTAATCAATATTTTGACTTAAAATCTATGTGGATTCGAAAGCAAAGTGACGCAAAACACCAACGATCAAAAACGTTTCGAGTCAAAATGCCATCAAAAATGTGTATTTTCTGCAGACGGAAACTTAAAAATCTACACAACTCTTGTCTTAAAATTAGAAACAAAAATGTTGGACTCTACTTTGCCCCAGCAGTGAACTTGGAGAGCTTTTCCAGCAGACCGATGTATGAGATGTGCTCATGGGCAGTGGCCAAATCGGAAAGTTTCTCGACAAACTCATTGCTGATACCCTTCTCCTCCAGCAAGTTCATTAGAAGATCGTACAAGTAACCGTCGAGCACATCGCCAGCAACGGCATAGACTTTGTCATTCCATTCGCCTTCATAGATGGACATCTCATCAATGGAAAACACATCGTTGTATTCACCCTCTTGGGCCTCTCCTTGCAAGAAGGAGCATGTGAAGGACACCGTTGAGTTGCCCTTGATAATGTCAATTTCGAATTGGGGCTTGCTCCGCATTTCACCCAACTCTGGCTTGTCGGCATTGGGATTGATCTCTGGCTCCTCCTCGCTGTCAACAGTGTGGTTCACGTTGAAGTTGATGACAATCTTCTCCTTGTCCGACTGCTTCACCAGTTCCACATCGGCTCCAGATAATTTGACGCTGAAACCATCCAAGGTACTGGGAACGGTTTTGCCCTTTTGCACCTTGCGCTCTGCAACAATCTCCTCGGTGAGGAACTCGACCAATTCGCGTTCACCTAATAATATAGAGAACTCATTGAAAACATTGCCTATTTATGTTTCTGGATTTCATCAGCAGCACGTTTTTGAGGTTATGTAATTGTGGACTAACAAAGACCAATCTTTTTCAGAGGTGAATTTTGCGTGCTCTTTGTCAATTAAAAACTCACCCTTTGTGTGAACATTGCAGCCACAGGTGCAGTTAATGCTGGGCTTGTGCACATTCAGTACAGTAACGTGGTCACCGCCTCCTGTTC
The DNA here is from genome assembly GCA_018903735.1 of Drosophila cardini. Classification (NCBI taxonomy): domain Eukaryota; kingdom Metazoa; phylum Arthropoda; class Insecta; order Diptera; family Drosophilidae; genus Drosophila; species Drosophila cardini. Next base: position 9,446,737 of record JAEIGM010000001.1, on the reverse strand, counting down.
CCACCGCCGCCGGCTTTTTAGTCATGTGCCACATGCTGCGTGTAAAATCACGCTTACCCAATGCACCGGTGGCTGAGCTGGCCAAGCTAGCGAAACGCAAAGTTGCTACCTTCAAGCTGTTCATCTTGTTATATAATATATGATCTGTTTTATGGAAATTAATAGAAAATGTGCTGCCGCCTTTGTGTTGCAACTTGCAATACTCTTACATATGTCGATAGCGATACCATTCATATTTATTTTTATCGATTAACGAAATCGCGCATGTCGACAGGTGGCAACGCCACAGAAGTACAAATGTGCGTACGGTCAGTTAAAACAAATGAGGGAAAACAATAAAGAAAAACTTCTGTTGTCTGTGGAGGATATTGATGCGAAAGCGATTGATCAGCATCCCAGTTGTCCACATGGTCCCACAGTGTTATTTTATCGTCAAAGTGAAACATCCAATAAAGGTTATTACGCCTGCTCTGCTCATCGCAATCCAAAGTTGTGCGCTTTTCGCTTAAATCGGGATCAATGGCAAGGAAACAAATGCAAACGAACCACAGATGTACTTGAATTTCCCAAGGCAAAAATCACCAACGATCTTGATCCAACAACTCACCTGGAAGCACTCTCGCAGGACGATGTGCATGCGCAGTACTTCTTTGATGAGCAAGCCTTGCATTTCTTTGCGGATCAGTGCCGATCCCTGGAAATAGAGTAAGTCCCATATAGCTTCTATATATTTTATAACTTTAAACTCTTCTCCCTATAATAGTAAAGTCATTTGCATGGGCGCGCCACGCCTTCACTTCCATCTTCGACAAAATCCCAAAATTCAAAGCTTTCTCCTCGACTTCGATGAGAGATTTGGAAGCTATTTAAGTGCGCAGGAATTCTCTCTTTATAATATGTGCAATAATCACTTTTTCTATGATCGCAAACCTTTTGAGTTGTTCCTCAAGTGTGAAAGGTGAGTAGATATTTGCATTATTGGATTTATTCTTTGCTAATCTCTGATTTTACAGTAATGAACGAGTGCTGATTGTAACGGACCCTCCATTTGGTTGTCGCACTGAGCTAATTGCCCACACACTGCGCTCGTTGATGCGTCTGCACAATCGTATTAACGGTCTCCCCTTGACCCCACTGCCAATATTCTGGGTATATCCATACTACATGGCCAACTATATACAGCAGGATATGCCAGAGCTACAAGTCTGTGATTACAAGCTTAACTACACCAATCATGATCGGTATACGAATGTCGGCTCCTCCCGCCGTTCCTATGGTTCTCCGGTTAGGGTCTTTACCAATGTGCCACTCAAACTGCTGAAACTACATTCAAGGGAAGGATACAAATACTGCAACAAATGTGAACGATACACAGGCCTGGAGAACGTTCACTGTGATCAATGCAAAAATTGCAGCTCACAGAATGGACAAACCTATCGACACTGTCAGATCTGTGAGATGTGTGTGAAGCCCAATTATGTGCATTGTCCACACTGTCGACGGTGCAGTCAACGCGAGGGTCACAATTGTCAGTTGTATCAGACCAAACAGCGTTGCTGGATTTGTGGTCAACGTGGACACATTGAGACCAAGTGTCCAGTTTGGTCAGGATTGAAGCACGCAAATCGGAAGCACAACCGCACAAACCAAGGTGTTGGTTGCGTTATATGTGGCAAAAATCACAGTGAACGCAAGTGCAAAATTCGTAGCAAATATTTCGTGGAGTCACAGTTTATGGGCCAAACTTTGATAACAGTTCGTAAACATTAGAAGCCACTTGTTAAGCACTGAAAATACACACGATTTACGTTTTTAAACACTTTTTTAATACCAAATTCAGTTTTGTTATCTTCTTAACACTCTTGAAAGTGCGCCTAGGGGGACGCGAAATTAATGCACATGAGGAGTACGACCACCATAAATTGTGGAATGGATTATTATCTGCCACAAACTTACAAAGTTATATAGCAAAGAAGTCAATTGCAAAATTTTGACAAAATTATGTATAAAGTTTTTTGTTTATCATTTAACGACGGGTAACTTAAGCTTAGACAATAATTAATTTCAAGTGGAAAACACCAATGCCTCAAGAAACGGAATGCAGATACCACAACAGCGATTATTCATTTGTTGCTATTGCTAATGTTGTTGTTATTATTATTGTTGTTGTTGTTTGGGCCACTGTTGATATGAAATCTGATGACGTTGACAATTGGGTCGCGCGCCGCGTTCGTTCGTTGAGGTGAAAGTATTTATTTGCTACGATGAAAAATGTCTAAGAACGGTTGTATTTGCCCCAAATGTGAAGCATGAAGACGGAGGCGATGAACAGCAGCGACATTACCAAAACTGGAACTGGTCCACTGCAAAAACATAAAAAAATTTTAGGAGTAGAGAATTTATAATTAGCCGACAATATTTTTATAGTTAAGTATTTATAAAATTATACTTACACTTTAATGCCGGGAGAATCATCTGTGTAGAAACGCCACATGCCACCAGTGCCAGCTCCGCCTGGAGCACGACTCCTGGCTGCTGTTGTTGATGTCGTCTTTCTCTGCTTCAAAGTGCTGCCACCGCCTGCGCCAGCGCTACGTGGCGCCGACAATTTGCTGGGCGAGCGTGAACCGCTGCCAACGGACGTTGAACTTGCAGGAGCAGGCTATAATTGATTTTAATTGACTTAAAAAACATTGATTTATTTTTAATACAACTTTTCACTTACCATTTTAATTTATATGTCTAATTTTATTTAAAAGCAAAATGTGCACTAAGTTCGTGAGTTCTGCGTGCTGACCTGGAAAGTGTTGAATGCGTTGAATCAATTTGACATTTCTTCGTGTTGGTTTCGTGTTCCACGTCACATGCCATTCGCCCGAAATAGTCGCCATGACAGCGACTATTCGATAAGTCTTCTGCACTTCGATAATTTCTCTTGCAATCCAACTGATAAATTCGTTGTTATTTTGCGCGAATTGAAACAACATCAAAGAATGTTGTTTACAATTCTGATATGCGTTATAATGCATGCCGTTTTGCAAACGAGCACCATTCGATATTCTCCACCAATCCTACATTCATTTTATATTATTGAATTGTTATATTTACCGCTAATTATACAAATTATATATTCAACAAAGTATTTTACTAACGTATAAAAGCTTACTAGTTGCTAATGCTTTGTAAAGTTTAATTAATTTTTTTCCTTCTAAATAATAATAATTATATATAAAAAACTTGAATATTTGCAATACCTAACTCTTCTTCTTCTAGGATTTCATTCGCATTCCTTAACGGTGGATGCAACTCACTATCGAACGCTGAATCAACGCCGCTTATTAGTTTGTGTCACTATCGATAACAAAGAATTTATATCTACCATAATTTTCCCGTGAGAGTATGAAAAAGATTTTAGTTAATTATCACAATTGTAATCTTTATTTGTTTAAATATTTTGTACTTCGTATGTAAATAATACCCTTTGTTTTGAGATGCATATTTGGTGAAATCGCAACGGCTTGTTATGTTTGAAAAATTGGCAACACAAAGTCAAAACTGATGCAAAAACACAAGCGGCAGTAAATTGCGAAATTAAATAACATGGAGGATATAGAAATCGAATATCTTGATGAGTACAAAGACTTGGTGCTGCCAGGTAAAATATAGATTTGAAATTTACATAAATTGGCTTAATATGCCAGTAATTGTTAATGACCACCAGGCATCAAAACAAGCGGTGAGGGACGCGCTGCAGCCGTAGCGTCATTAGACCAAGCGGCGCCGCGTCCATCGCAACGGAGACGTAGTTCCTCCGATTCAAGTAGTTCCTCCATAGATGCGGACATTTTTCAAAAACTTTTTGATGGAAAATTTCTTGACGACGAACTACTCAATGAAAGTAAGTAAACTAACAGTCTTTAAAAATATTTTTCTCACCCAGTGGAATTTTAACAGGCGGCTCGAGTGCAAAAGGAAGATTTCGACGTAGCTTAAGTTCATCGTCGAGTGATTCTAACGACGCTCTGGATGCTCTTTATAACAGGCAAAGCAGCAGAAAATTTAAGTCCAATAAGCGCGATCGCCTGGATTCATATGATTCCCTAGACGATTTGGGTATGTATAAATGCCTTGACAAATTTAAAATCTGATTGTTCAATTATATTTTTTTAAGGCGACGTTTTGATGGGCTCCACTGCAAGGAAGTCACATGCTTCTCACAGAGCCTCACACATTGTGAAATCCAGGAATGCCGATAGGAAACCGAATCTGAACAAACCTAGCACCTCCTCCTTCGCATTTAATGCAAGGGACGATATTTCTAAATCTAATGGCTCTTCGAACCATCCATTGAGGGCCAGCAAGAAGAAGGCCGTAACTATCATAAAAGCTCCCAAGTCGGACTTAAAGCCTTCTAAGCTTGAGCCTAAGGAGGATCCCTTGCGTAAGTTCTTTGTACTACATCGAAAAGTGTAGTATATTGAAATTAAACTTAACTTGAATTTGGACAGACTTGCGAGACTTTGATGAAGATGATGATGATTCTGATAGCGATTCATCCTATGAATATGAATCGGATCTCTATGAGGAGGACAGCACTGGAGGCAAGCATATTATTCACATATCAACGGATTCAAGCGCAACGACTTTGGTGTCGGGTAAGTTGCCTTCAAACAACTAGTTGATACTGCCAAACCTCTGATAATATTTATAATGTGCGTAAAACAAACCGTGTAGACTCTGTGACACCTGTTGTTTCCGAGGACGAGGGCCATCAGCAGGATCAGCGACTGGATCCACATCTGCAGTCCTATTTAAATAATTTAAGTTGCGCTGAATTCCCACCGTCTAGACACAAATATAAATGTTTTGCTGAAAAATCGCGTTCCAATGATAAAATAACATCGACTCCTCCAACTCCTCCGATTCAAGAACAGGTTAATCAATCCGCTAATCAAGCTCTCGACGAGGGTAAGTTTTTCCAAATGACATTTAGAATTGCTAAAGTTTCACGTTTATCAAATATTTACTTTTACGTTTGACGTATTGCAGACAATAAAGAGATTGATGATGAGCCCTCGAGTAGCACAAGCACGAGCCAAGGTCCACTTTTCAACAATTCTGAGAAAGTCTTTGGCGCTGATTACGTTGATGCAAATCTCACCTACAAAACTGTTGAGCGTTTAAGCCAAAACTTAGCGGAACAAATTATTAACATTGATGCTGAGCGAATGCTTGAATTTGCGAAACGATCTGCATCAAAACCACGTAGCAATTCCTCCTCCAAAGTAATGGCCACAACTGCTAGCTCTCTGTCCTCTAGTCATGTACGCAAGCTCACCTATTCCAACGAATCGTTGGATAGCACAACAGCAGCACCGTCTGACAAAAGATTGCGACGAACTAATAGCGACGGTGCATTTACCAAACGGAAACGGGGCAAGTCAATGAAAAAGCGAATATCCCTGGCCGAAGAAAAGACCAAATTCAATCCGCTGTCACCATTCAAAGACAATCCCTCCACAGCAGATGGACATGGAGGAAAATTCCAATCGTCAGAGTCACCAAAGAAATTACTTGACACAACAACGGAGCCCGAGCCATCTACACACAGTCAGAAAAGGGTTAAAAAATCAGTGACCGAAAAGAAAAAACGGGGTAGACCTAAAAAATCGAAACCTGTAATAGAAGCGATTAATAAGAATACATCAATTAACGATACCATTGATATCGCAAATCGGCATATCGATAATGAAATGCCACCAAATGAATCGGTGCAAAAAAGTCAAGTAGAAGATAAATTGCAATTGCAACTTAACCAGACTGATGAAATGTCAACTGTGTTGGACTCAAATGTTTCGGATGAACATGATCATTGTAAACCAGTTACTAGTTGTTCAACCGATGATCAAAAGCATATGGATATGCAAGAGAATGCAATAGTCGCAACTGAGCAAAGCATAAATCAACCATCTTTAATCAGCTGCTCAGAAGAAGCAACTTTCCTACTGGAAGCCCCAACTGTGCTCACGACAGATGTTCTCAATGAACACACCATGGAGGACTCTTCTCTCAGTGCGGACTCTGAAACGTTTGCTGAACAAGCTGAGGAAATGTCAACATTTGACAGTGTAGAGCAATGCACAATTAGCAGTGTTGATGAATGCAATAATGAAAGTGCCGATAGTTTAGATCAAACGGAAAATGTGTTTGCAATGGGAGAAGAACATGAAACAATAGCTGAAAATATGGAGATGGACGACAAGAATCAAGGAATTGAAGATATTGAAGTAAAAGCGAAGCAACTTGAGGAGAAAATGCGAGAAATTGAATTGTCGGAAGAGAAAGATAAGATGGAACTTGCAGAAGAACAAGGAGCTAAGCATGAAAGTACTGAAGAGCAGGAAACTGTGGTAGAAAATTCGGAAGAGCAGGAAACTTTGGAAAGAAATTCGGAAGAACAGGAAACTTTGGAAGAAACTACGAAAGAACAGGAAACTTTGGAAGATACTACGAAAGAACAACAAATTTTTGAAGAAAATTCTGAAGAACAGGAAATAAATGAAGAAAATGCTGAAGAACAGGGAATAAATGAAGAAAATGCTGAAGAACAGGAAATAAATGAAGAAAATGCTGAGGAACAGCAAACATTGGAAGAAAATTCAGAAAAACCTTCAGTTGAAAGTGAGGAGAATCTTGTTGAATTAGACGAGAGTTCCACAAAAAAAGTCTGGAAAACACTAAGATCTGCCATGACATACACTTGGGGGCAAAACATAACTGAGAATGAGCAAGCCGAAGATAGAAACAGCATTGAGATGGAGAAAACTTCAACAGGTCCTCCAACAGAGAGTTCTGAAAATAAGTCTGAATCGAATATAGAAGCTATATCGGATACATCCAATAAGAAAACGCCCAATAAGCAGAAAAAGAAAAAATTAAGTCGATCTCCAAAGTCTAGTAAATCATTGAATAAAAGCAAATCACGCATTAAATCAGCTAAATCCGCCAAAAAGAAGAAAGGTACACCATCAACAGTATTAACCGAGTCAAGTTTGGACCCAAATATCGAGAATACTTCACTCGATAAACCCACAATCGAAGTTATCTCCTCTCTAACTGAAGAACAGCCAACAAATGATAATATTACCAGTGATAGGCAAGGGCCTGATAAAGCCACATCTCTGACCGAAAAACAGCCAGCAAATGATAATAAAACTCCTGATGTGGAATTGCCAGGGTTACAAGCATTCGAATCAGTAAAAATAAAGGAGACTCCAAAAGTAGAGATGAAAAATCTCAGATCAAATAGAATTTTGAAAACATATGAGAGTGAAGACCTAACTCAGTTTATGAAGAAGGAAGATATTAAAGAAACACCAATCCCATCGAAAGCAGAAGAAATTCCAAAACCAGAGAATATAAGTCTCAACGTTAAAAAGCCTGTAAAAACGACTGTGAAAAAGAAATCGGTCAAAATCAAGGAAATCAAATCTGACGATGTAAATCTTGGTGTAGAAACCCCAAAGACTGTAGAGTCTGTAGAACCTAATGCGATTGTACAAAATCGTTTAACAAAAAGAAAATCTCGGAAAAAAATCAAAGCTGTAAGAGCTGAAGATTCAAATCTTAGTATAGAAACCCCAAAGTCTGTAGAGTCTATGGAATCTAATGATATTATAGCCACTCCTTCAACTGGAAACAAATCACACAAAACGATCGCATTTGATTTCGGATTTGAAACTCCAAAGTCTGTAGAATCTGAAGAATCAAATGTAATTTTAAAAAATCGTTCAAAGGATAGAAAATCTCGCAAAAGAAAACGTAAATCAAATGTGAATATATTGTCATCAAAGGAGGCGGAGATTCAAATGTCAAACTTGACTCTGAACTCGGAAGATAACTCAATGCATCAAATGGTGGCACCAGATCAGACAATTGTAGCAGAAGCTGAAGAAACTACAATATTGGATAGCAAACCAGTTAAAGAAATTGAAGTGAAAAACGACGAAAATATTGAATCATTAAATGAAAGTTTGATTACAGAAGATAAATCGGAAAAGCCAATGACAGAACCCCATCAAGTTAAGGAAAATACTGAAAAATCTAGTGAAACTGTCGATCTTCCAGAGGTTGATAATCAGATAGATCTACCAGATACTTCCGTGTGCAAAAGCCATAGGAAAATACGCAGCGCCTTGCATAAAGAACTTCGGGAATTAATGCAGGAAGTCAATGAGATGGAAGGTAGAACCACTAGATCTCGGGCAAATACACCATCGACGCGGTTTAGATCTCGCGAAAAGGAAATCGTCGAGAATCCAGCAAAGGAGAACACTAGAACCACTCGAGTTTCCAAAGCAATAACCTTTACAGAGTCAATGATTGTTGCCCCAAAGGAAAATGATCACACCAGTAAACAATCAAAGGAGAACAGTACTTCGGAGAGTAAGGCATCCTCGGAAGCAGTTTCAGAGGCAGTTAATCCTTCGGAAACTGAATCGGATAAAACAACGGTGGAAACTGCAGTAGTGGGGAATGCAGAGGAACCCAACCAACCTGTTATTCTGGAGAACGCAGAGGAACCTAACACATCCGCATCACCAGAGCACGCAGAGGAACCTTACAAAACTGTTTTCACGGCGAACACAGAGGAACCTAACAAAACTGTAATCTCAGAGAGCGCAAAGGAACCTAACAAATCAGTTAATCCAACGAGTTCTTCCCGCAAGAAACCTAAGAAGTCCAGGTTTCGATTAAGCTCCAAGAGAAGCAAAAAAACTGTAAATACCAAAGAAGATAAAGAGGCTTCCTTGGAAGTAGAAATGCCAGCATTAGTCGAACCTTTAGCTCCATGCATTGGTCCATCCACAACACCGATTAATACCGAAGTCGAGGCTCAAAGTTCGCCTAGTACCTGCTCTTTAGGTCATACATTCCGTAAGCTTCGGGTTTTGATGAAGAAACCTCCTCAACAAAATTTTCAAACAGCTCTGAGTCTCGAGCAGGAGAGGGAGAAAGTGGTTGAGGACTTAGGCAAGGAAGAAAAGGCTCCAGCTGAAAAAGAGTTGGATCCAATAGGAGAGGAGGAGGAAGTCGATGTCGAGTCATTAGAAAAAAAAACAGAACAAGATCCTGACAAAGTTGAGGATCAGACTCAGGCAGAAACCAGCTTGCAACCAAACGAACGGGATATTGAAATTGCTAGGAGAGATCAGCAGGAATTGGAGGAGTCACAAGCAGATGAAACGAGTAGTACAAGTCCGCAAGGAACAACAGGTGTCACCGGGAACGATGACGACATGGACGCAAATCAGAGTGCGGATGACTCCCAACCAGATGGTTAATAGAATTACTATAATCTTATTTTTTAATTTCCTGATCCAACCAACTGTTTTACACGATCTCTAATATTTATTTATCTTTTCTATTTTCTGTACACTTAAGGCAAGAAGCGTAAGCAAGAGAAGCTATTGATGGCCCCACCCGCGGTACCAAAGCGAGAATTATCCTCTGGAAAATCAGGTGAGTTTCCAGCAAGAAAACCAGAGCGATTTTTAAGTAATATACATAACTCTTTTCTAGCATTACGACGACTTGAAAAACAAGCTGAAATGGATGCACAGCCCAAGCAGAAACGTCGTAAGATTGGTGGACATTTTGTGGACTTAAAGAGTAAAGCTGAAGACAAAAAGAAGGTTGCATCCCCTGTGATAATGAAGCCGGGCAAAGTCAATGCACTGAAGAAACTCGTTGCTATTGAATCACCAAAGAGTGTGGAAATCAAACAAGTTGCGACAGTGTCAAAGACATCGTTGGACAAGCCCACATTGTTAGCGACTCCGTCGGAGGTGGACAATTCTGTTATAATAACAAGAACAGAAATTGGTCAGACCACAGATCAGTTCCAATTCAAGCGAGCAGAGCAAGCGACAACCAGTGGCATTAACATCTCTGTCTCGGTGGTAACAAACACAAATAGCCCGCTGAGCATATCACCCAAAAAAGTTTTGACTCAAGCAGAGACTGCCAAGAAGATACTGGCATTGGCGTCCAGTCAAACTGCAATCGCAAACGCTGACAAATCTCCGCTATCTCCAATTCCAAAGGCAGCCAGCAAATCCTTAAAACCCAAGACTGAAAAGAAAGCTTTCTCTGGCAAACCTGATGGGAATCAAGAAGATACCGAGAAAGTCTTGTTGGCCAAGAAATCTTCAGCAAAGAAGAATACATCCGTTAGCAAACTGACAGCAGTGGCAACAGCTACAGCTGCACCAGCAGAAGCCTCCAGTCAGGAACCAATAGGGGCAATAGTGACAGAAGTTTTGCCACTTGCTCAACGCGAAGTCAGGAAGTCATCAAAGAAATCCTTAGGCAAAGTCAAGGCTAAGGATGTGTTGGAGACAACAATTGAACCGTTGGAATCTTATAAAGAGCCAGCTAAGCGTGCGGGACGTGCCCACAAAGCAATTGAACGCAGCATGGCTGCATCCCAAGTGACGCGTGCGGGCAGCGCAACCAGATTACAGAATACTGGAACACCACCAGTTTCTGGATCGGTACTAGTACCACAATATACGGCACTACCGCAAAGGCAGCCACGCAAGAGTTTGGCCCAAAAACTTATCGCTACAGAGGCTCAAGCTCAGGCAGCAGCGGCACCAGTACCAGTTGTTACTCAGGAACAGACATCACCTCAATCATCTACACAAGCCAGCACAAGTAGTTCCCGTAAGCGCAAGCTACAAGCTCCAGTTGACACAAAGCTCGCCAAACGTGCCAAGGAGTCGACTCTGTCCGTGGCATTCCCAATTCGCATCACAGCTGCTCCGACCGTCTTGATGTCCACACAGCCCTTAGAATCTCCGCCGGTAACGGCCGTCAAACGGAAGGAGAAGACGCCCCAGGTGTTACCGCCAAAGCTGCCCAAGCTTCGAGTGCGGATTAATCGGAGTGTGGTCAAGAAATGGCAAGAGAATCAACAAAAGCTGTTACAAGCGGTAGCTCCAGAGACAACTGCAAGCACTGAAGCTTCAGTTGAAACTGCATCAGCAACTATAACGACTCCAGCCGTAGCAGCAGCAAGTACGAGCAAAGCCTTGGAACCAAAGCAAACTCCTATGACTACCAAATCGGTGCCGCTGGCAGTTCCTTTACCCGTGCTAGAAGTGAAGGCTGAGCAGGAAGTGGCTGATGTACAGCAACAGATGGAATCGACGCCGACAACGTTGCCAGAGCCGCCAACTCGAATGGAAACGAGTGTAGCAACGACATCACTGCTGCAGGTTGTGGCTCCCACACCCAGAACCACCAGCAATGCCATACCAATAGTGCCAAGTGGTAGTAGTAGTAGTAGCAGCAGCGTGCTGACTCCCTTGGCCAGCTCCAGTGATGTGCACACCTTTGGCACCACTCGAATGTTTTCGTTTTTGTATCCATCGCGCTATCAACGGTCCTATGCGAATGTGGGACTCGACTTTTGCTGCCCTAATCTGGATGGGCCAATGCAGGCCATTGATCCAACTCGATTGCATTCGAAGGTGCAGGTACCAGTGCTAGAGTTGCCTCAGTATATGGTTATATCGACCAAGATCATCTCGAAGCACGACAAGAATATACCGCAAAAGGTGCGTGCCAAACTGGAGCAACTGGCCGCCAAGGATGGACTTCCCTCTGTAATGCAAACGGTTCAAGTGTCATCTACCACATCGGCAACGTCAACGTCAACGGCAACAACCACCGCCGCCTTACCTCCACCGCCTCTAGCACCTGCTGCCACAACCACCGGCGCCTTACCTCCACCGCCTCATCCTGCTGTCAGTCATGTAGAGCGCGTGACCAAACCATTGCCACGCGGTCCAATTTTGACGAAGAGTGCAATTCAATCTGCTCCTACTACATCGGCTGCAGTGGCTCCCACTGTCGCCAGTTCACCGGCTGTGAGCGAAATTTATCCGGAACTTCTGCAATTACCCCCCGTTTGTCCAACAGATAAGATGCGCGTGGAGCTGCAGACGAGAGTTCAACTCTTTGATGCAGTTCTCCAGAGTCTAGCCAGACGTGCCGCTGCAATGACTGTTTTGGAGCGTCAGAGGGTGATCGAGAACATTGTGAGGACAAGCACATTGATGCCAATCGACGTAGACGTGGGCACCAAACTACTGGAGAACTATGTCTGTTATCTAAACGCTACCACGGACACCCTTACGATGCCCGTACCAAGACTACGTCCCGTCATCACAACCAGACCACCCCAGCCAGCGGTAACTAGCTTGCCGGTGACTGCCACTCCACCGCAGGCTGTTATCAGTGGACGTCCGTTGCAGCAATTACTAGGAGGAGCAACATCAGGTACAGCACTGGGAGGATCTGCAGAGGTGGAACTGTCGTCCAACAAGCGTCCCATTTACGACAAGGATCGAATCATTGGCTATCAGTATACGACCCCCAAAATGGCTATAACCAAAACGACACCGCGTGGAAATGTCGGTCTCTACTCGTCACAAAGCTCCCGACATGGTACATCCACCAGAAGTGCAACGGGATCTCAGGCACCAAAGCAGAAGAATAACCATGAAATGTTGATGGCAAATACTGCCAGCAATAAGGTGAGTTGTTAAGATGATTTCACATCTTTCCATCTGTTTAATATCTCTAGCATTTTCAGCTCGCCATGATGAACGCAGTGGCAGCTCCACGGGCTGAACAGAGTACGGGATCAGGAAATGTGATTTCTCTACAGAAATCGTATCCACTGAAATCACCTGCTATTGATAAATCATCGGCTCGACTTGGTGCGTTTTCCACTCCCGTTGCTGATGGCAGTGATAAGGGATCAAGTCGCAACTTATTTATCGTTAATCAAATTATGTCGTCGCCGGAGGAATGTATTTTGCCCGATGCAGTAAATACTTCGGCTGCAGCGACCTTGGAATCAGAGATTAAGGGCGAAGTGGAGGATGCAGATGTCTTAATATGAACATAAATATATTTTTAATTGCTAACAATAATTCTACTAAGGACCCGTTACATTTTGAAAAGTATTTTAAGTTACTTTACCACTAATGTAAGATAATTATTAATCAATTACTATTTGGCTGTTTTTGTGGCGTTTGAAATAAGCACACAATAATTTGAAAAGAGAATGAAGAAAACAAAAATCAAGCCAGAAGATGTATAACATGTTTTGTCAACTTTGGGGGCAAGTTTGTCATATTTGCACGCGAATTTACGTCACTATTTGTAACAATAAAAACTGTCTCGCTAGCCGTTCACCTTATTTTCGCCGATATTTCTGAGTGTTCATTGTGAGAGCCTCTAACTGGCTATTTCTGTTGGGTGGCTTTGAACTCGTTCAAACTAAATATGCGCGCGTGAGTTATCAACAGGTTGGCAGCCCTGTCCCCATCCAAGTTTCAAATAACTGATGTGCTCATAAATGTAAAGGAAATTGATGGATTGGTCAAATTTAATAATATTCAATACCATTAATTTAATTATAATTATATTTTTTTTTCAATTCATGCTTTTCAGACGTCGCAGACAGCTTTGATTTCAAAAGTTCACATTTACCAGGGCTGCGGTCAGATCATTTCAGGGCTGTACGCTTAAACTTAAAGTACATAATTATGAAAACTAAAAATAATATTTAAAACTGCATATTCAATGTGTAGCACATAACATTTTTTAATTAAAGTAATTTAAAAACGCTCTCAACATACATTTTATATTATTTGCGTTAACATAACGCAGCTACGTCACACTCTTACAGCTAGCGTTCTCTGAGAGAGTAGCTGTGGCGGTTCTGCGCATAGCGATACCTTATCTATGTATTGGTCCATGATTTCGGCTTTCTTATAAGTCAGCGAACATGGAAAAACAACAACAGTTTTCGTTTGCCGGTTGTTTGCAACGCATTTCTTTTAAGTAGTCTCCGCATCGGTTTTCGCATTTGTCGCTGGTATTGCCGTTTGTTTTGTTCGTGGGCGCGCAATAGAATAGAACAAAAACAATACATATACAATCAAATACAACAAACAAACATACGTACATATCAAAGAGATTTATCTACATATATAACTGTGAGTGTTTTCCTTTAAGGACAGACAATATATATCAGTTAATGTGCGATGGCGGTTGAAATAACAAACTCAATATTATCGCTACAACCAACGGTGGAAATGGAGTCACTGCCTCAACAAACATTTCATTGGCAGCTCGAGGATTATGCGTATTTTCACAAGTGTGGCGAAATAACAACATCGCCAGACGTGCAATGCTTTGGCTTCAACTGCGCATTTTGTCCAGCAATTTGTCTGCAGTTTTCGGTTTTTGTCGATCATATTCGCGGTCATCACATGCAGGACATGCGACGACGCTATGAGGTTACCAGTGAGAAGAGCGAGCAGACGACGCAAACCGATTTCAATCTAATGCTAACGGACAGCAATAACTTCCAACTAGACTCGACAGCAGCAGCAGCAGCGGCAGCAACAACAACTACAACTGTAGAAATGGCCACAACAAATGCGCGCCTTGATAAACGCGCCCTGATGAAAAAATCCAATTGGAATGATACAATGGGTACAACAGTGGGGCCGTTAGACACACAGAGTGCTGTCACTATGGGATTGTTGGATGTGAGCATGGACATGAGCATCGACCTGGCTGACATTGTGCATGCAGCTCCACAGACAATAACCAACAACAGCAACAACAATAATAATAATGGAGCGCTATTACAGCTTGGCAACGCAACAACAACAACAACAGCAACACCAGCCGAAATAGACTTCGTTTATGTTATGGAAAATCCATTGCCACCCTCGCCCCCACTGTCAGCTGACATTTCAAGTGACGAGCAGAGTCCGCGATTGTTGCACTCGATGGATCCATTTGAAATGTTGCATGAGCCCACAACAACAACACCAACAGCAGCAGCAACAACGCTGGAGGCGTGCGCCAAGGGGACGATGTGTGTCTCTAGCCAAGCACCGCGCTACGAGACGCGACGCGTGGTGAGTTAATCTTTGATTCTTTGGCCCATTCCCAACTACCAACCTCCCCCTACCCCTCCCCCTCTGCTTCCCTCTGCCCTTTCTGCTCAGCCGTTTTGCGCCATTTTGCTGTCGTTGTTGTTAACGTTGTTTTTCCCTGTTTTTTATGCGATTCCGTAATGCAAAAAGGGGTTTCCGTAGTTCATGTTGTCGTTGTCGTTGTTGTTGTTTACGTTGTTTTGGCCCTTTGTAAATAAGCCCGACAGTGGACCGACACGACCTTCAAAATAACGGCGCATTAACGGCACTGGCAACAGCAACAAAATACCAAAAAGTGTGTCGCATTTTTTTCGCATACCCTGTAATAAATAGACAGCTAGTGGTGTGTTGCGTTTCATGGGTAAACCTTAAAAGATAAATAAGGTTTTAAATGAATACTAACATGTGTTTTCCAACACTACCAGACTTTAAAGGAGTATAGAAATTTGTATTAGAAATCTTTTCGAAATTCAAATACTTATCGTCGCTGCTTAAGCAAACAAACTTAGTACAGGGTATACTCGCAGTCGTGTTGCTAGCGACGTTTATTTATTTCCATTATTTATGTCTCCGTTTGCCACCCGCTAATCCCGCGATATAGAATTCGGGGGAGGCTACTGACCAGATGTACTTTGACTACAGCAAAGCCAAAGGTGGACACTGGGGCTGTGGCAGGAGATGGGGACAGCTGAAGCACCAAGGCAGACAGAGGGAAGATAGGCGAAGCGACAGGGAGACAGGGGACAGGAGACAAGGGGACAGACAGTTCATCAGCTCCACGAGAGCTTCGCTATTTTTACTTTTTACTTTTGCTGCTTTTCCACACGCTTGCGATTCATCCAATTTTCTTTTGTATTTTTACTGTTGTGGAAATATATTTGACGCCAACAACAACAACAACAACAATAAAAAACATTTGTTTTTCAAAGCGCACACATAATAATTTATGTGCGACAACAACAAAAAATCAAGAAATACGATTTCAACAAAAACAAAAAACAAAAAAACAAAAAAAAAAGTAAATAAGCAAACATTTGGGACAAAAACATTCGACTTATTTGGAAAGTTTATTTGCTATACATTTTTGTTATTTTGTTGTTTTATTGTTTATAATGAATTAGCTATTAGATATTTAAGATTTCAGTGAACTCATAAATAAATACCACTTCAAAACGTTATAGAAATTTAAATAAATAGAAGAGAATTGTTCTAGCCCCATAAACTAAATGGGTTATTTACACCCCTTCTCATTTAGTCTATACGATGATCAGACTTAAGAGAAACTAGTAAATCGGTTTCGATTTAGATATTTTGGTATTTTATTTAGACTAGAAATTCTAGTATTTTCTTGTAACTTTTCTGATCAGCAGTGAAAGTCTATAACTGGTAGAGTATAAAAAAGTCGACTATTTGCGATAGTTTCCACTGTTTGTTGATGTTTGCTGGAAACTTTGAGAACACTTTTCTAGCTAATAATGTGTGTATTTAATAGACATTTGAACGGATCCAAACACTGGACATGTTATTTATACATCCATGTCCAAATATATATACATTCATATATATATATATATATATATTTGTATACAGGCAGACATATGGTTTCTATATGTGAACGCGTTTCTGAAGGCTACAAAAGTTTAACGAGAGTTTTACAAGTTTATTTGGGGAAAATGAGTGCGACAGAATAAATATTTAATTTTATGCGTTTTGTGTGTGGCAAAAATTGGGGAATTTTCTAAAATTCACACCAAGTAGACATAAAAGTTAATGAAACTGAAATGTTTTGGGAATAAATTAATCACTTTTACCCACAGTTGTCTTCAGAGTTCAGAGCGTTTGTATTGGAACAATCCCAGTGTGTTTTGTGGCCTAAACCCACCGAAAAGTCAAACCAATCCAATATCGATAACAGAATAACAGAACTCAAGAGAATACAAGTGCTGATATTGTGCCAGACAAATAGCATTTCTATACAATTACGAGTAATAGTAATTTCTGTGTCGAAGCACTTTTATTTCAATACCCTGTACTCAGTCGAAAGTAGGGCAAATAGGGTATATGAGTGGGTAGGTGAAGGAAACACTAATTAGACTAAGAGAATAACAAGTAAAGACCTTTGTAGTAAAGTATATCTAAGGTATTAACACAGGGTATCTTGTAGTCGGTATAGCCCTTTTACTTCTTATCAATATGGGTAGGTCTGGTGGTGGTATTCGACTGTTAACGTTGACGTTGTTGCTATTATCTATAAAACGTGAAAGTAAACAAGCAAGGAAATTATCTAAGCATCGATTAGGCCATACGCACAGTGGTGCAAAACATACCCAAAAATGGAGTAGAAAATATAGTATTTTTTTAATTAAGTCTATCTTGAGTTGAATCAGAAAGTTCTTTAGCCAAACACTTGTGCTTAAGTTCAGTTTATCTGTATTAATATTTTTCATCAGACCCAATTCGAATCCAAAATCCCGAATCCGAATTACTATCTGGATGGAGCATCATCTTGCTCTTACTCACAGCCCACTCAACGATAGCGATATTGGGCCATAAAATTATTTCGATTTTTTTTTTTTGACGTTGAAAACAACTTGAGAGATAAGACGATCGGATCGGGACATAGGGGACACAGTTCCGTCATGGGCCTACAAAACGGTTTTAATGTACATTTAACCACCGGTAAATTGGTATTTTTAGAGCACCAGTCATAAAAAACAAAGAAACTTAACACACACACACACACACACCTGTACACACCTATGCACACCTATCGCAACTTGGCTCAATTGGTAAGCATAAATCATTGGCCAACTGAAGTATTGAAGTGGACAAATCGTCGCACGATTACTCCATATAAATGGGTCTTTAGCAATATCAAATATGATCAGAAATAATCGTCTGATACCAGAGAGCTGATGGAACTTTAGCATAGGTTTAGTTCAGTCAAATAAAAATAAATTTAAATACATTTTAATAGTTAAACAAAGAAAGCAAATCAATCTATTCTAAAAAGTACAGGATATGCCAAAGTCGACAATAATTAATTGTTTTTTGCCATTAGTTTATACACATGCTAATCGTTAATAAACAAAAAAAAAGAAACTTAAACAAATAACTCAATTTTTATCAGCTAAACTTATTAAATAATTAACATGTTTAATTCAACATTTGTTTAGCATGTTTTAAGTTAATTATTCTTTTTTTTCTTTTTTTTTCTTTTTGTTTGACTTTAAGGCCAAAATCGAGTGTTGTTTTCTGTTTTACGCCCACGCCCATGCCATGACTCGGGTCTCTGATCGATCAGCTGATTTATCAGTCTTGGCTTTATAATCAGTCTAATTAAATTACGGCCAGCCGCCTTGTGACTGACTGACGAAATAATTTTGTTATTTGTTTATAGTTTTAGTTGCGATTCCATTCCAATTCCCATTCCCATTCCCATTCCTATTCCCATTTCCATGGCACAAATAAGTTAATAACAGCGCATTAGCGTCCAAATTGATTGCAACGGAATAGTAGAGTACTTAGTCGTAGTATTATCTTTGATTTTGATTTTCAAACTTGAGTATTTCTAGTACTAATTGTCGTTGTCGGTGTCGTTGTCGCTGTTTTTGCCTGGATCGATGTGGAAATTCATATTCAAAGTGTTGTGTACACGTGTCTCAAAAGCCTTCGACGCTTTATACCTGACTTTACGACCGCATTGGCTTTACGGGCATGCGTCTCATGCTGATACCCTGTAAATATGCTTTGTTCAGCGGGGTATATTGGTATGTTGAGAAGATATATTGTTGTTTCTGACTAGTTTACCTACCTAATGTTTTCTTCACTTCTGTTTTCTCTTTCGCCTTCACACCTAGGGTATCTCTTCAGTCTGCCCCTTGTCTGGTTTAAGAATCGCGTTGCATGTTTTGTGGTATTTTGCGCTATTCGCTTGCCGATTATCATATGGACACACGAGTGATATAATTTTTTATGATACATTCTGCCCACTTTCCACTTCCATATAGTTTTTCGTAGCATACAAATGAGCGTTACGCATGCCGTATTTCCAGATGTCAGCGATACTCCCATGCTTTGTTGACCTATAAATAGAAAGTGGGTCAGAAATCAACATCGATATAGACAATTAAACTGTCGATGATTCTAGTTAAACTCTGTCAGTCTATACTTTATGTTAACTCCCTGTATTAACTCGCTATTCCAGCATTTATTGGTAGTTTTTCGAAAGCCCTTTTAAGCACTTAGCCACACTAAATGTAATTAGCTTAAAAATTCAATGACACCATTTACAGGGCAAAGAATTAATGGCATTACCATGAATCTTTTATTCGCTCACTCAGACCATGTAAATGGTAAATGTATTGACCAAAAACCAGGGCCTCAACCCCAATTTCAATTCTCACACCCACATACATGTTTATATATGTATATAGTATATAGTCACGCATTTCGATTGCTTAGCGAACGCGTTCTAATTGTCACTTCCCAGGGTTATCCGGGATTTTGATAGGTCCAAGGTTCCAAGCGCGATTTGGGGTTCGGGGGTCTATGAAAACTGATAATTACCAATTGGTTTCGCAGCTAAACAAATTTCTTTTGATTAATTTGTGTGGCACAATAAGAAATTTGAGGCACTTGCTCAAGTTGGACAATAAAGCGACAACGTTTTCACATCATCAAAGAAATTTATGACGTTACCCGCATTTATTTTGTTATTTTCTTTTCATTTTATTTTCCGATAGTGCCAAATGTGCAATAAACAATCATTCTCAATTGAACAAATGTGTAAGCGTCTCAAACAGAGTCTCACATAGTCATAAGTATACTGTTAACAATACACCCAGAGATCGGAATGATGATATATCTGCAGCTGTCTTTGTCTTTTCTCTCTTGACAGTCCAGTAGGGATTTTCATATTGATATCGCCACATGGCATAAACATGATTGTTTCATATTTTCCCTTATCAGTTAAGAGTAACTCTTGTTATATAATTGAATGAGCTGGCGAGATTAGAACGGGTTCATTTCGCTTCGTAATGCTTTGTTTAGCAGAATTTAAGTCAATTAGAAATCTCAATTTGGCACAGGAAGTAAAGGAATGCAAGGAAATGTCTGTATAACGTACAGTGTTGCCAGTTTTCAGTTGAAAGAAGGATAACGACTATGGGATACCCTTTAATCAAATATAATTTGTAAACCATATTAATGTTTATATATTTTTGGAGACTTAAAGTGAAAGATAAATTTAATTTTTTCATTTTACAAAAATAAATATTAAATTAATTTATATAAATATATTTCAACTCTTGTCAACCCCCTTGGCGTAACATTCCCATCACTACGCCATTCTTGACACTACTAACAAGTTTCGACCCCTTTTCCATTAGAGACTATACGTAAATAATGAAAAACCAAACTTGATAAATGGGTCTTCGCGATCGGGTTTCAATTTGTTCGAGCCTTGAGCAGACACAGCCCGTCTGCTGC
Source organism: Drosophila cardini (assembly GCA_018903735.1). Lineage (NCBI taxonomy): Eukaryota > Metazoa > Arthropoda > Insecta > Diptera > Drosophilidae > Drosophila > Drosophila cardini. The sequence continues at coordinate 9,426,215 of JAEIGM010000001.1, read as the reverse complement.
CCTTGTTGCTGCTGTTGTTCTTGTAGTTGTTGCTGTGACTGCCTCTTTTATTATTGAATTTTTATGCAATTTTGTTAACTGGATCAATTATTTCAATTGCGTGCTCAGTAAACAGACGGCGTTTATGACGCAGAGGCTTCGTCAATAGCGTACAACGGTCAAGCCCCCAGAAACGGCGCCATCTATGTGTCTGCATGTGTATGTGTGTGTACACACCACACCCAAAACTAATTCCAGCTGTAGTGTGGCCCTTTTGTATGAGAAGCAAACATGGCGAACTGGAACTGGGAACTTGGAACTGAGCACTGCAAACTTGTGGTGAACATGAACGTCACCACCTGAGTTTTGCCATTGTTTGGCACGCTCCACAAATTGTCCGCGCCTTTGCGGTACAAATAAACAAACAAGCAAACAAAAACAGCTGCTCAGCCATTTACTGGAACTACCCACAGCAGACCCCCTCAGCGGACAAGGGCCCCACCCTTAGCACCTACTAACTAAATGAAATTTTTTCATATTTTTCATTCCTTTTCACCTGGCAGACATCGTCAAAAATTGACTGAGGGGAGAAACGAAAGAACAGGAAGTAAAGCGGGGAAGGGGAAGGCATGGGGCGGTGAGGAAATGTGGTATTAATATTATTTTTTATTTAATTGCTCACTAGTTCGCTACGCTAAACTTGACTTACTTTTGACTCTGTTCGGTTGGATTCCTTTTGGGGGTGTGGTCGACTCTTAAATTGGAATTTTTTAGTTAAATGTTTTATAGTTTTTAGTTTAGTGCAACGCTTACAACTAAAGTGGTTGTTGAGGTCAAGGCTTGAAATGCTTCAGCTGTTTCAATTGGCTAACGGGTGGGTTACACAACTGCCGTTAGTCACTTACCGTTATTTACCGCTTTGAGTAAGGTCAAGGTTTGAAAAGAAATGCTTTGCCATTAATCAGTTGAAATTTATTGGATCCAAATTACGAATTACGCAGCTATGGTTCTTTAATGAACAAAGAGTTTTATATGTCGAAGTATATTGCGATTCATTCTAATTTCCCTAAAAATAACCCAAATTCCCGCATTCTATATAAACTTCTCTGATGAGCCCGTATCTTCCAGTTCCTAGCTCTTCCGTTGTCTGTGTGCCAATTGAGGAATGTCGTCTACTCCAATTCTTTATCTGCAATCAATCAATATTTTTATTGATTCGCTGAAAGGGCCAAACAATTGTTAAAAATCAAAATGAGCGTCACCAATTGCACCACAATCGGACGACAACTTCAATCAATGATTATAGCAGATTTTCAAAACAGAACGCGTATCGTTCTCGGCCCCGCAACAAGTGCGAACCGGATAATTCTGATTTAGAAATACTCGTAAATATTATAATTCCAAAGTGTAGTGTAATACGAAACAATACACAGTAATGCAGTTTTAAATGCCAGACATCGCCGACGTTTATGCTCTAACCAATTTAATATTTTGCAATTTTTGTGTTTAGGGTAATTAGCTGCAAATAGGGCTGCCAGACTTTTGATAAATGTGCATAGCAAAAAAAAAGTGAAGTTGGCTTCGGTTAAGCAATTGAACTCGTAGTTCAATTAAAGGACTCAAGTTTAAAGTTCGCGGTTAGGCGAATTGATCAGCTGGTTCGCAGTTCAATTTGAGTTCCACTTAAGTGCGCTTAGGTTCCACAACTTGTGGTACTCAATCTTGTGTATGCTTTTCTTCAAGAAATGAATGTTTGCATTTCTTTGTCATAATTCTTTGTCTTTGTGTGTGTGTGTGTTCTTATTCTTTTTGCCATTGTTTTGCCAAAGTGATAAAGGGCATGGCGAAACTCCCCTTTAAACAGATCTGACAAAACCAGTGGAACCATATTGCTTAGTGTGTATGACACACGCGATATGCTCTTGAATTATTCATAGATTTCATCAGGGCCGGATTTACATAGGGGCCAGTAGGGCCAGGGCCCCAGGGCCTCCACCACGAGAGGGCCTCCACCACAAGCAAAGAGAAATGTTGCAAATCGCTGTTTTATACCAAACTCTTTTCCGTACCAATCTAACGTTCAAAGAAGTTCGTAAAGATTGTAACAGTAAAAAAGCAAAGCAAAGCAAAGATCAAATGAACTAGAATTATTTCGAAAGAGCCCCTGAAACAAACTAGTAAAAATATCGTCCATTCGATTATTTAGCTCCTTAGCTTTAGCTTATTATAGGTTCATCGCTCAAGTAAACTGGAAAGAACTTGTAAAAACAGAGTGCGGTTAAAGACGACATGGGTGACGGAAAAAGTGATCGACACAAAACTCCGAAACACAAAACGCGAAGAGTTAATCGCTGAGTAATTATAATTTTCAATAAAATAAAGTACGAGATAAGATTCTTCTAAAATTTCATTTTTAACTGTGAGATATCGAGCTCCATTTTAGAGGCCTCCACCACACTTGGCCCCATGACATTAATGTGGTAAATCCGGCCCTGGATTTCATTCATGCGCAACTCAAACAAAGTTTATACATTCTTACATATGTACAGTGTACACCACACACGTGTGTGGTTGTGTGTACTTTAAAAGTTTTTATGTGAGTTTTGGATACGACAAATTGCCGGTTGCTGGAGGTTCAAGAAAACCAAAACAATAATAGATTTGTATGCACATACATATATGTATGTGCTTGTACATTTGTGTGTGTGTATGTACATGTGTATGTGCTTCAGAGAGTTGTAGCTTCCACTATAATTTTGTGCGATAAGGCATGTCGATGACGAGAGCGACGCTGGCGCAGAATTCCAAAGGCCAATAGCCGCTGATATTGTGCACAGTGGCTTCGAGAGGGGTGTAATGTGGTGAGAGGGGAAGCTGAGCGGGGGGACTTTCCCTTTTAGTGTGTCGGGCGATCATGTGGCATTGTTTTCCATTGCTCGTATCTGTGAGATACAAGTTTATTTACTTACATCCATTATTTATTCTTTCTGCCAGGCAATGCAGCGCAAAAAGAAGACTGCGGAAGAACAGCAGCAGCAACAATTACAACTGGAAATACAGCAACGTCAACAACTGCTGCAGGAGCAAGCGGCACAGACAGCGGCGGAGGAGGAGGAGAACGTACTGGAATTGACACCCCCCGCCACACCGCCCACTCCGGGGCCACCCACATCACCGACGAGCAGCGTTGCCAGCAGTGTTGACTTGAAGTTGGTGAGCAAATATGAACAAGAGCCACTTATGTAATCGCAATTGTTGACCTCTTTACAACACTTACTTTATCTCCCCTCTCTAACTCTCTCTCTCTCTCTCCCTGTCTCTTGTTCTTTGTTCCTCAGCGCACTCGTCGCGAACTCGAGCGCAATCGAGAATTTGTTTGCTCCCTTTTGTCGGCCTACGAGCGCAATGAGAAACTTTGGAATCCCAAACATCCTGGCTACAAATACAATGCCAAACGTAGTGTTTATGGAGAACTGGCAGCTCCTCTTCAGGCCGTGTTTCAAATCCCGTTGACGGGCGCCGAAATCTTTGCTGTGCTCAAGGAGCTTCGAGGGCGCTACCGCCGGGAGCTGAGCAAACTGAACTCTTTGGGTGGCAAGTACAAGTCGCGACTATGGTACTTTGAGAAGATGCACTTCCTGCGTGGCGTCATCGAGCACAAGCGGGCTGAGAGGGAGGCAAAGGTGAGTGCCAAAAAGATAAGCAAATCCTGTTCCTAAACCTAAACTCTCGCTGCCCCACAGAGCGAGTCGGCGGAGAGCGAAAAGTCCAGTGAGACGGACAACGAGTCGACCACGAAATCGGCACAGTTCCGCGAAGTGCTTAGCTGCATCATTGAGGCATTCCGACGCCAGGAGAGCCTTTGGAATCCTCAGCACTTTGACTACAGCAATTGTTGCAAAAAGGAGTTGTATCGAGAGATCTCAGCAGAGCTGCTCGAGGAACTTAACTATGAGATGAGTGGCGAGGAGTGTTATAAGGAGATACAAAAGCTTCGCACACGTTATCGCAAGGAACTGCGCATGGTGATCAAGCACAAGGGTCTCTATCTCCCCAAGCTTTGGTGCTACGATGAGCTCGAGTTTCTGCACAAAATACTCCAAGATCAGATCTTCAACAAGATCAGCAAGGTAAAAAACAGTTAGCCTTAAGAATTTAATAGTTTTCTTAACTAATCTCTATTCCTTTGTAGAAAAAAGGCGTCGTGGAGACAAATCAGAAGACCAAGTTCATCAATGCCAGCTGCATTAGTTTCAAGTCACAGGATGATCAGCTCCAGTTTGTGGAGATCTATCGCAACTATCCAGCCCTGTGGGACGTCGATCATCCTGACTATCGCTCCAATGCGTATCGTAATCAAGCCCTGAACCAAATGCTGGAGGAGCTGAACACCACGTTCCAGTGTGTCTACACTTCGGCACAGCTGGAGAAGACCTTGTTTGAGTTACGCAAAGATTTCTCCGCACAGAAACGAAAGATACTCACAAATGCAGCAGGATCCATTAGCATACCACTGTTACATGCCAAGCTGGGACAGTTTCTGGAGCAAAACCTGGGTCCTTTTCGCTGTGCCGAGTGCGGTGAGCTGATCAAGACCTGTGATCAGTACAAGGTTCATCGCTCCGGGCACGATGGCACACAGCCCTTCATTTGCACGCTCTGTGGCAAAGGATTCCAGATGCCATGTAATCTAACTGTCCACATTAGACGCCATCGTCGAGACTTTCCCTACGCGTGTGAGCAGTGCGACAAGAGATTTGCCACATCCACCGAGGTGGCCATCCATATGCGCACTCACACGGGGGAACGACCCTACATTTGTGATCTGTGCGGCAAGTCATTCAAAACGTGGTCTTTCTTCGACATCCATCGACGCACTCACCTCAACCAGTCGACGTTCCATTGCCCCATCTGTGATAAGGGATTCTACGAGAAGAATCGCTTCACCGATCACATGAATGCCCATTTGAACATACGCAAACATTTGTGCACCGTTTGCGGCAAGACTTTTACCACTTATGGCAATCTCAAGAAGCACACCGAGCTCCATCTGGCCGTGAAGAAGTACAAGTGTGCGGCTTGTGGCAAACGATTCGCACAGTTCGCCAGTTTGCGGTGGCACCGAAGACGAGAGCACAACGCAGAGCAAAGCCAGCTGCAGCAACAGGAGCAGGAACAGGAGGAGATTGAAGAGCTGGAGGAGGAACTGGAGGTGTTGGAGGAGTCATAAATTAAAGACAGACACTCGCTCTTATAAGGTCTACTGCGAGATAATCACTGTAACGCGTGTACTTATCATATTGTACAAACATTGTTAAAGTAATCTTTATAAACACTTAATTAAGTTTGCTGTTAAAACTATTACTAGTTGTTGTTGTTGTTGTTGTCGTTGTCTCATCGCTAATCAAACGCTTAATTCATCATTAATTAATTGAGGTTATAAATTAAGTAGTTTTATGGCGAGTTCAATTGAAATTGTTATCAATAAGATTTACAACATAACTTTGAAATAATCATAATCTGAAAAGTGACCAACAACAATATTAATTCTTAATTAGCGATCTCACAGTTTATATACGTATATATATATATGTAGTTTAAGTAGCCAATTATGAAATCAATTAAAAAACTATTTTAATGTACATTTGTATTAAGATATAGTAATTTAGTTAGTTAGTTAGTTTTACCAATTTGAATTTTAAGTGACATATCTCTCTACATTTCTACTGCACGATGATCAGTCGGTAGGGATTTATACAGAAAGCAATTATTAAAATTCAGACAATTGTTTTTGGAACTCTTTGATCCGATCTATAGATCTACAAACTCTTAACCATATCCGAATTATATATAATATTCGATTTCACTAAATTGTTGCCATAAAAAACGAAACGGAAAATTAAATGCAGCAATGAGTAATTTGCAAATAAACACAATGCAATGAACTGTAACAAAACAATTGCGAAAGAGTGTGGCAGAGAGAAAGAGAGACGCGAGAAAGAGAGTGAGAGTGAGAGAGATGGTAGTAAACAGATAAGTCATGGGCGTAGAGAAATGAGCAACAAACAAATTGTGATTGTAGGAAAGGGGGGTACGAGGCGAGGAAAAGGGGGCGGGTGGCTTATCTTCGAATGCAGTGAGATATCAAACAAACGCCGACTAATTGACAGCTCTCTCAATTTATAAATATAAATAAATGTATAAAAATAAGCATATTTCTTTATTAATATTAATTGATAGCCGTATTTATTTGTCTGTGTATGTGTGTGTGTTAGTGTGTATTTTTAGTTAATTAAACTAAGCTTGCTCTTCGGCCTTATCTGCATCTGTACGAACTTAAGGGTCTTAAAGCTATACCAATGATCCCAAAAGATTCCCTGGGCATTATCCGTCTGGGTCCTAAAGTACTTGCCATTCAGATTGCTAAAGAGTAGTAGATGTGGAGTAGTATCTGGAGTATTAATAGATCTTACTACTTACCTTCTGGAGCAGAAGTCATACCACCAGGCACCATGATGGTGTACCGCGCAGTTCATGTGTGTGAATTCATCGTGATCCTTGTCGAATGTGGAGAACTTCATCTTATCATGGGTTCGCATTGCATCGGTGGCATTGCCCTGATAATGACCCAGTAATTTCATCGCGTAGCCCTCCTCCTCACTACCGATAAGAAAGTTGCTATATAATGCATATTTTTGGGTTCCATTGAATAGACGCAGCACTACGTAGAGCTCGTGGGGCTGGAAAATGGTTAGTCTGTGCAGCTTCTCCAATCCTATAAAGAATTCACCATTCAGTTTGCCAAAACCTTGGCGATATTCGTTCCAATTGCGATAAAAATCCACAGATCCGTCCAGACGTCGCTGAATCACCGTCCAACCAGGTCCGGCATCGGTCTGGCCGTCGCAGGGCACCAGAAAGGGTCGAAAGTCGGGAAGTTGTATCAAATGAATGCCGGATGTTTGACCAAAAGGTAGACAGCTATTAGTAGCCGCCTCCCAATCCGCCAGTAAGTCATCCTTTCGCTCTCTGAGCTTGGATTCCAGATGTAGCACTCTTAGTTTCAAATGTTTTATTGTCTCCACATTGGTTGAATTGAGTTTCTTGTAGATTTTCATTAAATGTTGTTTTCTCTTCAGTCTCGTCTCAAAAATACTGGACTTTTCCTGCAGTTTCCTGATCTCTTCCTCCTTTTCGGCCAAAGCAGCTGCGCTGGAAACGTTTTGAGCTGTGCAGGAATCCAAAAGATCTTGATACTTTTTGGCATGATCCTCTTCGGTTTTATTCAGACTTTGCAACTGATTAATCTCATTCTCTTTCTCGTTGATTGTCACCACATTTTCGGCCAATTTGGACAAGTAGACGTCCAAGAGATCGTTGAGATCATCTTTGCTGATGCTGACCGTCTTATGAGCATCTATTTGGATTTCAGCCTTTTTCGGACTGGCTATAAGTGTCTGATTAGCCACTGGAACTTGACTTAGTGTAGTGTTTTGACACACTTGAGTTTTATTATTCACATCCAGACCACAACCTTTTATTGGATCCTTTTTCTTTGCAATTGGCACTGTTACTTTCCCATGTAAAGACCACGGAATTGCAAAAATTAGCATAACCGCGATTAAATAGTTTTCTTTCATACCGTATAGTTATATTAACGATAGTTTTCGCAATACTGAATAGAAACCACAAATAAAATAATTATTTAAATGCAACAGTCAATAAGGAAGCTAAGCTCAGTTTTTTTGATAAGAAACTCATTGCACTTGAAATATGAATCTAATTCAATTGTAGCATGCCAGTTCCTCAAAGCGCTGCTGCTTAAAATTATTTAGATAAGCATTAAAATCTCTTCAATATACTTACAATAAAAGCAGCATTAAAAATGTGCTCTGCAGTAGTCGCTTTGAATTTGGCGCCCGTAAAACAAGTTGGCAGCCCCGCATACACATTCCAAAAGTGCATGTATGGTCATCCCGCTCCCACGCATGGACCATTTAATATTTGAGTATACAGAATTTTTCTAAAAGAAAGAAAGTTGTGCGTGATTTGAGCTCCGTAAAAATATTTAATAACGGTGTTAAACAAGAGTTTTAATTAAAGAAAAAACTATAAAATCAATCGTTGAGTGTTGATTTATCATATTTAATACAAAATAGTATAAACATTCTTTGAAACTTGAGATAAAAGTGAATTGGTTTCTGACACTATTAAACGCGACTCAAACCAGTTTTCAGCCTGAAGTGAATTTCCCAACTTCTTATGTAGAACGCATACGTCAGCAAGTGCAGTCGCGTTTTCTTTCAAAAGAATTTATAGTTTTTTATTTAAACATAAAAAAAAACTTTAAAGTACAATTTGTGCATTAATTAAAAGGAAAAAGTGTATAATATAAATCAAAGCCATGGAGTTTATGACGAAACAAGCACTTAAAATTTCATCTGCAAGAGTTCAGAGCAAATACAACGAAGGGTGCTCCGGTGGCCAAAGCAGCGCAGTAGCTGCAGAAAAGACTTGATCGCGTTAGTGTACGTGCGTCTGTGTGTGACTCTGTCGCTCCAGTAGCCGCAGCAGCAGCGCAGTCAGCGTCAATTTTTCTCTACATGGCGACTGCAGTCGTCGCACGAATGCAATTGGAGTGTACAAAGAAAACGAGTCTTTGTTCGCTTTGGAAAAGCAATGAAGCCATTGAAGGGTGTGTATACATATGTGTGTTTGTGTGCGTGTGTGTATTTTTAGACTCTCATTTCTGTGTTTATCTTTTGTTTGCTTTTCTTAAAATTCTCTCGTGTGTATACAAAAATGTAAGAATGTGTAACTAATGCATTGATTTTTCCGCTTTCAGTTGTGACTCTTCCGTTGCCTGCGTCAGTTTCTGGCTGTGCAGCTGAATAACGTAACTAATGGGAGCTGTGGTAAGTGACCTTTAACCCTTAATTGGGTCACGCCAGTTGTTGCAATCAACTTAATTGTCTCAATACTAAAACATTTGTCACTTTTTCTGGAAAATCGATAACTTTGCTAACTTATACATAAAATCAAAAATATAAATTAATTATCTAGTGACTAAAGCGACTCCACAAACACATAATTATAGAAAGTAAAGTTGTTAAAAGTTTAAAAATTTGTATTTAGGTCAAACTTAATTAATTACTTAGAATGCATACTAAAAAGCATAAAACAAATGAGTTCACTCGCCTTTCAAAATCAGATTTTCCATTCCTCACGCCATAAAACTGATCAATCTTATGTCTCGCACCATGAGAATGACCAAAAAGTTGGGAAACAAACAAAATTGATTAGTTTTATCTATGCGTCCCTTCAAATTTCTTATCAGTTGAAACCACTTGAGGAATACAAATCGAAATGGTTTACTTTCAGTTCAATAAACTCGGACAAATGGAACTAGGACTGATAAGACGTGACGATGAGCTGGACGAGAGCAGTGCCTGGCAGGATTTGGTATTTATGACTACTATTCTACTTGCTACAAAGCATCGCTAACGATTCACCAACCAACCACCCAATCAATCAATCAACACATACTAAGTATATCCCAGGCAGAGTAACAGAGTGTATCATGATGTATTATATTCAGATTATCTATATATATGCCATATATCCCCCATATACTAGCACGTAAGTGTCTTTGCAGATAAACAACAACAAAACCAAAACCAAACTACAACAAATCATCGCAGCGCTAATGAAATTTCTTTCTTTAAACTCCCAAATCATATATAATACTAAAAATCCATTTAATATTCATTCAAAATTTTACTTATCGTCTACTGGAAACCTTTGCAGCACCCAAATACCAGACTGCCTATGCCTGCGAAGGTAAGAAACTGACCATCGAATGTGAGCCGGGAGACCTGATCAATCTGATACGAGCCAACTATGGACGGTTCTCCATTACCATCTGCAATGACCATGGCAATGTGGAGTGGAGTGTGAACTGCATGTTTCCCAAGAGTCTCACAGTATTAAACTCCAGGTAAGCCTTAAGCTACCCTCTGTATGGTAGTCAGATCTTATACAGTGGCCTTTCCTTCTCCTACAGATGTGCTCATAAACAGAGCTGCAGTGTGCTGGCAGCCACTAGCATGTTCGGTGATCCCTGTCCGGGCACCCACAAGTACTTGGAGGCACATTATCAGTGCATCTCGGCGGCACAGACCTCCACGACCACAAATAGACCCAGTCCACCGCCGTGGGTCCTCAGCAATGGTCCGCCCATCTTTGGCAATGGCAGTGGTCTTATACAACCGCCTGCACCGCCGCCTCGTCTGCCCACACTGCCTGGTGTTGTGGGCATTCATGGCATCAATGCGGTCCATGCTACGCCCACACATGCCACGCCCAGTAGCAGCACGGCATCCTTGCCTGGGGGTCGACTGAAGGGCGTAACTAGCGCGAGTACAACCACCAAGCATCCGGTAGGACGTCATGATGGGCTTCCTCCACCGCCCCAACTGCACCATCATCACCACCAACACACGGACGAGACCACGCCCACCAAACCCAGCAGCAGTGGAAATGCCAGCAATGTCACAGCTCCATCCAATACACGCATACTTACTGGCGTTGGTGGCTCAGGCAGCGATGATGGCACTCTGCTGACTACCAAGAGTTCTCCTAATCGCACTCCAGGCACGGCAGCCAGCGCCACTAATGGCAGTCTGGGCTCTAGTGGTGGCAATAGTGTGGTGCGCACCATAAACAATATAAATCTGAATGCAGCTGGCATGGCGGGCACCGATGATGAGTCCAAGCTCTTCTGCGGTCCCACACATGCTCGCAATCTCTTTTGGAATGTAACCCGCGTCGGGGATGTCAATGTACAGCCGTGTCCTGGCGGTGCTGCTGGGATTGCCAAGTGGCGTTGTGTGCTGATGAAGCGTCTTCCCGATGCCGGCTACGATGAGTACGACGACGAGTTGCCCACTGGTAGCGGAAGCAGCACAACACCATTGCCTGCAAACGGTGGCGCTGATTGCCTGCAGAACAGCAGCAACTGTGAGCCACCGGTGAGCATGGCACACAAGGTGAATCAGAATCAGAGATTACGCAATTATGAGCCCACCTGGCATCCGATGACACCGGATTTGACGCAGTGTCGTAGTCTTTGGCTAAATAGTCTGGAGATGCGAGTGAATCAACGTGACTCCTCGCTGATATCCATTGCCAACGATCTGTCTGAGGTCACCAGCAGTAAGACACTCTATGGAGGAGATATGCTCGTGACCACAAAGATTATACAAACCATGTCGGAAAAGATGTTTCACGACAAGGAGACGTATCCCGATCAGCGACAGCGCGAAGCCATCATCATGGAGCTCCTGCAAGGAGTGGTTAAAACTGGATCCAATTTACTCGACGAATCGCAGCTATCCTCTTGGTTGGATCTCAATCAGGAGGATCAAATGCGTGTGGCTACTTCCTTGCTGACTGGCCTGGAGTACAACGCCTTTCTCCTGGCCGACACCATCATTCGGGAGCGCAATGTGGTGCAAAAAGTCAAGAATATATGTGAGTAGCAGAGCTTGGAAAATTGTCTTGTAGTTACTTATTTGAACTTGTTTCTAGTGCTTTCCGTGCGTGTCTTGGAGACAAAAACAATACAAGGAAGCGTTGTGTTCCCCGACTCGGATCAGTGGCCTCTCAGCTCCGATCGCATTGAGCTGCCTCGCACGGCGCTCATTGAGAACAGCGAGGGAGGATTGGTTCGTATAGTGTTTGCCGCCTTCGATCGCCTCGAGTCAATACTGAAACCGAGCTACGATCACTTTGACCTAAAAAGTGCGCACAGTTATGGTAAGTTTTAAAGATACTTCACTCTAATAACTAAATACTCACCTGTTACCACTCCAATACAGTGCGCAATACAGCGATTTTGTCCAACGACAGCGATGCATCCGCTGGGGAACTGCAGCAACGCATACGCATCCTGAACAGCAAGGTAATCTCGGCCAGCTTGGGCAAGGGACGTCACATACAGCTGTCGCAGCCGATTACGTTGGTGTTAAAGCATCTGAAGACCGAGAATGTCAGCAATCCCACCTGCGTATTCTGGAATTACATTGACCAGTAATTAAATAGTTTAACTATTATATACATAGGATTTATATTTAATAACTTCCTGCCTTTACAGCGCTTGGTCTGCCAATGGTTGCAGCTTGGAGTCAACGAATCGCACCCACAGCATCTGCAGCTGCAATCACTTGACCAACTTTGCCATACTAATGGATGTTGTGGATGAACATCAGCACTCGCTCTTTACCATGTTCGATGGCAACATGCGCATCTTTATCTACATCAGTGTGGCGATCTGTGTCATATTCATAGTCATTGCACTACTCACCTTAAAGCTCTTCAACGGCGTCTTCGTAAAGGTAAGAAACGCAAACTCTTCCCAGTTGCCGCATCAGCGTGCGGGCAGCAGCAGACGCCAGCAGAATAATATTCGTGATCAGACGCATGAGTCTTTGACACTGACCACGCCCACTGGTCCCAATAACAGTGGGAGCAATAATCACAGCCACAGCAACAACAACAACCATATGCAACAGCAGCATACAAATTTTATACAACACAATTCCATACGCAATTCACATCGTAACAATTTGAATTACAATCTGCAGCAGCAACAGCAGCAGCATCAACAACAACAGCAGGTTGTTGCTGCTGCAGCGGCTGCGGTTGTGCTCTCACACAGTCACAACAATCACAATAACATGAATCAACCGCAACGTGGCATGCAAATGAATAATTTGAATTTAAACTTACATCCTCATGGGGCACAAACGACATCAGCAACAACAAACACAACAACAGCAGCTGCTGCTGCAGCGGCAGCCTCGATTGCAGCTGCATTGCAGCAACATGCTGCACATGTGGGTGCTGCTGCTGCTGCCAATGCTGCGGCAAGCAACAATTTAAACATTAGCCACAATTATCTGCAAGCACGACAACAGTCACAACAGCAGCAGCAACAACAGCAGCAGCAGCTGCTACAGCAGCCACAGCAACAACAACAGCAGCAACAACAACAACAACATAATCATAATCTTAATGTTAGCGATGGCAACAATGCCTTGGATGCCAATAATATTATAATGCAGGCCAATATGGACGATTTACAGTATAAATGGTGGTGGTGGTGAAAATTAAGAAAAAAATTCATTAAAATATAATCAAAACAGACAATTGTAGGCTAGACTAGCATATATATAGATATATACGTTAGTTCATAGGCTAGATCTTTGTCGTGTTAGCTAGTTAGTTATTAAATTGAAGGACTAAGTGTCCTCCACATGTGATATAATCCTTAAGTAACTCAAATTGTAAATCTTAACTTGACTAACACGAGACAAAACCAGTCTCTTGACTTGTCTCCATCCAGTTATAGTTAGTTAGTTACTTACTTAGTTAGTGATTTGTCGTAGCCATAAGTTTAGCGCATTTTTCCTTAACCTTTACGTTGGGGTACTCTCAATTAATCATATAATTCTTTATATATTTCTTGGCATATTGTGAGTACCCCTAATGTTCACATTCATTATCATTATTGTCTAACAAAACTAACTACACACAACATAAACAAAAAACAAATAGACAAATATGAATATTCATAATTCATATTTAATTATTTATGCATTTTTATGTTCTTTCTTGTGTTTGTATGTATTTAATTAATTAATTAATAATAAAAAACATCAATTGTTTCTAATACTTTCTTGTATAAATGTTTTGCATTTTGTGTTTATTCATTTCGTAGAATTTGTATTTGTTTTTGTATATTTGTTATAAACTTTAGTTGCTTGTTTCGTGTCTTTGTTCTTTATTCATGTTCATATTCATACTTATAAATGTTCTATTCTATAAATATGCGCTAAATTTGTTCATAATTTATTTCTTTCGACATTTTCACCACCAAAAATAAAACCACCGAAATTATTGTTAACTAAATTAAGTTAAAGTCCAGCTTAAAGAGTGACTAGCTGTTAATTATAAACTATTCTGCTGGCGTTATCTATGACTATTCCAAATCTCAACTCATATGTAACTTTCTCTCTTTTCTCTCACTCTCTCCCTTCTCTGTCTCACGTGTCCTCTGCAGTCAGCACGCACCTCTATTTATAGCAGCATATACATTTGCCTCTTGGCCATTGAGCTGCTCTTTCTACTGGGAATCGAACAGACCGAAACAAGCATATTTTGTGGTTTCATTACCGTCTTTCTGCACTCTGCCATACTCTCGGGCACCGCCTGGTTTTGCTACGAAGGTAAGCAGGGATTTTTTTTACTAGGATTAGCTTCTTTTCACCTTAAACTTGTATTTTTAAATCTTAGCCTTCCATTCGTACTCGACGCTCACATCTGATGAGCTGCTCCTGGAGGTGGATCAAACGCCAAAGGTGAACTGCTATTATCTATTGTCATATGGGCTATCACTGAGCGTGGTGGCCATCTCCTTGGTAATCAATCCCAGCACGTATACACAGAACGATTACTGTGTCCTCATGGAAGCCAATGCCCTTTTCTATGCCACCTTTGTGGCTCCCATTTTAATCTTTTTTGTGGTAGGTGTTTCTTCAGTTCAATTGGGGATTAGTGCCTAATCCTTAAGTATTCTTCTTCTAGGCTGCCCTTGGCTACACCTTCTTGTCGTGGATCATTATGCGCCGCAAGAGTCGCACTGCTCTGAAAACCAAGGAGCATACTCGTCTGGCCAATGTGCGGTAGGTTTTGACATCTGAAACTTAGCCTAGAATTCCATTTAATAAATGATACCTTCTCTGTGCTTCCCCAGCTTCGACATACGCTGTTCTTTTGTATTCCTCCTGCTGCTGAGTGCCGTGTGGTGTTGTGCCTATTTCTATTTGCGTGGCGCCAAAATGGACGAGGATGTGGCTGCCATCTATGGCTATTGCTTTGTGTGCTTCAATACTCTGCTGGGCATCTATATATTCGTGTTCCATTGCATACAGAACGAGAAGATTCGTCGTGAATACCGCAAGTATGTGAGACAACACGCCTGGTTACCCAAATGTCTGCGTTGCTCCAAAACCTCCATATCTTCGGGCATTGTCACGGGCAATGGTGGACCAGGAGTCGGTGGCAACGCTATCAACTCTGCTGGCACTCTATCCAAGTCCAAATCGAAGTTGCCGCTGGGCACAAGCGACGAGGCTCGTGATGAGCTAGAACAACAGCAGCAGCATGAACTGCCAGCAACAGAGGATGCCATTATTATGGGCGCCAGCTCCGACTGTGAACTGAACGAGGCACAGCAACGACGGACACACAAGAGTGGACTCCTTACGGGCAACCTTCAAGCGGCGCCAGTAGGCTCTGTGGTGCTAGAAAGAGGAACATTGCGATCTGCTGGCATTGCCAGCGTTGGACACGCCTCACCCACCAGCTCTGCGGGTTCCACGCATCTCATCTTCGCCCACAAGCAACTCCAGCAGCCGGGTGAAGCATACTATCACCAACCGGACTATTACAGCTGGAAGCAAGCGCCGCAGTCTCAACGCGAATACTACAACAATTCTGGAGCTGGAACGGGAGTCAGTGGTGTGGGCGCTGCCTCGCCACAGCAGGCCCATGAGGTGTTCTATTGGACGCAGAAACACAACAACCAACACGGCAAGAAGAAACGATCAGGTGGTGGAGGAGGTGGTGCAGGAGCTGTGCCCGCCTCTCCGAGTGGTTCATTGCACAGTCGCGTCACAGCCGCATCACAGGTGTTGTTCTATCCATCTTATAAGAAGACCAGCGGTCTGAAGCAACAACAGCAGCAACCGCCAGCATCACAGCAAGCCTATCCACATTATGCCGAGGCATTGGATCCACCAAATGCTGCCTACTATCAGCAACAGTTGCAGCAACAGCAACAAATGCGCCAGCAGCGTCAGCAGCAACAACAGTTGTCCTCGGATGAGGAGCAGGCGGAACAACATGCGCATCTGCTACACTTGCAGCATCAGCAGCGTCGCGCTGGTGGACAGCAACTGCCAGCGCCTCCGCCGCACATGGCGCAGTATCAGCAGGAGTTGCTAGCGCAGCAACAGCGCCAGCAGTATAGAAATAAGCATTCCAACTGTGATCTTAGCCAGAACATGGGCTTAGGCATGACCATGGGTATGGGCATGGGCATGGGCATGAATCTTGGCGATGCCTACTATAATCAAGGCGGCGGTGGCAGCAGCAATGGTGGTGCTGGCGCTGGCGGTGATGGTCCCGTCTACGAGGAGATCAAGAGTAATCGCAACTCGGATGCACAGCATTATGAAGTGGGTGACATCGATGTGGATGAGGTGTATAACAATAGTGTCGGCACTGGCGTCTTTAACAACATGCGCGCTGCAGTTGCCGCCGGAGGTAGTCGCTATGGTGGCAGTCTTAGTGGAGGAAGTGTCTCCTCCAGAAACAAACAGCACCAGCAGCAGCTGCAACAACAGCAGCAGCAGAAACAACCACCGCGTCGCTGTGCAGCTGAGGATGATGATGACGACGATGACGATGATGATGAATATGACGATGAAGTGACGGCAGCGGATCAACTGCATGACAGCGTCTGTGATGATGATGACAATGAGAGCGATTTGGATGATGACACGCATGGACTGCCGCCTCAAAGTGATGAGCGCATGCGTCGCCTAATGGCCCTCCAAGATGAGGATTTCAAGCGGCGGTTTCAGTAAGTTTCTCTCATTTATAATGTATATATTCCTAGTATTGCTAACTCCCATATTTACAGGCGCCAACAGCGCAAGAATGGGATGCCACTGGATTATGGAGCGCCAGCACAGTCCGTAACAGGGGCACATCAGGAGCACAGTAATGCGGTTTTTGGGATTAGCGGCGGCGTTGGTGAGGGCTCCATGCGTGGCGCATACCGGCAGCAACAACAGCAGCAGCAGCAAATGTTGAGTGCCAAGTCACCGAGCGCACGCTTGGCGGTAAATGAGCTATTTGGTCATGGTAATGCCGGACCGCCACTGCCACCGGCCAACCAGACGCCAGCACAGAAGCGTCAGCAGCTACAGAAATTATCACCACAGTCCACAACATCATCGTCGTCGCACACATCGCACAGCAATCCGCAGCATGCACCTCCCACACATCATCTCCAGAATCAGCACCAGGCAAATCAACAGCCAGCTCGTCATCTCTCTGCCATGCTGGATGAGAACAATACGGTGCGTTGTTACCTGGAGCCACTGGCCAAGTAAGACAGCACCAGGCAAGCAGCCAGAAAATAAGGAAAGGCAGCAGAAGTAGCAGACACAGCCAGACAGGCAGGCATCCTCTAGAGAATGCGCTTGTCTTGTCATGTCGTGTCGTGTCGTCTTAGGCAAAAATTGTAGCTTAGGTTTAGCAATACAACTAGTATTAGTCGATTAGTTGAAATGATTAAAAATATGGAGCATTGTGTGAAACAACATGCTGTCATGTCATGCAAATACGTGCAGTGATTCGAGAATCCCAAAACTTTATATATGTATATGTAACTCAATTAGACCATAGGCTAAAAAACCAAGCAACCAATGCGGAGCAAGCTAAAAACAATATGCAAATGGAATGGATATTGAAATTGATAAAGATAATGATAAAGGTAATGATAATGATAATGATACTGATAACGATTACACGATGTTGTCGGAGCTATCTCTCTCAATTTATACCAACTCGATATATATATAAATGTATGTACTGTATGTATAATGTAATACTAATACTATGTAATGTATGTAAATCGTATGTGAAGCGCATACATGTCACCCACATGCCATTTTTAAGTAGTTTACCAATATAACTATGCATATTACCGAATATATATATATATCTGTATATGTATAGTAAGTAAGATCTGAGAACGAACTGTATGTAAATGATATCTATATATATATACATTATATTTAGAGCAAGCATATTATATATTTTATGTAATTTATAAGACGTCTATTGTTTTTTTTTTTTTAATTTTTTCTAAACGCTGATTAAGAACTTTAAGCTAGAGATTAGCTATTTCTTTTGTGAAACTGCTTTAGTCTGGTCTCAGCTTACGAACCAAATCTTAACTGAATTGTTTTTGAATATTTTTTGATTTTTGAAACTCAATTTGTATGCCATTTGTTATTGCCTTTCTTTTGAGCGTATTTTAAGAGAACCAGCAAAGCATTTCAAGTGTACATTTTCATCAATATAGTATGCTTTAAGCACAGAAATATATATTAACATATATCATATAGAAGATTTATTTGATACTTTATTATTTTGTTTATTAATTTTCTTTGAGAATAAAGAGCATTAGAAGATCGCTTTATTAAATGTACGAGTACGAGACATGAGAAATGTTATTGCTATATATTAAATGTCTTTAGAAGCATGCTAAATAAAATTCCTCTTGCCTGAAATCGGAGGAGGGAATACCGAAAGAGCAACATATACCTAATTCTATATAGCAAAGAAAGATTTCAACCAAACCTCACTTGTTAACTAGGAACTAACTGTAAACTGTAACTCTTTAAACTAGCAAACATACACTGAAAAAAAAAAGAAAACTAAAACACATTTATTTCCATAAATATGGCTCTAGAGAATTTCCACGCAAGTGTACAAAAAAAAAAGAAAAGGAAAAACCAAATGAAGACAAGAAGAAAAGTGCAAAAGAAAAACAGAATACTTATTAAAATTAATCATTAACTAAATATAAACTGCCTGCACAGCTCTTTCCCAGTTCCCAGCATGAACACAAATTGCAATTAAATAAAGAAAGTAAATAAAATCAAGCATAAAACAAAAGAAACACAGAAACCAAACTAATAACATATGAGCACGAAATACACCGAGAAAAATTACTTCTAATTCACAAGCTGCTCCTAATTTTTATAGATGAAAGAAACAAATTTACTAACAGCATTAAATCTAATTAGGTGTAAATGGATTGCGAAATGGAAGGAAAGGCAGTTAAGGAAAAGCAGAAATGAAGAGAAACTAAATAAATCTATATTAAAAAAGAAAATGGAAAATAAAACTGAAATATTGAATGTATAGTGTTGCGCCTCCTAGTACTACTTTATACATATATATATATTGAACAAGAAATTATATAGCTGATATAAGTATATATATGTAAATGTATATTTACGATTATGATGCAAAACAAAGGCCGATATCTACAAACTTCTTTTTTGTCTCTACATGTTTACTTTTGGATGAAAATGTAACAATTACAAACAAAAACAAATAGCAAAGATGAGATCAACTCGAAACAATATGGAATACAAAATGTTAATGTACACAATTTTTCTAATTAAGACAAATAAATGAAACAAAAAATATACTTAAATGCATATTTACTCTTAAGTAAATTTTAAAGTCTGATTCAAGTTGGAAAGTCGAATGTGCTATCGATATCAAACGGTCTGGCAGCACCTACATCTGTAATCACTCTGGCAGCACGTAAGCGTTCCCACTATTTTCATGCGAACTAGTATGTTTGGTCTAAAGAGTCATCAGTGAGTGACTTCACTTTCAGCAATACAATGGCCGAGTTTCAATGGCCCTGGGAGTACACATTTCCACCTTTTTTCACGTAAATAAATAACCAATTGCGAGGTATTAACCGGATCTAAAAGATAATCTTTCACAGCCTGCAGCCACATGAAGAAACACGCCAGCAACAGCTAAAGGTCTGGGCAAATCTCTTTCTCAAATACCTCAAACACGCAAATCAATTTACGATTGGAATCAACGATCAAAACTTGCCATTATTTTGCAATGAATCAATAAAGCGTCGCCTGTCGCCAGAGCTAATACTGCTGATTCTGGAAAATCTGCAGAGCAGTGGACACGCATCGCCACTTGACAAGAGGCGACAGGAATGGCAGGTTTATTGGTACACTCTTGAAGAGTACGGAAACATGGTCTACGACTGGATTCAGGAGACAGGCCAAACAAATAGTGTGTGCACGCTGTATGAAATAGCTTCTGGCGAGAGTACCACACAGATGGATTTCCATGGAGTGGATGAAAATGTTTTGCTCAAGGCATTGCGTATTTTAGAGGAGAAGGGCAAGTGCGAGCTCATTGAAATGGATGACAGTCATGGCGTGAAATTTTTCTAGTTGTGTGTATAGCTTTAAATTAAAACCATCTCGTAGTCCTGTGTAAATAAAAATTATATAGTTTCGTTTAAATGAAATAGTGTTTTATGAAATACAAATTAAATTTTGCTAAATGAACCAATGGAGTTCAAGAGTTCGATAGCTCAATTTATCGAACTACTTTGCTCGAGCTTGTTCATATGAACTACTTCTAGGCAAATCGTTTGTTGTTTTCTTTTCGACCGCCAATTTTTTGTTTATATTAATAATAATTAAGAAATACAATGGTGAATATTAATTGACTTATAGTAAATTTATTAAACAGTATTTAATTGATTACAGAGCGTTGAGGAGTTGGTCAGGGATAATGCGCATTTTTTAAATGTGCAGTCGGTGCTGCAACAAGGTGCATGTACAGGACCACGCACACTTGGTCCCGATCGAAAGCCGCAACGGCTGGAGATGTCCCAAGAGATATCAATTGTTTTACCAGCTGCTGAAGTGAGCCAAAGTGCGGTTGAGAATCTCAGCGTACAATCGCCACTTGATTTTGTAGATGTATGCGTATTCCCCGACAGAGACGCCATTAATGCGAGTATAGTAAAACGAGAACTTGCTGAACACTGTAAGCGTAGTGTGCGCATGCAGTTGAAGGAGATTAAAGAGCGACAGCAGAGTGTGATCAACGGACGACACGCCATCGAGCGCGAGACGAAACAACTGCAGCTTCGCGTAGACAGCCATGTGGCGAGAAGAGAAAACGAGCAACTGTTGCAGGAGCAGGCCGAGCAGCTGGCAAAGAATGAGCTGGAGCTGCAGCAACGGGAACAACTGGCGCTCCTAAGGCATAATAACCATAAGCTGGTCTTGCTGACAATTGAGGCCGTTTCACGTTGCCACAACAGATTTTGCGCTAAATACGAGGCAGTAACAAAATTGCTGCTCACTCTGGACAAGGAGAGTGTTCAAGCCTGTGCAGCAATCAATGTGGAATTGCGAGAATTGGGCCAAAAGTTTGAGCAGTTGTTGGGAAAAATAAAGAATGGAAACATCGAGCAGCCAGAGTTAGGCAGTGTATTTACAGCAGAACAGTATTGCCAGAGCCTGGACAAGCTGGAAGATGAACTGCATCAACAGCTATCGGAGCAGGAACAACAGCTGCTTAGGAAAGCCAAAGAAGAAGCTGAGGAATTGGAGAAACAGCGCATATTGGAAGCTGAACAGCAGCGACAACAGCAACTCGAGGAACAGAAAAAATTGGAACTCGAGGCACAGCAAAAGGCAACTGCTGAGGCAACAGCTGCAGCTGCTGCGGCAGCCACAGCTCAGGAAGCGGAAGTGCGACCTCCAGAGCCAGCCACAGTACCAACTTCTACACCAGCAGCAACTGGAAACAGCAGCATCTCCACCAGCTATGTGCATCCCATACGCTTGGCCTTCTACAACGAGATTATTGCATTGTATCAGGCTAAAGTAGATGCAGTGAAGCCGCTGCAAACGGACGAGGCTTGGAAGAAGTATCGCACCAATTGCCAGAGGACAATCAATGTTCCACTTAATGCCATCACCGCCTCCAGTCCACAGCATCTGACAAACAACTTTGACAAGTTGTACAACTTCTTTGCGGGACAGGCGGTAAGAACTACAGATGGAAGTACCATAACCATCAACGATCATCCACTGGCCCGAGACTATTGCATTCTGTTGATGGCCAAGAAATTTGTGAGCCAAACGGACACGGCTATTTCCAGCAATCCCCAAGCAGCTTTTCCATTTGCCTCTGTTATCAATAGCTTCTGGAAGTTGCTGCCTGACTTTGGCCAGATCTTCTTGGCCTACATGTACAAAGAGTCGCCGTATCTGGTGCCGTATGTGATACCCCAACAGCCGGAACAGACTCCCGAGCAGTACCTTAAGACAATGGGCTATCGTCTGTCCGACAGCAATGAGCTGGAGAAACCGGATATGTTCCTTAAACGCCAAACTGGCATTGCCCGTCTTTTTGCGGCTGTTATTATCACGCCAAGTCGCAAGGCGGATGGACCAACGCACTCCTTTGGCCTGGAGGAAGCCTGGTCCTGGCTGACACACATAATGCTGGTTAAGCCATTGCCCGACATTTGTGCCACAATGATCATGGAGGTGCTCCAAACTCTTGGCTTTGAGCTTTGGCGTGCCTACGGTCAGAACTTCCTGAAGCTATTGGTCTACATACAAATGGTCTATATTCCGCAGCTGGCGGTTTACGATGAAGGTGGTCCAAAGACACGACTTGAGATGCTGCTATCGAAATTTCTACGAGAACGTCAGATTCCCCAGGCTGTGGGTGTGCTGCCTTCTGGCTTCTGGTAGCACCACCAACTGTAATCTTTATTTAATTTTAATGTTTAGTTTAAATTCATGTATTTTCAATCCATCTCCAGTTGGATTAGATTAATCCTAGTGTGACTTATAAGCCCAAAACCTTGTAATCAAATTGTTTGTTATAAAAACATTTACCAAATTCATAAATCCCAAAAAAAAATGGTTCGTGTTATGAGAAGAAAATCGAAAAGAAGCTGCCAATCTTTGCGATCCAAGATGGACACAAGCAGCAGAAGGAATAGTCCACGTTACTCTCGCAATCCATTTTTAATATTCCTGCAACAAATTCGTAACAATGAAAAGCTGCAAAAATACAGAATGTCCGCCTATGAGAGCTCTGCTGTGGCTGGTTACTTGTGGCGGTGCATGTCGGATGAGGAGAGGAAGCCCTACATCTGTTTGGCGCAACAGTTGGACTACATCTTCAAGTCGCGGAACAGGAAGGTGAACTGGGTGCTCTGGAAATTGCGTGAGATCTTGGCTGATGGAACTATCCAGCTGCACAGCATGTGGAGCTTGGCATCCAAACTGATGACTTGGGCTGACTGTGTCATGGCCAATTTGTTTTCTCAGGAATTTCAAGATTCCAGCTCTGATTGTGAAGACGATGAAGAAACCGAACCGCAAAAAAATAATTAAACTTATACTTTCTAAAGTGATTAAATTAATAAGTGTTTGTAAAGTATACGTCTTGTTTCTGGACAGGATTCAAGTGGTGGTTGAGTCGTCTTTTACATAAAGTGAACATTTGAAAGTCACAATTTTATTGATCGAAAGTTGCTAAAGGCAAAAATCATTATATGAATATTATGCAATCCAATATCAAACTATAACAAAGCATTTTGCTTCCCGCTGCTATGGCAACCACCTAATCCTCATCATCGTCGTCATCATCATCAAGGTCTAGGTCTGCCAAATCCAGGTCGGTAAACAAATCTTTGTTAATCGCGGGCGCACTGTCAGCGCTGGCCAAACTGGCCGCTGCATCTTCAGCTGCTGCGGTTTTGGCTGCTTCCTCTGCCTGATCGAGTAATCTTGTGCTGGATGCAATCGTGCCGGAGCCATCGACCTCCTGGGCGGCCAGTGAAAGGGCAGCCAAGTCGAGTTCCTTAAATTCAACAACATTCTCATCATCATCGTCCTCACGGTTGTAGATCTCGTAAGCAGCATCGCCATCCTCCATGGGTCCATCGTCGACCAGATCGGGATTGAAGCTGAACATCTCACGGCCAGAGATGCCGAACTGTTTGCCCTTGCTGAAGTCGTTCTTCTTGCGCTCCTCCTCGGCAACCATCTTGGCCTTCTTCTCCTGCAGCTTGCGCTTCTTCCAGGCAAGGAAGGACTCTAACGTGACGCGTGTCTGATTGGGACCCAAGGCGGCACGTTCTTTCTCAATAAGATCGACAAGCGAAATCTCTGAGGGTTTCTCCTCCTTCTTCTTGTCCCGCTTAAGCACGTAGCCAGCGGGCAAAGCGTGACGATAAATGCATTTCTCTCCGTTGGGACACTCCCAGAACCAACCGTATTTGGATTTCTCCACAGCTTCTAGGAAGTATTTGCAAATCTGTATGAATATAAACGGTTAATAGAATGGGAAGCGTTAATTTGGAATGGGATTATTACAATTTCCGTGGTGGGTCGACGTTTTTCTTCTGAGTGCTTCTTGTCGACGACCTCCTTGAGCTTGGCGTCATCCCAGTTGGTCATTGGATCGTCCTCGGTATCACGCATGTCCACATAGACCGAACGTTTCTCCACCTTGTTCTCCAGGGACAGATCGTGGGAGAACTTGCACTTGTCACCCTTGGTACAGGTGCCCTGCTTGAAAAAGGCGCAGACCACAGACTTGGGATCCGTACCCTTCTCGACCTTTTGTGACTGCACTGGCTTAAAGATCATGGCCATTTCACGCTGATCGGCCAATTTCTTCTCCTTCTCCTCCTTGCGCTTATCGCCATCCTGTCGCGGATGATGGCCACCGGCCTGTACCTGCTTCTGTACTTGCTGTATAAACTTTTGCTGCTTGGTGCCTTTCTTGTTCTTCAGACCAAAGGTTTTATCCTGTCATTCAAATAGAAATGTGAGCAATTTGTTGACGTTGTACATTTTGTATTTGATTTTGTCTGTCGTGGTTCCTGCATTGAGGTTATGTCTCACAGAGCTGCTGGAGCAGAAGTGTAAATTTTTGTTTACCTCAATCACTTTCTCCTTTTTCTTTTGCTCCGTCTTCTTGCTCGGGGCGGGCGCCTTTTTTGGTGGCATTTTATGGGCAACAACAAATTTAACAAGCTGAAAATAAAATCCGAGACTGCACAGCTATTTGTTATAAATTCTAGTTGAACAGGCTGACTGCAAAGCCGTCTAAAATGTGTAACGCCGGCGAACAAATAGTTCCAATTGGAGAGTATCGATATACCACCACAGGGTGTCGTTCAAAAGACTGGTATTCTTTTTCCAAACGTCTGGCAACGCCTTAAATTAAACACTTCCGAAAGACTTGAACACTTTAATCTAATTTATTTTAGTTTGACGTCTTTTGCTTTAAATTTAGGGAAAATACAAAAATCTACCTATTTATTTAACAAAATTAAAGTTTGATTTGTAAGTGTGGAAACTGCACAACTATTCATTATAGCTGAGCGCCACCTACTGTCTGTTTGCGTAACATACACCATTAATGTTTATGTGCTTGTCGTTTGCCGCATGTCCATTTTCAAAACACAAATAAATAAAAAATATTTTCGAGTTCTTCAACTCTTTTGTTAGCTACCCAAATATCTGGTGAGCTGTGTGTGTAGTTGCACACATGTTTAATTATTTTTTATTTACGTATTATGGTTGGCATGGCTGTGTCCGCTATTTATTATTTTGAAATTTAAAATTTGTATGCCCACTTCAGCGCACATGTTCAAGTTGTACATACATACATACATATTTCAATTATCTTCCCGACATATCTTTCTCTCCCTCCCCTTCATAGCCAATGCTGAATTTGTTTTCAAAGGTTTTTTCACTCACACACACACACACACAGCTCACAGGCACATGTGCTCGCTCTTCGTGGGTGGCCCTTAATTCGTCGTTGCGTCATGGGTGGTCCAACTCGTGTGTGAGTGTGTGTGTGTGGCTTGCTTCGCTCCCTCTCTCGCTCTGTCTCCATCTTTGTGTGCCACTCTCTGCTTTTGAGGGAGCGAGAGAGTGCCCCCATTGATCATTTTCTTGTTTGATAATGCGTGACGTTTTCATATTGCCATTTCGCTCGCACTAATTTATGCTCTGCGGTTCACATTTTGATCCTTCTGCATCTTTTATTCGAGCATAAAATTAGCAATTATTTGTGCTTTTATTTGTTGTTCTTTGTGTTGTTGTATTTTTTTCTCTGTGCTCTTTATTGGGTTTTTTAAGTGTGCGCCGGCTTCTGGGCGCCCTCAGCAGCGCTGTCTGTCCGTCCCCTCGCCACTGTGGTCTGAAATTACGAGTTTAGCTTTAATTCGAAAAAAAACACACATTATTTTTTTATCTGCTATTTGGATTTCGTTCATTTTCTAGGAAGAATTTTGTGCAAAAAACAAAAAAACGAAGAAAAAATCGTTAAACAAGTTTTATAGTTTGTTCATTTTGTTATTTAAACGAAAAACAATTAAGCATAGCAAAAAAGGGTTTCACAGAACTGAATTAAAGGCCTGGGAACAGAAACTATTTTTGGTTTAGCTTTATATAGGCAGAGTTTACTGTAGCGTCAACAGAAATTTAAATTAAAATATGCCCCAAAGCATTTAACAAAATTATGACAGCAGCAACAACAGCAAATGTTGTTGGCAACACAAGAAAACCGTTTCGCGTGCAATGTTGCCAACAATTATTTGTGTTGTTGACAGCAAGACAGATAGCAGCAGCAACAATTTGCATTGCAGCTGAGACAACGGCAGCAACAACTATATTGTTGTTTCTCATGTTGTTGTTGTTCTTCTGTGCTTGCTGCTGTATAATTTACAGCGTGAAACATCAAAAACAAGGCGCAACAAAGATGAGCCAGTAGCAGCAGCAACAACAGCAGTAACAGCAGCAACAACAACAGCGGCAACATGTTGCCAATGCTGGCCATGCCGCAGCCTGTAAGCCAAGTCAGTCAGCTAACTTGGCTAAGATCTGCTTGGCCTCCTGGTGGTCCCCGCTACCAATAACCGCTGTCTGTTTTGCAGGCCAACTTCAAGTGTAGTTGCTGCTGTCAATCTTTGTGGCGAAGGCAAATGTTGCTACTGTTTGTTATTGTTGTTGCGCAGACAAAGTCAGACAGCGAGAGAGGCAAAGAGAGTGAGTGAGAGAGAGAAAGAGAGAGAGGCAGCTTATAATTGCATATAGCGCCAGTTGCAGTTCCGGTCGGTTGAGTTTTTCCCCGTTTCGACTTCATGTTGCTGCTGCTGCCTTTGTTGTTGTTGTTGTTGCTGTTGCACGCGCTTTCTTTTTTGCGGCGCCGCCGACAAGCGCTGTCTGTCTGTCTATGTGTGTGTGTGTGTGTGTGTGTGATTGGTGAATGGCATGTTGCCACCCAAGTTGGCAACTCTGTGCCTTGGTTGGCTGCTCAGACTTAATAGCCGCTTTCATTGGCCAAAGCTTGAACATTCAATCGGAAGACCACACACAGCGCAAAGCAACGACGCGACGCCGACGCCGAAGTCGACATCGCCAGCGGCAGCAACAATCAGTGTTGTCATTTTTGCCATTCTAGCTAAGTTTTTAATCCAAATTTTAGTAAACTCTCTTAGCTACAAATCTAGCTTTAAAAAAAGTAAAATTTCCGATTAATTTCAGTTTGCTTTTTAGGTCCTCATGAAAATATTGCCTGTGAGCTCTAAAGTTTCATATAAAAATGTACAGAAAACATTAAGAAAAATGTAAAATATATGCATAGAGTCTATGTAGCTTGTTTCGTTTAGAGGTTTTCATCAAAATCGTTGAGTTTTTGCTTTAATTATTTATTGCCACAAAATATTTAAAAATAATTCTCTGTATCTTAAGAATCTTATCGAAATTCTTATAAATTTTAAGTTAACTTTTTTCAATCTAGCTTTTTTCAAAAATTCTGGCAGCACTGACAACAGCTTCGCTTATGCAACACGTTCAGTTGCTGCTCAGCACAAGCTCCAAACGGTAGCAATTCTTAATTACAACAACAACAAGAACATCATCATCATCAACAGAATCATCAACAACAACAATTCAATGCTGCGACCATTAAGATAAATCGGAAACGGATATCGCTAATGAAAAATTTCCATATTTATGTGCCGATAAAAATGCTACAACACCAATATATAACTGTCAGCGTGTGTGTGTGTGTGTGTGTGCTGTGCCCACCAACATCGACAACTTGGGTGTTCAAGTTGTGCGTGTTTTTCTCTATATTTTATAATTATTATTATTGTTATTTTGTTTATGTTTTTTTTTTTTTTGAAATGTGTGTCGTTTCAATAATTTGGCGAAATTCAATATTGGCTAAAGTCTGGGTGGTTTTTATTGAGTTTATTTATAGAGGCTATACCCTGCAGTTGCTGAACTGGAGTATTATAAATTTGTGCTTCTGTTAGTAATATAATAATAAACTTTCGAGCTAGCAGTGTTGTCATATTGAAAATTTTCTATATATCGTAGCTTTTTCATAGGCTTTAACAGAAAAATCAGACTTGTGTGTGACTTTTAGCAGCCGTTAAACTTAATTTAGTGCTTCGCGATCTACTGAAAGTTCTGTTCGTCTGGTATTACAGCTGTTATTTCAAAATATCCAGCTGAATTCTTAGACGAAAAGAAAAACACAGTAAGATTCAACACATTCGAAATTTCCGTTAAGTTTGAAAGTGAACACACATTCAACCAGCAAAGTGCAGCAGCCAAACCTCTAAAAATCGGCTATTTAGACGCTAGAATAACAGGCAAACAGAATCAGTCAGCAAGCGACAGAATTATGTTGGCGCAAAATTTAAATTTAAATTTGAAATTCAACGCATTTATAATTTCCGTTAAGTTTGAAAGTGAACACACATTCAACCAGCAAAGTGCAGCTGCCAAACCTCTAAAAATCGGCAATTTTGACGCTAAAGCACCAGGCAAACAGAATCAGTCAGCAAGCGACAGAATTATGTTGGCGCGAAATTTAAATTTAAATTTAAAATTTAACGCATTCGACATTTCCGTTAAGTTTGAAAGTGAACACAATTCAAATTTAAATTTAAAATCAACGCATTCATAATTTCCGTTATCTTGGCGCGCAATTCAAATAAGTGCATAGCTGTGAGCGGCAGAATTTACTCTGAGCGTAACTTGCTGCACATTGTGTAGCTCACACATACACGCATATTTTTGTGGATTTTAATTTTTTTGTATTGCGACTTTCTCTTATTTCTGTTCGCCTGTTGCTTCGGCTGAAATTTCTTCTGTTTATAGCTTGCAAATGCAGTTCGCAGACTTTTTTTCTTCTTCTTCAGCCCCCCCAAATGAAAAATACGTTAGATTTCAATTTTAAATTCACTTTATTCTTAAAATCATACCGTAACAGTTTTAGTTTCTTTTTAAATTTATTACATAGTAAATAAGCTGTATTTATTCTTATACTTAAAATAACTATTATAATTTTTATTTTAATGTATGTTTACTAATTTGTTATAAATTTAGTTAAGAAGTTTAACTTATTTATTATAAATAAAAAATTATTAGACTCCGCGAAGATTAACCTGAAAGTAAATAGAGAATATATTTTATTAATTCGTGTATTTAAGAAGTTGGTTTTTATTTTTTTTGCTTCTGCTAGAATATAGAATTTCTAGTTGATTAATAATAATAATCGATACTTACCCCTTTACGTTTTTTTTTATAAATTTCGAAATTTCGAAAACATCCTACACGGTAACTGTCAGTCTGGTTTTATCTTTTGCAGATTTACTGAGGCCCTGCGTCAAGTGTATGGAATGATCGTGATCATGTTAATGTGATTGTGTATTCCATTTTGGGATCAAACAGCAATACGATACAATTGTTAGAGGTGCATGAAATTGCCTGTATGTCCAAAAAGAAAATAAAATATTTGAAAAATAAGCAACAAAAAAGAAATGAAATCAATAATGTTGAAAACGTTGAATTGAAATCAAACAGAAAATTACTCACAGTTGGGCTGCCATAGAAAATTAGCTATGAATAAACATGTGTGTATGTGTGTGTGTGTGAGTGTGTGTTATGCATGTATTTTGAAATTATTTTCTTTATGGGGCCGACTTATGGATCACGTTGGCCACCAACGAAGATGACGACGACGGCGATCCGAGATGGGGCCGCCATCAGCGACGGCATAATAAATGATTGATCGAACACAGTTGTGTGTGTGTGTGAGCGAGCAGAGTATACGTGTGTGTGTGTGTGTGTGTAAGAGAGCGAGTATTCGCTCTCTGTGCGTGCATGTGTGTGTGCTTTGCGGCGTTGGCGGTGCCGTTTGATTGATGCGCTTTTGCTGCTGCTGCCGCTGCTGCGCTGCGCTGCTGCGTCTGTGATGGCGGTTCACATTTATATTTTTTCACGCACTTGGCTCATGTTGTCAGTGTTCTTCTCCTTCTTGTTGTTGTTGTTGCTGTTGTTGTTTTTGGCATCTTTATGCTTCAACACAACTGTCAAAAGATTTGCCCACAGCAACAACAACAACTACAACAGCAACAAAAAGAAGAGCAACAACAACTTCGCTGTTTTCTGCTGTTTGCAACATGCTGTGATTTTTATCGCCGTCACACACGTCGTGTGTGGTCCCATCTCATTCCATCCCATTTCAGCCCCTCTCATCCCGTCTCGTCTTGTCCCGCGTCGCCTCCTGCCATGCCCATTTCAATTCCAATTCCATGTTCATGTCCATGTCCAAGTCCAGTTCCAACATAGTCCGGCACTTCAACTTCCAAGTCGCGTTGTCGTTTCGCTTTCAGTGTATGTGTGTGTGCGTGTGTGTGTGTCTGGGATTTGGATTGAGATTGGATTTGGGATTGGGTCTTCGTTGAGTTGTTTCTCCATGCATCGATGGCAATCGAATAATATTCCAATGCTCAATGAGCATAATTAATTGGTCTGTTAACTTAATGTGAGCTTTAAAGCAGTGAATATCTTAAGGACGACTCTTTATGGAGGGGATATCGAAGTTCGATCGAAATAAAGTATTTTAAGATATCCGAAAGAGTCTTCCTCAATATATTTTCTTTTATTACTGTAGTAGTTTAGCTGTTATTCGATTTTAAAATTGAGCTGTGCGAAATAAGCTGTGAGCCACTGTAAGTATTCCTTCCAGTAGTTGTCATACGAAATTTCACAGTCCCATTGACCTTGCCATAAATCTCCGAGGCTCAACAAACTTCAAGTTACTTACACACATACACACACACACACAGAGGCAAACGGTCATCTTATTTGTTAATGGCCAACGTCAAGAGCTATAAACAAGGTCACAACAAAGATCATTAAAAGTGAGTCCAATGCTTTTCCATGAAAACATTGCACATTGGAATACGAGCACACACACACACACACAAACATGGAAAGGTCACGGCACACACACAGCAGAGAGATCGGAGTAAACATGCAACACGTGCTATTTATAGGGAAAACGAGCAGTCAACTTCCTATACATATATAAGTACACACATATGTATGTACATGTGTGTTGTGTGTGTTTGTGCACGAAGTACTACTTGTATCTAGCCCTTAATGATATATGAGCCAGTGGTCAGTCTGTCCGTCGTTTGGTCAGTTTACACGTTTACACGGCTCGTTGCCATTTGCATGTCAACAATAATAGTATTGTAAAGTTGCCATGACGCGTTCTGTGGGTAAATAGAAACCACAAGAGCGTAACTGGGATGTAAATTAGAGGTATGGAGGAGGTTCAGCTCATTTCGATAAATAGTTCCGATAGTTTTACCAGCTAAAAAATACCAAAAATGTTTATCGTTCAATTTCCTGCCCTGCGCTAAGCTTTGAATACTTTCTTCAGCTTTGCAGCCCTGCTGGTTGGCTTCCAGTTGAAGCTGAAATTTGTTTGTTAGCTAATTAAATTTTGCTCAAATATTTATGTTCTTACATATTAACAATATTAGCAACTGCAGTTTACTTCATTTTCGCTTTTCTTCATGCTCAATTCGTATTATTGATGATTGCTCAATCCAAGTGCACAGTTGCTCACCCAGAGAGTGAAGAGTGGGACGGAGAAGCAGGGGACTGGTCGTCTACTATGGGTTGGTTTTTGGATCTGGGTTTGGGTACGGTTCGGTCTGCCAAATTGCCTGGCGCAGACTACAGACCACCATGATCATTATTTCAAATTTAACGCAGCGACTTGGACGCCGCACGGTGGCAGTTTGCTCCGCTGACAGTTGTAGGCAGGAGGGAGAAGAGAGTGGGGAGAAGTGAACACGGGGGGAGGAAGCAGACAGCGCCGCACGCGGTCCGCGGCTTAAGATCAAAGCAAGCGCCAAAATGAAAATTATTACAAAGTGATGTAGCATGACTAAATACAATTTTATGTAGGCATTTTGTTGTTGCTGTTGTTTGTTAGTTATATTTCTACACTCCATCAGGCGAGCATGGTAAGGACAGAGGGGAAAGGAAGGGGGAGGAGGAAGATGAGGTTGGGGTTACGGACACAGAACGGAGCACACAGGAGCCATAAAATGGAATTACACGCATTTACACAACCGCAGAACAATCATTTCTCTCTCTCTCTCTCTTTCACTCGGTATGGTGGGTATGTATGTGTGTGTGTGTGTGTAATAATGTCTAAATTTGGCCTAAATGGAGTTACCTGTAGAAAATACATTTTGGTCACGATCGAAGGTGGCCCCTGCTAAGTGCCCCTGCCCATTATGACTTAAGTGTCATACATGAGTCATCTTTCCCAGTGCCACTTTCAGATTTAGTCTCTGTCTCCGTCTCAGTTCCAGTCTCCTTCCACCTTCTCCCTCTCTCCGTTCCCTGTCTTAGGCGAGACAAGCGTTGTTAATTGCCCAAGCTGAAGAGCAGAGAACTCAGCTCGGTGACAATGACATCTTACCTTATGCGGGTGGCAATCCGTAACCGATGTGATAACAGTCTCAGCCTTCGTAATGCCTCGTTTCCTGTTGTCCTCCGACATTGTATTAAGTGCGCAGATCTTTGTGCGTGGGAACCGTCTTTGGAACGGATAGTAAGAAAGAGATTTGCAGAGTCTCAAATCAATTATGCAACCAACTGGAAAAAAGCCAAGTTTAAAAATAACCAAGGGTCTAAATTTAGTTATGTTATTTGATAAGACTTTTGATTACTCACGCTCTATTCCATGTAAACTTCAAAAGAATCCAAGTGTAGACTAAAGTCTCAGCTCAACATCACTTCATGGCATCACCTAAGCAATCAGCAAGCGACTCAAGACTTTGATCCGATTGGGATTTCTATAAAAATACACATATAAAATGTTTAATTTAACTACAAACTATTTATTTCAATCACATGTGTCTTATATTCGGACATATGCTCACCGTTGTTAGGGTATACGGGAGAACAGCAGCAAAAAGCAGCTCGAAAAAGGAATTAAGTTGAAATGTTGATGGGTGTGGGGTAAATCGCTGTGGGCTCTGCGCTGCTCTGCTGCCACTGTTCTACGCTTAATGCGATGCTGCTGCTGCGCTGCCACTGTGCAGTCTTCAGTTCTCTTTCCTTCATCCTTCCCGTCTTTTACGTCGTTGCGATGAAATCAATAAATGTAAGCAACGATTTTTTTTGGGGCCATTCAAAGCTTCCAGCGCACACACACACTAACAAGTACACACATGAATATACATATCTACCCGATCTACAGCGATCCGGATGTTTGCATGTGTATGTATGTGTGTCACTTGGCCCTGACTGTGCTCAGAGCACATCTATCTATTCGTACGTAATATGTAGGTAGGTTAATTTTCAATTCACGGTGGTCGCTCATCGGACCCAGATTCGTCCATCGCAATCTTAGTCGCTGTCACAGCCTCGGTCGCAGTCAGCGTCAGCGTTTCAGCTTCTGTCTTTCTTTGCCTGTTCTGTTGGTGGCCCCAAAAAGTTTCCGCTTTCAAATTGCCTGATCACTTTTTTTTGTTTTTCTTTTATCTCCTTTTCCTTTACTCTTTCTGTCTCCTCGTCGTGGCTTTTGCACAATGTTTCGAGTGGTCGCTGGTAATGTGTAAAGTGGGATTAACATTCGTCGACGGCTACCGTTGGAAGGTCTTGAAATTGCTGCGACTGACTGGAAACCTGGAAATGCCAATTTGCCAGTCTGCTTTGTCGTTGCTGTTGTTGTTGTTCCTCTTGGTTTAATTAAGCGCATAATCATATTTACAGTAGCTGCAGGCGAATTGTGATTTATTTCATGACGCGGCACAAAATTTGTAAAATGTTTTTATTTACTTTTTATACCTTTTTATACCCCCTTTATTTGTTTTTATAATTTGTAATTGTTGCACGTGTTATTTGGTTCAAGCAATTTGTGGTCAAATGTTTGTTAAACAGAAGCTTTCAAAGCAATTACGCACTTAATGATTTTAATGATATATAGTAAAATATAATCAAGAGCACGATGAGCACATCTGATGATTTGATTAACAACAACCTAAATCAATCAAGAAAGTAAACAAAAAGACCTAAGAGAATGTTGTTCATTTAATGCTCACTATTCGAGTTCACTTCTAGTTCACTAGTTCCATTTGTGCTGAACGCATTGAACCGATCGACATTAATGGAACTCCTGAAAACTGTTATTTAAAGCTGCGATTAAAAATTCATTTATTAATCTTATTATATTCTTTATTGCTTTAATTAAATATGTTTATTTGTATATATTTACATTGATTTATTTATAGTTTCATTTGCGTAATCACATTGATTATTTTACATATAGAGATTAAAATCCGCGACTATGATTAATAAATTGATGGAAGAAAGAAAAGTGTTTGCATTAGAATGACGTCATTATATTGTTGGCATAAATCCAAGAGCTTTATTAAACAAAATATTCCCCCGAATCGATCACATAAGTCAAATCATAAACACTAGGTAAACTCTCCTCAAACCCTTCCATTGCAAATGGATTAATCGAAGCAGGGTCCAACTCATCACTGTTTAACTCTGAGATATGTTCAGCGCTTTTCGATTCCAAGGAATCCTGTAAATCATAAAAATTTTGTAATTTGGCTAGTTCAATTTATTTGGAAACCTCTTCCAAATTCACCTGTAACTCTGAAGACCCGGTGTTTTGTGAATTCAGATACCCTAGCAGAGTCAGTTGTTCAATAGGATCAACAAGGCTAATAAAGTCATCCTCGACCGCTGGCACCGAATCATCTTCTTCGCTTTTTGACTTGGAGGCATCCTCCTCCTCATCTTCATTAGTTTCCGAAACACCAACCTGTGACTCCAAAGTATCTTCATCCAGCTTTGCCTCCGTGACGTCGTCAGTCGTAAAAAATTCATACACCAACTTACTTTCTTCCACTAACTTGGCTAATTGACCCTTTAGTTCCTCGACAGCCGCAACATTTGCACTTAATTCATTTTGTAACTTCTCAGTTCTCAATTGCATCAATCTATCATTTTCAGTTTGATTATTGATCAGTTGTTGAATATTTCTTACGTGTATTTGATTCAAAAATGCTAATCCAGAATTTAATGTTTCCAGATTAACAAATTGTTCGTCATTGCTATTAGCCTCGACCACATCAATGATTTTCTTCACATCATCCATCAATTTATTCAGCATTGGCTTCAATTCTCCATTGGGTTGCACACGGGTTAAGGGGGTGTCTGTCTGAAGAAAAACGAAGAAGAAAATTTAGATTTTTCATAGGATTTGTGGAAGAACATTCTATATTGTATTTACCTTCACTTGGGGAAGGTAGAAAGCCGTGGAGGATCTCCATGAGGCCAGTATTAGGCAGAAACCCAGTGATAAATTCCACATATTTTTAGTTTTTAAGAACAATTTAACGACCGTATTCACTGAATACTGGAAACAATCTGATCTCAATCACGTACAACATTTATAATGTCAGCTATTTAGCGCCTGATTTGGACGTTAGATCGCAGTCGCGTATTATAGATTTTATATGTAGTATTCATTAATGACTATATACTGTTATCAGTGATTGCAACTTAAACTGAATAACAAGATCAGGAATCTATAGTCTTTAAAAGTAATTCCCCAAATGCTAAACTATAATTTAATTGTATAAGTTAGTTAGCTTTTCGTTATCTTAGATTTTCTGAGCTATTCATGAGAATAACTAACTTAACACATTATCTTCTGTGTGATCAAGAAAATACTGTTGTTTTCTTTTCTCTTGATGAACAGAAATAACCATTAAAGCCAAAACAAATTAATTCGTAGAAAAAGGTGTGAGAAAATTAAGTTGTCTTCCGTTCGTCGTTCGTCGACAGCCGACAAAAAAGATCGGGCCAAAATAATCAATTTGTTTCGCAGAATTGTTTCGGAAAACACAAATCGCTTTAACGAAAATTACGGAAACTGAAAATGAAAGAATCTCAGATAGAAAGACATAGAGAGATATATAGGGAGAGAGGTTTAACGACTTCTGTGACAACAGGTAGCTACAGTTGTGCTACACAAATCTAAAGACTTTGATCTCAGCGAAGTCGCTCGAATAAATTGACTTTTGCACTTGTAGTAAAATAAAGCCTGCAAAATACACAAAAGGATGGCCAAAATGAGATTAACTTAGGTAAGAAACGAAACAGAAAAAAATCGTAATTATGACTCGTTGTAGTTGTTGTTGTTGTAGAAAGTGTGAGTCCCCGAACAATAACCAGAAGCCTCTTCTTTGATGTTTTTCTTTGGCCATACATGGATCCCTATATATATTGTATATATACCATAATACAGCTCAATTTGATGTGAGTCCTTTGGTTTAATGCCGACAACATGTGCAACACCTGAGATCGAAGATCGGACATCTGAGATCCGAGATACACAGCTCGACATTTATAATCTACGAAGAGCAGAGTGCGTGTGTGTGTGTGTGAGTGTTGTGTAATTCTGGGTCTCACTGTTACACAGCTGGAATTCAATTTGGTGCACAAACAATAAAATGTCTTATTTAGCTTCGGTTATTAATGATGAGTTATGAGTTCAGACCTCCTTCAGCGTCCTGCTCATCATCATCATCATCGTCATTATTACCATTGGGAAACATCAAAAAGGCAGCAACATTGTGACCACTCAATGTCTTCTGGGAAGGTGCAGCAAAGTGTCTTTGATGTGGGAGCTCTGCTGCTTTAGATACTCCGCAGGCAGCAGAATTCGCAGCAAGAGTATGCTAGAGTATACAAACGGTATGTCTTTTAAAAGTTTAAACATTCTAAATAAGAACACTTAAAATATATATTAATTCAATTTCGCACTTGTTGTAAAAAAGCACAAGAGTCAAATATGGCAGCTCTTGGCCTGTCTGGCAACTCTGCACTTTCACCAAGTTCCTTCGTTCATCTGAACTGACTCTGAACCCAATGCCACAGCACTGCTTGCCATATTTATTTTATTTGCAGAAGCTTATCACTTATTTACTCACGTAACTGGGTTCGGCTCTAACAAATTGTGGACTTCCAATGTACTCAATGTTTGCAATTCTGAAAATTTAATTAAAATACGACGAAAAGAAAAAGTGAAGAGAGTAAAAAACTACAACAACAACAACAAGTTAAACAATTGTCACTTCCACAGTCTTCTGTGGAAAAGTTGGAAGTTCATTGGAACTGAACTCCCACGCAATGTATGCAGAGGCAAAAGACAGTATGCTGTTACCTTGTGACAAGACTCGGATCATTACACGAGAGTGCGACCAACTGCCAAGACAACAAATAGTCAAATAGTCGAAGAGTCAAACAAACAAATAGATTCTCAACATGTGACAGGGACAGAAGGCGGGGTAGTTGGGGGAAGAGCCTACACTCATGACAATGGAGTTTCGAGTTTTTTTTCCTTTTATATACAATTTTTTTTTGTATAGATGCGCAGCCACAATATATTAAGAAAACTGTCAAAGCTGAATAGAACTTAAGAGGTTTAGCGCACTCTTAACGTTTCTTTTTTTTTCTCTCTCTTTTTTTCTTTCATTCCTACAGTTCTTTTCTTTTTTCCAGTCACTTTCTGTGATGCGAATAGAAAATGAGTACCTACCGCAGTCTCACTGTGTGTGCGTGTGTGTGTGTGTTTGTATAGTAAAGCCCGCATCGTATCGATAAAGTTATTAACTGGCATCTTTGATAAATGGGCCAATGGAGAAACTTCCGGTATGCCTCAGACACCCAAGGCTAAGGTTTAAGCTCATAAATAAGCTGGTACTGGCAAAAAATTCATAGAATTTCAATTTCAATGGGTTAAAATCTGGTCGAACT
Organism: Drosophila cardini; assembly: GCA_018903735.1. NCBI lineage: Eukaryota > Metazoa > Arthropoda > Insecta > Diptera > Drosophilidae > Drosophila > Drosophila cardini. The sequence continues at coordinate 9,388,317 of JAEIGM010000001.1, read as the reverse complement.
GCCCACGCAGAGTTGCCTCGAACCCGACAATGATCCCGTCCCGATCACGACCCCGACAACGCAGCCCATGACCCGGAACGAGGCTTATCAAACGAGAGTCAAGCCGTCGTGTGCGGTCTCGGTGAGGACCAATTAAAATGTAACGGCGGGCGGTGAGCTAACAACTCAATACAATGTAAACAAATGATATACGGTCACAGACCCAGTTGAGATCTGTAGATTTGTACGTTAAGGCCAGGTTTAGAGGTCTCAATTGAAATGTTTTCATAGCGCTTACCTTTTGGACCAACGCGACAGCGACAGGCCTCACAGCTGGAAATGTTTCAGGCCTCAATCTTAGTTTCAGTTTCTGATTCAGTCTCAAACCCAGACTTGGTCTAAAAACAACAGCAGAAAAAAAATAAAACTGGCTCTGGTTAACGCACATGCAACGCAGTCACAGTCACAGTCAAAAGCAGCAAATGAATTTCTAATAGATTTTCTCATTTGATTTGAGTTTGTCGAAAATGTAATAAAACTGGCCTAGGTCTGTGGTTGCCGAGTCCAGCAAGTTGGACCGTCGTTGGTCGATTGCCTCGTTTGGTGTGGTCTCTCCGAGATGCTATCTGCTAGATACGTCGTCCCAAACAAGTTGAGTTGTCAACGCAACTCCACGGGCTAGTGAAGTGTGGATTGAGTTATGGCCTCGTTGCGTTTCCAATTGAAAGCTGAAGCATTTGCCTAACTGATCGCATTAACCAATTAAGTATCTCTGATTGGTCATAAAATGGCTATACTTCAGATAGATAAAATAAACTTTCAATAACTACGAATATTCAAGATCACTGAAATATGTGGCTCAGTCACGCAGTGTGAACGTAGCATAATTGTTCAGTAAACTTAAAGGAGCCAAATTGGCAACTAGTTCGTTCATTTGATATTATCGAAAAGGAGTAAGTTATCGAACCAGTAACCAAATGAAAACAAGAATTAATATTTTAAAATAACTACAATGTTTAGTTGAAATAAATATCAAAGCCAATAAGTGAGCCTTTACCAAGGGAATTCACTGTACACATACCAACACAGTGAACACTCGATATCTGCGTAAGCAATTGCTACTCTTATTACTTCACTTCAAATCGATATAAAAAAAAAATAAACGAAGAGGGTTATGGAGCAGCAGAAGAGGGGGAAGAGAAGCATACGACAGGGGCCACACCGAATACCTTCAAGCCGTAAATAAGCAACTCAATGAGTTGCACAGCCATAAGCCGAACGCCAGCGCACGTGCCTCATAAACCACGATGCGAGCCGAGATTCAAAACCCGAGAGTCGAGTTGAGTCTAGAGAGAGTGAGGGAGAGAGATAGAGACCACCCAGACTTCGATTTGTGCAGTCATTCCACGAATTCTTGGCAAAGCTCTGACAAAGCCACCAGACTGAGAGTCCAAGTCCAAGAGACTGAATATGAGACTGAATATGAGTCTGAATAAGAGTCAGGCCGGTGCTGGCTTTAACTGTGATTGCGTCTTTATGGCTTTTGGGGACTGCTGGCAAATTCTATAAGCAAAGAGACAGGGAGAGAGCGGGAGGGAGAGCAGGTAAAGAACGTACGTAAGCGGGGCGAGGCCAAAAGACCATTTCACATTTCACCAGCTTATGAGTAAGGCAAAAAAAAAAAGAAAGAAAAAACTTTTAGTATGCTGAGGATGTCGTTGCAGTCGTTAGCTGCGTCATATGTAAGCCTGGACTCGACTTGGCTCTGACTCTGGGCCCGCCTGGTTATTGTCAAAGTCCAAATTATGCATGCGTCTCTAAAGATATGTTAATGTCTGTTGGTTATAGCTGACACAGCGCCCACGCAGTCGCATTGTCATGGTCGTTGCTTGTAATCGCAGCCACAGCAACAACAAGAACTGTAATAACAACAACATCGACGACGACGTCGTCACAAAACGAAATTAATTTGACAACCAACGCAAAACGCATGCGCCTTGAACATATTTTCTCTCTCCCGCTCTCTCTCCGTTTGCCTCCCTCTGTTTTTTTTTTGTTCCACATCCTACCCGCTCTACATGCCTAGTGGAACGTATCTGGCATGTGGACGTTATGTTACGAGCTGAGCTTATCGCCTTACTTTTGTATCTACTCGTATCTTAAGCTTGTTGTCGTTGTTATTTTTATTTTTATTTATTTTTTTAACTCTGATTTTATTGTTATCGTCCTCGCAGTCACATTAACACATACGACTTTCGAAATGGGTTATGAGCTTAAATGATGGCCGCTTTAGATTGAGGAAGCACATTAATGCTACTTCGATAACGATATGCGATTTTTATCGAAAGCGAACAGAATCCTTATGTATATCGTTTTGGGTTTATTACAGAAAGTTAGTTTATTTTTTGCTAACTCTGTCCCGCTCTAGAATACTGAACAAACGTTGCCATTAATGCCTACCTACAAGAGTTGGACTCTGGACCACCCACATGATACAGTCAAAAGCCTCAATTAGCCAACGAAGGCCACCCACAAAGCACTTTCCATTTGAGCAAACATAAGCCTAGTGGCTGTAGTGGTTAGTTGTTGGTGGTTTTGTGTTGTCGCCACGCGTAGGTTGCCAAATGATAACCAAAAAGCCATCGATCCGTCGTAAAGTCGGATTGGCTCAACCATAACAACAACAACACAGTAACCGCAAGAGCAACAGAAACAACAACAACAACATGGGCAGCCAAAAACAAAAACAACAAGCACAAGAGAGCGCATGACAGGACCACACAAGACGAAGACGAAGAGACTCTGAAAAAGCCACACACAGGCAAAAGAGAGCGAGACGACCGCAGAGCGGCAGAGACTGGACGCTTGATTACATGAACAAACGAAGCGAACGATGGAGCGACTGCGACGCGACTGCGAACCAGGCGATTGTTGGACGCAGTCGCTTCGCGCAACCGCAAAAGTCGACGCCAAGATAACGAGTAAAAAAAAATAAGAAGAGAAAAAAATACAAAAAGAGCCAACCACAAACAAATTTACCACACGCCATCGTCAGGTAAGGGCAACGTTGTGTGCTTGAGTGAGCGACGAGGAGGAGCAGGGGGACTGAAGGAGGAGCGACGACGGCAGCGACTTGGGCGAGTCAGAGCCACACGTATTACCGGTGGCAAATAGTAATTATTACATTAAATGCACCGCAATAATGCAGCAGCAACAACAACAACAAAAAGAAGAAGAGGAAGAACGACAGCAGCAGCTCCAACGACTAGCCATAAAAATTGCAACGATGCACGACCCCGATTCCCGATCCCGGGTCCGCCTCTCAAAGTGTCCATACTCCTCCTAAGCGAATGCAGTTAAACTTTAAGTGGTGTAGCGAGTGCTTCACTGCCTCCTCGCACTTCCCGCTCTCTTCTCCGCTCTCCTTTCGGTTGAGCTGCCGTCTCGGCAATGTTAATGGCGTTATAGGCCAATGACAAATGCAATTGCCTAGCGATGTGGAGGATTGCAATGCGGGAGGGTTGTTGGAGAGCGGGGGAAGGGGACCCCGGCTTTGGTGCGCTATAAATTAAGACATTATACGATTAAAAACAAACAGGCTGTCGTTAAAAGAGAAAGAGAGTAGCAGAAGCAGAGTGGGAAGCGAGTGCAATATTTTGGGCTAGCTGGAAATTAAGCTGAATGTGAACTGGCCAGACTCCCTCGTTCGTATCATTCACTCAAATCAATAATAATTTCTTCCCCCATGAACCGAAAAATATGTTTGTATGTCTGTGTGTAAGGAAGTAGCCCAATCTTGCATAATTTCACCATCTATCTTGATCTCCCCCTTTTGTTCTTTATGAACGCGTCGTATGGCAACCCCAGTCAGAATGCTGCAAAACTCACTGTGGTCCTTTTCAGATTTGAACAACAGCTGCTCCCATCCCCAACAAAAACTAGAGCAGTTGCCTGCATGTGAATGATATCGGAAAACAAGGCGACGTTGAAAAAGTTGCCGCGCTCTAGGCAGGCAAGGCAAGGCAACTTCAACAACAACAAGTCGATGCTGCCGCAACTGAAACGGCAAATGAAGCTCTCAACCGCAACGTTGGTGGTCCAATGGCAGCTGCGCCGCTGCCGCCACACAGGCGCAGCATTTGAATGCCCATGTACATGCACACATACAAACGTATGTTAGTACGTGTGTGTGTGTGTGTGTGTGTTCCTCTCTTCTTATCTCTCTCGCTCTCTCTTTGGCTGCCTGTGTGTTTGTTGGGTTTGGGGAGCATTGGAGCTGCGTTACGCTGCAGGCGAATTGAGCAAAACAAAGTGCAAGTCATTGAGAGCAAAAACACGAGAGTCATGCGGTGCGCTGTCAGTGGTGACAATCGTGAACACGACTTAATGCACAAATTTTACATTGTAGCTAAAATAATGTGTTGTAAAAATACTTAAGTCACAAAGAATGTTTTTAAAGCCATTATATAAATTTATAAATTTGTATACATTTGCTACTTTTAAAATAATAACTCGTGTAATGCAAAATTAACGAAGTCACGACTCACGGCCCTCTCTAGTTTTCAATGTGTTCAGCAAAAAATGGCGCAATCTGTGGAGAGCGCAACGTAAATGGATAAAGCTAAAATATGCGACCCGCGAGACGGCGGCAAAAATGCCGCCCATGTCGCCAAAATGCGCCACACGCAATCTACAAACAGAAACGTGCATGAACAACAACAACATGTTGGGGACTTGTCTCCCCTTTGACTCGCTGCCGCAATGCCAAATAAGAGAGAGCACAACAGAGAGAATGAGCGAGAGAGAGAGTACAGTGGGATGGAGAGAGCTTGCAAGTGTTTGAGTGCAGGCGCACTCAGCTTCAGCAAAAGCAAAAGCACTGCCATTCACATTGATGTAACGTTAGCCAGGTGAGAGAGCGAAAGAGAGCAATCTTGAGGTATGTTTGGGAGTAAGAAGCACTCTATGTGTGCCCTCATCATCAAAAGTTGTTTGTTGTTGCTTTTGCGCTGCTGTGTTGTTGCTGTTGCCTGTTTGATTATAATAGCGGCTTGCGGTGGGTCTGGGCAATGACGTTGCATTTGAATGTGACTTCGAAATCGACTGCAATTCGAACGCTAATTTTGTAATCTCTCTTAGTTTGTTTTTTCTCTTAGTTGTATTTTGTGGAATGTAAGTGCGCATACAAATTTACATACGCTAATACAGATATTATCTATTTTCATTCATAAACTGAAATCGTTAACCGATTCTTTTATTTGCTGTCTTTACAAATCTAACTGAAAACCAATTGATTATCAAGCTTGCCAGGCTCATTGGGATACCAAAGGATGGAGAAACCATTGTGCTGCTCAAAAGATCTTGACAAGTATGGAGCAATATCGTGGGGAGAAAGATAACATCCTGCTCATAATTTAGTTTAAAAAAAATGCAAAAACAGATATTAAACACATGTGGAAGGAAACAGCAAGAAGAGCAACCACATTGAGCTAACAAATTTGCCAACAATTCACAGGCTGTGCGAAATACACATACACACACACATGCAGGTAAAGCCTGCCACGCACGCTTTCCATAGGCACACACACTCATACGTATAAGCTCCACTGGCGTCGACGTCTCATCGATGCTCGCCGCAGTTGAAGGCCGGCGTCAAGCAGAAGAGAGCGGGCAGTAGTAGCAGAAGCGGCGGAGAGGGAGCCCCGGGACCAGAACAGACCACCCACAATGCCGGCAGCCGCTTTTAATGAAGCAACAACAACAAATTTAATTTGGGTGGTCGCTGCAATAAAAATAACAGCAACAGCTATAGCTACAACAACAACAGCAATAACAATAATAAGAATAATGCCAGCGGGCGCACGTCTTGCACATCGTGTGTGGCCAAATCTAAAACAACAGCAGCAACAACAACAACGAGTAAAATATTAGCCAGCGCTGCCCATATCTTGTTTAAACAATTTGTTGCTAGCTCTGTCAAGTTTAACATTCGTCTGGAAAGAGTTACAGTAACGGCTTCTGAATAACAGTATCTATGTTAATATTCATAGAAGATCTCAACTTAACCATTCCCTATAAACATTTGCCATTTTTTGTAAAAGTAACAATAAATTAATACAATTTTTATTTTGATTTTACCTGTAAAGATTTATAGTTCGCATTAACAATAAAGAGCCGCTTATTGATCCTTATTAATATATAACAGTTTATTTTTCTCACGTGCAAAAATTTCAGCAATATTAATACCAAAAGTTACAGGGTATACAAAAATGTATAAAAGATGACAAACTGTTAACTAAGAGTACGATGTAGCCCTAGTTGAGAGCAACGGTTGCGCTCAAATCAAAATGGCCGCAGCAGAGCAGACAGAGGACCAGAGCGAGAGCGAGAGCATGGGAAATAAAAAATAAGAGAGTCTTAGCATTACACTCAGATACGGCAGCACGCTAATGAAGTTGTAGGCCTGGCGAAGTTGCGTCTGCGGCATGTTGTACATCTCTCTCATTGTCGCGCTCTCTCTCACTCTCCCTGTCTGCTTGTATCTCTCAATTTCGATGGCTGCATATAACATATAACATGCTCATTTTGAGCTTAACAGTGCCATTTTGAGTTAACAGCAGCGTAAAGTAAATACAAATGTGCAGCAACAACACAAAACGTTTCTGTATCTCTCAGACTGCGTGCGATCCTCGAACGAAACGGTTGAGCTCACTGCGTGAGCGGCACTAACGAAACGCGTTGAATGCAAATTTTGTATAAGCCGAGCTAAGTTAAAAGTGTTTTTGTAAATACAACATACAATAAAACGGTGTTGAATTATATACATTCTTCATGTATATATATTAATCAATATCCAATGGAAATCAACAAATCCAAGAATATAATGAATTAAAAATTAAAAGCAATAACAACAGCCAAAACGAAACGTCTACGTGCGCAAAGTGTGTGTAAAAAATAAAAATACAAAAGCAAAGCGCGCAGCGAGAGTAAAGAGAGCGCTAAAGAAGAAAAAGAAAGAAAAAGAAAAACGTGATGCAGCATTGTGTTGGAAATTTGTGAGACGTACGCGTCGCGTCTGAATTGGAAAATATGTGAATTATGTGTGAAAATTGTTGAAATTATTGTGGAAAATGTGCACCAATGCTGGGCATAAGTGAACCAACCTTAAACACGAGTTTTCATCGAGTTGACGCCACAGCGAAGTCAGCAATCACAACAAAACAAGCGATAACGACGAGAGAGCTGCGTAGAAATGTTGTTTGCGCTGCAAACAAAAAAATGCAGCAAACAATTGAGTTAAAAATTTAAAAACAAAATTAATTTGTTTTTTTTTTTTAACATCAACAACAAAAATAAACAATACACGCACACAAACGTGTAGACACAACACAGAGATACACACATACAGACAGAGATCTGAAAAGAGCGAACGTGAACTTCAGGCAGATTGGTAGCACTTTTCTGTCGCTGTTAGTTAACAGAATTGCTTCATAGAGCCACCGAAGCAGACATTTAACAGCTGAGAGAACGTGTGTGTATCGTCGCCCACACTCCCTTCCTCACAAGAAGAGCAAACACACAAACACACACACACACTCATATCAACATGGATAGGGATAGCCTACCGCGCGTTCCGGACACACACGGCGATGTTGTCGATGAGAAATTATTCTCGGATCTTTACATACGCACCAGCTGGGTGGACGCTCAAGTGGCGCTCGATCAAATTGATAAGGTAAGTGACAAAAATACTCACCAAAGGCTCGACGCCAAACACACCTCCTCCATTCTCGAAAGAAGTGAACGAGAGAGCATGAGAGAGAGGCCTAGCTTTGTTTAATGAAGTCATTAAGCCGTTCAGACAGTTTTCAATACAATTTATTGCTGATATCTCTCGCCGTTTTTTTTGTTGTTGTCGCCCATTTGCCGCGTTTCATTTCGTTTCGTTTTCATTTCGTTTTTTGGTTTTGCTCAATTTATTTTAATAGAGCTGTTTGTGAGCTTGACAGCGGCAGAGGGGAGGTGAGGCTGAAGCGGTTGACAACGGCGGCGATCGTTAAGTTTTAAGCACATTCGATTTCTTCTTGTTTCTTTGTTGCTGTTGTTGTTGCTTTTATATTAATTACTTTGCTTAAGCGAATCCGCAGCGAATTAAGTTGTAAAAGGCAGAGATTTTGTTGTAAATAAATTGTGTGCGAAGTATTTGTTTTACGACTGAGCTAGTTTTTGTTAAGGCACATTTAGTTATATTTCACCTCGCAGCTTTTGTCGCTGTTAATTAACATCAAAATGTTGTTTAGCATTGGTCACTGCATATTTTTGAAGACATAAATAGATAAACGCACACATAACAAAATATGTATGTGTGTGTGTGCATTTTTTACAACGAGTAACAACCACAACTGATACTATAATGGAAGTCTACTGTTGCACAAATCAAAGCTTAAGCTAGGTATTTTCTCTTGGCAAACCACAGGGCTAGTCCCAAGTCCCCACCCCCTCCCCATTTGCCCCCCAAAGGCCACGGGACTCTAAACTTGATCTCAGTTTCCCGAGCCACAGACACAAAAAACAACTTCATTATTTTGTGCTACTGTGCGGCGGCGTCGTCGTCGTTGGCTGCTCGCCGCAAAAAAAAATCAAAAACAGCAGCAAAGAGCAACAACAATAACTAGTAGGAAAAGCTATAGGGAAGGAAGCCGACTGTTAAAGACCCCGTACTTATTCTGAAGCAATTATATACACAAATTTTTTGACAAGAACAAAAGTTTTCCATTCCCCACTCGTCTGTTGTTGCTAATAAAGAATATATTTATTTAATATTATCGAGCGAGCCTCCTTTTTCCCATTACGTAATATTTTTTCTGCTAAACCTGGCTACTGATCTCTTATTAAGTACGGGGACTAACACGCTGACTGCAGAAAGTAACAACAATAACAACAACGACGAGTGCCAAAAACAGTGAAGCTTTTGAGCTGCGACGTCGACGGTTGCAGGAGTTCTCTTAATGTAAATGTTTCGAGAGGGTAACCGCAGACGACTACAACAACAGCGACAAAGAGCAAGAGTAAGAGCAACAGAAACGTTTTTGATTTGCTCTTTGATAAATTGAGATTTGTAGCTTTGACTTGGCGTTTGTGAAATGCCCACTGAGAAGGAGGTTAACAAACACCTAACGAAAAGTGTAAATAAACTAACAATTTAATAAAATAAGAAAGTTAACTGGATATATTATAATCAATACTACCCAAAATAATAAGCTATAGAGCATCCTAGAGTCGTATTAAAATTTTCTTAACTTTTTATCGTTCGTTTTCATGTGCTGCTGTTGTTTTGTTTTGTACACTGTTCAATTTTTTTTTCTCCATCGTCGTTGTCGTTGCCAAAAGCGTTCTGTTTGTTTTCTTCTTGTTGCTTTTGTTGTTGTTGCTGCTGTGGCTGCGGCTGTCGAGGAATTGTAGAGGCCGCCACCACACACAGCGCGTCACGTCAGCTAGAAGAAACACGAACACACACACATACACATACATATTAAAATGAGTATGTTTGTATGCATGTAGTACGTACGTATGCTGCTATATCTTGTGAGTGCGGGTGGCCCATGACTGAACAGGCAAAAAAAAACAGTAGAAAGAGGAAGAAACATTTCACTGACGCACGCGCTTTTGACTGCGCTCAGTAGCCGTCAAACTGTGGCAACTGTAGCCTGAACTTTTCTCGCTGCTTCTCCTCATCCTCGTCCATTGCCTTTTGCGGTGCTTTTTACAACTTGATGTCTTCATTATTGCGTTGTGTCTCTTGCTGTGCTGCCTTCTCTTTAGTCTCTCTTTTTGTCTGTCTGACTGTGTGCCTATGTGTGTGTGTGTGTGTTTGTGTGTGCATCTCAATTATTTCTGGTAACGTCTGCACGCTGTTGTGTTGTAACGTTACAAAGTTTCCTTTGCATTGAACTTCTCGAAAGTTGTGGGCTAGCAACGAAGCAACGAACGAACCAATCGATCGATCGCTGCAGCATCACAACAGCGCAGCTGGCTTTGACTGCAACTGAGACTCAGGGACTGAGAGACAGCGATTGCAGCTGAGGTGTGGTCGTGCATTGTTTTTGTTGCTGTTTCCTTTTTGTGTCGGTTTTTATTTCTTTTTGGTCTTCGTTGTCTTGTTGTTGTTTGGCCTGTTACTCGTGACGGCGCCGTCGTCATTGACGATGGGCGATTTATTTTAATGACTCAATTTAACGAAATATATTAAGACATTAATATTGTCTAACGAAGCCAGCAAACAAAAGCAAAGAGCGGAGAGAAGAGAGTGAAGAACGAATGAAACAAACGAAACAAAACAAAATGCATTTTTTTTAACTTTATTTTATTTTTGTATTTTTGGGTTTTGTTTTTGTTTTTGGCTCGTTTCGTCAGACTATGCAAATTGCTCAGCGATATGTTTATTATTTTCTCTGCCTGCCATAAAAGCGAACACAAGGAAGGGAGAGAGAGAGAGGGAGAGGGGGAGAGAGAGAACAAAAAAAATTCCATTGGCAACTAGAGCTACTGGGAGGTCTTCTTGCCCTGCCGAGAGTGACGTATTCCTCACTGAGGTGAATGCCAAATTGAGTTCTTATTGTTATTGTTGCTGTTTTAAATAAATCATAATTTTCACTCCGTTCAGTCGTTAATACTTGTCCATTAAAGCGGGTATGCACGACTGAAACTAGCTAGCATTGTGTTTAAGTGCGAGCTACAGGGTATTTGGCTGTCGTCTCGGCGTAGCTGACTAATTTGTTGGTGCCGCGAAATTTATTTATGGCAATGCCACACTATGGATGCAGACCATGTACGATTATGTATCTATAAGATACATTTGTATATTTACATATAAATTCATGAATGAAATCGTCGGTGTGGCCACGTTCCCCCTACCTCTCCACCCACGATCCCACTATCCCAGTCTGTCTCGCTCTGGCTCTCTCTGTATATCTGCCTCTCCGTCGCACTCTCGCTGTGCCAATTGTAAAGCACACAAAACCACTCAACACAGGAAGTTGAGAAACATTGGCGGCATTTTGAAGAAGTTTTCGTTGTTGTTGTTGCTGTTGTTGTTGTTGCTGTTGTTGTTGTTGCTGTTGTTGTTGTTGTTCATGTGGCGGTGGGTAACAAATTTGTTTAGTCATGCCGCCTCGATCTTTTCACAACAGCACATGAAAAACAAATATTTATGCGTCTCTCTTTCTCCCTCCCGCTCAGTCTCCTTCCTCTCGCTCTCCCTTTCGCTCTTGCACTTTATCTGTTGTAACTGGAAATTGACATGGCCAAAATGGAAAACCAGTAGCATAAACCCTCAAATCATAAATAAGCAGCTGCATCGTAATCACTCCTGTAAACAGACAGCGAAAATTGTTTTGCATAGTAAATAAATGAAAGAAAAAAAATGTTTGCACTGTGAAGCTGAAAAGATACACGATTTTTAGCCGGATTACGAAGTTGGCTTAAGTTTTAAGCTTTAAGATAGCCAAATGGGGAAAAGTGTATAGGCTGGGAAGTGTGGGAAGTAGAAAAATAGAGATTAGATAGCCGATATTTATAAGATTAATAAACATATTTATAGTTCAATCTTAAAGATACTTTTTTATGTAGTAGTATATCTTACTTTTCACTTGAGCGTAAGTCAAAGCGTTTAATGTTTCTCAGCTACAGATACATTTGCAGCTAACAACTAACGCCTTCCAAGAAGTGCAGAGCCGCCATTGTTTTTAAATTACAGTTAACTTGTTAAGACCCGAGACACTTCCTTTCGCTTGCCGCCCTCGAAATTTGTATCTCTCACTTAACGTTAGTTTTCTTTACCTTTAGCTCGGTTTTCCTCGCTGTTTACCCTCTGTCAACTGTAAGCCGGAAATGCTTGTAGGCGTGTGAGAGAAGAGATATCTTCATTTCTTTAGCCTTCTCGGAAGGGTCGCTCGAGGCCCTTAACGCTCCGCTCTTTGCTCACCGCTCTGCTTTCGGTTCTTGGAGCTGCAACGATTTATGCAGGTATATCGGCTCTACTCTGGGAATCCTCCTGAAAGGAGGCGTGTGTTTGCTTAAGGATTAGTTTGCTCACAAGTGTCTTGTTCGGTCTCCTTTTCTCATTGCTCTGCTCACTCCTTCTCCACTTGAGAATCGCTTCCTTGCGCTTCCCTTTGATCTCTCCTTTCTACATCTTATATAACATTCCGTTCGTGGTTTGGTTTTCCGCATAAAATATATAATTCTCTCTATGTTTATCTGTTAGGTTGCGTGTGAGAATGATATAGTATGTGGCTTACACCTGTCCTCCACCTGTGTGTGATCTTATCGCATCTAATCTTATTATAATATTTGTTTTCTTAATTTTGTGAGCTGCTTTACAGTCTGCATTCGTTATGAGTGCTACGAAAAAAGTATCTTTAAATCAGTTTAGTAACTACAACTCTTTGATCCTTAGTAGATACGCCCCTATCCCAACCTCCACCGCTTCTTCTCCCCATTTCCCCTCAATTATAACTAAAAATACCCACAACGAAAATGTGGTATCAAATTGGTGCCCCAAATAGCACCCACACGCTGCCATGCCCCAAACAATTGACAGCTCAATTTTGAGGCAGCTCACACCTCAAAACACACACACACACACACACACACACAGCGAGACAACTTTATTGGGGGAACTGGAACTGGAAGTCGAAAATGTGTGTGTTTTTTTCCTTTTTGTATTTTGTGTTTTAGTCAGCTTCATTAGGCCCGGGTACGAGCTGAGTCAAGACTCGAGACCCGAGACTCGGGCCGGACCGGACCGGGCCCTACCTCTGTTTCTGGCCGCACATAAAACTGTTATTGTCTTCATCAGCGTGCCCCAGCAACGGGGCACAGCGACAACAACAACAACAGAAACGACCAACGAACGTAAGACGTAAAAAAAATCAAAAGAATTATGAAGACATTAACTTGACCACACAGCAAGCAGCAAGCAGCGAACGAACGGAGCCGGCCGGCCGACAAACTGAGAGCAGAGAAGCAGATAAAAGCAACAACAACAAAAAGCAAGAGAAGAAAAATAAGTAGTGGAATGGGAAGGGCAGAAACAATAACAACAATAACAGGAGAAGCACCAGCAGCGCAGCCGCAGCAGCAGCAGCCGTCGCACTAACGAAAAAGATACCAAAGCAGAAGACGAAGAAGAAGAAGACGACGACGCAATGACATTGGGCAGAGCATAAGACAGACAGACGCACAGACGGACAAACAGAGACAAAAACAGAAACACGGGCAGGCTTGAGACTGCGACTGCGACTGAAGCTGAGATACAGACTCTCTGAGACTGAGACGACAGAGAACGAAGCGAGTACCGGAAAGAAACATTCAAGCAATAATCACGGAATTCACTGAAAAAGCAGTTAACGGACAGTCGGGACAAGCAGCGGACACCAACACATACACACATACAACTCTCTGTAGGGCTCTCAGGTCCAAGTTTGACTCTCTTGCCCTTGCCCTCTCTTTGCCCTTGCCGTGGCGTGCCCTCTTCGTTTCGATTTCGATGCGTGTGTACCTGCGTCTCAATGAGCGACGTGGCCGCCTTGGCTACCTGACCGACAATTTTGGTGTGTGAATGTGTGTGTGTGTGTGTGTGTTTATGTCGGTATCTCTGTTGCTGTTTCGTATGAAAATAATAAAGAAATTAAATTGCTTAAAAGCAAAGCAACACACATCGTAGTTGTTTTTGTTGTTGTTTGCGGGAGGCAGGTGAAGTTCAAATTTACAGTCGATGGTATAGAGTTAAAGTTTATTTCACTTTTGTGTCTTGTTTTATTTTGGAGTTGCAACGCCTACGCCACCAAAATTAGTTAAAAAGGAGAAGAAGAAGAGTGGAAGTTCAGGATTGAACAGATGGCTCTTTATTTTGCTCTCTCATAGGTCGCAGGTGGGCCCTCACTCTCTTGTGATGCCTTGCTCGCTCTCACGCGTTGGCTGTCAGCAGTGTTTGTGTTTCGCTCTGTCGCCTGTGAAATGGAGAGGGTTTGCAGTCTCGCTGTTGCTTCTGTCGTTGACGCTGCCTAACGGTAACCAACTGAACGAAAGCAGTCAGACGATCAGACGAGCAGTTTCAGCTGCTCCAATGACCTTCAAACCTTTTTAGCTCTTCTTCATTTTCATGCGGATTTCGTTGAATGGAGAGCGACGACGGCAGCGACAGCAACGCAATGCCAAAAATAAAAACACAAAAAAAAAACTACATGCATGAACATTTGCTGGTCACGTTTAAGAGGCGCCATAAATTGCCGGCAAATGGCGATTTGCATGCGTCGTCATCGTTCCATTTACTTTATTTTAATTGCTAGCCTAGCAGCAAAACTTGGCGCATTTAACAACGTGCGTAACGAAATGTTCGCCATTGTGTGTGGTCCACACACACAGGCACACAAGCACACATGCATGTGAAACACTCTCTCGATGCTTTTAATGCGGGTTAACGTAGCGAGCGTAAGAGAGCGAGAAAAATTATGAGCGCTCGGCACAGTGGAACTAGTCTAATGAATTCAGCAAGGGTTTAATTACATTTCTAAAAATAGAAAATATTGGAGTATGCGTTGACTATTAATTTGTTTTGGAAACTTTTGACTGGATTTGTATTTCTTAAGATTACACTTTGATTTAATTCATTGTGTGACGCCTTTTCATCAATAAAAAATCTGCAATAAATCGAAAAATTCACATGCATAAATGCCAGCGACATGCCCTCAATTGTGTATTCAAGAATGCCTTTGTACGGGATATAACTTTTATGAGATCTACACATTTTATGTCAAAGCGTTACGTGAAAAGACTGGGAAGGCAACCGTGAGTTTTTTTTTTATGTATATCCAAAATTGTATGCTTACAAAGTGTTGCGAAAAGTGTTGGTAAAGCTCACGAGCTTTGATTTTAGTATTTTTTCTTAGTAGAGCCTAATTTGACTTGGGACAAGGATTGATTTGTCTACGCTATTCTCCCTCTATAGCAAGAAAAACAATGCCCAACCACGTAGTCAATTGGAACATGCATGTTTAATAGATTATGATCAAAAGCTAACTTTTAAGCTTCTCACTGGGATTATCTGTACAATTGGACCAGCTACACGAAGTGTGGAAATGATTGTAAAATTGCTTGGAGCTGGCATGAATATTGCACGTTTGAATTTCTCCCATGGATCGCATGAACAGCATGGAGAGACGGTGTCCATTTTGCGTGAAGGATTTGAATGTTACTCCCAGAAATTGGGATATAAATACCATACAGCTATTGCACTGGATACCAAAGGACCTGAAATACGCACCGGTCTAATGGCGGGTGGTACCGAAGTGGAGCTGAAGAAGGGCGCAACGTTTACATTGAGTACCCATCAGGACTACCAGGAGAAAGGCACAGAGGAGAAAGTCTTTGTGGATTATAAGAATATAACCAAAGTGCTGAAGCCCAAGGATCGTGTCTTTTTAGACGACGGATTGATCTCGTTGCTGGTCAAGGATATCAGTGGTGATGATTTGATTTGCGAGGTGGAAAATGGCGGAAAATTAAGTTCCCGCAAGGGTGTGAATTTGCCAGGAATTGATGTGGATCTTCCAGCTGTTTCCGAAAAAGACAAAAACGATTTAAGATTTGCGGTTGACCAAAACTTGGACATTGTTTTTGCATCATTTATTAGAGATGCAGCGTCCATTGAGGAGATTCGCTGTGTGCTTGGAGAGAAAGGCAAATATATAAAGATCATAGCGAAAATCGAGAATCATACGGGCATGAAGAACATTGCGGAAATTATCAAGGCTTCCGATGGGATTATGGTGGCCCGTGGTGATCTGGGCATCGAAATACCCGCTGAGAAGGTTTTCCTAGCCCAGAAATCCATATTTGCCCAGTGTAATAGGGCTGGAAAGCCAGGAATCTGTGCTACACAAATGCTTGAGTCTATGATTAAAAAGCCTCGTGCGACTCGTGCTGAACTATCGGATGTGGCCAATGCGGTGCTCGATGGTGCCGACTGTGTCATGTTATCGGGGGAAACGGCAACGGGACAATATCCAGTGGAATGTGTTGAGACCATGACGCGGGTTTGTCGGGAGGCCGAGGGCGCCATCTGGAGCGAAAGTCACTTTAACGATCTGGTCAATGCCAACGAAGAGGAAATGACCCCTGAGAAGGCAATGATTATATCCGTAGTCAGTGCGGCGATCAATGGCAATGTTCGAGCTATTATCGTGCTCACATCCACGGGATATACAACGTTTATGTTAAGTCGATATCGTCCCCCATGTCCGATTATTAGTTTTATTAAGGGAAATGATTTGATTGCTCGTCAGTCAAATCTTTATCGAGGCATTTTCACAATCACTTATGATACTGAATCTGAGGACGATTTAAAGGGGTCGAAAGACACCGAGGAACGTCTAAGACTGGGGATTAAGATTTCCAAAGAGGCGGGTATTATCAAGGACAATGATTCAGTTCTGATCGTTACAAGTCTTCATTTCGGGAGTGGCCCTACAAATTCCATGCGCATGATCGATGTATAACCCAATGAAAATGGCTACAAAAATCTATGTCGAACACCTTAAGAAATACAAGTATAAAATATACAATAAATTTTAAACAAATTTAACCTGTGTCACAAAGTTTTCTATTGTTCCAGTTAAAGAACACTTTTAACTTGTGATTTATTGAAATATGATAATGAAAAGCATAATTCATAAACTCATTTCGAGCTAAGCAAGTCTTTTTTGACATTCCCATTCAATAAGTGGAACAAAATGTCGTCGCATTGTGGCCCCAAGAAAGCATATCTCAATAGATATCTATATTCGATTTCGATTCAAATGAGTAATATGATAATTACGAATTAACTGGGTGGTCCCGCACGTCGAAAACTATATTGAGTTTCGTTTTATGCTTAAAAAGCTTTTGCATTCGATTTTTATGGCGGCACAACTATAACTGGTCACTCATATTCAAATTATGGATCGCGCCTTAATCGTGGACTGACTTTTATGCTTTTTTTTTTCTTTCTTTCATTCTTGGGTGTTTTTTTTTATTTAGTTGCTACGACTCACAATGGTGCCGTGTAATTAAGTAGTCAGAGCCCGTGGGGGGTGTCTGGGTCTCCTGTAATTTATTCATATGTCAGTCTGGCCACGAACTTTTTGATTGATTAGTGCAGCGTGCAACGGAGTCTAGCTGAAAAGCTTTCTACAACTCAATTTTGTGTTTTTCTTAAAACTAAGTTTAAACTAATTGAGCATCTCATTGTGAGTTTCTAGTTTTCCGCTTCATTTGGAAATAATTTTGTATTTTATTTTTTTGGTTTGCCGTACAATGCACCTGTCCCACTGTCAAGAGTGAGCAGTGTTGCCATCTCGTTCACGCGCATTCGACACAGCGCAATGCATGTCAAACTGTGCGCTGCTAGTGCCGTGGGATTAGACATGCGCAGCGGATTAGGACCAAAATGCGCATTTCTAATGAAGTTGTTCCCAGTTTGAGACCTTACAAAGAAAATGCAGTACATACAATTTTATGCTTTAGTAAAAGCAACAACAAAAGCAACAACAATAACATGAAAGCAAACTGAGCAGAGGCCATAAATCAATTTGTGACATTTCCTCACGACGCGACGGTAACAGCAACAGAAACAGCAACGTCGACGTTGGCAGCGACAGCGACAGCAGCTGCGGGTGTTCGAGAGCAAGAAGCAAAGAGAAACAAAAAACAAGAACAACAACAAGGAGTAACAGCAACAACAACAGACAAAAGATTGATGATATGTCACATGGGTAGGCAACATTTGGCGCAGCTTGTTTGCAGCGAGAGAGAGTGGGATAGAGGAGTGGGAAGAGCGTAAGATTCAAGTAAGAGAAATAGAGGTAGACAAAGATGCTGTTGGAAAGGGGGGTAGAAGGAAGGGAACTGGATGACAAGCGTTAACAGCGTCTGCTGCTTGTGGCCTGCTGCTTTGATGGCTCAATCAAGACGCGTTTGGCGCACAGTTTTGGCAGCATTGCGCACTGTGGCTGCCGAATCTAGATTAAGTTTATTTTTAGTTGTTGTTGCTGCCGCTGTTGCTGCTGCTGCGACCTGCGGGCATTACAACATTGTTGTGCACAGTGTTTCCAAGAACTGTGTGCATCTCTTTTTTGTGTTTGTGTTTTCTGTCAGCAAGGAAAGGGAGGGGAAAGACATTCTTCTAGGCTACACAAATTATGGAAAAATTCCACGAACATTGCAATCGTCGCACTCGCCACATGCGGCGCAAACGCAGCAGCTTGAAAGAGACGCCGCCGCCGACACTCTAGCTGCTGCTGCAGTCAGCGTCGCAGCCGCTGTTGCCGGTGTCGCCGCCAATGACTTAATTAACAGCGACAAAGTCAAAGCCGCTTTTGAGTTTGAATTTGTTGCGGAAATGACACAAAGTTGCGATGTTGACTGCATAAACAAGCAGCGGCAGCGACGGCGACGGCGACAGAGGCAGCGACTGCAGGAAGTGTGGCTTGCTCTCTGGCTTCCCTTTACGCTCTCGCTCTCTCTCTCTCTCTCGTTCTTTGATACTCTGTGGGCGCACCTAGAAATGCCAAGCATTGGTTGGCTAAGCAAACACAGGTATAAAAGCGCTGGTAACCTTTTGGCATGCCTTATTTATGGCCGACTCCCGCAATGCTTGAAGCCACAGTGAAGCCTCTGCTCTGTGCGCATTACCTTTAACGGTAGTCATAAACTGCCTGCCCAACAACAACAACTACAGTAAAGACGTCTTCCTTGCAGTCAATGCCACTTAAGTCATTTTTCAGCTTTGCGCTTTTTTACAAAACCAACAACAACAACGATTGGTGTGTTGTGAGCACGAAACCAAAAACCTAAAACTTGACTTGGCTTGCATCTAATGGCTGGGCCATTTCACTCTGCCGGAAAATCTGTGAAAAGCGATAAAAGCAAAAGGAACTAGCGGAAAACAACAACACGAACAACAACAAAAATCACAGCAACAACAACAACAACAGCAACAAACTCTAGATTGAGATGCTTCGAGCTCGAGTTTGGAATGCGTTGTGTTGTGTTAAGACTAAGACTGCGACGGTGGCAGCGACAGCGACTGCGGCTGAGGTTGGGTGCGGCGTTATTTGACAGTGGGATGAAGCTGTTGAAAAAGTACTGAAAGCAGTAACTAAACTAAACTTGGTAGAAAACAAAGGCTTTTGAAATTATTTAAATAAATTTGTTTTTATTATCATTTATTAATTAATTTTTTTATAAACTCACTTATGAATTTGTGCTTAATTAATTCCACTGCCTTTAAAATGCAGTTGTGTTCCACTGTGCAGTGCCTGTTCGCTTAAAGGTTCCATTCGATTGAGACGTTAGCGCGCTCCTCATTATTTGGGGCTCAATTTCCAAGCAGTGCTGAGGGGAAAGGGAAGGGCGGTACGAAGAGGAGGAGGAGTAGGAGTAGAAGAAGCCCGCTTGGTGGGTCTTCTGCGCAGCGATGCCAATTGCCAAAGAGACGATTATAGGTTGCGGCTGCGTCGGCGTCAGCGTCGGCGTCGTCGTCGGCGTCTTGTGTTGTTTTGTTGCTGCATGGCATGGGCTGCTTTGGAATGGCATAGTCATTACGAAGATGAAAACGATGATGATGATGATGACGATGACGACTTGGTCGCAGATGCTACGAAAACATATAAATTATATGGCTGCGGTTTTGGGCCACACGCTGTTTCGTTATAATTTTAATGCGTTATTTATGGCCCAAAGAGCACAGAATGTGCGACTGAAAAGGCAATAACTAATACTCCCCGTCTCTTTCTTCCATCTTTCTAGGGTAAAGCACGTGGCAATCGCACGGCAATCTATCTGCGTTCAGTATTCCAATCCCACCTCGAAACGCTGGGCAGCTCGGTGCAGAAGCATGCGGGAAAGGTGCTCTTCGTGGCCATCCTGGTGCTGAGCACCTTCTGTGTGGGCCTCAAGAGCGCCCAAATTCACTCGAAGGTACACCAGCTGTGGATACAGGAAGGTGGACGCCTGGAATCCGAATTGGCCTACACCCAAAAGACCATTGGCGAGGATGAATCCTCGACGCATCAGCTACTCATACAGACGGCCCACGATCCCAATGCATCTGTGTTGCATCCGCTGGCGTTGCAGTCGCATCTGGAGGTTCTGGTCAGGGCCACAGCGGTAAAGGTGCACATGTATGACACCGAATGGGGTTTACGGGATATGTGCAATTCACCGACCACGCCCAGTTTCGAGGGGCACTATTACATAGAGCAGATGTTAAAGCATTTGATTCCATGCTCCATAATCACGCCCCTCGACTGTTTCTGGGAAGGAAGCCAGCTGCTGGGACCCGAGACGCCTGTCTACATACCGTAAGTAGAGGGATCCTCTCCCTTCTTACCCTACAAAATCCCCTTAAATCACTCTAATGCCTCTTTCCCACTTGTCCTTGCAGTCACCTTAATCAACGCCTGATGTGGAGCACTCTGAATCCCTCGGCGGTGATGCAGTTCATGAAACAACAAATGTCCGACCAGAAGATTAGCTTTGATTTTGACACCGTGGAGCAGTACATGAAGCGGGCGGCCATCACCAGCGGGTACATGGAGAAGCCCTGCCTCAATCCCCAACATCCCATGTGCCCGGAGACGGCACCCAATAAGAACAGCACACAGCCACCAGATGTGGGTGCAATCCTCTCTGGTGGCTGCTATGGCTATGCTGCCAAGTATATGCACTGGCCGGAGCAGCTCATTGTGGGCGGAGCACAGCGGAATCGCAGTGGACACCTCAAGAAGGCCAAGGCGCTACAGTCGGTGGTGCAGCTGATGACGGAGAAGGAGATGTACGACCAGTGGCAGGACAACTACAAGGTGCATCACATAGGCTGGACACAGGAGAAGGCAGCGGAGGTACTGAATGCCTGGCAACGGAACTTCTCCCGTGAGGTAGAGCAAATGCTCCGCAAGCAGTCGAGGATCGCAGCCAACTATGACATCTATGTGTTCAGCTCGGCTACATTGGACGACATTCTGGCCAAGTACTCACATCCCAGTGCCTTGAGCATTGTGATTGGTGTGGCTGCCACGGTGATCTATGCCTTCTGCACCCTCCTCCGCTGGCGGGATCCTGTACGCGGCCAGAGCAGCGTGGGTGTGGCCGGTGTGCTGCTCATGTGCTTCAGCACCGCAGCAGGATTGGGACTCTGTGCCTTGCTGGGCATTGTCTTCAATGCTGCTAGCACGCAGGTGGTGCCCTTCCTGGCTCTTGGTCTTGGGGTGGACCACATCTTCATGCTGACGGCGGCGTACGCTGAGAGTAATCGCAAGGAGCAAACGAAGCTGATACTCAAGAAGGTGGGACCAAGTATACTCTTCAGTGCCTGCAGCACGGCTGGATCCTTCTTTGCCGCAGTCTTCATACCCGTGCCTGCCCTGAAAGTCTTCTGCCTCCAGGCGGCCATTGTCATGTGCTTTAACCTGGCGGCTGCTCTGCTGGTATTCCCGGCCATGATATCGCTGGACTTGCGGCGTCGTACGGCGGGACGAGCGGACATCTTCTGCTGCTGCTTTCCCATCTGGAAGGAGCAACCGAAGGTGCCATCTCTGACCATGAACAACAATAACAGCAGCTTGAGGGGATCGCGTCACGTGAAGAACTGCAATCGCACACAGCAGCAGCAGCAACAACAGCGGGAACGGGAGCGGGATCTGGAGCCACAACAACAGCAGAAGGAACAGCCTGCCCAGAATCCGCTGCTGGAGTCACGTGGCAGAGCTGGTGTGGGTGGGAGTGTGCTGCCCAGCTTCAGCCTGGCTAACTTTGCCTTCAGATACTACACGCCCTTCCTCATGCGTAGCTGGGTCAAATTTCTGGCCGTGATGGGATTCCTCTGTGCCCTCATCTTCAGCCTGTACGAGGCGACAGCTCTACAGGATGGCCTGGACATCATTGATTTGGTGCCAAAGCACAGCAACGAACACAAGTTCCTGGACGCCCAATCCCGGCTCTTTGGCTTCTACAGCATGTACGCGGTGACCCAGGGAAACTTTGAGTATCCAACACAGCAGCAACTGCTCTGCGACTACCACGAAGCCTTCGTCCGAGTGCCACATGTAATCAAGAATGACAATGGAGGATTGCCGGACTTTTGGCTGCTGCTCTTCCGGGATTGGCTGAGTAATCTGCAGCGGATCTTCGACGAGGCCGTCGCGGAGCGCTGCCTGGACAAGGAGGGCTGGCATCAGAATGCCAGCAGCGATGCTATCCTCGCCTACAAGCTGATCGTGCAGACGGGACATGTGGACAATCCGGTGGACAAGAATCTGGTGAACAGCAATCGTCTGGTCTCTAGTGATGGCATCATCAATCCCAAGGCCTTCTACAACTATTTGTCCGCCTGGGCCACCAACGATGTCTTTGCGTATGGAGCATCACAGGTAAGTTCCTCCTCACTCCTTAGCACACCTGTAACCCCTGCTAATCCACTATTTCTACCCATAGGGCAAGCTGTATCCTGAACCAAGACAGTATTACCATGCACCCACCGAGTATGATCTAAAGATACCCAAGAGTCTACCCCTGGTTTATGCCCAGATGCCCTTTTACCTGCACGGACTGACGGACACGTCGGAGATCAAGGCCTTGATCGGACACATACGTGATTTAAGCGTGCGCTTCGAGGGCTACGGTCTGCCCAACTATCCCTCCGGTAAGTTAGGAACTGGCTTTGTGTTCCTGGCTGTCCTTACTCATTAGTTTCTTCTCTGTTCACAGGAATTCCCTTCATCTTCTGGGAACAGTACATGACACTGCGCTCCTCGTTGGCCCTAATCCTGGTCTGTGCACTGCTGGCTGCCCTGGTGCTCGTCTCACTGCTGCTACTGTCGGTCTGGGCCGCGGTGCTGGTCATCATTACGGTGGTGGCTTCGCTGGTACAAATCTTTGGGGCTATGACACTGTTGGGCATAAAACTGTCAGCCATACCCGCCGTGATACTCATCCTGGGCGTGGGCATGATGCTCTGCTTCAACGTGCACATCTCGCTGGTAAGTGGACACTACTACATATTCTCCTTACCACCTCCTTATTCCCCTCTCTCCTCTTCTCACTCGTCTTCCTCCACCTCCCCCTTTAAAGCTTCTTACTCAAATCCTTCGCTTTCCTTTACAGGGCTTCATGACCTCCGTGGGCAATCGTCAGCGTAGGATCCATCTGGCCATGCAGCTGTCGCTAGGTCCACTTGTACATGGCATCATCACCTCGGGCATGGCCGTCTTTATGCTCTCCACGTCACCCTTTGAGTTTGTCATTCGACACTTTTGCTGGCTGCTGCTCGTGGTGCTCTGCGTGGGTGCCTGCAACAGTTTGTTCGTGTTTCCCATCATTCTCAGCATGCTGGGACCGGAGGCTGAGCTGGTGCCACTGGAGCATCCCGATCGCATTTCCACGCCCTCGCCGCTGCCACTGCGCAGCAAGCGCTCCAACAAATCCTTCATTGTGAACGGCTCCCGAGGATCTTCGAGAAATTCGGGCTCAAACAATTGCCACAAATCGCATCATTATCACAAAGATATGAATATCAATGACCCCTCGCTGACCACGATAACGGAGGAGCCGCAATCCTGGAAGTCCAGTAACTCATCCATTCAGATGCACAACGATTGGAGTGCGCCTTCAAATCAGAACCATCATCATAATCATCTAAACAATCATTATGTAAACAATAACATTAACTATCAGCATCGCGAGCGGGAGAGGGAGCGAGAGAGAGAAAGGGAGAGGGAGAGAGAGAGGGAAAGGGAGCGAAACTGTACGTACACTGGTCCGCCGCCCTCGTACCACAAAGTGTCGCAGCCGACATTAGGCGCCTATGCGCCAGCAGAGCTGCAGAGCATCGTGGTGCAGCCGGAGGTGACCGTCGAGACGACGCACTCGGACTCGAACACCACCAAGGTGACAGCCACGGCGAACATCAAGGTGGAACTGGTCACGCCTGGACGGGCGGTACGCAGCTATAACTTTACGAGTTAGCCCTGGTTAGCCCATTAGTTCCTGTAGCCATTTAATAACTGCTATGACTAACTGAACACTACGACTAACTGACACTATCGATAAATCTTAACTATAAAGCTCTCTTTAATTATAACTTTAACTTTACGCTCTATCTTAATGCTGTATATGTATATTTATATGTATATGTATATGTGTATGCATGTTAGTTAATTTCCTTAGATACTTACATATACACGTGTTCATGTGTATATGTATGTGTATGCGTATGTGTGTCTCATCAGCTGTTCAGTTGCCTTTTGCATACAGCTGGCAGCTTTTGTATGTATGTAACTAGTACTTAAGGCAATTCTTATACATAGATTTATTTATTGTAACACACCAACACCGACACAAACACACACCTACGCAGCTATGCTATGTACTTATATGTATAAGTATTTTTACGCGAGATTCAAATAACAAAACCAACACACACTAGTAATTTATAGCATTTAATTTAGTTTAAATATGTACATAAACACACACACAAACAAACAAAAAAAAAAGAGAAAAGAAAAAACACAAGGACTTGAACCAAAATAGTATCGCTTAAAACACAAAACAATGTATGTAAGAACAAAACAAAACACAACGAACGAAGTGAAAAATTACTAAATAACAAAAATAAAACAAAAAGATATTAAAAAAATTCATTTTAAAAAAAAAGTTATTATTTTACAAGTTATTTCAAATAAAACTTTTTGCTTGCCGATACTTTGTATCAAGCGTTACATATTATCGATAAATGAACGATATGAACGGCTGGTTCATTTGCTTTCGGTGATCTTGCGAGCCAGTGTGAGCGAGCTTGGAACTAAAACGAACGAAAGGATTTGAACAAATGAACTAATTAAACAAAGTGTTGAATTAAACTTCATTAAATCGTTTCAAAAATCCACAAATTTATTCCATATAAACAATGAACTATGACTAGCTTGGATGATGAATTCAAGTACTTTCTGTCCAACGTACGTACAAACAACGGGCTATATTAAAACCAGAGATAATTCATATTTTCCATAACATTCTCCCAGATGAGCTGCCAGAGCGTACTCCGTTTGCCGTACAAGACACGTTGTATGATGAGCAGAAAAGCGCACAACTGCCATGAAATCATAAATTACTTCAATTACTTTGAGATGATGTACTGTTTCTTTCACATACACGAGCAGACCACTGAAATTCTGGTGATGCTGCTCTTTGTGCTCATTGCTATCAGTTACCTGATCCTCATGGCCATTGTAGTGGATTCATAGTGAGTTCTTATCCTTACCCAAGTCTAGCAATTAATTGTCTCTGTAGCTTTATGCCGGTGCTGAAGATTCTGTCGTTTAAGCTGCAACTGAATGAGGCTGTGGCTGGTGCTACTCTACTGGCCTTTGGCAGCTCGTGTCCAGATTTGGTGGCCAATTTGATGCCCATTCGCGAGGACTCCGCTTACTTTGCGGGTAGTGTTGGGGATGCTGTGGTCATAGTGCTCCTGTGTGGTGGACTCGTTTGCTACATGAAGCCCTTCAAAATGGATGAATACATCGTTTTGCGGGAACTGTTGTTCCTTCTGCTGGCCGTGGAGTTGTTGAGATTTCTGATGTTCCATGGCGACTGTATTACCCAAACCGATAGCATAAGTAAGTTGGCTATAACATGTCTTAAACTGGCTAAGATTTCTTTATATATTCCATAGTATTGCTCTGCGTTTACCTGGTCTACCTGCTCGTTATCATAGCCGATCTCAAGCTGATGAGATTCACCGTAAAAAGTGAGTCCCATTCCAGCTGTATTCGATTCAAAAATTTTCCATCTTCTTATAGAACTGCGCAGGGAAATCGCCGCCTTGAAACGTCTGCCATTTTCCCCCGAGATCAACATGAAGATCATGAAGAAGAAGAATAGTTTGAAGAACTTAATTCAACACGATTATATGAGCGTCAGAATCAAATCTCTGCTGGTCACGGAACGGAGCTCAAGTACAGGTAATTCCATGCCTGTCATACCCGCTGCTCAAAACCAAACCGACTACGAGGCCACTCGCACCATCCTGCACAGCAGCAACAACTCCAGAAATCTGTACCTGTGGAAGGATTTTCTGGAGACACTCAATCCCATCGATGCTATGGACTGGAAGCTGGCAGGACGATTCAGGAGATTGTTTATTATAATCCGTAGTCCTATGTTACTGGTGGTCACCATCTTTGTGCCTGTGGTGGATTACGAGCGGTACAAGCACGGCTGGAGCAAGCTGCTCAACTGTACGCAGATCGTTACGAATCCCTTCATCCTGATCACCGCCATACATTGTACGTCTCTTTCATTCACGTATCTGTTGCTCTGTCTCTTTCATTTTTCATTTCCAGCCAAGTTTGGCAGTGTTTACAGTTCCTGGTTCATCGACCTGAATATTAACTATGCCAAGTGGTCCTTCTGCCTAACGGTGCCTTTGGCCTTGATCATGTTTTTGCATGCACGCACCGATATTCCACCGCCTTATCATATTGTAAGTGTTATCTAATTTTTATGAAAATTTCTATTCTTTCTTCTTTCTAATTTCTTTCTACTCTTCGAGCTTTAGTTCTTTATAGTGCTCAGCGGAACTAGCTCATTGGTGATCATCGTATTTTGCACTGGGGAAATCGAGGTGCTCATCTCCATTGTGGGCATTGTATTTAATCTAAGCGAACACTTTTTAAGCATCACCTTTGGTTCGTTGGGAAACGCTATCATCAATTTGATGGCCTCCTTTGCCATGACCATGCAGGGCTACGAGAGAATGGCCTACACAGCCATATTCGCTGGTCCCTTTTTCAGTAAGTGATGCTACCAGTCTGGTAACCTTTTTTGTAACGGCCACGTATTTTCAAATGAGTTTTATCTGTATTTTGGCGTTGCCACACAGCTTATTTATGCACAAACCATTACTCATTTCAGATCTGTTGGTGAGCTTGGGAGTCGCCTTCCTCTTTAATCATAAAGTGGGCGAGAAGGGATCATCTTATTGGCTAAATGGAGCACACGGCGACAATTGTCACATATTTATCTTGATTACCATTGTAACGACTTTGTGGTATTGTTTATTGTTTAATTTTATGGCACGACGATCGATTGCCATATATTGTTGGATAACATTTGTGATATTTTTAATTTATGCGATTGCGGTTGAGTGGGATTTGGTTCATGAGTTGGCGAATGATGAACTATTTCAGCCCAGATAACGCAATGTCTAAAATATATTTTTGCTAATGCTTTTTCAATAAATATTATATTATTTGTTAATGACATTTTGGAAAACCCTTATTAGTTCAGCAATGCCAAGACCCCAACTCGACTTCGAAAAAGTTTTACGAAAATTAAGGGGTGTGTGTCTTAGCTAATTTTAGTCCAGGTAGGGTTTGAGTCCAGCGCATAATTACTTTGTTTGGTTTGTTGACGCGGTAAATATGAACTGTGGCAACGCTAAAAACATGCGATTTGTGCGTCATATATATTTAGACCAAATAAATCTGATTGAAGTGATAATTTGAAAAGCAATAAACGCCAATGACAGTTAAATTTGGAAATTGTTATCTCCCAACTATAATTATTACCTGATAGCACAAAGTCTACAGTATTTAAACAAATGGGATTAAAATTAATTCAAGTGGCTGTAGAAATTGTGGGGAACAAATACAAGTGGCGTGATAATAATGGGAAATTCATGCATATCGATATGCATTTGAGTAGGCGATTTTCGATTTTGCATGTAACGAAGCAGCTATCGATATATTGTTATTGGCACGAATAATAAATAAAACAGCGCGTGAGAAAAGAATAACATTTAACACCGCTTCAGCTTTGAAATGTGGCTATAAAACCTGTGCTTTCGAATACTTTTTAAATTGGTCATTGACTTATTCCAACTGCAAGTGCATGCGGTGTGCAGAACTACGTAATAAAACGAATAAGACCGCAAGAGCGAGAGAGCGTCGAGTACTCTTGCGTGAGTGTGAGAGTGAGTGAGTGGTCCGAAATCAGTCGGTGAAAATAATCGTGGCAAAAGCGACAGCGACATTTTATACACGTATCAGAAACAAACTCAACGTGTTTTGAGAACGTTGTATTGGGACGCGTCGTCCGGGCATAAGTAAATATACATTTAAATACTTGAAAAGTTGAATTATATGCGGGCGCGAAATTAAAACGTACTACTAAAATCTTAATACGCAATTGAAAGCAAAATAATAACTTGAAAGCTTTGTGTAAGTAACAAAATTGAGTTTCGTTTGCCGTTGCGTTCCCCCGGTTGTGTTTGAATGTGTTTGTGTGTGATGGCATGTGTGTGTATGTGTGAGTGGGTCATCAAATTGGCAAAAGCGCAACTACAAAAAAAAAGAAAGAAAAAAGTAAAATAAAAGTATATGCATTAGTGTGTAATTTGGTGAAAGTTGAGTTTCAAATGGAAAAAGCATCAAAAATGTGATAAGATTTAAATAAATACCTGCAAGGAGTCGGTATAATTTGCAATGGAAGAAACAACGCGTAAAAACGTGCTAACAACGCCACATTTGAATATTGTGTGTGTTTTTTGTTCATATTCAAATGATTTATTTGCCAAACAAACAAAAAAATACAGAAATACGTCAATTTGTAATTTGTATATGTGTGTTTTTTTAACATAAATTTATATTTAATGTTTATTACATGTGCCCGCGTTTGTTCACCCGTTGCCGTCATTGTCGTCGTCGTCGTTGTTGTTGTTGTTGCCCGCCGCTGCATTCCTCGCTCTGCCATTGCGAATAACGGCATAAAAATGCTGTAAATTACTTACGCATTTCGCAAATAAAGCAGGTAAGCTTTTCAATTTGAATTACGTTTTTAATGACGTAGTTTAGTCTTCTTTTCTTTTTGTCTTGGTTGTCGCTCAGCTGACACGAGTCGCACTCACACCCACATTCATCCACACACACACACAGAGACACACAGCCGCAGCCACTTGTGCATTCTCTTTTTCGCGGCTCTCTTCTAATATTCCCCTCACTTCGCCGCTACCGGTCGGACGCAGCGACGCTGAAAGTGGCTCAAATGTCACGCCACCTTATCAATGGCCAGAAATGCAGCCACTTCTTTTCGTTACCACTTATGCAATGTCGTCAATGGCAACAACTAAATAGAAAATAACACAATGTGTTGTTTTGTGTATTGATTTCTGTTTGATTGTAAATTGCAATTTGAAAACAATTGCACCCTCTTTCTCGCAATGTGCGCGGCTTAAGCGGGAGAGTGGCAACGACCTTCACACGCCGCCAGATTCTCAGCAGCGCCAGCAGTTTATGACGTGTACCTCGTATCATTTTATTCTATTTAAAGTGGCAATTCCCTTAAGCTGGCGGTTCTAATTAGATAAAATGTGTAATTCCATTTTGATAATACGCTCATAAACAAAGAAGAGCACTCCCGCTTTTTGTATTGCCTTGAAGTGCTCTCCCTATCTAGCTCTGCCTCTCTCTTCTATCGGTATCTCTCTCTGCTGTCTGGTCATTTCCCCTACTAATCATTCGCTGCACGTGTACTTTCTTGTAAATGTGCACACACACACAATCGCACGCACGCACACACATATGCGCACGCTCTCTTGCTCATGCTGACTCAGTTGCTCTCTTCTACTCCCACTCACTGTCTGCCCAGTTTATTATACCAACAGAAAATCATGCGAGTTCTGCTGCGATTGCTTTGCTTTTATTGCTTGGCTCGCCAGGGTAAGAGACTGTTGGAGGGGAGCCGTAACTCGGCTTCGGGGTCATATGTGTGCGTGTTTGTGTGTGTGTGTGTGTGTGTTGGCGCTGTGATGTGTCATATGTTTATGTTCTTGTTGTGACTGCGACGGCGCTCCAGCTGACCAGCTGAGCCAATGAAAATGTTGTTGCATTTTAAAACTGATGAGCTGATTTCTGTTTTCTGGGGTGCGGTTCTATATTGTGGCCCGGAAGCGTTTTCGCCGAGCAGTTGTTTATCATTGTTGGTAACAACAAGTTCGAATATAGTCACGTTTAGTAATGCAGGTTTTGTGCTTTTTGGGTAATCAGTAAATATATGCACATTTCCGTTACTTGCAACAGCTGTGCTTTCGTAAACTTTAATTTGCTAAACGATTAAAAATCACATTTCAATTTTATACCCTGTTTCTTAATAGATTGAGATTTACAGGTGATATCGAGAGTTTGTACATATGTTATTTTTTGCCGGTCGCATCTTTCATTCATGGCCAAACGAAATCGACACAAGCAGAGCGAAGTAAACAACACGCTCTTTGACCTTTTAGCCTCCCCTCCTTCCGCCTACCCGTCTGACGAATGGGTTATCGAGAGCGCGTGTGTGCTCTCTCTTCGACTTTGACTTCGCCTTGTTTGTGGATTCGCCTTCACCCTGCTCAGCTCTCTTGTACAGTTGACGTCGCGTGGCGTCGTTGCATTCGTTTCATTTGTTATGTATGTTATTCGCCTTTGTTTCTCTTCGCCGCACTTTTGTTTTACTGTTGCTGCTGCGCAACATTTCCCCTGAAACTCGTACGATTTTCAGCTGGTATAACCAAATGCCAAAGAAAAAGAAGGAAAAACGTGTTGCAGCCACACCACTCCACACCACACCACATCATGCCACAACCCTCATCGCATTTTCCCTGCGCCCAGCCACATAGACCGAGTCAGTTTGCCCAGTGACTTTTTGTCTGGCACTTTTCTTTTTCGCTGCAGCTGTGGCTGTAGTTGTTATTCTTGTTGTTTTTGCTGTTGCAATTTGCCGTTGGGCTGAGGGACATCGAAAATAGTCACGCGATTTCCAAGCTTGCATGTATTTGTGTGCATCAGTACATGTTATGGGTGCCCAACCCCTTTTTTTTGCATACGCATTTTCAACAGTTTGCAAGTAACACTTTGAATCTTAATTTCACTTGCTGTATTTATTATTAAACAGTTTAATGCCCTTTAAACTCAACAAGAAGCTGTTCAAAATTGAGCTTTTTTTGCTTTTAGTGGTTCAATGTTGTTTTATTTGCCATTGAGTTTGGCCTCACTTGGCCGATAGGTGGCGTTTGTAGATCCAATTAGAATGATTCCGGCTTACACTTGCGGTCATACAATTACAATCTGTAGAACTATTTATAAGCATGACAGGAGTTTGTATATTTTTTTTTTGTGTTCAGTTATAGCATGCGGCATTGGCGTTAAACATGTTTTCCTTTATTTATTTCGTTTGCTTGCACACTGATAAACAATCGAACACACCTACAAGCAAAAACTCACACACACATACTTAAACGAATACTACAAACATTGTTTGACTTAGTCACGAAGTTAGAGTACACTCATGCTCATAAGATTAAGTCACTGGTTTTCACCAAAATTACTTAGGGTACATTAATGGAAGGTTTATTGATTCATGAAATATACAGGTGTATTTTAAATGATTAATTGTTTAAAATTTTAGCACCTGCATTGGGCTACAGGCTCTATGAAACAAAGAATTTTCTATTTATTTGAAAAATTTGAACTAATTTAAACTGTAAAATTAAAATAAAAACTTAATTATAAGTGACTTAATTGTATGAACCTGAGTGTAGCTGCTAAAAAGATTTTCTAACCGGTTATGCCAACGGGCCATCAACTTATCCGTTTTGCGAGTAGTTGTTGTGAGCATTATAGTGGGCCTTTGGGACGTGCACGATCATGATCATTGCCAATATGTCAGTTGATGTAGAAAATTTTCATTTAGCTTGTAGCTTGGCACGTGCTTCAACTGCAGTCAAACGATGGTCACTCTAAAGATAACTACACGCATGCTTGTCTAGGTCATTTGTATGATCACAGCGTCAACGTCGACGTCAGCGTCGCTTGGCGCCTGTCTCTCGTTTCGTTACACTTTCACATACTCAATACTGTCAATGTGTCAGCGGCAAGGCGAAATGAGCGAGTGCAAATGAGCGAAATTCTGTCTGCTGCTGCAACTGTGTGTGTCTGTGTGTATTCTCTCTTCGAAGCTATCTCTCCCACTCTGACGTGCAGTTGGCAATAATCAAATTTATTTAAATTCACCCACACAATGATCGGTTTGTTTGTTTCGAACAGAAATAACTACAGAAAATTATTTTTATTTTGGACTTTGACACAGTCATACGATGATTTTGTTACCCCATTTCAAGAGCGCGAGAGAAAGAGATGGGGGACAAAGAACAGTCGCGCTCTCGTTAGCTTCAATCGTTGAGTGATTGTTTTTTTTTTATTATTTTTTTTTCTGTTTTCTGTTTTGTTTTTGTTGCGGGTCATATGGAAACGTAGTAAACTGGCATATAATTAAATTATACAAATATGCAGTGAAGATCAACAGCTCACCTCCCCCACACAGCCCACAATGTCAAGGTGATTCATGTGTCGGAAATAGCAAGTACCGTTATGCACCTTGGTTGATTGTTTATGGCCTGTCGTCAGTCAAAGTTCAAGTAACAGTTTAATATTTACCGCAATTGTGTTTGTTGCTACAACAACTTGAAAAACTCGTGTAGATTGTTATTAATAAATAAACAACTACAAATTGATACTTATTGCACTGAAGTGCAATGGAAAGTGAAACAAATCGAGAGTTAAAAGAATATTTATCACCTTTCGGATAAGATTTGTAAGTGTTCACACTCCATCAAATCAAGCTCATATCTGATATGCTGTCTAGTAAAAAAAAGTAAACTATGTTAAGTATTACCTTATCGTTAAACCATTATCTTATCGACAGGTAATAGATGGTCTGAGATACTCTGAGATTTACACCTTTTTTTAATGTTCTGTTACCGGAAATGTTCAAGTTTGGACTTCCTTCTGTTTGGACTTTGTAAAGTTCACACAAAACATCAACAACAACAACAACAACATGAAGAAAAACAATAATAATAATAATAATGGAACTTAATATTTATCGTTCTACGATTTCCAGCTCAATTACGAGGGACTTTGCACCTCGTTTTGGACTTTGTTTTAGCCTTAGCCAAACACAATTGTCTTGCGTGACAATTGATAACGAAAAACTCTTCAGAGTTTGTCGAGTTAGGGCAATATATAGTGGCTTTGATATAGTAATTTTAGCTGATGTTTGTAAAAAAATTCAATAAATTCCATTAGCATGCACAAATGCACTTTCAAGTTCGAGGTTGTCAGTCGAGTGTATCTCTCAGATACATTTCCAGTTAGTCAGGCATGACAATTGAGCGTTGTTGTGCAATATACATATACAAACGAACACCTATGCAAAATGCAAGAAAAGCAAAACAATGCAACAAATAGAAGGCAATAAAATAAACAATAAACACACGACTCTAACGGTTTACATACATGTCTATATATAGGTACATACATACATATATCTCTATGAATGTTTCTCTATAATTGAGACGATGTTTGCATTCGCAATTGCTTTAATCGAAGCAATTAAAACAGTTTCACCAAACAATCAGCCAAGCTGTAAATATAGGGTGAGTCTAGTTTGTATCGTTCAGTTATTTACATTATTTAAATCAGTATTTTACATCACACATACGACCCGTTGTACTGACTCAGATTATCCAAGTTTCTGGCTGATGGATTCTAATTTTTGGTCACTTTATCGTTGATTTAATCAGATTTGTGTCGCAACACTTTTTCACTTGTTCTTCTCTGCAAGTATAGAAAGAGAGGGAAAGACAGACAGAGAGGGAGGGAGAGTACAAAGTTCTGTGAGAAATATTGTCGGTAATCAAGTCGAGCGTTACTTGTCCATCAACACATTTCCTTATTGTCTTAATCCAGAACAGACTTGTGAGTGTTTATTTACTACTCTTCAGACTCTGTACTTTAGAAAATACAGCAAGTATATGGATTTAGTGAAAAAATGATGGAAGTGTCTTTGTATCTCATTTGATTTTGTTAAACAGGGTCTTTTGCAGTCGCTTACTTACCTACCCGCTGCTCTATTGCTCTTTGGTTCCTTTTGTGGTTCCAATTCCATTTCATTTCGATTCAATTCCATTCCAGTTTAGCTGCAGTTTAACTTTGATCAGGGTCACGATCGTCGCACTCGTTTCTCGTAACAACTCAAAGTTCAAGCTACAAAAGTGGCTCGATTCCAACTGAACTATGCCTCGAACATTGCCTCTGTCGCTGTCGCTGTCTCTGCCTCTGTCACTGCCTCTGCCTCAGTCGTAGTCAATTTTAATTCATTAACCTGCAATTTGGCTATTGCAAACGGTTTCAAATTGTGCCACTTGTGGCAACAACTTTCGCTCAACGTTTAAAGTTTTTAACTTTGCACAGTGGTCGCACATCAATTTGTAATTTAAGTGTTAATAATTGCTGTAAAGTATTTGACTTTTGCACCACTGTGCAGGTAAACAAAACATGCAACTTTTGTTATTGTAACTTTTTTATTATTGTTATGATTATTCGCTGTAAGCGGCAGTTCAATGGCCACAACAGGTAAACAACAGAGGAAGAAAGAAGAAAGTTAAAGAAGAAGGGAAGAAAGAGAATAGACATAGATATGGAAAATGGAACTTTGAATTAAAACTTTGAATGAAATTTCAGTTTCATTTTACTTCAAAGTTTAGTAAATAATTGCCAAAGAAACAATAAATTATTATGGCTTTTTAGGCGTCTATTGATCAGTCGTGACCTAGGGTAATATTCCCTACAACAAGAGGCAGATAGCAACACAAGAAGAGATACACAGATACCAACACACCCATACACACACACCTATAAGATACTTTGTCATTTCTTTAGCTTTTTTTGTTGGCATTTTTCTAGCAAATTATGCAATACGAATTTTGGTTGTCTAAATTTAATTTGTTTGCCACATCTATACATACTATATTTAAATAAACGAGGCAGTTCTTAGCCTCTATCTGTATCTGTATCTGTATCTGTATCTGTATCTGTAGTTGTAGCTGCATATGTTAAGTTGTATCTGTATCTACATATATGTTGTGGCTCTGTTTTTGTTATTCTTTTGGCCGCAAAACTGTAAGCGTTTAACTATAAAAATTGTTTCTTCTTTTGCTGATTTTTTTGGTTTTTTATTTGATTTTAATGTTTATGAAATTTACGTATTTAAATTGGTTTATTTTTGGAAAACAAATTAGAATATTTGAAATTCTCTCATTTTCTTGGTGGCAGCTGCTTAAACACCTATTTCTCTCTCTCTCTCTTTCACATTCCATTCTCTCTATTGTCTCATTCACATTTGTTTTTTATCGAATTTATCATTGTCACAATTGTCACTACATAAATGCGTTTCTGTTCTTTTTTTCCTTCTCTTTCTCATTTTTTGATTGTAGGTAAGAAGATAACCAAGAAGAATAAGAAGAAGAAGAGGAAGAGGTGGAGAGTAAAGCTTATGACATCATCGTTTAAATATTGCATCCATTTTTTTCCGTCTGTCTTTCCCCGTTTACAGCTAAGAACGCGGCTTTATCATCAGCTCGACTGTATCCTGTTACCTGTATCCTGTACCGTTAACAACCATTTACCGGACTAAGCTAAAGAAGAAGAAGAAGAAGAAACAGAGAGCATTAGAGATACCGCTAGCTATCATTACTCTCTATCTCTATCTCTCTCGCTCATTTTGTGTGTGTGTTTTTGGTGTTTTTTTTGAGTGAAAAAAGCACACCGCTTTTCCGTTGTGTTTTCTGTGTCGCATACTTTCATCATCCAACTGTCACAGTAAACACTCGTCAAGATGTTCATCGAAGACGATGCACAGTAAGTACATACATACATATACATACATTTTCTATACATTATCGACTACGTAATTTGTTTGGCTCTCTTAAATCAACAAAATTCATATCCATTTAATAGCTATATATCGAAGCTATATGCTAATTATGCGTTTCTACTGTATTTGTGTTAGTTTTTCTTTGGTGTCGGAAGATTTTTTATATGATTAAGCATTAAAATAAGTATTTAAAGAATTTTAGATAGAAATCAAGTGAATACGAGATCTGCTTTCGTCACTAGTCAGCTATAGTAATGAATCGGTTAAAGAACTGCGCAGAAATTCTACCTCCTGGGGTGTCTGAAGGTTATTTGGGCTTAAAATTTTGTTTATATTATTTAAACACTTTTAACTTTGAATAGATTAAAAACAAAGTGTTGTATAACTTTTAGATTGCTTCAAAATCCTATTCCTCAGATAAACCTAAGCCGATTAAAATAAAAATTATCAAAAGCACTTAAAAATGTTGTAGATAAAAGATACAAAAATGATTATTTATTGTATTTAGTACAAGCAGAGTTTGTATACTACACAAAATACTTATTAATATAGAATAATACTTGTCTATTAATAATATACATTTTGGATTATCGTTCATTATGTCACTGAATTTGCTTTTGTTTTGAGCTTTCGTGTAAATTGATTGAAACGTGATTGAAATCGCTTGATTTTAATGTTCAATCAGCGTTAAATGTTCAAGAGCCTGTAATCAGTGCCATTTGAACGACCACAGTAAAAACATCCATAGTGATTACTCCGTACCCACAGTGGAGGGGGAGGGGGGTCACTCGATTTCTTTCTTTTCCTACTTAATCAAGTTCATGGACGTGACGC
Organism: Drosophila cardini; assembly: GCA_018903735.1. Taxonomy (NCBI): domain Eukaryota; kingdom Metazoa; phylum Arthropoda; class Insecta; order Diptera; family Drosophilidae; genus Drosophila; species Drosophila cardini. Next base: position 9,351,657 of record JAEIGM010000001.1, on the reverse strand, counting down.
GTGACGTCACTAGAGTTTTGCTTATCGCGTGAGTACTTTGTGTACTTATCGCAATCATTTATATAATGTTATAAATTCATATTTCATTTCTTTCATTTTGATCTCATCTTATTTGAAACTGTTTTCCTGTATGAAATCAACTTAAACACCTGCAAATTGAATATATACAGAAAACTGATAAGACTTTAAAGTTTAGTTACTTGAAGCGTTCTATTGATAATCTTTGCGAAATGTCAGTGCAAAGGTTGATAATTGACTTAACATGCGGTCGCTGATTAGCATGTGGTTTACACACACACACTCACACACTCACACACCTGAGAGGTGTTATCATTTGCAAACTACAGGTGGACTGTAAATCGGTTTGGGGAACTGATGAATTGGATTTATATAAGCATAGAGTGACGAAAGTATTATAAATTCGGTTTAATTAATTGGGGAATACTTTAAAATTTAGTAATCAGCATCATAAATCAGTTTTAGCTTTAAGCATTACGAATGAGTCTGACAAATGAGAATGATCTTGAAGAGTTTATGACACACAAGTGTTATTTCTACAACTGATACGAGTATATACAGTCCAGTCCACATGACTATGACTACTCGACGAGTTAATCGCGCGAAACGGCAGTTGCTTAAAGGCTTTGTTAATAATCGACTGACTTGGCAGATTGACTAACCAGCTAACCAGTTAACAGTTACAACCGTAATTAGTAATAATTCTAACACTTTTTCTTGGCTCTGTTGACAGGCAATTTAGACGACGTTGTTACTGCTGCTGATAAGAGAGTGTAAATGTTATTATCGCCAGTGTCTAAGCGCCAGAGAAGCAGTGGGGGAGGGGCAGAGTAGGGGGACTGGCATAGAGAGGCAATGGGGCAACCCTTTTCCAGTTGCTTGAACTTGAATTTAGTTGGCTTTCAGTTTGCAACGCAATCAGAACAAATTGCAAATCGGTTTTCCACTAATTTCAATCTATATATACTATATATACTATATACTGTATAAAATGTACAACTAATTGAAACAATAATTGTCACAGCTGTAACTGACTTACACTTTCTATTACAGAATGGACAGCTTTTGGGTGCAGAGTGCACTGGGTGCCATTAAGGCGATTGCATTTGTCTATGACATCATCACGCTCCCGGTCTATTTGGTCCTACAGGCCCCATGGAAGCGTCGACAGGAATCACGGCGAGTCAAGGTAAGTTCAACCAATATCAAAATCCAATCAAACTTTTTATCGATTTAGATTGAGAATACGATTTTGAGAACTCTTTCAAAGGGCAGACTTTGTGTGTAATCAATTAAATTGCTTGTATTTAAATTGAGCATCAGCGATCTCTATATCTCTCTTTAATTGCGCTATCTCATTCTTCCTCTCTCTCGCTCTCTTTCTCTCTCTCTTTTCCTCTTTCTGTCTAACTTGTTCTCTTGATAAGTTAGAATCTTTTCGTTTTTTTCTCTCTTTATTTTTCATTAGTTTGCATTCATTATCTTTTAGTTTTTATACTTTGTACCCATCAAAATGTTGTGTACTTTGTAGTGAAAACTACCTGTTTTATATATTATGTAGGGTATGCTCTACAGTGAATGCTTTGCAGTTTGGTGTTCGTCACTTTCAAATGCTTTTTTAAACCCTTTCTTATCAAATTTACCTTAGTTAGTGCATTAGGCTTAAGTGCTTAACTTGTTCTAATTCAGTTATCGGTTGAATTAATGCATTTTACCTAATTTTAAATGTGATTCATAGAGTTTTTGTTAAAAGCGGAAAAGAGTCATTGATTAATGAATTTTATTTGCCTCAAACGCACACAAATTCGCAATTTTTCTTTCTCACTCTGCTCCATTATCGACTTATCGACTGTTTGCCATCGATAAGGAATCCAAAATAAACTGTTATAAAGTTTGGAGAGAGAAGTACGACATGCTATAAAGTTTATGGCAAATCAAATGCGATCGTAAATTACATAAACAATATCAAAAATTGACATCTAAGTATTTATATTCTCATATAATTGGTATTATTTTATGTATTTTTTGTTTTTGCTTTTTATTTCTGCCCTCCCAACCCCCTGAACTCCCACAGGCCACGCCCATACGCAAGAAATTGTTGGTCGATGAGACTTGCAAATATGCTCCGGATGACATTGAGGTTTTGATTTGCATTTTAGTTTTTTAATTACTTGATTAATTTACAAAATATTTGGTGTTTGTTGTTGTACGAGACACCCTCCCACAAGCTACATTAACACACACACATACACACACACACAGACATACAAACACTGGTACATCCCCATGACCCTTCACCTGGTGTCGCAAAGAACCCAAAGAATGTTTTATTTCACTCCATATTGTCCGGGATTTCGTGTGTTTGGTTTCCAGTTTCTCCTCACAACTCTCTGGATTAAATTTAATCGCTTTCTTAGTCAGTTACTAATTGAAATATTCATTACTTTTTACAGGCAAAGGTCATTAAGAACGATGAGAGTGAGGTCACGTATCGTACCACGGAACCACCACGAGATGTGCACGTTAAGATGCTGCAGGAGAACATAGATACCCTGGAAAAGGTGTTCAACTATGTGGCCAAAACGCATTCGACCAAACGCTGCCTGGGCACACGTCAGATACTCAGCGAGGAGGACGAGACACAGCCCAATGGGCGTGTCTTCAAGAAGTACAACATGGGCGACTACAAGTGGAAGAATTTCATTGAGGCAGAGCGCATGGCAGCCAGTTTTGGACGTGGACTCCGTGAACTTGGTCAGGCACCGCGTAAGAATATTGTCATCTTTGCCGAGACACGCGCTGAGTGGATGATTGCTGCCCATGGTTGTTTCAAGCAAGCCATGCCCATTGTCACTGTCTATGCCACGCTCGGCGACGATGGTGTTGCCCACTGTAAGTGCACTATGGTCATAACTTTAAACCCAACTAACAAAAATTTGACTTGTGTTTTGAAGGCATTAGCGAGACGGAAGTAACCACTGTCATTACATCCCACGATCTGTTGCCCAAGTTTAAGACACTATTGGATCAATGCCCCAATGTTAATACCATTATCTACATGGAGGATCAGCTGCACAAGACCGAAACGACTGGCTTCAAGGAGGGCGTCAAAATTTTGCCCTTCGCCCAAGTTGTTAAAGTTGGCAACGAGAGCAAATTTGGTAAGTGGAGACACTAAACAATTTAAGACTGTTTATTAACTGTCTTCTTCTTCTGCAGAGAATGTACCTCCAAAGGGTGAAGATATTGCCATCATTATGTACACATCCGGCTCGACGGGCACGCCCAAGGGCGTACTCTTGTCTCACAAAAACTGCATTGCCACAATGAAGGGATTCTGCGACATGGTAGCAATCTATCCAGAAGATGTACTCATTGGTTTTCTGCCCCTCGCTCACGTCTTCGAATTGGTGGCTGAGAGTGTTTGCCTGATGACGGGCGTGTCCATTGGTTACTCCACTCCACTGACCCTGATCGACACGAGTAGCAAGATAAAGCGAGGCTGCAAGGGAGATGCATCCGTTTTGAAGCCCACATGCATGACATCGGTGCCATTGATACTTGATCGCATCTCCAAGGGTATTAACGACAAGGTCAATTCGGGTTCGGCTTTCCGAAAGGCGCTCTTCAAATTCCTGTATCAGTACAAGGTCAAGTGGGTGCAGCGTGGCTATCAGACACCATTGATTGACAAGTAAGTAGTACAGTTTACGTAGGAGTCTTTCGTGATCTCATAAATTTATTCTCTTCTTCAGACTGGTCTTCAAGAAGGTGGCAAAGTTGATGGGAGGTAAGGTGCGCATCATTATGTCTGGCGGAGCTCCACTTTCGGCTGATACTCATGAGCAGATCAAGACCTGTCTGTGCGTGGATCTCATCCAGGGCTATGGACTGACAGAGACCACCTCTGGAGCAACTGTAATGGACAGTAAGTGTGCTTATCTCAAAGCATTCAAAGTGGAAATTATTTAATACCCCCCTTTTCACCTTTTAGGTCGTGACATGAGCTATGGTCGCACTGGAGGACCGTTGACAGTGTGTGACATTCGGTTGGTTAACTGGGAAGAGGGCAACTATCGCGTCACCAACAAACCGTATCCCCAGGGAGAGGTGCTCATTGGTGGAGACTGTGTTTCTAAGGGCTACTACAAACTGCCCGGCAAGACAAACGAGGACTTCTTCGAGGAGGACGGACGCCGTTGGTTCAAAACCGGTGACATTGGAGAAGTGCAAACCGATGGCGTACTTAAGATTATTGGTAAGTAATCATAGCTTTAAACCCAGTTCTGTATAAATAAGCATCTTCGTCTGTAGATCGCAAGAAGGATCTGGTTAAACTGCAGGCAGGTGAATACGTTTCCCTTGGCAAAGTCGAATCTGAGCTCAAGACATGTGGCATCGTTGAGAACATTTGTGTTTATGGTGATCCGACAAAGCAATTCACTGTCGCGCTGGTCGTGCCGAATCAAAAGGGTCTCGAGGAATTGGCAGAGCGACATGGTTTAAGAAACAAATCCTTCGAAGAGCTGTGCTCATCACCCATCATGGAGAAGGCCATACTCAAGGAAATCAGCGATCATGCGCGGAAATGTAAGTAAACCTTTAAACCTAAGAGTTGAGTGATATAAACTGATATATCATCTTGGCTTTCTAGGCAAACTACAAAAGCACGAGGTGCCAGCGGCAATAACGCTATGCAAAGAGGTTTGGTCACCTGACATGGGTTTAGTGACGGCTGCTTTCAAGCTGAAGCGCAAGGACATACAGGATAAATATCAGCATGACATTAATCGCATGTACGCTTCATGAAAGCCAATTTACTAAACAAGAACACAAGGTAATCAAGAAAATCGACAAGAAGATGAAAGCAAAAGCATAAACAGAAGCAACAGCAGCAGTGAAGCTAATTAATGTACTAAATATTTGCAATTGTTTATAGTATTTAGTATTTAGTTTAGCACACAAGACACAAGACAGATGAAAAGAAAACAATACACAGAATGCGTTATTTCAAACCAAACTAGCTTAAGTACTAAAAGATCTAAAAACCAAAACAAGAGAAAAGGGAAAGAAACACGTTTAGAACATTTGAGTTTTTGTTTTCCTTTAGTTTTTCTTGAACAATTGTAATTAAATGAAATGTATTAAGTTTTTAGATATGTGCAAATTGTGGTTTGATTAATGTATTTTAAAACAAGCTGTTGATGATAATGATAATGACTAGTTGACAATGATAATGATGAATGGATTGAATGTTGAAGATGTACAGAATTTTTTTTGGTTTTTAGTACATTTTTCGTGGCAAGTGAAAAACAAAAGAAAACAATGCTTATTTTTATAAAACACGATGAATTAAGCTTAAGTGGTTGCCTATTAATTATGTAAATACTATACATACATACACACAAAAAGAAACACACATACACACATATATATATCATATGCATATATGTATGCACTTCTCTAAACTAAGTTTAATCTATATGGCAAATATTGAAGTAATGAATTGTAGCAAAACACAACAATAATTAATGATAAACATTAAAACGAAATGTTCTGAATTAAAACTAAATCTTTACTTGGGAAAACCACACAGAGAATTAAGTTTAAAGTAAAAATAATAAGAACCCTCCATAAAAATAAAACATAAAGAATTGAATACGCATGTGAAGCTTATTGTAATATATATTTTAGGGCAATTTAGTTAACTTTACAAACACAAGTCAAAATTTATAAATGCTGCAAATAAAAGACTTAGTACTAATGGAATAATAATAATAATATAAATGAAGCAACTAATAGGCCAAAATTAAAGCCTAAATTTTTAAGATTCGATCATTTTCTATAAATGTGCAAAATGATTTTGATTAAATTTTAGTCATATGTTTAGTTAACGTTATCTACTAGAAATGTTTAGCAATCTACTATGAAACGATGCGTTTCTAAATAATATATATACTATATATACGAAATAAAATGAAAACTATATAAAATATATATTCGATAAACTCTAGTGAATGCGAGGCAACATTTTAAAAATATTTAAATTCATTTTGTGTAACATATAAAAATATATTATGCAAAGTTATTCGAAATTAGTATCGAATGAGTGTGAGTTGCGATCTAGAAGGCCTAAATTACACAGAAAGTCGTATTTTTAAGATCCATTGCATTATTGTACAATTTTGGGTGTATAAATAATGAACATAAATCAATAAATATCTAAATTTTTGAATATTTTCCCCATTTTCATTCTGTGTATTGTTTTTCCCTTATTATAGCTACTTGGACCGTGCTGATTAACATGTCAGGATGGCCGAGTGGTCTAAGGCGCTGCGTTCAGGTCGCAGTCTACTCTGTAGGCGTGGGTTCGAATCCCACTTCTGACAAATTACTTTTTTAAATAATTCTTTACCTTCGCTTTAGTAGGTTTTGACTGTAGCTGCTAATGCTGTCGTTTCGGTCGGCTAACTTTAATTTTTTTTTTTACATTAAAAATTGTTAATGTTTTGCTCAACGGTCACTTAAGCACCAGTCGCTGGGTCATTTATTACAGCGTATTTTTGTGGCAGCTACGTCCACAACGACACGTTGCATACCTTTGGGTGCTGGCAAACTCACCTGAAGTGGCCAAATGGAGTTCTGGCCACGACGTCCACTAACGCTCGCTAATGCAACAAATAAATCATACGAAATGTGCGGTCTGTGCAGCTTTGCAGCAAAAAAGGAGACATTTTTGGGTGTTATTATGAGCGCAGTGTATTGGGACTGGGTCCATTAGTGAGGTAAATGTGTTAGAGCAACTTGGAGTAAGTGGAAAGATATAATTTTACTTGGTTAACATAACAGCGACTCATTCAGAGCAGTGCATTGTTCGTGCTGTTAGTTTACAGCTAGCATGCTGTTAGCTAACATGGTTGTCGATCTGTTTGTGTACTGTCTGAACCAGTATGTTCATTTAACATAACAGTGCGTGTAAAGATGAAGTGTTATACTACATACAGATTTAACATAGCTTATGTTAAGCTCCTTCTATTATGTTGTTTTTGCAGCGTATGCAATGGTCAACGATTTTACGTTGCGCTGAAGACTGTTCACTTTTCTCCATCCCTTTTACTCTTTTTTTTTGCTCTCCGCTTTCTACTTTAGCTGTCGCTTGCAGGACATTGCATACAGAGAAATGCAGAGTCGAGTGCTCAATTAGAATTTACCAAGATAAAAACGTCAGATAATAGATAACTTTAATGCGACAACGCGTTGACTGTAAATGCCACTAATAAAATTTATCGACTACGAAAGTCACATACACACACGCACACACACACTCGTACACACTGCATGGAAAATGATGGAACTTTCTTAGAATTCCCATTTTCATACTTCGTACGTTACGCTCAATGAACTTTCGATGACAGACGCTAGATGGCGTCCATTATGACAGCGGGGACAGCGGGGAAAATAATGCGAATATTGAATGTCAATTTAATGGAAGAAGAAATGCCAATTGTGCCACCATTGGGATTTTTATTATGACTAATACTTTTATAATCCGGCTTAAAATGTAATTGAACTGACTGCATTGCAGCATTTCGAGGGGAAAAAAGCTATTTTTAGCTACCAACTTTACTAAAATGTGACTTTGTTAGCTACGGTATTCGATTCGTATATATAGTGTATCATAAAGTTAATGGCGATCAGTTTAAAGAATTTGAAAGCGATATTGTCGAAAATAGCTATTTGATATATATGGATGTATTTGTAATATGTTTTGGAATGTTTAAGATTTTACATCTAAGAATTTCTAACACTAAAATTTTTTGATTTTTTATAGGTCAAAATTCTGCCTTAAAATACATGCCCGGGTAGCTCAGTCGGTAGAGCATTGGACTTTTAATCCAAGGGTCCAGGGTTCAAGTCCCTGCTCGGGCGATCAACATTTTTTGCTTTTTTTAATTTTTTAAAATGTTTATGAGGTATTCTCGACTATCAGCTATCCTGTTTTAATTATTTTTTAATGGATAGTTGAATAAAATATTGTACTTGATAGTAGAATTTGTTTATTTGTTGCTATCGAATTTGATTGAAACTAATTGCTGTTCTTTATGATATTCTCATTTCATTTCTATTTATAGGGTATTTGTAATGATGTAGAAAGGAGCTACTTCAAGGACAATAGTTGCAATTGAGTTAAAAATGTATTTAATTTTCCAAATTGCGTGTCCAAAACATTTAATGGAAATGCAACACACACACTCACGCTCACACAGAGAACGTTATACAAAGAGCCTTCAATGTCATACAAAGAGAGAGAGAGAGAGAGAGAGACAGGGAGAAGAGAGAAGGAAAATAGAAGCAAGAGGAGAACTCCACTCTTCCGCTGATGAAGTGGAAAGCGAAAACTTTCACTTTGAAGGTCGCAAAGATGCTGCAGCACACAAAGAGTGAAAGAGAAAGGTAGAGTGAGCGAGGGAAAGAGAGGAGAGACAAAGGGACTGATGGACAGTTAGACAGAGACAGAGACAGGGACAGAGATAGACTGTCAATCTCAGTCGCCATTTGCAGCTCGTTGAAGCGCAAAGCGGAAATCAGACGCCATATCAGGCGGATATGCTTGACAGGACCGGACGGAAATGAAACGTAAGTGAACATTGCAAAAGCAACAACAGAAACAACAACAACAACAGCAGATAAAGCAGAAACAACAAATGGCAATGGAACATGGAATTAAGTGCTTGCAATACGAGAGATAAGAGAGGGGGAAGGGGGCGTGTCATCCCACCCGGCTCTCCTAGCTGACATTGAGATAAAGAATGATATAGAAATATATAGGTAAATATTACGCATACGCCATAATGTGCACCATCAGTGTAAATAGCACGAGACTGTCAACAGTGTCAATAACAATGTTTCAGGCCCAATGAAAACGCATCTGAGCCATTTTATTGGCCCTGGCAACAAACTGACTGACTGAACTGACTGCTCCAAATAGAACTCACTTCTGTGGCAGGAGAATGGAGACTGAAATCGATTTGGAATTTGCACTAAAAATGCAAATAGCAAAAACACAGAACACAAAACTGCCAACAACAAAGAACAACGACAATGCGGGTTAAGTTACCATGTAATAGATACATAGATACATTTGTTGCCACTGGCTGCAGACACAGATACAAGGCACAAACACACACACACACACAGAGATAGACAGACTGACAGTTATGCAGATTTGTGCTTAAACGTATGTGTATCTACCAAATCGAATGCAATTCACAAACTTATGATTGACTGATTGAGATGCACGTACTTTTTAGCTTTAAATGGTACAGTGAGCTCTCGTTATGCTGGAGGTTAAAGTCAAATAATTTAATGTTATATTATAGCTAGAACTCCCCACAGTATCTAACACTCTCCATTTGATATTTACTCGATAGTTGCTGCACTCCGATTGAGGGATCTCCCGCCGCATGCCGCTTGCCACTTGCCACATGAAGAGGTAACTACTGCGCTTAATGCGATTTTGGTTGGATATGTTGCACATGCTGTGACTGTTGCCAAAGTTCAAATAACTGTGAAAATGCACAGCAGAGGGAGGAAAAACAATTGACGGGTGAGTGGCTGGAAAAGCAACAACTTTTTGATAAGCATCATACTAACTATTAAACTGCACTCGAAACTTGTGTATTTTGCAAGCAAATCGTTGCATTAGTTAAACAATAACACTACTATACAAATTATATATCTATATATATCTATCTGTCGATATATTTTTGCCTAGTTAGCTTAGTTCCACGTAGCGGGCGCCATTGAAAATGCCGAGTATCTTGAGTCGACTTCCGTTTCCGTGTACGGCGACAGAGACAAGACGTCGATTATTGGTCAAGACCACACAGACCGTGTTAACTGATTTCCTAGATCTATCAGGAACAGAATTATGCTTCTTTAGCAACATCTTGTGCTGCAAGAAGTTGGGTTATTACAGGGTTACCAAAAGAATTTATTTACTTACTTGAAAATAATTATTATTTAGGATTTTAATGTTTTTACTAAGTATTAACTGAAGTTTGTCTATAAATTTATTTAATTTATTGTATATTTTCGGGTTACGTAGAAATGAAAGTTAACTGATTTATTGAAGCTTTGAAAAAAGTAGAAAATGTCAAAACATCGCCTAGAAAACATCGCAGAGTTCCCCAGTTGAAAACATAGATAAAGATAACTAACGGTTAAATTGGGACACAGATGCACTGCGCAGTCGCCTGTAGAGAGAATGGAAGAGAGATTCTCTGACTCTCTTGCTCTCTGAAAGCTTCGCTCGTTTAAATCAAAACATTTGCAACTGAGTTTTGTAATGTTTTGAAGGAGACGTCCTTTGGCTTCGCTGCTCCTGCCCCTCCCACTTGCTCCTCCTCCTTCCCCTTGGCTCTGGTTATTTGTTGGCAATCGTGGATTTCCATAGACGAACACGCGCTCAATTTGATTGAATTGTTATTGTTATTTGACTGTAGTTGTTATACTCGTAGTTGGATTTTTTGTTGTTGTTCTTTTTCTTTTCTGTTCTGCTCGTTTCTTAGCTTCCAAGTTGTTGCGGCCACCGTGTTGGCCATTTAGCCAAGTGTACATTTAGGCCAAATATGTAGTAGCTAAGAATCATTCGCTGTATGTATGTGTGCTTGTGGGCTATGTCAGTTCCATTGACTTGAATAAATAACGAGCTCTACGTGATTTGATTTTCGAGTCTTGGACTTGTTTGTCTTATGCACGTGTCTGCCTAAAAGATTTCCAAGTGTGGCCATATTTATATTACAAGTGTATTGTGTGTGTGTGTGTTTGTGTGTGCTTGTGTGCTTCTGTAGGTCACTAAATGGCCGCCCTGTGGTTAGATAGACTCAGCTATTTGGGTCCTGACTAGCTGCGGTTACAGCTGCAAATTTGTAGCCTGCTTTTAGGCTGGCCCTGACCTACTATATCACAGACCACAGCTGTGTGTGTGTGTGCGTGTGTGTGTATTAGTGTGTGTTTGCATCAATTCTCAGTGGCATTGTTCAACATCAGCATCAAACTTATATCCTAATTGAATGTATTTGCATTTCATGCACATATCGCGTGGCCTTCACACATATGCACACTTCAATGCACACATATTCCATCACACACACACATGCATATACTCATGGTAGTTATGTTTTTCATTGTTGCAGCTCGTCAAACATTTGTCGACAGTTCTTCTCTCATTATCATTAAAAGGCAACAGGCAACAGGCGACAGGCGAGAACACTCTCCTTGGACCACTTGAGAGTTGTTGTTGTTTTTGTTTTTGTTGCTTTTTTTGCTGCTCTTTGACATGCAGTGAACTATGCGAAGTGTGCAATCCTTAGTGGCACACACACACACAGCAAGTATCGCTGTGTGTGTGTGTGTGTTTCTGGTGTGAAACTTTAAGTGTGGCAATTGCAGGCAAGTGTCAGGCCGAGCTTTGCAATTGACATAATTAGTTGACTTGTCTGTGAATGTGTGTGGGTATGAGTGTGTGTGGGGGTGTGTGTGTGTGTGGGAGTGTGTGTTGCAAGTGTGTAATTCAGTGAAGCATTTCAAGTGCTTTGTTTTGCAGCGTCTCTCACAACAAATTGACACTTTGAAGCTGAACAATTATCAGGTGAGACAGGGACTGATTGTCTGCAAGTGCAATGCAGTCGGAAGAGACAGGCTTATAACATCTCTCTCTCTCTCTCTCTCTCTCTCTTTTTGTCTCTCTAGGAAACTATTTACTGCGTATTCTCTTTGTTTCTGGAATGTGCTCACTTTTGTGTGTGAGTTTATTTAGAGTTCCCTTTTTTGATTTGCTCAAAATGATAGCCAATTTGTCTGGGGTCAGGGGTCACCACAACCACAGCCACAACCACAGCCACAGCCATAGACACAGCTGCAACCACAGCCAGAAGCAGCACAACAGCTGTAGCAGCAGCAGTAGCAGCAAAGTTTTGGCTTTATCAGCGGCTCAACTCTTGTTACAGGCTGAACTCTGACCCCTTCCCCCCCGTCCACTTGCAGTATTTACATGCATATGCATGTGTATAGATTGTACACAAATACTCACGCACACACACACACAGATAGACACACGCACACTGGCAGAAGTTAGTGAGTAATTTGCATATAGATTAAAGGAGCGTAAAGCCGTAGAAGACAAACAACCGCAGCGACGTCAGTCGGCCATAGAATCTTGCAAAGACCCTCTCTACTCCCCCTCTCCCCACCTCCCTCTTTCTCTGTCTTCCCCTCCCCTACACTCCACCCCTTCATGGCTTGTGGGCAAAGGTTTTCTTGCACTTTTCCGACTGCCTTTTTTGTTGCTTCCGTTTGCTGTTTTTGTGCTCCATTTTTAGTTTTATTTCATTTTTTTGCATTTAATAATGCACAGTGCATTGAGGGCGGTTTGGGGCGTGGCCGAGTTGTTTGTACTTTTGAATATGTTGTTGCATAATTTGTGCCGCTCGATGTGCAGTTTGTGCATTGTTTCGAGCGGCTTAATTGCAGTCTGCTTGCATTTATTTTTTCCCCCTTTCTCTTTTTTCCCCTCTTCTAGGTTTATCGTGGTGCACTTTCTCCTGCGTTGCTTTGTGCGTTAATTAAGAGCAGCTTCAATGAGTTTGCGGTTCTAGCTGTTGTTGGTTGTAGTTCTACTGAAACTGGGAGTTTGTGTGGCTTAGAGTGGAAGGACATAGCGTTGTAGCTAGATCAGGCAGGTCACTGAGATAGCTCAATCGAGCGATTTGGCCTAAGGAAACTATGCGATATAGTTGTTCAATTTGAATCAAATTTGCAGAGGATACTTCCAATACCTTCATACATATAATATATTAAATTGGTCGGGTTAGCTGTAGTAGTTTAAAGGTTATGACGTTTTCAAATTGGGGTTGCAGTTTTGTATAACAGTTTTGTATAACAGTTTCTCTGCTTGTTACTGCTGCAGCTCTTTATAGCTAAGATTGCTGCTTGTTTAAGCTAAATATTTATGACTGCTTTAAGTAAGCAGCAAATTAGCCCATAAGTATGCAACACAAAAGCAACATAGTGTGCTACACACGTGTGTGTGAGTCTGCGTATGTGCACATCAGAAAAAAAAGAAGAATGTGGTTCATGTCGTACTCTGAAATTGGCTTTCTTTGTTGTTGTTTTTCTTTTACTTCGCCATTCGCTGTAACATTCGCTTTAGCAGTCACTGTAGCAGTCACTGTTGTTGCTTTTGCTGTTGCCGCTTTCGCATTCGTGTCTCGGACATGAATTACGTTTACCGACAATTAATTTCAAGTGAAAATGTGCTAAAACTTTTAATTGGGCAACCAAGTGGCTGGCAGTGTCTGCAGAGCGCTGAATTTCGTAGCGTTACGAAAAACGGTAGCCATAAAAATGTCGACAACATGCCCAGGAAAATTTCGCAGCCATTTCGTAGCAGGTGCAACGTACAACTTTGCCCAAAAAGGTATATCCCCCCCTTCCCCTCTATACCTAATGCCCCTCCCCTCTCTCTAAACTGCCCCTAACTGTTGCTTACAAAGTTTAAGCCAAGAACTGTGCAGCCGATTAGCAGTCAAAATGGCGGCTGGCTTTGGCTTTAGAGTTAGCATTGCGTATACGACACGTTGTGCACTCGAATTGAAAATTTAATGAAAGTAAAACAAGCGAGTATCACTCATTTTTTTAGCCACTCCCCCTCTAGCGCCCCCCCTCAAAAAATAACTTTGCTGCGTGTTTTTCTTTGCCGAGCGGCGAATGGCGAATGGCGAATGCAAATTGCCAATGTGATTCCCCCTTGGGGCATTTCACCTTTTGTTTGTGTTGCAACTTGCAATGCTTTGTTAAATACTCTGCTGCTTTAAAATATTTGCTTGTTAAATAGACGCACATAGAGTTGCGTTGCCAACCCCTGGCACGCCCACTCCCCACCTGAAAGCCAAACAAAACAAATGTTAGCAGAATTATGCAAGCGTGTAAAACGCTGAGCGTTGAACGCCAAAAGCTTTAGAGAAGCAAACAGACGACTCCACTCTCCCCCTCTCGACGCACAGTTTTTATTGCGTAGTCTTTGGTGTGCAGTGTGGGTATATTTGCATTTTCCAACACTACTCGGCTGCAGCTGAATGACTAATTCTTCAGACAAGCCAATTTGCAGCAGCTTTCAGCTGAATTTGATACTAATACTTTAATTGTGATGGAATTGGGAACGAAACTAGGTAGAAATCTGTATAGACATTTTATATTGTATCGGGAAAAGTTCTGTCTATGGGTTAGTTTGGTCAAAAGTTAAGTCTCTGACTGGAAAATAGTTGAAAATTTAATAATTTGTATAGAAAACTTTACTAGAGTCAGCATTAAACTTTACATGCCTGTTAAATGACAAAATTACAAAAATCTTTATGCTTATATTAAATTCAATAACAGATCTTTAATATATACTTGCTACATAGGTATATAAATAATAGTTTAATTTTATTTCTATTCAAATACCCATTAAATTCAACTGCAAACAATCTCGAATAATCTGCAATATTTAAAATAATTTAAGCTGTAAACGTATAATGTTTAGTGCAACAACAACTGGAGTTGTGCAGGCTGTGGAAAATGTAAAATGGCGAATGGGAAATGGGAAATGGCAACTGGCAACTGGCATCATAAATTACAGAGCTGCCATTAGCTAACACAAAACGAAATTTTTCAATTAAACTAAAGGCCATTGCTGATAGTGGCAATGTCATTAGCAGGCAGGCAGCCAGGCAGCCAACCGAACGAAGCCAAAGGACCCTGGACCTAAGCCCAGCCACGCCCCCAGTGCCACAGACTAGCCCTAGAAGCATCCCAAAGGAGCCACAGGATGGCACAGGTAGACGGTGTCACATAAATTAAAATCGAAGCCAGCCAATTTTATGGCAGTCTATAAACTCTGTTCCACTCTGCTCTGTTTTCCCCTACCACTGCCACACCCACTTCTCGTCTCTGTCTCTCGTCCCTGTGCGATATTCAAGCGATTTTGTTGTTTATGGGCAGCAGCTAATTGACATTTTTGCAAAATGTCGACAATTGGATAGGCAGTCATAAAGTTAATAAGCAATTTGCATAACAAATTCGTTTTGGGTCAAAAACGCTTGACAACGGCACACGGGGCGCATGCTTAACGCGACGCATTGCGTATACGCCATGCTAGGCATGCATTTAATTGTTTTTCACCGAACAACGCACTGACCAAGGAAACAAAAAACAAGCAGGACTTTTTTCTCCTCTGCAGAGACATTACATTTCCCGCCACTTTCAGCCTTTCCTGCAGTGTTGCTATCATTTCTCAGGTCAAACTAGCTTGATGGGTAAGAAATTTAATAAAAAAAAGCTTTAAACTGACTGAAACTAGCTACGAAATGTACTAAAAGAGTAGTAGATAGGATAACGGCTTAGTTTGGTAGTAGGTAGTATACCGGCTTAGTGTTAAAATGTTGTATTTTTTGTACTTTTGAACGATCATAACTCAGCCAAATGTTGTCGTATGTTAGAAAGTCATACCTTTTTAAACTCAGGACAACTAGTGGAATCGACTGGGAGTCAAATTTAAAATTTTTAGAATCCAACATTTTTTGTCAAATTTTATGATGTACCCCCTTTGAGTTTTTTCAAAAATTGAACAAAAAATTAATTTTTGTATATGGAAAATATTTTAATAAGAATCGATAGTTGTGCTCTTAACGAGTTTAAAATGGTATTTTAGTCGAAAATTGGACATCGGAGTCCGAAAATATGCAAAGTCAAAGTTTGCTGACTTCGTTAATTTTGTATGAAAAAATTAATTAAATTCACTTAAACTTTTGTTGCTTCTGACTGTTAATTTCCATTCGCCTAAGAATTTAGCTGGTAATTTTAACTTTCCAGCTGTAATAACAGACGAACAGAATATTCAGTGAATAAATATATTAATTGGCTATTAAATTGCTAAAATGCCATCACTGTTTCCTGTCGCATTTTTCTAGACAAAATGTTTGTAATTTATTTGCGAGTTGTTAATTAGCATGGCAACAAGAGCGTGCAACATGCGTGCTTGCCACTAACTGGTTATGCATTAAAAGCCAAATATATTTTCGGCTAGTTAGATGTCAGCAGTGGTGTGGGAGAGGGTGGGGTGTAGGGGTGGGGGTAACAGTTATACACTGTTATCAAATCAAATAAATTTAAACTTTTCTCTTTGCATTAAAGCCACTACAAAATCTTTACAGTCTTCTGGTTGCTTGAACTGGTTTTAGCTTTTGTTTGTGTGCAGTAGCCGTGGCCTCAATTGTGCCCCCAATTGGTTGCAGTGTAGCCAAATGCGCGTATGGTTTTGGTTGCATTTAGCGCATTTTCCACTGCAATTAGCCAGTGTCAATTGTTCAGATGTAAGTACGAATGGCATTGTGAAACATTAGCGGCATGTTTTAGCTTTTTTTAATGTATGCTACACACACACACGCACTCTAACATACACACACACACATACTGGCTGTGAACACTCGCTTCTAACTGCCATTTGCAGCTGTTTCCATTTCCGCTAGCAGGCCACAAAGGCAGACTGGGTCGACTCCTAAGTGCCACGCCCCTTACCTCTCGCTGTGCACAACATCATTTGTAATTTGATGCCATGTGCACACACACACACACACACGCACGGGCTGCTGTGGCAGTTGCTGTTTGCCGGCAAGGAAATGTGCCTCAAAGTATGCAACACAATGTGGCCAGAGCCATTATAATTGCAAACACACATACATAGTTACACACACAGGCACACACACACACACACACACACACACACTATCACCTATATATACTTGTGTGGCACTGGAATTGCAGTTGCATTTGACATGCTGCTGCTTTATTATAATTAAATGATAATCAATTTGCCAAATATTTGATCAGCCACAAACGAGAAATGAAAACTAATCAGGCGTGAATTCTGAAAGGACACGCAAGGATACATATTATGGCATAGACAAATGCAAATAAGAGCTCAATATTTGCTTTGTGTTGAGCATAAAATCAATAGTTTCACGTTGCATGTTGTATGTTGCATGAAAGACGTCAATAAATAGAAATTTACCCAAACCATTAACTTGAGAAATGGGTTTGTGCAGCGAAGACGTCGCTAGCAGCAAGTGCATCACCTTCCCCCTTGTCCCCCTACCTCCTACCCCGTGGAGTAAAATCAATTCCCTAGCTATTTCACAGCGTGTAATTTCTCAATTTTTGGTAGGAAGCTTCTCGCTTCTCGCTTCTCTGTTCCAGACAGAATCGAGTTCAGTTCAGTTCAGTTCAGTTCAGTTGTTGTTTTTATATTGTTTCTCTGGTTTCTGCTGCAGAACCTACTTAATTTCGAGTCATGGCTCTTAGGAGTGGTAGAAGGGAGGCCAAAAGGGGGTGGGACAAGGCCAACAATATGCCACGAGTCGCTTATTTCTGCAGCATTGGAGCTGCTTCCTCTTTTCGCTCCACGAAAGTGGCTATAAATCTGTTTGCTTTGTCTTCAAAAAAAGGAAAGAAGAAGAAAAGGAAAATGAAAAGAGAAAAAAAGGAAATAAATTGAAGCTGATTATATAACACAAATTAGTTAGTTCTTTGGCTAAATGTCAGATTATGTAAGTACTTATAAGTTAGTGCTTGGATTAAAAGCAATTTAGTTCAAACTTAAGTATTCACTGCTCATTATTTTCCAACTTTAGTATAAATATGCACGCTAGATGGCGCCAGTGTGGTGACTCTGGAGTGGAGAAATTATAACTCCAGGAATTTAACTGGCGAAAATCTAAATTAATCCATTAGAATTACTTAGAGACTCATTTTAAGACAGTAATTAATTTTAATATAAGTTGAACAATTTCTATAACACTTTACTACATAGCTTTAAAGAATAAATCCTTTAGGGCCCATCGATTTTGAGGCCCAGGGACTTAACCTTCTCATCGATCCAGGGGCGTAGAAAGGGTACATTGGCATAAACCGCGGGCACATCCTCTTTGGCGCACTGAATGCCCCAGGAGACAATGCCGGCGAGTTGATAGCGATTCGATTCCTCCGGCAGAGTGCAGAACAGCGGGGATCCTCCGTCTCCCCTGCACGTGTCCTTGCCCTCAATGCCGCCGGCACAAAGGAAACTCGGTCGCAGTCGAAACCTTCTGCCCAGACGAGTGACTCGCAGCTGAGCCTGACACTCGGCCCGACTGACTATGGGCAGATCGATGCGTTTGAGCAGCCGTTCGTTGCGATCGCTGCCCGGTAGACGACCTCCCCAGCCGGTGGCAAAGCATTGGGCATCGCGGAGATTCGCCTGCACCGCGGGCGTCTCCGTCGGTGGCAGGCAAAGGGGCTGGATGTGGGGCTGTATCTCGACGGGCTCCTCCAGCTGCAGCAGGGCAATGTCATTGAAGTAGGCCTCAGGATCGAAGTCCTCGTGAGGAATGATTTGCTTGATGCGACGTGCCTGATGCTCATGGGGCTCATCGAGACTGTTGAGATCCCATTCCCCGACACGGGCCACGAGTGTCTGCAGTGTGTGGTTCTGTATGTTGTGGGCACTGGTGAGCACCAGTTGGGGATGGATTAGAGTGCCACCACAGACGTACTGATTGCGTCCCGTGATCAGAGCGACCATCCAGGGGAACTCGGCAAAGAGGGAGACATCCTTGGCGTACTCGTAGTTGTCCTGGTCTGGAATAAGTCCATTCTCATTGCTCCAGCCACAGCCCTTGTACTTGAAGCTTCCCAGTTTTGTTATATAGGAGCTCTCGTTGGCCGGCACCTGTAGGATCGTAGGATTTTAGGGTAATTGATCAGACATCAGAGGAAATCAGTCTACTCGACTTACCTGCATGTCGATGGCACAACAACGATGCAGAGCTCGACGACAGGGCGTTTCACCAATGCGTGGATTGAGCAGGAAGCGTCCATCGTCGTTGATCACATTGTCTTGGCAAAGTTTCCTCGGCACACACTCCATATTCACGCCACAGCTCTCGTAGCCACTAACCTCCTCGGTGGTGCTGTTACCATCGATTTCTGAGCTCCGCTGAGCATTTCTTGGGCTCTTCACCAGTGTGGCATTCCATTCCTTCAGCTGCTCGTAATCACAACAGACCAATCCGTCGCCACAGATCTTGGCTATACGCGGCTCAATCGCTCCACGTCCCGCATCATCGGAATCCCTGCAAATCTTCTCCGTTACACACTGCTCTTTTGATCCACAGATCGAAGTCTCTGTGTCTGCGATCGAGAGTTGATTTTGGACCAATACCAGCACTACAAAGAGCAGGAATGTGAGGTGCATCATCTGTAAATGGATTGATAACAGCCATCAGTTAAAGGTTCAGCTGATAAGCTGATAAGAACACTGGGTTATCACTTTTACTACTAAACTCATTACAATTTTGAATAGAAATCAATTTTTGTTGTTAAAAGTTTTCTATTTTATGCTGCAAATTTGTTACGAACATAAACTTTGATGCCAACAGGTAAAACAACAATTTACAGATGTATACAGATATATATATTATATATAGATATATCTTTGTAGATAAAATACTTTATCTTTTTTCTTAGAAGTATTTTTCATGCACTTTTGAGTTTGCTTTTGCTTGATAATTGTAGAAACAACACTTTATAAACTTTATACTGTTAATTATGTAGTTTTATTTAGTATAGTTGTATATAGTGGACATATGTACACTCGATTACTCCGATCGTAGTTTCAGTGTTCTGCTAGCTTCGAGTGCTCAAGTACGAATTGTTTTTGCGACACAAAATCAACTGAGTTTTTACAACACGATTTGATGCGACTTATAGACAGAACCGGCTTCAAACTACTAGAAAGAGAGGGAGAGAGAAAGGAAGAGAGAGAGGAAGGGAGAGAGAGAGAGAGAGAGAAGAGCAAGATCAAGAGAGGGTCTACTTAATTAACAAGTATTCACACTTGTTCTCTTCTCTTTCGATCTGTAATTCACTTTTGAAATTCTGTTTCTGATTGCATAAAAGTAAAGAGTTTTGATCAGAAAATTCAGTTTTATTCGCTGCTCAAACCCGAGCTGAGCTTCAGAAAATCGTGTGGTGTTTGCTAATTAGTTAAATCAAGTAAGTAAATTATATTTATTAAAAGTGATTTAAGTTTTATTTTAGCAACTAACGCGTAATTCACGTGTTCATAAAATGCGCGTTTGTTTTGAAAAGGGAAACAGAATTTTCCATTGATTCCAACTCTTTGTCTCTCTCATTCTCTCTCTCTTTCTCTCTCTCTACTTCCCTTTCTCTCTCTCCCTGTAGTCCCTCTCTCTGTCATGTGGAATCTCTTAGCGCTGCTTCCGCTTCTGCTGCTCTCTCCTGGCGTCGCCTCTCGTCGCCTTTGCACCCAAACCGAACTGTGCATCACCGAGGCAAGATGTAATGAAACCGATGATTCTGGACGTGGTCTGCTGGGGCCGCGTATACTGGATAGAAGCTGTGGCGTCGGACTAGTCTGCTGTGATAAGGTGCAGCTGGAGAGCTACGAGGCAACCATGGCCCAACAGCAGCAGAAGCAGCAAATGAATCGTCAATTTGTCATGGAAAAACCCATGGAAAAACCAGTGGAAACTGTGGAAACTACAACAGCTCTCGGTCTCGACTTTAAGCTGGATTACGAGACATGTGACAAGCAGAAAATGTGTGTGCCCAGACACCTGTGCAGATCGGGAATGGTCAACGAAGATGGCTTGTTTATCATAAAGCCTAGCACCGATTTGAAGAGCAATTTTGGTTGCTCCACATTCGAGAGCTGCTGTCCCTTAGCCGATCAGGTGAGTAAAGTTCACTTTACAGGGTATATTCATTAAATCTTTCCGTTTTTTTTGTCCAGCTGAATGAGCAGGAGAATCCCATGGTGCGTCACCTGCAGGAGTTTAAGTACCAGGGTTGTGGTCACAGTAATCCCAAAGGACTCTACTACGATCTCGTGGGCTACGACAATCACGAGGCGCGCTATGGTGAATTTCCCTGGATGGTGGCACTGACAGACATGCAGGCCAACTATGTCTGTGGTGGCACACTCATACACCCTCAGGTGGTGCTGACCAGTGCCCACAATGTGGGCAACCACAGCTCGGATTCCCTGCTGGCACGTGCCGGGGAGTTTGACCTGAATAGCCAGAAGGAACCGCATGCCTATCAGACCCGTCGCCTGCGCAACTTGTGGCGCCACGAGCTCTTCAACAAACTGAACTTCCACAATGATTTGGCGCTGCTGGTGCTGGAGGAGCCCTTTGAGCTTGCTCCTCACATTCAACCACTTTGCCTGCCCCCCGAGGAGTCGATGCTGGCAGAGCAGGATCTGGAGGAGGCGCAATGCTTTGCCCTTGGCTGGGGTCAGTCCAATTCCACTTTGAAGTCCGTGGAACGTATTCTGAAGCGAATTGATCTGCCTATTGTGGAGCACGAGCGTTGCCAGCGTCTGCTGCGTCGCACGATTCTCGGCAGACGCTTCAAGCTTCACGCGAGCTTCATTTGTGCCGGCGGCGTCGAGGGCAAGGACACTTGCCAGGGCGACGGGGGATCCCCGCTCTTCTGCAACATAGAAGGACAAGCGAACAGATTTCAGATGGTCGGCATAGTCTCCTGGGGCATCGAGTGCGCCGAAAAGGACATTCCAGCTGCGTACACAAATGTGCTACACTTGAGGCCCTGGATCGATAATCAGCTTGCCAGAACTAATCTCAAAATAGATCAAGTTTAGAAATAAACTGTTATAAACTTTTGGTTTGGTGCTGCAAATAATAAAACGGCTAAATTTAGTTTGGTAGTAGAGATTTTACTCTTTCTATGAATTTATCACTAAAATAACATTTATGAAAATAATTATAATTTAAATAAACTATCACAAGCTTTGAAATAATATTTCTAACCAAATCGGCATTAAACAAATATTTATTTATTTAAATTGGAATATTTTTACCTTCACGTAAAGCCAAAAAAATATTTGTTTTACTGCTTTTCATTAGAACTATTATTTTAAGAGCTATGATAATGCCTAAAATCACAACAAAAGCCCCGAGCTTAGTGCTGTCTGGTCTGCATGTCGTATACGTAATAAGCGCTTGCGGTGCATAACTTTGTGGCATGCACATGTGTAGCATAGTCATGTTGTGGCTACTCCTGTTGACTTTAGTTTAAAAGCAGCTCAGTTTTAAACTATACACTAAATTATTAATTTTTGTGCGCTGCAATTTTAGACGATAAATTTGTAACTTTTTAGATTTTTTTATAGAAATTTTTCCTATGGAAAATTGCTGTTATTTGCAGCTGGAAAATTTATGTTTTGGCCAGTGTGATTTATGTGGGCTTGGCTTACGAATTTGATTTGTGTGTTGGCATAAAACTCTGGCTGCTGCTGCTGCTGCTGGCCTAAAAAGTGCATGCCTCTGGAAATGGATATTGAATTGCGACAATTGCAGGCAACGGTGCGTATGAGCAATCAGTCAACCAGTCACTGACTCGGTTACTTTACTGACTGTAACTGTGACTGTAGCACTGACTGTAACTGTGACTACATATCTCCATTTATGCTTCACCTGCCATCAATTTTTGGTTGTCGAAATAGTTTTGCAGATTGTTCAAAAAGTGCATCAAGTGGAATGAATCCTCTAAAGCAGCAAAACTTGGACTAACCGAATTGTTAACACAGCGATAACTTACTTCAAACTATAGAGATTAGCTATGAACTCTTAGGAAAAACCAAAAACCAAAAAAAAAACAAGAAATTCATTAAGTTTTTGCATTGCAAATGAACAATCAAAACTTACAATATTTGCTCAGAACTAACTCGAGACGAGTCAACGAATTTTGTTGATTATTTCAAGTGGGTTTTGTGGAAAAGTGACTCCAATTAGCAGTGTCACAGCTAATTCAGAGTTTAAATTTTAGTTCAGTGTGTGTGTGTGTGTGTGTGTGCAGGAAAGCGAAAAAGTAAGTAAATAATTCATTTGGTTTCATTCTAAATCTGAATCATTCACAGACTTCTCAAGTGCTGCAGTTTGCCCATAAATAATGTCTTGAATGGCTAACAGGAGGTGGGCTGTAAGGGAGGGGGTTGGAGGGGGTAGGGTAAAAGGGAAAGGGAAAGGAAACAGTCACAACTTTCACCTGGGTCGCCATAAATTTTCATTGCATCCATCGTTGCGTCGAGTCAATTGCGCTTAAATGCTCGACATTCAGGACGATTCATTGATATCCTTCGATTCTGGCATACACAAAGTTTGCAACGGTGGGCGCTGAGCTGTGGACTGTGGGCGTGGCTGTCGCTATCACTGCTTTCTTTGGCTTTTCATTCCACGCCTGATTCAATTCCGTAGCGACAATTAAAATTTGTTTTACTTTTTAAACTTTTACTGGCACTTTAAACTAAGCAGTTAATCAGTTACTAACAAGTTAAACTAAATTTTCAGTCAGTAATTAATAGGTAATAAATGCTTAAGTTAAGTATGTAAACTAAAGTTCTGCTATCATTTTTGTAGTTAGATAGAGGCTGGTTTTCCCTAAGAAATTCTGTTGTTTTCCCCAACAATTTTAAGTTTTTCCTTGGCTTTAAGTACTAAAAATTTAGCTGTTTAAAGCCAAACTCACTACTCAAAACTAACATTTAAATGGCTAATCATATTAGGCATAATTAATGATAGCACAAATTATTTAATTATGTTAATTGTCATTAAAAATGAATGCAAATGTGACAAAATTGTAAATTTAAAACATTTCCAACCATTTTGGCACAAAAAGTAACAAAATTTAAAATGTTAATTTGCATAAATTAAACAAAAACCCCGACTACTAATATACCCTAAGATAGACTAGTTTGACTTTCAAATACCCTAGAATTATTTAAACGATTTAAACTAATTCAAATGAATTCATTTCTATTTCAGACCCGAGGGTCGCCAGAGAGACTTTGATTGGCATTTAATTGACTGTGACAACATGTGGCTAACATAATACTACTTGGAGGGATTTGGAGACACTTAAATGTCCAGACGTCGACCGAGAATGTGGCGAACATCCTTGGTGAAACGAAGGGCGTCAAGGAATGGCAGCAGATTGAGTAGCTCCTCGTCGTTGGGATCATAGATGAACGTCTTAATGGGTATGGCATTCTGGGGGAAGTCCCGATAGGCAGCCGGTGAGTTATCGATAATAAAGACTCGGGTCAGATCTCGATCGACAATGAAGAGATTCTTGCTAACAAACGTTGAGGACGAAGTGCAATGCTGTCGATAGAAGCGACGCTGAAAGATGCCACGCCCCGCGTCTAGTTTGTCCACCACTGAGGAGGCGTAGGCCTCCATGCTGGCAGTGAAAATGACCACGTCGTACCAGCGACGCACAAAGTCGAGAAACTCATCGACATGGGGTCGCTTGTAGACCTGGAACTCAATGGGATCCATGTTGGCCACAATTGGTATGCTCATCACATAGTCGGGCACCGCCTCCGCGGGCACAAAGTTGCAGCCAATGACCTCATTGGACTCGGGATCCACATAGCATGAGTGCACAAGAGTTTCATCCAGATCGAGGACCAAAATCTTACGTTCCACCAACTCCAGTTGTCGAGCCGATAGATTGGACAGTGGCGCCTCCCTGTAGCTGAATGGCTCCGAGTTGAAATAGCACCGAAATTTGGACGCCACAAAGGCGAAAAACTGCCTCACGTATTGGCCCAGCTCGTCGGTCCGACTGATTATAATGGCAATTAAATTGGACCACAGATCGGTACCGAAAGTGCTACGTATTATTGGTTCCGCCACGGAATTGGTGCTGGCACTGCCGATGCCGCTGCCACTGAGACTTTCGTGGGTACAGAAACCGCAACCGGAACCGGAACTGGAAGTGGAGCTGGAACTGGGCACAATATAGCAGGTACGACTAATTTGTTGTGTGACTGGTGTTCCCGTCTCGAGTACATGTATCTTGGGCACGATCTCCTGATCAGTTGCTGGCAACGATGTCGTGGGCTGCTCCGTGAACTGTACGACCATCTTTCCAGCTTCGGCAAATCGTATATCGAGGGTATATCGAGTAGATACAACTGCTAACTTACATAACGCTCAAATTTTATATTAAAAATATATATATTATATATATATATATATATGAGTGTCCGACTGTTGAGATTTCCTAATGCATATGAAATTTGTAATCAAACAAAAATTCTTTTTTTTAATTCATTTCCCTTTTTTGACTTTGTTTTCAGTTCATGTTTAATTTGAAATAAATATTATTAAGTTACTTATTTGCTTACGTTGCAGTTAGTTGAAGAAGAAGAACCGGAAACGGATGTGCAAATTATTTACTAACTTAACTTCACATCCGCTTCAGCAAAAGGCATTAATTTTTGAGTACTGAGTTGACATTTTACTTCATAGAGTGCAGTTAGCTATAGACGGGGTTAAATACACTGATTTTTAGTCCGTGTAAGTTTAACTGAATGCACATTTTTATTAAATTAATTTTCTATTTTCCAATTATTTCTGTCACTAGCGTGGACTGTCTAGGCCTTGTATAGCCGACAGTCAAAATATTTTGTCAGCTAATTGTGAAGTCAATGAAATCGTTTCACACCTGAAACATCACGAAACGTAGGTAATGAGGAGTATGACCTATGGAGGCCGAAACCTTTGGTAGGCAACTCGAGGGAAGTCGAGTCAAGTCGAGTCAAGTCAAGTCATGTCAAGTTTACTCAAGTGGAGAGGAGACTGCGCTAATTGCAGGCAAACCACAGACGGTACTCGTGTTCCCAATGCACCAACAGCAGATTCATTAGCCAACTGAATGAGATGCACACACACACACACACACACACACGCTCGCACACCTACTGGGAGGTGTTCTATCTGTCTGGCAAATGAAATGCAAATCGGATAAGGCCGTAGGGTGAAGGGTGAAGGACGAAGAAGGAGGAGGAGGAGGAGGAGGAACAAAGGAGAAGGACAACAACAAGTGAATTTTGTCTTACCGCGTTGAATTCACATTAATTAAGGCTTGCATAATTTATATGTAGTTGTTGGCTGTAAGTGTAGCTGTTGGCTGTTGTGGCAAGTGCCACCGGCACTTGCAACCGGTGTGCAGCATGGCGTATACGCAATGTGCTATCTGCTAATTGAGTTATAATGCTAAGCGCCTATTTATTGGCCAGCCAACGAAGCATAAAATCCAAGTCATCCCCCTCTACCAACCGCATCCTCAGGCCCTTAACTTGGCCAGAAGTAAGCACTGCATTCGATACTGCTGGTAAGTAAGAGCCAAGTCCTTGTTGTTGTTGGCCACAATTCTTATTATCCGCCTTCGAGTCGGAAATGCTGCAAAGTTTCTTGGACAATACTTTTAGCCACAACTATTTGCAACTTTATTTATGCGTTTAACGTTTAACAGAGAAAAGTACGCTAAGAAAAATAGCTAGAATTTCTAGTGCTTTACAGGATATTTCCGAGTAGAGTAAGGCTGTTTATCAGCTAACTACAGGGTATGTTTACAATACTTGTTAAGAAGTTTTACTTACTTTTAAGACCTCTATCAGTTCTATAATTATAGTAATTGCGATTTATGAATATTTATAATCGATCATTAGTTTTTAATCAAATTTTTTACATAAATTCTTAGCTGAAAAAAATCCCCGATTGATAAGAAAACAGCAGACTCAATGTCTATGTAGTAAACATCGTAAATTAACTGAATTCCGATTAGTTAAGCGATAATGAATTAAAAATGGAGAATATTTCATTTAAACAGTTCGTGTGCAACGCAGTGACGTCACAGTGTTTATGACCCAAACAGCAGTTAATTCTTTTGGTAGCTGAAAACCGTTAGATCAGAGTTGTATTCCTGTTAGGACATGTATTAGCTAATAGCTGGATTATAAATCTCCGATGAATTTCACACGGAAGTCAAGCTGAGATTTTAGCGCCAAATGGAAATGGAAAATGCAGTCAATATGAAGAAGAAGAAGAAGAAGAGGCAGAGCGAAGCCAGTGATATGCAAAGTAGAGAAATTGAGAGAAATACAAAAAATGGAGGAACGTGGAAAAATATAAAACAATTTGGTAACAAGCAAAATGCATCAAAACTCATGGAACTGACACTTGAGTCGGGAAGGGAATCCGTTTGCCTTTTTTATTATGCTTGGCAGGAGTAGGAAGAGGAGGAGGGGGAGGAAGAGGTGGCTGGGAAGTGGGAGAGGGAGTAGGAGAGGGAGTAGGAAGGGAAGTAGGGAAAGGAGTAGGAGCAGGAGTAGGAGCAGGAGTAGCAGCAGGAGTAGAAGCAGGAGTAGGAGCAGGAGTAGGAGCAGGAGTAGGAGCTGGAAAAGGACAAGGAACTGAAGAAGAGAAGCTGACTACGTTGCATAGATAGTGGAAAAAAAAGCTGAAACTGTTGCAAAAACATGTCACATTAAGTGCACAGACAGGCAGACAGAAGGACAGTGAGACAGGCAGACAGACAGAGGGACAGATAGAGGGACAGACAGACGGACAGTAACCGGAAGTCTATGGGACTTGAGTGCTTTTATTGCAGCCGGAATTCTGCGGGCATTCGCTTTCGAGTTGACGCTTGCATTTGGCTACCATTCTGCTCCCTTTCTCTAAGTCTCCTTTCTCTCTTTCGCCTGTGTCCTTTCCGACCCTTCTTCTCTACTCCATTTTCTTTGTTTCTGCATTTCTCCATTTCGCTTGTTGTGGGAGAATTTCTCAGCTTGTTTATGTTTATGCAATGGCACTTAAATGTAATGGTTATGTTTCAGTTGCCTTCAATGCTGCATTCAAATGCTCCTTAAATGACATTTTTCTGTACAATTTGCATTCCTCGATGTCGCCACAACATTTTTACTACCCGAGTTTGGTTTTGTTTTAGAAATTGTTTTGGGTTTCAGCCACATTTGGCTTAATTACCTGTAATAAAAGTAAAGTAACAAAAGGAATTCTTTTGTTTAAAAATTAATTAAGGACAGACATCTTTCAACAAATTTTAAATTAAGTATTTACAGACTATTATTAATTTTGTTACTGCATTAATTTTTATTAATTCAAAGTCTTTTCTTTCTGTGTAGTAAATTACAAAATTGTTCTTACTTTTTATGGCATTCAAAACTAAACAGAGATTTTCATGTTTCCATTACATTTAATTGTTTCTCTTTCCCTAATCACACCTTGAGTTGTCACACATGTGTCTCTCTGTCTGTCTGTCTGTCTGTCTCGTCTTTGACCCAATTACGAATACTGGGCAGAGCAACTAGTTGGAGTCTGAAACTGAACTCAATCCCGAACCACTTGAACCTGTAATTAACGACAAGCTTTCACTGTCACTCAGAGCTTTTCTCTCCACAGGCGGAACGCTTTAGACTTGACCAAGGAATCGGGCCAAAAGTGCCTGGCAGACCTGGCTGAAATGCTTCGTTGGCTTTCAATGCCGAGCAATGCGGCAGAATGAGTTGAGAGTCTTTCAAGGACTCCGAAGCTGCACAATTCACTTGACGGCGATGCTTGGCTGCATTTTAATTATGATACTTCATTAATGTAATTAATCTTGGCCACCTCAGGCGACTTAAATAGACCAGTTGTCAGAGGTGTAAGCGAGAGGGAGATGGAGATGGAGACAGAGAGACAGTAGGAGATTATTGTTCAAACTCGACTGCTCTCGAATGTGTAGTGGTCAGACTGTATATAATTATTATGGCAATGTAGTAACGAGGAATACCTCTAATCTAAGCAGCTCCCACAGAGAATAGAAAAACCAATAATAATTGCTTCTCACCTTAACTATGTAACGTGTATTGTATTTTCAAAAATATTTATTAAGCAGCAGTTTATTTTTCAGAGGAAAAAGCAATTACTTATGCCCTCCAGTTGGCCCAGGTGCGGATCTCGTTCCACAGGTTGGTGCCGGGGCACTCGGTGGCGCTCACTTGGCGATGGCCGTACAGGGTGTAGCCGGAGGCGATTTGACCACGGGAAACGGCATCGGCTAGGATACCCTTGGCAGCGCTGATCATGGCGGCAGTGGGCTTGTTGTTGTTGTAGTTACCCAGGAAGGAGATGCCCAGGGACTTGGAGTTCCAGTTGGTAGCATGGGCACCGACAGCGTTCCAGCCACGACCTTCGTAGACAGCACCATCACCACCGATCAGGAAGTTGTAGCCAATGTCGGGCCAACCCAAACTGTCCATGTGGTAGCTCTGGATGTTCCTCAATTCCTGGGCACAGGCAGCCCTGGTGCTGCAGTAGTTGCCAGCGGTGTGGTGGACCACCGCATAGCTCAAGTAGTTGCCAAGGGTGACCTTGCTCCTGGGAGCGCGTCCTCCCCAAGCGGACTTCGAGACGACAGCGACTCCGAAGACTGCCTGGGCGCACATGAGTACGGCCAGAAGGATGATTGCTTTGTTAGCCATGTTTAGACTGTAGATTGCTCTATGCCAGCCAAATGGTTTCCCTGGTGTTTATATACCCTCTGAGGTAGGTGTTTTGCTCTGATATGAGACTATCTTCTGCTAATTCCATCTGACTTTTTAATGATCTTATCAAATTGTCGATTTATGGCTGCAGAATCATATGTTCTGCTATCAATAGCGACTATTTTATGTGCTGTAGCTAAGATAGTACTGCATATTAAGCTATTTGATAGCAACTCACAGTTTTTTCTTTTATTTTTATGCCATTTAAGCAAGTTTCTTAGCCATCAAGAAAAAAAGCTGAGAAATCCTGCTATCACTTGTACCAAAAAATGTTGCCTACTTTCAGGCTTGCATTTAAATATGATTTTTTTTAAATTTCCTTTAAAACTAACGATATTTAAATGGCTTAAGGACTATATTTCAAATCGGTTCAAAAATTCTATCTTTGGACATTTCGTGAACCACATCCCATTCGCCGAGTCCGATGTACAAAATATACACCGTAAATAAAATGTAATAAAAAATGCCGATCGATCGACGAGCATAGAAATTAAGAGTCAGGCACCAGCCAAGTGCGGTGCAAATGACCAACATGAAGAAAACCTGCGCATTTTCACCGTATTCACCATAGATCCAGGCCACAGAGTCCGTTTGCTGGGCATTTGCATTGAAGAAGCAGGGAATTCCCATGCACACAGTGATGCCTATAATAGTTGAACATGGTTGATTGATTGACTGTCTGAGTGATTGACAACTCACCGAATATGGGTGCAGCCAGGCTAGCAGCAAAAGCCATTTTCTCATAGCCTTGCATGGCCAGATGGACATTGAAGATGACATCGTTCAGGGCTCCTGCCATGGATCGAATGCAGCTGGCCACAAAGTCCTCGGTCATTTGGAAGACCAGTCCAATGATGCAGAAGAGCACTTCCAGCTCAGTTGAGCAAATGGTGAGAAAAAGCAGTGAACTGACCACTGAGAGGCCCATAAAGAGCTGCAGGAGGGGAAGAAGGAAAGGAGTTAGAGGGGTAAGTCGAAGTCCTTCTTTCTCTCACCATGTGGTAGGACGGTGGTTTGTCAGTACGGCTGTGCATGAATACAATCACGGCCAGGGGCACGGTGAGGCACAGGGTCCAGACTGCATAGCTGAAGTTTATATCCGGATACCTTTTAGTATAAGTGTTCCTAATCATAGCTTTAAGCATAAATTAAGAAAAGATTACTCAACGATCTTTTTACCCCATAAATTTGGACAACAAACCTTCGATCAGTACAAAACATATTAAGGGAGTCGTGATGATCTGTGTGCAGTTGAGCAACTTGCTCCAACCATGCTTATCCAGTCGATAATCCACCACTGGAATGAAGATGACACAGAGCAGGGCAATGGGAGAGAGAACAATTTGATAGCTGCGACTAACCCAACCGCTGAACTTCCAATCCACCAGATTGATAGGCATAAGGGACCACAGGAATTCCTCAAAGAGGAACATGTTCTTCGGATTGTTTGAATTGTAGAGGATATATTTAGTTGCATGCGGATCATTGTCAACATGCCGAATCTCGCGAATGGGTGCTTTTGTCATCGAGAGTCGCCAGTTGGATCCGATCTTTTGCAAGTCAGTGTGGTAAATACTTGAATAGTTGTAGACAACCATTTTGGCCTCCCCCTCAAATTCATGTAACTGTTCCAACTTCTTCTTGATCAATGCCCTGCGACTAAGGGAGTATGGTTTGCTCTGCAGCTTTTTGATCTGGAAATTAAGACCTGAGGGGTATAAGGTGTTAAACTTGAGATTATCCACAGTTAAGCTACGTAGATTTACTAATTATGGTCATGCGCAACAGATTGATATCCACAAAGATGAGTAACAAGTAACCAATATACATGAGGATCAGTACTAGAAAGAGGGAAATAGCTGTAAGATTAAGGAGATACTAGGATGACCATGATTACATATCGATTCCGCCCTTGTTGTCTTCTTGTCGGTGAAGATCATATAGACCAAGGTCTCGCCGGAAAACAGCAGACAGAGCAGATCCCTCACAGTACTGTGTCCATTGATCTTGAAGGGTCTCAGGAAACACATCATGCCACCGCTGAGTAGGACCACAGCCAAGGCATTGCTCAGGGTTATCGTATAGATCGGAGCATGTCCTCGAATGGGCATCATGTTTACGATCAGATCAGGCAGGGCATTCCCCAAACTCAATAGGGTCACTCCAGCCACATACTCACTCATGGACATTCTCATCGAGAGTATTTTCAGCGAGGGTGTGATACTGGAATACCAATAATTCTATACTAAATTCAAACACATTCTTACTGCACTCACAATTTATCTATTAGGTGTGACGTCATGAGCATAAGATAGATCATAATGACTATGAAAATACACATGATAAATCGTTCCTCCAGTTTGCTCTGAATCGCAATACTGCAATACATGATCTCGAAGTAATTGAAGAAGTTCATGATGAAATTACAGTGCTTGATCTGCATGGTCAGGTGACAACGCTGCTCAAAATCCACTTGCATCACACTGAAGCAGCTCATCTTTGAAGGGAGTATTAGCTGATGGAATTCTTTACTCTTCTTAACTCACCTCCTTGTAGGTATTCTCCGCGGAAAGTGTCGCATTTAAATACATTATGTTTGATTAAATGAAAAATAAATTAAGTTATGTTTTAACAAATGAGTGTAAAATGTTTAGAAATTGTTTACATAGGCGACTATTCGACTACAACAAAATGTCTCAATGAAGAACGGAAGAACGGTATTTTGTTAGCCAGAAGATAGCATTTACTATATAATTTATGAATGAGTCTGACCACAAAGCTAATCTACTAATCAGTAAAACCGACAAATGTTTGATATGGTAAGAAGAAGAAGTCCCTATAAATTATGGCACTGGTAGGTGCTTCCCCTAACCAGAATTATTACCATAAATCACCATCGTTTAAATATTTTAGAATAGTCTGGTGTAGTCCTAGCGATAAGCAGACTTCGCTCCGATAAGACATAAACTTAGGGTCTTTATAAGCGCCTTCTTAGTGTTGAATTGGCATCAAATCTATTTGAATAATCATGGCGTCTAGACCAACTTTGGCTCTACTTTTGGCAACTCTGCTGTGCTGCCAATATGCCGTTCAGGGCGTTTACATCGTCTCCAAGGCCGAGTGGGGAGGACGTGCTCCTAACTATCGTGTAGCCCTGGGCAACTATCTGAACTATGCCATCATCCATCATACCGCTGGAAACTACTGCGAGACCCGTGCTGCCTGTGCCCAGCAGCTGAGAAACATCCAGAGCTACCACATGGACAGTCTGGGCTGGCCCGATATCGGCTACAACTTCCTTATTGGCGGTGATGGCAATGTCTATGAGGGTCGTGGTTGGAACTCGATGGGTGCTCATGCTGCCGAGTGGAATCCCATCAGTATTGGCATCTCCTACCTGGGTAACTTCAACTGGGACACCTTGGAACCCAACATGATTGCTGCTGCCAAGAATCTGCTCAGCGATGCTGTCAACCGTGGTCAGCTCAGCTCCGGCTACGTTCTCTATGGACATCGTCAGGTGAGCGCCACCGAGTGTCCTGGCACCCATATCTGGAACGAGATCCGCAGCTGGTCTCACTGGAGGGCTTAAGCAAAGCTTTTGTGAATAAAGAAGATTAAAAAAAAATGTAATTTGAAGCATATTTTAATCAAGTCATCGTTTTGAATTCGTAGATACTTTGTTGATTTGAGATACTTTATCTATCTTGAAGTTCGTTCACTTTTGATTAGAGCTATTCAAAGAAATGCAATCGTTGATTGAACAATTTTGTTTACCTATCAGTTTAGTGTTTAGATAATTCAAGGGAAACTTCGTATTTTCCTAATTAGTTAACAAATACGAATTTTATACAAGTTTAAAAGAAGATAAACATGACTGAAGGCTAAGAGAAGAAGTTATGATTATGATTTGATTGAGATATGATTGTCAATCACTTTATTATGTTCCTGTTTTTTTAAGCTACTTACCACTTTAAATCAAAATGTTACTTACTTCATTACTTGTGGAACACCCCTCGCTACACTGCTAAAAATCAAGTTTACTCTTGAGGAATGCCAAACAAATTAATTAATTGATTAAAAACTCATTTGTCCAATGCTGGGGAATTCATAGCGTAATGTGATAGGAGTTCGAATATCAGAACCCGTTTCAGATTGTCTTCCTATCTGATCGAAAGACCCCCTAATAAAATATATAAAATATATACCTATTAATACTACGCCACGAGTGTCGTGTGACTCGTGCCTCATTCAAGGGAGATAAGACAATCCGAGGGACTATATATAGTGGCATCAGAGCAAACGGACATCACACAAGTCTTGAACTCGTTTACAAATCATGGCAAACAAAGCTTTCATCCTTCTGGCCGTAGTGCTCTGCGCCCAAGCCGTCTTCGGTGTCACCGTCATCTCCAAGTCCCAATGGGGTGCCCGCTCTCCCAAGAGCAAGACCACCTTGGCTAACGGTCTTAAATACGCTGTGATCCATCACACCGCTGGAAACTACTGCAGCACCAGGTCCGCCTGCGAGACCCAACTCCGCAACATCCAGAGCTACCACATGGACAGCTTGGGCTGGGCTGATATTGGTTACAACTTCCTGATCGGTGGTGATGGCAATGTCTATGAGGGTCGTGGCTGGAACGCTGTCGGTGCCCATGCTACCAACTGGAACTCTAAGTCCCTGGGCATCTCTTTCCTGGGTAACTACAACACCGACAAGATCACCTCTGCTCAGATCACCGCTGCCAAGGGTCTGCTCGCTGATGCCGTCTCCCGTGGACAAATCGCTTCTGGCTACACCCTGTACGGACATCGTCAGGTCGGTTCCACCGAGTGCCCCGGCACCAACATCTGGAACGAGATCCGCACCTGGGCCAACTGGAAGGCCTAAGAAGTGGATTGAGCTCAATTCAGTTCAAGTTTCAAGTAAACTTTTAAGTGCTGCAAAATAAAAAAATCTTAAAAATATATAATACACTCGTACATAGAATTCTTCAGGTACTTTTCCTGCGGGGGTTTTTCGTTGGCATCTGAGAATGTTTTTTTTGTCTGTGATCTTGTAAACAGATTTATATATTCAATTTGTTTCTGTAGGATTTCTTATACTCTATAAGAGTTTTATCATCTTTGGGTATCTTTTGTATAAATTATGTTAGTTTTCCACGATTTCCAGTTGATTTTATAAGTCAATTCCTTAGGAGCAATCAAGTTCATAGCATTTTTGCTGGTAAAACAGCTCGTATAGAGTATCTACGAGTCGGTTTTAAAACTTATATTATTATATTTTCTGTCAGCTGATTTAGAAAATCATTTTACTTGTGAAATAATTGATAGAAACTTGTGCTTAGTTCTATTTTGAATTCCTAAACCTTTTTTTTAGTAATGTGAGTTAACTTGAAACAGAATATTAAGAAAAACTGTATTCTCTATAAAAAATAATGTTATAAGTTCTAAAAAAGAACTCTTTTAGAAAATCTTTTTACTTAGAAGTTTTTACCAAACTATTTTCAATGAGCTGAAAGTGACTAAAGTCACTCCAAGTCCTTCCACCTAGAAATCCACACATTAATTGCTTCTGACCTTAACTATGTAACGTGTATTGTATTTTCAAAAATATTTATTAAGCAGCAGTTTATTTTTTCAGAGGAAAAAGCAATTACTTAAGCCCTCCAGTTGGCCCAGGTGCGGATCTCGTTCCACAGGTTGGTGCCGGGGCACTCGGTGGCGCTCACTTGGCGATGGCCGTACAGGGTGTAGCCGGAGGCGATTTGACCACGGGAAACGGCATCGGCCAGGATACCCTTGGCAGCGCTGATCATGGCGGCAGTGGGCTTGTTGTTGTTGTAGTTACCCAGGAAGGAGATGCCCAGGGACTTGGAGTTCCAGTTGGTAGCATGGGCACCGACAGCGTTCCAGCCACGACCTTCGTAGACAGCACCATCACCACCGATCAGGAAGTTGTAGCCAATGTCGGGCCAACCCAGACTGTCCATGTGGTAGCTCTGGATGTTCCTCAATTCCTGGGCACAGGCAGCCCTGGTGCTGCAGTAATTGCCAGCGGTGTGATGGACCACCGCATAGCTCAAGTAGTTGCCAAGGGTGACCTTGCTCCTGGGAGCGCGTCCTCCCCAAGCGGACTTCGAGACGACAGCGACTCCGAAGACTGCCTGGGCGCACATGAGTACGGCCAGAAGGATGATTGCTTTGTTAGCCATGTTTAGACTGTAGATTTCTCTATGCCAGCCATATGGTTTCCCTGGTGTTTTTATACCCCCATGTGAGTTGTTTCGTTTGCCCGATATGAAGTCACGCTCCTGATATTCCTCCTAATCAGAATTTTCTTCACAAGATTTGCCAAAAAATATACGTGTTTGGTGAGAAAGTCCACAATCGTCAGATTGAGCTTAATATTTATGGCTTATAGTACATGACGTCTAAAAACAAAGCCAAATGTGTAATTCTGAACAACTGCGAAATACCCTGTGTGTGCATAATATGAAGTTTTGGTGTTACTGGACTGTTTACACCCTCGTTTGTACAGAGTACAAATCAGTCGGTAATCCAAGAATTTATAATCATTGTTTACATTTTTCCAAAATTCATCAGATAGGAATTAATTTTAATTTATGACCTGTTCTTAACCTGCTCCAAACGATAAGATTGAGTTTGTCAAACTGACAATCGGTGCAATAAAACTTATAGCTATAGACTATAGTTATGCGACTCGCAACATACTCCTTAATTTTGTGTTAAAAAAGTTTCAAAATGTTAAAATATATTTATTTTGATTTGAAATATTTTAGAACTCTAAAATCTGAGCTTCGATTGGTATACCATTTTCAACTCGGGAGGATATATAGATATATTTCTATACTTGTGTGCGTGTGTGTTCAACTTGATTTAGTGCTTCGCGACCTACTGAAAGTTCTGTTCGTCTGGTATGACAGCTGTTATTTTAAAATATCCAGCTGAAGTCTCAGACGAAAAGAAAAACACAGTAAGATTCAACGCATTCATAATTTCCGTTAAGTTTGAAAGTGAACACACATTCAACCAGCAAAGTGCAGCAGCCAAACCTCTAAAAATCGCCAATTTTGACGCTAAAGCACCAGGCAAACAGAATCAGTCAGCAAGCGACAGAATTATCTTGGCGCGAAATTTAAATTTAAATTTAAATTCAACGCATTCATAATTTCCGTTATCTTGGCGCGCCATTCAAATAAGTGCATAGCTGTGAGCGGCAGAATTTACTCTGAGCGTAACTTGCTGCACGTTGTGTAGCTCACACATACATGCATATTTTGTGGATTTTAATTTTTTTGTATTGCGACTTTCTCTTATTTCTGTTCGCCTGTTGCTTCAGCTAAAATTTCTTCTGTTTATAGCTTGCAAATGCAGTTCGCAGACTTTTTTTCTTCTTCTTCAGCCCCCCCCAAATGAAAAATACGTTAGATTTCAATTTTAAATTCGCTTTATTCTTAAAATCATACCCTAACAGTTTTAGTTTCTTTTTAAATTTATTACATAGTAAATAAGCTGTATTTATTCTTATACTTAAAATAACTATTATAATTTTTATATAGTTAAGAATTTTAACTTATTTATTATTAATAAAAAATTATTAGACTGCGCGAAGATTAACCTGAAAGTAAATAGAGAAAATATTTAATTAGTTCGTGTATTTAAGAAATTGGTTTTTAATATTTTTTTTTTAAAACGGCTCATCTATCATGAATTTATTTCGCCATCACTAGCTATAGTATTCTATTCGTAATCTATTTTGAAATCAGGAGAACTGATCAGGTCCTTCAGACATCTTCCTTCCACAATCCTAAGTGTACTTTTCTAATAAAGATAAATGATAACTTCCACCAATTAAATTCTTAATTGTTCCTTTTCAAGTTTTCCTATCACTTATTGCATCACAAGAAACGTGTCATATTTTGAATGGAAAGGAAAAACTTTGATTTGATAAGAACTTTTGAAATCTTGGCTATCTTATCAGCCTCT
Source organism: Drosophila cardini (assembly GCA_018903735.1). Taxonomy (NCBI): domain Eukaryota; kingdom Metazoa; phylum Arthropoda; class Insecta; order Diptera; family Drosophilidae; genus Drosophila; species Drosophila cardini. The sequence goes on along the minus strand of JAEIGM010000001.1, from coordinate 9,314,111 downwards.
TGTAAATTAATGAATCGAATGTTTTCATAGTATCATTGTGAATGAAGTTCACAAAAGTCCTATTAATATTAATAATATATGACGGTTCAGACTAAGTAAACATACGATAGATTCTGGCACAGTGGGCCAAATAGATACTTTATAGGAAGTATTGGTTTTTTTTAACTAATATTTATTCGAATATCTTTGCATATTTTGAATACAGTATATATAAATATGTATATAGATATTGTACACACATAAAATATGTTAAGTTCTTCTTCTTGGGATGTTTTTGAAAAGTGTTACATATTTTGTAATTGTTACAATAAACTTAGATACAAATAATGATATACATTTTTGATAATACAATTAAAGACTTACGAATTAACTTAATTATAAAAAAAACACGCGTTTTGCATCCATAGACAGACACTACCCTTAAAATTCATCTCGTAACTTCGACTTTACTTTCTTCATTCTCTTTGCTTTTTGGTAACAACTACTTGTGCTTAACTAGGTAAAAGTTTTGGGATAATAACGGAAAAGGTTAAGGTAAAGGAGAACATTCACAAATCGGTTAACATATTTAAGAGTGCCAAATCTTTAACAAATCATTGCAAGCGGCAATAGACACGGCCTAGTAATATACGTACATTTATATTGTATAAGCATACAACTCGTAGATTAAAATCCATCGAATTTTACATTTACATTTATGGTTATGTCCTCTTTGTTTTTTCATAGGTTAAACAACAATAAGCGACTGCTAAAAGTTTAAATTTGTAGGGACATTGTTATTTTTTTTGTTTGTTTTTTGATTTTTTTCTTTTCATTCAATTACATTCATTGCGTAATACGTTTAAGCATAAAAATCGTTATGATTAGAGCTCGAATTCCGTGACGAACTTGTAATGGTATGCTTATTGGGGAGAATTGTGTGGGAGATCCAATTGATAGGTTGATAGTTGAGCAGGGAGGGAAATGTACGTGTCGATAACACGCCATAATGATGAGAGAAAACAACTTAAAAATGAAATCACAACTTAGGCCTGACTCTCGTTGCGTCCGGGCACCTGGCCGGGTATGTTCACCTGGCGATGGTGCCGCGATGGTGACGGCGATGGCATCTGCACCTGTGCATCGGAAACATCGTTATAGGGTGGCGGCGGTGGTGGTAAAATACCAGCATCGATTACCTCCAGATCCAGATCATCATCAATGTCTTCATCATCGTCCGAGGAAAGAGTAGAAGTTGCCTGTTCGCTGCGTCGCATTGGGGGCGTGTTGGCGTTCACATGAACAGTGTTGTTGTTGTTCGGCACGTCGTTGTTGTTGTCCATGTTGTCATCGGTATTCGAGGCCGCATTAACGGTGACCGTATCGAGAGCAACAAACAGCGGAGTGCCTCCACCACCATTGACAGGCTGTGCCCCTCCAGCGGCGCCTTCGTCCTCGTTCTGATAGTTGGACATGGCCACCTGATAGGATGGTGGTGGTGCCTGCTTCAAGTACTGGGCAATGGCCTCATCGTAGTTGGGCAACAGAGTGGAATATGCACGCTCTTCGGCACCAAAGCCACCGCCATGCAGAACTCCATCGGGTAGGACACAGGGCAGCAGACTGCGCAGATGCTGCTGACGGAGAGTCAAGTACTTGTAGCAGCGCCATACTATGCCAATGCAGTAGGCCTTGAGGAACACGATGCACACAAATACAACGAGCACCACAAACACCAGCTCCTCGGAAGGCAGCTTCAACAACTTCTCGCGCCATGGCAAACGATGAGACTCGGAAATAATGCGATGTATGGCCTGAAGATAGCAAAGATATCCAGCTGCAGTCAAACTGAAAGATAAGTTAAAAATAAGTTGGATTCTATAAAAGTGGAGTATTCATTGAAACTCACGTGGTAATGGCAAAGTCAAATAGTTGCAAACAGAAGAAGGGCAACAAATGCGATGGTTTGCCCTTGATAGTGCCGTAGATCATCATCAGGGTTATGGCTATCATGCAAGTGCAAACCAAGCCACCCATGTCAAAGTTCTCTGCAAATATAAATAAAGATTAGCAAATATTTCAGGTAAAAGAGCTCGACCGACTGCTTACGGTAACGCTTACGATAGTTGAGGGAGTGATCGCGATAGGCATAGGGAGGATCCACCTTGCTTAGGGGTGTGGGCAAGGCAGGGGCGCTAAGATCGACGGTGAAATCATGACTGTCACTTTCCAGTTCGACCATCATATCCGGATTGCGCCAGATGACAGCGAGCACGCTGAGAGTAAGAATGTTGAGGAACTGAAAATAACAAAATAGATTAAATAAATTTATAAACTGCAATTGTTTTCTGTTAATATTAAAAATATATATATTTGTATAGTTTGCGAAAATTGTTTAACTAGCTAACTGGGAATCCTTTGCTGACTCTATGGCAGCTCTCTGACAGCAGAAACACAATTCGGAGGCATCCACAGATTGCAGGGATTGCCAATAGTCTTTGTGTAAAGATTGCAACAAATTTAGATACCCTGTAAAGGCATCGTATGTGAATTCCTCTGAGATTTGACAGTGCAGCCGATGATGGTAGCTGCATGCCGAATCATAGATCCAATTACGTTGCACCGGCGGTTGCATGCCACTCCGCTCCAGGTGCAACAAGAAGGCATCTCGATCGGTGCCGTAACAGAGTCTCGTTGTGGTATAACCAATGCCATCGTGCAACTGCTGCAACACCTCCGGATGCGAAGTGATACGTCTTAGCTCCACGGAACTTGATTGTCTGTCGTGAAGTCGAATGAGCAGCCAAGGAGGCACAAGGCCAAAGCGCACACAGGACACAAGCTGACCAATGATAAGTCTTCGCTTTGGCCACTGATAATTGAGCCAACGAACAGCTGCCATAAAGACTTCCAGCTCAGAGTTGACACCAATACTGCTGGAGCGAAGGAGTTGCCACAGCGCATGCACAGGCATCAAGAGGAACTCCTGAGAGGCCACCAGTGTTAAGAAGAAGCGTCCAACACTCTGCAGCATGGGTCGATGAGCTCGTTCCATGTGCAGGAGACGTGCCTCCAGATACAGCAGCACCGCAGCATCCTCTGAGAAGCCGTTGTCTAGACAGTGTTCGCACTGTCTCTCTAGTTGTGGAATCTTCAGGAATTTCGCAGCACGCAGCACCTCTAGCAGACCGAGTCGGGACAATCGAGGTGCATCCTCCATCATCCAGTCGTAAATGAGTCGAAAGGCACGAGGTGTCACCAATTCCACTGGCAACTCCACACTCATCTTATTGTCCAGATCGCAAAAGAGTCCCGAGAAACACTGCAATACTATGAGATGCACTTTCAGACAACTCTGGCCGATGGTGATCTCAGTGTTCGTCCTGAAACCGCTTTGGATCAGCTTCAGCAGTAGATCGTAGAGGGGCGGCTTTTTCTCCTGCACCTGCTCCTGCTCAGTTACATTTTTTCTGGAAGAGGGCCATGCCTCTGGAGTGGTATAGCCCAAGGATTGCACCGAGACTTCTTTCAAGCTATTGTATTGGATGTCAGGTAGTTGATAGGACTGTGCCGCCCGTTGATTAAAAGCCTCGTAGTTCTCCCATTGATGCACTTGTTCCTCGTCAGACTCGCCACTGAGATGGACGGAGGATTCCGTGGATTCAATAGAGTTGGCATCGCCATCACTTTCTTGGTGCATTGCATAGGAATTAATGTCGATATCGATTCATCCACTTAGTATACCGAAGACATTGTTAGTGTGAAATTGTCCAACGAACGAAACATCAAAAACATTTTTGGAAATCTCAATTTACATACAATATGAAAACTGTGGGAAAATTGTCAATTTCAATGGAGTTTTCATTTAATTTGGATTAAGGTACGAAGGTTTGTTAAGGCTCTACTCGTGACGCATCCGAGTATAAGGTCTGCGCCCATCTCTAATTTCTATATCGTTTAACTAATGTATAGTTGGGCGAGTGTAGTCTTTGTTTTATATTTGTTGTAGATAAGAAGTACTTTAGTTATCAGTAAATAAAATCTAAAATTGAAAATAAAGTGCAAATATTGTTTGTCTTTGGTGACTAATGGCGTACTTAAGGAGCTCAATTGACTACTTGACAGGTGTTTAATTACCTAGAAGCGCTGAAGAATGAGAGACAATTTGTCATGCTATTAATTTAAATTTAGTTTAAAGTTTAAACTTCAACTTTAATCCAACGCTAAGGCACAGTCACTCCCAAACTGTGGTGTGCATTAATTGAGTACTGTAATTGCAGTAATTAATTGGTAGTAGAAAGGTGTTATAATTTCTATATCAACAAGTTGAATCAAATTTTATCTCATTATTTGATGACTCGACAGTTTGCGAGTCAGCGCAATTCAAACTTTAAGACATTGTTCGCTGTGAGCATTGTGTTCAATTACCAAAATGGAAAAATTATATAAAAAGTGTTGAAAAACTCAGTAGGTTACGCACTAAATCCAATTACAACAATAAATCATAGTTGAGTAAGGTTTAATCTCCATTTGGCATGATTTTGAAGGTGGTTTGGCAAGCATATGTAGCACATACATATACGATTGATGTGTGTGTGTGTGCTGTGCTGTCATTCGGTTGCTTAAAAAACAACCTCAAGTTATTTAAAGTAGACGCTGACACAACACAACTGAAAATTGCAATTTGTATAGCAAATTATAAGTTAATAAAGCGAAGCAAACTCCATTGACGTCACAACTGCTTAACGAATTGTCAGCAAACAGTTTGAGACTGACTGTGGCCTGGGCAACAGTTGGCGAGTCACTGCGCACTGAGCGACAATTGATTTTTCCCTCCTTGACACTGAACAGGGTCGGCTTAAATTTACCTCTATGCGAATGAGTGTGCAGCAACAATTGCACTCATGCGTATATACAGTCATACCATATACTATATATATTCATATACATATACATTTTCAATCAAGGTTTGTACTTACCAGATGCCATAGGCCAATCATCAAAGTTGCGGTGTGTACATGCAGGCCAAAACAGCAGGTCCACTCCTTGTTGACGCGACCATGACTGCTGCTGCTGCTGACAGCGTTGTTGTTATTATTGTTGTTGTTATTGTTATTGCGTTGCGGTCCCATTTTGACGCGAATCCTAAACATTTCACGTCTCACGGTCTCACGCTCAACCGCTTAGGCTTTTCTCCGCTTTATAGCGTCGCAATAAACTGAAGACGACAAGAATCAGGCATTAATTATGATTATGTATGTGCATAAACGAGCTCTATTCAAGCCCCACTTCTCTATACAATATACTCTATAATCTATGAATACACACACACTCACACACACTCTCTCTTTTGTGATATTTTTATATTATTTGTAATGCATATGTATGTGTTGTTTTGCATACATATACTGTGTGCGTGCCACTTTTTCAATTTATTGTTGGCGACGTTTTCTTTTCATTTACACAAGTTATGCAAACACAGTTCTACCAATTTGTTATGCATAGGGCAACATTAGTTTTGCCTTTTTTTACTAAGTAGTATTCACCAATAATTGTGAAATTCGTACCGATTTATATGTATTTACGAACAGAGCTGCGATTTACTTTCAGCAACAATCCAAGCAATAAAACAGTGTGCCCGTAACTTTTAAAATAATCGACCTTAAGCGACCTTTATGGTCAAACAATATCGATAGTTGACGCAACGCAAGGCTAGTATGCTGCTCACGGTGAGCGGGCAAGAAAATACGAACATGCATGCTAATAAAAAATTATTTAAGTAATGCGAATATTACTTATAAGCATCTATAATAGAGACATGGATATTTAATTTGTGATTCTCTATATGCAGCATTCCGGGTGCTTGAAATTTTAAGTCAAAATTAAATTGAGGAATGTCAGTATGTTTTGTACATAAATTACATGTATTTTTTCAGCCTCAACGTACAAGTATCGATAGGACAATCGATAGTCACGCCGATTGATTTTCAAAAGCATTAGTTTTTGTTGTTGCTTCAGTTGCGACTTGCTCGTGTGCCGTTCTTTGCGTAACGTGAAATTTAATTTATTATCTTATTTGATCAAATTTTCAGTTGACAACATGGTGTTAATAAAGGAATATCGTGTTTGCATGCCGCTAACCGTGGAGGAGGTGAACCAGTGCCACATTTACCGCTGCCACAGGATTTTCTAATTCTCATTCTCATTCATCAATCTGCAGTACAAAATCGGACAGCTTTATATGATTGCGCGCCACAGTCTCGAGCAGTCCGATGAGGGCGAGGGCGTCGAAGTGATGGAGAATAGGGCCTGCGAAGATCCACTGCACGGCAAGGGACAGTACACTGAGAAGCGTATACACCTGTCCAGGTAAGAGTATTCGCATTCGCTGTCATAGTCAACAGATGGTTCATGTTTAATTCCTAATGCGCAATCTCTATTTCATGAATCGGCTATTTGCAGTCGCCTTCCCTACTGGATACAAGCGATTTGCCCACGCGTTTTCTATGTGATTGAAAAATCGTGGAATTACTATCCCTACACTCTAACAGGTGAGCTTACTCCCCACACACGCAAACACACAGACAAGCACATACACGCACAAACACGCATACACATGTCGCTCTTCTATTTCAAGCATACCTCAGGCTGTCTTCCCACTGCGTTTATTTTTAAATCAAAGGTTTTAGCCAATTTCGCACCATCTACCTGCTGTGCGTAAGGTTACTTGTCCATATGGCACCATCTATCAATCTCTGTTCCGGCCTGTCGTCAGTTCGATAAGCAGGCATATCCAGAACAACATGTAGCCAATTTTTTGTATGTGGTAATATCGGTCACAGTTCCACTGATTAGCTCTGATAAGAGCACACATCGTTTAATTGATTGAAACGCGCGCTTTTGAAGCTTGTAAAATGTTAACAAATGTTCCGAGCTCCACGCTTCGAGTTCCCAGAACTGTCTGCCACCAATTGGGGGGACACTCCCGATAAGCTCCATGGTATTTAAATAGATAGTGCACTCTCCATCAAAGAGTTGTGGTTTTGTGGCTTTGCTTTTATTTGATTGCTTGTGACCTGGCAACCAAATCGCATTGAATCTTCCCTATTATCTGTTGACCATAAATATATATACTTAAATTTATGACCGTTAAACTGACAAAAAAGGCCGTCTGGGATTAATCACAACGAAAGTTGTTTAAACTGCAAATCAAGTCAAGTTAATTGCAATAAATGCATCGTAGGTTTTGAAATTTTATTGGCATTTCGATATTTGGTGTTTCCATTTCCATTTCTATATCTATTTCGATTTGGTTGTGTGCAAAGCTAATTATAGAGGCGAAAACAAGATCAAATAGTATTTGAATTACCGTGTATTTGATGTTTAATTACGCTTCACAATATTTTCATGGTCAACCCGATGCGAATTGCTGTGCACCCAAGCAGAGTACACGGTAATTATCGAACCTGTTGTGGACCATTAAAAGAGTCCAATCGAATAACATTTTCCAATTTTTTCAGTGTTCCTTCATTCCCAAACTGAATGTGCTAATCAAGACGAAATATGAAAACAACAGTGGAACTACAGAAAACGTAAGATTTTGGATTTAAATTTGTATTCTGAGTGGAATGTGCTAAGTGATTTGCGTATCCACAGTGCCTGGATCTCAGCGAGGAGGATCTTAAGGTGCGCACAGTGGATCATGTGGACATAGCCTTCGATGAGTTCAGTGGGAAGCATTACAAACGCGAAGAGGATCCCAAATTCTTTAAATCCATCAAGACAAGTAATATAATCAAATGTTTATATAGAATATATACTAATACTCTTTCTGCAGATCGTGGTCCACTCATTGAGGGTTGGCGTGAAACAGACACGCCCATCATGTGCTCCTATAAGGTGGTCAACGCCAGCTTTGAGGTCTGGGGTCTGCAAACCAAAGTGGAGGATTTCATACAGCGATCCATTCGGGATATTTTGCTGCTGGGACATCGCCAGGCCTTTGCCTGGATCGATGAATGGCACGGCATGACCCTGGAGGATGTGCGCACCTATGAGAAGCAGAAGCAGGCCGAGACCAATGAGAAGGTGCAAGTCAATGCTAATCCAACTGTAGCTAAAGACGCCGGAGATGCTTCCAATGGCAGTACCACGCCCACTAAGGAAGAAGAGGCTTAGGGACGCTAGGAGTGAACTCTTGTGAATGTTATACCAAATTTAAACAGTTTGTACCTTAAGCGCTATAATATTAACAATGTCAATCTTAATATTATAGTGCACTAAGCGATGAGCTTTGAAATATCTCAAGTCATAACCATATGAATGTACATACAAACATATTTGAAAAGCATTTTAATGGTCCAAAACAAGCTCAAAAATTTGCAACTGACACAAATCTATATAGTTTGCACATATATTTACGAGTACTCGAAACCAAACACAAATCATTTATTAGACAATTAAGCAGTATGCTAAATTATAGTCACACCTTTGTGTATAAATATGTATGTGGAGCACAATTACTATGATTAATCAACGGTTTTTGTTAACTATATTCCTTAATTATGTTTTAGAGCCAAAGTCAATGCTGATTTCTATGTAAAAGCGCAAATTAAACTCAGTTTTCAATTGTAAATTGTCAACTCACGGATAAATGCATAAAAAAACTATGATAGTCTCTAATCGTATGAGCAATTAAGTTCCAAAAACAGTTCTGTTTTAATTGTTTCAGCCAAAATTACTGACGATTTGTATGCAAATGTTGTAGGAAGCTAATTGTCTAACGTTTTCTAGCTGGCTTTCAAAAGAACACACATCGAGCGCGCTCTCTCCCTCTCTCTCACACTTTCGTTGGCTGGGGCTTCCTCTCTCACTAGAGATGAAATGGTATCAACAGCTGTGCTAGGAATTCCCTCTCAGAGACACACTCACACGCATAGCCAAAAGTCAAAACAGTCAGTCAGCTGATTTGACTCTGGAGATCTTTCATGCCGCCAAAAAAGCAAAAAAAGCGAAAAAGAACACACGAAAAATACAAAACAAAAAACAAGAGCGTTTCGCATTTGTGCCTCATTTGAACTTCAAACGCGAGAAAAGTAGCACACTCCGGGGCGAGAGATACGGATGCGCAGCTACTAAAAAATACAAATACAAATATACATAGTATAATTAATACGCGTTGACTCGGCAACAATAATAATCATAACAAAACACGGCAAAAAAGAAAAAAAGAAACAAAAATCAGTAAAAAATTATAAGAAAACATGTATCACAAGGCAAAAGCTAAACAAATGTGTGTGTCTAAATTGTTTGTGTTTTATTGCCGGCGGTGATCAAGTGATCAATTGGACTAATCGATAGTACCGTTATTAAATTGAAAAACAAATAACAGCAGTCTGCTAAACATTCCAAAATTACGCGTGTGTTTAAAGAATTACTTTGCTAAAAATAATTTTAATTATATTATTTATTTTTTTCCTCTTCGCCGTTTGCTGCCAAGAATGGCAATGAACAATCGAAGTGTGTTTATTATTGGAAATTCGGTTGTCAGTTCATTCTGCCTGCTGCTTGCTATTTTCGGAAGGTGCGCTAAATATTAATCAGTAGCAGAAAAATAGTTAACGCTTCTTCTTTACTTAGATATGATTATCAATTTAAATGGTTTTCAATTTTTAATTTTATTGTTTTGTGCGTTTCACGTGTCGTATACGCAACGTGTGTGGAGTTTACTTGGCTGCGTTTAGCTGTCCGCTGTATTACATGTGTTGTTCCTCTAAATGTTAATGAATCCCAATCTATTTCTGTCAATGTCACTATTTAACTCTTTCGTAAATCAATCTTTTCGCTTTTTATCAACAAAAAAATAAAACAACATCTGTAAAAAGCGTCAGAAGTGCTTATCATCAGAGCCAAGTTATATTTATTTTTGGCTTACCCTTAAATCACGGACAGACAGACAGACTTTGAGAGATATCTTCAAGATCTAATATTGCCAACAATAATTTAATGCCTTTTGACTCCAAGCGGTTTATTAAATCTGTCTTAAAAACTAGTCTTTATGTGAATTCTGAGTAAACTTAATTCACTCAAACATTTCCGTCGCCAACTTTTAGTTCGTTAACTACTTTAACTCATCAGAATTCTGTGAAACTTACGTTTTAATAGCAGATAATATGTGACATGTTTGCTTAGATTATCGCGGTATCTGGTTTATGTTAAACATCGTGAGTTTTACAATATTGACATTAAACCGAGAACAACAGCGTTACAACAGTAAAACCACAACTTAGCGGAGAATTCTTCGCTCACATTTCAATTCCTGTAGCGATTCTTACAATTGTCAAACTTAAATTAAGTAGTTATTGTGGGCCATTGGCCGATGTGTGATGAATTCTTAAGTGGCTCTATAGTTTTATTATCGCATCGATAAACAGGCTTTGAGATAGGCAAAAGAGACAAGAATAGATTATTAAAAACGCTATGGAATTGGTAGATTACCTAAACTACTTCATTATCAACTGAGAATGCACTTTAAAAGATACAGTATCTTTGCACTAATCTATACAAATTGTTTTTAAGCTTAAAGTTAAATTAAAAAGTAATAGGTTAAAGAGTATTAAATGCGGAATCATTTTTAAAATTGACTAAATTTAAAACTGTATGCTCAGTTCTGTTGCTCCAAGAAACTTAACACGCATACGCCATGTGTACAAATATTTGTTCTTCCCAATTCAGACTCTATATTTTAAGTCTAATTAACCAACTAAATGTCAGCTATTTTGTTAACTTTTAAATTATATTAACAAACATTAACACATCGATAAATTTGCAAAGAACTTGAGAAAATCAGAACAGTTTCATGTGTATCATTTGATGCTCTAACTTTTTTTCCTTTGGGGGAATTGTAAATTTTGTAGTTTATATATTTTAAAAGTTATATTTTTAAATTATTTTGCTTATCATCTTCATCGAAATAATGAATTGAATTGCTTTTTAATTGTTTTGACTCTGTTTTGTATCATTCCCGTTCTGCGTACTGTTCAAATTGTCACAAATTGATCCACCAATGTGTTAATTGGCATCGCAATCATCATAATTGTCATCATCATCATCATCATGTGATGTGGCATTCATTCCCAACACAAATTGTTGGCGTTTCCAGTTAGTGTCTGACTTCTAGTTAGACTCCCAAAATACTGTCTGAATACTACTGAATCGAATCGTTTCAAAGATCAATTATTGATCGACAAGCGTCACAAAAAGAATGAAAAAAGAATTGAAAAAGAGTAGCAGAATCAAATAAACTGAATTCTCTGCAGACAATTACTTATCATGTTTACAACTTCTATAAAAAGAGAATAAATAATCATATTAGTTTGTCTGTCTCTCAGTCTCTCTGTCTGTCTGCGTCTGTGTCTGTGTCATAAAAGCCGCTAGTGCTTTATTAGTACAGTCTCAAATTATGTTTATCATGTAGGCCAACTCGTTGGCCAAAAATAGATGTAGCTACAAATAAAGTCAGACGAAATTTGGCTCTAATTGCGCAGATAAACAGTAACTAAAATTACGCATACGCCCCGTTTTTTATAGATTTATTGCTGCCTCAACAGTCGCTGTGAATGCTGGCCAAGAACCTTTGCCAACTACTGCCATCTCCAGCTCCAGCTCCACCTACCCCTCCCCATCCCCCTACACACCTGTAGTTAGCCATCCCTGGGCAATTGGCCAGAGTTGTGCTAACTGGAAAAATGCCCCAGAGGCGAGGGATGGAAACTGTACGCGATTGACACGATACGGATTGATCCGTTGTCATGGCGGAATGAACAATCTGGAGATGATCACGTAAGCAGGGAAAATTGTTTGTTCGACTCCTTTTCCACAGCTTTTTCTCTTTGGCAGCTCCAAGCATGGAAAACTGGTCTCCGCACATCAAATGCTGCTCTGTGGCTGGTCCCAGAAGGTGTTCAATCATCTTGAGGAGCTACAGAGGTTTCCCCAACTGCGTTCACTAACCATTGAATATGGGGACTTCACGCAGCTGCCGTTTCTTTTTCCGGAAATGTTTCACTTGCAAGCCATTAACATTTCCTGGACGAATCTCACGTACATCTCGCCACGCACCTTTAAGCGAATTCATGTCTTGAAGATTCTGGACTTGCGCTGGAATCAACTGAAGCAACTGGAAGGACCTTTGACCCTATCAAACACATTCCAACAGCTCTATCTCGGTGGCAATCCTTGGAACTGCACCTGGAACTTGAGCTGGCTGCTGCTTCAGCCCGAGAAGAGCCGTTTGGTCATTGATCGAGAAGATCTTACCTGCAATGACAACAAGTGGAATGCCACCTTCAAACTACAGCTGCTGCAGGTCTTGCAGTATAAAATGGTAAGCAGGGATTAAGGGGAAGCCTTAGAGATCCTGAAGTTGTCCTTTACTCCTTTTAATTTATCATAAATCTCTATTTTTCAGATACTGAAAAACGACTGCGAATCGCATCCGGAAATCTCGAACTGCACCTGCGAAATGCACTATATCGACCGTCTCCACGCCCCGCTCCACACCGTGAACTGCTCGAACCTGCAGTTCTATAGCTTGCCCTCGTATCTGCCGAAGAACACCACCAAATTGGATATGCATGATAATTTTGTGAGTGTGTAAAAGGATTGATTTGAGTGGGATTTATTAACTTCCTCTTTGATCCATTTTGCAGATAAGTGACATAAGTATACTGAAGGATAATCAGCATTATCGCGGAGCCATAGATCTGCAGCTGAGTAACAATCGAATATCGAACATCGATGTCCTGGAGGACACTGAATATTTGAACAACGTTCGTCTCATGAATTTGCGTGGAAATCTAATGCGAAAATTCCAGGTTTATTCACTGGACAATGCTTTCCACAATGGAAACGCTGCACGTGTCTATCTCAGCCAGAATCCCTATCACTGCACCTGTAAATTTGCCATGCGCCTCCGTGAGCTGCTCACCAAGTACAAGGACGTCATATCGGATGCCAGAAACATCACCTGTACCTACCAGCAAGGCGACGAACTGCGTCTGGTCAAGGTCCTGTCCCTGTCACGTGACGATATTTGCAACACGAGTGTCGAGTCCAAAGTCCTCATTCATCCCATCGACATTCTGAACTGTGTACTCGCCAGTCTGATCATTCTCATACTGAGTAAACTAGGCTATGACTACTATAACTATCGGTACAACGGTCGAGTTCCCTGGATTGTCCTCAAAATGCCCTAGGAGAGTCCAGTAAACCAAGTATTACGACTTGACTTTAAAGACATACATAATTTTAAAAGTATTATTGGTAGCTTAGGACGAAATCTGTTAGTTTTATAGGGTATGTAAATAAGTAGATATTAAATTATTTTAAATTCTTTAAACTTTAAGATTAGGATTTCAATAAAAAAGAGTATCTTATAAACTATATACCCCTGTTTAAATTTAGAAATTAAACTGCACATACCCTATAATTTTAAAACCAAACCCGCTTTTAACCAATTTGTGTTGCCATTATAGCCCTGTAGGAATTCCCTTGCGTCTGCTTAACCCAAGTACTCATAACATGCCACAAAATGTAGCACGAAGTCAGTAGTTGCCACACAATTGAAGAGAATGAAAGGATTGGACATTCTCCTGTTGCTGAGTAGACTGACTGGACTGAGTCACCTGCGATTTGTGACGAAAAGTGGAAGATTCGAGAGAGATAATGGAGCCATGCTGATCTATTGGGTAGTGCTCAATGTAGTGTATATACTACTAATGCCCTGTATCAATATTGTCTTTCTGTGGAGTATTTTCAACTGCCAGACCATGGACATTTTGGCCGTGGCCTACAGTGTGGTCTGCCTACCCAGCACCTGTCTCACACTTATACTGCTCACCGATAGTTGGAGGTTCCGATATCGCCTTCAACGCTTTGCGAATCAGAATTTGGCATTCCAGAAACTATATCGTCGAGATCTGGCTCAGTTGGGCTGTGGCTATAGGTGTCGACATCTGGCGAAAATTGTGGTAACTGCGTCGAGGGTTTTGCTGTTGATTAATCTGCTCTTTGGACCGGACAGTCTGCTCATGTGTGGCCGGATCGACATAGCGAAGCTATCTGTGGAAATATCAACCCTGTACATATTTGTTGCGTTGTCCATGCTGTTGATGGAGTTGATGAATTGCTTCGCTGATTACTGGCTGTATTACACAATGGGCATTAGTAATTGGGTGCTTGATAGCCTAGCGAAGGAGGCACAAGATTTGAGGCAGGACATGCGTTACTTGCCGCAGCGACAGGGTTGCCATCGACTCGTGTACCAGCAACAACTACTCAGTGGCTGGCAACAACTCTGGCTGTATTGTCTGCGTCTGGACAACTGGAATATGGAACTGCTGAACTTGTACAGGTGGCAGATTCTGTTCAATCTATTTACCATTTATCTCCTGGAGATCACAAACATCTTCAGACTTGTCGTCGAAGCGAATGAACCTGTCTTTCTTCTGTGGAACTTTGTTTGCAGCTTCGTACTGTGTGTTCTCTCCCATTTGGATCTAATGCTGCACTTCTCCATCTTTGAAGCGAATCATTTGAGGTGGAATAAGTTACGGGAACGTCTGCAGAAAATCTGGTTCACCATCAACTCAATGGATATTGACTGCCACAAGGATACCCATTGCATTGCGCTCTATCGTAAGGTAGTTAGGTTAGTTGTATATATTTCTTGACCTTTCTCTCAATTTATCTCTTTGCAGGTGGAGTTTGCTCTCGTTTTCCTCAATCGCAAGCTGCAAAGACGTCCGGAACGAACGCGCAGTCGTCATGTTCTCGGACTCTACGATATGAACCGGAAATCGGCTTTTTCTATGAGCACTTCGATTGCCATGAATGTCCTTATTCTGTGCCAGATTGCCTATAAGAACTATTACTAAAGCTTACTGAGCTTTCGTAAGCTTTATGGGGAATTTTTGAGCTTTAAACTGAAAGCTTGTAATGTCATTTCCCTTTCAACTGATGCATGGAACCGTTAGTTACGCAGAGCTTTAAGCTCTTGTTGGTTTTGCTTTAAGAGCTTTATACTTTCACTCACTTTTCAGCTTCTAACTAATAAGTATTGAAAAAGATTTTTAGTTGTAGTAGAAAATCTTTCATTAAATCAGTAAAAACACAAAATGGATCATGTTTAAACATGTACAAAGCAACTTTAACTTTACTATGAACTACTACCTGCTTTTGTCACTAGCTGAACCTGTAGTCCACTGTGATGTGTGGCCTGTGCTGCGCTTCAAATCGAATTGCATAAGAATCAGAACGTTGTTCAACACTGACGCCATATAGCCCAGAAATGCGGGTCTGTCCAAAGCGACACAGCCACAGATGCGATAGATAAGTCGATTACTCTGTAATCGATTCATGAACAAATCCAGCTGTAAGCATACAAATTGTAGGGTATTTGAGGGTTGGGCATTGGCTACAAGTGCTCACCTCCATCTGTGATTCGGGGCTGATTCGCCGCAGGTCGTTGAACCCTCTCAGTATATATCCAGCGTTATTGCAGGCGTTGATAGTCTGTTCAATCAGATTCATCACCAGGACTGTGTTGAGCGTATTGAAAATCAGGAGACCGTCTCCAAAAATGAAACCGGCTGTGTTCGACTTAATGGTACGGTTGCCATACTGTACGGCGTGATACAGTACGGTCACGTTGAAAGCGAGCATGTTGAGCAGAAGGGTTGCAATGGCCAATTCACAGACGCCCAAGGCTCTGCGAGAGAGTTTCACCCACTTTGAATGAATTGAGGTTATGAGACAAAGATCCTCCTGAGATTGGGAACATCTTCTCCGCTGCAGCGCCTGCAGGGATAACAGTACCGCCTCGAACTGATGGTTGAGAAGCAGCAGAAGCGAGCAGAATCCAGTGCGTACTGATGAATGGATGAGCAATTGAAAGATTTTCACTAGATAATGTTTGAATTCTCCGTGGGTCAACAACTGATACTGAATAACCAGAGAGCAGAGTAGCATGGCACCCTGAACACCCAGTTGTCGCTGGAAAATCCCTGCCAGCTGCTGTTGCATCCTGTCCAGAGTTCTTACTCCGGCCACTCGTCGTAGGATTTGCCAGTGTTGCCTCCAATCGTGCAGAAAATCAATGTAAAGACGAACCAAACGACGGCGTTGCAACCAGACGAGGGAATACCAGCTGGCGAAGGCGGCCAAACGTAGTCCGAAGCCCAAAACGAGGTTCCACTGTAGCACAATGTTATTCTTCATGTATGCAGCAAAAATGCCTCCTTGAAAAGTGAACAGGAACTGAAGTAGTACAACTACAGTCAGGCAAAAGCTGTAGATCAAATACACTTTCGATGGCTTGCAGATTTGCAGACGTTTACTTTTGACCCTCAGTGTAGTTGGCATCAGTCCGAAGATGAGCAGCAGGTAGTAGCTCAAGGCCAAAAGCATTCGCAGCTTTCGTTGCAACATTTTCCTGTTCCTGCTTACAGAGAGGACAATTTCCCACTGAACTCAATCGACCAATGAACTGAACAATATATTCATATGAACCGATTACTTATCTTTCGATTTTGGGGTCAGCATTAATTAGCTGAAAGTTTTTTATGGCCTGATGACAATCCAGATCGGAATCGGATGTATTAATTGTGGCATTAATGAAGACAATTTCACGTGTTTAAGAATAGTTACTCTAAAAGTAAGAGCATTTGTTATTCGGCTTGTTTTTTATTTCCTTTGTTACACGTGGCTCGTGTCTAATTGGCCACTGCTTTGCATAAACTGATTAAATATTAAAAGCTATTAATCAAATGCGTTGCCCTCAGCAGACGTGTCCTGTAAGGAACAACTTGTTGTTGCTGCTTGTGTGAATTTGATACTCCCAATTGCCTAGCTTTTTCTGTACTCCTCCACTCTAGCTATCCTTCAATAGTTTTTGCCTGTTTCGGTTAAACATTCCATAAAGTCACACATTTTTAAAGACAATATTCAAGTCTCTGTGAGAAGTATCTTTAGGCCTACTTTGAGCCGGGTTAATTCGCTTTAACCCCTTGAAATACT
The DNA here is from genome assembly GCA_018903735.1 of Drosophila cardini. Taxonomy (NCBI): domain Eukaryota; kingdom Metazoa; phylum Arthropoda; class Insecta; order Diptera; family Drosophilidae; genus Drosophila; species Drosophila cardini. Next base: position 9,297,056 of record JAEIGM010000001.1, on the reverse strand, counting down.
CATCAGCTCTGAGGCTTTTCGACCACAAAAACGCTCTAATGAACAAACGACACGAAACTTTGTCTACTTTGTATATTTGTTTGCTGGCAAATTGAATCAAATTTGATAAACAGAAGCCACAGTTCGAATCCAATTTGGACCCTCGTCCGTCGTCTGTCCACTGGCAAACAGTTCTTCTAAGTAGTATTAAATATGGTAGAGAAGACACCAGACTAACCCTATCACTATTCCCGACTATTCCTGACTATCCCCTGGGCAATAATTCGTCCTTTTGCTTTTTGTATTAATTCCAATTATACGCACGACTGAGAAATTTTCATTTGGATTGATAGGATTTTGGGTCATTATGCTCTGCTCAACCCTTTGTCCCTCTGTTCTAGTCTCTGTCCTCTATCCTCCCCTCCTCTGTGGAGACAATCAACATCCGCCAGTCATTTGGAGACACACATTGTTGCCATATATCCATTGTTGTTACTATTTACATACCCTGTAAACACTTAATGGGCATATTGAACTCTACTTAACAGTAGAACACTTTGCTTAGGGTATTTGCTAGTCGCGCACGCTCTTATCTAGCCCAATTCGACTTGGCTCGGTGTGTGTGTGTGTGTGTGTGTTGACTCGCTTGGGGCATATTACAGGGTGGGCTTTGTGTATTGATTGCAAAGTTTCGCTTATGACAAGGCTCGACTCCAGCATGAACAAATAAGATTTCTTCCTGAAACTAATTAGCAACGGGAATAGTTAATTTAATTCCCCACTTTCTCCTACCATTACCCCCCTCTCCCATCTCCGATCTCCCCTCTTCCCGCTTCTCCAAACTGTCGATTATACCTTTGGGCGATCATTTTGCGGTCCATTAACTGAATTAAAATTATAAACTGCCCAAAATTTTCACAGTCAAAAGGAAAATGTTTCATTGCACTTTAAATTTCCCTGGATTTCTTTTGTTATATGCAGCTTGTCTATTTGTGCCGGGATCAGGATTTGAACATTACTCAAAGGCGTTTTGGACACTATGAGGAGAAGTGGGTCAAGTTGTTTTTGGAGCATTTGGTCCCTTTTGGCCTGAATGAGAATGGGAATGGGAATCAACAAAATGCTGGACAGCATTTTCCTTAGCTTTTCCGAGGCCATTTTCTGGGTCATCGTCGCAACGTCGCATAAATACTATATAAATTGTATTGTTTCAAAAACTTTTTGCAGTTGAGCTTCGCGGCTAACGGAAAAAGTAGTTAAAGTTTTGTTTTCGCCTCTAGTTTATTGCGTGATTTCCTTTGCCATGACTCAGTCGGGAGTGGTAGTGGGAGGGGGCAGGAGAGGAGAGGAGCGGAGCGATGTGGGTGGTGAGTGCATTCCCTGGTCGTTGGTTGAGTCAGTTTGGAAGGTGCTAAAACATTTTTGCCCAAATAATTTACAGTTTCTGCAAGTGTATTTGTGTGGTTTTTAACAAGTTGTGGCATAGTTTTTGTCGTCTTCGTTTTGTACCATGTCCGGAAATGGAACTGTTCTTGGCCAACTTGTATATAGCTATGTATATATGTATAGCGATTCCTTGAATGTGAACTTTAATGCAATGTTGTGGCTAGCAAACTGAATCTTTGACAAATGACTTGCTTTCACATCGTTTTCAAGTATGGGTATTCCTCACTTTCATACCATACAGACTTACATACATATCTCTAACCACCCTATGAGACGGTAGGGGGCGCCAGCACTATGTTATCTATTTTAAAGGAAACTCAAATGGAGTTTACTCTTTAGTTACCAACCTTTCTTATTCTTAGCTTTTTATATTTTTATCCATCTGGCTATTTTATCTTTAAATACTCTGGCAGCACTGCTGCTGTAATTAAAAAAGTGTAGCATATTTAATGGAGCTCAGTTGCCCATTTACTGATCTGCTTCACTTACCGAACTAAGTTGCAATTGGAAAGCGCATTTCAAAGATTATGCACGTCGACATCGAGTGCCACGTGACCAGGAAAAACACCGTGAGGCATCGTCGACTCCTCCACGTTTTACATTTCCCGACTTCGCACTGACTGCCACATCTAATTGCATTTTTACTTAGTGGATGTCGGCAAAGTTAGCAAACGATTCTCCAGCTCCTTCTCGTCTCTCACTCCTTGTTCCTTTTCCCATTCCCATTCCCAGTCCGGTTCCCATTTCCGTTCCCGTGTTTGTTCCCGCTCCGGGAAAGTCCACGCGCAAAACTTTAATTAAACGTGTTTGATTTATGACTTTTGTCGGCTGGCACCCCGCTGCCTACCTTAGGGTTGCCCAAGTAGGGTTGTAGGAGCAGAGCAGAGTGTTGGGAAGGTGGAAAGATGGAAAGATGGAACAGTTGCAACCACAACTACAATTTGGTATTCGAATGCGTTTACGTCGGTTAACTGTGAGGCTGTAAAGAGCATTTGCTTTGTTCTAACCATAAAAGCTGAGCACCTGTATGTGAGTATGTGTGTGTGTGTGTGTGTGTGTGTGGTACGGTACATATGATTTCCGTTTCCGTTTGAGTTCACAATTTGAGTGTACCTTTGGTATGCGTTTATGGCTTCCCATGGCCATTAAAATTGCATTTCTTCGAGCAGACCCAGAGACCCCAAGACCCTGAGAGCCTCAGACCCAACAGGACTTCAACAAGATAATCAAAGTTATAATGGACCGAAAATGCTGAAAAGTATCCACAATTTTCTGGGCATCAAATCCCAGCAGCTTACGTCTTAAATCAGGTATAGGCCACGGCGCAAATCTCTTGGCCAATTCATGCAACAAAATGTATTCCACGATAATCAACTTTGATAGGCCAACAACTTGGGCTCTACGCTTTGGGCCTTGCCCCCCCCCCACCAAAAAAAAAAAAAAAGGCAAACAAGAAAAGAAAAAAAGTGATTGAGAAAAGCAATGAGAAAAAAGTGAGGAAAACAAACGTGGCCGCTACAAGAAAAGTATTCCCCGTTACATGGCGTTTTCTTGGATCGCCCTTTTCCATATTTTTTATGGTCTTGCGCGCCAAATGAAAATGAAAATGGAAATGGAAAAAGTTTCGTGTTAAGCAACTCGGCCTTTTTTCTGTTCCCTCCATTTACCCGATGAACTGTCGGATAATCGGCGAGTGCTATTTTGGCCAACTGTCTGGGACTCTGGCTGTGGCTGTGGCTGTGGCAGTGGCTTAGTTGCCTTAGTTATCGCTGTTAGCCAGAAAGCCGTCAGTTCACAATTGAAGGCAAAACCCACAAAAAGGTAAATATGAAAACGTGACCCTGATTAGCCTTCAATTAGGTGTATTATTTTACGCAACTCGTCATCGTCCACGATTTGCTGTCATTTACCAAAATTCTTTGACAAATTGACGGGCAATTGGCCAATTTGAATGGCCATATTTAAATATAATTTGCTAACATTAAGCAAGAAGACAATTGGCCATTAAACTTAATCTTTTGTTTAGAATTCAAAAGATTTAAGTACTTAAAAGTAGACATATTTAAATCTAATTTAATTTGTATATTATAAGTAGAAAGAATTTATAATTTGAGTGCTAAGTTCTTACTAACCGCATGCTGCAACTAACTAGTTAATTAAAAGCTGTGACTATACCACTGATTAAAATGAAAGACTAATAAATAAATCTATGATAAAAAAGTAATAAAATTTTCTGGCTTAATTCCAGTTGCGACAACTTGAAATTCATTTATGATTTCCAAAAATTTCATAAATTTAAAAAGAAATTTTTATCAGTTGCTCAGTTTTCAATATATATATATATATATATATATATATATATACATATATATGATGTTATGCGATTGGCATTTGCACTAAATAAATTTCACATTTAACATGAGCAATTAATGTGTGGCAAAGCCGCAAATAAAACCGCTTAATTACGTGACTCTGGCCAAAAGGGAAAAGCCAACAACAACAACAAGAATACCAAATGATAACAACAACAACAACTATAAAATAAATGACAGAAATAAGTACAATAACGCTTTCAATTGGAAATTTGCATGACATGCAATGAAATGAAATGAAATAATAATATGGTTAATAAAGTCAGACACGGATTCGGATACGGATTGGCTATCAGAAGGGGCAAGGGTAGGGGACTCGGTGACGTCACACTTTCAGCTCTGCCCTTGGAGCATTCCGTTCGCATTGCCAATTATCACACTTATTTCGCTGCTAATTAAAATGCAATTATTTGCCTTAAACAACATAATCCCATTGACAGGCATTTTATTTGCATATACATAAATGAATCGATTGTTTTTCATCCCGACTACGTGGTCATGGTCGTGGTCTCGTCCTACATACTACTGGCTACGTGCTGGTCATGGCTTCCTCATCATCCTCCGCTGTGATATGTAATCGTGGCGCCACAAATCCATGGCTACGCATCAGGGCAGGAGAGTGAATGGTTCGATTCAAACCACTTTGTGCCGCTGGCGTCACGTATTGGCCTCCATTGGCAGCCACATTACGTCCGGCTTCATCAACATAATCGCAGATGATCTGCCACAAGGACTGGCGATCGGTGGTGCCTCGCATGCGTGCTCTCAAATATGCAGCATTGGCAATCAAGGTGAAGTTCAGGATTCCAGCATTGAAGATGTGAAGCCAACCGTTGAGCTGGAGCTGACTGTCGGCGGCCTGTTGGAAGAGCTGCATTGGTATGGGCACCACAACGGACGGGGGAATCGAAGGAGTCGAGGGAGTGGGTGGAATCGTAGGAAGCACTGGCAGCGTGGGCAGCGCAGTCACTGGCGGCAGCATCTGTTGTCCATTGTGATCACGTTTCACGGGCAGCTTTAGTGCAGGCGGTGAATCTGTCTTATTGACTAGCACAGGAATTAGCCACTAGTATAAGCAACTAAAATTAATTAGCTTAAGACTTGCACTCACCTTCGCAGGCCTCTCGGGCCAATCTCTGATCAGCTCGCTTCACCCAGCCCCGCACCGTAGACTCGGGCACACCCAGTTCCCTGGAGATGCCAGCCTTGGTTTCCCCCCTTCGAATGCGTGCAATTGCACGTTCCTTATCATCGACAGAGACCTGTACCCTGGGACGTTTGCCACGCGGCACTGAAGTTCGTTCCATGCTTGAGAAGAGCTAAGATTACAAGAAGAATCCCAAGAAACGAGACTTTCTATTCACAAAATCAAATTATTTATTTGTTTTTTATTTTTATTTTTTTTGGGGAAAGTCGCGTTTCTAATTTTCAACGAATTTGTGTAACGCACACCGCTATCTGCGTCTATTTTGTGAATAGGTCGATTCCGATCCGGATCGAGTTTGACAGGGCCGAGTTCCTGTTCCCGGTCAGCTGACATATAAATCGCTGTGGCTTTCGTTTTCTTCGCGTTTTGCTTTCTCTCATTTGCTTTTCTTTGAGCTTACTTCTCTCCATCAATTCTTCTAGAGTTTTTCAGTCCATTGACAGTTCGAGCACAGAGTTGCATTTGAGTCGCAATTGGCGGTGTTGCCAACTCGCTTCCAAATTGCAGTACCTTTCAAAACTAACGGTATTAGTTTTCTCATTGCATTTATTTATGTTTTTCTTTTCATATTTTGTTTTTGGGTGTGTGTGTGTGTGTGTGTGTTTGTTTGGGTGTATGTGTGTGTTTTTCCTGTCAATTCTTAAATTTTAAATTTCACATACATCTAAAATAAGTGATCTAATTTCTAATTATTTTATTTTTTTTTTTTTCATTATTGTTGTGGGTTAATCTCTGTAATTCTTTGTGGCACTGGAGCAGCATTGTTTTGTGAGACACCACTGTAATTAAATGATGGCAAATGGAAGTTTTCAGAACCAAAATTATTATGAGACTATATAACACTTAACTAGCATATAACTATATATTCCTTAAAGAAAGTAATCAAGATTTCGCTTTTTGGTTTATTTAATAAATTAAATATAAGATTTAAGAGAAGTTTTTATGATCCTAAAATGGGGAATACCTTTTTATCCAATCGTATTCTGCTGGTATCATATTAAACTATATATTTTTTCGATCTCATTTTTCGCGCTGCTCCAATACCATCATCAACTCGTTATATAATTAATTATAATGCATCTTAGATTTAAGTAATACGACTTACAATACTATAACATTACGGCTGAACTTTACAATTTTTCTCCATTTTTTTTTCTTCTTTTGGGAAATGTTTTTTAAAGTTAATTTTCATAGTTTTCCTCAGCAGCAATTTTGTTGTCAGCCATTCATTATATTCGTGGGCGATTTGAAGTTCCAATTTGGAAATGGAATTTCTCTCTCTCTCTCTCTCTTAATATTTTATGGTCTAGGTAAATCTATGTGCAAAAAATATATATATGTATATTGTACATTATATACATATGTATATATATATATTTATCAATTATGCCAATCATCTCCATCGAGTGTCGAGTATCGAGTATCGAGTATGTAGGTATATCTGTATACCTATATCGAGTAGGTATATATCTGCTCTATTATAGTCTTGGCAATTTGCCAATAATAATACAATGAATTTTGTATTTCTGTATTACTTTTTTGTTGTTGTTTAAATACAAATACAAACTAATAAAACCACCAACAATATATATTTTTTATGTTTTTTTTATCATTTCTTTTTCATTATGACATTACTTTCTCTTTTTTTTCAATTTGTCATTTTACCTGTCTACCTTAATTAATAACTACTCGTAGTTTCTTTATGCTTGTTTAACTATTCTGTTTATGTTATCGTTTTATTTTTTAATTTTTTTTTTTATTCACTTCTTTTCAACAATTATCACGTGACAATTTTACGTTTAATTAATTTATTCAGGGCAGTTAATCAATTGTTCTTGTGTTTTTTAAACATTTATATGTTCGCGTTAATATCATATAATTATATTAATTAATATTCAATATTCAATATTCAATGCTCAATAGCTGTCATGTCAAGAGAAATACACGTAAATTGAGTTGAAATTGTAAAACTACTTACAAAGTGTGAAAAACATTCCGTTTGGGGGGAAAGCCAGTCGAAGGAAAAGCGGAGTAGGAGGAAGAGGAGGAGCAGGATAAGGACTCGGAGGAAATTAGGTAGAGAAATGGCAGTGTGACAAAACCTATTTGTATTTCTCTCCTTAATCTCGATCAGGCCAACACTGAGTGAGCTTTCGGAATGCTGCTAAAATCAGGGGGTCGGAAAGGGTTTTGGGGTTGGGCTTTGGCCTTAGTAATCCTCATGCAGATGCTGCAGCCCTGGCTGCTTGGGCGTCCCTCGGCACATACGTCTGAGTATAGCGATGATCAGGCCAAACATCGCACAGAGTCCGAGTGCAATTAGGCAGAGTTTACCGTACGGCAGTTCACTGAAATCCCGTCTCAGGCAGATCTCCGGCGACTCGTCGTGCAGCACGAGCTGACTGTACTCTCCGGCATGATGGAGCAATCCGAGCTGTTCCAGATTCCACTCAATATGCCGCGTTAGTTGGGCCAGCGTCGAGGTGTGCGTCACATTGGGACAGTTTGCGATCCCGTTGCAAACAAGATGGCGCGGAATGCAGACCTGCGTGTCGCCAGGACAGCGGAAGTCACAGTCGCCATCCTGCAAGAGGGACGCGGCCAGACTACCATCGGGATTGCGGGGCAAGTGGAACAGCTCGGTCCAGACCAGTCTAAAGATGTTCTTCCCCGGCTGACCATCGCCTGTGTATTGAATAAGCACCGGCAGCGGCTCCTGATCGGCGCCAGTAGCGCCCAGCTCGGCAGTGGTCAGTATGGGCAGATCCCTGGCCAGGGATATGTTGTCCGGGCAGACGACAAAACGAGGCTCTAGTCGTCCTGCTAGATAGACCTCAATCTTAGCGCTTTCGCAACTGCGCTCTGCGAAGCGTGCCTTCTCCAGATTCAACCAAAGATCCCTCTGAGCAGCCACCTTCAGCTCCCAGATGCACTTCTCCCGACGATAGTGGTGTTCCGGTGGTGCCATGGGTCCGGCAACCATGGCTAGAGCCTTCTTGTAAGGAAAGACGAGCTCACCGTCGGGGGAGGGTCCCAGAGTGATGGGTCCACAGAGCGGACCATGGGCAAACTCGTAGGTTGCCTCGAAGAGCGGATTGGGATTCTTAAAGTACGAGGTTATGGCATGCTGACCCTGCACAACCATCTCCAGATTCATCTGATCCGCCGAGGAGATCACTCTCACAGCTCTGGGAATATTATCGCAGAAACAGGCGAGATTATTCTGGAACTTGTCCCGCTCCTCCCATATAACCAGTTTGTCCACTCGCTCCTCATGACACCGGGTGCAGGCATTGCTGTTGTAGGGGAGTTCCTTGAAGGACACAGAGTTCACCTCGATTATGGCCCTGGCGTAGAGCCGTCGATCCGTCACAAACTTGTACTGACACCTCACATCGCTGCCTCCAGTCCTCTTGAAGATGAGGGAGTTAAGGGGCGAACGGAGCTTTCCACCGGGATGCTTCCAGGCGTACATGACCTCGTCGCAGAGGGTGTTGGGCACAGGGTCACCAAAGCGGGTGTTGTTGAAGAAATCGTAGTGCGCCCAGTAGTACAGTGAACTGCCGCTGTAACTTCCTGTCTTCGAGTCAAACTGCACGTACAGCGAGGGACTCGTGCTCACGAAATCCACCTTCTCCATGGGCCGCGAGAAGGTGTCGCAGAAGGTCTTAATGATGCGGGCCGGATCCGCGTGATCCGAATCGTAGATGGTCAGCGATTCACCACAGTCTCCCTCATACTTCAGTATTGGCGATTCGATGCGATTGATACGAAAACTGCAAATTAACAGGAAAATAGTTGCAGAGGGAGATGGATATATACACGATATTTGTTGACTCATGCCATGCAAGTAAAGCTAAAATCCCACAGACAGAATCCAAGGCCTTTGGCCCCACGCCAGAGAACCACAATTTTTCGGCTGAATTTTCCACATTTCCCTCTCGTGAGCCCGCACTCCCCTCATCTCAGCAGTCCCGCGAACTGCGTTTAATATAAATTCCAACTGGTAACAGGTTAAATCTCGCTTTTTACTGCCACACGTAGCCTCGTTAGATTTCGGTTTCTTTCTGAGATGCATTTCGTGGCATTGGTGCTTGAAAAATGAATGCAAATTGCTGGGCTAAAGTATTTTGGCAGGCACGTTGAAGCGCACAAATTATTGGTAGGAATGTGACCGAGCTGCTGATGAAGTCTCCACCAACAATCAAAATAAATCGACCAATGAAGCAGGTAAAAACGAGTCAACCTCATTTTAAAGCCATTTTTTGAGCTGTTCTACCAAAAAGACCAACGGTTTTTCTAGGAATCATCAACTGATCGTGTCCAAAGTATAACTCTAAATTATGTTGGACTTTAAATGCATTTGAAACTACCGCGAAAACTTTTCCAATTATCCTTGGACGTTGTTTTTGGCAGACATCCAAGGGTGGACCGTAAAAATATATTCGTAGTTTATGTAACCATCGCCCGTTCATTCATTCATTCGTTCATCTGTCGTGCTAAGCAGATTTCATGCAATTACATTTGCGCTGTCCAAAAAATATGACATAATACAACATTTTATTAACCCACACAAAGTTGCCAAAATGTCAAAAGCGAGTGAAAAAAAAAAAAACAAACGAAACGAAACGAAACCAAATCACCATCATCCAGGCGGCAACAACAAAGGCAACAACAGCAACGGTGGCAGCAGCACTGGCAACCAGTGCTGACAGAATTCCATGGGCTAAAATAGCTAGTTTAGCCTTTTAACCGGTAAATAAGAAATAGAGGTATAATCAAAACGATACACATCTTGAAAATCGGAAAATTAATGTAGCTTTCCAGCTATAAAATTTTTTAAACTGAAAAAAATTCAATAAAATTAATTTTTTGAAAAGTTTTGTTAGTTGGCGAACGATATTCCATGATTTAAGCTTTCACAAAACATTTGGCATAAAAATTTCTACACCTGGCAAAATACTGGCTTAAATGCCAACACTGAAGTCAGCATCAGCAGCAGCAGAGTCACGGCACAATTTCATTTCGTTTCATCCCGTACCGTTACTTCTCGTCTCGTCGCGCCTCTTCTTCTCTCGCCTCTTCTCATTCCGTCGCTTCCCGTTTCGTTTCTTTCTCCTTACGTCTTGTGCTTTTTTTTTATGTGCTGCTCTACTATTATTTCGTTCTGTTTCGCTTTGCTCTCTGTGCTATTCATAATAGAGCAGAGTTACTATTTTTACACAGTCTCTCGCTATCTCTTTTCCACACCCGCTCTTCATGCTATGCTCGACGTGCCCATGCCGTTATTCACGTACGCGACGTCAGCTTCAACGCCAGCGTCGCTGTCGACGTCGAAAAGTAAGCCTGACGCCCTGCGGCATGTCCTCATAATCCGTTTGCAGCCTAGTTCTGTCTATGCTGACTCAGTGGGGAGTTTATTTAGTTCGCCTTAAAATATGCAATGCAGCAATAGTTGTCCCTTACCAACTCCCCTCCCACCACTACACCCACTGCTCCCTGTCCGTCTGCTGTCAACTGTTTGGGGAGCAACTGCTTAGTTATGTGCATATGGCAGTCAATTGGTGTCGTGTCGAGTCCTGCTTAAAGTGTGGGCGGCCCCAACTGATAAATAGCTGTAACTTACAGTTGTCCTCTAACCAGATTTATCGCATACATTTATTACAATTGCTAGCAGCAAGCAGAAAAAAAACAGCTTACAGCTAAAAAGTAGCTGATACCATTGAGATTCGATTACAAGTAAATTTGATAAAGTTTCGATTAAAGCTTCTAGATATTTAATATTTGAGTTGCGTTGGCTTAATTTCAACTTGTATAATCAGCTATAAAATTAAAGTTTACACTTTAAAATAGTGTAGAAATACTCTGTAAAGTGCATGAATTGGGTATATTTTTATGCAAAATACTGAAATAGTCCACAAGTGCCAAATAAAAGATAAATTCCACTCCCAAACTTTCTTTACTTACTTAAAACAAAGTACAGGGTAACATAAAGTCGACTTAACTCAACAGGATTTAATCATTTCGGCTAGATGGTATTGCGTATACACGAACTTAGTATAGCAGAAAAAAGCTGAGGCATGACATGTTACTTAAATGAGCAAGTTTGTTGGAAACAATGTCGACAGTGTCTAGACTCCAGACTTCAGACTCCAGAGTCTCAGGGCTCGCAGACACGACACGAAACGACACGAGGCAGTCAGCTCTGGCAGTAGCAACAGTTGCAGCAACCAGCAAGGCGACAAAGGAGCTAAAGGAGCAAACGGAGCCAAGGAGCGTCTTCACACACATGTAAGTGAAGCGTTCAAGGATTGTGCGTGGCAGATACAGGAGGAGGAGGATGGGCAGTAGAAGCAGGAGAAGAAGGCGTGAAATACAAGGACTGTAGAAAAAGGCAAATAGACAGATGGATGATAAAAGTGGGAACTGTGAGCTTGTGCAATTGTTGTCGTGGGCGTTGCAACAACTTGAGTGAAGTTGGCACCAACAACAACAGCAACAACAACATCAACAACAGCAACGATTCAACTGAACTGGCAACTGGCAAAGACAAAAACTTGAACTCAAAGTACGAAATTTGAAGCAGTTTCCACTGGAAACTTTTAGGTAACGCTGCCTTCGACCAGCACTCACACACCCCCACACACACACATGTGTGTGTGTCTGTGTCTCTGTCGCAGTCAGTGTTGCATTTTGTGCACTGTAATCACGCAATCATGTTGCCCACTTCGAAACTCTTAATGGCAATCGGTGTAAACGTGAGCTCAACTTCAGTTTTCCGAGCTTTTCCTTCGGTTCGTTCTGTTTTCCTCTCTCTCTCTCTCTTCCTAGGTGGACATAAATATTTATCTTTTGGCAAAAACTTGTTGGATATTTTACTCCCTCTATCAGTTGTACACACACATGAGTGTGTGTGTGTGTGTGTGTGTGTGTGTGTGTGTCCAATGCACATAGTTTTCTTTTGCAGTTTTTGGCCAAAAACTTGGCAATGTTTTGCAACATTTTGTGCATAAATTATGAGCTTGCAACATGGACACTATGTGGAATGTGTGGATATATTTCCGTACCTCTCGTAGTCCTCGTACTCCTCCTTGTTGCCATTGTTGTTTGGTTAGTTGAAGGTTTCAATTCTGTTTTGACATGCTTTTGGGCCGAGGTTAAAGCCATACTTTATGTTGGCTAAAACAACTTATACAACGGATTGAAATATATATTTAAAACAACTAGACCATAACATTTAAACACTCCTCTGCTGCGTTTTTTGCAGGGTATGCGTGCTTATAATGCACTTAGGCTACAATAATTGGATTAAACTTGTTCACAACTTTTCCAATAAACTCCTCAAATATAGTTATTCCGACAACAACTCAAGGACTCTCTCCCTCTCTCTCTCTCTCTCTCTCTTCTCTGTCTCTCTTTAGTTTAAGCCCTGTTTACTTCTAAACTCTTTCGACGGCAGTCGATGTGAGCAGCGCTGCCATCAATGCTCCCAAAATGTCAAAGCTTCAAAACTTGGCCAACAATCTTCGAGAGGGAAGAATGGGGGAGGAAGGCAGGTCAAAGAGGGCGTGGCGTACTTTAGCTGCTTGAAAATGAAGTTGGCAAAACCGCAGCACAATAAAATATTTCCCTACCCCATGAATAGGCGGGCGGAAAATTGCTAAACTGAGAACTGAAAATGCAGGACGAATGCGACACTTGAACAAAAGTTCAGAGTCCGGATTCAGGCACAAACAACGTTCCAACGACGCCGACAAGGATAAGAAAGCAGGACGCTAGAGTTGGTAAAGGAGTGGAGGTAAGGGGTAAGGGCTAAGGGGTGTGGGGGGAGACTTTCGGGCAAACAAAGTACAAAAAATATAAAGAACAACTTCAACTCGACACGTTAAATTAAAATGTCACATAAATCTTTGTGGAAAATTTCATTAAAATACGCTTACAGCATAGAACGCAGTCTCCGAAATGGATTGAAGTTGGAACTGTTCTACGAATAGGGCTTAAGGGAGTGCAGAGGCAGAGGCAGAGGCAGGGGCGGAGGCGGTGGCATGGTCTGCGAGGGGACTGTAGTGTTGCATGCAAAACCGCTGCAAGGCAACCTCCATAGCCGCAAAACTTTACACTCTAAGTGAAATGCCGTCGTTGGCGACGGATTTTCAACTGAAGACCCCCAACGTACCACGCCCACTTTTTTTTGAGATATTTACAATTTAACAGAGTTGCCCGGGTTATGTGTGGCACTCAACAATGGGCATGGTTCAGGGCAGACAAAAGGGCGTCTCAAAATTGCAAATGCTTTTCAGACACAACAATTTTGATGCACTTTCTGCTAAAGTACCGAAAAGTCAGTCTTTTGGGGTAAAACATGGATGTCAACTTGTAGCATAGGGTATCTGCTAGTCGACTGTTGAAGCTTGTCCACATATCTACAGGAAACAGAACCAAATTTGCTCAACTACAGAAATTCTAATTAAAATAAGAATCTTTAAATTTCTACTGTTTGAATAAATTTAATCGGATCCAACTTGAATCCTTCAGATACATTTAAACCTAAACTTAAACTGTTCAGCAGAAACTATAGATCGTACTAGTCTTACAGTTTGGGAAACTTTAGCTGTCTAGAAAATCAATTTCGGATTAAACCTGCCATAAATAAATTCTTGGGCAGAAAACCACGTACGATTGAGAATTTGCTGTTTCTATTACTCACCTGGGAAAATAGAGACGAACAATTTCACCGGGATGTCCTTTGATGTGATAGCTACAGGATGTGTTCGGTGGATACCAGTGGGCGATGCTCAGGAAGATTCCCTCGCTGGCACTGCTGTCCTTTAGTGAATCGGAGCTGAGTAACCAATCGCAGACTCCATGCTTAATTCCCGCCGTCTCCACATGTCCTGGCCAGTTGCCAACATTGAAATGGAAGCCAGTATTGAGTAAAGGACCCGCCGGTGATGTAACAAACTCCACATACATGTATTGTGATGTCCCTGTAGAACAGAAATGAATGAAAATGACGTCGTTTGGTTCATAGTCTAATAGCCAGTTTGCCATCGGCGTTGCCCTTTTGACTTACCAATAATGCTGAATGGAAACTTTCCCAGGCCGCAGAATTTACCTATTAACGGCGAGTGCTCATCGCGACCGTCATAAACGGCCAACCAGTCGTATGGACAATGCTCGTTACCAGATCCAATGGGTCTAATGGGGCAGGTCATTACGTTCTCGCATCTATAAGTAAAGGAAAAGGCCATGAATCATTTTAAGCTCGAAACATTGAACACTTTAAAGTGAATCCCAAGCCCAAAAAAGGGTAGAAAAATTTAATTTATTCCCTCAACTTAATAAAACCCAACAATTATAAAGCTCACGTAACGGAATTTCAAGTGCAAACGAAAAAAAAAGCCGAGTAGGAATAAAGTGTGCACTGAAATTGAATGAATAATTGCTCATCCCGACAGTTTTCAGTGTAAAGATATATGAAAGGGTTAAGCACAGTGGCGTCGTCAAGGGGGATCAGCATAAATGGACAGTCAAATGAGGCATAGAGATAACTTTAAGCAGCTGAAAGTCATTTATTAGTTTATTATGGTTCATACCCCTCTTTTTCTACCCACTCCCCTTGCCTACGCCACTGGCACTGACATTCATTTGCACTTTGCTAGCACACGTAACGGGGCAAAAATAGAGAAGCACAAAAAATTGAAGCTCTAACTTCTCTGGTGCTAGAATTTCCTTCTTTTTTTCCTCGTAGTTTCCTTTTTGTATTTTCCATTTTCTATTTTTGTTTGCAATTTGTTGGCCATCTAGGCGTCTGTGTCTGGCACCGGTATAACCCTGAGCGTGGCCCAGACAAAGTGACCTTTGTGCAGTTTTTGGCCATTGATGAGGCCACCTTTTTCAGCCATTTGTTGGCAATACAATTTGCTTAAAGGCGTACTATTCTAAGTCAAATTCAAAAGCCAAACGAATTGCCATACACCAGGGTGTGTGTGAGTGTGTGTGTTGGTGTGTGTGTGCACACTATTTGTGTGAACTTTCTAATTGAAAGCTAACTTTGGCAATTACGCTCTGGACTTTAATCAAATACGATCCGAAGTAGAGAAGTTACCAGAACTTGTTCGTGCAATTTGAAAGTGCAACGAAAAATGTCGATTTAATTGACATTTTATTGAGCCTTCGAGAGGATCCCATAAAAGTGCCACTTTTTGTATCTATATACACATATACTCAGCTACTGTATCTATGTATCTTTAGTTGTATCTTTGTATCTTTAGTTGTATCTTTGTATCTATTAGCCAATCAGTTGTTTGATTCGCTGTTCTCTGCTTTCGTTTCGATTCGTTTCAGTCAATTTAATCACTTTGTCAGCAAGTTTCCTCTTCAGTACCTTTGGAGGCAGTTGGAGGGGCCAAGGGGAGTGGCTACCTAATCTAACTTATTGATAATAAATGCGCTGGGCAGAAAGTTGATTATTTTGACCTTCTTTCTTTCCCTTCGTCTCATGCCCCGCCCAAAAGGAAACTTTTTGGCCAACAAACATATCAAAAATAACTGACTGGTAATAATTTCGGCATATTAAAAAACTTTTTTCTCGATGACTTTTGCATTTATTTCGCCTCGACTATACACAACCAACCAAAAAAGTTTTTCCTAAACTTTCCACGACAGTCCCTCTCTCTCTGTGTGTGTGTGTGTGAGTTTTCTTTTCTATCTTTTTTTATTGTGTCGACGAACTGCTGTGTTGCTAAAATATTTGGTAAGCAGAAATTAGAAAAATGTTTCGGAAAATTGCCGCAGCGAAAAGAGCTTCGAGTCTGCAATAAACTGAACTGATTTATAGCAGAACATCGAGATAAAGAAGCCAACGATAAAGTTACTTCCTACACCTCCAGATAAATCGTAGAACTGTCTGACAGATCGACTTTACTTCGATAGTGAAACGAGCTATCAAAACTAATACTTTCCACTTAGAGCGAGTGAGTTTTGTGCTGGGATTAGGCTGATTGTGTGTAAATAGTTGCAAAACTAATCGAATCTGACATTAGCTCAGCTGAAAGACTTAAGCTTTTCCCCTCTATTCATTAGCGGGAAAGTTTGCCAGCTAAAATACACAGTAGTTAACTTCTAAGCCGAATCCCTGCCAGAAAAGCTATAAAAAGGCTGAATCATATTAAAAACTGTCTTACCCACAAATCTCTACACAATCTGCAAAGAATATTAAAATTGAAAGCCCTATAATTTATATGTATAATCCCTGTAATTTGGCATATAATTAAAACTTGACTGAGTAGGCATTTTGTTTTGTAATCTCGAATTAATACCCTTGGATACAAACTTAAGGTTTAACTTTACGATTAAGTTCTGGCAAGTGACGGAATTTTAAGTATGCCGCCTTTGACCACGCCCTCAGTCCTTCGCCTTCCCACTCCAGTTCAAAGCAAACATCATTAATGGTATTTGAGCATGGTAACCCTTTTTCCATCGGATGAAAAACATTCGATTAACTCGACTCTCCTATCAGACACTGCGATTAGCTCGTTTGTAGCGTTTGTTTGACTAATCCCTGCTGGCCCCGCCTACTTTGTGTGAGAGAGGAGCGGGAGGGGAGCGGGAGAAACTTAGACTTGCAAATTAATACGCACTTAAAGCGGATTTTCAACTAGTCCGCAAAAAGAAGGGGACGACTTGTCGTCACAGGAGGAGGGTGGAAAAAGTTGGTGCTCTTTCCACATGAAATTCCACAGGAATACAAACATAAAACGCTTTCAACTCTTCGCTTTTTCGCTGTCAAAGCTGTCAGTTTGACATGGCTCGTGTCGGCCCGAACTTTTGCAGTGCTCTCTCTCTCTCTCTCAAAAGGTAAATATTCAAATTGAATCTATAAAAATAAATTGAATGTTGCTTATCTAATTTCAACTTTGGAGGCGCCTGTTGTGCACGTGCAATTCCTGCCAAGGAGTGTGCAGGAATTCAAGTAGAAGTGGAAACAGGAGCAGGAGCAGGAGCAGGAGCTGAAGCTGGAACTCAAGGAGACTCTAGTGAAATATGCTGACTAGCGTTTGGCATTTGCACATCAAACAGCTTTAAGATACTTAGACACTCTTTCTACCTCTTTTTGCTGGCTATTTGCAAAGTGCCCCTCCTCTGTCTGGAAGGGAGAGCCAGAGGAAGGGGAAGATGAAGAGGTAGGAGACTCCTAGCTGCTTTGTGGCAGCAATTCAAACCCTTTAAATGAAATCTTCCCGCTCAGACAGCAGTGATAAAGCAGAAAATGGGTGAAATGTTTAATGACCGCCCGCAACGTTTGTGAAAGGTCAGTGAATGGCAAATGTAAATTGTGTTTTGTGCACAGGTAAATTCAGCTGGGGTGACCAGGGACCCAAAACCCGGTACTCGAGACCCGGGGGGTATTTCGGACCCACAAAAAAAAAACAGTGGAAAGGAGAGAAGAGGAAAGGAAACTCTCAACAGCCACTTGGGCAATTCATAAAATATTTAAGTTCTGATTTAAGTTGCAAACAAACACACACACACACACACACACAGCTGGTATTTTGCAAAAATGTCCCCAAAGAGCTGAAAATACGCTCAAGAGATTTTCCAGTCATACTAGAGATTAGAGAGCAGATTCCAGGTAACTATCAAGTTTGAAATGAATGAAAATCTCCAGGAATTCAGTCTCCTTTCACTTGATTACTGCTGGGAACATCAGATAGTTTCATCATTTTGCCATTAATAATTCCAAATAATTCGCCATTGAATTTTGGTTATCTTTTAGCCAATTTGCATGCAGTTTTCTGGCAGACAGAAGACCCTGTCTTGTCACTGTAATGTTGATGCTGATTTCCACATCCATTTCCATTTCCAATTCCATTCCGTTTCCAATTCCCATTCCCTTTCCTCGACTTCGGATTGGCTTTGTGACATGTCGCCAGCGTTTTCGTTTTCCACGAAATTGGTGCCAATTTTTCCAGAGCGCTCTGTCAAATTGTCATTGTCAGCATGCCAAATGCATTACAACAACTCCGACCATGGAACACACGTAAACTTGACTATTCGCCAATGCACAAAAAGCCAAAAAATCAAACAAAAAATAACATAAAAAAAGCTAAAAAAATAGCTGGAAATTTCTGTGGAGGAATTGCAATCGTCGTTGTGCCAAAATGACAAATTACAGGGTGTTAAACTTGGCGCTAATTTCTCTCGGCAATTTCAAATTTGCATATGCCGCAGAACACGGGGGCGGAAAGTGGGCGTGAAATTCAGAATTTCAGTTGAACTTTGCTTACCTTTGGCCATCGACCGCGAACTGTTCGTTCTGCAGATACAATTTGATGTAGGGTTGTCGCGTATGCAGCTTATAACGGCAGTTGAGGGCTCGCGGATATAGGCCAGGATACGCCGGTGATTGGACGTAGCAGGTCTGGAGTCGACAGTCACGGTATTCCCGCTCGCAGTAAGATCTAAAAATGGAGACAAAGAAATTTATCAAAAATTGTAATTAAATTCAATTAGTTTTCTTTGCTTTCCCTCAGTTCCTCCCTCTCCCCCCGCTCTCCCTCTGCCCCCTCTTTCTGAGAAGCCGCCAATAAATGTCTGCAATCTTTGGCCTAAAATTTCCACTCGTCCCTTTTCTGTCTGCCTGTTAAATTTCGCGCTAGTTTTTTCCCTCTTGGGCACAAATCCAACAAATTAATCGCTGGAATTGCCTTCGAGACAAAAACGAACCGAAAAACAACAAAAGCAGAAAATTGTGTTCACTGATTTGGAAATTCTTGAGCATTTTCCTTGTAAAATTGCTCTTGAATTGCAACAACAATAACAACAATAACAACTGGAACGAAAAGGAAAACAATACTAAAATTGTATGGATAGCCGTGCGTATAATTTTCAATTTGTTCAAGTCAAACAAACGCATTGCCAGAGTTGTCACACTCGTCGAAATATGATTACCATTTGCCCATTGAATTGTACTCTAGATTTCACTGGAATTTTCTTTAGCTTTATATCATTTCTATTTATTTTTACGCACTGCCCATGAAAATTTGCCTTTCATTTGGCCATTTGCTGCCCTGTAGTTGTTTTAGCAAAGGGTAGTTACAGTGCTGGTGCATTAACTGGAAGTAGTTAGGCTTAGGGTATTTCCTAGTCGAGCATTTGGATTAGTTGTGGTTCGGTTTTGGGTTAGCTTGACTTGCTACAGTGAATATCCATGCGCGTGACCGCAAATTAGCATAAAAATCATATTGGCCATGTGGGCGTCTGCTTTGTTTGTGTTTACCAATGGCTTGAGATGGAGATGGAGTTGGCGATGGAGATGAAGATTTAGATTGAGATTGCGCTGTAGATTGGCATTGGGATTGGGATTTAGTACAGGACTTAATCTGCTTAAAGTGTTCACTCTCTCGCACTTTTGATGGCATTTCGATGACTGTATGGAGTATGGATTCGATGAAATTAAGCGTAATTTCTAAAGTTTCTTTCCAAGTAAATTACGGCTTTAATAATTTCCGGAATCTCTGCCTATCGCAAAGTTTTACGTTTGTGGAAAAAACTTACGTATGCATAAAATATTCGCTGAGATGGTATTAATTCTATCCACTCAAAGCGATTCCAAACGCAAATGCTTAAAACTTGCAACTTATTTTATTAAGATAAAAGTTAGACGAACAAAAAATAAAGTGAAATGAGCAAGAAGAAATTCTAGAGAAAAAAAAAAGAACTGAAATGAAATCAAATGAAATTTAATGTCTGCAAAGTTTTTTTTTTTTTTTTTTTTTTGGGGATAACTGAATGTTTGCTTTGGCCCATGGCAGCAATTGCTGTCTCTCACTGTCTCTTTCTCCTTCGCTATCTCTCTCTCTCTCTCTCTCTGTACATTTTTCGCGAGTTTATGTGCCATCCCGCCCCTTGCCACTCCGCCCCGCCCACTTGTGTACGAACTGGCAAATTGTAATTCAATTTTATGCGACCTTCTGTTACCGCAATGCCAGCATTCTTGTGCCACGGCCCTGTCCCCGACAGACCCCTCTCTCAGTTCCAAGCCGCCTTTCGCATATGATTATGAAATTCTCCTTCCCTACGCCCTCCCTCCCTCGTCGTGAACATTTCTCGAGATTGTCAAAGACATGGACAGTGTGTCCCCTTCAAAAAACACTCAAGTTGCGTGCAACATAATAAAATTAAATTAACGCATCGCTGGCTACAAAGTAGTAACTGTCAGTTGTCAGTTGTCTGCCACGCCCCCGAGTACTCCTACCCAACTCCCACTCGAGTGAAAGCCATAAAAATTGGACAAAGGCGCTAAACATTATCGATAAGCTTGGGTCACAGCAGGCAGTCTGCTTGGCTCTGCTCGTTTTTAGCTTCTTTTTGTTACTTTTTAGCTATTTTTATACATATATTAAGTATACGCACCCTTGCACAACTTCACCACGACGATTTGGATATAATTCCGGATGTTGGCCATAGCGTAAATAGACCTCGGTTTGCTGCTCGGCGCGTGAATCGAATGTGAAGTAGGTCTGAAAAGAGAGAGAAGAACAGAGAGAGTGAGATAGAGAATGAGGGAAAGGGATGGGAGGGGAGAATCAAGCTAAATGAGTTGAAATTTTAAGTATTGTTAGCAAAGCTGTTGTTTTTATTGTTCTGCTCATTGTTATTCCAATTGTTGATTCTCGTCGTTTTGGTTTATTCTTTGTTGGTACTAAGCAAATCACGTATACGATGCGTATACGCAATGCTTTTGGCTGCTGCTTAACTGCATGCCATTAGCAGCCTTTGCGTTGCGACCCAGTTGATGAATTTTGTCAATTTCCCGCTAGCATCAGACAGCCAATTGCCCCGCCTATTTGCACCTACAAAACGCCCATACGCCCAATCACACACACACACACACAAACACACTGAATGTTTGGTTTCATTTTGGCCGTGAAGACATTGCATTTCTGTGCTGTTGTTCACCGTTGTCCTCCATGCGGTTGTTTGCCAACTTGACACGTTCCACAGTTGTTCGTTGTTCGTTGTTTGTGGTACTTTGTTCTCTCTCTTTGGCTCTGGCTCTGGGTACATGCACCCTGACCCCTTTACTGACCCCATTTTGGCCGTTTGCCTCATCAACACTAATGACTTTGCTGCAATGACGTAGGCAATGTTGCCGTTTCCGCTGTGCTCCAGTTGAACATGTTTGTCCTTCGTTTATTGGATCAAAGGTGTATGAAAGGTAGTAACTTGTACTAACTACTTTGATCCAAAAAGTTAAGGATCAAATCTGTTTTATTTCATTTTTTAACAAGTCTGTTATACTGTTATTAAAATTCTGTCCTAAAAGAGAATTTCTTCTGAGTCTTTTCACTTATAAATTAATAATTTATTTTTAAGTTTCGCCTTCCCTCAAAGTATTCATAAGTTTATAGAAATTGCGATCTCTTTTGATGCTATAATTTATAGTTAACCCTGTATGTGTTCTTAAAAAGGTATATATCACCATTGTGCCTGCAGTTTTCAATCCATCATTATTAACACGATCATCATCAGCTGAATGCTGTGGAATGCCCAGTCATGGCTTTCCAGCGGATTTTCCTCGATGGAGCAGCGTAATGCACATGTCAATATTAAATGCGTTACCGGCGTCAATGACGTTAGCGCCACTTAACGATGTGAACAATGGAGGACAGACAGCCTCCAACCGACCCGACTCGACTCGATTTGACTGGATAGCAGAGACATGGAGAGGAGACGAGCGGAGTGGGGTAAGAGGATGCGCAGGACACCCGTCAACCCAATACTATGGGCATGGACACGACATTCTCTTCATTTTGAATCTTCACTTCCATTTCCCAGCGCATATTTGCCGCATTATGCGACTTTAAATGCATTGAATATTTCTGATGATGCAACTCGTTATGGATGCTGATGTGGATGTGGCTGTGAATGTGGATGCAATGGATGCTGTTGCAATGCAGCATCGTCATGGCAACGATGTCGCATCATCGGTGACCTGTCGCAGTCTGTCTCCGTCCCTGTTCCTTTCCCCTCCCTGTCCCTATCACTGTTCCCGTACCTGCTCCCGCTTCTCCTTCCCTCCTCTTCTCATCCAGCACTCCTTTTAATATCCTGGCAAATTTGTGCTCGAATAAATTAAAAATCAGACAGATTTTGCGTGGATATTTTTGGCTCTGCTCCTCTCAGTTCACACACGATTGCCGTTTGTCAAGGCAATTTGTGAAAATTATTTTTGATTTATTCTCATTGAATTTATGTTAATAGGAAAATTCATCTCCAGCTCTCATCCCTTCCCATTCCCTTCCCTTCCCTTCCCTTCCCGCACCATTTTCCATTTTCCGTTCTCCATTTTCATTTTCAATTTCAATTTCAATTTCTTTTTATTTTTGTTTCGGTTGCATCGCTTCGCTCATTAAATTGTGTGCGTTGCAATGTTATTATAGTGTGCCCGGGAAAAGCTCTATTATATTTTTATTTATTATAAACCATGATATCCGAGTTGGCAGTTTTTCATGGTCTCTGCATGTAACGCATTTTCCAGCGCGCTCGCGCAAAAATAAGTGGCAAAAATGATGGCAGGTGGCAGTCAGCAGCCAGTAGACAGAAGAGAGCATACAGGAGTCAGGAGCGAGCAACGAGCAGACGTGGAAAACTCGGGGAAAATCAGCGTGGCAAAAACAAAACAGTTTCCCTCCATGTTCCTGGCAACTTCAGACAGCGAACGAAGCGAGTTTTCATAAATATTTATGACTCCATTAAGGTGTGCATAAGACACTCTGGAGGGCAGTAGGGGGAGTACTGGGAGTGGCAGTGGGAATTGGAGTGGGAGTTGGAGTGGGAGTGTCAGTGCCAGTGGCAGTAGCAGTTCATGCAGGTGAGTGAGATTCTATCTGCAGCAAGGCAAACTCCTTTATGGTATTAGTTGTGTATGTGTGTGTGTGTGTGTGTGTGTGTGTGTGTGTGTGTTGTTGTGTTGTGTTTGCGCTTCGTGCAACTTGTAAGCTGCAACATGAACTGAAGCCATGAAGCTAATGCCACAACGTAGTGAAACAACGACTGAATCGACTGCTGGAAATCAGTCTCTATATAGAAATTGGGATTAGGCAAATTCTTAAGCTCCAGTTTGAGCAGAAAAGGCTAAAGAAACGGCTAGAAAATTTATGAATTAAGCTGCTGATTATTGATTTATGAACCTTTTAGGCGTTAACACTTCAAAGAAAACTTTATTTCTCTTTAATTTTCTACCGCAAATGCAAATTCCTCTCCAAATATAAAGCAGCGCATTTCACAGCACAAAATCACAGCATAGAGCGTTAAAAAACAACATAATTTAGAGAAAAATGAAGTAGAATTCTGTAAAAGAATTCAAGTAGTGAGAGGAGTTTTCATACGTGAAAAACACGAGTTGCTAACCAGCTCAAAAAGAAGGAATAGAGTTGAGGGATAAAGGATAAAGAAGGCGACACAGACAGAAAAGACAGACAGACAGACACTAACTAGACGACGCCCACGTCCACTTGCCAGAGACGTAAGACTGAATAATGCAAGCACATATATATTTATATATATATATATATATATAGGTATATATATATATAAAGTTATACACAAGTGCGAAAGTGAGTTGCATGAATGCAACGAAGCAGACAGAGCATCACGGGTCACAGTCAAAGAAAGCAGAAAAAGCAAAGAAAAACTGGAATGAAAATGGGAGTGTGACGAAGGAAAAATCAAAATAAAACAGTTCAAAATAAGGCATGGAAAACTATGCGAATAGTGCATACCCTGTAAGTGCATTTAAGTAGTAAAAACTTAACTATAAATCAAGTTTTCTACTAATTAAAACTATTTAATCATTTCTTAGGAAACTCTAAAGCAGACTTTGAGTTCCGCATGCTGTGTTCCGAAGAATTCATTACAGGGTATACAAAAAGTGAGGTACTAGAGCGGCAAAAGAAGCCGACGACAGCAAGAACTCGAGTGTTGCAATATTTTGCTTAAATTATGTGATAAATATAAACACATACAAGTGTATGTGTGTGTGTGTTAGGAGTCGAGTGTCCTGAATATCCTGGACGAGCAGAAGAAGTAGAAGACTGTCTGCGTGACACAACACATGTGAAAGAAAGAAAATATCTCTGGTTTATTAGTGTAAGTGCGTTTGGAGTCTTGGATAGAGTTGGCACAGAAACCTTTAGACGTAATTGGAAGCACTAGAAGTTGGTAACAAATGGAGGTGAGAGCATTACAAATGGCAGGCTAAAAGCCACATTGGTTGACTAATTAACTGTAGGTTAAATGGATTTAAAGTCAGAGTCACAACAACAACAACAACAACAACAGAGTCTTTAACAATGCATAACTGTAACTCTATAAATAACTATAACTCACCTGATCCGTAAAGTTATCGGTGTGGAAGAGCACCTTCACATAGCTCGTCTCGCTGATGAAGGTCTGAGGTTGTTCTGCTTCACCGCAGAACATGCCAGGCTCTCGGCGATTGGAGACGTCTGTTTTGGCATTGCCATCAACAATCTGCAAGCAGAGAGTCAAATCAAATGATGAGAGAGGACAACGAGGACAATGAGGACAACAGGGACAACGGGGACATAAATTGTGAGACAGTGAGAATTGGATTTCACAGCAATGTCCTCTGCTGTCCTCTGTTGTCCTCTGCTGCCCATAAAGCTGTCAGGCAGCGAATGTGTATGGCAATTACAAGTACATGTTACATATGTCATCATTTAGCCGATTGCAAGTTATAAATTAGATTTGATTGCCTCAGTGTGTCATAAATCAGAGCTAGAGGAGGAGAACACACACACACTCACCTGTAGATAACCGCCCTCACAGTGGGTGGCATTAAGCAATTGCCCAACTTTGAATTTCTTGAAGCGTAGACGCAGCACAAAGTCCCTGGGCGAACCCTTGAGCGGTCGAAAGCGGTACCAACAGGTCAAAGGTCGTCCCACATTCTGATAGTTAACCTCAGGGGAGCTAATGTCCTCGAATATGTCCACTGTCTTGTTGCAGTGATCTTTGGATATGTCCGAGGAGCTGCCACCGCCACCGCTGCCGCCACTGCCACCGCCGCTGCCACTGCCACCTGACAACAATAACGTTAAAATAAACAAACAGTTAAAACACATTTTAGCATATTAAGTGTCAAGAGCAAAGACCAAGACTAAGAGTAGTACCACTACACTAAACAAAGTGAAAAGCTTAAGAAAATATATTATAATAAATATATAAAAATATAATATAATATCTATAAATGTATAATGCTTAGTTTGCTGATAAACTGAACTGAATAATCTAAAATTGTTTAATAATTTTAATAAAATTTATTTTTAAACTTTATTTTAAGCCCAAAATTTGTTAGTTTCTAAGTATTTTGTCTCATTTGAAGTAAGTTCTCTTGTTTCCCTACTTTCAGCTATTTTTAGCACATTTTTTGGAGCAGTGTAGAGATTCATTGTGCCTAATTTATACAGCGAATGCATAAATGACAAAGGAACATTGTGCTGAATTTGTAATTTCAGTCTGTGGCAAAAGACGCCCACGAAATGCAAAAGACGCAGACGTCCTTCGCATTGTCCTTCCCACCGCTGACTGTTTGACAAAGGACACTGCAGGACCTGTAGCAGCCCCACCACACACCCAACTCCCACCAGCCCCACCCCCTCCCCCACCCTGTGTTATAGCCACTTCAGCAGTCAACGCGCGTAAAATTTTGAGCACTCTGTTGACTCGACTCGACTCAAGTTGGTTGTTTTTGTTGTTGTTTTTGTAGTTGTTGTAGTTGTTTTTGTTGTGAAATTGCCCAGCGAAGCGCATTACAAGTCTGCATTCTGTTCAGGATGTTGACTCTGCCCGTAATGCCAAAAAAAACAAGCTAAAATTCTACTCAAAGTCACACTCCAAGAAACAAACAAATTGTTGCAAATTTTCATTAAATCCAAAGAGAAATAAACTATCTTTTAAGTACCAAATTTAACTAAGTTTCCATAAAACAAAAAACACCCGAAATCTACTATTAAATACTGTAAATAATCAATGATTTTAGCCAAAATTGAATTATTATTTTAGACACATTTTAGGCACGAAAAAAAGAAGAATTTAAAACGTGTTTGAAATTTATAAAAAAAAGTCTCTTTTAACTTATTTGCATTCATTTAAAATTGTGTAAATGTTTTATGGTCTAGATCGAAGCGTGATTGTACTTTTAGCCAATTACCAAAATCAGCCTGAGGGGAGGTCACAAAGTTTGGCATTTTGCAGTCGAGCAGTCTTCAAAGAGCCGCATATTCAGTTGGTAATCATGACGTTCTTGTCACTGGAATTTGCTGATTTTTAAGTGAGAAAGAAAAGTTGTTACGTGACCAACATTTTTTTTGGTATTCTTTTCAAGTTTGTTTCGATTGCTTTTGGGCCTTGGCCAAGACACTGGCGAACTGTGGAACTGTCGTACTGTGGGTTGGAAATTAGTCGTCAGTTTCAGTTAAATCATGAATGTCAATCGTGTTGTTTCTCTATTTTCAACTGATTTGTTTGCCTTCGTTGGCGGAAATTGTTGGACTCTGCTTTTGTGGTGCAAGTTCTGTCTAGAAGCAAAGTACAGTTGTGTCGACACAAAAAAACAGGAAAATAGGGAGAGGGAGAGCGGGAGAGAAAGAAGAGTCTTAAATTGTCAAGCGTGTTTAAATTCTCATCAACCTCAGCTCATTAACAAAAGCAGCTTTGCTTTTTAGACTCGTCCTTCTATGGTCTGCAGCTAAATCAGCACAAGTACACAGAGAAAAACCGCACTTCGACATCAAAGGATTAACTAAATTAAATATATATGCTTTAATTTAGCTTAAGGATACGCAGGGAAATGGATTTCAAAGGGAATTACGTCAAATCGATATGCGAAAGTCGAGAGAGAACTCGTCAAAATTGGAATAACGCGATGCGCTTAGCTGCAGGCGTCTGCCCCACCCTCTTTGCAGGACTCCCCCTTAAAGTACTGTACTTCCCTTTAGAGCCACCCACCACAACCACCCACGCTTTTCAAACCACAGGGCAACGTCTCTTTTACCACAAACCACAAGAATAGCACGCGCTCGAGCAAAGACCAAAGACCTTGGTCCATGTCGAGGGAGTAGAGCAGAGGGCAGAGTAGGGAGTCAGAGGAGGAGAAGGAGGAGACTCAGGAGGTGGGTGTGGCAGCCGCAATGTCGACAATGAAGGCAACATTTAATAAATCTGTTTAATGTATCAGCATTTCATTATGGAAAATGCTCTGAAGTCAAGATACGGCTCATGTCTCCCCCTCTCCCTCTCTCCATTCTCCTTCTCTTTCTATGCCTCATTTTGTGTGGCAAGCTGTCAAAAGATAAACAAGACAATGCCCAGGCTCAGTTTGATAATTAGCCACGGCCGAAGGAACAACAACCAAGGAGCAAGGACCAAGGACTAAGGACCATGAAGACTAGGCCTTCATACTACAATATCAATTCATTGAAAAGCAAGCATCAAATCCAGCCAAATTTAGCTATTTGTATTTTGAGAAAATGCAGGAAATTAATGACAGCAATGGCAACAAAAGAACATAATAAATGGACATTTGCTAATGCCGCTTAAATGGCTAACAATCTAGCCATGTAATCGAACTAAGCCAACAGAATATTGGTAAGGGAAAGAGCTTTAAATATATATAGACATATATATGTACATATATCGTTGGTAATTGACAAGAAGCAGAAACAATCGATAGCAATTAGAATAAAATATGTTTTAGAAAAGTCAAGAAGAACTTTGTGAATTGAATGATATACTCTGTAGAAAGTAATAAATAGTAATCAAATAGATAAATCATAAAATCAGCATATAAATTAAAAGAAACTCTATTTCTATACTATTGATGGATTACTAAGTTTATTTTTAAGATTTCTAACTAAAATTAGTCGTACTTAAAGTAAAACACTTTAAACTCTGTTGTTTGTATAAAATTGTTCTATCAAAACCAAGAATAGTTGTAGAAACCTATTGAAATGTACGAGTATAAATTGATTTCAAGTGGTATCCTCTTCTGGGGTCTGAAGTGCATATCATTCCACATTTATTGATTGTGTTGATTTGAGTAGTGCACTCACTGGAATCCCCTTTGAGTTCCATTCAACCTTTAACCTTTCGAACAACTAAACCCATTCAGGGCCATCATCGACCAGACAAGACTGTGATTTACGCACTTCCCTAGCTCAAAAAGGAGGAGAGGGAGACAAGGAAGAGAGATAGAGAGGGGGAGAGAAAAAACTGTTGCCTATAACATGTTGTGCTTAATCTTCTGTTGAGAAGTTCACACAACTATTGTCACATACGCCCACTAAACGGGTTAGTAGCACACTCTAGACCTACTATAGACCAGGCCAAGACCCGGGCTAAAACCCCAAAAAGCCGCCCAGTCAATTTTGTGATGCCAGCGAATCGATTAGACGCGCTTTGCTGCTCTTGAATTGCCAACATTGTGGGTGGCAGAAGGGGTGAGGGGAGGGGATGAAAGCCAGACGGGGTAGACTTTAAAGATTACTTGACCTGCTACCAACAAAAAAAAAAAAAACACAAACAACAAGAAACAGGGTAATACACAGATGGATAAAAGTCAAAGTCAAGTAGAAAAATTGTAAAAGCCTGTAAAAGCTTGTCTTTTGCATATTTCCCAACGAGTGGAAAAGCCAGCAAGGACAATCCTGTGACTGTTCACAGTCACGGCTACCGAGAGCGTCTCTCCTGTCTCCTACTCCGTCCCCTACTCCAGCTGTATCTCCTATGGGTTTGAAAGGGAACCCGCATTCCACATGTTGATATATTGTCAACAGACGCATGTCGCATTTGTCTCGGCTTTGCTATCGCCCTCTCCCTTACTCTCTCGTTCTCTGTCTCTGTCTGGCCTCTCTTGTATATCCTTTATATTTTTCCTACTTTTTTTTTTGATAAAGGTTGACAAGCGGCTCCGCTACACGCCCCCTTTCCATGCCATGTTGTCAGCAGACATTGAGGAGGCGCTGAAAATCGATTATGAAAATCGTTTGCTGAAATTTTTCACGCACAGCCGATCGGATTCCCATCCTTTTCCCTGCTTTCCTCACCTTTCCCTGCTCTCCCTGCTCCTCCTGTTAGCTTAAAATGTCGCTTCTCTGAATTTTGCATAAATATTTTAATAGAAATTCGTGACTAAGCGGCTTCAACTATTTTGCAGCTGGGCTCGAATCAAGTGATTGAATTCACTGTATGTATGAATACACTCACAAGCATTCACTTGCACTCACATCCATTCACTCTGCGGTGCTGCGAATCATGTCTCGACCTTCGAATTTTGACTAACGAGAGTTTTGGGTACAAAATATAAGAAGTGATTTCAAATTTGATGATTGGCCAAGCAATAAAATAACAACAACAAAAAAAGAAGCAAGAAAATTTGCATACTGCGATACACAGAAAGAGGCAAATGGAAAATGGAAAATAGAAAATGAAAAAAGAAGAAAAATTTCCATTTGGCACATTTTCATTTGCCTACGAAATCCTTTGCAAAGCATTTCTATGGATATTGTCGAAAAGTGAATTTATGGCACATAAAAAAATCACATATAATCAAGTAAATTGATCGAAGTAGCAAACCAACATAAAAATGTTGTTTAGATACACAAGAGTGTGATTGACTAGCAGATACCCTTTAAAGAAAATTAAATTTCTTAATAGTAATTTGTTTATGGAAAGCGTTTTTCCTTAAAGGAAAACTGCCCAAACGTTATGAGGTAGAAGACTGACAATTTTATATACTTTTATGAAGAGGTCAGAGTGTTTTTTAAGCACTTTTAAGTATTGAATAAAATACTTCTTAAGTTTAATATCTTTTATCTAACAGTTTCAGCTGATTATAATACTTAAAAAACTTTCATAAATTGCTTTAAAGTGTTCTTAAGGAGCACAGCTTATTGTGGACTTTAAAGTGTCACTTTAATTTATCTTATTTAAGCTCCATTCAATTGACAATCATTTGTTTGGTTCAATGTATTTTGGTCTGATCCCTGGCCCAGAGTGGGGCCATTACGATTATCCATCAGCACTTGGCCATCAAGTGTTCGTCTCATTTAGGCCAAGAAATTCAAAATGAATATAAATGACTTAACGCCTTAAATACTAATAGCCAGCAAATTTCCTTATCTCACGCATACATACAAAGCGTTTTTCCAACATTTTTCGGCATTTTTCCAGTCACTTTTTTTATTTGATTTGCGGACAGGCAAAAGAAAATGTTTAAAACTTTTAACAAGACAATTTGTTAACCAAAAAAGAAGAAGAAATATATCAGGGAGTGTGTGTGTGTGTGTGTGTCCCCTTCTCAGCTGTCTTTGATAGATTAACTGTAACTGTGATGGATCATTTACTTAAATTATTAAAATTGCCTACTCAAATTTCAGAGACAAACAATCCCGAAACGCGTTGAAACTTGAATGATTGACTGACTGATGGACAGACTGATGGCTTGACAGACGGAATAACGGACTGACTGTCTGACTGACTGACGTGACAGATTGATTGCTCCAACTGAGAATGATGAGCACATGATGGACACATGCCGTCAAATCTGTCTGTGAAATTATTCCCCTCCTCCCCCCACCCCTCTACAAAGTCTTCTGAGATTTTCCAAAAAAGGGTTTTTCTTCTTCTCATGATTTTCCTTTTTGGCTCAGTTGAATGCTTTTACTTTTATTAACTGAATTCACTTTGTGTTCAAAATCCAGCTAGTTTCATCTTGAAAAGGAAAGTTCGAATTGCTTTTAATTCTTTGCTGTTTCTGCGATAATCTCATCAAACAGGAAAATCCATTAAAAAGTTTGCACAGTTTTCTTTTTTTTTTCTGGCCAAAATAAAGGGAAAAAGGCGTTAACAGCTTAGACTTACATTGGCCCTTTACCAGGGTCACTTTGTGCTCTCATGCGTAAAAGTTTCTCATTTTTTTCTCCTATTTCTCTCTTGATTTTTTATGCCGACTTTTGAAATTTTTACTCATTTCTTTCTCTTTTCTCCTGTACGACAAAAATCAATTTTTGGACAATTTTTATGTTTTGCGTGTGACAAATAGGAAATGTTATAGAGATTTTGACTTATTTTAACCAACAATAAATTTATTTATATATATATTTTTATTATTTATTTAGTAAACGAAGCTGTTTGGTTTGGAAAATTGTAAAGGACTAGACTGTGTTTAGCCGTAGGGGTTTTATTCAGGGTTCAGGGAAGGGTTCAAAGTGAAGTCGCAAATTGATTTTTATGCCAAAAAATCAACAAGAACCGAAAACTGACGGAAACTCATCAGCAAAAGGATAAGAATTCACCTGAGGCTCACTTTCACTTTAACTCAGATTTTTCCTTTATTTTATATTTATGATACACACAGTTATGAACTGATTGAATCCTGCCAATATTCAAGTTTTAACTTAAAAGATTCTTGACCCAAATTCTTATACAAAAATTAACTATTTAAGGGATTTTATCGGAAGAATATTTCATGATAGTTTGATTGAGTTGGGTATAGTTAAATTCCATCAGAAACTGTAAACTTGTTTGCTTTCAATTTATTTAAGCCTCTGTGAGAAGATGGCCCACAATCTGACACTTAATTTACATTATAAATATTGAAATTACAGTACCCAAAAATTGTTAGACAGAGAGTTAGTCCCTTTTTAACTAAATGATTAATTATAAGACATCAGTTTGAATTTAGTTCAGTCATCAATTTGAAAAAAAGAAAAGGCAAACAAAGCAGGGAAACTCAAAGGGAGGAAATGTGGGAAACTAATCCTCAATCAATCTGTTGACCTTCAGGCACACAGAGCGAGGGTTTGGAACGAGGAATGGTCAAGCATTACAAGATTCCTGCCATTAAGCTGCAATTAAAGGGCTCCAAATGAATTTATATACACATTCATAAATTAAATGTGCTATACACACACACACACCGCACACACACACATACACAACTTTACGAGCATTTGTAGTCTTCATTCATTTCATTTAAGTTAATTAGATTCAATAATTTTGAGGCCTAAAGCGAAAGTCTTACCAAAATGGTTGCTGCGTGCCCAAAATGCCTAAATAGGGAACATAAATTGAGATTTATATGGTCGCTTAAGTGAGACGGAGATAGCCAAAGACAGAGAGAGAGAGACAGAGATAGAGAGAGAGAGAGGCAGTTAGCTGAACTGGCCTTTTGCTTTTAGCCAGGCCAATTGAAATCTGCCAATTTCCTAGATTTTTATGTCTGTACTAAAAATGAAAATTTAACGTGCCATAAAGGGACAAATTCATGTACTCGATATGCTGTCTGATTCATAGCTATGCCCCCAATACTCCCCTAATATATATATATGTGTATGTCTGTAGTATATATATATATTTTCGCCAAGCGGAAATCCAGCAAAGCGGCTGGTCAGACCGGTCAGAAAGAAACCAAACCAAAAAATTGCCCCATATTAAACGCTGCGGAAATTTTTTCATCAATTTGTTAATAAAACGCCACAGAAAAAAAAATGCTCACATGGAGGGCGGTGGAGGGTGGGAGGAGTGGCAGTGGGAGTGGGAGAGAGACAAATGTTTGACTTAATAAAATAAATTGTATAAATTGAAGTCTGTCATTTTGAGATTCCCAGGCGTAACATTCCCCCATCAGAGTTGAAGCTGCCAGACGAGCCACATAAAACATAACAAATTGCATGAAATTTACGTGGAGCGTGTGTTTGTTTTTCCCTAACCCCCCACCCCCTTCAAGCTTTCCTCGATTTTCCCCTTGGCGGAAAATTGTCATGCATGGCATTCACTTCACATGTGTGAGGAGTACATCAAATTTTCTTGCCTTCTTCTCCCCCTTTCACCCCTAAGACAATCAGGCAACTCTGTTTGTTGTCTCCCTCTCACTCTCTCGCTCTCTCTCTCTCTCTCTCTCTCTCTCTCTTGTCATCTCTTTCCTTCTTATGTCTTAGCAACATTCTGTCATTCTGCCTCAAGCAACATTTGAACATTTTCAGCTGCAAGCCATGTTTCTTAGCCAAAAATAACTGAAATGAAAATGTTGACGGTAAAAATCATTGTCTAAATGCCGAATGGAAAAGCAAAGAGTTAATTATTTCAGTTAACAAAAACAGTTAAGAAGTTTATCAACTGAACGTTATACTATATACCAACAATATGGTTATAGTATAAGTATTATATTTAGTATACATTTTAAGCTTTTCTTTGCTTTTGTCGGCTGCGTGATTCATATACATTATTCATTTATTAATCAAGTCCGCAACTTTCAACGAACGCCATAAACTTGTCAGTTTCGCATTTGATCGGGAAAGAGCGAAAGATACCCTACTTAATGGGTATAACAGCTTAAAGATGAGGGAGGAATAAGTATCAAGTGTTAAGAGAAAGTTTTCTTAGAAGAAAAACAAATATTCTAAGCTCTTGAGTCAAACCATTGGGAAGAGTATTAAAGTTATGACTTAAAGAAAAGAGAAAAAATTATAACAGACAATTTAAGGCAGAACAGCAAAGAGACAGAGCGAATAATAGGCAGTAAGAAAGATAGAGAGAGAGCGAAAGATAGAGAGAGAGCGAAAGATAGAGAGATATAGAGTAAGGAAGACAGAAACTGCGGCTGAAACTGAAGCTGGGAATGAAAATGAAAATGGACTCGCAACGCTCACGTGCTGATAAAAATAATGGCAGTAAAATGACTACAAAAATAGCACAACAACAACAACAACAACAGCCACTACTGCTACCACTAGAAGACCAACAAGAACAACAATAGTCGAGGCCTGAGTTCTCAACACACGAGTTGGCAATTTAATACGAGACGCAGATAAATATAAACACACAAAGGTGGAGAGAAGAGCTTAACTGTGAGCTGTGTCTGTGAGCTGGGAAATGGGAAATGGAAAACGCCAGATGAACTCACTGGCACGCACAGCGCTAAATTTGTAGGCGGACAGTTTCCCCTGCTCCTTCCCCTCCCAGGGCCACCTTCTCCCCAAGGGCTTCCACCTTCTCATAGATCGAGGCGATATCAGTTGTATGACAAACGCGTGTTCCTATTGTTGTTACTCTTATTGTTGCTGTTGTTGTTATTGTTGTTGTTGTTGATTATGTTGATGATGCATGTTGTAATGTTTAGGGTTATGTTCGCAGCATTGTCGCTTGTCTGTCTTTCACCACACTTACTACCCCCACCCTCCCACTCCCTCTTTAAACTGTCCATGATGAGACAAAGCCTTGGCATTAACATGAACCGTGCAACGAACTAAGCAAATGCAATTTGTCCTTCTTCCTTTCAGTCCCTCTCTGTCTCCCAAATGGCAGCCATCTTTGATATGTTTGACATGCCTACAATAGGGGTAGGGATGGGAGAAGGAAGGAGGTAAGGAGGGTGGCTGTACAGCTGTGGCATACATGATATCGACGAGACAACACCATTTGAAACATTATTAATATTTATACAGCTCTTCAGTTACATTACGAGAGCAGCGCGAGAACGATTAATGGATTCGTTGGAATTTAACAGGGAATAGGCTTAAAATTACATAAAGTAGATAGCCAAAATGGATATTGGCTAAAAGATAGATAGAAGACTAAAGAGATAGATGTAGGAGTAAGATAAATAAATGGAATACTGAGAAATAAATAAAGATAAATATTAAAAAGGATGGATAAATAGATCAATAAATAAGAAAATTGATTAAGAAATAAAGAACAAATCATAAGAAACTCATATTATGGAAGAAGACAGGGAAATAGATAGATAGACAGTTAGTGAGATACATAGATCCATCTGTTTGATTAACTGAGAGAGAAAGAATAAAAAATAGTCTAAAAAGAAGAAAATTTGATGCTGATTAAGAATATATATACTTTATGGAGTCGGCCACGCCTCCTTCTGCCTGTTACATACTTTTCACAAGCCCAATATACTCTTGCAGAGAGTATAAAAACCTCTATAGGCAAATATTTAGTTATTTAAGTTGGCGATACTAATAAAATTAAGTTACTCTATTGAAAATGACAGTAAAATGTTTTCATTTTCCAACACTTTTCACAAGTTGGACAGCAAATGTGGAAATCAGTCGAAATTGCTATAAAATTTACAATTTCTAAACACTTTCATTGAAATAAAGTTTGTGTGTTAATCAAAATACAACGAGATGAAATTTTCGCATTTTAATTGCAATTTTGGTAGAGCAAAACATGTTGGCTAAAAAGATTAAGCCGACTTTCTTGAGTTTGGAGCAAAGTTTTGAGACAAATAAAGCATTTAAGTGTTTGCCTTTTATGCGCATACTTAACGAATACAATAATGAAACAAACATAATAATAATAATGATAATAATAATAATGAGAATTGGAATGGAAACAAAAAAAAATAAAAATGGGAAGTGAAGAAAAGTTGTTACAGTGTGGCGTGTGAAAGAAATAATCATAAATTTTCATTAAAATTAAATTAAAAAACTTATTTTTAGACAGACTTCGCCAGAGAGCGTAATAAACAAGTTAAAAGTCTAACCATAATTTGGTTTTTTTTCTTCTCTTTTTTTTTTGGCCAACATGAAAGTAAACAAGAACGCAGATCCAAAGCCTGAGGACTTTATAAATTTATGCCACAACATATGTTGCTCTTGAACTTTATGAGCAGTGCTGCCTTCAGAGCCAAAGGGAAACCTCTTTTCCTTACCCCCTTTCCATCCCCCTCCCATGAACTTGTGTTGTTGTTTACAGTTTATGTACAAGTTATTTTATTTTTTGAGTAGCTTCCTCAATTGCGGCTCTGGCTTGGCAACATGGCTAAGAAACAGCAACAGCAATAGCAACAACATGAGCCAAGTTCTGCCGTTAGCAAAGGGCCTGGTCTGGCATGGCCTATGCAGTTCTCAGGGGGGAAAAATGAAAATGAAAATGGAAAAGAAAAACAACCCAAAGAGATGGCATAGTAAAAGTTTTCCCTTTACGCTCAATTACAATGCAAAAGTTTGACAGGAAAATAACCGCATGGCAAACTTGACTGAGTGTTTGGTAATGCTTCCCGAGCCCAAGAAAACCTCCAAGAACGAGAACAACATAACATAACACATAATATGCTAACCTAGCAGCCCAATAAGTAATACCCATAGGTATATTTTAACAAGTGCTATTTCAACCCAAACTTTTGTTATTAAATATTTAGTTGAAATTTCCATGAAATCCAACAATTGTGAAATGTTAAATAATTGTAAATAGCTAAACAGATTCGGGTTAAATAAATAAATCAAATTAAAGCTCAACGCCTCATAATCACAAAAGTAAATAAATATGCAAATACGAATTGAGCTGCAGCTGTAGATGTATCTGTATCTGTAGCTGTAGATGTAGCTGTAGCTGCCACTGCACACATTGCAGCGAATAAACATTGCAAAATCGTGCAAATATATATGTTTCGATATTTGTTTTAACAAATTGCTCAAAATCACGAGGCGGATGGCAAACAAAATAAAACAAATATAAATTTATTGCATTTGAATTTGTCGCCATTTTGTTGCTGGATAACCAGGGACGTGAGCAAACAGTTCAGGGGGGGTGTCAGGGATTGGGGCAGTGACAGGAGTGGGGGACAAGTCGACAAACCGAACCATAAACAAAACGTTTCGAGCGTGATGAGAACGCGCATAAAACAATTACAATAAAAAAATTGTTCTTTTTGCTTCTTCTTCTTCTTCCACTCTCGTAACAAATGAAATGAAAACAAATATTACGCCAGGCCATAAAAAATTTAACAACGGATAAATTGAAAAAAATTTAAACAAAACAAAAAGTCAAAGAAAAAACACGTAGAACTTTACAACTTTTTCTCCTGCTTGCATTTTTTATCCAACAAATTTATTCCTGAAATCTGATGAATATATGAGCAATATCTGAATATTTTCTGCTATTATGCATTTCGCTTGAAATCAATTCTGATGCTCGTTAAAATTAATAACAGCAATAACAAATCGTAATCAGCTTTGATTAAATTTACTTATTTAGCTTGCGGTTAAATTTCTATGCTGCTAAATGTATACACTGCTGTAAACAGCATGACATGTTAATTAACAGCGCTGGTGGAAGAGCACTTGGCACACTGCTAACAACATAACCGCTTTGTGTGTAAGCTGTTAGCGTAAGCCGCTCTCTTATAATGTTAACTAACAGCTCCGCTCAAGCTCTGCTGCCGCCTGACTGGCTGTCGCTGTAAACAGATCGCGCTGCTCTCTTGACTGCGCTGTTCAGATTAATGTTAACCCATTGACACCACTCAACGGTTTACAGCCTTCTGTTAATGATTTGTTTCATTGACTTTTGGCTTAATTGTTAAGCTTTTACGGCTTTGCGGGTAGATAAATAATAATGATTAAAGAAGATTGGTTAAGAAACTGGCATATTTCAACATTTATTTAAACTTTAGATTTCCCAGGGGCCAAATGGGCGTACAAAAAATGACTTTTAATTGGCTGCAAAAAGCAACAAAAAAAAACAAGAAAGAAAAGTACAGTCGAGCTCGCCCGACCGTATAATACTCTCTGCATGCATTTTATTCCCGATTGTATTATCAAATTATTAAAATCGGTATCCAGGTATTAAAAGTATAATCGAAGACGCCCGATTACTTGTACAATACGCCGCTCGAGTTAGCTCCCGATTATTTAAATTTAAATCGGTATCCAGGGAACACCACGTGGAGGTCATTGCGATGCAATAAGATCTTTGTAAAAGATCTTCGAGTCGACTTGAAATTAGTAATTTTTAGAAAAATTACAAATTTCCATGTTCCCCGCGCGGAAAAAAAAAAAAAAAAAAATTCCCGACCTAACAATCTACAGCCTACCTGAAATGCTTACGGAAATAGCGTCGTGAATGCTATGCACCGTCTCAAAGGTTTTTGCGCTGGCTTGGCCAAGCGACACATTTGAAAATGCCCAGTCGATGTGTGTATCGTCACGTGTTGTGGACATTTTCAAATCTAAAAGGGATCTAAATCCCTTCCTAACTAAACTTTCATAAGTTTCCCTAGCCTGAGTGAGAGCGCTTAGACATAAATTAAAATCTCCTAATATTACTACTTCACTACCTAAAATTTCACTATACTCTACAAATAAATCCTCAAACTCACTTCTAAATTTAGCTAACGAGTAATGGGGGCTCCTGTAAATTATTAAAACTCCTATAGACTTATACTTTAAAACTGAGTATTCGAATACGTGCGAACCATCAATATTGCGACCTGTAGAACAAAGACTAACATTCTCAAAAAGTTCGTTCTTGACGAAAACAAGAATGCCTCTTTGTGATCGAGTCCTACCTTCACTTAAACAATCTAAACGTACAGCAATCCTATATCCTGGGACTTCATAAGTCTCATTTGGGAAGGTCGAGCCTTCAACAAAACAAAGCATAGATGCATGGAGCATTAGCTTGTCACACTGAACACTTTTAAGATGACAGTGCAGACTTTGGACGTTATGGAAAATTATTTCGAAATTAGAACTATTGACTAAATAGTCGAAATGCGTACTAAGTAACTTAATGGAGCGTAATTTTTCTAACTCTTCCTGAACAACATTTCGACTTTGGAGAGGCCTAGGAGGGTTGAAATTGCCTACGATAAAAAGTCCAGCTGCACTTGTCGCTCTACTGCAGCCTACATATAAAGCTGCTCGGTCTAAACCATCGGATACGTGGACCACCACCTTATTAAACGTTGCTCCCTGACTCTTATGGATGGTAATACCTTCTGCAGGTACGATCGGAAACTGCTTTCGGTCTATCGTGACATTTTCATTTTTCCTAAACTGAAAACTTCTAACAGTTTTTTCTACTGGGGTCCACAATGGATTGGGTAGATTTCTATACTTTAAACGTAATTCCTTCCCTACTCTTTCCTCAAGGAAATCTACCCAAAGAAGAATAGGATGACTGTTTGAATCTAAATCTATCTGTCTAAGTATTCCTGTTGCTCCATTCACTAAGCCATCGGAAGTGTCTATATTAACAGTCATCATGTATTTTGCTGTAGTTTTCAAAATAAGTGAACTACACAAACCCTGGGTTTCTGAAGTTTTGAACCCTTTAACGGATTCAAGAATGCGGGCCTTGTTTGCCTCACCTAAATTACTGCCCTTTATATAATCCTCAGCATTAGAACAATATTGAGTGGTCGCAATTCGATTCAGTTTTAAAGTGTTGTATGAATTTGTTTCGGCGTTGGAGTGGAATAGATGAATAGCATCTTCTGGTATTATATCTTCCCTTACAACTCTTGATCTAATAAGCTCAATGTCTGAGGTCGTCATATGAGCGGATGCCATATTATTAAGGGCTACAGCAAATGGTTGGTCATCTCGTTGACGCATTATTTCCGTCAACTCGAAAAATTCAAATTTAATAACATTATTTTCCCACAGTGTGCCATGTAATTCACTGTAGGCTTGGCTAGAGGGCTGCTGAAAAATCCACTTGTCGCCCACAGGCCTCAGTTGTCTGAGATCGCCGAACACGATGACAGGTATTCCTCCAAAAAAGTGATTACTTTTGAAAATTTGCTGTAGCCTTAGGTTAATAAAGCCAAACATTTTGGCTCCTACCATTGAAATCTCGTCAATAATAAGTAATTTGAGATCAATCAATCTCGAATGTAGCGTGTTAACTAAGTCTGCGGATAAGGTCCCAATTCGATCGGACTGATTAATTGGAAGACTGAACATTGAATGGAGTGTACAACCTCCTATTCCGAATGCAGCCTTCCCTGTTGGAGCGGACAAAAGAACTTTAATAGAGTCAGGATTTGAGCCTCTTCTATTATTAAACCTAGTTGTAAGGGCTTGATATATTACCGAAATAAGTCGGCTTTTGCCGACACCTGCTCCACCACCTACAAATTCATAGAACTTTTTGCCCATTTTAAAATTATGCAACACATGGTTCAGGTAAGTTTTCTGTTTTAAGTTTAGGGACGATACAATTTCCTCTAAACATGACGATGTCATTAAAACAGGTAACTTAACAAACTGAACAGTGTTGCTATTTGGCCCATCTGCATTCTCATCATTTCCTATATTTAAAATGTTAAGTTGAGGATCTATTTCTGCTACACCTAATGCTCTAAACCTATCATCTACATTCTCCTGCTCATCTGAATTACCTAACTCTTCTTCCTGATTCTCGTCTAATACTCTACTGAGAGCATCTTCTAGCTCACTATCATTTAAAACGTTAAATTTCCTACGATTTGCTTCAATAAGCTCCCTATTCTGATTGCAAACCTCTTCGCAATTTCTCCTAATTAGCTCCTCTTGTTCATTTCTCCACGGATAATACAGCATCACTAATTCCCTGAAATAGTTCTCCCTATCGTGGTTAACGTTATATCTCCTATATCGTATTATCCGTGGACTACGCCTTTCTCTAACAAATCCACTACCATTGCGAAGAGGATAAACTTCGGTTGTTCCGAATCCTGCATTTTCGACCTCATCCTGTGATTCTTGGCGATTCCTACCTGCAGTTCTACTGAAAGTATAATATGCCGCAAAATCTGCTAAGCATAAACTATTTAGATTATCTGGACGGTGAACGTAATGATCTAATAGGCCTACTTCGAAAATATCTTCAGAGTCTTCAGGCAAACTTCTGAGTTGTGCCCTCGACTTGAGCATTTGAACTCGTTTGTCAGGCAATCCAGTGTTTATGAAGACTTCTGCATTGCTGCTCTCTGACAACGACATCCCTAAACAGCAATAAGCTGCCTCCTGTGCAGATATTTCTGAGCCATTTATAAACTTGTGCCCTATGTGCTGCAGTTTCTGCCTAATACTAAAATTTCCTGATCGCGCTTCTTCTACAGCTTCTCGCATAAGCTTAGACATACCTCTTTGCGACTTATTAATGTAATTTATAACATAACTGCAGCACGCATATGGATCTAATATAAACTGAATATCTATGTTGGCTCTCTGCATTGACAGAATATGCGTGTTGTACGCATTCACCATAATGGCGTCGAAGCTTCTCTTTAAAAAATATTTTTGGTCTATTCAAACTAGATCTAATTGCAAGAATATAATCCTCATAGCTAAGACCAATTTGAGGTTGCGAGAGAAAATTGTTAAAATCGTTAAGAGATTCCCTAATTTCACTATCTACTGGAGAACTCAAGAAATTGTTTATTTTCTCGAAGTTGTTATGATGAATTGACTTATTCGGACAATCTTCTGGAAGAGGAAACAGAATTTCTGTTCTAGGCAAAGGAGGATATGGTATACCAAAACGACAGATTTGCCTATTTCTAATGCTACGCTGGCATGACGGAGTATGCTTGTGCGTTTGGTATAATACGAAAGGTGTCAATTCATCGTTTGTTGGATTTTTTTCCGTCGTAATAAACCGATCAACAAACTCAACAACAGGCGGACAAGAAGAAGAATTGCTAGCATCAAACAAAGGGGCATCTTTTAACCAAAACATTCCATGAATGTGTGGTGAACCCCGATGTTGGAACTCTACTCGCCAATAATATTTATAAACAGAATGTCGGCCGAAAATGCCTCCATCCTTTTTCATAACTTTTAAGAGCTGTCTAAACCTATAATCAAAATACCTAGCACAAGTAACTGGGTCTGACCTAATAAGTTCTACAACTTCAGACCTTTCTAATCTAGCTGCCTCTTCTTCGGTTAGAACTTCCTTCCTAACTGTTTTCTTTAAAATAACTATCAGTTCTAACCACTTGCTTTCTGCAGCAGAAAGCGTTATAAAGAAAGAAGGTATGCCAAATTGCCGAATCATGGCCATAACCTTCTTCTTCTCTGCTTCCCAATGAGCAGGAGACGAGCGAATGCCTTTTAAAATTTTAAATCCCTCATCGAACTGAATTAACCTATCTATTTCTTCTTCATTAAGGGCTGTCCTAGCTGTAACGCCGCGGGAAGCGCTGTGCTTTCTCAAGCAAATGGAAAAATTATTCCGCATATTAATAAGCTGCATTTTTCTAAGGTTATAAAATAGCTTATCTACCCTACAAGCCCTTCTATCGTAATTCCTAAGCTCTGATCTAATAATTTTTGTGTAGCTTTCTACACAATTTCGCTTGACTCCTGCATAAATCTTGGGAAAAGACAACTCCTCTGAATCACAATCAGTTATCATGTCCAGAGGCCGTTGTCCTTCCCCAGGTGCTATTGCTAACCTACTACCATCTAAGTTCTCTACTGGAATATTGTCCATTAGGGTTTCCTCACCTCCAGGATTTAGTTCTTGCTCTTCTACTGGAGCATTCTCTTCTAAATTTGGGATTGCAGCTCTATCACCCAATTCTCTAACTACGTCTATATCTTCTGTTGATGCAATAAATGGAACGACTTCAGATGTATGAGAAGCCAACCATTCCTCATTAATGCTAATCTCATGCTTTCTGTAAAGCTCAGTGCCTACTAAATGCCTAATTGCATCAACAACACGAGATGGAGATATAGTTTCCACCATGAAACTGTGACGATATTCTA
Organism: Drosophila cardini; assembly: GCA_018903735.1. Taxonomy (NCBI): domain Eukaryota; kingdom Metazoa; phylum Arthropoda; class Insecta; order Diptera; family Drosophilidae; genus Drosophila; species Drosophila cardini. Next base: position 9,254,457 of record JAEIGM010000001.1, on the reverse strand, counting down.
ATCTGCGTTTGAGGTGGAGCTGAATAACCTCTGCGTCACTAAAGGCCCTTGGAAGGGAAGTTACGACATTCGCAACTGGAATTGGCACATTTACTACAGCTCCTTTTATGCTGTTTTGGCGATCATAATCTAACGATTTTATGATCATAAACGGTAGCCGCGGAGAAACTAATCTTTCTTCTAAACTATGTAAATCCTTCAGACATTCTGGTAGTGGTGGGAAATCTAGGCCATTTGTAATGGAATTATTAGGCTTTCTTCCTTCCTTAATTGAACGGCTACATGATTTGCAAAACGAATGCTTGCCGTCCACAGGAGGAAATACATCGGACAAAAACAGAATGTCTGCACTAAATTCATTATTTTCCAAAATATATTCCCTACTTATCCTGTCTATCTGATGAGGAAACCACAATCCTTTACAACAAATGCAAACATGGTCAGGGCCCTGTTTAATTGATTTGTTGTAAGTGGCTATAAAACTATTTAAACTATTCCTAATGGGTCGTGCCTGATCTTCAATGGCATTCAGTCGTCCCTGCTCAGTACGGGCAGCATTACGCTCATTTTCTGCTGCTCTATTCTGAGAATTACTCCTATACTGACTAACTCTTTGACTAACACCTCTAGCTAAATCTACTGCTATCTGGCGTGCTCTTATCCGAGCACTTCTTCTTTGAGCTGTATTGCGCGCTCTTTCAACTAACCTACGAACAGGGTCATTTCGACTCTGTGACCTAGCTATTCTATCTACTTCTCTTTCTAATATTCTAATCTCTACATTCTGTCTCCTCTCAAAGTGTGCCTGACTATTGCGCACTTGCTCTATCCGTCTAACTAAAATATCCTGTCTTCTCTGCGATCTTCGCAAAGTGTCTACTGCTTGCTCTCTCTGTCTAATCTGTAGATTTTGCCTTCTTATAGATCTACGCAAAGTATTTTCTGCCTGTTCGCGATCCCTTTCTTCTAAATTTTCCCTACGACTTCTTCTGCGATTGGCATCTGAAGCCCGTTCGCTAAGCCTAAACTCTGCATCCCGTCTCCTAACTATTCTACGAGTAGTATCGGCTTCCTGTTCGCGATCCCTTTCTTCTAAATTTTCCCTACGACTTCTTCTGCGATTGGCATCTGAAGCCCGTTCGCTAAGCCTAAACTCTGCATCCCGTCTCCTAACTGTTCTACGAATAGTATCGGCTTCCTGTTCGCGATCCCTTTCTTCTAAATTTTCCCTACGACTTCTTCTGCGATTGGCATCTGAAGCCCGTTCGCTAAGCCTAAACGCTGCATCCCGTCTCCTAACTGTTCTACGAGTAGTATCGGCTTCCTGTTCGCGATCCCTTTCTTCTAAATTTTCCCTACGACTTCTTCTGCGATGGGCATCTGAAGCCCGTTCGCTCTGCCTAACCTGTGGATCCTGTCTCCTAATTGTCCTGTGCAACGTATTTTGATGCTGCTCGCGATTCCTTTCCTGTGGATCCTGTCTCTGAATAGCTCTACGTTCATTATCTACTGCCTGTTCTACTACTCTTAAACGCGCACTTCTTCTACGGCGTGAACGCTGCTGTGAATTCCCAATCTGTTCTGCTACTCGATTTTCACTAACTGCCCTACGGATTCTTTGAGATTGGGAATTTGTCTCTCGCTCTCTATCAGCATACTGTTCGTCTTCTCTATTTATCCTATTCCTTTCCCTACGCCTTTGAGAACGTGCAGCAGCAGACAATTGCCTTCTACGGGGCATTTCAAAATTATAAAATTAAATATATAAAATAAAATACTATAAAATATAAAATAAAATTTTTAAAATATAATATATAATAAATTTATATAAAAATTCAATTTTTATATAAAAAGAAAAAATTATTATTATTAATTTAACAAAATAAATAATAAAAATTATTAAATATTTATAAAATAAATGTAATAAGTATATAAAAGAATATTATATTATTTTTATAAAATTTATAATCGGACAAAAATCGGACAATACTTAAGACTTACTACAATAAGGGTAACGCGACAATTAATACGCGTTAACCGAAAACCGAACGCAAAAATCGCGCGCGGTTTGTAAATCAAAAATACACGTCTTAAAAACGCTAGTAAATTAAGACGCGCGCGCATAAACCGAACGCGATTCTTTAGTTCAGAAAACGCGCACAGAAACCCGTGCGCGGTTTCTTCGAAAGAACTACCTACGTCACAAACCACTCGAGCGTTGACAATCGAACGTTCGCGATGTCTAACACACAGACGTAAATCGATTGACACACACACACAGACACTCACGAACTAGCGCACTTAATATTAATTAGTTATTTATTATTTAAGCGATATATTAACATTAACTATTCTTATCGTATTTAAAATTAATTTTTTTGTTTTGTATGTATTATTCGTAATTAGAATCACGTTTTGTTTAATTTTAATATCGAAATCGACGACAAAATTGATATCGATGCACGATTACACCCGCTCAATCGAAACGTTCGCAACGAATTAAAGCAAAGCAACGCCAAAATTACACAGATGGGAGAGGATTTCTCTCTCACAGAAATGAGACAAGCAGAGTGCGAGTCTAGGAGTGAGAGGGACAGGCTAGAAGGATTAGCGGTAAAAGTCGTTACTTTTGACGCACGCTAAAGCAGTGCTGTCAGAATCTCCAAGACAAAACAAAAATAGCTAAATTTTTAGCATATTAGATAATAAATGCTAAAAATTTGCTAAAAAGTTTATGTACAATCAAAAATAGTTTTATAATAATTAATTGGTTGTATTTAATAAATTAACTTTTTTGAAGAAATAAACAATTGAAATGAAAAATACTTGATTTATAAAATTTTATAATTTATAAAAGCAGCATAAATCCAGTATCATTAAGACAAAACAAATTAAAAAGGAAAACAATTTCAGTATTTTCATTATCATAAACAATTAGGTTAACAAATAAAAACAAATAATTCATCATGTTTGCTTATTGCTTATTATTGTTAGCTTATTGCTTTCTAGCAGCAAAATAGCTTAACTGGCAGCACTGATGCTAAGCGTTGTCTGTTTTGCTTAGCGCCCGCCAAAAGTAACGACTTTTTTCGCTACTTCTAACTACTTGTCCCTCTCAATCCTTCATGCGTTTGCAAGTGAGTGAGCGCAATGCAATGCAAAGAAGCAATAGAACAAAATCAAAAAACAACAAAAACAAATACGAGAGAGAGTGAAATGAGAATATTTCTCTTTTAATTGTTTTTGTCTTCTTTGCCAATGATTTTGTTTTGATCAGATTCCTAAACAGCTGTGTAATATGATTTGTAAATACATACATACATATGTGTTCTTTAAATTGGAAGTAGCCAAAACAAAAAGGCAATAATAGAAAGGAACAAAATTCATTCAGTTTCACCTTTGAACTTTATTTCATGCTGAAGGTGATAAAAACATGCACATATTAATAAATAAATACATATTTATATAAATATATATATATATATATATATTTATTATTATATGTACACATATATATATATATATATATATATATGCATCTATATATATATATATAATTGCATAAATTCAAATATATGTAAGGGCAGTTATATGTACATACTATGTATTACATACATATGTATGTACCCACATGTACGCATGTAGGCGTACGTGCGTGTATGTACGTGTGTATGTACGAGCAACGTTGTCGCTGCACAAGCAGCGTAAGCGTTCGTTCATATGGTTGTATGTTTCTGTCTCGCTTGCACCCATGCATTGACATTGCGTTCATTTATATAAACTTTGATAAGCGTCTAGCTCTTTTGTTTATAGTCCGATTTATCTGCAACTTTCAGGATAGTTTAATATAATTTGTCTCCAAACGAATTTTAAATTACAATACTGTATGATTAGAACATATGCCTTAAAAATGACATTAAAGTTTGGAAATTATTTTATTTCTTGTGGCAAAACGGGGCGTGGCAGCCCAAAAATTTTAATAACACTCCATTTGTGTTGTCGCAAGGAAACTACCTACCAAAACTGGTGTTCCTAAGTGCCATAGTTACCGAGATATTCGCCTGAAACATAAATTTTTTCCGAGGTGTGTCTAGTTTTTTGCTCATTGTGGGCGAATGGGGCGTGGCATCGAAAAAAAAAAGATTCTTGTATTGACTGACTTAATATCGAGTCGATAGAGACCAAATTCAAACTTGTAGCTCTTACCATCTCTGAAATCTGTTTGTTCATACGGACAGACGGACAGACAGACAGACAGACAGACAGACAGACAGACGGACAGACGGACAGACGGACATGGCTATATCGACTCGCCTTGTGATGCTGATCAAGAATATATATACTTTATGGGGTCTGCCACGCCTCCTTCTGCCTGTTACATACTTTTCACAAACCCAATATACTCTCTCTTGCAGAGAGTATAAAAAGGAATCCCGTTTGCTTTAAGCACAGAAAGTCAAGCTAATATAATTTCAAAATTATGCATAATAAGCACATTCATACACAGACAGCAGACAGGGGCGTAGGGATGAAGGGGTAGGTATAAAAGATGGCTGCCTGCCAATTACCGCATCGTTTCATTATTAAATTTATCGTATTACGTTGATGAAATCATTTGAAGGTTGCTGCCGGCTGCGGTTTGGGTAATTTCCCCATTGGCTGCCTGAGCTTTGGCTGTATCTTTTTATCTGTATCTCTCTATATATACATATATCACTGTGTATGTGTGTGTGTGTGTGCCTTTTGTGGCATCACAGCGAGACATATTTGCTGTTAGAATTGTTTCATGTGGAGCGTGCAACAATTAGAGCGGCAAAAGGAGACGCAGGGAGCGAGACAGACAAAGAGCTGTCTGCCCTTCCAGTTCTCCTCTTCTCTCTTCACTCCTTTCTCCCCTTTCTCAGCACAGCATATATAATTACACATGAATTTTAATATCCTGCGGCTTCCCGCCTCTCTCTGCTCCCCCTGTTCCTCTGCCTGACTATTTGTTTTAGGCCAACATTGTTGGCTTTCGGCTTTATGATGTTATTTCTCATATTCGATGTGACTTTAAAAACTTTAATGAATTTCTATTTTAGCTGGTTATATTTGTATTGCTATTTGTATTATATTTTGCTTTCGTTTTCTTCTTCTTCCTTTCTTCCTTCCACTTCCAAGAAATTCAATCCCAATCCCTTTTCCAATCCCAATCCCAATTCCAATTCCAATCCTTTCTACAGCTAAGAGTCTGCGAGTAATTTGGCAAAAGTTTTAATGTACTCGCAGTTTTGTGGCTATATTTGTATTTGTTTTTGTCTCAGAGTGAGGATAGGGGGGCGTTGTGTGGGCGTGGCAGCTGCTGCTGTTGCCTTGTAATTGAGTGTAAGCGCTAATTGGAATTTTGATGAAGTTCGGCGTGAATTTTGCAACATTCGAGGAACTTGAAATTTGTAAGAGCTGTGAAGAAAAGAGCACAGAGGCGTTTAGGGGTAGGGGGAGTGGCAGGGGGAAGGGGAAGGGGGAGCAGCCAATGTGCAATTATGTAACTAGCAGTTGAAAATGTTTCGAATTTCATGTGGTCGCTAATTGTGCGTCTGTGTATGAGTGGGTGTGGGTGTGGGTGTCATGTAGCCACTCAAACTGCTTAACAAGTATACGCCATGCTGTGCACCACCAAAGAATTTGTATTGAACTTTCGTCTTTAACAGAATTCAAAAGAAAAGAAACACTTTTAGCTGCGAAACTTTTAAGAAGTCAAAGAAATCGTAGACAATGCCAAATGGGAACTAGTTCTTCACAGAGCTTTTGAACTAGTTCTCAAACGAAATGCAAAGAAATTAACTAGTTACAGTGTTAATGGGAAACAGTTTTCAGCCTTTTCAGCTTTAGTTTCATCTCATTTTCAATTCCTTTGAGACCTGAATTCATTTCACCTGTTCCAGTTAATGAAAAACACGCTAAAAATACAAACTCACAACACTTTTATGATTACAAACCTTTTTCAATCAAATTACAGTCAGGAATCTACATAAAAGCTAAAATATCAACTTTCTTTTCAGCTTTTTTTGACGGACACTGCGGCAATTTGTCTAATTTCCTGCAGTAAAATGCAAACAAACATGCATAAACAACAATGACAACAACAACAACAGCAAGTTTAACAATAACAAGAACAAGAACAACAATTGAGGCAACTTTTGAGCCATCTAGTCGAATGGACATATGCATATTGCAATGGCAAAAACTTTTACTAAACCAATTTTTTGTAGCTCAACTTTTGCGGGGCTTTATGTTGATGGACTGCCGAGAGTGAAAGAGAGGGAGAGACAGAGAGAGAGAGAGAGAGAGAGAGAGAGAGAGAAAGGGGTAGTGTTGTGTAGAAATGCAAATGCAAACTTCTACACTGAGAAAAGTTACAGGGGAGAACGCTTTTAAATGCAGTTCACTTTTCTTGACTATACATGAACTCTTCTTCTTCTTCTTCTCCTGTCTCTTCTTCTTTCAGCCGTTGACTTGCTTTTCCTTCACAAAATGAAAACATTTGCGGCTTGTTTTCGTTGTTGTTGTTGCTGCTGTTGACAAAGCATAAAGTGCTGGAACTGCATGGGCGCACAGGTGAGGAGTTGTCTAAGAGGGAAGGAGACTACGGGAAGTTACGGGGGTTAAGGCTGCCAGGTGGGTCCACTGTTTACATAGACCTGCAGCAAAGTCCTGCATAAGGATGAGGATGAGGATAAGGGCACACAGACGAGAGCTGCTGCATGAAAGCCTGCCAGCTGGACTGAGTTTTTATTATGTCACACAAGTGCTTCCTATGACACACAACTTCCTGGTTGAGGTTGAGTAAAAATAATAAAAAACAACAACAGGAAATGCTTAAGTTGTGTGCTCGACTTAAAAATACTCGGTAAACGAAGTTAGAGAAAAAGGAACATAACTGAAAAACTCAGCAGTTCAGAACAGCAGTGATTACAAAGCGCACTCCGTTAATTTTCCTCTACTTCTCTTTAGAAAACTTCTTCAGTTTTAGGTTATTCTATAATAAAATTTTAAAAAGTACACATTATACCCATTATACTTAGCTTTTGTCGGGTATTATGCCAACAACAATACCAAATCTCTTGCATTCATTTCAAAGCAAGTCTCAAAGTGTGTGTGTGTGAGTGTGTGTGTGTGTTTTTGTGTGTGTTTGTATGCGTCCAAGTCGCTGCACTTGAGCAAATGCCCTTTAGTCGCTGGAAACACTGCGGCAAGTAAAGTACCCTTTTCTAGGGTATTTTCAACTTATCACGCTGTGCATTTTTCAATTAGCACAAATGCATTTCTGACTTTCGCCGTCGTGTGTGTGTTGTGTGTGAGTGTGTTGTGTGTGTGTGTGTGTGTTTGTGTTGTGTGCATTACAAACAGGCAAACAACAATTTTGTTTGCCTTTTATCAGCGAGTTCGAAAACTGCAAATGACGGCAAAATTGAGGAAAAAGTTTTGTGGCTGAGTTTTCATTATTTCATCATTGTTTCAATTTTCCAAAAGCTTCAATTTTTTTCCGCATATTTGTAGAATTTTCGTGATGGCAAAGTTTTTGCTTTACTTTGATAGCGGCCTACTTTGCCAGCTATCGCTGTCTCTTCTTCCTCTCTCTCTCTCTCTCTCGCTCTTTCTCTCCTTTTCCTTCTCTTAACCATTCGTTACTGCAAACAATCAACTATTGGCGCCAAAACTCTTGGCCCCCAGCAACCTTCACGGCAATTAAGGCTTGCATCATGCGTTTTCTTCCGCCTGTCGTTTTTCCCTGCCCTTTTCCACTCCCAATTCCACTGACTTTTCCACTACCAATTTCAGTTCCATTCGCTGCAATGCTTTCAACTTCACTGGCGTTTTTCATTTTACAATTTGCATAGTTCAAGGGCTTCTCAACGGAGCCTCTAACTCAGTTTAGCACGCGTTGCCATTGGCACTTGCCAACAGCCCCTCCGTCATGCCCCCTCCCCCACCCTACCTTACGCAAAAAAAAACTAGGGTATAACTAGAAGTGGCAAACACAAAAAACAGCTGGCAACAGTTTCGATTTGTTGGCGGCCAAACGAAATGAAATTGTTGCTTCCCCTTCAAAATATGCAGGCAACAAAATTTGATTATCATTCCCATATATGTGAGAGTGTGTGCTACTTTCTTTTAATACCCGGCATTGAGTTGACTACTAGGGTATATAGTATACATAGCTAGACCTAACTGCGTGAGTGGTTTCAAAGTTATGCGTATATAATGCCTAGGCGCCTAAAAATATGCAATATATTTTTAATTTTTGTTTTTTAAGCTACCCTGCTTTGATTAATGGGTATCTTATAGACAGTAACTCGTCTTGAGAGTTACAACTAGTTAGTTGCTTCATTTTTTGTTGGCTGGGAAAAGCATATGGCTTTTTTTTGGAGGGCAAAAAGCGCTCGCAATGCGCCAAATGTGCCCAGTTTGGCTTAGAACTGCGGCAAGAGCCAACAGTTTGCACCAACACCGTGTTGGATTGCCAAAAGTAATGGTCGAAATGCAATTTCACTAGCCAAATTAAAAGTGCGCTAGGTTATGGCTAAGAGGTCAGGCTGGAGTAAGCATTGAAATTGGTAATAATCCTGATGTCCCAGAGTAGAAATGGGGAATAGGAGGACAGGAATGGCTTTAAAAGAGTTGAAAATAAACTTAAACAAGATAAGGTTTCCACGTATCCCTAGAAAGTTGGCTAGAAATAGGAATAAAGCTACAGAGCTGGATAATGTTATAGATATAGGTAAACTTATAGTTATAGTCTTAGATCTAGTCTAAGGTGACAGAAGATTAAATTACTCCCGTCTTTGTGCTGAATTTTTAAATAAAGTCTTTAGCCCTCCTGCTTTTTGGGTACCTCAACTTAGCCAACATCAACTTGTGGGCCATTAAGTTTCCCAGCGCTGTCTGAGGCCCCAAAGCAAACACAAAGCGAATCCGCCAACGAACTTGTCCTCCTCTGCCCCATTCCCCCCTCCATCCTCGACAGTTTCTACCGCATTTGCCGCAAAGTAAGCGCAGGCTGTCAGCAGAGCTAAAAATGCAAGTTACCTGCCCACAACAGGCAGGTGAACAAGGGGAGAGGGGGTGGTAAGGGGCTGGTAAGAGCACTGCAGCAGACCTTCAACTGTTGCCTGCTTGCATGTAAATCCGCTCAATGATTAATGTAATTTCACGCGCCACTTAACGTTATCCTTGCAAGGACATTATGCTTAATTGCAGCGTCAGTTTGAATTTAACCGAGATTCGCCATCGCCATCGCCATCGCCGTCGCCATTTTATTTTCTTTCTTTTTTTTTTGTGTTGACTCCCGCGCGTTGTGCCGCAAGGAGTACAACGAAGTGTGGTGTTCGCGGGAGGAGCAAAGAGGGAGGAGGGTCTGAGCTTTTTTTTTTTGCCCGAATGTTTGCGGTGGCTCGACAACCGTGTCGAGTCGCCGTGTGAATTTATGAAAGAGATTTGCATGCTTGCGGGCATTTAAAGTTAAAAAGCAAACGATTTCAGGTGCACACACATCATTTGCTGCTGCCCAGGACAAGCAGCGATTTCACCGAAACAAGCAGCAGCGAGAGGAGGGACTGAGAGAGGGGAGGAAAGGGAGCAAAGGAGCAGGCAAAGTTACCTCGACAATTCCTTCTTTTTTTTTTGTGGCTATTTTGCCATCATCGTTGTTGGCATCGTGGAAATGGGTTAATTGCATAATTTGCGATGTTCATGTGCATCCCAAGCCCAGCCCACCTGCCCCACCCCCACGCCTTCGTATGTGGGCAAAAAATCAAGCACTTAAAGCCGCCATTAACGAAAACTGGCTCAAAATGATTCAATCAATTTACTCCACAGCCAAATTGGGCTTAAATCACTTCAGTTAATATCGTTTTAAGTATAAGACTTACTTAATATTCCTCATAATTCAATGATTAGTTTAAGCTTTTCCAGTAAAACGAACTCCAGACTTACCTGAAAAACAAATGAGAGAAAGACGCAATTAGTTAAGCTTTAAAGAAAGTGGTTTTAATTGTGTATAGAATAAATATACCCTGTATACCAACTCAGGTCTGAAATCTGCAGTAATAACTAACTTTCTGTCCTGATTTTGCTATAACAACGATTTTTTCTCTGAGTATTTCACATTTAATGCAATTTTAGCACTTCAAATAGAACGAAATAATCATTTGGCAAATAGAAAATTTTGTTGCCATTTTGTTAGCTTGAAAATGAAATGAATGGAAAATTCATGAATTTTAACCATAGAGGGGAAAATGAAAACACAGAGTGAAACAGAAAGATACATTTATAAAGATGAAAATTCTCTATCTATCTAAATGTTAACAGTCAGAATTATCTGTGCAGTTGTTTGCTTTGAGAAATCAATGATAATAAACTTGAAAATCGTAAATGAAAATTGCGCTTCAAAGGGATTTAAATAAAGTTGCAATTGGATGACAAACAACCTGTACAGGTCACACATTTGCTGCACAAACAGAGTTCAATGTTTTCTTTTTGGCATCAATGCCACTGTGTTCTCAATTACTACTTGAATACCCTGTGGGTAGTTGGAGTTAAGGGGTAGTTAAGCTCGGGGAATTTAATTGCACCAAATTCTGACCACTTCTTGTTTAAAGGATATCTGCTAGTCGAGTAGTATTCTGTGTGTGAGTCTTAGCCTTTTTGTCGACTGTCGTTTTATGAACTCAAAGCAAGGACGCACACCAATACACATACACACACACACACACACACACACACACACACACACACACACATAGACACACACACACACACACACATAGACACACCCCTTCTTTCGGACAAGTCTTTGGTCCGTTCAAAATGACTTTTGCCTTTTTGCGGTCTGTTTTGTTGGTCAAAAGGCAAGAACAACAACAACAACAACAATAACAACAACAGCAAAAAGTCGAGTAATAACAACAACATGAACATGAGCATGAACAAGAACAAAAACAAGTTTATCTAAATTGCTGGAAAGAGCTGATGCTGCCCTGTAGAGAAGTCAGGAATACTTTAAGCTGTGGTTGGCTTTCTCCATTCTCTATTTTCTCCCATTCCCCCCCAAACCGATTCATTTCCTTTCCCCTATCCTCTCCCCTCTCCCCTCTCTTCCTCTTCGCTTGTCCTTTGCCCCAATCCAGCATCTTGTATCCTATCGCTTGTATTTACTTTTTCAATGTTTTTACTTATTTTGTATCTGTAACTTGCAGCTGAAAGTTGATTTGGGTCAATGCTGTTTGTTTTTCCAACCAGTTCAAGTTGATTTCTGTTTTTCTGCCCTACCCTACCCTGCCTTGTCCTGCCCTGCGTTACGCTCATCGGTTGAACCTTAAAAAACTAATTGGTTTGTTAATTAAAAACGTTATTTTCTTTGGAATTTATTTGCCATGTTATTCTTCCACTGAAAACACAAAAGGTTTTTCTACTTTTCCTGTTTTTCTTTTCCTATATATTTTTTTTTTTTTTTGCTTTTTAATCTTAACTCCTGTTGATTTTTCATCTCGATCACAGAGGGCAAAAAGAAGTCCAAAATCCTAATGGAGATACAAATGACAGTTGCTTGGGTTTTAGCCAAGAAACCACAGAGCATTCGGTGAACATTTTGATTGAGTTTTTGCGGCTTTTCAACTCTCTATTGCTCTGATGTTTTCCAATCAAAGTTTTTAATCGATTCGACAGTCGAGGAATAACTACAAACTGAAATTCATATTCAAATGTCTAACAGAAAGCAAGAAAGCTTAACATTTGATTTGGAGTGAAGAATTTAAGTTAACATTAAATTGCAGTAGTATTTAACAGAGAAATGTTAATAAGCTGCGAAGTACTTAACATAGCAGTCACTATCTTACATAGTGCTTTTACAGCACTAATTAAGAGTGTTATGTTAGTCTTAACAGCTTAGCTAACATAGCTATGTTATGCTTTACAGCAAACAGCTTAACAGCACTGTCAAAGCTGTGCTCTTATATTTGGCAGCTGCATATAGAATTGTCGTTGCTTTTAGCCAAGTTAGATTAGCCTAATTAACAGTCGAAACAAAGAACAGAGCCCTTAACTCATACATGCATATTTAATCGCACACAAACACAAGTATCACGTGCCAATGGCAGACACAAACACAGAAACACACAAATACTCGAGCCAAAACATCAGCTCAAGAACTCATGCATGTGACATGACACAGAGAGGCAAAGGTGAGTGGCAGCAGGTGAGAGGGGAAACGGCGAACAAACCTGGACAATTTGAATAGATGAGATTAGCAGGAGCCGAAGTAGAAGCAGAAGCAGAAACAGAAGCAGCAACAATTCCATGGCTATATCCAAAAACTCTTGCCTTCTCACTTTGTGGCATTGTCTGGCATTCACAAATGTTTTGTTTGTCGGCTAAAGGTGGAATCCTTGATCAGGATTCGAAAGGGGGTTATGGAAGGGGGGGACAGCGTCATGACGGTGCCAAAAATAACTGTTAATTCAAATGCAAAGCAAAGGTAACGTGCCAATGTTCGAATGGACACGACATACAAATGCCAATGCAAACAAAGCTGAAAGCTGTTCAAGTCCTCGCTCAATAGAATGAAGCTGAAGAGGATGAACCCAAAGATGAAGTTAAGGATGAGCATTGAAGGTTGACGATGACGACGAGGTTGATTCTGAGGCAGCTCTATCGGTTGTGCCATTCAGCATGCAGCTTGATTAGATATTGTTGCCACTGCCATTGCCATTTGCCATTGGCTTAACATTCTTTGACTACAACTGCAGCTACAACTCTGAGCTTCCAACACCATTTACAACACAGTGTTGTCAGTTTAGCTTATTTATAGCTAGCTGTCTTAAAAGGCTTTAAACAAGAGGTCTTAACCAACTTAAAGAAAGTTTAATTAAAAAATTAATAGAATTAATAAGTTTTTAAGGCAAAATTAAATTAAAATATATTTTAAAAATCTTTTTCTATAAATTCAGCCCACTTTTCTCTGCTTTTCATAAATATTTTCCATCTAAAAGTGTTAACAAATAGACCAAATTAATTTATCAGCACAATCTCATTATATAAAGCTACTTTATCCATCACTATTTAATCAATATAGCTATTTTAGACCCTGAGATACTGCCAACACGTTTCGTATCTTGTATCTGTATCTGTATCTGTATTTTGGGTTTTTGTGTTTTGTGTTTCGGACTTTTGCTGGCTTCAGTTTGGCTTGGAACGTGCTGCCATTAGACTGCCACTACAATATGCCATTTGCCATTTGCCATTGAATTTCCATCGACAGCAGCTTCAATAGCAACGAGTTCTATTAGAGATGCTTGCAATCCATTTGCATATTTGTTTGCCGCTCTCTCTCTCTGACAGCAGACATAAAAGTATACTTTAGATAGAAGGTCGACTTAAAGCTTTATACAGTTGAAAAACAATGCAAATTGACATGTGAATACAAGGCAATTATGGAATAAATTCCACTGAAAAAAAATAAAATAATTCATTCAAAAGGAAATGAAAACTGTAGTCTTTTGGCTAGTAAAAGTTGTGGAGCAACCCTCGCTTGGTATACATTAAAAGTAAATAATAAATGAACAACAGCAATTTGTAACTTGTATTCACCAACTGTGAATCGATTTCGACATGAACAAATGTCTATTTAAATTGCACTCGATTGGCCTGATTCAGTTTATCGGTCAATGGTTTGAATTAAAATTAAAATTCAGCTTTAATTCTGTTGAGTTGCCCACATCACTCACCCATCACCCATACGCACTGTTTGCCCAGACAAATAGCCTTCAATCTCTTTTGTATTTGTATTATTATTATTTATATTACTTTTCATCTTTTCTTTATTTAAATTGTTCTGTTGTTGATGTTTCTGTTTCTGAATTTATTGTTGTTGTTGCTGTTACTGTTGTTGGTAAAGCCATCAAATTTACATTCATATTTATTAGTTTTCCCAATTTTCCAATGCCAAATATGCTTGAGACTTGCTCAACATTCGGAACGGAAGCTGTAGACATGCTTAAGCGGCTTTTCTTGTCTTAAACTGAGGCAGTAAGTAAGTTTCTCCTCAAGTTCGGTTACTTTGTGGCTACTAATGACCTAAAAGCGGATATTTTTGGTCTCTAAATGAAAATTGACTACAAATAATTTGTCAAAACAGACAGAAATAATACTTGTACATATAGAAATCTTAACTAATTGTCTTGACTAAATTGGCCATCATTTTTAAAAATACAAATTTATTTTGTGCACTAAATTTAAGAAAATATCGATTATTTAGAAAGAATTATTTCGGTGAGAAAGCTGGCTTAACAAATAGCCTGTTTGTTAACTTGGCCAACACATATAAATCTACCAATTCATTCAATGAACAACTAATAATTGTCAAACTCCATTTGGCCCAAAAGAAACTGCTTTTAGCCTTTAGCGGCAGCTAATAAAAGTTAATCAAAATGCATGCTCGATGACAGGGGTAAAACAGAGTTAAGTGCTTGACGCAATGCCGCAGAGCGGCTTAAACCCAAACTGACCCAGCCCAAAGAGACAACGAGAGAGAGAGAGAGAGAGAGAGAGGGGGGAGACAGAGAGAGATAAGGGCCAACAGACGGCGTATAACTAACTAATTAATATTAATGCGCAGCGAATGCTAATTACCAACACATTCACACCCACACACACTAGAGCAACATATGAGTAAGCAGTTGAGTGTGCACGACTTCTAAATACCCTGTCTTTAGCCTAAGCGTATCTAAGACAAGTTTAAGTAATCGATACTTTATAATAAGTATTGAATAGTTAAACTGAGTACATTTTGCTCCACTCCCTGTTAAATAACAAACTCAGTTGTGAGTTTTATCGTAAATCAAAACTCTGTAGCTCTACTTCTTGAAAGGAATCCTATTTTTAATCTACTTTAACAACAGTTTACTTTGCTTGCAGGGTATCAACAACACAAAAACACAAAAAAAGCAACAAATTTTGTGGCGAAAAGTATTTTGCACACAATCATATGAAACGTGCGCAGAAGAAAAGCTTCTGCACATGCATAAAACAACAACAAGGACGAACCAGGACGAGTCCAAAATGGAAAAAGTTTTGAGCGCTGCCTGCATTGAAATGCAAGCAAATTGAAATGAGCGCCCAATCGGGAGGGTGGAAGGGAGTAAGGAGAGGGGAAAGAAAGGGAAGTGGGGAGAGTGGAAAGAGCAGGGCAACGAGGGGAGTAAGGAGAGAGCGGGGGAGCGGGGGAGCAGAGAAAAGCAGCCGTCGACACGTGTTGGCCATTTCAAAATGCAAACGCCAGTGGGAGAGAAAGAGACAGAACGAGAGAGTGAGAGGGCGAGAGTTCATCACAGGAATCAGATTCCATTGCTATATCCGCCGTTTGGCCAATTCCGTAGGCGCTTATTTGCTTATTCATAAGCAAACATTAACTTAATTTCCATCTGTGTGTACGTGAGTGTGCGTCTGTGTGTGTGTGTTTGTGTGTAATAGTATACGTGTGTGAGTGTTTGCATTGCAAAAAGCATTCCCGAAATGTGATTATCAGAGAGCGGGAGGGAGAGAGAGAGAGAGAACAGTCCAATGAGAATCGCCAACTGGCAGCAGCTGCTTAATAAAGTGACTGCATATGTATGTGTGTATGCGTGTGTGTATTTGCGTATAGACATGTGTGTGTGTGTGTGTGTGTTTGTTGGTGTCTGCCATCAAAATACATAAAACAAAAACCGGCAGCGAACGACAAACAATTTTATAGAAAGAAATATATTGTTAGCAGCCGCAAATAAAGCCATAGTAAAAGTCCACACGACTAGTAGATACCCTGTGTGGAGTAAATTAAAATTAACTGCTTAAATGTAAGCTCTTATTTACAGGGTATTAACCATGTAAGCCATGCAGCTTAAAAGATTAACTGCAAATTAAAAACATTTTAATTAAGTTAAGAAAAGGAATTTAAGCACAGAAAAATTATAAATAGCAGAAAGTAAAAGAAAATAAGTTAAATTTTAAGAACGAAATATAAAAAATGCTATTAAAGATATTCTATAGTGATGAATATATCTAGAATATAGAAAAACTCCATAAAACCCGCTCGTTTAACGGGTCTTTCCAGTTTATTTAACAAAACTTTAGCAATTACTAGAAAAGAGATGGATATTTGTCTAGACTCTAAGAGGAAGAGTGGAATGGAGTCTCCCTCTCTCTCTCCCTCTCTCTCCCTCTCTATGTGTCTCTTTCACTCTCTATAAATAGACTCGCACATAAACTCGTGTCTATCTTAATAAAGTAACACTCAGTTTGCTAGTAACTCGGGCCATCGTTCAGCACATCCAATTGCCAATTGCAGGAGGACATGCAAAGTGGCAGCCGCTGCAACAAGAACAACAGCAGCAACAGCAACAAGATATACAACATCGCGTGCAGCAGCAACAGCAGCAACAACAACAACAACAAGAGTTGCAAGCAGAAACGGCAAGTGGCAGCAATGCGTCAGTGAAGCAAATAAACAACATCAACAGAAAAATGGAAAGCAAAATTTGCTGAGTAAACACAGCAGCAACAACAGCAATAACAACATCGAGCAGCAGTAAAAGCTACAGAGAAGGAAAGCTACTGTTAAAGACCCTGTATATACAAGTATATATAAAATATATTCAAGATGTTAAAGTCGTTTGGTCATGCCTATGACAGATATAGAATATAGTTGCACGATCTTAGCTAAATTTAATAAAAATATAGTAAATAATATAATAAATATAATATCCGAGTTTGGCTAAGAAATCTTGAGTATTTCTAAAGTTATGCTTAATTGGAAAATAAAATTGTTCCTGGTAAAGTTGAGATTTATGTGAGTATAACTTTTATGCTTTTCTGATTTCTCTTCACCTCTTTTAACACACACTTTCTGTTAACAAACCAAGCAGACTCTTATAGGTCTTCAAATACAGGGTCTAACAACATCGGACGTAACTTTGTTTCTATTTAAATTTATAAACGAAACTCATGCAACGTTCGTTGTCCGTGTGTGCAGCGTGTAAATATGTCTCAGTGAGTGTGTGTGTGTGTGCCAGTGTGTGTGTGTGTGTATCAGTGTATGTGTGTGTGTGTGTGTGTTTAAGGATAAAGCACAAAGTTTACATTCACTCACACGCCGCGCTGCACATTGAGGCCATTTTGTTAATATTTAATATCAAATAAAGGCCGATGCGGTGCAAAATGGTGGAGAAAAAAGAGCACAGAATTGAAACAGAAAATGTGGAAAAAGCAAGCATGGAAAATGGGGGGAAATGGGGAAATGAGGAAATAAGGGAAATGCTAAATGGATGACCAAACTGGCCTCAAAGTTGAGCGAGTAAGTGAGTGAGTGAGTTTTGAATAAGACCCACTCTTCAGGCCATAAACGAATCCATCAAAACTGACCGCAGAAGACAGACAGCAGTTTCAGAAGAAGAGGGTAGGGGGCATCCAGAGAGAGAGAGAGAGGAAAACGTGTTCGCTGCGGTAACACGTTTGTTATCAGCGTTGAGTTATCAGCTCAACGCTCACGTGATGCCTGAGAAATGGACAGCAGTTCAGAGATGCTGTCAGAATTGGAATCGCAGCATGAGTCGGAGTCGGAGTTGGAGTCAGAATCGGAACTAGTTCAGTGAGAGTTGCGTGTTGTTGGCCCAAGAACGTGCCTTAAACTCTGTCCATTTATTTGGCTTCTTCTGCTAGGTTAATACCCAATTACTGTGCAAATTACTTCAAGTTTTTCTCCACAAAACTTTTTCCATGTTTTCCATGGACAACGTCATTTTTCGGTACGTGTGTGTGTGTGTGAGTGTGCGTGTGTGTGAGTGTGCGTGTGTGTGTGTTTGAATGCCATTAAAGTTTTGCATGTGCCTCAAGTTGGAACGTGTTCTCTCTGACACACGCACAACCACAACACACCCACACACACACACACATACACCCACTTCACCCAACACACACACGCCATTTAAAGCTTTTTAATAAACGTCATAATTTGCTTAAAGTTTTCATATAACCAGGTGCTGAAAACTGCCCCAAGTTCAGTCGCTACCCGTCTCTCTCTACCCTTAGTGTGCGAGTGTGTGTGGTGTATGTGTGTTATCCAAAATTGCTAAACAATTTTCAAATTATCTTGATAGTTTTTCGCATTTAAGTATATGGAAATGTGAAAATTGCATTTTGTGGTCGAAAATTTTCCCAATTTGGTGTCAAAGTGTCAAACGGAAATGTTGTGCTTCATCAGGGAGTTGTGACAAGTGAATACCGAATAGTTTATATAATAGGGTTGACTTGTGTATATAGAACAGATCTTAAGATATTGTATTTATCATATCATGAGCAAAAGCTTACGCAATTTAAGGAGAATGTATTAGCTGGTGCTAAAGAACTGCTTAACAGAATAGGTAACAGAATACCTAACAGAATACTTAACAGAACTATGAAGAGACTTGAATGGCTGTTGTGTTAACATTAATCCCAAACGCCTACTGTGGTTAACAGAATTCTGAACAGAATACCTAAGAGAATTATGTTATAGCGTTAACAGATTGTAGATCTTACATAAATCAATCTGTTAAGTAGTTTTTATTTAGCAAATGTATTAAAATTAAGATATTTTTATAAAAATTAAACTTTTTTAAACGCCACAAAAAACAATATTAGAATTTATTGCTGTTTTCAACAAAAATCTAGCTGTCTTTCAGAGTTGGCAAGAACTGCTAATGTACAGTTGTAAGTACATACATTAGTGTATCTACCAAGTCATAGATTTAACTGCAAGCACTCTGGAGACTCGTATAAAAAATATCTCTTACAATGCACGTTTTAATTTTTTGTAAAACAAAAGTAAAAAAACACAAAAAAGAACTGCACATTTGGGACAAATACTCGTACGAGTACGGAAAAAATGTGGGAGGAAGTAAGAGGGGAAGGGGGTGTAAATGGCAGCAGCTGGAAAACGAAGCCCTGAAGCAGAAACTGAAACAAAATCAAAAGCGACTGCGCTGACATTCAATGGCATGCGAAATGCAAAACAGCGGACGGAGATTACAGCCAGCGCCCAAAGGAGCGCACAAAACTTTTACTTTGACATATCACACACACACACATACACATACAGAGAGAAAGAGAAAGAGGGGGATAGAGAGAGGTGACAGAAAGAGAGAGGTGAATGGCAAACAACAAAATAAAATAGTTGAGAGCAAAAGCCAAAGCCAAAGCTAAAGCTAAAGCCTCAGACTCAAACTCAGTTTCAGATTCAGATTCAGCGAGGCGCTTTTTACTTTGACCGCCGCTGGGCACTCGAAATGCATATGGAAAAAGGGGAATCCCCAAAGTTGGCACTTTTAGTCTGCGCCCAAACACACACTCACATACACATATACACTCTTTGTGTGTGTGTGTGTTCTCGTCTAAGTGTTGTTATTTGTGCGGTTTTTAGCTTCAAAAAAAAATAATGGCTGCAAAAGCGCAACTAAAAACATGCGACAAAGTGTATACGTAAGAGTGAGACAGCGAATGCATATGAAAGAGATGCAGCTAGCCTCTTAGCATACACATTTCACTTTGCCATACGCTCAATGGTGCATTTTGGATTTTACTATTCGTTTGAAAGCAACGAAATGCCCCTCGAAAAATCAACATCAGTGCACACAACAATCGATTTTCTCAAGTCAAAAACGAGTAAAAGTATAAGAAAAACAACAACAACAAAAACAGAAGAAAAAAAACACATCAGTAAAAGCGCAATTTCCTTTTGGACTCCAGCCACGATTTTATAACGTCGGAAAACGCATCGAAGCTGATGCTTGAATCCAGTATAAAGTATTGCTGCGAGTGCCAGCATCTTTGAGCTTTGTAGAGCAGCAAAAAAATATAGAAACAAAAAATAAGCGAGTACTTTCCAGTAAATAATTGAATGCATTTCCATTTAAGGAATGTTTTCCGGGAGAATTTTTATAAAGTTAGCAGAGAATTATCAAGTTAAACTGTGATTCTTGATTTTAAAATAGTTTCTTCAAGTTTTTCTATAAAATTTATGTTTCGATTCCAACCCTAAATCTCAAAATTCCATCTCAATTTTATCATTTTATTACCTTTTTTATCTTTTCTTTTCTAAACTGCTACAAATTGAATTCTTCAGCTGCAAATGTTTGACGACAACATTGATAAAGTAATGTAACATAACTCGGTCAAATATTTAAATCCATTTCGACAGAGCAAATCCATAAATTGTTGCTCATAATATACGTACTCGATCGTAGGAATTCCCATGCATCACATTTTCCTAGAGATTTTCCCAAACGGACTGTCAACAGTTCATAACCCTCTCCCTCTCTCTCACTCCCTCTCTATCTCCATCTCACTTGCAAAACTATGTTAAAATAACTATATCATTGGCCATTTTATAAGGGAGCGATGCTTGCTATTTCTACACACACACACGCACGCATACACACACACAGATACACCCACAAACGCACAGTGGAAACGACAATATTTTTGCACAATTTCCATTTTATTATTGCACATAACCCGAAATGCTATTTATTTTTTCAAGTGCTTGTTGAAGTTTTCCACGCTAGCTTCAGTCCCAGACAGAAAGAGAGAGAGAGAGAGAGAGAGAGAGTGTGAGAGAGAAAGAGAGACAGAAGGAGAGCGAAAAACAAAACGAAACAATAACAACAATGAAGGGAAAACAGTGAAATTTATGGTCATTTTGGGAATTTTACGCTTTTTCAGCTTTGGGGCGCCGCATTAAATGCTTACATGTTGATTTAACAGCAAAGAACGAGCAACAAGGATTCGTTGCTCTAACTCCTTACCTTCATCTGCTGCTTCTTCATTCCCCTTCATCCCTTCTCTTTGTCTCCCTCTGTTCTCTGGTAACTTAAAATGCTACTTTGCATGCACTTTGCCCATCCAGATGTTTTGTTTTAGCGCCCAGTTTCGTTAGCTGCTGCAAATCTTTGTTTATTTGCAGCTAAAATGCAAGGATTTATTGTAATTTTATACACCCTGGCAAAGTGGAAGCCAAGCCAGAATTGTTCCTTTTCTCTTCCTCTTCCTCTTTTCCTTTCTCTCCCCTTTCCTCCTTCTCTTCTTCTACCTCCAATCTTCGCTCGCCTTGTCAGCTGCAGCCCAACAAATTGTTGAAAATTATGGAACTGCTTCTGTTCATAAACATATGCCGACCATGAGTTTCTTTAAAGTTTTTACACAGTTTCTGCCTGAGAATCGCATAGAAAGGCTTATGTATAGCTTATTAAATTCACTGGGATTAAAGTTGGCTTTTTAGGAAGGTTTAGTTCCACAATTTACTGTCTTATGCAATACTTCTGCTCAATGAGAATCACCGAGAAGGGCACGCAACAGCTGAGACTGACACGACTGTACCTGCTGCTTTAACTTCTAATTCTTCAAATTCTCTTGCAAACTGGCAACATATTTGACACGACACGACGCTGATTTAAGTCATGACCCCTTTGCATATTTGTATGTAAGTATAAATATATGTAGCTAACAACCCTGCTGTGGTAGGGTTGTCAACTTGCCATATGCAAATGACTTGCTTATCAAATAAAGTAATGCCGGGGTGTTTGCACGGTGCCCGTGTCTGTCGGTTGTTTGGTGTGTGGGTTTTTTGGGGTGTCAAGTGGAACAACAGTGCGTATGCGCAATTTTCACATTGTTTCAATATTACACATACATTAAACTCTCTCTTTGTGCCCAAGGTTGTGGCACAGGGGGAGCCCAAGCACACACGCACACCCTGTATCTGCTTGGGTTTGAGTTTGGTTTGTGGGATTGGGATTGGGATGAGTTTGGTTTGGGTTTTTTGCCTGCGGCCTCTACAAGTATGCACAAGTAATGTGAGAAAATTAAATTTTTCGTGGCTCCCACAAATGTCGGTGTGTGCAACACACACAAACACACACACACATACACATATTTATATACATTAATATATATATAAATGTTTATGTGTATGAGTTTTTGTGGATTACTCAGATGCTTACAATTGTGTGCTTTTCTCTTCCACACGTCGAGTGTCAGAAATAAAACTTAATTTCAACTGAAACTGCTTAAAATTTATTTCTCCTGCTGTTGCTTTAAATTAAATGTTGTTCATTGTTCTTGTTGTTGTTCTTGTTGTTGTTAAGCACATTTTGTTAATTGAATTTGGTAAGCAATATGATTATCATGTGATTTATGTCAGCTCGATTTGCAGGCGTTAAATTGTGAGTTGCTTCCTCTTCCTGTTTCTAAGATATGAATCATGTAACTGAATGCGTTTAGAATTTGTCAGCTTATGGCTCAAACTAAAAGCTAATTGCTGAGTTATAACTACAATGCCTTTACCTTCAAGACAATCTAAATGGGAAATCTGTATTGTGTTTAGCTGACAAAAGATTTGTCTTTTAATTAGCAAAATGAAAGGAATTTATTATAATACTAATTTGGGAATTAAATAAAACAAAATGGTTCATAAAGTCATATAAAAAGAAACATAAATTATTAGATTCAGTTAGATAGAGTAAAATTTAATTAACTTAAGTTCAACATTTTATCAATGGTAGTCTGATTTTAACATACGTCTTTTAATTTAAGACAAATTCACGTGAAATCCCATTTTATCCCAATTTCTTTGGCTCTATGTAACCAAATCGTGCCCTTCCTGTTACTTAATCGGATTTTACGAGCAAAACACATATTTGCGTATGTACACATATCGTATTAAGTAATCAGTAATTGATAAGGAGTTTTCTACCCCGCAGCATATGCATAATGCCGCCCCATTAAGCATGCCATGCACCATTTAAGTCCAATCAAAGTTGTGCCATTCATGAATACAAATACGAATACGAATACAAATTCGTATGTCCATTGAGTGGTCGCCAACTGAAAGCCACAAGAGCCGCAGAAAAGCATTGCGATTTGAGCAAACAGCATAGAAATGCCAAAATTCCATTTGATTGAAGTGCCATCGAGTGTGACACGATGTCTCCAATGGCATTTGTGATGGCGTTTGAGATGGTTAAACATTTAACCCATAAAGCCGCAACGAGTTTTGACTAATTGAGTGTGCAAGCGAACAAAAGAATGCCACTGCTTAAAGACCTTTAAGTATTAACAGTAGTCTAGCAATAAGTTTAAGAATAGGAACTGTAATTGCATTGCAGTCCAATTAAATCATAGCTGAAAGTATTTGTAGCATTCATAAAATAGCACAAATTATGCACTTGCATGCTTTTGGAATTTACTGCAAACGCAGGAAACAGGAAATTCTAATGTAAATTTTATGGCAACACATAACGAAATTTTGGTGGAACGAACAGGAAAATGCTGTTGTTCTCAAGGAAGTGCATAAAACATGAATTCCACAATGCCAAAGCACTTGATAGTCCTGTCTCGTTCTCGTTCTAGCTTTCTTTACCACTCGTCTATGTCTATCTCTTTTTATGTACCGGAAATACTTGGCATGCCTCATTGAGCCTCGTTAGCTGACTTACGAGTTTATGCCGAGCATGAAGCGAGCTCATGTTGACAGCTCATGGCAGCGGGCACTTTCCAATTGAAATAAATCTTTACACAAAATTTGCCAATTTGTTGTCATGGGCAACCTCCTTTGCCTTAAGAGCCAGCCACGCCCATTTGCCCATTACACACATCATGCAAGGCACACGCCCATTTTGTCATTGGCTCCTTGATGCTGCTATCCTCGGCGTATCTTTGTTTGCCATTGTCAATACTTGAGCCTTTTTACAGCTCATTCTCAGCGTTTGTTTGCCTCAATTCTCGATTTGCTTTCTTCGTACTCTTTGCTTCATTCTTCCTTTCTCCCCCCTTACCCATCTTCCGGTATTCTTCATGTCGCCATTCCTCAAGTGCTTTGCTCAAGTGCAGATTAGCAAGATTTTACAGCTTATGTTGGTCCTTGTCTTCTCAAAGCACTACTCGTTTTATTGGCCTGGCACATAAGAAAAAGAGTTTTACTTTCTTGCATTGGAAAACTAAGAAAAGCACTTGATTTTCCTCCGCTTTCTGTAATTTACGACAAGATATCAAGTTGCTTCTATCTAAATTTATCTGAATTTAATTGTATTAACAACTTTTGTCGGCAATTTAACGCTGCCCCAATAAGTAGGCAACAAAAGTTTTCTATGCTAAATTTTCAATGGCGCCCAAAAAAGTAGGCAGCAAAATTTGTATTTGTCGCCTTTTGTCTGTCAGTACGAAGGAAAAGTTTTGCATTTATGGTAATTTCTTAATTGGCACACGACTTCCCTCTCTCTCTCCATCAATATCTGTCTCTTTCTCTTGTTTGCTTCTCTCTTTTTCTATCAACACGTACGACAATGTAAAAATTAGGCTAATGCGAGTCTTTGTGAGGCGTTCAAAAAGAGAAATGAATCATTTGCACCTTTAAAAAGGCATTAAAATGCGACTAGGACTGCGGAGAAGCAATCAACGCTATATACACATTGAGTGTGCTCCGAATCCTGCGAGAACTGTGATCCAAACAAATTAGAACACGCACGAGTGCATTGGCCACAAAAATGAAATGATTTCATGAAGACCAAGAGCTCACTCCGATTCTGAAACCAAATGAAAGTCCAGGTAACTGCCACGCACGTCGTCAGGCTGAAACTTTTCCGGCCCAGTCCTCAATACCGCACCTGAGGGCGTGTCCAAGGCGGCATGATAATAATTGAGTAGCTGGAGAGAAAAGCCAAAAGCAGAAGAAAAAAAATAAGAAGAACGAGGAATACTTCTGACGATGTGAACTAGAAATGCAAAATAAGTGCCGAGCACACAGACTCAGCCATTACTGGCAGACAGACATGGTACATGGGGGCGTATACGCAATTTAAGCCGCTTAAAGCCAAAACGCCCGGACAGTAGCAGAAATATGAACCAAAACGAAACGAAACGAAATCTGTCGCTTGAGTTGAGTTTTGGGAGTCGGCAACTTCATCCTATCCGCTAAGCTGTACGCACATGAAATATCCAACAGTTACGAGCAGCAAAAGCAACTGAAGGAGCAGGGACTGAACGCAAAAAGTCCTTGAGCACGGAGAAAAAAAAACATTTCACACTCACAGTCTGAGACCGAGTTCGGCCTGAACCGGCACTTAAGAGCGTCGATGTCATGGCGATGATGATGACGTGGAGCAAAGAGTAGGAGACGAAAGGGAAGGGGGAGAGGAAAGGAAAGGAAAGACGAGGAGAGGAGCAAAGAGTCAAGTGTCGACTAAGCACCACGCGTGGCCCAAAGTAACTGTAGTCGCAAACGAGTCGAGAGTGGTAAATGCGAGGAAAAACTGGAGTCCTGCGGCAGCTGAAACTGTTGAAGGAGATCAGCTCAAACATCCACATAGACATGAAGTTAAGTGGCGTAAAGCGTGTACTTAATCGCTTAAAGCATTAGAATTTGAAATTGAATATCATAAAGGATATTCAAAGAGCGCGAAAAACAAACTACGAGTTCAACAACAACAACGGCAACAACAGCAAAAAGTAAAGAAAAGTTGAGCTAAATCCAAACACACGGCAAATAGTTGGTAAAATGCTTTGGCAAAGCGAAAAGGCATTTACTCCAGCTCCAGCTCCCTCTCTCTCTCTCTCTCTTTTACTACTCCTCTTACTCTGTTTCCCACTTTATGCTCAAAATAGTTTAGCTTCCATCGAGTTCAAGTGTTTCTCTCTCTTTCTCTCTCTCTTGCAAAACGTTAACGTTTAAAGTGTGCGCAATGCAAGTTATTTCAAATATGCAAATTGAACATGGTTTAGGAGGAAAAAACATCTTTTAAAACTATGTAATTCTTTGAGAGAAAGAAACACACAATTGACTTAAAGAGAGATTCAGCATTAGTCAGACTTTAAAACTATTAAAAGTTCTGAGTTCTCAAAGTCAAACTAAAAATAAAATTCATTTTAAAATAGTAAAAGGAAAGTTATTTAAAATTTAAATAAAATATATATTTTAAGTGGGAGGAAAAATGAATTGCAGCACATTTATTAGCTAGTTAGCCAGAAATTTCTATCGCTTTCGCGCTGTCAGCTCTATTTCCCTACCAAATTAAATGAGAAACATAAAAGTCTGAATTAAATTTTATTTACTATGCCAAATAATACTCGTAAATAGTTTTGAAAACAAATTAACAATAACGATACACGTAATTGTTTCCAGCAGTCATAATAATTTTGCACTCTCGTGTATAATTGGATTACAAACTTGAATCCGTTTGAATTTTACAGTTTTTATTTTTATTAGTTTGAAATTTAACGAAACTAAAACAATTGAAATTTATTTGCCACATTTATTGTTATGATTATTATTGTTTTTTTTTTGTTTCATAAAGTTATAAATTGCAATTTGTTTCACAATTAAAATGAAGCTTAGTTTGCTTTTTTGTGTGAAATGTGTAAAATGTAAGAGAAAAGCGCAAAAATTCAAACTGGTTGATGTTTTTAGAGGGAGAGGGGTATCGAGAAAGAGAGAGAGAGAGGGAAACACTTTTTAAAACCTTGCCCCGATGCCATTAAAAATGGATGACATTTTGACAATTGATGGCCGCGTTCTGGCCAAAAGGAATCGATAACATCAAATATGCATTACACAGTCGACAGTCGACAGTCGACAGCAAATGGAACTGATTGAAAGAATAGATAGAATGGGTATTGGGGGAAGACCCCACAGACACTCAGACAGACAGAGGGACCAAGGGACAGACAGACCGACAGTTGGCAATTTGCAATTTGCTTTTATCATCTTAATTTGATTTGAAGCGTATTTGTTCTTTGAATATTGCATGCGTCTCACAAAATTGCCAACTCCAGCAAATGTACGATAAATTAGCACAGAAATCAATTATTTATTATTTTATGCAA
Organism: Drosophila cardini; assembly: GCA_018903735.1. Taxonomy (NCBI): domain Eukaryota; kingdom Metazoa; phylum Arthropoda; class Insecta; order Diptera; family Drosophilidae; genus Drosophila; species Drosophila cardini. The sequence continues at coordinate 9,227,535 of JAEIGM010000001.1, read as the reverse complement.
TTGTTGTTGCATCTAATTGAAGTTCAATAATCAAATATTCTGCTCTCAAAATCAGAGAATGGAATGACAATTTGTATTTGAAGTATGCAAACAATTGCATACTTAAACATCATTAAATAGTCAATTCATTCGACTAGAAGGAAAGGGATAAAACTGACTAATCATCGTGGAATACGAATTCTCATCAGATCTGATCTGAGCACACTAGACTGTTTAAAATTAATCAAAGTTTTTCATTTAAATTTTGAATCGCTTGAAAACATTACTCAAAATGTTATTAATTTCTTTGTTTGTGCTCTGCTCAGTGTTGCTAGAAGTATCTCAAGGATTTATGATTACAGTGGATGCCCATGAGATAGCTTGTTTCTATGATCATGCACACGAGAAGGACAAGATCACGATTCGGTTTGAGGTAATGGAAGGCGGCTTCAAGGACATTGCTGTGCTCATTACAGGCCCCAAAGAGGAAATACTCTTCCAATCGGAGTCGGAAACAAGTGGGGGATATACCTTCTCGGCCAATCATGATGGCCATCACAAACTTTGCTTCAACAATGAACTTTCCACACTGACTCCAAAGGTATTGATGTTTCACTTTACAGTGATCAAGGATCTTAAGTACTACAATGATCCCGATAAGCGTACAGACGATGTTGTCGAACAATCTGTGCTGCAGGAGAACATCAATGCCTTGTCCAGTCAAATGATGGCTATCAAACATGAACAGGAGTACATGCATGTTCGCTACATTGGACACAAGAAGGTCAGCCAAAGTGTCCACTTTCGTATTGTGGCCTGGTCCATCTTTGGACCCTCATTGCTGCTGCTTATGACCATACTGGAGATCTACTACCTCAAGCGTTTCTTTGAGGTCAGGCGAGTGGTTTAATGAGTAGAAAAAGGACTTCTAACAGAAATAAATAGTTTAATGAGCTCTTGAATTTATTAAACTTTTTCTGATCAAATTGAAGCCTTTAAAGTACATTAAGTCTTAGTTTTTTATTTCTATCCACACTCCTCCACTTGGTTCTGACACAATCCATCTTAGTTCAAGTCACAAAAGTCACTTGACTTGACCCATATTGAATCCGTCATTGACCATACTTTTCATTACTTCCTCCAGAGCTTTCTCCGCCTTTGTCTCCATCGCTTGCTGCCACAATTTGTTGCACATTTCATGCTTCACAAGCCGTAAAAAGTTTCAGCTCACATGTATGAGACATTTATGCATATGAAGGAACAGATAAAGTATCTACAACTTGGCGCTCAAGTAACCATAAAGTTCACTTCACCTATAAACTGTGCCCACATTGGATTAGCGCAAATTTATGGCACCCGCTCGGAACAATAACAATAACAATGCGACTGCGACTGGGAATGTGACTCTGACTGCCAACAACAAACTTATCATATTCATTCACAAGTTGGTCCTTTTCGCGGAGAGGAGAGAGAGAGAGGTAGGGGGAGAGAGATACAGGGAGGAAAGGAGAGCAAAGTATGCGATACAAACAAAAGTTTTTGCCTCTTATTTACGACAATGTCGCGTCAAGTTTTTTTGTTTTGCGAGTTATTTGGATTTTTTCTTTTTTTTGTGTTTTTGTTCATGCGTTCCCCCCTCCCCCCATCCCCTCCCTCCACCCCCTTCTTTTGTTGCATAATAAAATGAAGCATGTTGTTGGACTGAAGTCTGCTTCGCGTCGGTCATAGAGTCAACTTCCTCTCGCTCACAGCAAAGATGAGCAACTGGCAAAAACAAAACAAAGCAAAAAAAAAAAAAAAACGAAGAAAACACTACACAAAAGGCAAAAGACAAAAAAAAGGACACACCAGCCAGGATACAATATTGTTCCCCAGCGTGAAATGAAAGCAAAAGTTCGTGAAATCCAGTGGCAAAGGGAGTGGAGACGACAGTCAACTGCTAGACTAGCTCCAAGAGCTCAATAAAGTCCACAAGACAAAAGACGGAGTACGGAGCACGGAGCACTGAGCACTGAGGATAGAAGCGTAGACCGTAGAGTAGTTGGGCGACAGGACACGGTCACAGGACCTCGGCAAACGGCAAAACTCACTTGAGGCACGTAGCACTGCGTAGCTCTCTAGATTTTTGATGATTTCAGCATTTAGATTTCTGTATTTTAAATCAAAAACTGCAGAAAAACGAAAACTACACAAATTTAAAAACCAAACAAGAACAAATTAAAAGGACTCTCTGGAAATTCTGAGCTTGAAAACAAGCAATTTTGTCACAGAGATTAGATCAAGAGAACAATTGGATGAGAGCACTTTTCAGGCTATGAAAATTTCATTTTATTTTCATTTTATTTCTATTAAAATCGCATAATTATTGTGCTAGCTAAAAGTTGTATAAAGTTGCATAAAATTGTCTGCAATTTAATTGTTGTTTACTCCATAGTCTGATATAAATACTATAGTTTACTATATTTTTAAGGCAAACTCTTTTCACTTTGTTAACCAAGCACTTATTTTACTTCAATCAAAGCTGCCACTCTGCAAATTATGTCAATATATAGCTATAAATATAGCTATATAGTATATAGATATATAGCTATTTTTATTCTTTGCTTAACCTGATTCTTGCTGAATGCCACTTGCAACTTCATCATCATTGTGATTATCTAATGTTGGTACGAGTTGCCTGTCCTTAATTATGTTTTGCATCCTTCAGTGCTGTTCACCTAATTGTAGTGCTCATAAACTAGCCAGGACTACAGTAGTCCGGCATCCCCCTCTATCCCAGTCTTCCTCTTCTCCTCCCACTGTTTCTTCCTCTTTGCTTCATCTTTGCATTTCGCAGCAATTCAATTTTCTATTATGTCAGCGAGTTGAAAGCATTGCAATGTTGATAAAATGTTGCCTCTGCACGCTGCTGCTGCTGCTGCTGTCAGTGCTGTCACTTTAGCTGTTTTACAGCTAGTTTTTATAAAAATTAGCCTATTATTATCTATTTTTTTAAGGGTTTTCCTGCTCTTTTCAGGTATTTCTTTTTATGAAGTCATTAAATTCAGGCAGCACTTCTGCCCCCTCTCTCTCTTTCTCCCTGAGTATATAGCCCTCTCTGTTTCACTGCTATTCAGTGTCCTGTTTGTTAATATCAAAGGCAAACTCAAAATGTCAGCGCCAGTTCGAAGCTGCAGCAGTAGCAGCAGCAGCAGCAACAGCAAAAGCAAACAACATCGCGTATACGCAACGTGGTGCGCTTTTGTGCTGAGGTCTTTTGCCTATTTACTGCTCGTATAATACAGCATACAACAATGGCCAATATAACCAAACATGTGTGCGGTGGTTAGCGGCGGGGTGGAGTGGCGGAGGGGCAGAGGTGGTGTCACTGTTATTTGACATTTATTTGCCATTTCCACAAACAGAGACACACACACACACACACACTCACACTGATACACACAATGGCAATACCAATGCCACATTTGCCCGCAAGCCACAAAGAAAGAAAAAGAGAATTAGGTAAAGAAGGAGGAGAAGGAGGAGAAGAAGGGGGAATGGGAGTGGGAGAGAAGAATAGAATGATATGCTTACCTCTCTTCTGCGGTGTCTGCATGGATGAGGGCGATGGTGTCGCCTCCGTTGTGGCAATCGTCAGTAGCACCAACAACAACACCCACAAACCAAGTCCACACACAACTCTGAAGTAATAAGCTGCTCCTCCAGTGCCAACTCTATGGTTCTGCCTCATCGGCCTGTCGACTGTTGATCCTTTTACTCTCTCCCCTTTCTCTTTCTCTATATCATTTTCCTTCTCCATCTCCATATCCATCTCCTTCTGTTGCTGTTTCTTATTCCGTTGAATCGCTTGTTGATTCTGTTTTTGATTCGAATTCGAATTCGGATTCGAATTTCTCACGCGCATTGCTCACTTTTAACACAGCACCAAAAAACACTTTTCACTTCAATTTTCTCTTATGAATTCCAGTTATGGAAAATTTAATTATTAATCATTCACTCTTGATCAGCTTTATTATTGTTTCACCATTAAGTTTTGCTTAAAAAAAGTGCAATAATTTAAATATTATTTATTTAATGCTGCATTCCGAAAATGCCATAAATTTGTGCAGTAAATTAAAATAAATATTTAAATTTATTAAGTTTCATTCTCATGTTTTTTCAACAGAATTTAAAATATTTTTTAATTAAAGAATTCATTTCAATTTATTCCCTTTAAATTTATCAAAAAATTCCAGCCTCTAGAACATAAAATTCAAGCCAAAACCTTTAGCTTTTTTTTAACTGTTACTAGTAAAAATCGTTTGGAAACTGTACCCGAAAATATTCCCAAAAAAAGTAAGGCCACAAAAAATTGTTACCACATATTTCTTGGCCAGAAACCAACGTGGTTTAACTCCCTGACGCTGACCTCCAAGCCCACTAATTGTAGCAATTTTTCAAGCTCGAGAGTTCAACCATAATTCATTTTTTTTCTCTTTCGCACCTTTTGCATTGCAATTTCTCATTTTGATTTTATTCGTGGTTATTTTTGGGCATTTTTATACAGTTTTCTTTATGGAAATGCAACTGTTAAGATATCAAAAAGCGGCCAAAAGTCCTTGACATGTTGGTGCTCTAATGAAGAATGATGTTTCTGAGACTTCAACTAAAGCCTCGGGACTGAAAGGCAACTGAGCAATGCCTGTCATTATTTTCATTTTGGCTCAAAGAACTTGACTGATGGTCGGCAATCAAATGGTTTATTATGCATCATAATATCACAAGTCATGGATTCATTTATAACAGCAACTAAGAGTTTTTCATCAAATTTATAAACTAAAGAAATGAAATGTTTAAAATCATTCTAAGAGTTCTTCGCTCTGTTAAACTAAAGAATTTTATATAATTTAAGTCTCAAACTTAATTTTTTTAAACTTTTTGATGTATTTTCAGTTCAATTTAAGTCCTTAAACCAACTGCACTTTTATAAACTTCAAACAGATTTTCTTTAATACACAATTCGCACCAACGTCTGTTTTGCTTTGAGCCACATGTTTGCAAAGCACTAAACTGGTCAAAACAAAAACAAAGACAAAAAAACAAACATCATAAAAAAGAGGTGAATAGCGAAGGGAGAGTGTGAAGAGGAGTAGGGATAGGGATAGAGAAGGGTTTGCTCAATATTTCAAAAGATTGGAGATGTTTTTATTGCAGCACTTGGCGCGACGAATAATTTATGCAAAAGTCGAGAGACAGAGAGAGAGAGAGAGAGAGAGAGAGGGGGCGTGGAAAAAGGTCTGAATGCGAAACGTGGCACGTTGCAGGGAAGCGGCAATAAAAATCAAAACGGGACACACTTCTGGACGTGCAACATAAGGCAAATCCAGTCAAGAGTGATATCTATATATGTATATAAATCGACAGTTGGATTAACGATTGATGTCAGGCGTTTGACGACTGACAATTGACGCTTCTGACACTTGCACGTATTCGTAGCTTCGGAGACCCGATTTATTTAAGTTTTTTTTTTTGATTTCTCTTTTGATAATAAAATAAATTAAATTTATCGCATTATTACACAATTCGATGCTGCGACGACTTACAAAGTGATTGCGATTGTGGCGCGGAACCGAAGCGAAACGAAAGCGATGCACAGAGAGGACAGTGTTATCCCGTTGCCGTTTGCACAGGAACTGAACACGAGTATAGCGCGACCTGCACGAAGCTTTTACCAGCATACAGAGCGTTGAGCAGCGTAGGCGTAACAAAACGGTAAACACGACGACCTTAAGCTTTGACTTGCCATGACAAACTGAAGCGACACAACGAAAGCTGTCACAATCCCTTTCCCTGGCACTGCCACTGCCACGCCGCTGCCACTGCTACTGTAATTGTAACTGTAAATGAAAGTGAAGTTTTTAGCTGAGCGAAACGGTTCAATTTATCTGAGAGCGTAAAAGCTCGGAGAGCAAACAAAAACCAAGAGAGAGCAGCCGAGAGAGAGAGAGAGCGCGTCAGTTCGTATCATATGGCTTTTGTTTACGCGCGTTGAGAACAGCTGTTTGCCATGCTCTTCAAGAGCACGTGCTACACGTTGCACGCATTTGCTTGAATTAGACAGTGCCCCCCTCCCCCTACCCCAACAAAAAGAAATTGCCATGTCTATGTGTGTGTGTGTGTGTGTTTTGCTCCACTGCAAATGTATTGCTGCAGGGTTAAGTATGGCATAAACTATGACAGGTGCAAAACAAAGCTTTTATTCTCAAGTTTAATGGTAAATAAAAACATAACTGATTCCTGCATAAATTTTAATATAAAAATAAAGATTTGCATTGGTATTAATGTTAATATAAACTTTATGACGTAGATTTAAATGCATAAAAGCCTTATCAGCAATGTGACCTAACTCAACGTTAAATGGAGTGTCTAAGTTTTAGTAAATATCACAAAAGTTAGTAAGCTAAACTAAGTAAACAGCCAGATTAGGCAGCTAATTGTTATTAGTAGTGTATTTAATTAAGTAAGGCACAGTAACTGACTGATCAACGTTGAACCCAGAGGAAACAGATATGGAGTCAACATTATGAATACCTATTGTGACATGTGTCGAAGCTAGTCTTATATTAAAGCTAGATTATATAAAGTACTCAACTCAATCCAACAAACTAACTGTTAAGTAATAATGCTAGATATTTATATAAGCAGTTAGCCTTTCACCTGCTAACCGACACAGAAAAGAGACTGAGACAGAGACCCGCTTTGACTGGAAGGCAGCCACCGCCTTTGGAGGCCAAAAGTGGCTGCCACATCGGATGCAGCAAGTCGTGGCATCGCATTGTGGCAATCGGTGAACCGTATACGACCTCTGCATGCCAATTAGACGGGCAATTTGGGGACGCTTCGCTCGAATCGTTGGACAAACGTAAAAAGTTAAAAGCGAACTTGAACGTCTTTTGCCTTAAAAATGTCCAGGGGTTGGGGGAGGGTCGAATGGGGGTGGGTTAGAAGTTGGTTTTTATCGCTGACTCCTAAAAACCTCCTACCCCCCTCAATGCTCCTAAGTATCCGGCGTCTTTTCAGCTGCTGCTTTGCTGCTTTGCTGCTTATTTTCTCATTTCCCGTCTTCGTGGGCAACCTGTGTGCGCAGGTGTCAAAAACAGCACCAAATATATATATTTTTTTATGTTTTTCACACTCCCCACCCACTTTTCACCTTTCGCCTTCCCCTTCCCCTCTCCACTGATTTCCTTCTGCCCTCCACCTTCAACTGCTTTTTGAACTGACACTTACAACTTTTCCTTTTCGCCGTTGATGTTTTTATACATCATCTGTAGCTATAGCTGTATCTGTAGCTGTAGCTGTAGCTGTATCTGTATCTCTTTCTGTATTTCTTTTTGTATCTGTATCTTTTTCTGTTTCTGTCACCTTGCCATGTTCTTAGTTGTTGTTTTTCTCAGTCGCCTTCAGTTTTCCCACCGGCCTTTATTTAATTTTCCATTGTGCGTGTGTGTGTGTCTGTGTGTGTTTTTGCCGCATAAACTTTATGCCTTCATAAAACAAAGTGCCTGGGCTTTCATTTTTTATTTTATTAAGCACATTCAACTGAAATTTATTTCTCGTATCATACGAGCTCCTCAAATGCCAACGATTCAAGTGCCAGCCACTTTTTTCAAGCCAAATGGTTAAAAAGAAAAGCTGCTAAATATTTAATGACAATCACAAATGAAGTTTTTCATTTAGTATTAATGCCACACATGTTGACATTTTTTAGCAATAACTACAGGGTATTCATAAGTTATTCCCAAGCCTTTGAGTTCTTTAGAGTTCTTTAAAAACTATAATTGCATTTTAAAACAATACTATGAGATCCCTAATAACAATATCTTAAATATTTAGTCTTTAAATATATACAAAATTTATAAATTTATTTTAAAAATCCTTTATGTAGTTAAAGTACTATTTATTATTTAGATATAATATAAAATTTATGACTTTTTGTACAGTCTATACTTTAAACTGCGTCTATATCTGATATAATTCTTATAACTTTCTATAAATTTCCTCCATTTCAGCCGCTTTGCAGCTTCTCACTTTAATAAATTTATTCATAGACTTTTATTAATTATTTTATGATTTATACTGGCAGCATTAACATGACGAATTGACAATGTTGAAAATTGTTCAACTTGTCTGAAATGATTTGCATTAAATTGGGCAAATAAATTATATTAAATTCAATTATGTGAAAAAATAATAACAATTACAGCAAAGAGTGACCGCAAGGGATTTCAACCACAATAGAGCTTATTTCACTGTTGTGTGTGTGTGTGTGGGTGTGTTTTTCATTGTCCTGCTGGGCTGTATGTGATTTATGTGAATCAAAGCAAAAATCACTCATACGACCTGGTGGACAGATGGGCCATCGTTGCCGTTGGCAATGCTATTGAATATACAATAAATATTTATGCAGACATTTGCTTGTTTGGAGTGTTTTGTATGCTTTGTAATTACACACACACACACACCACACACACACCACACACACACACACTTGTATATGTGCACATTATTCAAGTTATTTTCTTTTGCCAGAACATCTCCTTTTGCTGCTCTGTAAACATGTGTATATATTTACATTTCCATGTATACATTACGCTCTGCAAGTGTGTGTGTGTGTGTGTATGTGTGTGTGCGTATTAGTGTGTGTGTGTGTGTGTGTATGTGTGTGCGTGTGTGTTTGTGTTTTGTTTTTGCAAACAAATGAGTTTGCCCGCAGCAGAGTCCCCATTTTGCAGCTGCCTCCTCCCCTTCCCCTTTCCCTTCCACTTTCTGCTCCCGATTTCGTGTCGTCATTTTAAATATTTACAAGTGAAATTATTTCGCATGTCGTGTTTTTTGTTCATAATTGAGGCTGCCACGCCTACTAAACTCGTGGACAGGTGTGCACACTTAAAGTGGGCGTAGAGGGGGCTGCGAGCAGATGATCTCCCTTCTCCCACTTCCACCCCCACCTCCTACTGCGACTATGGAATTTTCTGCAAAACTCTCGAGCCGAAACTGTCGTTTCTGCGATTTCCTTTGTCCCTTGTCCTTCGTCCTTTGTCCTTTGTCGTTTCTGTGACGCGTTGGCAACCGCAGCGAAGCGTGTTCGCTTTTAATTAAATTTAAAGTTGATTTATTGCTAGTTTCTTATTGGATTTCAATTTTCATTTGCTTTCGCTGACTTTCAATCGTCCTTCAGTCAAAACCAAATGAAATGAATGAATATATTCACAAATATAATCACAGACTAGTCGAATCCCCAAAAGGAATATATGTTAACTGTAATAAACTCTTTTTCTCTCTCTAATCCGACTGTTGAAATCAATCGCAATTCTCAACCAACTGCACAGTTCACCAGCTTAATTGACTACACTGTAAAAAAAAGTGGAGTGGCTTTAAATAGAATGGCAAGTTGGTCGCACTTTGGCCACAATTTAATTACAGTTGCAACAAAAGAGCCGCTTGCTGCTGTCACCTCCCCTTTCCCTCTTTCCTACTCCCATTTTCCCTGCTCCATCTCCCCCCTTTCCCCTTCCCAGTCCGTGTGCATTAGAGACTCGTCGTGGGTATTGAATTAAACTGACATTAAAACGCAACCAAAAGTGCTGGCAACAAAAAAAATAAAATACAGAATAAAATGCACTACAGAGATTTCATTTAAAACAAATGGGTAACAGGACTGTAGAAGACCCTGTAGTAACCAAAAAGCTTCAATACTAAATACTACTCCAGTTCCACAGACGAATTTGTTCAAACTAAAAAAGTATTATATAATTAAGGCTTCTCTGTCATTATCCCTATCTACCCACTACAGTTTCCACTTACAGGTCTTGGAAAAAAAAGGATAGAAAGAGCATAAAGTAAGCGAGAATCGAGACGAGAGTGTATATAAAATCCACCACAGAAAACAATGCACAAATCCTATTTGAGCGCAGTATGCAATTAAAAACAGGCGGACAAAGTAAGATCAGAGTGGACAATGTCCACTGAATGGCCAAAGGGCAGGGGAATAGGGAGGGGGAGAGGACAGAGAGAGGGACACACACATGAACGTGTCCCTAGTGGAGCCACTAAGCCGGAAGTACACAAATCGCATGAAACACAACGACAACACGAGGGCAAAAAAACAAGAAGAGAGCGGGGAGAGAGAGAGGAAGAAGAGCGAAGAGAGAAAAGTGGAATAAAAAGCAAAACAGCCTCGACACTGATTCAAAAATGTATTCAAAATGTGCGCGAAAAGTGCTTCAAAACAAAACAACAAAAAAAAAGGAGGGGAAAGAGAATGAGAGAGAGAGAAATGTATAAAAAGTACACCGGTAGGGGGCGCTATAAAATGGTGTTCGCTTTTAAGCCGCATTACAAGTGCAGCAAAATGGGCAAAAGGATTACAAGCGACGAGCGACAAGCGGCGAGCGCAGCTGTGGCCAACTTTGTGTCCTCTCTGAATGCAGCGGATTTGAGCTGTACTGAACTGAACTCAGCTGGAATGTGTGCAACAAACAGAAAAGAAGTGAGAGAGGGAGTAAGAGTGGGGGCTAAGGGGGAGACGGGGAAAGGCGGTTAATCGTACTCAACATGAGAGTGTAAACAAGCGACTTTGTGGCGCTTTGCGTGTTATCAAGTCTGACCATTTGAATGTGATGACAAATTTATGACAAACGAATGATAATTGAAATGCTAAGAAGGAAAGTGCTGGAGAGAGAGAGAGAGGGGAAAAGGTATGAGAGGAACGAAGAGAGGTAGAAAAGTATACGAATGAATGGAAAGGGAAGAGAAGTAGAGACAGAGCGAGATGGAGGCAAAGGAAACCGTGAGTAATAACGAAGAGCAGAAAGATCGATAAGAGAAAGAGATCAAGGAAGGTAGATATGGGTCTATATAAACATTGAACAATATAATAATGCCTTACTCAACTTGTACAACTTCTATCAGTTAAAATCGCCTAAACTTCCTACCTAACATTTTCCCTCAGCAATTTCCTACATTTCGATAGAGAAAACCTAAGAGTAGAAAAGCTGAGCTACTCTGATTATTATCAGTCACAAAGGGAGTTCTCCTCACATGAATCAATGTCTAAAAAATCTAAAAAAGTCTTCAAAAAATGCAACACATTCATATTGAATTCGCATTGCCAGATTATGAGTCTCAGAAGTGAAAAGTCATTCCAGAATCGGATTGAGCATTGCGAAAAGAGTTGCACTTTATCGAGTTGCCACCACAGAAATTTCGAAGCACAAAAGGCGCTTGGCTTATTTCCGTTTCCGCCATTTTCCCCTGCATCCCGTGTCTTCTTTCTTGGCAATGCAATTTTCTATAGCGAGAGTTGAACAAGGAACTGAAAGAGATAGAATGAGAAAGAGAAAGAGGGAGAGGGAAAACAACAGTGCTTTTGTTTCCATTGTGTCCCCGGAAATATTCAATTTTCAATTTTCAATCTCGCTGCCCAGAAATTGGCAAGCGAAAACAAAGAAAGAGAAAAAATGCAGCTAAGCGCATGAGAGAGAGAGGGGAAGAGAAACGGGGAGAAAGAGAGGGCGTTATAGACATGAAGCGAAATCAATTCAATTATTTACGAGTATTGTTATTTTTTATTCTACTCGGCAGTTGGATTAAGATTCTGATTTTCATTCAGAGCTGCCAACAAATTCTAATAAAAATGTGCAGCGTGATTTCCTAATAGAGCTTAAAATCTATTAAACTTATAAAAACCTTCTCTGCTTAACAATTTCTGTTTAGACTCCTAAACTTTCTCCTAAGTAAACTGTAACATAAATTTATTCAATTTTGATTTATGAGCTTTAAAATTGTTTACAGTTTCCTTAAGTTTTCGATGTCCTCTTTGCTCCTGACAAACATTAACAGCTTCGATTCTCATTGCTGATGATAATTGTTATTGTTGTTATGATAATAATGTTGCTTTATGTGTCTGCTGATAGCATAATGAGCTGTTAACATTAAGTATAAGTATAAAAAATAATTTATTCATATTTATTCTTCCCTTCTGTCTCAATTTAGTACCAGATTTTGCCATTAAATCAGCTTGTTAGCTTTAAGTGTTATTTTCAACACTTAAACACTTACTTCAAGCACATTTCAATGGAGTTTGTAAAGTTTTGAAAAACCTAGGGTATGTCTTAGTCGACCACTTTATAACATTGCCTTCACTCTATTTAATGTGTTGCCAACTAACAACACACAGAATATTTGTATACGAATTTCATGGCTAAAGAAACTACAAAAACTTACTCCATTTTCTTTGCCGCTTTTCTTTGAGTTTCTTTGCATGAACATTTTCTATTTTTGCGTGAAAATAAAGAACACCAGTTTGAGGTTATAGTAAATAATGACAGTGCTTCTTCTGCTTCTTTTCCTTTTTGCCACTTTTATAAATTACCTCTTCAAGCGATAGTGAAAACCGACTCGAGTTTTCCCACAACTTTTTCCAAACTCTTCCCCTCTCACCTAGTAACCAACTATGTCAAAATGGCTGCCAAAGGCAGAACTCTACAGTGCCGACAATGTGAGAGTCACAATCTCAGTCCTAGTCAGAAATACAGTTGCATTTCTTGATTTAAGTGAAACAGCATCAGAAACTTTCGAGTCAGAATCAAAATCAGAGTCAGAGTCGGAAGAGTTCATAATGCCTCCAAGGCCTCAAAGACAGCCAAGAGTGGAGAGAGAGGGAGAGAGAGGAAGAGGGATAAAAGGCTCATTAAAGCTGATGGCTTAAAGTTGTGTGTCATATGACAAGATCAGCAGACAAGAGGCTGAAAAGACAAGTGCTTGTTTTAATTAAAATTTTAAATTAATTTTTTAAATCAGACTTGGGGGGGAGGCCTAAGAGAGGGAGGTGCAACTGACGCCGTCAAGTGGCCGAAATAAAAATCTGCCGCAAACACAAAGGGACTGAAGGACAGACAGGCAGACAAACCGACAGATAGAAGCCAAACGAGCTGTTGTCATTACAAGCAGCATAAGTGAAAAATTACGCATACGCAGTGTGGCCAACCAGAGCGCAATACATTCAAGTGCGTAGTGTGTGAGTGTCTGTGTGTGTGAGTGTCTGTGTGTGTGAGTGTCTGTGTGTGTGTGTGCGTATGAACATTGTGCTCATTAACACTCTGAGGTTTTTGTGCCTCGGTTTGACACATGAAAAATCTACAGTCAGTTCTGCACACAGTTTGTCTCTGCTCTTAAAGCCGTTCACTGCAGTGCTTTAACTCACAAGTGTGTCCGTTAAGTATGCGCTCATGATATTTAATCTGGCATAAAAGAGACACTCGCTCCACAATCCGCTATCAATTACAGCGCTAACCGCGCTGTGGAATCAAACTTTTGACTGACAGTGGTGGGAATAGGGGAGTGACAGGAGAGATGGCGAGGGACGGGAGTGACAGAGTTACCCTTGAGAAAAGCTCTTCAAAATTTTGTTGGCAAACAAGCTTTGCATACTTTTGGGAGTGAGCTGTGTGGCATTTAGCAGCAACTTGACACATGCAGCTGAGGCAGAGAAGGAAGAAGAGGCAGAGGGACAAACCGCGTATCCTGGCAGCCAACACTTGAAGCAGATAAAGAGGAGGAGACTAAGGATAAGCATAATGATGTGATAGCCAAGTGGAGTGAACAACCAAACCGCTGCAACACACGGCGTATGAGTAATCGGCAGCAATGTGAGTTAGTTTCTAACAAATGGCTAAGAAATGAAGCTATTTATAGGCATGCTCTGTTGCTCTGCTGCCTTGGCCAGCAACAATTTAGCATTTTAATAGCCTTGGCCGGACACATTCACACACATTTACATTATAGACTGTTAGCTCGATGATTCTGTCTGAGTCCTTTCCTTTGACTCGAATTGGGCGTCGGAAAACTCTATTGCCTGACGGCGCATGCATGTGGAAATTTAAAATAAGCACCTCATTAAATTGAAAAATGTGCACAATTTGCAGGACATTATGTCCTCTCTAATCCCATACACACACACACACACACACACACACACACACACACACACACACACACACACAGACACTTAGAGACAGACATAACTATATATACATATATATATATATACGTTGAGTGAGATTATTCTTGTATCTTCATGGCACACTGAGTGCAGTTTGTGTGTGTCCTCGCATACAATTTGTATAATTTCTCTGCCCTTTACACTCTCAATAGCACGTTCTGCAGCCTCTGCGCCAAAGTCTCGATATAAATTGCAGTGTTAATGCAAGTTTAAGCTGCTTTATTAATCATATTTTCATGATTTACCTTTGCGAAAATCCCAAGTCACACGCACAGTGGTGTGAAAATCAAGGAAAATGCGCAGAAAAGGCAAAAAAATATATACACCAAGAATAATGAATAAGAAAAGCAGTTAAATTTTAAGCGGCTGTTAATTAACACTTTGTTAACAGACAAATGTTAGGTTCTCTTACTCTATTAAGCACCCGCTGTTAAGTAACACTGCTGTTAGCTTAACATTTCTGTATTAACAGCAGTTGTGCAAATGTCACTGCATTTGTTTCCACTGTAATATTACAGTGTCACCAAAGCAATTCACACAAAAATCCTGTCCACAGCAAACAAATACACATACAGATATGTGAATATATATGTGCCTTTACTCGTATATATATTTTTTCAGATGTGCAACGAGTGTGTGAAGTAAAAATGTAAAACTGCAAACATTTGTGTCACTGCATATCGATAACTCACGCCCACCAATCGAAAGGGGCGGCCTGGAAGTTTACAGCAAGGATAAGGTTCATGCTGTGTGCATGGAGGAGGGTGGGGGGGAGAGTGCGGAGAGGGGAGTAGAGAATACAGAGGTCAGCTGGGGTGAGAAGTTGTTGACTATTGACTGTGGTTGGTTGGCTCAAAGCTCAAGCGGCTTTTGAGCATTTACTCGCATGCATTATTGAGCATTAACCTCATTTCACGCAGTCAATTTACGGCATTAAATTCTCTCGGTAGTCAGCTCACTCTCTCTCTCTCTCCTTCCCTCTATCCTCCTCTGTCTCTTACTCGCTCACTCTCTCTCTCTCTCCTTCCCTCTATCCTCCTCTGTCTCTTACTCGCTCTGTGTCTCTGCTGTTCCTGTTGACGGCACTCTTCAGTTGACTTCTGTTGCTGCCCAGAGTACATTACGATGTGATGGCATAAGAGTTTAACGAGCTATCGGAACGACTGCTACACACATACTCACATACACCTACATTTCTTTGTATGTGTGTGTGTGTGTGTTCTCTTTATGCTGATGAAGTTGATTGTCATACAAAACTAATTTGGTTTTGAGGCTCGTTTATTGACCCAGTTGAGTTTATGGCCGGAAAGCAGTTCTCCAGACTTTATCGCTTATCGTTTATTGGAATCCACTTTGAGCACCTCAAGACGGACAGAGAGACAGAGAAATACATAGACATAGAGACATTTAACCCCAACTAAAGTTATTCTAACAGAAATTGAAAACACTTGAGCTGCCCTTTAGGGCTAAATGCTAGTAATCCTGTCGTCCTGTCTGCGAATACACATACAAAGAATCCCTAAGTGCAGAGTCTTAAAAGAAATGTGCAAGGACATTAAATGTGCGAGCAGACAGCAAGGACTTGTCTGATTTTCTTGCTTCTTCCCCACAGAAAAAAATCGGGAACTCCAGGATGGAATTAATCCTAAACGATTGGAGTGTCGAGAACAGCAAAAACATTCATTATTCAATAAAATCTTTCAGGTGCTTTTTTAATACAAGAATTATAAGTGGAATTCATGGTTAAGAAACTAAATTTATTTCTTTCTGTGTAACTATTCTCGCTCTTTCTTTTTGCTGCCTTTGTAATTGGATAATTAAAGAAATGTCTGACCAAGAATAAAAGAGAGATGATAACAAACACGTGGCAAACAGCGACTTCTTTTCACATAATAGCTACTAAAACTCTTGTCCCCGTGTGCGTGTGTGTGTCTCTGTGTGTAAGCGAGCTATTAAAAGAATCTAAACGTTTACTAAAGATGCTAGTATATTTCACACTCACACTGGCACACACATAGACATTACGCTGTTAAGTAGCAGTCTGGAACAGCTGCTGCATTCGAAGACAACAGCAGTGCAAAAACAACGAACTAATGCCCTTAACATAAAGAGAAACAGACTTGCAGTTACCCTAGAATACTCTTTCTTAAAGTTCGCTCTCTGCGAGCTTCAGTCTACAGGCCAAAGCGACACAGCCAGCGATCGATGTGAGCAGTGAAGTAAAGAGCAAGCAGTCAGTACTGAGCGCACCCACAGCTCTGTCCAAACAGGGTATACAAAAACAGTTTTTGGCGACGGTGGCAGCGAAGTGCGCTCTCCACACATATAAGCAGCTTTTGTATTGCCTCGCTTCATTCGAAAAGAGAGCAAAAATGAAGCAGTGCAAAGGGAAGGGGGAGTAGGAGAGGGAAAAGAAGTGGAGTGGGAAGTAGAGAGCACTCAGATAAGCGATAAGCAAGCAGCTGTGCCTCTGGCGGCAACTTCTGGCACGTGTCCTATTTGACCAACTTGGCGGTTTATTGTTGCCACTGTTACTTAGTTAAAAGTTGTTACTGTCCACGCTGAGTTTGGGAACGGGAGAAGTTGAGCAGCAGCTGCGAAGCAAGCAGTGCAAATGGAGGTTGACAGCAAAGCTGAAATAACTGGACAATGCATGAACAGTTAAGTTCAGCGCATTGTCTGCACAGGCAGACAGAGAGAGACAGAGCAAGAAAGGGAAGGGAAAGAGTAGAAGAAAACACAGACGCGACTAAAACAATTGTGATAGGTTTACTTGGCAAAGGGGAAGGGGCTGTAAGAAAGAGAGAAATTAAAGTCGCAAGACTGTGAAATTAAGAGAGGGCAAATAAAGACACTTTACACGACAGATGGCGACAGTGCAACTGTCTTTTAAGTTATTCTAATTTAAATCAAGCGGAAAAAAACTTAGTGAGCAAAGGAAACTGAGAAGCTGAGTGTTAAATAAGCATTGAAAACTAAACTTTTTTTGGTTTTTAATTACTCAACAAACGTATTTAAAATAATTTAAATAAATAGTTGAGTTTAGCTAATGTATAGAGTTCAGTAATTGATAGACTATAATTCAAACTAGTTACTCTATATTTTCTTTTCATCAAACTTTATAAAGTTTCTCTGTATGTATTTTATTCTCTAATATTTTCTGTTTGTGCTTGTTATTGCTAATAATCGTTTTAAATGCTGTAATCATTTTTTATGTGCTGACATTACATTTGCCATAAGTTGCAACCGCTGCAACATGCCACACAAAAATGCGCTGAGCTGTTGATAAAGCAAAGCTAATGGTATTGCCTCTGACCGGCAGGGAAGGACTATAACCCACACACAAAGCAACCAACACACACACACACATGCACAGCCTTACAGACTTGGCACACATGTGTGTGCTTTAAGCATAGAACACTTCAATTTTACGAGTAGTTGCGACACTTATCAGTTGGTCTAGTATTGTAACCAACTCACACCACTAACCGCACACCACACACGCCCCCACACACACCCACACACCTTGGAGAAGCATCAGCTCACAGTCACCTCAGTTTGTGGGTCATACAAATAGTCGTATCCATGTTGGAAACATTTGGAGCCGCATCTTCGTTACGTTTTGTTGAGTTTCATGTGGGTTAAGTTCGTCTTGTTGTAGTTGTGTTTGTTGTTGTTTTTGTTGTTGCTGCCACCGAAAGTGGCGGCTGCTGTCATTGTTACTGCTGTGTACCCAGTGTTAAAGTGGCAGAAAGTGTTTAGAGCACTATGAACAAGCGAGCAACAGGCAACAGGCGTAAAGGGAAATTAAATCTTTACTATGAAATCTTTGACAAACGGAAATCTTATAGAAAATAAAACTAAAGAAGCGCTTAAATTGAGTATAAAATCTACAATTAAACTATCAAGCCAAAATAGAAATAGTTTAAGTTGCAGCAAAGTTATGGTAAATCAAAAAAATGTGTAAAGAGTTCTTCAAACAGTTATAACTCCACCAAATGAGTAAATTTGTCTATAGTGTAAATTAACAATCCACATGTAAATCAGTTGAATTGATTTAAAGAAATTTAAAGTTATTAAAAAATAATTAAAGGGGTAAAATTGTGGTTTATTCATTCGTTTTTGACCCAATTTCGATGTATTGCCATGGCGATTAAAGCGTGGCAAATAAAGTTGTGGCACAAAGAGAGAGAAATTGAACTATTTCGCAATGTTTATAGTTCATGAACATTATCATTTTTCATCATAAAAACAAAACTCGAATATAAAATGCCAACTTTATAGTTGCGGCAGGGGGAATGGAGCGGGGATTACTAGCATAGGAAGAGGGGAAAGGGGGTTTTTCATGGTATGGAGCTATGGTATCCATGGAGCAACACCTCGACTCGGCGTCAGCGCATAATTCATTAGGAAACTTGCAAACGGCGCGTGACTAAAGTGAAAATGTTTACGAGCATTTTCTTAGCATGAAGCCAAAAATGGTATAAGCATTGCCAGCAAGGATGCCAAGACTCCAAATTCTGCGACTGCCAAGAAATGTTTCTGGCCACGTTGCTAGCATACCAAAGCACAAATGAGCGCAGCAAAAGAGAGAGATAGAGAGACGGGGGAGAGAGAGAGAGAGAGAGAGAGGGAGACAGTTCTGGGTGCTAAGTATGATTTATGTTGGCTTTAAGCTCCTTTCAAAGGCTCGCACGGCACTCAAATTGAAATTTACACGCAGACGAGCGAAATACCCTGATGGATACTTGGTTTTACTGTGGCGTCCCCTCTCGACCCTTGACCCTCAATCCCTCAGTTCCTCTTTCCAACACTGAACACAATGCGTGCACGTTGTGTAAATAATAAGCAGCAAATCTCTTCGATTGCCCCCGCAGCCAGAATGCGGCAGGATAAAGCCAAAGTCAAAGCCAAAACCAAAGCCACCTTGGGGACACATATGAGATGTCTGAGCTAGCAAGGATTGGGTTAGAAATTGGCCCTGGAATTGGGTTGCGTTTGCTTCTAAGTCGGGGATTCCTCGTCCTCGTCCTCGTTCTCGTCATCATCATCATCATTGTCCTTGGGGTTTTGTCTCCTGAGACAAAGTCACTGCTTTCCTTCATTCAATTTGTTGTCCTGCAGTTGCACTTTGGTTTTTCCAACGGATTATCAGCAAAGCTCCATGAAAATTTAATAATGCAACTGTCTGCTGCGGCATGCAACAGGGTGTGGCATCTGTTTCTCAGTACAACGCATTCTATATCATTTGTGTGATTCCCTAGGAATTTTTGGATTATGAACGGGAGCAAAAAAAATGAAGTCTTCTTAGGTTTCAAAGGGTCAAAGGTCGAGAAGGTATGTATTTACCGAAAATTTAAACACTTGAAACTTTTAACTGCAAATTATAAAGCTAAAACCACTACAAACTTTTCTCGCTCTTCCTCTATACCTCCTAGCCTCCTCCTCTCCTAGCCTCTTCCTCTCCTCTCCCCCTATCTCTCTCTCTCACCCACCCTTTACAGCTAAAATGTTGACAGCTTTTGCGTTCGCAGATAAAAGTTGCTAAATGTTGAAACAAAGCAACTAACTTATTGCAAATTCAAGAGAATAAATAATTCAAATTAAAAAAAACACCATAGAAGGGGCATAACAGTGTGTCTATCATTTTGAAAAGAGTTTAAAAAAAAGTTATAGAATTTAAAGATTTTTTAAAATGAGACAAATTATAATTTTTACTTACATTTATTCTTCTGCCGAATCGCTTCCTTTTTACTCTTAGCCGTTTAGTCAGGATATTTGCAAAAGTAGCTAAATTTAGCCATAGGTTAGCTAAAATGCCAGCACTGTTAACCATTTATATCACAAATAACTCTATTATTAAATTAAGCTTTTTCAACCGCACTTTCATATCAAACCGGGCACTTTGCACCCTCTTTGGCCCACTGTGCCTCGTGTGTGAGTGTGTGTGTGAGGGTGATGAGTTCTCGTTGTTGCAGTGTTTCATGATCATTTACACAAATCCTTTGTAATGCGCCCGCACAATTGCAGGATAAGTGCTTATTTCAAAACAGAGCACACGTCAAATGAAAATACCAAAAACAATTTACAAACAAAATGAGCGTTTAATATGAAAAACTCACACAAACACACACACACGCACACGCCCACGAATGCACACAGACACCGAACTACACTCACGGCCACAGAACTAAAACCGAACCGCAATAATACACTAGCAAAATGTTAATTCTCGTTTAACGCGTGTTATTCGTAATTTTGTTCAAACTGATTTTTAGTTGCCTCCGAGTTGAATTTTAGTTTAGTTTTTAGTTGTAGTTTTTGTTTTTAGTTGCTGTTATTCCTATTGTGAGCGCACAAACACACACAGATAAACACACACACACACCTACATTCTGGTCACATTTGAGCGAGTTGATTTTACAGTTCATTCAGCATGTTGACCAAAATTACTGTGGTTTTAACTCTTAGTCGTCCGCCAACTCACTTTTATTTTATTTTCCTTATTTATTTTTTTTTTGCAGTTTGGTATTTTTCTGTTGTTTGGATTTCGTTTAGCAAAAGTACCGAAACAATGTGCGGACTATTAGCCAAAATGTTAAATGACACGTTGCGCGCTGCGATTTGCAGTTCTTTGTTTTTGTTGTTTTTTCTCCTCGTTGTTGTTGTTGTTGTCGTTAGGTCAGCGTGCAAGTCATGCATGCATATGTGAGTGTGTAGTTTCTGTGCGAGCGTGTGTGTGTGTGTGTGTATTCGCATTGCATTTATTTTCAATGAGCAGCCAACAGGCAAAAAGTTGTTGAGGCAGCTGCACTTGATTGGGCTTCAACTGTTTTAAAATAAACGAATCCTCGTTGCTTAATGTGAATTTAAGTCGCTTTTAATCAACTGCAGGCAACACAACGACAATTTAACGGAGTTGCAAAAGTTTTCTTTAACTTTAAAGTTCAGCAAACCGATCGGTAACTAAATGAACGAACATTTATCGAACACGTGTGATCGAACGAACTAATCGAACGAGTTACAGGAACTACTCTGCGCTGTTAAGTTTGCAACAGAGCTGCCAGACTGTTAGCTTTCGTTTAAAGGCGATCGCAATGACAACTGCAATGAAACGTGACCAGTTATTGTTTATTTAATTGGAATTTTACTCCTTAGCTCTTGCTCTAATTAATGTTACTAAATTTGATTATAGTATACCTCAAGAGGATATCCATTCTACTTTATTATGCATTAGACCAGCACTGCTCTCGATATTCACTTGAAAGATTTTCTGTTAACTAAACTAATTACGAATTGTTTACTTTACTGATTTTGTTCAACTCTATAGCAATGAATTCTGTGGCCATTCGCCTGTTTAACAAACTAATTCCAAGGCATTCCACTCGCTGCATTTTCCGTCTGACATTCGTCCTTGCTATTGTCACTTGCAAATTATGCAGGACTATTCGGTAGACAAAGCATTGTGCCATAACTTTACTCCACTACCACTCAACAGTTCCTTGCCAACGGCTCTACATTGGTCTCACCATCGCCATTGTATTTTATTCAATTTGCTTTTGGCACAAAAATAGAAAGAAAAAGGAAAATTGTGTTTTCCATAAATTCGCTGGCACTTCAATCTTTGCCGTCCTCTTGCCTTGTCCCAGATTCTTCTATTTCACACGGCGTCTGCTTCTATAAAAATTTTGCATTCCGTTCGCATTTTTCACTTCTTCTATTATATATTATTTTATATTTTTTTTTTTGTGCCAAGTTTTTTGCGGCTTCATTGTCAGCTTTTCTATGTTCTCCTGCTCGCCGACGTTTTTTTGTTCAAACTTTTTTTTATATTTTTTGTATTTTTAATAATGCATAATTCGTTTTATAACTAGGTCCCTTTATCTGAGAACAGCACAATATTACAATTTATGCACAATATATAGAAATTTTTAATCAAAACGAAAACAATGCCAGCTATTGTTACAAAGTTATTATAAAATACTTTGCATTGTTTCCACTTTTACTTCCCTTTCTCATAATTTGACTGCTATTCATTTTCTAAAGTGGTTTACCAGTAGCAAACTTCTGGACATCTATTGTTTAAACGAGCCGAAGTAATTTCCGATATTTGATAGCTTGCAAATTTGAATCGGATGGAATTTCAAACTCATTTTCAAGCATTTTCAAGAATATTTTAATTTTCAGAAAACAATATTCTTGTGCAAGAATAACTTGAGTAAGACCACTAATAATCTAAAATGTTGAAAGTAATCACTGGTTAATCAATCTTGAATTGATGAATATTATTTCATTTCCTGAGCTTTTCACTCCATAAGTAAAGTGCTTCATGATTCCAGCCAAAGGCCCACTTAAAAATTCATTTTATTGTCTCATATACAAGAGACAGCGGCAGGGAAAAGGGAATTGTTTTTCGGAGGGACAGGAGAAGGGGGAAGGTGAGTGGGTATATGGCACTCATAAAATTCCCAAGTGAGACATAATAATAAAGCAACAAAGACAATTTAGCTCGTAAAAATACAAATAAATGTTATAAATGTTGCCATAAAATTACAACAAAAGTGGCAACGACAGACAAACACAGACGCGGTGGCAACTCTACACACAAAGTATATCAGTATTTTTTTTTTACAACTGATTGATACAGGGACGAGTGTGTGTGTGTGTGCTGCTTTTAGTGTAGGTGAGAGCTTCGCGGTGTCGCCTTGCGTGCCAAAAACAATGTAACATTTTCTGGCACACACACACACACAAGCGTGCTGAATGCGTGTGTGAGCTGGCATGCAACGAGAGTGTGGATAAGGGAGGTGAAGAAGTAGCAAAAGGCGAAGGTGTCGCAGTCGAGTCGCTGACGAGTGACGCCGAAAAAGAGGCAAACACAGAGGAAACAAATGACAAAAAATATGTTACAAAGTGTCGCACATGACAGAACCTCACACTCACGCACACTTTGGCACACCACATACACACACACACAGCACCTCCTTCTGTTTGTGTGTGTGTGAGTGTGTGCGTATTTATTCATGTGTTGGCAACCAACTTCACATTGTTCGCTGCGAGCGTTGTGCCATTTTACTTTGGCTTTACATTCGCTCTCTCACACTCGCTCTCTCTCTCTCTCTTCCAGTGTGTGTGACGGAGACAGGTAGTCTACGTAAGAGGCAGAGTGAGTGAGAGTATGAGTTGAGTGAGAGGCAGTTGTGTAGAGCAAAGGGGGCAGTGGGAGTGAAGGGGGGCGTTGTGGTGGCCCTTTTGTGTCATCGTCGCATTCGTGTCAAATTTATTTTTGTATTTTAGTGTAATTTTGTTGATTACAGCGTTGTTGCCTTTGTTTGTCGCTCTAAGTGTCTGTGTGTGTGTGTGAGTGTGTATGTAACGCTGAGTGTGCAATTTATTTGGAGTGATCCTAAAAAATATAAATATATATGTATGTATGATTGTACATATGTGTGAGTAAATTACATTAAAGTGATTCAGGCTAAATAAAAGTACGTTCTCTATAGCGAAAGCAAGCGACGTTTTTTATTGATTTGAATTTTTATTTGTGATTTGCGAAAATTCACTTTGAAATTATTCGATAATCGTAATGGAAATTTTACTTAAAAGGAAAAGCTTTGAAAGGTATGAACTGTTTTTTAATTGAATGTTATCCCACTGACTCTCTGATCAGCATGCAGTCTAAGTAGCAGGAGGTAATAGCTTTTTTTTCTCAACAAAATATAGAAAACGATAAAAGTTAAAGAATTTTAAACTTTGCTTAATAAAAACGTTCGCTCCTCACCCCTTTTCCCCCTTTCTTTAAACCCCTTTTCTCCTGCTACTATCACATTTACATTAATTCAGTTAATAAGCTCATAATGCTGAGTATCTACTATTATTTTTCTGTTGTTTTTGCATTTTAAAGCTAACTCATCAGACGACCTTTCATTAACGAACAATTTCAGTGCTTTTCCTCCAGCCTGCAACACCTGTTTCTCCATCTCTTTTCCCCCTATCCCCTTCTCCCTCTCCCTCTCACTTTTAAACCCCTTTCGCATAATGAACTCATTTTAAGTCGAGCCGCGTTGTGGGCATAAAAAAAAGCAGGGAAAAGGTAAAACTAATTTGACTTGACATTAAAGCCGACAACACATACAAACACACACACACACTGAGGGCGTTGTGCGTTGCAGGGGGTGTGACGAAGACAATGCGGCATACTGGCGACGCCACGAAGTATGCAACATTCTTTGTTTCTGCCCCATGGCCGCCATTTTACGGCCACATTATTACTTTTTATGCCGAGCCGAAGCAGTCATTGCCTTGTTGTACCCTGTGGGGAAGGTATAATGGGTTTGTTAAAAGTGGAATCAATATAATCAGTGTAATCGACTGATATATAGTAATGGTTTGAAAAGTGTCCTAAAAATCTTACCAGAGATCAATAGGTGAGACAGAAAAGATTTAGCTGTTCGCTAGTTACCTAGCTCACACTCCGTAAACAGTCTGGTAGCGGCAGAACGGGGTATATTACAGTCGTGAGAGCTCCAGTTTAATTTGCTTACTTGTTTTGAGCTTGTTAATATAAAAATTCTGCAGCTGCCGTTGGTAACAGCCACCGTGGCTGTTGTTCTTCTTCTCCCATTGTTGTTGTTGTTCTGCCTCTTCTTCTTCTTCTTCTTCTTCTTGTTGTTGTATTGGCTTCGATGTCTTGTTACTCTTGGCAAAACTCAGCGCCAAACATCTCTAATGAAATCTAATAAATTTAAGAGATTTATAAAACCGTTGCCTTTGGCTCATTCGCTCTCTTTCACTCTCTCTTTTGCTCCCTCCCTCTCTCCCTCTCCTCGTCTGCTCCCATTGTGCTTTAGAGGCTTAATTCTGGGCGCATAACTTATTATGGCCGTGTTACAGTAGCCAAATCATTGGCTTTCGTTGAAGGCAGCTTCAGCAGGCCGTAAATTTCAACAAGTGAATGAGCAGAGCAGCAAAAGGGAACAGAAGAGAGTGAAGAGAGAAAGAGAGAGAGGGTGCATGTGGGGGAAGGGAGGGGCATTGAAAATATCTTTAAACTTTTGCCGTTAGTTGTCGCACTCTTTTGTTTGCGACTCCTTTGTTTCGTCTGCAGGGTATCAAAGATGTTTGATAAGATTTGGAGCAAACAATAGACTCAACTCGAATTGTCTCAAGGGGCACAACGCTCCAGTAAATCCAACAAATTCAGACCAAAACCCCAAAATCAAATCGAAAACTTAAAACTTAAATAAAATCTGTTCACACTTTGGCCACAATTTGTAAGCTTTAAAGCTAAAACATTGGCTTTTAAAGTGATTAAATATTGGCTAAATGATGAAACAGAATTTCAAATATGAAATTTGATAATTTTGCTGGCATATAATGGTGTGCTAGGCTGCTTAATACCCTGTGTATGGTATAAATATTCATATATTATACGGAGTAAGCTTTTAATTTCCTATAAAATTCAGAAAATTTAAAATTTAAACCTTTTTAGCTATAACATAAAGTTAGCTAAGTATAATTATAACTCCCCTTAACGATTTTGATTACATGCAGGGTATAAAACTACAAACTTAATTGACTTTCAATATCTGCATGAATTGACAGAGAGAAACAAAAAGAAAACACATCATGGAAAAATGTCAGGAAAATCTATAAACAATTTTTAGAAAACATTGTGGAAAATGTGATAACCAAAGTGGTCATAAATATTGAAAAATGAAAACAAACCAGACGCGTTTACAGTTCGAGAGGCACTGTGAAAATTTAATCAACCTCACAACAGGAAAAGCAGCAACAACAACAACAAAAACAACAACAATGGTAAGAAGTAACTGTGTAAATCTCTTAAGCAAGTAGGCCATAAATCTTAGCCATATATAGAGAAGGTGCAAAATTGTAAGCATACTGAAAATATTTCTCATACGCACTCGGTTAAAGTAATGTTTTTAAAAGTGATTTATGTGTCCGGAAAAGCGGCTGGAAAGCGTTGGAAGGGAAGGGAAAACCAAACGGAAGGATGGAAATGTGTGAAGTAAAGACTTGAAAGGAGATGCACACAGACAAAGAGAGAGAGAGATAGGGAGAGAGGGAGGACACTACCTTCAAGTGTTCGACCAGCCATGCAATTATATACATATATATCTGAAGGAAAAGTGGAAAAGTGGCAAGTGGAAAGCCGGCAAGTGGAAACTGTTTTCAGGCACCCGCAGAGCTTGTTATTTTTGTGCATGTCTCAAAAGGCGAATGCATAAATTATGTTAAATTACCCACCCAGCACCCAGTACCCAGCTATCGCCTCAAGATTTTTCCCCATTTCCCACTCCCCCCACTTCCAAAGTATGTTGCGTGTAAAATTGGCCAAATAATGTAAGACGCGTTTTACAATTATGACACTGAAAGTGTAATAAATACATGATAAATGTGCTTTTATCGCAACTCCAAGTTGATTTCTTGCTATGAACATTAATAAAATACTTTGTTTGCTATGCGTTACAATAACTTATTTATGATTATAGCTGGAACTGTGTTTCAGCCCTATTTATCATGTGTGTTTGGCTATAACCTGTGAACTTTATTCCACTTGGCAATCAAAGTATCGCCCAGAAGTTCTATTTGTAGCCGTAGGAGCTGTCAAGGGTCAAAACTTGTTGCCCACAAACGGTAAACTTTGATTTACTGGCCAATTTCCCTTCGTCACTTTTCCAATTCCCTTGATTACAGTTAAAGCAGCGTATTAACATAACTTTGGTTTGCCTGCTGTTAGTTTAACAGTAAGCTGATCGCTGAACTAACAGACTGCTGCAAAGGGTAGCTTTAAACTAACACTGGCTGTAAGTTGCCAGACCAGTGTTGCCGCTGGCTTGGCGAAAAAATAAGACAGATTGACCCAGAAAATAGGACAAAAAACGGACAGATTTCTTTTAATAGGACAAAAAAATAGGACGAAAAATTTTTCTTCAATAAAACAAAAAGTTTAAGTAAATTTATACATTTTCATGCAAATTTATTAACACTTCGTCGAGTGTTTCATTTTCAGATTCTAAAACATTCATGTTTGTGCCGATTTGGCGCAAAAATTTTTCAGGCACTTCATAGTTATGGCAGCAAGTTCCGTTTCGACGTAATTTTTTTAGTTTTTAATTATTGATGTGCACTTTGTCCTGTGCAATTGTATTTCTTTCGCATCAAATTGTAACTTGCACAATTCACTTAAATGACCAATGGGGCTTATTGCACAATGTTGTGCGCAAAACAGTGCAAGTGCCGCCTCTTGCCTACAACTCGCACTACTTACAAGGGGCTTAAATGTAATTTTGTTTACTTGTTGAAAGGGCTTTGCATTTTGCATATGTTTTTTTGAATGCCCGGTGGAGCTGGTCGATTTTAGCATTTAACGTGCATTTACAATATTTACAAAATGCTTTATCAGGATCTTTAGGATCCAGACAAACCCAATCCTTCAAGTCGCATTCCTTCATCCAGGAATCTCTAAATTTTTGTTTGTACGTATCTTTCGGCATCCTTTACTTTTAACAATTATAACTCGAGTGAGCGATGTTCGATAAGTCAGATTTCGATAACACATATAAAACAGGGTTGCATTGCTTTGAAAATGTTCAAAAAATCATGATCAAAGCGATGATATGCAGTTGAAAATAACAAATTATATATGAGACTCAGAAAATTAAAAAAAGGATAGAAATAGGACAAACTAAAAAAAAAAAGGCATTTTTTCCGGACAGGGGACGTTTCAAAAATTTTCCGGCTGTCGCAGTCAAAAATAGGACAGATCTGTCCGTAAAAAGGACAAAACGGCAACACTGTGCCAGACTGCTACCAATAGCAGTTTAAGTGTAACATAGGCTGGTCGTCGCTGTAAACTTAACATTCGGATGGCAGACTGCTACAATAAACAGCACTGATATTAACCTTTATATGTCGCTGGAAAATTAACAAAACCCACGATCAGAGAGCTTGCTGGACTCAGAGTCAAGATGGATATTAAGTTTTAAAATTAATTCAACTATAAAAGCAGTATTAATGCATATTAATTGGAAGTATACAATTTTTAAACAGATCTTTTCTTTCTTTTACTTCATTTAAAATATAAACGGCTAAAAAACAGTCAAGAAAAAGAGTGTTGTTGCTAAGTAAACGATTTCTCAGCAAAGTTATGCATAATTTGCATAAATTATTTTGTTAACCAGTCGAAAAGGAGATGTGGTAATTAAAAAGTTCACTAAAAAGACTCTTTGGACATTGGACACTCAAATTTACAAGCAAGATGCAGTGGAAGAAAAGGGGGAAACCCCGCGACGATTGAGAGGAAAACTAGGTGAAGTAGGAAAATGGGTCGGGGCGTCCAAAAGGAAGCACACAAACTGTTTACGGGCTGTCGCTGTAAATAAATTAAAAAATAGCAACTCGTTGCCAACTTTGTCACCACAAAAAAGAGGAAAATACTTGTAAAATATATATATTTATATATATATATAAATTTGTATGTAGATGTATAAAACATTGAGAGGCTTGGCAACCGCAGACACCAGTAAACTGCGGTTGGAATGTGGTTTTTAGTTGTATTTTTTGTTGGCCTGGTCAAGTCGCGGTAATCTCAGTAGTCATTATGGCCACCACTGGCGACGAGAAGCTGCTGTTCAAGCAGCGGAAATTGGAAAACTTCCTACAAATTCTTCATTTTCTTCTATGCTTTTTAGTTGCTCCATTTAGAAAATTGGAAAAACTTTAAGTAGAGTAGTGAAGCATAAACATAGATACTAAAGGTGAAGTCTAAAATTATAAAAAATTTAATTTTTTTACTTTAAAATTTATACATTTAAATTGTTTGATATCATTTAAGTTATAGAAATTAATTACGGTTCAATATAAAATCAGGCATATAATTTTTTATATATTTTAGCATTTAAGACTTTGGCTAAAATAAATTCATTTATTATATTTAATAATTTATGTTTTATTGATAGATTGCTTTAAATTAACCGATTTAAATAGTTTACAGAGAGCACAAAAGCTCTGTAAAACAGCTGTTGCTTTAGACGGTAGAGGGGGACAGAGTGAGTGGTAGAGAGAGCCTACAAAGAGAGCAGTTAGCCTTAACCGATTCGCTCCACAATTACAAAAGCTTTGGGACACCCTCTCATGACTGGTGACTGAAACGGTTAAGCGGTTATAAAAGGGGAAACTAAACGAAGGGGAAGAGTCGATGTTAAATGCACAGCACAAAGCAATTTGAATAACTTTAATTCGCAAAACAAATCGCATGGCAAATAACAGTAAAGTTAATTGCTAACGGCAATATCACGACGCAGCCAATCAATCAGTGAATCCCGAGCACATTCCGCCTCGGCATCAAGACAAACGAGTAATCCAATTTCCTCCAGCCAATTATGAATTATATATCTTTTGATGCATGGCATAACGCTCAGTTCCCGCAGGGCCTTGAGGCAGTACAACTGCAGGCGTGGATTCGTCTCACTGGACATGCGACGGCCCAAGTGACACGGGAGAACGGTGAACTCCCGACAGCGCCAGAGAGCACGTTTGCTATGCAAACCATTCAATAGAATCAACACTATATTCTCATAGTTCTCCACATTCTCCTTGGAGGAGAAGGTGCCATAGATCATCTTAATACCATCAACGCTATCGAAACGCCGCTGCCCCTCCCCGCATCTGAGTAGTAGGGCAAAGGCCTTACTGTTCATGTCCCAATATCTGGGAAGACGATTCACGATTCTCGAGTGAAGAAACTCAAAGAATCCCAGTTTGATACCCTCCTCGGGTGATACTTCCAGCAGACTACATAGGTGATGCCACAGATATGGCGGATATAGTGGCTGACAGGGATCTGCCTTGAAGATTTTCGCCACAAATGCAAAGTTTGCCGGATTATCCAAGACAACGGTAAGAACTAAAATAGATCTAAGTTATATATATACTATATAAAGTAGAGTTTCTGGATTTCTTACCCTTTGGCTTGCTCGTCAAATTGTGCAGTATTTCAGCTGCAAGATCTTCCTTAACAGCTTCCCTGGCTTTCAGTATCTTATAGAACTCGGTCATCAGACACTTCCAATTCGCTATTTTCTCAGCGCCATTTAGATTGCGTGAAAGTATATCTGAACAATCAGGTTTAGCTGGAAAGTAATACCTGTTTAAACCATTTACTCACTAAAAATCTTCAAGTAAATTTCCACTTCATTATAATGAGATTCATGATATTTTAATCGCATGCGCATAAAAGCGTTTTTTACCCTACAAAGAAGAGTTCCAGTTTATACCCTACAATAACGGGTAGATTAACTACTACCTACCTTCTTATGATGTCCGTCTCTAAAATAGCACGCTGTGCATTTAGCGGATTTAGCAGAAAATCGGCTAAAGAGACTATAGCCCGCCAGTGTGTCAGCTGCACTCCACTATCCATTTCCTTCAAAAGTTTTGGAAGAGCGAATACTCCATAGGCCAATTGAGCACGATCCTCGAAGTAACTGGAACTTGGTGTACATTTTCCGGGACGCTGAGGATAACATTTGCACATCTCACGCTTGTCCATACAATTTTGCCATTCTATGACGTAAATATTTATCAATATCTTAATTATCTTTTAACTTACCTTTGTTTTGTAGACAATTTATGGAACTGGGTTTCATAACATCGTTGATTTCGTATTGCAGAAACTGATTGCGGTATTTCTCCAACTGCTCCCACATTATTGTATATAAATATGACTAAAATATATTTGTTGCGTAGAAAATTAAGTTATTTTCTAGTTTTAGTTGATTCGTGTTTAGTTACAAATTTTGAATTATATTTCAAATGTGAACTGCTTGCTTCTTGGCGCCAAACCTAGCCAGCGTTGCCAGAAAATGTTTAACAGTTGGCCAAAAATACTACACTGTAAGGTCTATCGATACATGTTAAACTTTACATTATAATTACCGTACTTAATAAAAGAGATTTGTTGCATTTAATCAACTAAAATCCTGTTTTAAATGACATTTTGTAGCTTTTTACACTCGTAGTTTTATTTTATATGATTTTACTGCCACAGCTGCTTCGTTTTAGGTAAATGATTTTGAATTAAATTTCAAATTCCAACGGTTTGAGGGTTGGCGCCAGAATTCGATTAACAGCACAAGAAAAAATACCAGAATGTTAAGCAGTAAACTATTGTATGGCTTTCTGTTAAAGTTAAAATTGCCATGGCAATTAATTGTGTTGGTCAATAAGAAAGCTTGAGTGCATTTCCCTTAATTAAATGCAGTTCTTATTATTTAACAGTAGGCAGCTGGTCACACTCGTGCTCGGTCATATGTTTCTGCTGCTCAGCCGCTGCTGCAGCTGAAGTCGTCGACGCCGTCGTTGCGTTTTCGTTTATTCACGCGAGTTTGTTTTTATCCAACTGTGCCGGTCGGCAGACTCAAACGGACGCTTGAAAATCGACTGAAGTTTTGTCTGTGCGCGCGCAATTCTCGTTATTATTGCCGTTGTGTTTATTTTATTTCCTTT
Organism: Drosophila cardini; assembly: GCA_018903735.1. Lineage (NCBI taxonomy): Eukaryota > Metazoa > Arthropoda > Insecta > Diptera > Drosophilidae > Drosophila > Drosophila cardini. The sequence goes on along the minus strand of JAEIGM010000001.1, from coordinate 9,195,980 downwards.
CTTATTTTTTTTACTTAAATCAGTTCGTGCCGGCCGTGCTCTGCTCTGCTTGCATGTGTTCGTGTGTGTAAGCTGACTTCTGCAGTGCTGACTATAAAACGTATTGGTGTTAGTGTGTGTGTGTGTGAGAGAGTGTGCCTGTGTGTGTCTGCTGCAACGCAGACAACAAAAGAAATTTGCCGGTCCACCTTCGTCGCTTCCTTGTCATCGCCGTTGCCGTCACTGCTGGCGTAGCTGGCGTTGCCCCGCCTTTGCCCTCGCCCTTGCCCTTACTCAAATGCCGTTATTCGCACTGCCAAAATAACAAATCGAATTTTTTCACATACATACATCGATAGTTGAAAATTTTACAACTCAACTTAACTCTGTATTCATATTGGACCAAAATTCAACACAATGGCCTTAATAAGACTGGCAAGGTAAGAAAATATAGAGTATTCAAATAATTATTCTTTTTACTCCGCGTTGAAACTTTAGATTTTAAACTGAAATCAATAATTTGGTAGAATTTATTTCTCAAATCACACCTCAGCCGAACGCTTAAATACAAACACACACACACACACACAAACAAATGCAAGAAAGTACATACATACATATGTACATATATTTGCAGTAAGTTATTACAGAGCAAATAATTAAAGGCAGAGTAGCAAATGTTAAAGCTATTTAAAGAGAGCCGCATTCAAGATGTCGCCTACGTCATAGTACTTCTCTCCTCTTTCCACTCTTTGTTTACCTTAACATTTAGCATGCAGTGATTATTTGTTGCTCTTCCTTTTATCTCTCTCTTGTTCTGTACTCTGGCAGCGTTAATCCCAGGCAAACTAGTCATAACTTTTGTTAAAACAATTACCTTGGTTATCGCTTACCCACGTCCAAATGGTCAATGCACTCCGTTGGTCCGACCCTGAGATAACGCAACTGTAATACAATTTTACATATAAATTAATTACATACACTTTGTTGTGTTTACCACATCAGATGCAATTTTATATCTCTCGCTCTCTCTCTCCCCCACTCTCTCTCTCTCTCGCTATCTTCCTGGTTCTGTTTTTGTAATGTTACATACGTTGGAAATGTTTACAGCTCGCGGCGCATTTCTAATTATATTATTTTAATTAGACAATAATAAAGCGTGTAGTTTATAGCTTGAATCATAGAAATTCTTATTCTTATGTGAAAATCGTGTTAATTTAAATTTGCAAACACGAGATTTAATAGACGTAGAATTAAGTCCGCTAGAAATAGCATAATTAAATATATTAGAGGTCTAAGCTCACGTCGCTGTTAAGTTAACAGCTTAACATTATGTTGTGTGATTAAGAGAAACAGAAGTAGGAGAAAAAGCTAAGCTATTAGTCATCTTTTGATCTGTAACTCTAAGCTCTATAACTCTATAAATAAATAGCGACACTTCAATTAGATCCACTTGGAGTTCGTCAGTCCAAAAATAACTTGACATGTCCATTCCCGCTTCGCTTGCTGCTTCTTCTTCTTTTTGTATAATTGTAATGGAAGTTGGAATTGAAATTGAGTGTAATTGAAAGGGAGCTACTAAATATATAGTATATATACTACGACTCTGTTGCGGATGCTGGGTCTAGTGCCAACTCTCAAGTGCAATCGCCAAAGTGAACAGTGACAGTTTCAGGGCAACTGCAGTGAAGCTCTAAAAGTGCAGTCAGTACATGTATCTGTATCTGTATCTGCATCTGTTTCCACATCTGTATATGTATCTGTATCTATAGCTGTAAAGCGCAGATAGCTGTTTTGGCCCCAATAAAACCCATGTTATTGTGGCCTTTACAATAATAGAGCAAATGGAAATATTTTAAGACTATTTGTAACTGAATGCTGATAAGTATAACTTTGTAGAGAGCTTACTATCTGTACCCCTTATATATATTCTATATATATGAGATTGTACGCTATAAAAAGCTGAGCAACTGTTTTGTTGGCTTTTAATTTAATTATGACTATTTTATTAATTAAAATGCGTAGTCTGCTATAAATGAACTCATTTTTTTTACATTTAAATTTTATTTTGCTTTTGTTTTTATTATTACTTTTTTTTTCTATTGTTCTTCTCACATTTGGCAAACAAAGCACTCACAAATAACGATCATCATTCAAATCTGATACGCATTGTTTGACTTCAGTCCAAATTGACAGCGTGTCACGATAAGTTGTAATTTATTTTATTATTTTTATGATGAAGTTTTTAGAAATATACTCAAATAAATAATTACAAGTGTCAGAAAATGGTGCATTTGGTAGATCAATGGGAAACTTTAGCCATGCATCTGTGAGTATCTATATTAATTTAGAGCGAGAGTAGAATATTTTAAACAAATAACTTAGTCAGTTAAATAGATAACATAAGTAATTTTTTATTTTTATTTAACTTTAATTCTGTTTTCTTTCAAAACAAATGTTTTTTTTTAATTCAATACTAATTTGCAAGTCAAAACTAAGCAACTATCTGATTTACAACTTATTTTAAGTGAAAAGTCGTGAGAAAACATCAAAGTCATCAAATTTTATCTGATTTTAATGGTTGCTCACTGGTCCCGGTATAAAAGTAACCAATAAATTTACAACTAACTTTAGACTGAAACGCTCCTGAACTCAACTGACACATGTGAAATCGTCATCATCATTACTATTATCATTATTATTGTGATTATCATCGTTTGTCCACTGACTTTGACAGTTGATTAAATGCGTCATCGTGTGATGATATAAAAGGACGCTGTGATGATAACTGAATACAAGAGATGGACAGGGAAATAAAATAAAACTAGGTGGCAAAGAAGGTAGTCGAAGAAGTCGACTGTAAAATACCCTGTAACATAATGCTTAAAATCTTTAAGTAACAAAGTTTGCTACACTACAAACATTTTAATTATTGAAATATCTTATTCACTATATAGTTTTTCGATTCCATAGTTCTTTCAATCTCTGATATCTTTGACTTACAAACCTAGTAGAGCCTTTGTACTGTTGTTTTACAGGGTCTACAATAAGTTGAGTTGTAATAAACATGAAATCTATTTTATTGCCTTAATAAAACATTGAAAATGAAACTTTTCTTGAATACAATTGTTAGAAATCGGAGATAATATATGAAAATGTCAGAGTTTATAGTTTCCACTCCAGTATGAAAGTCATGAGTACGATAATTAATCATTGAGGAAAACACAAAATATGCTCAACTGGAAGCAAAACGTCGCTTCATTTGCCGACGTCTGTAAATGCTAAAAGATTGTTGTTTGTGCTTGAGTTTTTCAGCCAGGGAAATCCGGCTGAAAGCAGTTTTCACCAAACTTATCCAAAGTCAAGAGCACACAGAATATATATGGAAATAGCTATTAGACAGAAAGAGAGCGAGACACAGAGAGGAAGAGAGAGGGAGAGTAAGAGAGGTGACTAAAGGGTGAAGTACACACAAATGCAATCGAATTCATATTAAAATGAGCAGAGAGAGAGAGAGACGGAAAGGGAAGGCAGTACACATATAGAGACGGGGAGAAAGAGAGATAGAGAGAGCTAGATTCAAACATTTGGTCTGGCAAATTTCATGCACGCGCCTTCAATTCCATAGCAATAAATGTATAAATGTACACAAATATATATAGTAATACATATATACATATTTATAACTTATACCAGTCACTTTTGTGGTATTTCTACTATATAAAGTATCTCAATCTTGCTGGGCATAATTTAAGACTGCAATTGCTAATTTCTCTATCAATTGTAATTCCACATAATGGCCAAGGACACTGGGTATAATCACCCATTTGCCCCTTTTTGCGGCAATTAGCCTGGCCTGAAGGTCAATTTGCATGAAACTGATATCAATTGTCATAAAATAGATCTTATACTGTACATATCTACATTTCCACATTCAATTACGTTCGTTACAACTTCAAATTCATTGATTGTGCTATTTTTGGCAGCGCTAAAAACCATTTCTGCTGCCATATTGCATACCTGGCTGAAAGTACATGTGTATAAATTCGTGTATTTACAAATATTTATCGTGTATGCCCCATTTGTGGGGTAAAACGTGCATTTTCTGCGTTTGCACTTATTAACTTGGTTTTAATTTATGATAATTACGCCATTTTCACTTCCCAATAGTAATACCCTCTACTATGACTCAAATGGCATATAATTGAGGTGTTTACAGACTAGCTTAACATTTGTTGGCGCCTGTTATGTTAATTTACAGTATGACACTCCTTTACCAGTGTTGCCGTTTTGTCCTTTTTACGGACAGATCTGTCCTATTTTTGACTGCGACAGCCGGAAAAATTTTGAAACGTCCCCTGTCCGGAAAAAATGCCTTTCTTTTTTTAGTTTGTCCTATTTCTATCCTTTTTTTAATTTTCTGAGTCTCATATATAATTTGTTATTTTCAACTGCATGTCATCGCTTTGATCATGATTTTTTGAACATTTTCAATGCAATGCAACCCTGTTTTATATGTGTTATCGAAATCTGACTTATCAAACATCGCTCACTCGAGTTATAATTGTTAAAAGTAAAGGATGCCGAAAGATACGTACAAACAAAAATTAAGAGATTCCTGGATGAAGGAATGCGACTTGAAGGATTGGGTTTGTCGGGATCCTAAAGATCCTGATAAAGCATTTTGTGAATATTGTAAATGCACGTTAAATGCTAAAATCGACCAGCTCCGCGCGCATGGGCATTCAAAAAAACATATGCAAAATGCAAAGCCCTTTCAACAAGTAAACAAAATTACATTTAAGCCCCTTGTAAGTAGTGCGAGTTGTAGGCAAGAGGCGGCACTTGCACTGTTTTGCGCACAACATTGTGCAATAAGCGCCATTGGTCATTTAAGTGAATTGTGCAAGTTACAATTTGATGCGAAAGAAATACAATTGCACAGGAAAAAGTGCACATCAATAATTAAAAAAGTTCTGGCCCCGCACTTCGAAGAAGAGTTGAAAATTGAAGTAGGGGAAAACAAGTATAGCTTGTTAATTGATGAGTCGACCGATGTTTCAATTAATAAGATGTTAGGTAAGAAACTATCTTTAGCACCGCCAAATCGGCACAAACATGAATGTTTTAGAATCTGAAAATGAAACACTCGACGAAGTGTTAATAAATTTGCATGAAAATGTATAAATTTACTTAAACTTTTTGTTTTATTAAAGAAAAATTTTTTGTCCTATTTTTTTGTCCTATTAAAAGAAATCTGTCCGTTTTTTGTCCTATTTTCTGAGTCAATCTGTCTTATTTTTTCGCCAAGCCAGCGGCAACACTGTCCTTTACAGCTTACAACTCTCCTACTCTACTGCTCGCTTCACAGCTGTTAAAGACTGCATACAGATCGCACTTCGCTGTTATGTTAATTTACAGCACTTCTCGCTTCATCACTGTTAATTTTACTATCTCCCTTGTTTTACACGCAATTTCAATAAATCATAGGTATTTAACAGTCGATCAAAGCAGCATTTTGTTGACTTTTGTTATGAGCATTGTTTATTATGCATTGACACGCTTCCAGCTTATTGAATTTGCTGACTTTGCTCAGTTATTAAACTGTCAACTACTGGGCATAGTGTGAGTACCTACAAATTGTAGATAATTGATATTGTTTTGCAGTTAATCACGGGTTAGACGCAGTCAACTGCCACGCCCACTTAATAGCTACGTTTCTTTAGGGGCTTGTCTGTGGCACGCGAAGAACAACGACCTGTTGCAACTAATGATAAATTAATAATTTCATAATTAAAATTTCTTTTAAGAAATCATGTAATCTAAATATTTTGCAAGAATTATTTAACTGAGCATTGACCTAAATCTATTAGAAATGTTGTTTATCTTTTGCATTGCGCTTGTAATGCTAATTGATAGAGTGTATCTTCTTCTAAATATAGATAGTTGCATTAACCCATTAGTGTCACTTGAAATGCAAAATCTTATCCACTCACGCAAAGCTTACAATTACTTGTAGAAAGAGAAAGAAATTGAGTTCATTCATCCAGCTTTTGTCGGTTGGCGGTTGTTGGTTGCTTGCCACAAGGCAAAGTCGACTGACTGTCAGATACTTGTATTGTGCTTCCGCATATGCAGTGGACATCGTTAGCTCACACATACACACACACACACCTTCCTCCCGCTGTGCCACATGAAAGTGAGAGTAGTCGTCGTCGTCATCGCTCTTGTTGTTGTTGTCCATTTAATCATTGCAAATTTTATGCAATCTGTAAATCTTTTTTTAACGCCATTGTGTTGCTAACAAGCAGCAAGTGCATTGACTCAGTTCACTTTAATCTAAAACATATAACTATATAGTAATGTGCTTGCAACATCTGACTATGTGTCCTTGTATTCACAATTATAATGCAAGCAGTCATTAATGCAAGCACGCGATTTGCAAATTTGTCAAGCGGCTAACAATGTATTTTTTGGAATACATTTTGGTTTATATTTGGCCAAAACCGGTAGCGCAGCTGAAGTGCAAGTGATTTGTCAGGGTTAGCTGCTGTAGCCATTGGGTTCAATTAGCAAAAGTAACCGGTTAAGATGTAACCAGCGCAAACATGTTTGTTTTGCTATTATCGACCAAACAAATTGCTCAGAAGTTCAAAAATCGCGCGCTTTCACTTTTACAGTGTTGGAATACGCTTAACAGCGGAAGAGTAAACTTAACAGTTTTGCTCCTCTACTCAGCAGCATAGCTTGAGAGCTGGTCACACTGCGAAGTCGAACTTATCGATTTTAATCTGCAGACATATCGAAGATTGTTTAGCAGCACATTGTTATTTCAATTTGCATAAAAATGAGCGTAGCTACAAGCAAATTAATGCTCAAGAGCATGCCCTGCAGCATGAGTGAATTCGGTGAACTAATACAGGAGTTGAAACTGATAACACCGCGTTCACTCAACGCCTTTGGCCGCCGGCGAATGCTCATCGAATATGCCGACGCGCCGGAGGCACAGGCAGCGCTGGAGCAGTTGCTGGGTCTGAGCACCATACTGGACAAGCCCCTGCGTGTCTGCTCCTTTGGGCCACGTAACGAGGGCACTGATGCCAAGCCCAAGATCAGCAAAGCCAACAAAGCTACACAAGCCACAACAAAGGAAGCAACGGGGACACCGGAGCTACCAGAGATCAACAAGTATGTGCAAAAGTTATATGCCTGCAGTAATCAATGTGATTTTGGGCAGCCACCACCGCCATATCTGCGCTACTCATATCCGCCCATCAATGCCGACATATTGGCTGCCATTAGCGCCTCGCTGCAGTGTGACAAACGCTTCTACACGCAGGTGCTGCACCTCATGAATCGCATGAATCTGCCGCCGCCTTTTGGACCACGCCCTGGTGGGCTCAACCTAAAGACGTATCAGCGCACACAGCACAGCGCGACACAAACCGATTTGCATGTCAGCGAACCCGAGAGCGAATTGGAAAGCGATGAAGAGCAGAAGCAGCAACCGAAGCGTCAAAAAATCAGCATAGACTCGGAAAAGTATCGCAAGAGAGCGAAGCAGTTACTGCAGCAAGCAGCAGCTGCGCAGCCAGCAAAAGCAGCGGCAGCTACTCCAAAACCAGAGTTAAATACCCCCAAAGTTATGGAAATTCCCAAAATCGAGCTTAAGCTGCCAGCGGTGTTGCCAAGCAGAGACCAAGAGCTCCCAGTGGAATGTATGCCTCTGGAGCAGCTGCAAGCGCTGCCCGTTTACAAGAATTACAGAAGAGGCGAAGCGAGCAATAAATTGTACATAAAGAATCTGGACAAGAGCGTTACGGAGTCACAGCTGAGAGCGATTTATGCGAGATACACAGCAGCGGAGAATCTCGAACTGAAAGTTATGCAGCAGGGACGCATGAAGGGTCAGGCATTTGTTACATTCCAGCAGGCAACGGCGGTGGTGGTGTCCAAAGCGCTGGACGAGACTAATGGTTTGCTCTGGCAGCAAAAGCCCATGATTGTCTGCTACGGCAAGCAGCAGTAAGCTAAGCAGGTGCGACAGATCTTAACCAGAAATCCGTATATATACTGTATACTAAAAGTATTAACCACAAATTGTATTTGTAATCGAGTCTCAGAGGCAAGACTGTTAGTCACACACTGTAGAGTGTATACTGTACTGTAAACTGTGTGTATTATGGGATCAGAGTAGCTGCTTTGTTGTCACATTGGAAATCCCCTTTCCATAGATTTGTTAGTACACTTTTGTCAGTCCCATAACAAAAAGTATAAAAGATTTTAACTAGTATATTTCATATATATATTTTCTACAAAACAACAAAACTTAAAAAAAAATCCCCCCAAAAATATAATAATAATCAAATATATATAGAGATCAATATATGTATATACATATGTATAATAGCGTTAAATAAGTAGAGACAAACAACAATAACAACAAACATACGATTTCTGATCATAATTTATTGATGTGCGGCTTTTCTCGTCTCTCGTTCTCATCTCATTGTCAGACAACTTGGCCTAATTGACACATTGTATGTGGACAACGCTGGACCCAATCCAGTCAACGAGGCCGAGGAGATCAGCATTGGCGGTGTCAACGAATCTGCCGTAGTCACAGCACCGCTAAAGACAAAAAAGTCACGTAAATCAAAGCAATTGGCCATGCAACCGTACAGTTATGTGATTGCCGTTGACTTTGAGGCCACCTGCTGGGAGAAACAGGCCCCGCCCCAATGGCGTGAAGCTGAGATTATAGGTAAGTTGGTCAACATGTATCGGAAACATCAGCTAATCCTCCCTTTCATTGCAGAATTCCCAGCCGTTCTAGTAAACCTGAAGACGGGCAAGATTGAGGCCGAGTTCCACAAATACATAATGCCCATAGAATCACCCCGTTTGAGCACCTATTGCACCGAGCTGACGGGCATAGAGCAAAAGACTGTCGACACTGGCGTTCCACTCCAGACAGCCATGATGATGTTCCACGAATGGCTGCGCAAGGAGCTCCGATCCCGTAATCTTTTGCTGCCCAAAACAAATAAATCAAATATATTGGGCAATTGTGCGTTTGTCACCTGGACTGATTGGGATTTTGGCATCTGTCTACACAAGGAGTGCACACGCAAACGGATGCGCAAAGCACCGTATTTCAATCAGTGGATCGATGTGCGTGCCATCTACCGTGAGTGGTATAAGTATCGTCCCTGCAATTTCAGTGATGCCCTCGCCCATGTCGGTTTAGCGTTCGAGGGACGCGCCCATTCGGGCATCGATGATGCCAAGAATCTCGGTGCTCTCATGTATAAGATGGTACGCGATGGAGCACTCTTCTCCATCACCAAGGATCTGACGCCATATCAGCAGCTCAATCCCAATTGTGTATTGTGAGAGAACTCCCTCCAACAACAACAACAACAAAAATAACAAACAAAGAAACAAATAACAAAATAGCTAAAAAGAAAAAATAAGCAAAGTTAAGCGACTTTTAATAATAATTAAAATATAGACACAGATATCGGATCAGTTCTGAAGAAATGGGAAATTTATAAGACTTGACTTGAATTGTTTAAATAATATCCATAATATCCACAAGATATGGCCTTGGAGCATATTTTTCTACCATATTCATATACTACTTAGTCTATCATACTTACCACTTAGCCTTAAGCGCATTAACTAATAATAAAAACCGACAATAGATACTAACTTAAATGTTGTATTTAGTAGTACAAGTAACTCTAAGGCCTTGGCTTTACGGCCAGCTGTATGACGGCCTTCTCCGCCTGGGTCATCCAGTTGGGATTGTCTTCGGTCAGCCACTCGACGGCACACACGGGCATACCACAGTAAATATCCGATTTGATGACTCGCAGTGCACAAACACTGGTTGGCATAAATCCGCCCAGACAGTCACCAAAGGGAGTTGTGGAGCAGTAGTTGATGTCGTCCAACAGCTTTCGATAGTTGAGATCACCCTTGAAGATTACCAGGGCGCCCAGGCTAAACTGTACGTATAGACATGGCGACAACTGGCGCATGTGCCGGAACCCCTTGGGTCTTGTCCAGAAATCACTATTACTACACAATTCCAGCGATTGATGCTGCAAGTATTTGGTCAATTTCAGTCCGAACTCAGTGAGTTCTGGAGTCTCGTCGCGCAAAAAGAAGCTGATTATCCAATGAAAGTCATTGGCCGTGACATCCGAAACGAACCAGGGCATGTTCTTGACATGGAAGCGCACCTTCTTGGCCAGCTTCGTGTCGAGCAGGTATTCGGCTAGCAGCAGATCCGTAAAGAGCTCATAGCCAGCATTATCCAGCACAATGTCCACAATTAGTGGAGATTTGCTGGAATCCTCCGTCAGCAGATTCCACACATCTGCCGATTGATCCACAATCAGATCCTTGTCATGGTCGACAATGAGCTCCAACATACGCTCATTGGGTGTAACCGTTGTGATTGAAAGATCGCAGCGATTGCCCCACAGGGACAACTTGAGCATGAGCTGCAATTGGCACTGACATCGCGGCAGATTCCGTGTGGACTTCACAATGCTGCCCATGAGGCAGACGACACTACGCACAGCTCCAATCTTCTCCGGACTGAAGTAGTCAAAGTTCTTCAGGGTCTCGGCACGACGAAAGGCAATCCAAATGCGCCGATAGAGATAGCATTCGGCAAATAACCACATGGATGTGAACCAACGATTCTTCTCCCGGTTCACCAGTCTCTTGATCTCCAAATTCCATTCCTTGGAATCCGGTTCTTTGTCATGGAATAGCTTAAACTCTCGATTCTCCAGTATCTCATTGCGCAAAATGTTCAGACTCCAAATGACCCGTTTCAGATCATAGCGGGCATAGTTTCCACACTGGGCCATTATCCAGCTCTCGTTCTCCTGCATGCTCCGGATTAGATCGTTGATCATCTGTGGTGTGCGAATCCTGAAGGTCCTATAGGCAAAACTATAGAAATATCTGGCGGTGAGTGGTTCATTGATGGGCGTGGATATTATGAAAATGTAATGGGTCTCATTGAACTCATCCTGCTCGCGTAATTCCACATCCAGGGAGTGCCAGGAAGACTCCTCGGTTGAGTAGGTGGCTTCACTAAGCCTGGAATCCACATTCTTCAAAGGTCCCACCATTGTGAGCAATTAACTTAAGTTTAGCTTTAATTTTGACAGCATTTCCAAAAACAACAAGACTTATTTCTTAAGTTCCTACTCCTATTCCTAATCCTAATCCTTCACAGCTCACTTGCAACAAATTTTACTATATTTGAACAAAGACAATTGATTTATACACAAAATAGCAACAATTAAACTAGTGTAAGGTGCTACTACAGTACTACTACTACCACAGTAGTCCCTCTACTTGCTGGCAAACTGTATCAATCCATATTCGCCCGTAAGCATCCATTCCTTGTCCTTGGCAAAGAGCTGCTCCGACAAACCCGCAGGCAAACCACACACCAGATCCGCTTTAATGGTGCGCAGTGTGCACAGATTCGAGGGACGAAAGCCTGAAACAAAAATTATATTTTATATATACTTCTTTGGATTGATTTGGACACTCACCTCGTAAACAGGCTTCAAAGGATTCGGTTGGAAGCCAACTGTAGTCGCCCAGAAGTTTGCGATAGTTGAGATCGCCTTTGAAGAGCACCAACTGCGCCTGCGACAGACGCTTGTGAAGCTCTGGCTGCACCTCGGCCATGCGATAAAACTCATATGGGCTCGTCCAAAAGTGTTCCAGTGGCGCCAATTCAAATTTGCCTTCGTCCGTGAAGCGTTTTAGTTTCTTGCCAAGCTCACTGAGCACCGCGTCCGCTTGATCGGTCAGAAATTGCAGTGTCCAGTGATAATCATGTGCCATGACATCTGATATAAACCATGGAATGGCCTTAACATTGAAGCGCACCTTCTTAGCCAATCCCTTGTCGATGATGTACTCGGCGAGTATCAGATCCGTATAGAGTTCATAGCCGGCATTATCGCAGATTAGGTCAACAACAGCATCACCGTTGGCTTCTTCCTGCAGTGATTGCCATATGGCTTGAGTATGATCCACCAGAAGATTGGCATCCAGTTCCTGCACCAGATCAAAAGCGTTGCCCGTGGGCTTAATCTGTTTGCCCGACGTTATGGACAGATCACAGCGATTTCCCCAAAGATTCAGCTTCAACAGTTGCTGCAATGTGGACGCATTGCATTCAGTGCTTCGCGTGCCTCTGGCCACCGCCAGCATGGCATCCAGACTTAACTGCGCAGCCAACTCCTTCTGCTTGCTAAAGTAGTCGTAGCCGGCAAGGCGTGACAACTGGAATATGGATGAGACCTTGCGATACATGTAGCACTCGGCGTACAGCCAACAAGCAGTAAAGTAGCTACGCTTCTCAGGCTGCAGTTGCTCCAGAAATGCATTCCAAACGACGCAATCGCTAACTGCACGAAGGGAATAGAATTATAAGAGGTATAGTGTGTGCCGGGTTCACACTGTTGCAGTGGGTGGGTAGTGTGAACCCAGCAGAATACCAGCTTACCCTTGTCAGTAAAAGGCAGCAAATTTCCATTCTGCAAAATATTTGCTCGCAGCTCCAAAATCGCCGCTGTTGTTTGTTCAATATCACTGATTGCATCCTGTTAACGGCAGTTGTTTCAGTTGCCTATTATGCAATAGAGTAACAACAACAAGTACTCACCGCTCCGTATTTTGCCAGTAGTTCGTCCTTGTTCTTGGCCAAAGAGTTTGCAATTGTTTCCAAACTCGAAGGCAGCCGCACGCGGAAAGTGTAATAAGCGAAGCTTCTACGAAGACAGAGAGGGAGAGAGCAAGAGAGGGACGCATTAGAGGTCAGGCAATCAAATTACATCAGTGCTTCATACACGTGTGTGTGCTCTTGCCATATTTACTACATATATGCACTATATATAGAGCAGAAAACACTCAACTTACTGCTTATACTGGGCTGCTAGCTGCGTGTGTGGAGGCGTCTCGCTATCAATAATTCCATTTTTAACATCAAATTCTGTGTCATCTGCTGGCAAGGTCATATTTCCAATTGTTTACTTTTCCCCACTAGTCCCTTCTATTGGTCAATTAATTAATGCACTTCCTGCTGTCGCAAATATATTTGCATACTTAAATATTTTTATATTAGATTGGCGCGTCAGAGATGCAAGTCTAAAGAAGCATAGCTGGAAGTTAGTGGCACCAGAAATACTAGCACCTATCGTTATCGAAAGCTTTAACAGCGAATGTATCGAAATGTTAAGCTATGTAAATTAACATAACTATAAAATATTAAAGGCAGTCAATTCAACTTCTTGGATTGATTTTAATAAAAAAGCGTATTGTACAGAATTTTGTCTATTTAATAACCAAATTGGCGAGAGCCATCGACAAATTGAATAATTCCATAGTTTCCAGTAACCATCCAGTTACGATCCTTAGCATTCAAATATTCCAAGATACCTCCCGAGAGACCGCATATCACCTGGGACTTGACCGAGCGCAGACAGCACAGATTGCTGGGCAAGAATCCATTCAAACATGTTCGCATATCCTGTGTGGGTTGCCAGTAAACATCGCCCAAAAGCCGGCGATAGCTTAAATCGCCTTTAAAAATAATTAGTTTGGACTTGTGCATGGTTTTGTGTAGCTCAGGATCAATAACTCGCATGCTGTAAGACGCAAAATAATTAGGACAAGAAGCTCAAGAGGATTGGCAGCAAACGTACTCGTGGTATGCCTGAGGAGCGGTCCAGAAATATGAAGTTGGTGCCAATTCAAATTTGCCTTCCTCCAAAAATTGCTCATATTTTTGTCCAATCAGACTTAGGATGTAGTCTGGATGAGTGCTGAGAAACTGCAGGGTCCAATGGAAGTCACGTGCTGTGATGTTGTGCACAAACCAAGGATGTGCCTTGACATGAAATCGTACCTTCTCGGCCAATCCGTTCTCAACGATATATTCCGCCAGTATCAAATCGGTGAAGAGTTCATACCCAGCATTATCCAGTACAAAGTCAACGTATTGTGCATTGGATTTAGTGTTATTCAAGCAATTCCAAATCTCGGCGATGTGGTTGACGAGTATATAATTGTCTGTTGAGTTAACATCTTCCAGCACCTTTACATTAAACTCACGAGTCTCTTCGTCGTCGGAGAGATCATTCCGATTGCTCCATAAATTAAACTTTAGTAGATCCCCGAATGTCTCAATGCTATGCTCGATACGACGCGTGTATTTGGATAGTGCGAGTATCTCGTCCTGGCATCTGATGAGTGAGTGCTCCTTGGTTTTAGCAAAAAAATCAAACTCTTTGAGAAAGATGCTGTTCTCCACGAAGGAGTAGAGTTTGCGGTACATATAGCTCTCGGTGTGCAACCAGCAGGCCCTGTAGAACGTGCGCGCCTCATCTGGCAGCTGTTTGATAAAAGTATTCCACATTTCGCGATCTGGTTCTGTAAACACAAATATATACTTGATATATGATACCGTTGGCTATGTTAAGTAGGCAGACTTACCATCTCCGGTGAAGTTTTGAAACGGTTTGTCCGTTTGGAGCTCATACTTTAGCCGTGATATTAGTCCAATCACAATCTTCAGTTCCTCACGCGCGTTCTGCACAAAATTTGTGGGCGCTATAGACCAAGATTAAGGGTACAGCCATAACTTTTTACGAACCTCACCGAATTGTGCGACAAGCTCGTTTTTGTCCTTTGTGATCGAGTCTATGACTTTGGTGAGTACAACGGGCAGATGATTCCGTATTGAGTTGTAGGCGTTGCTACACTTATACTGGCCAGACATAAAGGCGTTTAGTGGGGTATTGATGTCTAAGATCTTGTATTTAGCATCGAATTCAGTTTTGAAAACCTTTGCCAAACTTGGAGCATCAGCTTTTTTCCCCTCTGATGTTCCATCTTTAGCGGGGCACTCTCCTCCTTCGGGCTGCATCTTTCTTATTTTTGTGATTTTAAAATGTTTTTTTGTGTCTAGACTTGCATATTAACGTTAACAATGTGTCCAGAATAAAAGTAAAAGCCTACTAAGTATTTTAAGTAATGTTCATATGAAAATATATACAAATAATTTATTTATACACATTACCTCTGCTACGTCGCAGTGTGACCAAAGATTTTTTTATTAAGGCTGGTATGCTGTTTATATAATTGCACATACTTTAAACCGAATATTACTGTTTTAATTTAACATTTCTATGCATAATTCATTATAATAAACTTTATGTTGCAAAATGTAATTTTTTGTTTAACATAACTATATATCTAGATGTACTTTTCAGCTCCCTTGTAAAATATAATACCAAAGTGCAAATTTAGCGCTTTTTTGTACGGTTTCTGGTATGTTATAAATATACTTTGTTGGGATATTTTTAGCGCATTTTCATTTCCGCGTTCCCTATTCTTCATTGCAGTTTTTACTTTGACATGGAACGCTACGCGAATTCTTTGAAATGGTTATCACGCGTAAATTAATAAAGAATTAGCAACTTATACAAAAATAACAACAACAAAAACCCCCTATGACGACATAGTGACGAAGTCAAGTAGTCAACAACTCGACCAATTGTTGACTGTGCGCGCGCGGGGAATGCTGACTCAATCACAACGAACGACAAAGGCAGATACGGGGATACGAGATAAAGTCCGGCTGACACTTTTTTTTTTGTAATAGTAGTTTAATATTGCTGTGCAACCAAAATTGAGAAGAGAAGCTTCGCCAAATGCATACCAACTAAACCGCAGCACCATCCAAAACACACACACACGCGCCTACGCTCGCACACAAAAACACACACACACACACAGTGATACAGGGCCAGAGCCAGACAGCTCTGCCACCTACAAAACCCAACACCCAACCCGCACACACACACAAGCAAACACACGCACACACATACAAACACTCCGAGAGGTGCGGGCGGAATGTCACATTTACCATTGCCGCTGTATGGCTTCGCAGCATTTTTTATGATTTTCTGGTTTGGAACCTGGTGTGTGCATCTGATCGCCATTTGTTATGGCAAGTATAAACTGCACAAGAAATCGTGCAAATTGCCTACAGAGTCCTCCCCACTTCCGGGTGTGTCCATACTGAAGCCATTGATGGGCGTGGATCCAAACTTACAGCATAATCTGGAGACGTTCTTCACCATGGACTATCCACTGTATGAGCTGCTATTTTGTGTGGAGGATAAACATGATCCGGCCATTAAGCTGGTAGAACAACTGCTGGAAAAATATCCACAGATAGATGCTCAACTCTTTGTTGGTGGCTCTGATGTGGGTGTGAATCCCAAGATCAATAACATTCATCCCGGCTATATGGCGGCCAAATATGACTTTGTCATGATCTCCGACAGCGGCATTAAAATGAAGAACGACACTCTGTTGGACATGGTCCAGAATATGTCCGAACGCCATGCGTTGGTCCATCAAATGCCCTTCACCAGCGATCGGGATGGTTTCGCTGCCACCTTCGAGAAGGTCTTCTTCGGCACAGTTCAGTCCCGGATTTATTTATCCGCCGATGCTCTGGGCATTAACTGTCACACAGGCATGTCCTGCCTGCTGCGCAAAGCTGTCATCGATCAGTTGGGTGGCCTACGTGCCTTTGGCTGCTATCTCGCCGAGGATTTCTTCATTGCCAAACGGGTCACAGAACTTGGCTGGAAAATGCGCATCTCCAATCAGCCCGCCCTTCAGAACAGCGGCCTGTGCGACATCGGCAGCTTTCAGGTAAGATTAAATCTCTAAATATGGATTTCCCTTGCGATTCTAGTTCCCAATACTCTGACTAACATATAGCTAAAGATCAGAGAAGACAATCTGGAAGTAAACAATGCATATAAGAAAAAGAAGCTAGAGTGTCAGCACTGATAAAAATTTTCGCTGAGCCATAAAAATCGTATTAGTTTTTTATCATATCTTCTAAGAAATCATAAACATTAAAATTTTTACCCGATCAAGTTGCAGCACAATTGTATGACTAAATAAGGAATTTATGAGCAGTCGAAACTTAAGGAATTCTTATCAGAACTGACCTAAGAACTAGGAGTAATACTATTTAAAAAGCTTCTATAAATAGTTCTATATTTTTTAATGAAACATTCGATTTTAATTATTTCAGGCACGACTCATACGCTGGGCAAAGCTCCGGGTGGCGATGGTGCCGACAACGATATTATTGGAACCACTATCAGAGTGCCTGGTACTGGGTGCACTGGCAGCGTGGTCAGCATCTGTGCTGTTTGCCTGGGATCCGTTAGTGTTCTATCTGGTGCACGTGCTCTGCTGGTTCCTTTCCGACTGGGTGCTGCTCTCCATAGTGCAACATGGCTCGATGCCGTTCCACAAGTTTGAGTTTGTGATCGGTTGGTTCTTTCGGGAGCTAAGTGGACCCTATTTGTTCCTGCACGCACTCTGGAATCCGGCGATTCGTTGGCGTACGCGTACCTTTAAGCTTCACTGGGGCGGAATCGCCTATGAGCTGCCGTTGCAAAGCTCAACACCTGCCAAAGATTCTCTTCTCGAGCCGCTGCAGCCGGCGCCAACGTTATTGGCCACATCGGTGACCACAACGACGACGACGACGATGGCGGCAACAATGGGAGCGGGTGGGGGAGGGAGTGGTAGTGGGAGTGGAAGTGGAGGTGGAGTCGGGGGATTGGGGTCATTCCCATCAGCTAAGCATCGACTTCTAGTCTCGTAGCAGCAGCTAGAGAAACTAGTTACAATTTGTTTGTTATATGCGTAATTTGTAATTTGTAATTCATATTTTGTAATTTGTAATTTGTATTTGTACTTTCGTTAGCGACACAGCCGACTGCGATTACTACAGCTACAACTACAACTAAAGTTGGTAGTAGTATTATTACAAACTAAACCTTTAGTCACTACATAAAATAAGCGAAGTGTAGACACGTGACACAGCGGACTCTGTAAGCGAATTGGGGCCACAGATTGTTGCAGTTTATAAACTAATATATATTTGTACATTTTGGGCACTTGTACTTGTACTTGGACAGGACAAGAGACAGAAGACAGATTAGAGAGTCACAGAGTTAGAGACAGAAGAGATACTCAACAAAAAGATCTTTAACTTTAAATGGCTTGTCCAACATTTAGTTAGTGCTTCTAGTTAATCAAATATTATATATGTCTATACATATACATATATTATTGTAGTATATATATATATCTATATATTTTTGTATCTCTGAGATTTTGAATGAAACGAGTTACTGAGTTTAAGTTAATTTAGCTTTTGTTATTGCTATTTTTGAGTTCGATTACTTTAGTTATTATTATTAGCTATTTATTATTGTTAAGCATAATGTATCATTTGTTTGTTTTCTTTGATTTATACATACACACACTCTCTCACACACACACACACATACATGCATACATTATCTGCTTCTCGCTCTGTAAATAAGCTTTGCTAAACCGCCATCGAATAAAATTTAATTTAATTTAAATTGATTTATGATTGAATTGTTTTTTACTTTGTTATTTCCATTATGATTGATATAATTAGTTAACAGTGATTTCTTTGGACGATTATAGATCATACGAACTGTTGTTGTGACTCAACCCATATCGGGCAATACTTTTCCAACGCACTGTGGCCTGAGTCACACCACAATACTGGAGTGTTATCACATCCATTTGATGAGGCGTCGCCGTCTCTCAGTCACATTTAATGCAGGTTCAAAAGTCGTGTAAATTAATTGAATAATGTATGCTGGACATACAATTGGGTATGCTAGATGTGTGCGCACCCTGTGTGCCCTACAATCTTTGACCATTGCCCCTTTAAACCCAGTCCCGAAGCCAAGCCAGGAACTTAAGTATTATGCATAGTGTCAGTAAAACTTTAATTTAATAAGCTTTTCATAGGTCTAATTATAGGTATAATATAATTGTAATAATTCCTAGAATGCTTTTAATGGAAACTAACTTGGAAATGTTCTGAGTCAACCTCTCCAGCCTCTCGCTAATAAGCTTTTTTTTTTATTATTATTAGAGTAGAAGAAGATGAAGAAGAAGCAGAGGCACAGACGGCACTTAAACTCTTTCTTATCTTGCTCTCTTCTACCCAAAGGTATTGAACATAATAATACCCAGTGCGTACAACAAAAGCAAAAACATGCACACACACACATACTTGTATGCACGTAGATAAGAGAACGGGTAATCAGCTGGTAAGCACAGCAACAGCTTGGAAGGAGCGAGAAGTGTAAAGAGCGTAAGAGACGGAAACAGACAGAGAGAAGAGCTATCGATTTGCTTAGCGCCTTAAATTTAATTGAGCGGATATACTTATACACAGGCAGCCATGTGTGCGTATACGTATAAGAGTAGTGGGATCAGCTGAGCATGAAATTTCTTAGCATAATTTGTATTGCCTTCAAAATTAGTATCGACTAAACCAATAAATGTTTACAAACCAAATTATTTTCATAAACTAATTGGAACTCAGCAACATTTGTGATCATGCTCATATTCACAAATACGTGCTTAGTTTTCCATGCTATCTATAAAACTTGGTATTCTTATCAATGGGCATTAAAATTTCTATTATATCTGATATGGGAGCTACTAGCTGGAGAATAAAACAAACCAAAGCAAACCAAATAATTTAGTACTAACTAAAACATACACAAACCAGACACACACATACACATACATAAATAAATATAGTACATGCATAGCTAAAAAGTATTTATTAATAATCAAGCGCAATTATTTATATAAATAGTACGTAGAAAGGTTTATTGCAAACTGAGGTTTTTTACTAAACCGTCAACTACAATTTTTACCTATTTAAAGAAAAAAAAAATAAAAGAAATTTATAAATTAATTAATTAAGTAATTTTGCCGTATAAGTTAATAAGTTATTCTGTAGTTTTTGTCAGCAATTTAATCAATGAACATGTAGTGCATACAAAATTATTTAATTTCTTTGACGACATTCGATTAAAATTATATGTACATGGGAATGTGTTCAAAGATTTTAATGTTTATATTTTTTGACTAATTTACGGATATTTGTTGAGCTTTTGGGTCTCAAACTTGCTACATGAACAGATTAAACAATTGTCAGTGTAAACAATTGCTTTAAAGTTTAAACAAATGTATAAGTTTAAGTATTTGTAACTATTTATCTATTTATAATTAGGCATAATCAATAAAAACAAAAAAACTAAACACAGTAGTCTAACTCTTCTATTCGCAGCGCAATTTTGATGCTCATTCACTCTTCTACTGTTTTAACATAGCGTATACTACCTTCGTTACGTACATTTGCACGTACACACGTACGCACCCAGATGTGTACGTGTGTGTGTGTGTGTCTGTGTATGTTTGTTCGGTTTCCATACTGCAAGTATTCGCGTAATTTCCATTCACGAGTGCGAAGCGATAATTTGATTACATACAAACACACATGTGTCTGTACATCTGCATACAAGTATTTTTTTCTGTAGGCTTTTACTGATAAGGTTTATTACGACAGTGAGTCATAGAAGTCTTCACATTCTAAGGGGATCGTTTGTCTATGCTCTGTTCAGGGCCTTACGATTATTGTGCCCGTGATTAATTGGCAAAACAATTGGCACCGACGGAACTTTATTATTTGTAGACCAATCGTCGTGACACTTTATGGTAAAAAAAACCCAATGTACCCAAATTATCTCTAACTGCTTTAAGGGAGGGGCTTATTTTATTTTTCGCAATCTCTGATTCCATTGAAAATTATAAATTTTACCATTAATTAATATTGTAAACTAAAAACTAAGCAGTAGATGTGGAACGTTTCTTAATCTTATCCGTTTAATCAAATTTTAAACTTGACGCTTATCAGAAAATATGCACTAGACCTTAATGTGTTGGCAAACCAAAAGCTTGGGGGCATTAAAATATTATTTTGATTTTAGATAACGAATACATAATTCAAATATTTTATCGACAGTTTTCTCGTATGTTGAGCCCGTATAGTGAACAAAGTCTATGCAGAATCAGAAGTTAGCAACAATATCTAAAGCTCTTTGCAGAATGCTCACATGAATTTTCTCAAGTGGATTGATTATAAATAGCCTTGCTATCTAGAGTGTGCTCAACACAGAGTAAACAATAAACAGTTAGTACATGTGTTTGTAGTTTGTACTCGTAATTTAGATTCACCGACGGTGTTTTCTCAGTAAATAAGACAATGTTTTTATTGCGAACAATACTGAAAGGTAATTTTTATTTCAACCTATATATCAAATAAAAGAAAATTACGTATTCATTAGATATTTATATATATTATTAGTGATCAACAAAAATTTGGGCAAAAGTTTGAATAGCACTGTGAATGTTAAAACAACAGGTATCTGTTAATGGGTTAGCTACTGTATTATGTTTGTTATTATTATAAATTTAACATTTAAGTTTGTTTTTCCTTTTTCATTAAAAGGCAATTAGTTGCAGAATTCTGATTGAAATTCATTAAGCAGCAAAACCGCGCCAGATTTAAATAAGCGAATGCTAGGGTTGCAGCAGCTTTTTCTTCGATATAAATCGATTCTTACAAATGAATCGATGTATCGCGATGTATGATAACAAGTCGATGCATCGAGCTTGAAGTCGATAAAAGTTCCAGCTCTATCGTTTGAACGATGAGAATCAACGCAAGTAATTCGTAATCAAGTGGTTGAAAAAAGGTATTTATTGTCAAGAAAACCATAAAACTTGTTCTAAACGTGCACCTTTTTATTTAAACTGATAATTAACTGCACTCGTATGAGATAAGCAAAGTTGGAGTTGGCGAAAAAAAGCTTTGCATTGTTTTGCATTGTGAAAAATCTATACAGTTTATCAGTCAACGGCACACACACGTAAATATGTATATGTATACATGTGTATGCAAGTGTGCGCACACCAGCTGGCGGCGATTGGAACGGGGGCGTATAAGAAAAAGAAAAAAGTTCTCATATATTGCGTGTTTTCAATTGTTTATTGTGTATTATATTTAATGTTTGTACATCTCATTAGATTTTCAATGTGCATACTTACCATTATTGTTGTAAACAAATACTTTGCGATGAAATGTGTCAGAATATAAACTGTTCCTGTTTAAATTGCAGATGTTCTGGCCGCTATTGAAACGGCGTTGAAGTGGGAAAATCGAGTGAAATTCAGTTTATCCACGGCAGGCAAACGGGCAATTTGAAAGTAGCTGCCACACAACAACAACAGCAGCAGGAACAGTAGCAGCAGCAGCACCATTAAAAATGGCCATGTCAAAGGTGATTCGTGTGCTGGAGAAGTCCATAGCTCCATCGCCGCATAGCGTTCTACTCGAGCATCGCAATAAGACGGATTGCATTCTCTTCGAATCTCATGTTTGTGCGCTTCTCACCCAGCAAGAAAACGTCATACGCAAGCAGTACACAAAGGTCGGTATAATAATTCACGTAACTCGATCTGCAAATACACAAACATACACAGACACACACATACATAGGCACTCTTGGTAATTGCTGCAACAGCGATTTTTAATACAAACAAAAGTGTTGAAGTCATTTTTTCAGACAATGTTAGCTAAGCGCACAATTTAATTAGATGCTCAAATTTCGCAAAGCAAACAATAAGTGAAAAAGATAAGAAAGAATTTTGAATAAGCGGCATATTTTCGTCTTATAAAAATCATATAAGCAAGGCTTGTATAACTTTGTATAAGAGCGAGAGTATATGAGAGTGTGTGGTTGTGTGACCGTGCGTTTTGTTCAGTTCTTATAATCGGTATAAGACATGTGTATTTGAAAAATAATTAACTTAAACTATGCTTAAATTAGGTCTGCGATGCCTATGGCTGTTTGGGCGCACTTCAACTGAATGCTGGCGAGAGCACGGTGCTCTTTCTGGTCCTGGTCACTGGCTGCGTGTCTATGGGCAAAATTGGCGATGTGGAAATCTTTCGGATCACGCAGACAACGTTCGTTTCACTGCAGAATGCAGTACCCAACGAGGATAAGATTAGCGAAGTGCGAAAGCTGCTCAACTCGGGCACATTTTATTTTGCCCACACGAATCCGTCTGCTGCTGGAGGAGCGGCAGGAGCAGCAGCGCAGAGTACCAAGTTTGACATTACGTTGTGTGCCCAGAGACGCTATCAAACGATGGAGACGGACAATCGGTTCTTTTGGAATCGCATGATGCACATTCATTTGATGCGCTTTGGCATCGATTGCCAATCCTGGCTGCTGCAGACAATGTGCGGTTCTGTGGAGATACGCACGGTCTACATTGGGGCGAAGCAGGCGCGAGCAGCCATCATCTCCCGCCTGAGCTGCGAGCGGGCGGGAACGCGCTTCAATGTCCGAGGCACTAACGATGAGGGCTACGTGGCCAACTTTGTAGAAACGGAACAGGTCATCTATGTGGACGGGGATGTCACGAGCTATGTGCAAACACGCGGATCGGTGCCACTCTTCTGGGAGCAGCCAGGTGTTCAGGTCGGTTCGCACAAAGTGAAACTATCGCGTGGCTTCGAGAGCTCCGCTGCCGCCTTTGATCGCCACATGAGCATGATGAGGCAACGTTATGGCTACCAGACAATTGTCAATTTGCTAGGCAGTTCGCTGATCGGCAGCAAGGAGGGCGAGGCCATGCTGAGCAATGAGTTCCAGCGTCATCACGGCATGTCCGCCCACAAGGATGTGCCGCACGTGGTCTTTGACTATCATCAGGAATGCCGCGGCGGTAACTTCTCAGCGCTGGCTAAGCTCAAGGAACGCATGGTCGCCTGCGGTGCCCACTATGGTGTCTTCCATGCCATTAACGGGCAGGTGCTGCGGGAACAGTTTGGCGTCGTGCGCACCAATTGCCTGGACTGCCTGGATCGTACCAACTGTGTGCAGACGTATCTGGGCCTGGATACGCTCAATTTACAGCTGGAGGTACTCAAGCTGGGTGGGAAGCAGCAGAATGTGTCTCGTTTCGAGGAGATCTTTCGCCAGATGTGGATCAACAATGGCAACGAGGTGAGCAAAATCTATGCAGGCACGGGAGCTATACAAGGCGGCTCCAAGCTTATGGACGGAGCACGATCTGCGGCACGAACCATACAGAACAATTTGCTGGACAACTCGAAACAGGTGAGTGGTTAAATAATCTTATACTCCAATCGGATTAACTGTTGCCAATGGTTTACAGGAAGCTATTGATGTGCTGCTCGTGGGCTCAACGCTTAGCTCGGAGCTGGCTGATCGGGCGCGTATTCTGTTGCCCTCGAACATGCTGCATGCACCGACGACAACGTTGCGTGAGCTCTGCAAGCGATACACGGAGTATGTGCGTCCACGGATGGCTAGAGTGGCGGTGGGCACCTACAATGTCAATGGAGGCAAACATTTTCGCAGCATTGTCTTTAAGGATTCACTGGCGGACTGGCTACTCGACTGTCACGCTTTGGCGCGCTCCAAAGCGCTGGTGGATGTCAACAATCCGTCGGAGCATGCCGATCATCCTGTGGACATCTATGCGATTGGCTTTGAAGAGATTGTCGATCTGAATGCATCGAATATCATGGCAGCCAGCACAGAGAATGCCAAGCAATGGGCCGAGGAGCTGCAGAAGACAATCTCCCGGGACAATGACTATGTCCTGCTCACCTACCAGCAGCTGGTGGGCGTCTGTCTATACATCTACATACGGCCGGAGCATGCTCCTCATATCCGAGATGTGGCGATTGATTGTGTCAAGACAGGATTAGGTGGTGCCACCGGCAATAAAGGTGCCTGTGCTATACGTTTTGTCCTGCACGGGAGTTCCATGTGCTTTGTGTGCGCCCATTTCGCAGCCGGACAATCTCAGGTTGCGGAACGCAATGCTGACTATGCGGAAATCACACGGAAACTGGCTTTTCCCATGGGACGTACTCTCAAATCGCACGATTGGGTGTTCTGGTGCGGTGACTTCAACTATCGCATCGACATGGAGAAGGATGAGCTGAAGGAATGTATAAGGAACGGTGATTTGCCCACTGTGCTGGAGTTTGATCAGTTGCGTAAGGAGCAGGAGGCCGGCAACGTCTTCACCGAGTTTCTCGAGGGGGAGATCACCTTTGATCCAACCTACAAGTATGATCTATTCAGCGATGACTACGACACGTCGGAGAAGCAGCGTGCTCCCGCCTGGACCGATCGTGTGCTCTGGCGACGTCGCAAGGCCTTGGCCGAGAGCGATTTTGGTGGCGCCGGTGCCGCTGCCTGGAATCCGGGCAAGCTCATACACTACGGACGCTCGGAGCTGAAGCAGAGCGATCATCGGCCAGTCATAGCCATTATCGATGCTGAGATTATGGAGATCGATCAGGAGCGAAGACGTGCTGTCTTTGATCAGGTCATCCGGGATCTGGGTCCACCAGATTCCACCATTGTGGTGCATGTACTTGAACCCTCTGGCGATGTGGATGAGGATGGGCCAACCATTTACGATGAACATGTCATGTCTGCCCTGATTGCAGAGCTCTCTAAGATGGGCGAGGTGACCCTCGTGCGCTACGTAGAAGACACCATGTGGGTTACCTTTAGGAACGGCGAATCGGCGCTCAATGCAGCCGCCAAGCGCAGCACACAGGTCTGCGGCTTGGAGCTGGTCTTTGAGCTTAAGACGCCTGACTGGCCACAACAGGTGGACAGTGAGATTGAGCTGTGTACCTCAAATACAATTCCAATATGCGCCAATCCTGCTGAGCAGGCGCAGCTGCTGCAGTTGACGCCCGAGGTGCCACAACGGCCCAAGCAGCCACCGACACGTCCAGCTCCTGCGCGTCCGCCCATGCCCATGTCACCAAAGAACTCGCCGCGTCATCTGCCACACGCCGGCGTCATCAGCATTGTGCCGAAACCGGCAAAGCCTCCAATGCCGCCGCAGCCCATGATGCAGGCTCCATTGCAGCCAGTTCAGGTGGCGCCCCCGCGTCCTCCGGCTATGGGCGACACCACGCCCTCATCCAAGTCGCAATCTCCTACTGAGCTGAGCTCTCCTGTGCACGCCACATCTGTAAGCTCCTCCACTTCGTCGTCAGGAAAAGCTTCGCCTATTGGCGCTGGTGCTGTACCCTCGGGACCACCCACACCGCCGCGTCAAATGCAAAGCAAACAGGCGACGCCTATCTCGACGCCCACGCGTCATTCGAAGCAAGCCTCGTTGGAGCAACCGTCGCCACAAGACACCGCCTATGAAACGGCAAGCAATATCTACGAGGAGATTCAGGACGATGTGCCTGCCCCTCGTCATCCCCCACCCGCTGCACCACCGCCAGTCAATGCCGCACTCGAGAGTCCACGTCGCCAGCAGCCTGCCGCTGCCCCTCCCCTAGGTCCCCCACCACCGCTGCCCAATCGCCGGGGACCGCCACCAATACCAAATCGCAGCGGTAATGCACCGCCGCTGCCCACACGACCCACAAATAACTAAAGATGTGACCCGTGAGGTGAGTTGAAATCTTAACTACTAATTTAAAGAAGTTAAAATTTAACATATAAAAAAAATATAATTTTAAAAATTAAAAAAATTACTTCCCATACCGGGAATCGAACCCGGGCCTTCTGGGTGAAAGCCAGA
The DNA here is from genome assembly GCA_018903735.1 of Drosophila cardini. Classification (NCBI taxonomy): domain Eukaryota; kingdom Metazoa; phylum Arthropoda; class Insecta; order Diptera; family Drosophilidae; genus Drosophila; species Drosophila cardini. Next base: position 9,169,346 of record JAEIGM010000001.1, on the reverse strand, counting down.
TATCCTAGCCACTAGACCATATGGGAGGCTGAGATACTGGCAGCAAGTGCTCTATAACAGCGACAGCAGCTGTTCGATTGGCAAACGAAAACATGAAACTAAAAATAGAAATATTAAATGTAGTAAATTTAACGTATTTGTATTTGTTCTTTTTTATTTATACGCAGCACGCTGTCTAGCACTTGGTACAAACAAATGACAGTAGACGTCTCAATTACATTCCGAATTGTTGTATTTATCGTTGGAAATGGCAAAATATAAACGCATATATATTTTGTTGATAAATTGTAAAATAGAATATCTATATATATATATATTAACCTATATTATTTAAATGCATACTACTATTTGAAATGTTTCCAGGCAATAATTGAAACTGAATTTGTGTTAAATCTTCGCATACTACTAATTAAGCTAACTGAGCGAATGGATTGTAAATCGAATAACGCTATAAATCCAATTTAAATGTTTATGTTTATGTTACAGTCAGAATTACTTAACCAACACTGGCCAGACGTACTCACTAATAATGCACCAAATAAACTAAGTATAATAAACGTATTTATGTTAATCGTAGTGAGCAATTTGAACAAAAGCGTAAATGAAATAAAAAAGTATTAAATATGTATATGTTTAAACAATTATAGCCGTACTAGTCAAATTATGAAATAAACAACAAATGTGTTACAAAATGAAATATAATAATTACATGAAGAATATGAATATATAAACAATTGAACCATGACCCATGCTCGCAATACTAAATTAATCCATTAACATCAATTAAATTATAACTATAGTTTGTTATCAGACGGGATAGGACCCTGACTTAAGTTTGGATTGAAAGTTAATAACCTACATAATCAATATTGAAGAGTATATAAATTGAAATTGAAATCTATATTAAAATGTTGATGAAATTGAAATGTAAACAAAAATGTTTAATCAGCCAATCAATTGATTAATCGATAAATAAATATGCCACTTATTGAAAATTTACAGGGACTAATTAATTGTGTAGTTTATTGACAAATACATAATCATAATCAGAAACTTAACACTTAATTCTGTTCTCTATTCTCTGTACTCCGTTTAGAACCATTTGGGAAGCGCATCATTGGGAAGATTCTTGTGATTGGGCAAGGCCGTGCAAGGTCGTTGCTGTCTCCAGAATTCCTGGCGTTTGTTCAGAAAGCACACTGCCTCCTTGGCCAGTGCCGAGATGTTCTCGGTGTTGGTGTCAGCTCGCACTAGATCCGGATGGAGTAGCAGCTTCTCCAGATACTCCTTGTCCACACACAGCTCGCCGAGCAGTTTCCGAGCATTGCGACGCTCCAGGTCTGCCTTCGTTGGCTTCTGTCTCACCGTTGTCTGAGGTCGTGAGCTGCTGCCCACCTGTGACTTGGGCGTATTGTCTCCAGACTTACGGGCCTTGTTGCTCTTGGCCGGTGGCCCCGTGGAGCGTGTCTTGGTGCCAATCGTATTCTCGATGGCTTCCTGTGTCTTCTGCACGCCCAGACGAAACGAAGCCAGCTCTGGACGAGCACGTAGCCCACGATGGAAGAACATTAGACTCTGCTCGAACTGTCCCAGATAGTAGAGGGATTCGGCCTTCTGGTAAATGGCTCGTATGTTGTTCTTGTCCTCGGCTAGAGCGGTTTCAGCGTCCTGCAGAGCCTTGGAGGCTTCACCCAGCAATAGATAACACTTGCTCCGCGAGATTAGCGCATTGATGTCCGTGTTGTTCAGCTCCAGAGCCTATAAGGAAATAAGACTTAGTCAGAACTTAAGGATTTAAAAAGAGGAAAAGCTGGGAAGGATTAGAGTATAGTTTGCAGTTGACCTTGCAGAAGAACTGTATGGCGTTTTCGGGATTCGCGTTCTTGATCTCCTTCAGTCCCAGCGCTATGATGGAGCTAATGTCCGCCTCGTCGGGTATGAGCAGTGCCTCGTTGCGATCCTGTTTCTGTTTGATCTGCAGACTCTGCTTGATGTCAAAGGTACCGGCACTGACAGCTGCTGCCCGGTCCTTGTCCGTGTAGAAATCCACAAAGTTCTCCTTGGGCTTCTTCTTTTTCATCATCTGCTCCTCGATGCGCTTTCGTGCCGCTCTCAGCTCAGCCTCAATGCGATTGCCACGCTTGGAACCACCTGCATCCAAGTCATCCGGATGCTTGCTGGCTCGTCTTGCGCCACGTTCTGTGGAGGCTTTCCCTCCGGCAGCGCCATACGAGTCCCGTCGCTCCCAAATGGGCGGTTTGTGTGAGACTCGGCCACGACCTCGAGACTTCTTGTTGGATTCATCCAAGGACTCCTCGTCCACATTGTTTCCCGTGCGTATGAAGCTCTGCAGCAGCTCCTGCTCCTTGTCCGCAGCAAGAATAGTGTTCAACACACTGCTGGGCATGGTGATAATTGGGGACTAACTCGAGTCGAAAAGTTTTGGAGGAGAGTGTGAAAAATTCACACCTTCGCTGACAGTCACAAACAAAATGTAATTGATTTGCCATTTTGCCTGTTGCCAGGAAACTGTAGAGTGCTCCGAAATGGGTTAACAATCGATAACAAATAACGGTAGCACGTGGCAGGTGGCAGTTGACACGGCTAGCCAAGGGGGGTGTGGGTGGTGGTGTTAGATGGGCGGGAGGAAAAGCATTGAACTGACATTGGAAGAGTGAAGGTTACAATTTCAAGTTTTCTAGGTTGAAATAATTTATAACTAGCTCCTACTATTATGAAATATTTCTCTCTGTTCTGAAATTCCACACCTTTGCTAAAATTCATTTAAATATAATACATTTAATTGTTGTAGTTAGTCTTAAAGCCCTAAAGACTCCTCATACTTTACAGTTTTAGGGTCACTCCATTGTCTTTGCTAGCTTTAGCCAACAGCCTTCAAACCATTCGCTTACGCGACTCTCAAACTGTTGCAGCTTTAAGCTCAACGATAGAGGCGCCAAACTAATGTTAGCGCCATCTACCGCTCGTTACCTAGCCGTATGCGACCGTTGCGTTTAAAATATACAAATCTTAACAACGATTTATGAATTGTTTTACATTCACATCAACTAAAAATTAAAGTTTTTAAAGTGTGAATTAATTTGTAAGTATTACCTGATTGTAACCGGTTAAAGCCTTATAATACTCGCGTACTTTCATATGATTATTGGACTGATCACAGAGTAGTTTAATATTCGTTTCGATTTCCTCGAGCGTATCCACTTTCTGCTTCTTTCGCGGCATGCTTAATTACTTAAACTAGTTAGTAGCTTGTTTTACGCAAGTATAATTTGTTATTTAGTAGTTATTTTGCTTTTGGTCCCGAAAGATTGCCTTTTTTGTCCGTGTGTTCTGCTCGCTTGTCAATTGCCAACTGAGCCAAGAGTCAAAACTGAAAATGTTTTGCTCTAGACTCATATTTTCTGTTGGCTCATCGCTTGGCCAAAATGTATTAAAGGGGTGGGGAGTAGGTAGGGAAGAACTGACTTTGTGGCAAAAGTTTTTGGTTGTTTCTATTGGTTGTTGTGGTTCTTGTGGTTGTTGTGGTTGTTGTGGCTTTTGTAAGTTAGTTTGCATGTGCTGACAAGTCTCAATAAACTTCAATAAACTTGTTTTAATATCTCAACAATTTGCTCCCATAACTTGACAATGAAAAAGGGTTTACCAATTCGGGAATTACACAGCTCCCATAATTTTTAGATCTTAGACAATCACTTCATTTTAATCTAATTACTCAAAATCAATGAATGTTTCATTAACGAACTCAAATATGTGTGCAAAGCCAAAAGTCACGCACATTTTTCTTGTTATTTTGGTTGTTACCGACGAGGGGCCTTAGGGAGAGGGCGCGAGGGTAGTTTAATGGGTTTGTAAAAGCCAATTAAACACCAGCTGATAAGAGTCATTGCCAATTTGTTAACTGCAATCAATAAATTAAGCCCCAAAATGGGCTTAGAAAGTAGGAAACGAAAATAGTAGTAGAATAGGAGTAGAAAATTAGTGAAATGGGAGTAGAAATAGGAGTAAAACCTGGTATAAAAGTTAAAAGAAACTTTAAATAAATGTAAAGTAAAATTTTGTAAAGTGAAAATTATAATTCAGATTGTAGCAGAAATGGGAGTAGAAATCAAAATTCTCAAGGGGAGTATAAAGGGGAGTTCGAGGGAAGTACCTACAAAGACCTTCATTAGGAGCAAACCTCATTTATTTGCCTGAGAACGGCATTCGCTTGTTAAGAACATTTATTGCAACATATTTATGAAACTATGCAAATTGCTATTAATTTTCTTGTATTGTTTTTAGAGTAAATAAATAAGTTTGATGTCTGTGGCCCCAGACTGACTCTAAGAGCCAGGCCATGGGTCTATGGGTCTATGGGTCTATGGGTGCTTATAGGGCCACCAAGTCCCGTTTGTAGAGGCCTTAGGCCTTGCGTGTTTCCCGCTCATTTGCTCATGGGAGCAACCTTCGAGGCGTGGCAAAACAATTTTGTTTGCCTGCCCTCATAAGCAATCGGCTTCAGTGTTTCCATACATGCCCTACAGGTCCCCCTACCTCACCTACCCTCCCCTCCATCCAACCTACCAACCTTAAGACATTTTGTGGCCTATTGAAGACTGTCTTGGTGCATTTTACCAACTTTGAACTGACAGCTGCTTCTTGTTCCCTTTACGACGTTGCAGACATGATGGTAAAATTATGATATTTGCATACGTTCAAGTTGAGAACTATGTAAACTTTCTACTGCCACGCCTCTACCTGCCTCCTCCCCTTGGAGAGGAGGTTTCCTATGTGGGTTAGAGACTTTAATATTTATTTGTATTTACGACATTTCCAATTCTGTTGACAAATTCGGGCGATTCTGAAGGGAGCTCGGCTCGATTCTAATCGTTTCAATTGTTTGATTGTTTTTGGGTGGCAACTCTGTGTGTGGCATGCAACAAAGTTAGGGCACCCACTCCATACCCCATCCAATGGAGACCTGTTGCCACTAGGAAAACATCTGACATTCACGTAATATATGCATTGATTGTATAACTTCCAAGTCATTTACCACATGTGTCAATCAGTTGCATAATATTCATGTAATGGCTGTGGGAATTTCACAACTTGTTTGAAAATTAATGGATTGCTAAGAGAACATTTTAAAAAATTTAATTATTAATATTTAATTTCAACTTTAAATTAAGATAAATTTATTTTGGGGCCTGGAATATTAGATATATTTCTATGCTTGTGTGTGACTGTTTCAGCAGCCTTTAAACAGTGCTTCGCGATCTACTGAAAGTTCTATTCGCCTGGTATTACAGCTGTTTTTTTTAAAATATTCAGTTGAATTCTCAGACGAAAAGAAAAACACAGTAAGATACAACATAATCGAAATTTCCGTTAAGTTTGAAAGTGAACACACATTCAACCAGCAAAGTGCAGCAGCCAAACCTCTAAAAATCGGCAATTTTGACGCTAAAGCACCAGGCAAACAAAATCTGTTAGCAAGCGACGGAATTATCTTGGCGCGCAATTCAAATTTAAATTTAAAATTCAACGCATTCGACATTTCCGTTAAGTTTGAAAGTGAACACACATTCAACCAGCAAAGTGCAGCAGCCAAACCTCTAAAAATCGGCAATTTAGACGCTAGAATAACAGGCAAACAGAATCAGTCAGCAAGCGACAGAATTATCTTGGCGCGAAATTTAAATTTAAATTTAAATTCAACGCATTCATAATTTCCGTTATCTTGGCGCGCAATTCAAATATGTGAGCGGCAGAATTTACTCTGAGCGTAATTTGCTGCACATTGTGTAGCTCACACATACATGCATATTTTTGTGGATTTTAATTTTTTTGTATTGCGACTTTCTCTTATTTATGTTCGCCTGTTACTTCAGCTGAAATTTCTTCGGATTATAGCTTGCAAATGCAGTTTGCAGACTTTTTTCTTCTTCTTCTTCTTCAACCCCCCAAATGAAAAATACGTTAGATTTAAATTTTAAAATCATTTTATTCTTAAAATCATACCTTAACAGTTTTAGCTTCAATTTTTTACATAGTTAATAAGCTATATTTATTCTTATACTATTGATAACTATTATAACTATTATTTTAATGTAGGTCTACTATTTTATTGTAACTTAAGTTAAGAATTTTAACTTATATGTTATTAATACAATATTATTAGCCTGCGGGAAGATTTACCTGAAAGTAAATAGAGAACATATTTTATTAGTTCGTGTATTTAAGAAGTTGGTTTTAACTATTTATTACTTCTACGATCTACTATAAGTTATGTTTGCCTAAAATCAGCAACTATTTTAAATCAAATTAAAAAACTTAACAATAAAGTAATGCTTAAGATAAGGTTTGAAATTAAATTCTGCCACTAATTCTGTGCTTTCAAAATCTTTTCAAGTTACAAATTTGCCATAAAATAGCTAAATTGACAACACTTACTAAGAGTCTTTGCTGGTCACAGATAATAAAATACTCGTAAATTCTGCAATCGCAATGTAAAGTGCGGCAATGTTATGTTAAGTTACTCATAATGGCACTGCTAAAGTCGCACAATAGCTTAAACATTATTTTCAAATATACAAACATTTTCTAAATTAAAGAGTGGCATTTTCTGATTACGCCGTTAGCTTAAATTATTTCTTGCCAATCCCACTTTATTCTGATAATAATAAATTAATGTAAACAAGTCAATGTCAAGGGTAAATGCTATCAGTAGTTTGAAAGCTGTCAGCTTTCGAACGTATGTTGATTGTGTATATGCTTGTGAACATATGTATTTTGCTAATTGCACACAGTATATAAATATATATATATCTATACATATGTTTAAGCATGTAAAAATATAAATAGCGGCTTTTTTTAACTGTATGCTTACAGAATCCGAAACAGTTGCATGGCTAATATGCGAATTATGAGTTAAATTTTCTCTATTGGGACTAATGGCGGCATAATAGGCAATTGGGATCTTGTCAGCCCAAATTGATTTTTCAGTTTACTTTGCGGCACGCACACATACAAACATGTGTACATATTAGCACACATACTTACATAGAGACCGCACACAAATTGTCGTGTACATAAATACATATTTATAGCTATATACATACATATACATATTTATACTGAAATAACATTTAATCACCAACGGTGACTATTCATAGGTCATTTCATAATCTGAATAAAAATGCCGTAAGATTGTTTTTTGTTTTTTTTTTTATATTTGTAACGAGATTAGGTTATATAATTTATGTAACTGTTGTTGCGCGGTACATCAAACAGGAGAGAGAGGATCTGTTGGAAATACAATACACATACATATGCATGTATGCATGAGTGACATTAATATGCGTGTTTGTTTGTGTGTGTGTGTATTTGTTTTTTCATTTATTGGGTAATCGGGTATTTGTGTGTAGGCGTAGAACGGATCCTTCTCATCTATAGTTAAATGCTACAACACCTCCTGTTTGTGCGTATTGAGAAGTTAACATTTTGCAACTGCAGATGCAGATGTTGACAGCGTTTAATTAATATTGTTAATTTAATCCTTGCTCTGCATGTACTTGATCAAGTCAATGACACGGTTGGAGTAACCGAACTCGTTGTCGTACCAGGAAATCAACTTGACGAACTTATCGTTCAATGGGATACCAGCCTTGGCGTCGAACACAGACGAGTGGGTGTCGCTGAGGAAGTCGGTGGAGACAACCTCTTCGTCGGTGTAGCCCAAAATACCCTTCAATGGACCATTGGCAGCCTCCTGAACCTTGGCCTTAATCTCATCATAGGTGGCACCCTTGCCCAGGCGAACGGTCAAATCGACAACGGAGACATTTGGTGTTGGGACACGGAAAGCCATGCCAGTCAATTTACCATTGAGAGCTGGAATGACTTTGCCGACAGCCTTGGCGGCACCAGTGGATGCTGGAATGATGTTTTGGGCAGCACCACGACCATCACGCCACAACTTGCCGGATGGGCCATCGACGGTCTTCTGGGTGGCTGTGGTGGCATGCACGGTGGTCATCAGACCCTCAACAATCTCAAAGTTATCATGGATAACCTTGGCCAAGGGGGCCAAGCAGTTGGTGGTGCAAGAGGCATTGGAGACGACCTGCATGTCGGGTTTGTAGGCGTCCAAGTTCACGCCGCAAACGAACATGGGGGCATCAGCCGATGGAGCCGAGATGACAACCTTCTTGGCACCGCCCTTCAAGTGAACGGAGGCCTTGTCGATGGTGGTGAAGACACCAGTCGACTCAACAATGTATTCAGCGCCAGCGCTAGCCCAGTTAATGTTGGCTGGGTCGCGTTCACTGAACACGGTGATCTTTTGTCCATTGACGACCAGGAAACCGCCCTCGGCGGCAACGGTGCCCTTGAAACGGCCGTGAGTGGAGTCGAACTTGAACAGATAGACCATGTAGCTGACATCGATGAAGGGATCGTTAACCTGCAGGAACAATTTACAGTTATAGATACACAAATTTTCTTATGAAAAAATTGAAAGAAAATTGCAATTTTTATTTGCGGCTTAATTTCTTACAGCGACAACGGTGGCGCCCTTGTCGATGGCGGCGCGCAGCACCAGACGACCGATGCGGCCAAATCCGTTAATTCCAATTTTCGACATTATTAGTTAGTTTTTTTTTAAATAAGGTTTTGCCTGGATCACACTTTTACTTTCGCTCAGTTCACCCGTCGGGAATCAACTGCAACTGCTCTGACTAAGTTGACTTCAGATTCGCGTACTGTCTGAGTTCAAAGTCAAATGAAGGACGTTTACGTCACGCCCACCTCACCACACGCAGCTTGGGCAAAATGTGCACAACTTTAAGCTGCTTGCTATGGTAAAAACAAGCGTTTGTCAGCACTGATATCGTTTGCAGCCAACTTTACGCGACTCAAATGTTAAATAGCAGCAGCACAAATGCTCGTGACTCACACTGCGCAACACTGTTAAAAGCCCGCCAAAATTTGAAATGGTAAGTTAATGCGTGAGTTGCGTAAATGGTTTACGCTTGCATATAATATTGTAAACCTTTGGTCACGCACATGTTTATTACATATATTATTGACCGTTTGACTAAAGAGTTTAATGAGTTTCTGATGATACAACATGAGACGAAGCTAATTGATTGTAATTCCCTAGTGCGGATTACAATAGGTCGGTCTTTAATGTCTGATTTGAAAAGGTATTTAGAAAGATGAATTTCAAATCATTTGTTGTACTTGTTTTTATAAAGTTTATTAGGTAAATAACATTTGACGTGATATGTACAATAATTTGTGTATATCTGCAACGTGTATGTGAACCAAAATATATTTAAATATTGTCGTTATTTAAAATTCGAATTAAGTTTTTTGTTTTTTTTGTTTAGTACTACGTATACAAAGAGGGACGCCAACTGGGTAGAAACTTTAACATAATAAGTACACACATACTTAATAAATAATTTAAAGTAGTTGCAGTAATTTCTGTTCGCCTGTCTACTGCCCACCAGTGCGCGGGACATTGTCGAAGGGTACCAGAATGCCAGGTGGTCCGCCAAAGCGGTTCTGGTGATGACTCGAGGCAGCGCCCGCTAGCTGAGCATGAGCACGAGAGGAGTGCTGGGTTTGGGACTGAGTTTGACTCTGAGTTTGGGACTGGGTTTGCTGGAAGGGTCTGGGTGCATTTTGTGGGCTCAAAACGCCGCTGGGTGCACCGAATCCACCCGTGTAGCGACCAGCGTTGGCAGTTGGACGCACTCGGTTGTTCTTCAATGTGTTGCTGAACTCGTGATCATTGCCAGCCACATAGATGTCCGGTTTGGCGGCGGTCTGTGGACGCAGCAGACCCGCCGGAGCACCAAATCCTCCCGTATACTTGCCCGTATTGGCGGCTGGTGCGGGAGTGGCTGCTGGCGCAGGTGCCGCTGAAGTGCCCTGATAATCTGTGAAGGAAACAAACTTAAAGACTGTTGTTTCTCCAGGGATTAACTGATGTGAAAGACTCACCCTTGCGTTGTGTGTTGACCGGAGTGCTGATGACCTTGCCCTCGTCGCTCTTGGTGTACTCGACCTTCTGGCCATCGGTGGTATCGACGGTATCGAACCGAGCTGGAAAATGTGTGATAGAGTTTGTAGTAGGATTTGGGTTAGTAGCAGATGGAGCAACGTTGTCGCTCCCGCTTTCGGATGGAGACAAAGAGGAGGAGGAGGCGACGGAGGAGGAGTAGGACTCCTCGCCTGTGGGTTCGAGCGTGGAGGGTGGTATCAACACCAGCGGTGGCTCCACCTCAAGACTCAGCTCGGCGACGGCAACGCCTGCGGGATTGGCTGCAAGCGGAAGCGTGACTTTGGATGGAAAAGCAGAGGAGGAGAAGGAGGCGGTGGTAACAGCGGGCGAAGATGTGGTTTTAATTGGTGCTGTTGTTGTTGTTGTTTTTGTTTTAGTTGCTGTTGTTGTTATTGTGGTGCTGGTTACTTGAGACTTGAGTATGGAAGGATTGGCAAAGCCAAGTGGTTCAAAGTCATTGGGCTTACTTCCTCCCGATTGCGGTGGTTTCTGTGTTTGCTGTCCAGCGGTGCCTGCGGTGGTGTCCTTGAAGCTGTCGGGATTGTAGGGCACGCCAGGACCCACATCGGGATAGTCAAAGTCCTGTAGCCAAGGAGGCAGCGTTGCCGAGTCAAAGGGATTGGGATCCACGGCAGCTGCAGGTGATGCAGAAGTTGCAGTGGTTCCCTGGTGCTGCTGACTGGGAGCTGCAATCAAATTTGGTTGTTGTTGTTGCTGTAGTTGCTGGTGGTGCAGTGGCTGCTGTTGTTGCTGCTGTGCCCTGAAAATAGTTGGTGCTTTGGTGGTACTTGTGGTGCTCGACGGACGTCTTGTAGTCGTCGTGGTGGTTGTTGTGGTTGTGGTGGTGCTCGTGGTGCTGGTGGTTGTTGGCTTTGCCGTGGGCGGTGGTGTTATCTGTATGTTGTTTAGATCCACAAATGGCTCTAGTGGTGGCTCCAGATCATCCGCCACTGTGTGGTTGTACTGATCATTGTCGGTGGGCACTATGAAGGTGACAGCCACATCCAGATCCGGATCGGTGACCTCCTGTAGCCAAGGTGGCAAGGTGTAGGCATACTCCTCCTCATTGTCCAGCTTGTAGAAGGTGGAGGGATCCAGGGGAGTGGTGCTCCTGATGACTGGACGTGGCGTGGTGGTGCGTGGAGTGGTGCTGCGTGGAGTAGTGCTGCGTGGCGTGGTGGTAGTGGTCACAGTGGTTCGAGTAGTCGTTGGAGCACGCGTGGTGGTGGTGGTTGTGGTGGTGCTGCGTGGTCGCTGCGTGCTCGTGGTGGTGCTATAATGTGCTGTCCCGCGATGGCGACTGGGAAATCGGCCCGTCGTCGTGCTGGGAATGCCGCCGCCCACATGCGCATTGGTGCCATGTGCCTCAGGACCATCGCGTACCAATGGCACCACCGTCACCTGCCCACTGGTGACATGACTCACCGCTGGTGCCACCGGCGATAGCGCCTGTCCACTACCTAAAGTGACGCGGATGTTGTGACTCCCTGGCTGCTCCACGCCCACCACATGCTTCGTGGGCTGCTGTTCAGTGATGATGTAAGGCTCTGGAGCCGTCTCCAGCGGTGGTAGCAGATCCCAGGCAATCACACTGAGTGGTGTGCCATGTGGTGCAGGCATCCAAGCCACTGGTCCATCAATCAAGGGATCCTGACGCTGCAGTTCCAGCAGATAATCGGGCAGTGTGCCACTGGCCAGCTGTGGTGCATGTGCAGACTCCTCCTGGTGCTCCTGGTGGTGGTGCTGCTGATGATCCTGGTGCACAAGTGGTATGAGATGTGCCTGCTCCACTTCAACTTCCGTGGAAGATGTCGATGATTCATGCTTGGGTGGTGTTAGTGATGTGTCTGGTTGTGCTGTGTCTGGTGCTGTGTCTGGTGGTGCTAATGAGGTGCTGTCGGTGCTGACGATCTCCTCCCCGGTGGGCTGAGCCACCGCAATCACATCTGCGAGTAGTGGGGAAGTTGTTGAGTCAATGAGCTTAGAATCTAACACTTTAGTGGTTGCTTGTGGTGTGGTTGTATTAGGTGTGGGTGTGGTTGCGCTTGGAGTGGGTTTAGGTGGTGCTTGGGGAGGCTGAGGATTAAGTGTGAGCAGGGTAAATGTGGGTGGTGGGTGCTTAGGACCAGCAGCTGTAATCACAAACTGCTGTCCACTTGAATCACGTTTCACATGATTCGTTTGGGAATCTTTGGTTAGTTTTTTGTTGTTGTTGTCTACTTGTGTTTGGGTGCGTATTATGGGCGTGGTTATGGGCTTAGTGGTGGTGGTGGTGGTGCTAGCGAAGCTTAGATTAGTGCTGCTCTGTGCTGCCAAAGCACCGTTTAAAGTGGTCTCAGTTTTCTGTTCACTCGTTTGGGATGCACTTGCTCCACTGGCTGTGGTTGGAGTTGCTGTGGTTCTGCTCACTGCTGTTGCTGCTGCTGCTGCTGCTGCTGCTGTTGTTGTTGTTGTCAACTCACCAATGTGCGGTGGCAGCAGATCATCGGCTGGCTGTCGTATCTCAGTGATGCCCGATGCATAATTTGGTATCTCAAATTGTACGCCCTGAGCGCTGACCACTTTACGGCCATCGGGTGTGTCTATGGGACGCAGTGCATCAATTGGATTGCCATAGCTATCGATGGCATGTTCGCCTGTCTTTGCAGCATTGAATGTATCATCGCTGGTTGCCGGCTCAAGCAATGGTGGCTGCAAATCTAATGCAAATGGCGATTGCCGAACATCTGCAGAAGAAGGGGAGTGGAGGGAGATTTGTTGTGGTTCTTGTAGCTCTGATTGTAGCTGTGATGGTGGTGGTGATGGTGGTGATGGTTGTGTGAAAAGAATGTGGTTGGCTGTATGTAAATGTTACACGGCAATTTGCTTGCACTTTTCGCAAAAGTGTTAGAAACAGAAGGCCAAAGGCACAAGATGATAAACAAGCCAAAAGAAGAAGGAGAAGAAGGGGAAGTAGAAGAAGTAGTAGTAAAGGTAGATGAAGAAGATGAGGCAGAGATGAGGCAGAGATGAGGCTGAGATGAGGCAGAGATGAGGCAGCCCGTGGGTGGCTCTTTGCCAATTTGGCTGCCATTGTTGCTGATTGATTGACATTGGCTTAAATGGCCCATATATTTCTTGTAGCTATACTTCTAGTTGTTGTTGTTGTTATGTCACGTTTGTTGTTATTTACTTGACACACACAGAGGGACAGAGATAGAGAGGGAGAGAGACAGATAGATTAGCTAATCAGTGCTGCGGTTAAACCAACTAACTAATCAAGTTCGTTGCTTAAGTCTTTTGTCATTCTGCCTTTTGGGTCAACTCATATATGGGTTCTACCAAAGATAAAGTTAAAGGTCTGAGAGTACTTTCAGTGGCTACTGTCCAAGTTCGTTGCCTAAGTCTTTTGTCTACACTGTGATTTTTCAGTGATCACTTTGTCTAAATTCCTTTCTCCCTTCTAAACTTCCGTTTCAGGTTCGTTGGTTAGTGCTGACAAATGGGAATTTCCACTGAATCGTTCTATAGTAACTATATTTAACTGACATTTTTTATTTATGAAATTGATAACTCTTTTATACAGCTACATTCCCGAGACATAAAAAACAAGATGCTGACGCATATGAATATATAGAATTAGAATTTATATAGAGAATGGGATTTGTTGGCAAAAAACCAGTCTAACTTGATCGGCCTAACCTTATCCATCAAAACCGATGACACGCCCACTGAGCAGCGCCTACAAATCCATACTCAGTGGTTGCCATTTGCGCAGTTTTATGCGATCGTGTCAATGATCGTCTATAACACCTGAATCATGTGGCAGATGCGACTTTATCAATGTTTATAACAATTAGTTTTGTCATTGTTCTGTCCAGTATGCGATGTTTCTCATGTGATAAGAAGGGGGGAGGAGAGAGGGGGAGAGACAGAGACAGAGAGAGGGAGGGAGAGGGATTAAATACAAGGCAATAATTAGCATTGTGTGAATTAAGTTAGTTATATTATATCTTTTAAAGAAGACAGCTTAGAACAAAGCGAGATTTGTTGAGAAAAAACTAAGAGAGAGAAGGAGAGAGAGAAAGAGAGAGATAGTGAGAGAGTTGTTAGAGAGCTGCGACTGATCAGTGATCGGTGATCAGTAGAACGATCACCATGGGCGTTTTATTTGCTGACTGAGTTCCGGTTGCTAAACATATGTGCATATCAAATCGCTTTTTATCATTCATATCTGATTCGTATTCCTCTGAAACAAACAATGACTCTGACTTTGGGTATTTCTAAGCGCAGAAACATCAAATCTTTTTTAGCTGACAGCTTTATCAACTGATTTCAGCTTATCAGCAGTTTCCCCCCTCCCTTCCTCCACCCCCCCTGTTGACAGCTCATACATAAACATATATATTGTTATTGTCTGAGATTTATCTAAAGGCTACGATGCTGTGAAAGTCTGCTGATCACACAGAATGATTAATTAACGCATAAATGCGGAAAACTTCTTGAGAATTGAGCAGAGGTTTCTAAGAAACAACTTCTAAGATTAGTTTCATCGTATACCCTCTGAAAAGGCCTCAACTTGGGCTCACTTGTTTCATTAATCATTTTATAGTTTTGTTCTTAAAGTCATAAATAATTCAATTCATAAATCGTCAGTTAAATAAAGCAAGTATTTGTTGAAATATAACTCTTGATTTAACTGTTTCGATTTGGTTTGGCACACCCCAAAAACTAGTTTCAAGTTCAGTGCTAATTAATTTCTTATTGTTGTCGTTATTTATTTATTTTTTTTTTTTATTTTTTAAATTAAAATTTTAATTGATTGACGACTTCACGACATTTGCACCCACTAAACAACAATGGGACAATTTAAATTTATCATTGTCTTTATTGTTGTTGTTTTTACTGATTTTTTTATTAAATTTTACACTTGCCAATTTTACAGATTTGTTGGTTTTGATGTTTGTGATTTTTCTTTATTTTTTTTTTTTTTTTTGACAGCTTTTTGCCATTTAGACAACCTTCGTTAAGGCGAAAACAACAAAATCAGTTAACGAAACAAAATGTAATGGATTTTTATATATATATATATATATTTTTTTTTTTTTGTATGTAATCGCATGCCGTGATCTTTGGATCGACGCATCGTTGTATCATCTTGGACCTTGAGTTATCGACTTATAAAGCTGTTGAAAATCGCACAACCCACACAAGATCATAATGCTGTAAACTATATATACAAATATATCAGATATCATATATATATATATATGCTTGTCTTCGCACTTGTATTAAATTTGTTGCCACCAAATGTTGTGACCAAAAAGCAACTAAAATTGTTAATAAAATCTCATTTGTTTTATTTTTCAGTTTTATACGCGATCATAAATTCTCAAAATTCCCACAGTCAAAACGTGTAGCGCTGATTATACCAATTAAAGCCAGGGAAATTATCCACTGACAAATTGTAGCTACATTGGAATGTCAAGGGGGAAATTACGATGTAGAAAATGCCATTTTTATGTCTCATAAAAAGGGAAACAATTTATTTACTCAGCGCCTAAATTTGACACATTTGTAACTCCATTTGTGTTGGAATTGTGCTCAAAATTTGAAGAAAATCGCTTAAAAAACCTAGAAGTTATGTAAGGAGGCAACGCTGGCGCCATCTAGCGCACGTTCAGGCTGAACACAGCGTATTCCCTAGTCTAGCTGTATCATTAAGCTCATATTTTTCTGAGTTAATCATGACAAAATGTGTTGCAATTTTCACTTCTTTAAAACCTATTTAAAATTTAACTCAATGGAAATCCATTAGTGACGTAAGCAAGAGTGGGACAGAGAGAGGGAGGGAGAGGGAACGAGAGGGAAACAGACTCACGCCACAGATTAGCTACTATTATTAAGCATGCCTGAAATATCTAACAATATCTAATGGGCTGCCCATTGTGCTCAGCTATTAAGCAATTACGAAATTACCCAAAAAACGAATTAAAAAAAAAATAAAATAAAAAATAAAAAAAAATATAAAAAAAGTGTATTGAGGCAGCAAAATCGTTTGCGAATCTCTTAATTATCACGTACGATCATTGAATGGATTGGTGTGAATAAGAGCAACGATTATAGCATACCCTTTAACACTGCGATTAATGGGTATAACAACAGATATTGAAAGAGATATAGGAAGTGACTGAAGAATTGAAGATTTGAAATGTTTTTTAAATTTTGTATTGAATGAAAAGCTGAGAAATAACTATTTTAATAGCTTGTACTACGAGTGTTAGTAGCTACAACTATTGTTGTACCAAAATCATAATAAAGACAGCTATTAGCCACTTTGATCCCAAACAATGAATGGAGAGTGAGACAGAGAGAGAGAGAGGGGAAGAGATGGGGAGCTGCTGTGACTGTCATAACAATTTATGGACTTGTCAAGTCCCCAGAGGCTGCACTGTAGCTTTAAAAATGGAAGCTAAAGAAGCGCTTCATTCCAGAGGTCGTACTCGAAGGCAACTTGAAGGGAGTAGGCGAGGAGGGAGGGGGTGAGGTAAGGGTTAGGTGAAGAGGAAGCCTTGCCAGTCACGTCTTATATAAGTCTTGTTGTTACTGTTGTTGTTATTGTTGTTGTTTTTTGGGCTTCTTGTCTTGTCTTGTCTCGCATTTCATTTGCCTTTGCAAATGAGACGTTTTTGTCGCCGTCGGCAAAGTTGTTTATATAGCTTTTGTTTATGTTTGGGTATGCCCCTACTCCCCCTACTCTTTCCCCTTATTCCTATCTTCACCACCCTCAGGGGAATCTGTTTGTTTACCACTCACCACAGCTAAGTAGTTACAAATCTCATTTCTCAGCTAATTTAGGGCCTACAAAAGTCTCGAACCCCCGAAGATCTTTTTAGTTGTAATCATCTTAAGTTGTTTTCGATTTGGGTCAAGAACGCAGCAGCGTAAGCCATGAAGGTCGTTCGCAGAACGGTACATTTGTGAGGTTAGGTGTGCTTTTGGGGAAAGTCCCTTCAATTAAGAACATATACAATATAGACAAAGTGATGAAAATGGACAATGATTTTGTGCTGGGAGTTAGTAAAAAACGATGCATTAATTTAAGGGAAAGTTTTGAGAATTCACAGCACTAAATCCAGTCATATATACAAAAAAATTATACAAGTTTTAAATTTATAATAGATTTATGTGCATTAATATAGGTTTTGGCTTTAAAATTTTTGCCTGAAAAGAGTTTGAGGCTTTGTTGTAGTTTCAAAATTCGATTTAATTTAAATTAATGTTGAAAAAATTGCAATTTGGAAATGCATTTACTATTTTTGCTAGTAGTTTGAGACTTACAGCACATCTAAACTATTTTGGCTTTAAGGTTTAGCTTTAAATTTTACTAAATTCATTTAAATAATTTTTAGTATAGATTTACAGCTCTCTGAATAATATTTGCTTAAAGAACTCAGCTCGTAGAGAATTATTAGTGCACATATTAAATAGATTAGTAATTAGTAAATAAATAAATAGTAGTTTCAAAACCGTTAAATAATTAAACAGTTAGTCACATTTCACATGCGTCTAAAAAACACACAAATTAATTAATATCTTTTAGCTTATTTATCGCTATGCAAATTGCGATTGCGATTACGATTACCACGAAACGAATTCGATAACGAAAAATGGAGTATGCTTCAAGTATGTGTTTGTGTGCGGTGTGTGTGTGTGTGTGTAGTAGCAGTATGCATGTATACCAGGCCTGCCGGCAGCGACGTCGATCCGCAATAGCGCCAGTGTTAGCAGCAGTGTAACTGTAACGGTAGCGCCGGCTGCGCTGCCACTGCGCTGAAACAATTTCAAACTGCGCGTCTGCATTTTCGATTTGGGAATTTTGTTGTTGTTGTTTTAAATATATTATTCTTGTTTTTGTTGCTGTTACTGTTGCTTGAATTTAGAATCGGGCATTGCCCAAAAATAGCAGAGCGAGGAATAATTAAGCGCGTGGGTGAAATAACGGTAAACAAGCCGATGCTCCAAACGAGGATGACAAAATCCGTGGCGAGCAGAAGACGTTGACGCCGGCGTGCACACAAAACGTCTGCCTTATTGCCAAATACAAATAATATGTAATATTAATTTTTTTCGTTTTTTTTGTTGCCTTTTTCCCGTATTTATTTATTATTATTTTCTGTTGCCGCGACTGCGCACAAATTTCAAATCAATTGTGACACGATTTCACGATTCGCAGTCACCAGGCGACAAAGGGTGACAGCGAGTGTGAGTGCGAGCGAGAGCGGCGAACGGGAAGCGAGAGGGCGCACGCGAGATGAGCCCAAGAAAACTGTGACCGAATCGCAGCAGACACTGCGACTGAGCCAGACACGAAGGCGAAGGAGAAGACGTAGACGAAATCGAAAACGAAGACGAAATCGAAGACAGGCGATGTTTGAATGCACGAGGCGCTCGAGCGTAGCAGAAACACGTCCGTAGCTCACGAGTTCTGCGCTTTTAATAAACTTGCACGCTGGCAGCGACAACGAATGAAGCTTGGCTTGCGCTGCTACGCTGCGCTCAGTCGACGTCAGCGTCGGCGCACCGTGGTGCGTTGGAGTTAACACTAGCTGAATTGCAGCTGCTACAAAGAGAGTGTGAGAAAGGAATAAAGTAAACTGAGTTTAATTAAATAAAAGCTGTTAATTAATATAATTACATGGCTTGTGTGGTAAAATATATAATAAAGTAACATAAAAATAATATTAATTTATAAAATACATATTATTTCAAAAATTCATCAACCACTTTCAGTTAATATATAAAATTTTAAAGTCCACTTTAATTTTTTCTACCTTAAAAATCATACCTTGCCCCAGTGTGCATCTGGGACTGGGCTGTAAATTACTAAGCCAGTTTCCAGATTCTAAACAAATTGAAATTGGCACAGTGTAAGCCAATATTTGCGCTCACTCTCTCTTTCATTTCGCTCTTAACGCTCTGAATATGCAAATAAGAGTCAAGTGTGTGTGGAAGAACACGGGTAAAACCGGCAATTACATTGAAATGATCGCCAAACGATGCTCAGATCGCCATTGAGGCATTTCCAATGTCGCTCAAGGTCAGAGTGTCAACAGCGTTAGCATCAGCGTCAAGTATTAAGGCTTAACATTAACATGAGCTTAACATTCTGTTAATGACATTCTGTTGCTGAGAAGCAACTCGAACGCACGTATTAACTTTTAAGCTAAAATGTAAAATGTGTATATTTAGAAATATTAAAATAAATTATGCAAATGCAAAATCGAAATAAAAATGAATGTGAATGAGAATTTTGATGTAAGTGTGAGTGTGAGTGTGTTAATGGCAGAAGCATTTGTATCTTTATTGTTTGTTTATTTTGACAGACCGATTTGGTTTTTTTTGAGCATTTCAGTTTCAGTTTCAGTTTTTTTTGAATTTGAATCGAAGCTTGTCGCTCAGTCTGTCTGCCAAATTTAACAATGCATAATTTATGAAAGCCAAATACATATAGAATGGTTTTAAGCATAGATCCTGTTCTTTTTAGACTTATTTTATTTTGTGGTTTCTTGGTTTCTTGATTTTTTGCACATCGCATAGCAATTTATTAAACTTGTTCTTTTGTGTGCGGCAAATTCTTTTGTAAGGCAAATTGAAATCTTATAACAATCATGTGAGACGTTGTTTCAGTCATCAATTGCATCAATTGGATCTTTTTTCCCCACTTTTTTTTTTTTTGGTGGGTTGACTCAGTCAGCTTAGCAGCTGTCTTGTATAGGTACAAAGTAATCAAATTGCGGCATCTCAATGGAATTGTGCAAAAACCTTCTTGTTAGACAAGTCGTACTTGCTATGGGTACATTCAACTTTAGCCGATCGATGATCCCTGCAGTCAATGATTACGTCACAGCACTCGTATTTCATATACCTAATTATGTACTCTTCCTCTCGCTCACACTCTGTCTCTACCCCTCTCCCCCTCTCTCTCCATCTGTGTCTTTCTGTATTTGGTTCCGCATTGGGATTTACCCTAGAAAAAACCTACTTAAAAACTTTAACTGTGCTTCCTATGCCCACTAATGATGAGCATAAGGGAATCACGGGTAGCCGAGTGCTCCTATTATCGTCATTGTTACAATCCCAAGTGGTCAAGCGCCCGAGCTTTGACCAGGCGCCCACGGGCAGTACATAAATCACAGCTGGAGGGGGTCCAAAAACAAAGCCATCAATGGAATGACGAGTAGCGAGCAGAGGAAGGGGCGGGGATGGGGGGGTGCAGGTGAGGCGCAAAGCCGCGCGTCAAAGAAGTAATCAAAATTGTATTACGAAAACAAACGTTTTTATAAATTTTCTCGTTTCTCGTCTCGTAGCGAAACCTGTAATTTGAGAAAATTTGAAAGGGTTCATGAGCTTAAAAAATTTCTAGATAAAAAATAATATCTACCAAAGGTAGTAGTATTTGGCTATATAATTTAAGCTCAAGTAACGAAAACTTCGTTGTTTTTGAAGATATCTCCACTAACTAACTCCCAAGTACAGGGTCTTTAACAGTCGGCCTGAATGACTGCCGCTTTTGCTTACCATTTTTATGTTGTTTTTCCTACTTAGGCGCGTAACAATGGACCACGGTCCAAGCAGATGATGATGCCGCTGCCGATGCCAACATCAAGTCCAACTGGAGTCCAAATGGAGGCGCCGCAAAAAGCGCAAAGTCAGCAACAACAACAACAGCTGCAACAATAATAATAAAAATAATAATAATAACAACAACAACAACAACAAACAATGCAGTGACAGCATTCACGCTATATATTATTTACTTAAATCGAGTTAGAGTTAAAAGACCGCTTAGCTAGGGAGGGGAAAGGGGGCAAGAGGGGGAGAGGTGTAGAGGTGAGAAGGGTAGATAGAGGGGGAGGGGGAAAGCACTCTCCGCTCAGTTGGGAAATGCGAAGTAACGCTGCGTATGCGTAATCCACAAATTGAATTTTTTTTTTTCTTCTTTAAAAAAAAATGATTATAATCGTATAAATTTCACAAACATTAAACGCTTTTGTTTATGCAAATTTGTTGAGAGCGCTTCAACGCTCATTTGCCACTAATTCATATTAATTAAAAGCCGCCACAAAAATTTTGCCGTAACTTGCGAAAGGTCAATCATAGCCAAAAAAAAAAAATATATATATTTTTTATAAACAAATTTTAAAATTCATTAACTAACTGCAACTGTTGAATGCAGGCGGCGTTAACCCACACACAAAATAATAAATAAACGGTTTTTGAAAAACACGCCAAAAACTTCAAAAACAAAAAAATCACTTGAAAAGTCATAAGAGAGACCAGTTTTGGAATTTTGAGTGCTGGCTGAACCAGTTGGAGCGCATCTTCTGCTGTAAGAGATCAACAAGCGGCTACACAATTTTTTATTGCAAAAATATTGAAAATGCGTTAAAACAACAACAACAACAACAACAACTTAGTATGACAGCATAAGGCATTGTTGGTCACCCTGACCTTAACACAAATTTCGTGTCTTAATATGAAGCTGTTGACGGACTTGGAGCTTGGAACGTGCAGCGCTGGACGGGATTTGGGCCCTGCAGCACTCCCCATTCATATGCAAAACTTGGCTTTTGTTATATTTACAAGCTCTTATCGTCTAGTGTATTGGAGTATTCGAGCTGCATAGAAATTCCTTGAGTGGTTGAGTCATAAATGTTATATTAAATTCGATTCGATTCGATTTGAAACAAAATCCCAAGGCATCAAAAATCATTAAAGCTTTTGTGCGGATTTTCTGCTTATTAATTCGCGTGGGCTTCTCTCTCCCACTCCCTCTCTTTGTCCCTCTCTCTCTCTTACTTGGTCTCTCTGCCTCTCTGTTGTTCATAATCGAGCATTCGCATAGAAAGAAAGTCAAGAACAACAAGAAACAAGTTGGCGTATAACAAAAACAAATAATAAATTCAGCTAAAAACGGAAATTTAATCCCGCTAACGTGTTTACGCATTCTGGTCAAGTAGCTTTAATTACGTTTTATTGTATTTTTAATTTCAAAATGTCATGTGCCGTTATAAACACTTGTGTGTGACTGACGTCATCATTGACCATTATGCGATAGACGATACATCGATAGTTAGCTTAAGCATCGACCAACTGTTGCAGGTCAGTTGAGAACTGAATATAAAACATACTTATTATTAAAAAAAACTTATTATAACTAAGCATAAAGCTATTAACTCTTTTAAAAAAATTGTATTTAATTATTGTTAGTAATGCGATGTTTGCTCAGCAGCTGTTTATCACACGTACTTTACCAAGATGTTAGCTGCTTTGCAGCCCTGGCGCACAGCTGATTGTCTGCCCACAAAAACATAAAGAACACAGAGAACAACAAAAATTATTTGGCAAACCAAAAGAATAACAATAACAAATGAGCGCTCTCTTTCGCAGTCTTAACAATTTTTCGTCGAAGCGTGAGAATGTAATTAAGGAAGCGCTGATAAACACGCTCAACGAGAATGCGAGAGAAATTGAATTTGAAGTCAAGCAGAAAGGATTGGGTAAGTCGCAAATTGTAGAAGAAGTTACTGGACAATGACTCATCAAGACTTTATGGATGACAGAGGTGCTGGGACTCTGCGAACAGACGAGCGCCCTGTGCACCACATTGGAAGCGGTGTTTTTGCACGGCCTGAAAGACTCGTTTCTGTGGGCCACCATCAATGTCATCGCTGGCGATGTAGAGCGTCGACCGGAGCCGAGCTTCTGGTCACCAGCCATGGTCTTTATGCACAAGCAGGTGATCGAGCAGATTCAGGGACTCAGTCAGATCACCTCTGAAATTGGACAGTGTCGTGCCTGGGTGCGACAGTCTCTAAACGATTCAGTGTTCTCCGCTTACCTGAATAATATGCGGAAAAATGGTTCTGCTCTGCGTCCGTACTATAAGAACACTGCGCTGCTTAAGGATTCCGAAGGATTGGAGACGGCGGCCAAGATTATGGAGAGCCTGGAGGCCTACGTAGGATTCGATTTGCCAGTGAACTCGAGTCTGCTCAACAATTGGCCCGATTATTCACTGCAACTCTCAGATCTCTGGACGCCGGCACTCAAATCTTGTCCAGTAAGTAGTTTTGTATCGAAATTGTCTGCTTAATCTTGACGATCCCTTGCAGATTAGCAGCGGTGTGGATGTGGCCAGCTCGCTGGTAACGGAGATTGTGGCCATACCCACGCCACAGCCATTGCGCACCAATGAGCTCTTCTCGGAGTCCATCTCCAACAGTCCCTTCAGTCGTGGCGGGCACTTTGACAATGCCGAGCTCAATCAGCACGAGATCATGGATCTGTTCATGCAAAAAGTGGACGGAATGGACAGCATTAGTGAGGAGCAGGCATCAGAGGCGGCAACAGAGTCCAGCACAGGAGCTGCTCCACCTGCGGAGACTGATCCCGAGATCGCATCGAGTAGCAAACAACGTGTCCGCAAGCGTTCCATGCGCCACATTGAGGAATCCTTCTCGGAGCTGCCCACACAGGGCAGTAACTCACTGACCAATCTAATGCAAACTTCCTGGTCCGCTGACCTGGATGCCAACCACTCACCCACGGATGAGCTGGCCGGTGGACGCTTCTTTCAGCGCTCGGTTAGCATGAGCAGCTCGGTGAGTCTGCGTTCACCCAACGTGGATCGCTGCAGCTACAATGCGCTGCTGCGCAAGCATGAAAGCAATCGCGAGGATGGCGCTGGCTGGTCACAGATCTGGGAGAAGTTTCGAGCCAGTGCATCCACTTTGAATGTGGCCCAACAGCAGCAGCAACGACATGAATCGGAGACACTAACAGCAGACGATTTGAGTGACCTGCAATCACTGGATGTAATTGTTTGCCAAGTTCCCCTTGTATCCCTTTTAAGCCAAGTTTCTTGTTCACAGACTAATTCGGACTTTGAGCTGGTCACCTCCAACTTTGACATGACCGAGCTGCAACAAATGGTGGCGCAGCTATGCCAGTTGCCACGTGAGCCGGGCCTAAATGCCCAAGGTTTCCTCTGCCGTGGCTGCCAGCATCCACTGGGCATTGGTGACCACAACTTTCAGTAAGATTTGGATTGAAATTGAGTTCTTTGTGGTCAATAGTCACTAAGAGTACCTTTATTCCTGCAGGGTTTGTGCATTTAGTGGCAACTACTACTGCAGCAGCTGCATGGAGTCGGAAACGCAGCTAATCCCGGCTCGCATCATCTACAACTGGGACTTCCGCAAGTACAGTGTGAGCAAGCGTGCTGCCACCTTCATGGCCGAGTTCCGTGGACAACCCTTTCTAGACATGCAGCTACTCAATCCCAGCATTTACTTTGCCTCCGAGGCGATGGCCGAGCTGCAATCGCTCCGCATCCGCTTGAACTTCATACGTGCCTATCTGTACACCTGTGCCCCGTCCAGCATACAGCTGCTGCAGAATCACTTCTGCGGTCGGGAGTATCTCTACGAGCACATACATCAATACTCCATTGCGGATTTGTCCCTGATCCAGCGTGGCTCCCTCTGCCAGCAGCTGCAGAAGGCCTTCAAGCTGGGCGAGGCTCATGTGCTCAAGTGTCGACTGTGCCATCTCAAGGGCTTCATCTGCGAGATCTGTCAGAGTCCACGGGTACTCTATCCCTTTCACATAACCACTACGTTTCGGGTGAGTTCCAGCCAAGACTTGACTTGAGACAATATTAAAATTTCCAACTCTTTATAGTGTGTCACCTGTGGCGCTGTTTTCCACGCCGAGTGCCTCAACGAGCATCAGCCGTGTCCCAAGTGCGAGCGACGTCGCAAACGGGAGGATCAACCGCTGCAGGATGCGGTGAACGAACTAACTCTCAGACATCGGACAACTTAGAGAGTCAAATTGGTTAGTCAGTAAGCAACAAAGTGCGATTCATTATACTCTATGGCCCCAAAAATGATTAAATTAATCAATTACTATTATAAGTCATTTAATTGTTATTGCTTTATATATGTATATGTATATGTATATGTATGTGTGTATTGTCAGCTATAATGATATTGTTTATACTCGTAATTATACTCGCATTTAATAACAAATACACCTGAGATTGTGAGTTACTTTGAAACATCTGTTGATTTATTTATAGACTCCTAGGGGGAAATCGGAAATAATACCACAAAAAGTAAATATTTAAAATCAATTAAGTATTTTTTTAGTATTTAAGTTTATTAATGTGATAACTTCAAATGCAATGATGTTGATTAGAATGTTGCTATATAATATACTGATTAATTATAGCTAATGACTTCAAAGGTCTAACAACAGTGATTAAATTTAATAATAATAATTATAATAATAGTCAATACACATGATAATTAATGCATAATATTGCCCAAAAAGGATTTTCGATTTCGAATTTTTAACAAATTTCAAAAATTTTACGAATGTTACTACTTAAAACTGCTTCAGTACTTGGTTATAAATCATATATTTTGGAAAATGGGGGAAATGTTCTTGTGAATTCGTTGGAAAACTTTCATTTGTGCTAATTATTTATATATGCGTATTTAACATTATTTGTGTGTGTGTGTTTGTTTGTTAAATTGTGATTTCTTTAAAAATATATTTTATATAGTTTTATATAGTACTTGCAATTTGGGCTTAACATTTTCTTCAGTCTAGTAAGATTTAAGGTTAGAGACAGATGCTCCGTTATTTTCATGTATTTTTGGTGTCATTTTTAATTTGCATAGTTAATTCGACTAAACTCAAATGCAGCTAATTCGTATGTACAGATTACATTAGTATGTGTTGCTAAGTATATTTGATTTAAGCGAGGGAAGACGCTACAATTATTTACTCGTTTATTGGTTAAATCACAAATCGATTAAATTGTCATTATTATTGCATTTTCATTAGGATTAATTGTTTGCGATGCAACTGCAACGAAAAGTTTTCGAATTCGACATTTTCAAATAAAGCTCCTTCGGTCACACGCACGCACACACACACATAAACGTACCGCATAGAGCTGCTGCCATCTCTGTCTTTCCTATTTATTGTGCTTCACTTAAACATTTCGCACTTACACGCACACGTACAAACATACACACACACATACATAACAAGAACAATTGATACAAACACACACATATAAATTGTATATATACAAAGCGTAAACATCGATATAATTTACAGTTATGATTACACTGCGATCCTCCCCTTCCCCCCTTCAGCACATCAATAGACCGTCGAATTGCGTGGTACAC
The DNA here is from genome assembly GCA_018903735.1 of Drosophila cardini. Taxonomy (NCBI): domain Eukaryota; kingdom Metazoa; phylum Arthropoda; class Insecta; order Diptera; family Drosophilidae; genus Drosophila; species Drosophila cardini. The sequence goes on along the minus strand of JAEIGM010000001.1, from coordinate 9,143,024 downwards.
CAGACGCCGGCTGCGACTGAGGCCGCGCATTGGCACCGCTGCCGCCAGCTGCGCTATTCCCGCCATAGAGAAAACTGGAATGCCTTATTACAGACACTGTGGCGGCGGCGACGCCCGCTTGTGGAGGCGGTGCGGGGGCGCGGTGTTTTTTGAGCGGCGCATAAGCGGGTTTTAGTGCAGGTGGCGCTTTTGCATTGTTGTTATTGTTGTATGCAGCTGTGCTGTTGTTGTTGTTGTTGTTATTGTTGTTGGGCGTCAAAGCTGCTTCTGCATATGTTAATCATTATGGTAATAGAAACACAAACAGTAGAGAGAGAGAGAGAGAGAGAAAGGGAAAGATATATATATATAGATATATTTACACATACAAAACTTAAGCGGCGCCTACCGGATAGGCAATGAATATTGAATTAGCAAACGCAGCACACTCAAATGAAGAAGAAGAGAAAGGCGAATTGTATCAATGTTGTGATTGCGAAAGACACGATCGAACATGTTCAATGTATTTAAAATTCCATTTCATTTTGGCATTTTATTGTTCATAAAAATAACTTCAAATAAAACAATAATGTGCTTGTGCTAAACCTTAATAATCATCGATATTACAAACACATATGTATCTGTGTATGTGTGTGTGTAAAAAGATAAGATATCAAATTATAGATGGATGTATATGTAAATATATAATGAAGCCGATCGTAGACAGTACATAAAGTAAAAGCATGCTCTACAGTTATATGTAAGATAAAGTACAGATACAATATAATAATATTTTATATGCATTGGGACTCGAACATAATGCAAATCGAAGTATGAACATTGATAATAGGGGCATTACTATATTACTACATACATATAAGTATAATAATAATAATAATAATACATAATATGCGTGTGCTTATCAATAATATCGCGTTTTCTTCGTTAACATAAAGAAAGTTTTAGGTTAGATAGAAAATATGCTGTTTAACAAAAATAATGCGGAATAAAGCTATCAACTTTTCATAATTAATCATATATTTATAACATTTTTATACATTTTTTCGATTTTGGGCAACTAAAAAAAACAATAATTAAAAATTGTAACGTTAAATACAATAACATGTGTGTGTGTTTTTTTTTGTGTTTAATACAGTTATAAAATTAGATCGTTGTATATAGTTTTTTTTTTTCTTTCAAATGCTACAAAATTTATGTATTTTTTTTGCTTAAAATTAATAATAATATAATATGCAATATGTATTCATGTGTGTATAAAACAATAATAATAATAATAATTTTAAATCTAAATATAATCATAATCATATTGTAGTATGCTGTAATTAACACGGCGCTTGAGTTTCGTATAAGCAGAAGAAAAAAAATAACTGAACTGAACCCAAACACCCGAAACACGCACACATACACATACATGTACGCGTACAATGAGCATGTATGTGTGTATGTCTGCCTGTCTGTCTGTATGCATACAACACATATAGACGACACATGCATACACACGCACGCAGGTACGCACACACGTACATGCATGCAGTTACACATACTACACCCACACTTATGCGTATTAATCCATTACATACCATTGGTTGCCTTAAGCGTGCGACTAGGATAGATTTTAGGTATATTTAGAAACGGCGGCGGCTTTGGAAACTCGGTGACATTATGGAATCTCTTGCCAAACTTTGCCTCCAAATCGATGACCAGTCGACCAACTGATGCTCCCGCTGCCATACCCACTCCCGTTCCCGTTGCCGCTGCTAAGCCACCGCTGCTGCCAAAATTGTGCGACGCATTAGCCATGTGCGTGGGCGGCGTTAATGGCGCATTGGCCCTAATGGAGGAGTGACGCTGGGGCGGCACAGGTGCCTGCTGCTGCTGCTGTTGGTTTCCAGCCTGCAAACAAAAAAGAAATTGTTTAGAACTACTTTTTTCCGTTTCAAATTTAGCTCAATTGCCACTGGTTTTAGTTACGTTGCGCTTCTGATTGAGCATCAGCATGCTAATAAGAGCGATTGCCTTGAACTGTCTTTCTTATTGGATTCACATGCATATACACACACACAAGCATTGTCTTATCCAATGCTTCAAATACTAACGAGGACACAATACAGCACAAATAATAAACTCAACTATGCTGCTCAGCACTCCACACAAAAAATATTGAGATGCGCTTTGTTCGCTGTTTTGGTCACGTACTGCTTGGAAAATCCATAAAGGTAGAAAAAGGCAAAACGAAAGAGCGCAGCAGGGAGAAAAGAGCGCGCAAATGACCTGCGCAAAGGAGTGCATGTGCGCCTGTATGTGTATGTGTGTGCGTGTGGGCGGACATGAGAGACGGAGAGAGAGAGAGATAGAGGCAAAGCTCAGCTGTTAGCTTTGTACACTGTGAGCAATGCTCAAGCAAGTTATTGACTTGATTTAAATACTGCGGGTGATTTAATTTATAGAGTTTTAAGTTGTTTATTACTAAGCGCTGGTCTAAAGAATTCAGCTTTTAAAGTTTTAAAAGTGAATAAGATTTATAGGCTCAATTCCCCTACTTTTTCTTGCAGTGTAATTCAAAACTGAGCTGTTACCTTTGGCATTTGTATCAACTTGTTGTTATTTACTTACATTGCTCGACTGTCTATGCGGGGGCGGAGGCGGTGGGCAGTTGCGATGTGGTGGAAACGCTGGCGGATTAATGGGACCACCGTTCAATATGATGGGATTGACCTTTTCCCGCATTGTCGCGGACTTGGGACTCTGTGTGGCCGTCATGCCATTTGGCGGTGTCGGTGGCGTTGCATTGCCACCCACTCGAAATTGATCACGCAGTGCGGCGACGCTGCTGCTGCTGCTAGAACTCGATGGCGGTTGCGGGGGCGGCGGGGATGGCGCTGATGTTGTGTTGATTGCAGCACTCTGCACCAGCGTTGTGTTAACGGCACTAAACGGAGCTGCAATGCTGCTCAAATTACTGTTTGAGATGCTGCGCGCTGGCGTCGGAGGCGGCGGTGGCTTCACCGATGGCCGAGCTACATGAACAACAAAAATATATTAATTGTTATCAATATATCGATCATAGGTATCGATACTTACTCTTTGGCGGGTTGGGAGCAGCGCGTATGCTGCCCGAAATGCTGTTGGTGCTGCCACCAATGCCGTCGCTTGACTGCAGTAGCAGCGTCTGCTGCAGCGGCGCTCGCATTGTGCCAAACTGTTGTTGTTGTGCGCCAAAAACGGGACCATTAACGGCGCCTACAGCCGGTGGAGATCTGCAGAGCGAAGAGAGTAAAGAGAACATCAATTAAAGAGAGCGTAAGAGAATACAATTGAGAGAAGCCATTTTGTAAGCAAATTCGAGTGCAATTTAAAAGCGTTTTACCAAGCGATGAATGCACAGCAGCAGCTGGGAAGCAGTGCATGGGTTAGTTAGACGTAGTATTGGATGAGTGCTATACCTGGGTGACTTCATGCTGTGATGCCTGGACACGACTGGACGCTGATGGCCATTGGCCAGCGCCAATTGCTGTAAGCCCGGCGGTTTTGGTGCAAAATTTGGCTTGCCATGGCCAATAGCCGGCTTCTGTTGGGCGGGGGGTGTCGGTGTGGGCGTAGGCGTATAAGTGGGCGAGACATTACTACCACCACCACCAAATGCTGTTGCACCACCACTGCCATTACCACCAACACTACCACCATTCCCATTACCACTGCCACTGCCACCAAACAGCGTTGATTTATTTGGCGCCAAATTGCGCAATGTTCCCGTTGGAGCTGTTGTTGAGCGATTCAATGTTGCTGCTGTTGTTGGTCTTGTAGCACTTGTTGCTGTTGCAGTTGCATTTGTTGTTGTTGTTGTGGTTGTTGCTTTTGTAATTGAACTATTTACAAAACTATTGCCTAACGAGATACTGTGGATTTGTGTTGTTTTCGTGGAATGGGATATAACCAAAATGCCCGTCAAGGTAACCAAAAATAACAATAAAAAAATTAAAATCAACATATGTAAAATTAACAAAATACAAAAAATTTACAACATTTTCAAAGTTCAAGTTCAAAAAAAATGATCAAGAGAGAACAAAAATCACAGTTACACCAAAAATTAATTAAATTGCTTATTAATCGTTAGCCGGATTCCTAATCCGGAAACCAGACTCAATCAAAAATCCGCTGTGGAAACTCACCTAAGATTTGCCGCTTTACTTTTCACACTGCCGCTGCTGCCGCTCTCCGAGAGCGTGGGCGACGAAGCTTTCGACTTGATATGACCATTTCCATTCACATTGGCTGATGCGGAGGCTGTGGGCGCTGGTGCTGTGCGAGGTATGTTCATGCGATCCAATATCGAATCGCTGGAGTTTTGCTAAATAGAAAAAGAACAAAAAATAAATACATTTAAATATGTTAACTGTTTTATGGATTGGTAATAAAGAACAAACTAGTTTTTACAGTCTTTCTATTGGTTTTTGCTTAAAAAGAGTGTTTAAAAACTATCCAACAAATAACAAATAATTCTATGTTAACCGAATGCTTAATATAACAGAACCTATCACTGTTAAAGACTTTACCGCATCTGTTCTACTATGAATTTAAATGTCTTAACTATTATACACTTATTCCCCTTAGTAAACGACAGTTAATTATATCACAGCATTGGGCACTCCCTTAAATTTTGTGCTGCTCTTAAATAGTTTCTGCTTTGTGTGGGTCTCTCTATTCTACTGCCTCTCTCACCCACTCCATCTCTTTCTTACCTTTGGCGGCTGCGGTGGAGGTCCGCGATTTGTTCTCAAATTTGCCTCGGTTGCATTGATATGTTGTTGTGTGCTGTTATTGCTCGCTGGCTGTTGCTGTTGTTGTTGTTGCTTCTGACGCTTCAATGTTAAATGCTTTGTGAGCTCTGTGTTAAAGTCCATGGGTCCATTGCTGGCAGAGGCTGAGGCAGCGACAGCGGCGCTAGGGGGGCTGTTGCTGCGCGTCTCATTCGTTGTTGTTGTTGTTGCTGTTAATATTTATGAATATTTTTATTATTGCTGTTGTTGTTGTGAGTGCGTGATGCGTGGGCGTTTGACCAAATATCCAAAGCGGAAATCAATTGAGCAAGCTCAATGTTAATTTGCATACACCCACCACACACACATACACACGCACACTTATCTGTAACTACTTGTGTGTGTGTGAGTTACTTACCTCTCACACCGTTAACGGGTTTCAGCTTTGGCATCTGTGCGAGACCTTCAAAAAGTCCACCCAATTTTGGCGCTCCATTGCCAATGTTGCCACCGCTGCTACTGTTATTGTTGTTGTTGCTGCTACTGTTGTTGTTGTTGAGCGTACGCGGCTTGGCAGCTGATCCTCCGTCGGCGTCACACACACGTCCCGACAGCGCCGGTCCACTCTTGTCCACAGTCGCCGTCTTGCGCAGCTTTGTGCCCTTCTGTATAGAGTTTAACAGAGCTGAACGCGGATCAACACCTCCTCCTGCCCCACCACCGCCGCCCAGTTTAAGGCCACCCATGGCGGGCGGTGGTGGCGGTCCTGGCGGTGGCGGTGGTCCCGGTGGCGGCGGTATAGCCATCTGCAAGGTCAAAAACAATACAAAAAATTGGTAAGATCAATTTGGCCAGAATTTAAAATGTTCAAGTTACTTTAGGGCTAAGATTGCGTCGAATTAAACGCATTTGAAGAGTTTAACTATCCGTAAAACGCTTAACGTGTCCAACACTTTCTGGTCGTGGCTTAAGACTGAGCCAAGATCGAAGAAGGCAGACAGAAGACTGTGGACAGAAGACTGTGGACTGAAATCAACTGTCGCCACCCACATGTAGCAGCAAACTAACAAAAGTTTCTATACTTATTATTATTATTTATATGTGTGTGTGTGTGTGTGTCTCTTGTCTTGACTTGTCTCTGCTTGTCTTGCCGTGTTTTATTTATTCACTTTTGTTTTATTTTCATTCCGAGATTGACGCGTCGATAAAACCAAATAAAATTCGAGCGCAAACAGCGCGTAAAAATTTGAAAATTAATGCCAGTTGCTGCACAGTTTGACAGTCACTGTGAGCAGAGCACCCACAGAATACACAGCATCCACAGCACAAGCAGCGCACACACACAGCATCCACATACAGCCCACGTCCCAGTGTCAATACATACAGACTGTGTGTGTGGACTGTAAGTGAGGCGTATGTACGTATGCATAGATGGGTGTTCTTGTGACTGTATGTGTGTGTTTGTGTGTATTCTGATCAATTCAATTCATGCAAAAACAACAAATAAAAGATATTTATAAACTTATTCAGTATATACTCATATTAATACGTTTTAATTTTCATTGAGTTTCACTCAATTGTTTATAAATAATTATAAAATCTCATTTACATGCATCGCTTTTTAAATATTGTATGCTTTTGAAAGAAGTAAGCAGAGAGTCGACTACGGAATACCCTGCAAAAAGGGAAATCTTTATTGTTAAATTACATTTCCTCCCGATTTCCGAGGGTATTAAATTGTTACAATCAATAAATACTGTGTACAAATGACTGATAAGAGAAGTATTGAAATCACAGCATCAAATGCGAAATTAAAATCAAATATATTTCTCGATCTGTAGTAAATAGACGTACTAGTTCCACAGCATGAACTACTCTGGAAGATCAATCAAAATTCTGTTATTTTTATGGATTTGTTTACATCAAGTGGCGGTAAAAAGAAAAGTCTTTATTTAATGATAAATATTATAAATATTTTAACAGGGGGAAGATCTAATCAGTCAACTGGAAATAATGCAGCAAACTTCAGAGAAACTGATTTCAAGGTGTGTGAAGAGAAAGAGAGAGAGAGAGAGAGAGAGAGAGAGAGAGAGAGATACAGTGAAACTACAATATGACTAATGTTGAGTATTTTACAGTCTGGTTAAGCAGTTAAAGGAACTCAAAAGACAGGCTAATGTTGGGAATATCAGTTCCTCTAAAGAAGGTGGGTTCTATAACTAGGTATAGCTCTAAAATATTCCAACTAATGTCTTGATTTTTAGTTCCAACTTATCCTTCATCCTGTTTAACGTCCTCCTTCAAAGCAAGTGGAGTACGTAGGATTAGGGTGCCCGGAATGGATCCATTTCAAGTATTCTGCGATAATTGCATAGCAGGATTCGGTTGGTTGGTAATCCAGAGACGTATAAATGGTAGTACAAGTTTTTATCGCAACTGGAAGGAATACCAGGAGGGATTTGGAGATTTGAACGGTGAGTTCTTTATTGGTCTGGACAAACTTCGTGGTATCACAGCATTGGAACCCTTCGAACTGTACATTGCTCTCGAGGACTTTGATGGGAAGCGGCGTTATGCGAACTTTGATGAATTTGCCATTGGCAGCGAAGAGGATGATTATGCACTGAATGTACTCGGTGTTTATTCGGGAACTGCGGGAGATTCCCTGAGAAGTCATCGCAAAATGAAGTTCTCCACCTACGATCGCGATAATGATCGAGAATTTCGCAGAAATTGCGCCTTTATGCACGTCGGTGCCTGGTGGTACAACAGCTGTGTCGATAGGTAAGATCAGTCAACCCAAAAGTAGAAGAATTCTATATAGAATATACCTTATAGCAATCTAAATGGACAATATGTCGGGGGTGGAGAATACGAGGAGAAGCTATTCGCACGGGGAATGTGCTGGAGAGCTTGGCGTGGTCATAACTACGGCTATAGATTCACCCAAATGATGATCAGGCCAAAGTGCCGAAATATTCCTGCATCTCTACGGCGACACAGCAATTCTTCGACAGAAATATGTGAATCATTTGAAACTTTGTAATTTGTATGCAAAATACATTATTCATTCAGAAAATCGAATAAACGTATTCGATTAATATGCAAATTGTGTTTTCAACGATTTCCTGAACGAACAATTAAACAAATAAATAAGCTATAGTAGTATATATAAATAGTAATTCATTATGTTACATTGAAATGTTTGACCTACAGTATATATATATATCTTATCAGTATATATATATATTGTGTAACTGACTGAGTTGAGGTTAAACATCAACTATATATATTTATGCACTGATTAGAATTATAATACACTTCGATCTTACTACAAATCAGTCTAGATTTCAAGATCAACACAGATGAATCGCATCAGATTGGCAATATATTTACTATTGATCCTTTTTACGGAATTCAATGGATCACAAAACTCGGAGCAACACTTGGAAAGAGTTCTGGGTCAGATTGAAGAGCTGTTACCAATTTTGGAACTGGAACTAAATCGCTTGAGAGGCAACAATGAGAAATCCAAGACGGAAGGTATTCTGGTATTCAAAATTTAGAGAAATTTTGATTTAAACTAAAGACATTCCAAGGTTATCCTCCATCCTGTTTGGCCGCCATGATCAATACAAACGGTGTATACTCCATTCAAGTGCCGGGACTGGAACCCTTTTTGGTGGCCTGTGATACACGTACCGCTGGCGCAGGCTGGACAATCATACAGCGTCGTCAGGATGGAAGCGAGAACTTCTATCGCAACTGGGCCGAGTACCGCGAGGGTTTTGGCCAATTTACAGCCGAGTTCTTTATTGGTCTGGAGAAATTACATGCGATAACGAATTTCGAGCCCTACGAACTGTACGTACACCTGGAGGACTTTGATGGGGAATCACACTATGCGAAATACGATAGATTTGTTGTGGGCAATGAATCCGAGAATTTTGCACTACGAGTTTTGGGCAAGTATTCGGGAGATGCCGGTGATTCGTTGAGGTATCATCTGGGAATGCCGTTCTCCACATTCGATAACGATCACAGTCGCAATCGATGTGCACTCGCCAATGTCGGAGCCTGGTGGTATAATCACTGTGAGCACAGGTGAGTACCGTTACTTTCTCGAGAGGACTTGTAAGGAGTTTTATGGTATATTTGTAGCAATCTCAATGGTCAGTACATCGAGGGAGGAGCTTATGAACCGAAGCTTTCGGGTCGTGGCATTTGCTGGAAAACTTGGCGAGGCTATGATTATGGCTATAAGTTGACACAGATGATGATAAGGCCAAGGTGTCGGGCAGGTGGAGCAGCAGCAGCAGCAGCCACAGCTTCGTTGACCAAGCCCTGAGGCCTAATCAGTTAATAATAGCTCATTATAATTCAGTTGCTTGGTTTTCAACAAACAATTTGTTGGAATTGATCGATCTGGCGATGAATCATCGCATACCCGCACAATAACAATTTGATTCGAAAGATTTTGATTAGTTTTTAAGGCTTTTGAGCTTTTCAGCTGTTTATTTGTTTCGTTATCAACTACACTTTTTATTTACGTTTTGATTATATTTGGCGCTCTTGTTGTTGTTATTATTATTCGTCTTGTTGTTGTTGTTGTTTTCGCTGTCGTTGGCCGACGTTTGCTTTTGTTTTATTAATTATAATGCCTTTGGCTCTTCGCACATTTACAGCACAAACAAAAATTCGAGTGACCGTAAAACATGCGTTGCGCTCAGTTCGCGAGTCAAAAAGCAACTGGAGAACAGCGGTCGCGCATGCGATGCCAAAGCTGAGAGCGCTCTCTCTGTGAGTCAGAGAGCGCGTACGTAAGCAAACACAGCAGGGGAGTAGCGCAACAAGAGAGCCACACTCAATGGGAGCGCGCTCCAAGCTTTGAGGGGGGCAGCGCGCGTCAAAGAACGGCACAAAGAGAGAGACAGAGGGAGAGAGCACGCTCCAAGCAATTCATAAAATTAGCTGTTAAGGTCGATGCGGACACAGCTAGAATCCGAATAAAGTGACAAAGTGATGTGACGTCAGTCGTTGCCATCGAGTGCAGAAACAGAACAAAGATAAAGACAAAATACAAAAGAGAGGGAGAGCGAGAGCGAGAGAGATAGCCAACGGCAGCAACCGCATTTCAGATTTCAGCACCTGTCACCTAAACAAAAGCTCTCTGATGCTGATGATCGTTGGTCAGTGCAAGACATAAAAAAAACGTTTAACTGTAACTCTGGGCTACTATGAGTACGTCTGTGTGTTTGTGTGTGTCTATGTGTGCGTGTTGTCTGTGAAACGTGCGAAATATTTGCAGTCTTGCTTCAGACTTGAGTCATTAACTGGCACAGTGGGACAAGTATGATCATTTAAAACTGGAAACCTCCTTAACTGCAATGCCTGCTCGTGCATGCATGATTCATGCAACAGTTTGATTCACTCTCCACAGTCGAAACGACAGACGGGACGACGCTTAATTGTACAGCTGCTGCCCACCAAAGAGAGCGAGAGCGATTTCAATAGTTCTCAAATGAATACTACGAATCGTCTTTAGTCATCTAAAATATTTACATAGTGGAAGTTACACATTTATAGCAAGTATAGCAATCCCTAGAATAGATAGCAATATTATATATTTAAGATTACAAAATGTGCCTATGAAATATGGAAGATATACAGTGAACTTTACGTACTAGCGTGGACTGGCGACCAGAGTGATAATGATATCGTCAGTTACTCTTGTTGGGGTTGCCACACTTTTCATGTTTTAATGTTTGGGGGCGTTTTGTGGTTTGGAAAATGTTACGCAATGTTTGCGATGTATTGTCTTACCAAGTTACATTTAAGCCACAACCACGAGGCCTAGTCATGCATTTCAAATAGGAGTGTTGAGCATTTAACACACACAAACACACACATACACGCGTGCACTTTACTATTTGACTTGGATATTAAGTTTTTGACAGGGAAATCAATTTGCACGCGTTATTGGCAGCACTTCCGGAGAGGATCCATCAAATGTAACCGAAACAAGCCCAGAAAAAAAAAGAACACGTCGAAACCAATGCGTGCTGTAATGATTTGTCAAATTGAGTTTGATTTTATGGCCTAGTACACGCCCAAAACTACAAGAACAACAACTACACACACACTCCCAGGTGTATTTGGGGCAATTAAGTTGATGACAGTTTAGGACAATCGAAATTCCCACTGGACAGGGAGAAGAGGAAACACACCTCTAAACACATTAATTGAATGAGAAGGATAAAACAGCCATAAACTTATCCTGAATTTGTTCACTGACCGCATTTCCTGTCAAGTCCTTTAGTGACTCATTCTAGTTGGATTAAAAGTAAGCGTAAAATTTTGTTACTCACTGTTTGCTAAATTGGACAGATCAAACTACCAAAAAGTGTCTTTTCCTGTCATTGAACTGTCTTATCGAATTATGTGGGGAATTTCATCCGATTTGTCTTCCCACTTAAACCCAAAATGTCTGAAAAGTTTGTTACCAACACTTATTAAAAAAAAAAGCATTTCCTTTTTTTAAATAATTCTTTTTTTTTTTTTGGTTGTACGTATGATAAGTTTATCGTCTTGCAGATAAGATAGAGGTAACTATACAAATTCCTGCCGTCTAAACCACAAATTTCCACCGAAGTGAATCACTGTGTTCAAGTAGAAGAAATACCCTTTAGGAAATCGGAATATTCCTGCGATTATGAAACAAATTACAATGATTAACTGAAAAGTAACTAATAGTAGAAACCACAAACTTCAATTTAGATTAAAGATACATTAAAATAATATTAATTGTGTAGTTTAGATTAAAGTATATTCATCTGCGGTCGCTTTAAATATATTTGATTATTTTGAAATGCTTACAATTTTAGAAACTATTCCTCTTTTAAGTTAGGGGGGACTTTAAAGCCCATCAATGAGAAAATTCTGTAAGAGATTTGATTAAAAATAGCCCAATGTTTGACATGATAAGATATTTGCTTTCCTTGTCGAAACCGGTTCACAAATTCAGATTAAATAATAAACTCATAAAATCTGATAAACAGAAACTTCAAAATCGAGCGACTTTCGCTTTCAATTTCTTTTGTCGTCGCCGTTGTCAATGGACTTTACGAGCAGTCCGTCAGTCAGTCAGTTAGTTTGTCTACCAATCTGACGTGCTCCGGTTGGATTGTCTTTGGCTTTGGCTCTGACACTGGCTTTGGGCCATAATCGGTAGACGTGGGCTAACAGTGGCAACACATTCAGTTGCAATTAATTAGCATTTCAATGTCTTTGCAAACTGTAAAGTTTAAAGCAAAAGTATCGTGATATTTAATTGAAATTCCAAATGATATACAACAAGATAATAATATGTGACCGCAGTGCAAAAAAAAAAAAAAAAACTTTAGAGATTCGAAAATAAACAAATGTGATGTTTGCACTTAAATGTGCTGCTCACAAATTGTTATAACATCGGGGCAATGTCTATATACTCAGATATATCTACATACATATATATACATTCATATGCTTAACACGTATTTCAGTGCGTACGGAAAATCAACGAATTTTGTTCACAATAATTAAGCACATACAACTGTATATACTATCACTATCTGAGATCATGATGGCAAATTTGTATTATTTGAGAAAGAAACAAATAAGAGAAATAACACTTTAATTGATGAGCAATCATTTTATTCATTCATTTTTATATACCTAGTTGTTGTAGTACATTTTACCATTTTCTGACTCATCAAAACTGAGCTGATCATCTTTAAGGTATCTACGCATATAGAACTAGTTTCTCTGTCTCCGATTTGTATTAATTCTTACTTTTAAATACTGTAGTCTAGCCAGATTGGATTCAATTAACTATAAGTATTTTCTCTAATTTACTAGATAGCTTTTTTTATAAACAGCTCTGTTAAGTCAGCTCGTTTATAGCTAAGTTTAGCTATTTTTTAGTAACTGAATATACAATTTTGTAGGGTTTGATCTAAATTTGGTTAAAAAAAATATACTTGAATGTTTAGTTGCTAATAAGCTTCAATATAAACCATGACTCTTGATAATTTTCAAATTTCATTAGCTTTTTCGGCCATTTTGACTTACATTCCATCTAGCTAAGCCGCAGAAATTCTGTCAACACTGATTTTGATCAACTGCACTCGCTTTAAGCAACAGCAACAACAACTATTAAGTGGAGCTCATTGCTGGGTATAATAAAAATGCGGTTTCAAACGATGTCGCATAATACTTAAATAACTAATGCAAAATATTGCAACGCTCAATGACAAAAACGGTGTTGGGTTTACTCTGGCTTAGCATATATAAATATACATACATATATATACATATGTATATAGTATGTATGACATGTATCTGAATAACAATAATGATGTAAACAATCAACGATGCGATGACTCACAAATGTTCACAGTTCGCATTGAGGAAGCGAAAGGCTGAAAAATGTTTGTTTTTCATTACCCTTGAAGGGGATCAAAAAACAACTCAGCACTGTCAACAGAATCTTGATTCCAAGAAATTGTAGTTTAAATAAAGTGTAGAACAAGTTACAGGGTATCTTGAGTGCGTTGCTAATGTGTTATGTTGTTTCTGTCCGCTTTGCATGGGGATTATTCCGAAATCGTAAACTTAAAACGATTCTGAGCAGGTCTCTTTGGACATAAGGAAGTGCATTTTTTATGCTGCATGAATCATATTCACACAAACACACACACACATATGCTCTTATGTACATGTATGTGTGTGTCAATGAAACTTGACGTCAACTTAACAATGAAACGTTTTTTTTGTGCGCTTTACAACACTTGACAAATGGCCGCCTACAAGGCTGGGACGTGAATGCATTGCAACTGCCAATTGTGACAAGTGTGGGCATGCTCTTTCTCTCTCTCCTTCTCACACTTCCACTCCCACAGTCTGCTGCACTCTCTTTGACTTTCCCCTTCCTTTATGTCGCTCTCAGTTGCTCAGTTGCTCTCTGACTGTCTGTGTGTGCTTGAGGGAGGTTGATTTCTAACAATAGAATGCGTCAACGGTGATTGTCCTTGCATCGATTGTTGCATGTCGCAAAGAGTTTGCACTTCAGCTCTAAGACTAGGTAGAACCTATTTGGTGACATTGAACTCGTCTGGGATGTCGCAACAAAATAATAAATCCTTAATCTCTCAAATTGTATATGTTCGACACTTTCGAAAGTATATTCGAAAGACGTCATAGAGATTTTGTATTTAAATTAGATATTAACATTTTTGGTATCTGTATTTGAGTGATAAAACCAAGCAACGCCTATGGTATTACTCATAAGTAAAATAAGTGTTTAAAACAAATAGTTATGTGTAGCTTTTAAAATAATAAATACCATCATGATGTCGAGGCAAAGTAAATTGAATTGCTATATCTAAAGAGGAAACGTTTATATACTATATATAAGATCACTCTCAGGCTTGTAATCTCCTTTATAAAAACCATTAGCATACGCAATATTTAAAATAAGCCTATGCATCAGATTAATGAGTTTTTTAAGGTTTATCGTGAAACGAAATGTAAAGTTCTTTCAATATTTGTTTAACCGATTGTTTGATACGGTTCAACGCTCCCTTTAGGGAATACTCAACTCAACTCGGTTATGCTGTAAGCACTAAATTTCCCACTGAGTTCTTTTTTCGCGCCTAACACAACTGAAAATCATCCCCTGCATGGATGGCAAGTGCAATTTGTCTCTGTGTGACGACAAGAGCGCATTGCACTTTTTGTAGGTCAGTGCTGGGCGATTCTTGTTGTTCTTGTTGCTGTTGTTGTTGTCGTCATTTGTCGCGTGCTAACGTTTTGCCTAATGTGATTAAAACAAACTAAAGAATGGCAAAAACACAAAAAAAGAATAACAATTACACACAAAGCTAATAGAAATCAAAGCACTAGAGTTTGTTGCACCCTTTTTCAACGTGCACTTTAGTCACTAGCATTTAAGTTTTTTGCAAATGTCTCGCTAGATTGGCAACAGGGTATCGTATGGAAATTAATAGTTATAAATACTGGCGTCCAATTGTAGATAAGATGTAGGAGCGACCAACAACAGCTCAAAGCCTACAGTGATTAAATTACGTGCCTACATTCCACGCAGTGTTAGTGTTTTATATGTGTATTTGAATTTCTAATCATGCATATCAGCCAATACAAATGAGTAGACAGACAGAGACGGAAGAAACACTTGTAAATTTATCGATAAACTCTGAAGGACATGTGATATCGACATCACTTATCTTGAAAGAAATGAAAAAAATTTACAGAGAGCAAAAAGTAAATTTGCCTAAAGTCTCAGAACAAGTAACTTTTAGAAAATTTGAGAAAACAACAAAAAAAAAGACTCTAAAACGGGTTAATTTACAAAGAAACTTACCTTGAAACGGTTTGACAGCTGATTTGTTGTTGCTGCTGCAGCGTTGCTGTTGTTATTGTTGTTCGCGAGAGTCGAAAGCCTTCACTTGCACTTTGCGTTTTGATTTTGCGTCACTTGAGGTCTTAAATTTCTATTAATGCAAACAAAGAAGCTGAAAATTAAACAATTGCGGCGCAATCAGCAAAGCAACAACGTAGCATACGCATGCATTGTCCAAATGTTTTTTGTTTTTTTATTTGACGTGGGCGGGCGGGGGCTGATTGGAGAGGCTTATGCAGTCAGCAGTTTTTCGTTGATACTTTGATTGCGCAAAGCCACTAACGGAATTGACACCTTTCGTAATCGAATGCACTTGACTAAAATTTTCTGATCAAATTTGCCGAAAAAGAAAAACGATTAAAATAATTTTGTCTAATAAACACGCACACAAACATACGGGCTCTCTCACACACACACGCTCGCACGCACACATGCGACTCGGAACTGCGATATTTGTGCTTTCTCTGGCAGCAACATTAACTTTTACGCGCACATTGTATTTGATGGCAATAAGTCGACAGCATTTTACGCATTAACGCGTGCTTTTTGGCCAAATTCTGGACATATCACTCGTATTTGTGTTGTTGATTCGCATTTGTTTTCGCAGGCTTTTTATTGAAAGTGCATGGATTGATAACTGAGAAAACACAACCGTGCTGCTATGGTAGTTGTGGCGGTAATTCGATAGACATTGATAAAGATGTCGATTGAAATGTAGGACTAGCAATATTGTGTGATGAGTACATGAGTACTTTTCAATAGTTATCGGTGTAAATAGAAGCATCGACGCCAAACTCAAATTAGTCTGTATCGTGCCAAATTAGTAAAATCAATGTTTTAAAATGGAACAGTATAAAGCATTAAACGCTCAGTTGATGGTGCAGGTACAGAGTCAGCGCCAAATTATTGGCCAACTGCGCGAAGAGGAAGTTTCTCTCAAAAAACAGTGGATGGAAGAGCGCGAGAAACGTTTAGCCGAAGCACAGTACAACGAAATGAAATTAAAACGTGCGATACAGACTCTTCTCAAAAACTTGGATATTAATATGGATTTAAGCGGTAGTACTTCATCTCTACACTCCACACATGCGTCGGAGAACGCGAAAACCAGCCGATCCAACAGTAACAGAATTTGCACAGAATTTCGACGCTCCAGCGTCCTTTTGCAGAGTAGCGTTCCCATTTCTCCGGTGAGTCGGAAGAGCTCTTGTACAGAGCGACCAGAGAGTCCCACAGAGATGGCCAACAACACGGTAAGTGTATAAGACCACGAGAGTTCAATTTGAGTAAATTGTGTTGGTTTTTATAGAGCAATGAGGAGCTGTCAAACGCAAAGACACCAGAGCCGCGTCATCTGGATGAGCTGCAAGAACACACCAGTTCTCCCGTTTCGCCAGCACCAATAGAGCCAACAGAAGATGACGAAGAGGAAGACACAGAAGGGGATCCAACACTCATGTCGCCACCTGGCTTTGCCTGTGGTCTGATATACTCCATTATTGAGGAGAGCGACAGCGACATCACAACCTCTGCCTCCTCATCGCTCAGTGAGCCCCCTGAGCTACAGCAACACCGTGTCTCTGAAGTAGACTTGAAAAAGGCTTCGCCGCTGCCACTGCGAGACGTGACAAACAAGTCAAATAGACAGACAGCCAGTCCAAAGATCACCAAATCACGAGGGAACATAACGATCTTCACACAAAGTGATGCCGAAAGCGATATACAGGAGCCGACAATTAGACAGAGTCATGTCACACGTACGACACAGCCGAGATCAACAAAACAGTCAAAGAGGCGTGGCAAAGCAACAGACAGTGATTCTCTGGAGACGAGCATAGAACCAGTGAGACACGCTCCGCGACAAAGCTCCCCAATGCTACTAACAGTTCCCAGCACCTCGGTGAATTTGGGACCGGATGTGACGCCACGTCGTAGTCAGCTGAACTTCGAACGATTCAATGGTATAATTTACAGGCCAGGAGATTGCAGTACACCTCGTGAGAATCTACAGGAGAATCAAGCCAAAAACACAACCGTTTCCCAAAACAAAAAAAACTCAACCATTGGTTCACGGGAGAGCTCTGAGCAGTGCAGTATTGAGAGCACACTGCGTAGTCGCCCCAGTCGCAGCTGTCGTCCCAAATCCCTCAAGGAGCCCAGCTCACGATGTAAATTGCGAAATGAATCCTCATTCAAGAAGTAGTTTTTTGTAACATAATCAATCCTTTAAGACAATTTCTTTTAAAACACTTAACGTTTAAAGTTTTAATTTAAATCAGATTTCATTGTTTAAACATTGAGTTGCCTGTAATACTAAGCAATTATTCAAAAACACTCGCTAAATTTTAGTAAAATTATTTCAAAATCATCGCTTAATCCATGATTAAAATGCTTTCATTTAAAACTTATTAAATTAAGTATACAAATTAAATATACAACTTAT
Source organism: Drosophila cardini (assembly GCA_018903735.1). Classification (NCBI taxonomy): domain Eukaryota; kingdom Metazoa; phylum Arthropoda; class Insecta; order Diptera; family Drosophilidae; genus Drosophila; species Drosophila cardini. Next base: position 9,125,365 of record JAEIGM010000001.1, on the reverse strand, counting down.
GTCAAATGTATTAAATTAAGCTGCTTTGTGTCCAATAAAAACTGATTTTATAAACAAATTGAGTGTTGCTTTAAATAGTTTTTATTTATTTATTTTATGGGGAGTAGAAATATTCATAAACATATACAAAAAAGGCGAGGAGGAGGAACAAAAAGCAATAATTCGAATTAATTATATAATTTTGGGAATTTTCCTTTTGTTTTCTTTAATTTTTTTGATTTTTATATTTTGTTTTTACAGAAAAGCGCAGGGCTAACAAATAATTGCACTTTGTTTACGTTGTGAGTTCAAACTTTTTGGGTTAGACGACCTCAAATTTGCCTAGGCAGCAGTTTAGATGATCCACGGCGTGTCCAGTGTGGCCAGTGTTGGACAACGATGTTGGTGACTGCTCGGTATTCTCTTTGATTTCGCTTATGATACCCTGTATTTTGTGCAGTATCTGCTGGGAGTTTTCGTTTTCATTGACTTTGTCGCTATCGTTTTGTGGCAACAACTTTTGCTGTTGTTGCTGCTTCTCCTTCGGCACACTGCCCTCTGTCGCTGCTACTGACTCTGACTGCTCTGCTGGAGGATCAACAGCCACGCCCAGACTGCCCACCAGTTTGTTGAGCACATCGATCTTCTCGCGCAGCTGTTCCCGTTCCGCTTTCAGCAAACGCATCTGAGCTGCCTTCTCGTACTCCCGCTGCTTAAGCATACGACGCTGGGTCTGGTAGAGGGCAATGTACTCGCCAATGGTCTCCGTCTCGCTCTGCAGCTGCAGCACCAGGTGCTCCAGACTGTGCTTCTCCTCGGTGAGATCGGCCACTTGGCTGATCAGTGTGGTGAAGCGGGATTGCAGCTTTTCCACGGCCTCGGCGGTGGGCAGCGTGGGTGTCACATGATCGTGATGGGAATGTGCCGGATGATGCTCCACATGATGGTGATGCTCATGGTGATCATGCTTATGATCATGCTGATGATCATGTTGGTGATCATGCTTATGATCATGTTGGTGGTCATGCAAATGATCATGCTCCTGGGCCTCTACAGCACCTTCTGCAGCCTCGCCTTCCACTGTGGGCGTCTCCTTGTGCTCATGGCTGTGATAAGCCTTTGCCTGCAAGAAAGTGGATTAAGTTACCACTCAGTCCTCGTTGGGGTTAGCTAGAGCTCACCTCATAGTGCTGCAGTCGATCCAGTTGCTGCTGAAGCATCAACTGTGTCCGCTGCAGTTCCACGTTTTCATGGGACAGGCGTATCATCTCCTCATCTTTGAACTTGAAGCGTTCCTCGTTGGTCTGCAATTTCTGCTCCATGCTGGCATAGTTAAGACGCATCTCACGATTGGCAAACTCCTCGGCGTCAAGTTTATTGACCAGATCGACCTTGTCGTTGGTGAGCTGGACAAAACGTTGCTGCAGCTCATCCAGTTGCTGTTTCATTTCCACATTTTGGCTCAGGGCACGAGATGCAGCCACCTTGTCTGATTCCATGGTGGCCATTAGCTTCACCTGATCGGGTTGCTCCGTCTGCAAGCGCTGGAATTCCTGCTGCAGTTCAGCGAGTGTCTCATCCTTTAATTGCAGCTGATCATGCTGGGATTTAATTTTCAACTGGAATTCATGACGTTCAAACTCCAAGTCACTGATGCGCTCCTGCAGTGCCGCCAGCTCCGCGCTGGGCACGGTCTGCTACGGAAAGGGACAGGTTATTTATAGTCTTTTAAGGATTGGAGAAATGAACTCACCTCGGGCACTGGCTGTACTGGCTGAGCCTGCTGTTGGCTGGCTGCCTCCTTGTATTGGGCCTGCAGCGCTAAATTCTTTTGGATTTCGCGTTCCAGGCCGCTCACATGCTCCACCAGCTGTCGTTCCCGCTCCCTAAGCTGAGCACACTCCTCGCCCAGCTCCGAGTTTCGTTCATTTAAATTTCCCACATAGTTCTGATACTGTACGGCCGCCTGTTCCTTGTCCTGGGTCAGTTGGCTCACCATTTGCTGCAGATCACGGATTTGCTGTTCGTACATGTACTGTGTTTGGGTCAACGTCTCTATGCGATTATCCGCATTTACATGGGACTCATCCGAGAGTTGCCGTAGTCGTAGCTGAGCCATATCCAGCTCATTGCATTTGCTCGCATGCTGTTGCTGCAACTCATCCAGTCGTGTATTTAGCTGTCCCACTTGAGCTTCAAGCTCGCCAAGATGCGTCTGTTGATCTGCGTTTTGGACATTTGCCTGCTGTAGCTTCAGCTGCAGCTCAGCGATTTCATTCCGCTGCTGTTCCGTGCTGCGCTGTTGCTCCTGATAGCGCTGTTGCAGCTGCTCCAGTCGCTGACCCAGTTGCCCGTGCTCTGTACGCAGCTCCTCCAGCTCCAGTTCACGCTCACGACACAGATGCCGGCTCTTAGTCAGCTCCGTATTCAGCTGAGCCTTCTCGGCAATCAGAACTTGTATTGTCTGCAAATTTGTGTCGCTCTGTCCGTTGTGGGACCAAATGTTATCCGTTTCCATTTGTGGCGCATTGAAATATGCAGCGATGCCCGTTGTTGTTGCAGCTGCTGTTGTTGTTGTTTGGTCAAGTGTCGGCTGCGTTGCGTCGCTGCCGCCGCTGGCAACGATGACGCCGCCGACGCTGCTGACATTGTTTAAGCTCAGCTCACAGTCGGAGCGTTCGGAGAGATTACTGGCAATGCTCACTGTAGATGAATTGGTGTTGGTGCCAGCGTTCTCGTCCACATTGTTATTGCAGCGCTGCTGATACTCTTTCAGCTAAAATAAATTCAACCAAAATCAATATGCTGCCTGTGTGTCCACGTCACGATGTTATTTTTTTTTTTTATTTTTACCTTTTTACGCGCAGCGGCCAGTTTTTGTGCTTTGGCATCCTGTGTGTCGTCTGGCATGGCCAATTGGTCAGCTGCTGCGACTGCGAATTCGTGTTGATTGCTTGGCAAACTGCAAGCAATGTTTATTTGAAAATAAAAACTTTCAATCCAGAGACAGCTAAATTTTGTGTGGAAATCTAGCGATGTTGCAAAAGTATCGATTAATCGATAAGCCACTTTGCGTGCAGCTAGCTTGACTTTCGATACTTTTCCCTACATAAGCACGAACCCCATTATTTTTTCCCTACTGGTATTTTTGTTCGGCGCCAACGGTTTATTTCGAATTAGTTAAGAGATAAGAAAGTCCGGCCATTTTGTTTTCTTGCCAGAATAGAGACTGCATTTGAAAAAATTGAATTTTCTTTATTTGCATTAATTGAGCCTTAAATAAATACAGAATATACGAAATATTGGAAATGCTTTTAAATAGTTTTGGATAACGTGCCGCTGTCAACTCCATTCTCTCTTTCTCTCTCTCTCTCTCTATCTCTTATTCCCTCGTTTAGACTCGCCTGCTTCTTGCCTCTCTTTCTCTTGGACCATTCCCGCTCAGTACTGAATTTGTTTTGGATCCTTAGTGATAGCCGTAGTGATCGTCGTAGCCGCCCAAGGAGAGAGCAGGAGCTGCCGCATAGGATTTCAGCAGAGTTGGCTGATAACTGATCGCTGGAGCCGCATAAGACTTAACCAAAGCTGGAGCTGAATAACTGATGGCTGGTGCCGAGTACGACTTGAGTACAGTTGGTGCCGCGATGCTAATAGCGGGAGCTGCGTATGACTTCACAATGGGGGCGGCTGCGTAGGACTTAATAATGGGCGTGGCGTGGTTAACAACCTGTGGAATGAGATGTAGTCCAATAAGAAAATGGAACAGGAACCAGGAACTAGTTCACCATATAAGGAATCAGTCTTACCGAACTGAAGTGTGAGTAGCTGGTGGCAGGAGCAGCAACAGCCTTGACGGCCACAGGAGCAGCATAGGACTTGAGCACCGTTGGAGCAGCATAGCTGATAGCCGGAGCATAGGATTTGATCACTGGAGCTGGAGCGGCATAACTAATGGCAGGAGCATACGACTTGACGACAGTAGGAGCCGAGTAGCTGATGGCAGGAGCGTATGACTTAAGCACTGGAGCAGCAGCATAGCTGATAGCTGGAGCGGCATGAGCATAGCTGATAGCTGGAGCGGCATGCTCATAGCTAATGGCTGGAGCGGCATGGCCATAACTGATAGCCGGCGCCGTGTGTCCCAATCCGTAGTCAAGGAGTCCGGGAGCAGCGCTCGCAGCGGCCAGAAAAGTGCAAAGAATCTAGCCGGAAAAATGTGAGATCAATCAAAAAGGATACAAGCTAAATTGGAGCAAGTGAAGCAGAGAATACTCACCAATACTTTCATGTTGGATGCGTTTAGTTAAGTTTAGTTTAGTTTAGTCTTGGTCTTCGTCTGAACTGCAACTGTAAATGCAGTGCGTGCATTGCGTTACTTTTATAGTGCAACAAGCGGACAGAAGACCAGGCCAAAAGACAGACGACAGACGTCTAGACCAGGCCTAGAGTAGAGTCATAGCCAGAGACAGAGTTAGAGCAGAGTCTGAATCTGAGTCTGAGTCTCAGTCTGAGTCTGAGTCTCAGTCTGAGCCAAGCAAAACGATTTCGAATTCGATTACGATTTCGATTCCGATCTCGACAAAACAAGCCAAAGCAGCACCAATTTGTGAAGTATCTGTGAAGTTGACAACGACAGCAGCAACAACAACAACAGCAGCGACTATGGTCACAGCAGTGCTGGCATTTTAGCTTTTTTCTAGAGTGGGATTTGCTAAAAATAGTAGCATGTTCACAGCTACAAAACTAGCTTTTTTTAGTTTAAGCTAAGTAGTACAGTCTACTATCCTTTATGGCATCAATTTAGTAATAAAAAACTGCTAGATTTCAAAGAAAAACTTATGTAGTAAAATCGGTTAAATATTGTATATTAACTAAGGGTTAAAATCTACTAAACTTTATATATAAACTTAGCCATAAAAACATTTGGCTAGTAAAACTAAGTTTAGCTTTTTTTAGCTGCTAAAAGTGATCATTTACTAGCTAAAAATCCATTTCAAAGCATTTTTTAATTTAGTTTTAGCTTTTTATTGCCAAACTAGCCAGTCGAGCCTTTGAAATTGTGGCAACTCTGGCACTTGTTGTTGTTGTTGTTGCAGCCGATGATGCAACAACAACAACAACAACAGCAACACTGACGTGGCTTTAACTTTTTGGCAAGGCAGACCACTTGTCGTCAAAAGGCGGCGGTCGCTTAACTTGGCCAAAACGACGCTGCGGCTGTAGACTGTTAGCGTTTTTGGAGTTTTGGCATTTTGGCGTTGGGTCCAGTCGCTCGGGATTTTCAATTAGAAAGCAGAATTTGATGAGAACAGAAAATACACGAGTTTCAATTGTGATTTTTAGCTTGATTTGATTTTAGCTTGATTTGATTTTAGCTTGATTTGATTGTAACCTTGTTGACCAACCACTTAATTAGCCACACAATTGTCATTTGCTATGGAATTTGTTGGCTAGAATGTGGTCTAATTGTTCTCAGCTGTTCTCAGCTTTGGCGTCGCTCAAAAACGTTAACAATTTCAGGCACTCAAAAATTGCATAAATTTCGCTCTTGCCAAATACAAAAAATTAAAGACAATCGCTTATAGATTTTAGCTGAAAACCGTTCGTCTGTTCGTCTGTTGCTGTAGACCTGGCCAAAATGCCGCAGCGTGCCACATTTGACCATATTTGAGTGTTTAGTGCGAAAAAGAAAAAAAATTAAAAGTGATTTTATGTTGTTGTTGTTATTGTTGTTATTGTTATTATTATTACATTTTACAAACGTTGCTCAGCCACGCCGGACACTTGTGTCTGAAAACGGAGTGTACCCGACTCAGGCAGTTCGTGGGATTTTCTTGAAGCACTCCTTAACCCTTAGGCGGTGCCCCCAAAAAGCTCTGAGATCGAAGTGACTTCTAGCCGGCATTGCCCGTGCCGCACGAGAGTGGGAAAATATATAAAATAAGTTAAATTTAGGAAATTTTATAGCCTTATTTAAGCTATTTAAGTCTTTTAATTTTCTCATACTTTCTGGCCTTTTTTTTAAAATCAAACTTAACTTAACTTAACTGAGTAAAACCGCCAAAAGAATTCTTATTCCATTTCTATACATTAAGCACTTAAAGCTACATTTTATGCCCAAAAATATAGTCATTTTAACCACTGTGCAATTACAATTAATTATCGCGTTGTTATTCGATAATTATGAATTCGATGGTCGATGGCAAACAATGCGTTAAATATCGATAAATATGCAGTTAAAGGCTAAAAATTGAGGCTAAAACGACCCCGGTGTTAAACACATGTGTTTAGCGGCTCTAAAAGCCAAGCTGACTCAGCTTTTTTTTATATTTTTCAGCTTTCTGCGTTTTGGGAGCACGTCTCGAGGTGCTGAAGCCTTCGCTCGAGTGGACACTTGGACTGGGGGACTGGGGGACCGGGGGACAGTTGGACAGACACACACCTGTGCTCTAGCGGTTATTTTGTTCAACACGCACGCATAAATCAAGCCAAAAAGTTTTCGTGGTTTTTGGTTGTGATTTATGTGAAATCTATTAGCAAATATTAAGTCAATATAACAATTGTTAAACTGCCGACAACTGTTAACTGTAAACTGTAAACAATAATTTTTTTTTTTTTTTAATTGTTTTTTTTTTTTTTTTTTTTTTTTTTTTTTTTTTTATTTATTTACCACCAGTTGAAAAGTTTATAAATAACTGCATAAATTTATTACTTGGCCCAGTTTTTTAGCACTTGGCGGACAGCGTGAAAAGTTTTTAGCCACGCTACTTTTCCGGCTACTTTTCGTCTTGGCCAAAGTGGTCAGAGTTTGAGCCAAGTTAAGTGCTAGCAGCCAGAGAAGGGTTGTAAACTATGCTGCCAAATTGCCCATTTGCCATTAGATAACATAGTGACAAGTGGGCACGATGGGCGTGGCACTAGTTTTAGGCGCCTCCCAGTTAGTAGCTTTATTTAGTGTTTAGCCAAAAAGCGCCGCATTTGGCAATCGGGCAGCTCGCGCTCCAAATTAGTTGGTCAAATGCTTTAAATTTAAACGTCGCCTCACGACGCTGACGTCGACAGTGACGGCGACAGCGAAGTCAGCGTCGACGTCAGCGTCGCAGCCTAATTAACCAAGGCGCAGTCGCGTTTTGGCGTTTTGGCGTTTTGGCTTGTCGTTGCCCAATGCGAAGAATTTTTGGACGTCGAATGCTTCGCATATTCCGCAAAGGCAACTTATAGCCAGGCAGTGTTGTCATTTTAGCCCATTTATGGCTAGATTTGCCAAATTTACTGTAACAAAAGGCAGCAAATTTTAGCTGGAAAAAGAAAATGCCGAATACAAATTTTGTGACTAGAAATTGTTTCCGGCTAAAATGAATTTGGAATACTTTTATATGTTTAATTGCCATTTTTAGCCGCTTTCTGGCTTTATTTGCAGTCTAAAAGCGTTTTAGCCAGTTAAAAGCTACACAACTGCTGTCATTTAGCTTGCTTACTTTTAGCTATATTTTCGGTGACAAAGCCAGCTATTTAGCCAGCTTTAATTCTGACAACACTGCGCAGCAAACGTCGCTCAGCGATCACCGTGTGCGCTTGTACCACGCTGCGTATGCGCATTTTTCAAACCGTTTACTTTGTTGCCTCTGAGTTTTAGCTTTTTTAACTTTTTTAGCTATTTTGCTTTTGCTTTTCAATTAATTAACGCTGCATTTGACTTGCTAAGCGGAATGAAGCGACGCTGTTGGCCAAAAGCAGACAACATTTTGGCTGATTAAATCAACTGTGATCGTAAACTTTAAAAAGTCGCGAGACGGCAAACAAGATTAACTGCTGCACAACTGGATATCCTGTAGGATTTGAAAGATAACAAAAATAATAATATTTATTTATTAAAAGTGTTTTCATTCATAATTGGTAAGTCAAAGACTTGAGTGCCTTTTGGTAATACCAAAACAGTCAATTAGTTATTTTCATAGGGTATCTTGGCTAAATGGAATCCGTGTAGCATTTATGACACTTGCGAATTAATGAATGAATGAATCAATGAAATGAAACTGCTCTTGTGGCTGCTACCAGTTACCGTTGCCGTTGCCGTTACCGTTGCAGCTGGCCAAGAAAAATACTGAATACTGAATTCGAACGCGTCAAAGTCAAAGTGTTGCCAAAGACATGGACGATTTGGTGTCGCAGTTTGTTGGCCATTTGGCAATCGAAGCGATTTTAACCAGTAATTTCCATCATACATTTGATGGCCTTTTCTTGTTATTCCAATGCTCGAAAGTGGGCCAATAGTATTTATTAGTCACTGTAGATACTAATTATTACGCAGTCACTAGATCGAATATTGTTAACAAAACATTTTGAATTGTTAATCAATTGAGACTTTGTCTCATAGTTTATTTAATAGAATTACAATTTTAGCTTATTATTTTGGGCAGCGCTTAATGCACACTTTAACAAATCATTTACTTTAATTTGACCGCCCATTTAAAGTAAATTATAATTAATAGTTGCCAAACTCCTTTTAAACTGCTCAATTACTCAACAAAAAGAATTAACTTCATGCTTAAAAGTATGCAATGTTTTTCTTGTAATCTTACCACAAACTCAGTGCATACTTTTAGGCTGCACTCTTACACACATTAAACAATTTATTATTGCCTAAAGCATTTTTATGCTACTTTAATTATTCTCCTTTAATTGCTGTTATATTTATTTCATAAATTTCTACATTTTTCAAAAACTGACTCTAATTTGCAAGCCATTGTAATTCCATGTTTAAATTTAGATCAAAGCCACAAAAGTTAATGACGTATAAGCGTTGAGCACACACACACAAACAGTCACACCCACACACAAACACGCACACACACAGACAGACGCTCAGCTGTGGTGACAATTTAATAGCCGGGCTCCAACTGAGATTTGCCGAGCTTTCGGAGTGAATGCACACTGACCTTAAAAACCATTTTTAGACACGTTTGGACATGTTCATGAAAAGAAAGGGAAATTCGAAGGATGTGAGAATCGATGCGCTCCAATGATTTAATTATCGATTTGTGCAGAAAGGTAAGAAAGTGTATTGGTGTGAGTGTGTGCTGGTTTGTGTGTGTGTGTGTGAGCCAAGTTCTGTTTGAAATTGAAGTTGCCTAATAACTTAAAACTCCAAGCAGTTTTAATGGCCATAATTCGTCTTGGCCAACACCGGCGATGTCGTCGATGACGTTGATGTTGACGCTGGCAGCCAAACAGAAACAGAACCTTTAAACCATGGCCAAAAGGAGTGCCAAGCCATGGCTTATTGCCGTTGCTGTTGTTGTTGTTGTTACAGTACTATTGACATTATTGATGGAAATTCTTTTGTGTGTTACGAAAACAACAACAGCAAATGAAAAGAAAGTTCTGACGAACGTATGGAACTTATGGATACCCTGTGAATTACTAAACTAATTAATTAATTATTAAAATTTGTCCGATTACTTTTATATAAATTTAATATATATTGTTAAATTTAAGTACTGATTTTTTTTACCTATTTTAAAATTGCATAATACCCGAAATTATAATAAAAAAACTTTTCAGTTGTTTACTCTTTTCTTGGGCAGCAAATGAAAGCCCAACGTGTCTGTACGCGTATGTGGACAGGTGCATGGCAGTGGGTATATGCGAGTGTGTTTGTGTTTTTGTGTTTGCCTCCGTTTTCGTTTGTCGTCCGTCTGCTTCGAATGCAGCCCAAGCAGACGCACGCACGCACTCACTCGCACCCAGGCGTAAGAGCGAGACGGCGGGAGGAGTGAAGGTGGAGGTGGAGTGGAGTGAAGTACGCGCTGCAGCCAAACAGTTATGCAAATCATGAGAGGCACCCGTTCGCTCTCGCCAGTGCTGGCAGAACTTTGTGGGCGAGAGCTATAATAGCTAGTACAGAAAGAGCTAAAATAAAAGAATAGATGAAGCAAAGCTATAAGATTTAGCTATAAGGTTGCTAAAATGGCAACGCTGGCTGACTCCCTCACACATGCTTTCTCTCTCATCCCCTCTCTCACTCTCTCTTCCTCCGGTACTCTCTTAAGCTAAAGCGCCTCTGGTGCACACTGCACACACCTATACAGGCAAAAGCTTTTTGGTGGCTGCGTGTGCGTGAGAGTGTGTATATGTAAGAGCGTGTGTGTGTGCGTGTGTATTTAGCGCCTAATACCCAAGTTTATGTCGCTTAATTATAGCCTTTAAGCAGCCGCTGTTTAACATGCTAATCGCTTGAGAGCCCCAGAGTCTCTCCCACTTCATCTCAGCTCCCTAGCAGCCATCCCGCTCTCCCCTCCCCCTCCTCCATCCTCTCAGCAGAGCGGCCTGTATCAAATGACCAACTTTAGGCTTTAAGACGACAGCCGCCAATTGAGGCTCTAATGAAGCACATGGACACACGGACACACGGGCATTTGGGTCTTTGCTCTTGGCCTTTGGGTGGAAATGTCTGGCTGGAAATTCTAGTAGCTTGGGAGCGGAAATCCGCCAAAAGTAGCGAGAGTTTTGATCGCCTTTTAAGGAGACTACTTCGATTCGCATTCATATATTTGTATTTTTAATACTTTTATGTCTTAACTGTTTATGCAAACTACTGCCACACTACCAAGATTCAATTATGGTCAGAATATGTTAAGTAATTTATGCTAACTAGGCGCATGGGCGCATGGGCGTATGGGCGTAACCGCGTTCCATTGTTCGATCGCAGTCAGATTTATAGTTTCGGTAAGCAGCTTTTTTTTTTTAGCTTGTTTTTTTTATTGTGTTTTAGCCAAATTAGCGGGCACAGATCTGCTTTTAATGATGCCAAAATAACTTTGAAAGCGACCGATTAATTTGCCATAAAAGCTAAGCTTTTATTACCTGATTTTATTATTTTGGCAAACAACTTTTTAGCGGCCTAAACAAATCGCTGCTGTAATTTGTTTTTAGCCGCAATTAAATTATTATGTTTTTATTTTTTCTTTACTTCTTGTCTTTTCTTAGTCCCCACCCCCATAAAGAGCACTCAATTTGGTTGAGTATTGATTTTCATCAACAGTTGTTCAGTTCTTATTCATTTGAGTGGAAATTCCTTTGTCCTTTGACCTTGACATTTAAATTCCATTACAATTTACATGACAAGCAATGTTAACTCTTGATTAATGTATTGAAATGCATTCTATTCATTTAGTTTAGTGGCCCACATCAAATTGTATTGAGTAAATTTAAGCTTTGCATAATGAGTTAATTTATTGTTGACCTTTAACATTGTAATAACATGAGTTGCAAATGCTTGCAGTGCTAGACACTTGTTGAGTGCTTTGAGTAAAGCACTCAATACTATTGAGTGGAAGCGTTTTGCTCTCAGAGAGCCAGCTTCTAAGTTAACAGCGCAATGTTAACTAAACAGCAACAGTTGGTTGGATGTATCTGTATTTTTAAACAATTATTAAATAACTATTTATAGTCTACTAAAAATAAAATCGTTCAAGCTACTTTCGTAATATAATAATTTACTACTTGTTAATTTAAGAAGTCAGCTGTGCACTCATCGAAGAACTTTAAATCTGCACATTAACAGCAGTGGAGCCGCGACAATATCAATGGCTCTCTCAATGGCAAGCTGCTCGCTTGCCCAATAACTCGCTCGCTCAGTTGAGTCGAGTTCATTACAGCAGCGAACGTCGTGTTAGTCGGTTGTGTCGCGCTCTTCATTTTCGTTTCCTCCGTTTCGCTTGTGCATCACGTTCGTGTTTGGTTTGTTTTGTTTGGCTTTTGTTTGGCCAGTCTGCTTTGTACGGTAACTACGCCAAGCTCTAATTCAATGACGTGCGCGCTCTTACTGCTTATGTGTCTATGTGTGTGCGTGAGTGTTTGCGTGTATGTGTGTACTTTTCAACAAGTGTTTCACAGAGTGCGAAACAAACAAAAGAAGCAGCAGCAAGAACCAACAAATGACAACAACAACAACAACAGCAACTTGTCCTCTTATCACCAGCAACTAAAACAATTGCAATCACACAAGGAATTAAATGAAAAAAACAAAACAAATAAATTTATTTGCATATTTAGCTTGCAATGTTTTATTAGTTTTTCTGTTTAAATTTTTTTGGTTTTGTTTTGATAAATTCTCAGTTTAGCGGGAATTCCTCAAGTTTCTCAGACGCACATGTCAATGATTGTAATTGGATTAATGTGAAAATAAATTTAGTTAACTAATGTGGAACTCAAGTGCAAATAACAACAACAAATACTGTGTATGTAACCTGATCAAAGAGAATTCCAACCGAAAACACCTTTTTTTACTGTCTCTGTTTTTTATCTGTCCTCCAATTCAGAAACTAAGACTAAGACACAACATTTGATTGATTTCGGTTCGGATTGAATTGCCCTAAAGTCAAGGTTTCCCGGTTTCCGATTTCTGACTTGACCTCTATTGCGAGCATTTCAAAAACCCATTTCAATATATTATATGCAGTTATCAATTATTATTACATAATTGTACATTGATTTGTACTTTAAGACCAGTGGATTATCAAGCTACTTAAAGTCATATAATAATAATACTAAAAATACTTAGTGTATTTTCCGCTAGATAATTTTCTTGGCTTCTAAACGATTTTTCATGTTTTTCATTCTTTATATGATTAACAAAAGCTTTTTCCGGTTTTATAACGATTGTAAAACTAATTGTTCAGAGCGTAGAGCCTGTATATCGGCTAACTCGATAGTCTTCAATACTATCGATTAACGACAATTCCTAATTGAAGCTTTTACAAATTTCAGCTATTCCGCTAATAACAAAAAACAATAAAAAACATTATAAAAATATAGCTGACCCATAAAACTAACGACTACATAAAACAAAGTGCAAAAAAACTACAACAAATAACTAAAAGTATAAAATACAGTAAGAAGAAAAAAAAATTAAGATTTGGCAACTGCAAAAACAACTAACGAATTTTCACAACAACTTTAAAGTTTATAACGGATTTTCAAGAAACTTGGCACAAATGATTATTGCAAAGTTTTCGGTTTTTTAGACGTTTTTTCATTGTTCACAGAAGAAAAGTTTCATTCTTTGTGCTACTTGGAAAAAAGGTGAGTTATGTTTAAAATATAACATAATTTTTAAGCTAAGGAAAATAAGATTTAATTTGCTTACTCAGGAATAATAAAGTTGTGACTTCCCTAAAGCTATCAAAGACCCTTTTATGAATCAGTAGCATTGTTTAGGCATAGGAATAATCGAAATTGCTATAGAATATTATCTACATCAAATTATTTGATTCATTCGAGTTTAAAGTTCAGTTGGGACTTTTTTAATTTACACAAATTCTTTTGAAAGTTCTTGTCACTTGCTGTCTGTCTGTGAAGTAGAAACCACAACAATTGAAACCGAATTCGAAATTCATTTCAAGCGTATTTTTTGAGTTGAACAACCCAAAAAGTTAACCGCAAACATAACCGCAACAGAAAGCGAGTGGTAAATGGAAAACATTGGCGTATAATACTCGTAGTATGCCTCTAGAATCAGTGATGTCAGAGTTGTATGGGATTTAACGGCTAGATTGACAGAAAAAGCTAAAAACCTATAATAATGTGGCTAGTTTTCTGGCTAAAACGTTGAATACCAATTTAAAGCCTAGCTTTAAATTAGCTAGAAAGGCAGTACTGGTTGGTGCCGATGCCGGTGTCAGGCACATGAACTTCACAATCTCAAAACCGAGATCTAATGTCATTAAATTCGCACAAGGTTAGACCTGAGCTACCGAATGGTTCGACCGACAAAAAAAAAAAACTTTTCATTTCATGTGGGCTTTTTACACCTGTTTCTCTCTCGGAGAACCACAGAAGTATTGCCTTAATTGTCAGTCAAACGATTTCAATTGAATTCCAAAACTTACAACTTATACACAATTCAAAAAGACTTAAGAAACTTGTGTATTATTTATTTATTATCTGCAAATTGCAATAATGGTATACATTTGCAACACAAAGTGCTCGTTGTTCTGTCTGTTCGTTAGCATTTGGGGCGCCATCCAGTTGATATTAATGGGCGTGTTCCACAGCATGCACTCGCTCGCCTTTGCTCCATACTTGCCGTTAAATGAGCACTACGACAGTCTTAAGGAATTTCGCGAGGATTCTGACAAAGCATTCAATCACGTCGCCCTTCGCTGCTATGCGAGCGGTGCTCTCTATGGACTATTTGCGATCACCGCTCTGATCTGCATACGCTTGAAGAAGAGGCAGATTATTAAACGACGCAATCTCTCAATACGTTTAAACTCTCAAGTCTAATAAAGTAATATTTATACTTGTGTGAATAAGTAAATAGCTGCGTTCCAATTGGTTGTTTATTTATCGAACATGAACTGTTATCGAACTGCAACACATTGGAAAGGCGCCTGCAGTTCGATACCTTTTGTGCCTTAGTTCGATTGAACTGCAGGAGTCTAGTTCGATTGAACGGAAGGAGTTCAGTTCGAAACTCGAATGAACGGAAGGAGTTCAGTTCTGTTGAGCCAATGAACTTAGTTCATTGAGTGAAACTGCAAATCGTAAAAAGCAAAAAATACATTATAGTTTTTATTGAAGAACTGTGAATTATGGTTTGAAAATCTTTACGCCGCTAAACAAATGTCCGTTAACCGGGCCCCCATATACATATGGAAGTGAGTGTATGTATTTATTAGATCTCCTAAGGCAATGTTTCGGCACTCATAATTCTGATCAAGTTATTTTCACCTACCCACACCCACACCCACATGCAGTCTCACACACATACAAACACACCCACATAGAGACAGAAAATGCAACGGGGAACAAGTTTGTTGACCGCATTCTCCATGCTGTTGTTGTTGTTCTCGTTGCTGTTGCTGTTGTTGTTTCTGTTGTTTTTGTTGTAGAGTGCAACTGACGTGATTAGCTTCTCTTTAGCTTCTTTATCAACTTTAACTACTACGAACTACTTTTTGGTTGTCTGCTCGAACTTTTATTATGCATTCGTCTCAGCCCAACAATTTTGACAAGTTTGTTGTTGTTATTGTTAGTGTGGTTGTTGTTGTTGCTGTTGTTGCTCTTAGCGCACGTGACACCTTTGTAGATTTGTTCGTTGGGTATCATAAATTTCCATGAAATTTTTGATGTGCTCTAACATGCTAATGTGCTGTGACTACTCTTCTCTGCTCCCCCTACTCCACCCCATCTCTGCTCCCACTCGCTTTTTGTTTGGTCTGGTATCTGCGGAGATAAGACCCGCTTCTTCTTCTTCTTCTTCGCTCGCTTCGACCTGGTCTTCTGCTGCTGCTGCTGCTTCTTCTGGCTGAGATACGTACGTACATGTTAACCGTTGTGTAAATTATTGTACACGATTTTACTGTTTGTTGTTTTCTTTCTTATCAAAACCAAATGGATGCTTAAGCTAAATTTACAAGAACTTTTGTTTGCTCTTTCTGTCCTCTGTCCCCTGTCTTCTGTCTCTTTCGTTACAGAAGTTACTTTATTGGAATTGTGGTGCAATGTACAGTTATTATCTAAGAAAAACAACTGTCTAAGGAGCTCTTTATTCCATTAGTTTTCCTTAGAAGTATGTAGAATTTTGTAATTGGGTTCATGGTAGTTTCTGGTAAATTTTTACCTTGTCTACAGTTTGTATTTGATTGTTCTTCTTGTTACAGTAAGTTTTCACTGAATCGTTACACAACACTAGCTTCAGAATAGGTTCAATATACTTTGATTTCCAGACTGACAATAGAATAGAAAGTTAAGAGTTGAGAATTGAAAGAAATCAAAGTAACGCTTGAAAAAATCTTTGTTGTCACATCGGAGAATTCTATTTTTATCAGTCACACATTTTAACGATAAGTTATCAAATTTTACGCTCATCGAAAAAGCGGAAGAAATATGTCCAGACTTTTGATGGCCACACCAACGCGGCTGTCCCGTAAGTACTACCCACTGGCACCCAAAACTTTTGACCTATAACCCTAGACTGTGTTTTTATAGTATTACGCGGCAATCGTTTGAATAGTTTTATCAGTTTAACGCGAATGTTTGCCGCAAAGCCACAAACACCTGAGCCTAAGTGCATGAAGGAGCCACCAAAGCCTCGACATGGCTATTTTGCAAGCGGTGGTACCCATGCCGTCTTCAGTGATCTACCGAAACCGGAGGGTGACTTTATGACGGCATGGCATGCCAAGAATTCCAAATATAATTTGATTTTACTAAGTGGAATCTTGGTATTCGTTGGCACCATTGCCTTGGGTTATAGCATGAATGCACCACTAATGAATTTTAGTATTCCTGATTATCCCTACACCGAGGACGAGATGGAGGAGTTTGCCCGCGAGGAGGAGCGTCGGCAGCTTGAGAAGGCGGAGCGTGAACAGCGTAAACAGGAAATTCAGGATGTCAAGGAATTGAAAATCCGACGTCGCAAGGCCAAGGAGGCCATGACCCGTGAGGTAGAGCTCATGCAGAAGGACATTGATAATGGACTCGCCGAAGGAGAAATGTCCGAATTGGTCAAATTGACACAGGAGCGTGAGGAATTCGAGAGCTGGGAGAAGGAGGAACTAAAGCGTCTCGATGAGAAGGAAAAGGAGCGCGCAAAGATCAAACAGGAAAGGGAAAAGCTTCAAAAGAAATAAGAGCATTTCGTAACAATTTAAGCAACGTTTTTACCACTCACTCATTTGTAGACTAAATTTGGCTAAAATAACACAACTCTAAAAACGGCACATCATCAGATACAACAACAAGACGACGAAGAAGAGGAAGAAAAACAACAAAAAACAGTTACAAAAATACTATGTCACTAAAGAATTACACTGTTTGAGAGTTTTCAACGAATAAATAAAGGAACTTGCTGCTGTTGGTAAAACCATTGAGGAAGTGCTTCAGAAGATGCCAGAATTCCAAGACCCTGTAGGGGAAAGGAGATGCTTTTCTGCTTAGTAGGAGAATAATTTTATATTTTGTAGAGTATCCCATAGTCGTATACTTTCTAATATCACTACAATCACTCTTGAGCAATACATAATACAATATTGAGCTCAAATGAGAGAAGACGTCTATGCAGATCAGATCCAGATCAGTTCGTTTTGACCCAAATGCAACAAGTGGCCAACGGCTGTGACGAGTGTTTAGCTTGTTATGAATATGCCGATATACTTATAGATACAGGTACAGATACAGATACACAGGTATAGATATATGTAGTTATGATGGATATAGGCATAGCTTTGTTTTCTATCATGCCAGTTGGCCATAAAGGAAATGGCTCATTGCCAGTAATCAGCGCACATTGCAAACAGAATTGCAATTGTGGCATTAAATCGTAAATTGTATCTCATAGATAACAAACGCAGCACGAAATTGAATTTAGTTTGGTTTAGCTGAAACGCACTCACTGTTCATAAACAACGAACACTTGTTGTTTAGCTAATAAAATAATGTTCATTCTTTTGCCACTCGATTTGAATTCTATTCGCATTTCCCCAGTTTTTCAACCATTTCCCGTCGCTCTCTTCGTATCTGTATCTGTATCTATATCTGTATCTGTATCTGTATCTTTTGCGCTAAGTGTGCTGGATGTGCGCACATAATGAATCACAATCGTCGTCAGTTAAGCTCGGCTTATCATTAATCAAATTAGTTGCAGTCCCAGCAGCCAAACAACAGCAAAACACTTGCTGCACAGTGGGTAGCTCATCATCATTAAATGCTTGAAAATAATAAATGAAGTTAAGGTGACTTTTTTGTTAGTCGAACGAGAGAAAATAAGTAATTTATTTAATAGATAAATTTACACATAAAATATGAGGTATTTTAATTTTTAAATATTTTTCTTAGCCTTCTATTTAAAATTTTAAAAGTTAATTTTTATTTTATAAAATTTTTAAACTCAAAATTTAATCAAAAGTTTAAGATTTATAATATACTGCCGATTCTGATTGCTATAATCAAACTTAGCGTTGCCATATCGTCAGCAACTTCACTGTTTTGTCAGGTACTCAACCACTATGCACTGTGTCAGCCCACAAACCACTGTGGCAATTTATCATATGCATTCTGAATGCAGTAGAATTCTCGCTTGCTGTCACACTGTCCGCTTGTCGCACGGTCACACTGTCACAGTGTCACATCGTATCTGCTGCTCTGCCTTTTATAATGCACTTATGCTGCAATTTGTTTGAATTAGCGCTTAACGCGTCGCTTTGTCGCATTATTTGGGGCGTGTATCTGTATCTGTATCTGTATCTATAGCAGTCGCTGTATCTGTATCTATAGCAGTCAGTGTATCTGTATCTGTTGCTGCATCTGCAGTTGTATCTCGATGTTTGTTTGTGTAGCTAGTGCATTATGCAAGCTAGTTTAAAGTAAAAGTAGCTGCCCAAGCCAGTTGTAACACCCATTGAATTGCTTCCGGGTAAAGATCGCTTTGTGACTAACCCACAAAAACCTAAAATCTGTGAGGGAAAACACA
Organism: Drosophila cardini; assembly: GCA_018903735.1. Classification (NCBI taxonomy): domain Eukaryota; kingdom Metazoa; phylum Arthropoda; class Insecta; order Diptera; family Drosophilidae; genus Drosophila; species Drosophila cardini. Next base: position 9,106,905 of record JAEIGM010000001.1, on the reverse strand, counting down.
CACACACACATTTACACACACAGAAAAACTATAAAAGATTTTCTCTTTTCTTTTTTATCTTGTTGGCTTTAAGCCATAAACGTATTATCAGCTCTTATCGCTTAGCTTATCGTCAGCTACATGTAAATATTTGCAACAACTTTGCTGATTCCACGCTGTCTAGCGCAACGAGTTGTCAGTTACCAGCTGCCCTCATGCCACCTGCCACCTGTCGCCTAACACCTGTAACATCGTCTCAACGGAAAAATCATAATCGTCGTTATTGTTGTTGTTGTTGCTGTTACTGTTTTGGTTGCTGTTGTTGTTGTTGGACTGCATTTAAATTTCAATAGGTTGCTTCTGTTGTTCAAACTGTTACCGTTTGTTTGTTGATGTTGCTGCTGTGGTGCATTCCACAGTTGCTTACAAAAATATGCATTCATTGTAGCCAGAATACCCTACACTGTGGAGTGTTTATTTCCAGTGTCGATTGGTCACTTTTTACACAAAAATCAAATCTTTCACTTCTAGTGGTATTAAGCTCAATTAGTGTTGTTTTTAGTACTATTGTAAGCACATACCCTACAATAGGGTATGTTAAAATGTAGAGTAGCTTTGCAACTTTCTACTTAGAGACCAATATCGTGCTTTATAGTTCTTTATTCCGGTATAATCAATCTCAAGTCTTATTTTTCTAACTCTAAGCTTAATATACCCTACAATTCTTCTTAATTATGTTATTTTAATGGCACTTGCCTGTAATTAAACTACTAAATTTAATTAGAAATCAATAAAAATTGCTGCTCCTTAAGCCCTTTCTCTCCTGGCAGATACTTAACACTTTATAGTCCATTAATTGTGGAATTTCCTGCTGCTTCTTCTGCTAGTTTTTCACTAACATACCCTACACTTGAGCATATTTATTTCCTTAGTGTATTTCTAACAGATTTCCTGGCATTCCTGGTTAAATCTGTCTTAAAGTTGAAAGTCTTTTTATATATATTTGTGTAGCAAGTGCAAGAGTTGATTGACCGCTGATTGACCGTTGATTGCACTGCACTTCTGACTGTTTAAATTCCTCGCAGACATTCTGCTGTCACAGTGGCACATTTTGAACTATTATGAGTAATATTACTGAGACTTTCGCCTCACAGAGTCTATCGTTTTGCTGTCAATAATAGCCCTCAAACTCTCACTTAAAAAGTGATTAAAGAAGCGCTCATAAATGCCCGAAAAGTGTACGCTAATTATGCAAATTGGGCAACAAAACAACAATAATTAATATGCTGAACAAAAAGAAAAAAAACTGTTGTGTTTTTGTTGCTCGAGGCAGGTGCTTTTTCAGCAGTATTTCATTTGAGTTCTCTATTCTCAATTCTCTCTACTCAATTGATATATTGAGGTCTTGCCACAGTTAGCCAACAATTCTAACGCTTTTCATCTGCAGTGGGTCACTTCTCTCTTTCTATTTAGCTCTCTCTCTCTCTCTCTCTACTCTCGCTGGCAATCAATTTGGCCAGCAAGCATTGAACATTCGCCGTTTTAGCCGTTTTAGCGGCTTTTGTGGCATGTTCTAGCTTTGATTTTGTGTGCAACTCACGTAGCCTCAACTTTAAGGCTGACTCTGACTCTGACTCATATTGAAGTCATAATAGTAATACTCATTTCTCATTTCTCTGCTTACTTTCTGCGCTTTCTCGTGCCGTTGTGGTCTCTTCTGCTTCTTCTTCTTCTTCTTTCGAGTAGTACTTGTCTGTTTTCTAGTTGTTTTTTTTGTGCTTTTTTAATTAATTTTTAATACACTTGGCAACATTTGATTCACTTTTATGGGGCTTTGATGCCTGTCAGCTGCAGTAGGTGCATTCATTATTAATTTTGAGTGCTTTGTCGGGGAAATTCAAGGGTATATTAAAGTATGGTTACTTTTAGATTAACTTTTAGCTATTTAGTACAAAGGAATGCTAGGAAATCTTATATAGGGATTCTTATTCATATAACTACCTTAAATGTGTGGGATCTTTAAGGTATTTGTGACAGTTTTGGTGTTTGAAGTTGAACTTTTTTGGTTTTTCGTCGAATTTGCCCACTGTGCGGGTGTGTAAAAATGGGTTAACACTTAAAATTTTATAGTTTCTGCGTATTAAAAGCAAATGTGAAGCATTTGGCATTTAACGAATGTAGATTTGAGTCGATCTGGCAACGCTGGGCAGCTTTGGTGAACAAGAACCTTTGAGCCAATGAAGAATCTGCAACCAAAATTGGTAAAAAGCGTGCCTAAAACTAAGCTTATAAACTTTTGATAAAATTTAAAATATATTTTAGTTTACTAAACTGAATTTTGCTGCACTTTTTAATCAGTTTGTGCCCACTGTGCGCAGCTGCCAGCGTCTTAGTTATAAATTAAATTATTTTGCACTGGGAGTTAGCTTATAAATAAGACAGAGTATCTGTTTGTGTGTGTGTGTGTGTGCTGTGTGTGTGTGTGTTCATATATGTGCACAAAATGTTATATTAAATTGTTATGCTGCTCATATGGCCAGACCTGAGGGGCGTAAGCGATTTGTCTTTGGTTAATTTTTTTGGGTCCTCATAAGTCGAAGTACCGTTAAGGCCGCCTCAAATGCCAGCCCAGCAGAGTCCTGGCTCTGGTCGGGGTACAGAGCCAATGCTTTGCTTTAGGCCATATATCAGCAGTGTGCGGGCCATGGCCATAAAGAATGCAGACTACTTTCGGTCTTGTAATAAAGTAATTAAAGTCATGACACTGGATGATTTTTTATGACCAAAGATTAATTGAGTTTGACTGCACTGGAACAGGGCAAACTTTGGGTATGGTAGGGTGGAGGGGGGCGGAGTGGGAGGGGCGTGGGTATCAGCATCATTAAACTGCCCACAACAATTTGCATTTAATTAGTTTTTCTCATGAACAAAATCAATTTTCACTCAATTTCATTCGCTTGGAATTCAGTTTTTTAGTATTTTGTTGGTATTTTTTTTGCAGCGAAAGCTTTCAATTGAATTAAGTGTAAGTTTTATTTGTTTATTGCTTTAATTTCTTTATACATAATTTATTTTCGTTGTTGTTAATTCGTTAAATGCTTCACTTTCGCTCTCGTTTTAATTGCCGTCTGCACAATTTGATGATTACGTTAATGATTCCTCAAATGATAATGCTAATGATAATGATAATGATGTTTGCCTTAAGCTCATGAACAAGTTAATGTGTACACAAAACAGCAAAAAGAGCGTGTGAATCTTGTTACCAAACAACAAAAGTTTTACATTTTTTACATTTCGCAAAGTGGCCTAAACCAAGAAAATGGCTAAAACTTAAGGAAAATCGTTAGTAGCCCGGTCAAGTTCATTTACCATTTTCTATCTATCAGTTTTGGGATAGTATAAACTACTACGAGTTCATCACTTGCAGTTTTTGGCTGACTTTCTTAGCCAAATTAACCCCAATTTTGCAGCATGCTCCACAAATTGCTCTCACATTTAATTATAGTGCTGGCCATTGGCATTTTCTGGCCTTTTTAGGGCTTCTCGGCCAATTGCAACTGTCAGCGAAACAATTTTATTGAAACAAAAAGCAAACTAAATACCAAAATACCAAAAAAAAAGTTGAATTAAATTGGAATTGTTTAGTCGGAGTAAAAGTCGCTTCAGTTAGCCACTTATTTTTCAGTTAACACGAAAATTGGGTCAACAGAATGATGACAGGGAAATGTGTTAATGCTACTCCAGTGGCGTAATTAACAAGAAATTTTGCTGTTTACGTTTTAAATGCCAGTTGGAAAAAAAGACTAACAAAAAAATACTAAAATACTCGCGACAATTTCTGAGGATCGCAAAGTGGACAGGAAATTGCATGAATATTTGAGGCCTCACGTATTTGGCATCGCATAACGATTGCGATTGTTATCGATCAGGTGGAAAAGCTGTAAAGAAATGCCATTAACCAACACTGGTGGGCACTTGTAGGCTTAAAACTGTTGAAGTTGCCAGACAGTTGACAGTTATTTAAATTTTAAATACAATTAAAAATGTTTAGAAACAAATCTCTTTAAAAACTTTTTAGCATTTTTTATGCTGTGTGTTTTCAATAATTATCAATTTTAGTAATTTTTAAGTAGAGAATTTTATGTTTATTCCTTGAGGCCTATTAACAGAGACAGCTTTAAAGACAGACCTACCAAAAAAATACTAAAAATATACCGTAAAAAGTAATAAATTATATTTTTGGCCCGCAGCAAGATTCATTCAAAAATCATCAACAAATTGATGTCAATTTAATAACAAATTAACAAAGCACAAACAAATACACACGACAAGAAATATGACAGTCGACAAACGGTAAAAAATAGTGCTCAACAACAACAACAACAACAAAAAAAGACTGATGACGTTGTGAGCTTTTCGTGACGACATTTGTTAGCAGTTTGCTGCTGTTAATGTTATTGTTTTCAATGTTAACGTTAATGTTAGTGTTAATGGTCTGAGAGAGGTCAAGAAACTGCATTTAGACATACACGAAACGTTTGCTTCAAGCTGAGTTCTTGTTAGTTTTAAGTTTTATTTATTGTTGTTTATGTTTAATGTTTTTTGTTGAATTTTGTTGGATTTGTGCCTCGCCGCGGGTGTAACTCGTGTATTTCGAACATGATAAATGGCCAGGAGGGAATGTTAAGGAACTCATTTGGAATATGTACTCCCAGACAGACTCCAAAAAGGGTTCAAAAAGAGACCCAAATGGTTCAAGAGGCCCAAGATGGAATTTTTCTTAATTGGAATTTCTATGGCCTGCAAAATGCATTAAACCGAAACTGATTCGAATTTTCAAAAACTTGTGATCGGTTGAGGGTAGTAAAAACTTGTGTGTACTGAACAAAATTAATTTTTTTTTATTTTAAACAAATTTAAATATTGTTTGTAGACAAAATTCGCGTTGATTTAGTTTATCTCGAACGCTTGATTTGGTCAAGAGCAAAGTATATACGATAAACGCTCACCTTAACAAGTGTTCAAATTGTTTCCGCTGTTTAGGCCATATTCTGGCAGCTGTTAACTTGGCCCATTGTCGTCGTCGTCGTCTGCGTCTTCGAACTGAACGGAAGTACATTCACGATTTGCATTCGAACTTGGGGGCAAGACACTCATTCAGTCAGTCAATCAGTCATTCACTCCGTCATTCAGTCAGTCAGTCATTCATTCAATCATTCAATTCCTCTTTCATTCAGTCACTTGCCGCCAACAACTTGCAACGCCAAAAAGCGTCTATAGAATTTTTATGCTTGACTCATCGTAGGGAACAGGGCTAAAAGGGGGAGTGGCAGGTAAGGCAGGTTGAGACAGGTGAGAGAGGAGTGCACACCGTTTGTTTGTTATTTGTTATGGGTTTATTTGCTTGGAGCTTCCGTTTTAGTGGCTAAAAGCAAATCGAAGTAGTCAAAACTGTTTAACAATAATACTAAACGTGGCACATTCAACTCGCGCTGTGTCTACGACTGTTGCAAGTGCAAGCAGCAATCAGCAACCAACAACAGCAACTAGCAACCAACAACATTTCCGCTGTGCAGACCCAAAAAAGGCAATCGACAATTATTGCTGTGACTGTAGCTGTGATTGTGGCTGTGATTGTGGCTGTGATTGTGGAAAGCAAAAGCGTCGTTTGTGGTTAGCAACAACAACAGCAACCACAACAACAACAACAACCAGTAGCAGTTGCAGCAACAACATTACGCCCACTAATAACCATGCCCCAATCTTAGTCTTTCGTGAAAGGCAAAGACCGGTCAAAAGCAGCAGCAACAACTACTACTAATACTACCACTAATACTACTACTAATACTACTACTAGTACCACTACTACTGCAACAACTGAAAATTGTCAACATTGCAGCACTTGCCACACGACAGCAACTGCAACTGACAGTGTTGCCAAACATTTTATAGCCCAAAACAGCTAAAAAACAGAAAGAAAATGTTTGAAACTTTTAACAAAAAAGTTTTGGCTAAAATCAAGCTAAAATCAGGTGAGAATTTTAAGATAAACTAACACTTTTTACTACTTCACAGACTTTAGCTACAAACAGCTAGTTGTCTAGCTACACTTTTTGCCAAATCCAGCCTTAAAACAGCTAAACTAGCAGCACTGCCTGCGACTGCCACAACAAATGTGACTTAAACTTCAAGTATGAAGTCAGGTCTTCGCCCCGTAGACTGAGACTAGGAGCTGAGAGGGAGCGTGGGAAGGGGGAGTGGCATGAAGGGAGTAAAGTCTACAACTGAGACTCGGACTGGGACTGGGACTGGGACGGGGACTTCCAGCTGCGTAGACAGCGCGCAGACATCACAGCGCAGTTTCAGTTTTCAGTTTTCAATTCTCCCCAAAATGGCCAAGTTGTAAACGTTTTTGAGATGAGTCAAAACGAATTTGGTATACACTTTTTTGGCTTTTTTTTTTGGGTGTGTCATTGTCCACTTGGGCATTGTGCTAAATTAACGCTAGTAGTTAACTAGTTAACTTAATTAGAGCTAATACAATTAACAAGAAATTAACTTGAAGGAGACGAAGTTTGTTGAAGAATAGAAGTTTAAGCTTAGGAAAAATTTAGCTATAATTAAATTATTTAATAGATAATTTAACAGTTTGAACAAAATAGTATAATTAAATAGTTGAGCTTATAAAAATAGTTTTAGGGTTTCAGGTTAAGTCTTTGTAACTGAATTTATTATGGCCAAAATAATTCCAGTCTGAAATGTAGAAGGAATTAAACTGGAGAAGTCTTAAAAATATATTTAAAACTAATTGTTTTAATTCCAAATGTTGCCTTGAAATTTTCTTAAATTATTTAAAAAAGTGTTAAGTATTTTTTGAAAAGTTAGTAACAATACGATTACGAGTTTAAAGACCAAGTTTAAGTGCTTTTCACATGGCTATAAAAACATTGCAGTTTTTGGTCGTTTTTTGTAGCTGTCTCTGTGTGTGTTAGTATGTGTGTGTGTGTGTGTAAAGGTGTTTTTTTTTTTTTGGCATGCGCCGCGTGAAAAACGAAATGAAAAGTTGTCGATGTTGCTGTTGTTGTTGCTGTTGCTGTTGCAGTTGTCGATGTTGCTGCCGTGGCCAGTTGCCGGTGCAAGGCTGCAAAAAAGCATTTGAAAATGGAAAGTCGTTGTAGCCGCTGTTGTTGTTGTTGCTGTTGTTGTTGTTGCTGTGATTGTTGTTGTTGTTGCAGTTGCAGTTTTTCGGCTGGGCAGCAACCGGTTGCATTAGCCACATTACAGCGCACACGCAACATGTTGCTGTTGTTTGTTGTTGCTGTTGTTTGTTACTGTTGTTGGCATTGCTGGCATTGCATATTTGTATTAATTTGATTAGTTTTAGATTTATTATTTGTGTATGTGGGCAATGCTAGCGCTAATTGCTTGCAGTCAAATATTTGTACAATTTTCTTTAGGAAAATCTTGATTGGAAATCTTTGAGATGCCGCGTGAAAAACCTTCCTGTGAGACTGAAAGTCGAGGTTGGGCCACCAGAAAGCGAAAGTGTGCAATTCAGTAGAGAGTGGGGGAAATGAGGGGGGAAAGCTCCTCAATTTGGGAGAGCCCCTAATGGACTGTCATTAAACTATGGAAATCAGCGAATAGAAATTCAAACTGCTCTAAAATTATGTAAGCTCCATAGATGGACTAAGAGAAAGGTTGAAATTTCTTTATTTATTTATAGAGTTTCGTCTTTTTTTTTTTTGCGAAACTAATTAAAATACATGTGACGAAAATGAAGTTATTTATTTTAGCCAAATTTGTATAATAAACATTAAGTTAAATAGCTAAGAAATAACAACAATATCAACTATTTGTTTAATAAAAGAAATCATATTTTTAGCTTGTGTAATTTTTGTTGTTTCAAGCCAAATTGTGTTTAAATCAAACTTTATTTGTTTTGTCTAAAAACGAATTTGGAATTAGCTGTTGGCCGTGATACATTGTGGCTTAATTTAAGCTATAGACTGAATTTATTTGAATATTTATATGGTAAATCAAAGGTTTGAGACGACAAACTAAGGTCGCAAAATACCAGAATTAAGGAAGTTATTTTCTTAAAACAAGTTTTAAGTTTACTTTGGAGTATAAGTTTATATTTTAGTTAAATTTGTTCCCTTTAAAATGTTATTGTTATAACAATTAAAGTGATTTGGGAAATGAGGAAACATATTTGGTAGACAGTTTGTGCCTTAAAAGGCAGACAATAAACTTGAATTCATCCCACGATTTTTGAATTTCGCACTTTCATTGATAAATCCCGCTAAACTCAATTTCACCTGCGCATCTTAACAGGTGGGGGAAGGAGTTAAGTGGGAGAGGGGTAAGTGTGTAGCCCCCACACACACACACACACACACACACACACACTTTGAGTGCTCGCAAATACTCACAGCACGCACAACAAGTTTGCAGCTTTTATTCACTTACGATTCATATTAACATTAACTATAAATTATGAGTATTACCAGCAACTGTCTCTCTCTCTCTCTCTTTCTCTAGTGTCTGCTGTCTGTCTATCTCTTTCATTTATTGCTTTTGCTGTTTAAAGTTAATAACTTTCACTGTTTTAGTTTTTTTTTTTGTTGGTTGTCTCTGTTCAATCGATAGAAAACATTAATTAAAACATTTAATGCACATAATTAAGTCGGTTGATTTTTCAGTAACATCAGTTCGCATCACCCCTCTCCCTCTCTCACTCTCTCTCTCTCTCTCTCTCTCTCTCTCTAACTGTCTCCTTATAAGCCACAACCGCAACAACAGCTTTTCATTTTCTTTCTTTTTTCTTTCTTTGTGTTTAAATTTTGTTTTGTGTTTTTTTTTTTGCGCCATTTTCGCACTTGGCAATGACGCCGTGTTAACGGTTGGGCTTTGTGGTTAACGGTTTTGGTATGGGAAATAGGAAAAGGCGTTGAGTTTTCCTCAAGCCAAGCAGCTACTAGTCGTCGTCGTCGTCGTCGTCATAAGTCGTCACCATGTGAAGTTCACCTTCAATTTTCCGGGTAATAAGTTAAACAGTTTTATTTTGCGGTAAAAAATGATCATTTCGCACACACACGGAAGATTTTTATGGCCATTAGGAAGAAGAAGAGTAAGAAGATGGAGCAGGAGAAGAAGAAGAAGAGCAGCAAACGTTGTTGGCATTAATTACAACGTTTAAAACGTTATCTAACACTAACACTTAGAGTTGCCAGACTGTTTGCTGTACAACTTATCGCACTCAATTATCAGCGTTGTCAGCGTTGCTAAAAAATCGGTTTTTTTTCTCGCACATTCAAATCAAATTAAACGAGAATTACTCCAAAGATTTTCCCGGTGAGAACATAAATCAGCAACTTCATTAACACGACTGCCAAAATCTATGAATATAAATCTAAAATGGAGAGAGAGACCTGTCGTTCCCCTCCACTTCCCTTCCTGTGTTTCCTTCGGGCGTTTTTCTCTCCTTTTTTTTTGTTTTTGGCTACGTGACGACCTGTGAAATTATAGCAATAGTGCTGAGGAAAAACGGCAGCAGGCAGCATGCAACATGCACCAGAAGGCAGCAAGCAGCATGTGGCAAAGTAGAAATAAATAACTCAATTTAGGAAAAAGTGTTAACTTGAAATTTGCCAATAAATCAATGGAGAGGCGGTCAAGGCACCTTGTGATTAGCAGCAACCCAAAACCCACCGTCGATTGCTTATCTTACACCCAAACTGCAACTTGGCAACACTGCCACAGTGCCACGCTGCCACACCGCACTGCAACAGTGCTGCAGTGCAGCACGGCAACACCTTCATGTAATTTTCGAAAAGCGGAAGACTTTTCAATAAGCTTCGCTTATAAAAAAGCAGACAGACAAAATGTAGAAGGGGGAAGGTGGGAGGGAGTGGAGGAGGTGTAGGGGAAGAGTGTAGCGACATGGACCACAAGATTGGGCAGCCGTCACTTGGCTTGACAGGCAATAACTTTGCGATTTTTGGTGCCGTTTTGCGGGATTTTGTATATTTCGTATTTTTTTTTTTCAAGCTGTAGTTTTTGGACTTATTTAATAAGTACGAGTTGAGTATGAGCTTAAATTTGTGTATATATATATATGGCCAGAAGCAGTAAGCCTGCTTCACTTGTTGTTGTTTCACTTCACGCCTGTCACTCACCGTGAAGAGTGAGAGAGTGAGAGAGAGAGAGGGATAGTGAGACAGGGAGGGAAATTGTTTAGATCTTTATCACTTCTCGCAATGATTTTCAAATAAAATAAAACTTCAATCAACATTTAATTGAAATTAATTTGTTTCGTCTCTCCGTCCGTCCGTCCGTCTGTCAGTCAGATTTCAACAGTTCAGCATTCCATTTGGAATATCTTTTGAAGTAAAGTTACGAAAAACCTTTGGCAGATGTATTCAGATCATAGCAGTATTCAGTATCCAATTCAGATATTCTGGTTCTGTGCCAATCAAAAGTAAATAAACTTATATATAATATATATGCAAGTGTTTAAAGCTTAAATCCAACCGGTTCTTTGGCTTCTTGAACCGATATTATTATTATGCTGTAACCGGTTTCTGTGCGTATTTTATTTGTATTCTGTGTTTTTTTTTTTCCATTTGATTCTTTCGCATTTTAAATGTTTTCACTGAAATATTTTGTTTGCATTTTAAGCGCATTGAAGTTGATTTAAAGCATGGCTAACTCCTGCCACCGCCCCTCTGTCTCCTAATTCCTACAGCTCTACATCTTAACCGTTTCTGCTAACTGTAAATGGTTTTGGCCAGCGCAAAAGCTTCCGCACAGATTGCCCTCGCTCACCCACTGCGGCAGTGACTGTGACTGTGACTGCGACAGTGACTGTGACACGTTTCTATTGTTGCTTGACAGGTGCGATATTCATTAGCGTTAGTCTGGAATTTGGCTGATATGCAAATTTATCTTCTTTGTGTAGTAAATGAATATGATAATTTTTATTTGTAAAGCTTTTATCTTTAGTATAACGTCCACAAGAGGTCAATACTTGTGTTTAACTAATCGATTTTTGTATATCTTTCAGCGTTTACAAACAACTTTTGATGCCAGAAGATCAGTCATTTGGGAGGTAAGTCAAACAATTGTTGATTATTTGCCAAACAATTAAAAACCAATTTAAATCCAAAGTCAACATCAGTATTCCCCACACTCTTCATACAACGGAACTAGTTCCACAGCCGTCGATAACAATTGAACGCTTATCGATTTCTGCATGTGATTTTAATGTTTGTCGGAAATATTTAAATCAAACGATATTTTTGTTGTTCGGTGTTTAATGTTTTTTTTTTCTATGGCTCTATTGTTCGATGTTGTGTTATCGTATTTCATGCTCCAGTTATGGCTAAATTATATGGCCAGACTCATGATTGGTTAGAGGGACAGTCGAGAGAGCTTTTAGTATGACTATATTGAATGACTTTCCAAACAATTAGTTCAACTTTGCATCTCTTTCGCACACTGACTGTCTGACTCTCTCTCTCTCCCTCTCGCACAGCACACAGCTGTTCTGTGCTTTGTCCCCCATTTCTAGTGGTTTTGCTCGAATGAACACAACAACAACAACAACAAGTTGAACGTGTTGGTTATTAAAAGAAAAGTTGACAAATGACAAATTCAGCGAAATAATGAAAACTGCAATGGAAAGAAAAAAGAAACAACAACAAAATTATATATATTTCTGTACATAAAAAAAAAGCGTTTACTTTGCACATGAAAAGCGACAGGGAAATTTCAAATTTGTTGCTTAAAAAACAAAAAGAGAAAATCTGCGAAAATTAAATTATGTACAGAAATAAAAGTTATGAAAATTTGTGTACAAATTAACCAAATCAAGCTTGAAAATGGGCGTAAAGTGAAAACGCTTTTGACATTTATAGTAATTTAAGGTTAGAGTCGAACGATTTCAATTTAGTTTGTCAGCATTATTATCCCCAAAACAAATCCATTGGCTCACTTACCCAATTGTCATGTCATTTACGAAAAAGATGAGGGAAAAGTTGGAGAATCATTCACTCTCAAAGCTGATGAATCATTCAGAATTTTCCCTTTGTCCCGTTTCTTTGTCTTTGATCTTACAGCTGGTTGAATCAGGGCTACAAAAACACCAAGAAGAAGAAGAAGAAGAGCTTTGATTTATCTGCTAAGACATTTATTCACTTTAGGGGTGGCCTTTGCTTCTATTATCATTATCATAATGATCATTATTTCTGTTACCATTTGTTAAAAACTTTTTTTCATTGTTTAGCAAAATTTTTGTTGATTTTTTTCTGCTTTGTTGTCAACACAATTAAAGCAAATTGCCAATTGTTGTTAATGTATGCCGTCCCTCTCTCACTCTCTTACACACTCTAACTGCCTCTCGCTCTAACTATTTAACAGTAGTTTTGACATTAATAGCCGAGCGGAACAATGGACTCAAAAGCGCCAAAATAAACAACAAAAATTCAAGAAATAAAAAATAGAAAAAATTTAGAAATAAAAAATAGAGAAAATTCATAAATGATTTGAAAAAGTTTTGAATTGGTTTATGCTTTTATTATAAACTTTACTACATCTGCTATTTGTGCTGATGTCAAAGCTGCTTTCAATAGTTGGAAAAAAGAACTGAATTTATAGTTCATTGATTGGTTCTTTTTGGTTGGGCAGGCCTTTCAGTCAGTTTCGTGACTGTTGAGTAACTGGTCTTATGATAATATACTATAGATAGTCTATGGGGAGAAGGGCAGACATATAGATAGAAAGACGTTAGAAAGAATTCTTGACTTTCTAAATACACAAATCATGTGAAAAAAACCTTTTAATTAACAATTTGTGTGCATTCGGGTGTTTAGTTGTTATTAAATAGATTTTTCACTCCACAATGTCTGAATCGGACTGAGGAGTCTGAGTCTGAGTCTGGGACTGAAGTTTGAGACCTCAATGTGATGCATCATCGTTGGCCAGTTTTCATAGGCCCTGTAATCATTTTTTTCTATTTTTTTTTGTAGCTGTTCTACTGTCAACGTTTGCCGCTTCTGTGTTTGTGTTGCATTCTTCATTCTCAATTCTGCATTCTGTCGAGTCATTCTTAATTATTATGATTATCGATGTTTTATGCTCTATAATTGCCATTGGCGGCCGTGACTTGGCCTTTTGGGCGTCACCAACGTGTCGACTGCAAGACCAAAGAGCCCAGAATCAGGCTAAAAGCCTCCCTCCCTCACCCTTCTTCCTCCTCCCTACTGTATCGTTCCCCTACTCCTTCTCCCCCATCATGTGCTGTGCTCCGCTTCCATCAAAGTATCTCAGGGACAGATGTTGTTGTTGTTGTTGGAGTGACTCTACACGTATGTGCTTAATTGATTTAATTGTTTAGCTTAAATAAGTTAATTCTAAATTGTTTATACTATTTTCGGCTTCTCTTTCTAGTTCGACTTCTTTCTCTTTCTAACTCTTCTGTCTCGTTGTTGTTGTTGCTGCGGTTGTTGCTGCGGTTGTTACACATAAGTTATGCAATTGCTTATGGCAATTTTAATGAATATCTTTTAGTCGCTGGCTAAGTGTCAGCTTAACACAAGCCACACAAGCCACCGCAGCAACAAGAACCACAGCAACAACAACTAGTACCACAGCCAGCAAAGTAACAGTGAACTGTGCACAGTGGCACAAAGTTATTTATTACGAGTACTAAATTATGTGTTTTAGAAAGAAATTATTCATTAAACTTAAACTTTTTTAATGCCAAAACAGTTCTGAACATATAATTAACTTGATTTATAATTTTTTATCAAATTATCTAAACCATAAACAAAGTTATAGAAGCATAAAGCTCAGTACTTTCAAGAGCCATAACTTTTTCTCTGAAGTTTATTTCTGCGCTGTATTGGTGCCACTGTGCAGCAACGCCTTCAACTAGTTGAGTCTTGTCTACAAACTGCTTGGAAAGCTAGTTGCATCCGTCCCACTGTACAACTGTCTGGCTGTCCCACTGTCCAGCTGTCCGTGCAAGTGTCCAGGCAGGCGTGCATTTAAATTTATTATATAAGCTCGACTCGAAGTCGATGTCAGAGACTAAGAGAGCGAGGGTTGCAGCTAGAGTCTGCAATGGCAACCACAACGACAGCAGCAACACCAACGCCAATTCAAGCAGCGCTGTCAGCGTTAGCGTCGCTGTCGCCGCATTTGTTGGTGCAATCTTAAAATATCTCGCGTACTCATCAACAACATTTCAAAGTGTACGTACATCAAAGTGGATGCCACAGCTTCGTTGTTTGCCACATGAAGGTGTATCACATCAAATCACAAAAACTATCTAAACAGGAAACACAACAGCAACAGCAACAACAGCAACAGCAACAACAACAACAACAATGTTGACGTCGGCGGCATCGAGTAAATTAAAACAAAACGTTGTCGTCTAAGCCAACCGCCTTCTGATCCTGTCCAGCACAAGTTGTTGTTGTTGTTGTTGTAGTTGCTGCTGCTGCTGTTGCTTGTTGTTGCTCCTTTGTGTGTGTGTGTGTGTGTTGCTGCTACTGTGTTGCTGCCAGCGTCTACTCTTGTTGCTGCTACTGTTGTCTGCTTTCTGCTGTCTGCGCTTTTGTGGCCTTAACACTTTGCGCAAATATTATTACTTGTTGCTGCTGTTGCTGATGTTGCCTTTGGGCCATAACAACAGCAGCAACAGCAACAACAACAACAACAACAACAACTACTACAACTTTGATGGATTGCGTCTGTTGTCTGTCGTGAAGAACTCAAATCACTTTTTCGGGGAGTCTGCCTTTTTTTCGGGGCGTGGTTTCCAGACAAACGTATTTGATCTCTTGGCGCACTTTGAAGGTCAGCCAAAACAGTCAAGAGCAGGAGAGAGCTAGAGAGAGAAAGGGAGAGAGGTCGAGAGAGAGGGAGGGCTATAAAACATGTGTAGTAAATGTAGTTATAGTAAGCTTCACTTTTGAGATCAAGTTGTGGGTTTATTTCTTGGCCAAACATGGAATTTTCTTACAGTTTCGGTTTCAGTTTTATTTTTATTATTATTATTATTATTATTATGATTTCTGTTTCTATTTTTTATGGGCATTAAAACACTCGAGTGAGCGCGCTCTTTACGCAAGATTATTTTTATATTTTTTTCAGTTTTTTTTCAGTTTTGTTTTTAACGCATTTTGAAATCCAAATAAATTTTTAAGCTCATTGTTCAACGCTCACGTGCAAAGTTGTTGTTGTTGTTGTTTCTGTTGTTGTTGCTGCTGTGGATTGCGTGTTTGTGATGCATGCCACAGTGGCTGATGTGTCTGTCTGCCCCCACCTTCAACTTGGCAACGTTTTGGGTGCGACAACGACAACGTTGACCCAAATAGAGATGAGCCTAAGGTTGAGAGTTGTTCGTTGTTTGTTGTTTGTCTATGTAAACGAAAGACTTAAGCAACGAACTTGATCATCAAAAGTGTATTTACTTAGACAATAATTAACAGCCAGTAAAATAATTAAAACAACAACAAAGAACAACAACAACAACAGCAGCAACAGTTGTTACTGCAGCTGCATCAACTTAACAATTAACATTTGTATGTTAAACAAAGAGCTCTACAAATAGACCAATAAATCAGAGTTTAATATCTCTCAAGTCTTAGCAGCACAGCAATAACTAGCACAACAACAACAGCAGCAGGTGCACAAACTGCAGCAGCAGCAACAACAACAGCAGCAGCAACAACAACAGCAGCAGCAACATTGAGTCTAAAATAATCACAATAATTTTGAGTTCAAATGGAGAGAAAAACAAATTGTGCAATGAAAAGTGGCACAAACGGAAGCAGAAAAAAACAATTCAATGATCTTGATTATGATGAAGACGATGATAATGATAATGAAGATAAAGATAATAATGATTGTACTGATGAAATTGTTGATAAGAATGAAAAAACAATTATAAATCAAAGTTAGAGAGAGAGAGCTGTACTTATTCTAAATCATCGTTCTCTTTCTGTCTTTCTTCTTTACTCTGCTACTCCCTCTCTTTCTCTCTCTCTCTCTCTCCCTCTCTCTAGCTGTTGATGACTTTCTCTCCATCTCTCTTCATCTTTTTATTTCTCAATTTCAACGGCTTCGTCTTATTTTGTTGTCCTTTCTGTTAATTTCATTTTGAGTCAATTGATTGATGTGCCTTGTAACGGGTCAGCACATCAGCAGCAACAACAGCAGCAGCAACTGCACATCACAGCAACAATAACAACTGAGCCACATTATAAAGCCATAAAAATAACACCTCTAGCGTGCAGACAACAACGAGTAACAACAACATGCAACATCACAAACAGCAGCAGCAGCAGCAGCAACAAGTACAACAACAGCAAGTACAAGAAAAGACAACAGCAACATGTCGCATCCATGGTTCATTACAAGAGCTCAAACGTTTTGGGGCCACACGCAGCGAGTGATCTGAGCAAAAAGGGTACAAAAAGCAAACTAATTACATGCCAAGTAATTTTAATACCCACTGAAAAAGTTGCCAGTGCAATGAGCACTCGCACAGCAGCAACAACAACAGCAGCAACAACAGCAGCACGACAGCAACACGTAATGTGGCAGAAGGAACAAAAAAGTGGTGCAAGCAAACAGCATGAGGCCAATGGACTCGCCAACAGCAACAACAACAACAACAACATCAGCGGCAGCAACAACTGCAACTCTTAACTGCAGCAACATCACAACGGGCACAAGACACTCTGTAAATGGCAGCTTGTTGGTCAGAGACTTTGGATCTGGATGGACAGTGCTTTTGACCCAACAACAGCAACACCAACACCAACAACAACGACAACGAGCACATCTGCAACATCTGCTGCCAACAACCGGCAAAAGATGAAGCGACTGTTGCTGTTGCTGATGCGGCTGCTGCTGTTGCTGTTGCTGTTGCAATTGATATGGCAGGAAGTTTGCATCGCCTGCTGCTGTTGCTGATGTTAGTGTTGCTGTTGCTGTTGCAGTTGCTGCCGGCTTTGATATGTAAATTGTGCCAAATCAATGCTAATTTCTCGACGTGCTTCAGCTTGCCCAGCTATGCAGTAATTAAAATTGCTAAAAACAAAAAGCAAACAATGCTAAAGACGCATTAGTATGCAACTCTCACTCGGAGCACCATAAGCAGTAACAGCAGCAGCAAGAAAAGAAAGGCCAGCAACAACAACAGCAACAACAACAGCAATAATGTGAAGAACTCAAGAAAACAATTTACCAAGTTTGGCCTAAACGGTCAAAGCAACAGTGGCCAAGTGGTTAGTGACAGTACCGCAGCAACAACAACAAAAACAACAGCAGCAGCAACTGCGATTGCAACTGTTACGGCAGCAACATCCTCATAGCGAGCATTGCAACACGTGCGTTGCCTTTTACAATCGCAGGCAAGCAAAAGCAACAACTGTTGCTGCAACCCCAACAACTTTGGCGTTTTTCGCGCGAAATTTACTAACGGCAACAACAGCAATAACAGCAGTAACAACTCAGCAGCAGCAACAACACTAACTACAACAAAACGCGCGTGCTCAACATTTGCCACAAATGGAGTTATCAACCAAATGGGTCTTCATCGATAAAAATTGATGAAGCTCTGCTTCTTCTTCTTCTGCTTCTTCTTGCCTCGCGTAGAACTCGCGGCAACTCTTTTCGTTGGCGATGACGATGACGATGGCATTGGCCTGTGACTGAGACTGAGACTCAGGTCTGAACCTGAACCTGAGCCAGCAATTTTCCAAGGAAATTGCTTTCGCCTCGAGTGGCAAACAAAACGAGCAATGAACGCACAATTGAACAACATGTTGCTGTTGTACACATGTTGTTGCTGCTGTCCCTGAAGTGTATTTGGTGACTTCTTTGGTAATAAGCACAACAGTAGCAACACATAAAAAACGATCGATTATAAACTGGTAATTAAATAACAGTAACTACAACAGTCTGGCAACGCTTTTTGGTTTACGGAAATAAATAAATAATTTCATTATGGAAATTGCTAGTGTATCAGCAATTAGTGTACAACACCAACGTTGACAGCAACTGCCAAACAGCCAAGTTGTCAGCAACAGTTGCTGTTGTTGCTGCTACTCAAGTCAAGATCTCAAATTGCTGACAGCAACAGACGAGCGAAAAAAAAGTGAAAAGTGACAACTTTCTGAAATTGTCCAGTTATGGTCAGTTATTGTTAATGCGGTTGCTGTTGTTGTCGTAAATTGTTTATTGTTTTAGTGGCAAGAGTTATTGTAGATATTGCTGTTGCTGTTGTCATTGACACACAAAATCATTGAGGTGTCAAAGTGACACAAGTGTGAAATAAACCAAAAATTTACTTATATTTGAGAGCAATATGAAAACAAAGAATAATCGAGTGTATTTGTGAACTTTCGTCACTAGCGTGTTATCGTGGGCAATCAAAAGATGTCATCGTAAATGACAAACACATTCCGATTCAAATTTAAACACAAAACGTTGGTTTAGTTGGTATACTTTGATATTTCACACCTGTTTACCAGCAACACTGAGTCACAAAAGCATGCCAACGCTGTCTCTCACTCTCACAGCTCAATAATGACTCTCAGCTGCACATGCAACAGCCACAACAACAACAATAAACGATCTACGATCAACGATCAGTCCCAAAAGTAGAGATGTTGCTGCTGTTGTGTTGCATGTAATTGAGGTTCTAGGACCACTGATTACCACACTCAGTGTCGGGGCAACGCACATATGCATTAACTAATGACAAGTCATGAAACTATGGTCGTGTTGTTAGCTGCCAGTTGCAGTTGTTGCTGTCGAGTTGAACAACCTCTGTTGTTGTTGTTGTTGTCAGTCGGGCGCAGCAGCAACTTGAAATGAAATTGTCATTTCCAGAGCATGTTGCTGTTGTTCAGTGCAGTGCAGTCAGAACAAGTTCATGGCATAATTGCTACAAGCGACAGCAACATCGGATGAGACATCAGCAACTTGTGTGTAATTGTCGTTGCGGATCAGTCGCAACACCTGATTAACTCTGGCAACAAATGTTGCTATTGCCTCACATGTTGTGCGTGTGTGTTGGTGTTGGCTGTTGGTGTTGAGTTACGAGCAGCATTTGTTGCAGCCCTCAATGTCAAGGCGACATATGTGCGGCACCAACAACAGCAACAGCAGTCAAAGTATAAACTTACCAGCAACAGTTGCTCACAGAAGAAGACTATCTCTCTCTCCCTCTCTCTCTGTTTCTCTCTCTTTCTTTGTTTAACAGTTAGCTACGCCGATTATGCAACATCAATCAATCGTGTTGTAGGTGTGCTTCCAGCAACCATCAAATATAATTGTCAACTTGCTACAAACAGTTGCTGCTGCTGCTACTGTTGGCGTCTGCTGCTGCTGCTACTGCTGTTGCTGTTGCTGCCTACAACAAAATTGCTTGGTTCGCCGCACCAATTTCTAAATTGTTGTGTGCAATTAAAAAAATTACATGTACGTGCGCTAGCAGCGACAATGCTGTCTTCGACAGTAGCAGCAGCAGCAGCAACGGCAACAACAACGACAACAGCAACCTGCTGCTGATAGCACTGATTAGAATTTTTGTTCAGCCTTCACTTTTTGCTTTATGCACATGGCAGCTGCAACGAGTGTTGTTGCTGTTGTTGTTGTCGGCGTCTGCAACGCTGCAATTTTCCACAGAAAAGACACAAAATATTTAATCAAGTGCCGCACAGTGGTGCACAATGGCAACTAAGCTTATAAAAATTAAATTATGACTTTTTAAAATATCATTAAAATACGTTTTATTTAAACTTTACTAAGCGATAGTTTAAGATTAAGTTAAAACACATATTAAGTCACAGTTTAAGTTCTGTTAGTTGCTGCGATTGTCGGCAGCAACAGTTGCTGCTGCTATTTTGATAAAGCGCATAATCGTAAAAACGCTAATGATACGATTTCTGCAGCAATGCGATGATTAAATGTGGCCAGTTGCCGGCAGCAGTTGCAATGGGGTCTTGGCCAGGTTTGTAGTGGCTGTTAGCCAGTTGGAGCATTCGCTTAATTAGCGTAGAAAAGGGCGCAGCCAGAGACATACATCAGCAGCATACACATACAGGAGACAGGAGGAGCAACAGCAGCAGGTTTATGAACTGTCATTCGCAGCAGCAACAGCAACAACAGCAGCAGCAACAACAACAACAACAGCAACTAAAAATAGTTGCACACACGTGTGCACATGTGCATTTTTGACTATTAGACGTAATAGCTGAATGCATCATAATTTAGCTTGACATTTAGACCAATGTCTGTGCATGCCAAACTTAATTGCCAACAGCAACATCTACAATAGCAACAGCAACATCAGCAATATTGCCAACAACTATGCAAATTGCAAATGCTTTGCTTACACGCTTGCATTTTGATTAGGTTAACTATTTATAGAATGCATCGCAACTTGGTCGATCGGCATTCCAGCAACATTAGCAACAGCAACCAGCAACTAGCAACTAGCAAGCAGCAACTAGTAAGCAGCAACCTGCTCGATGACTCATACGCAACACACAAAGCGGCAGCAACATAATGATTAAATTGATATGCTTAATTAGCTGCAACAGCTAGAGAGAGGGAGAGAGAGAGAGGGAGAGAGAGAGAGAGAGAGAGGGAGAGAGATGCCTAAATCTCAGACTGGGCAAACAGGTGGCAACAATTCGCTGAAGGTCAGCAACTTTTCAGCATTGCAATCGACATGTTGTTGCTGCTGTTGTTGCTGCTGCTGGTCTGGTTTGGCCAATAAAAGTACGGCAATTAGAAGCATGCTCGTTGCATGTTTTCTTCACTTTTAGCTCTTATTTTTTATCGGTATCGAAGCTCAAAACAAAAAATCAAATTTTGGGCACACAGAACTTGCCGACAGCAGCAACAGTTGCAGCCACAACAACAACAACAACAGCAACAGCAACATTTGCAGCTACAAATGTGGGCGCAAAACGAAAATGAAAACTGAAGGCATGTGCCGATAAAGGCTGCCGGGCAAATGCTTTTTGAATACCCTGTACAACTTGAAGTGGGGTAGTTGCGACTACATTGAAAAGAGACAAAAACTCTTATACTTTTCTTACAGTAGTTACTCTTAGTGTGTGCACAGCACTACTGCTTACTACAGGGTATCTCTTAGTCTATCACTCTATGTTGTTTTTGTATTTTTGTTTTGAATTTTTTGGTTTCGATTTTCGTTTTTGGTCCACATCGAACTGGTCAGAAGTCTGTGGCTTCTACTGCCGCTGTTGGCCCGGCGATTATGGCCAAGTTGGCAACCTTTAAAAGAATGCGGACTTGCCAGAAGTACACACAAGTACACACGCACACACACACACTAATACACACAGACAGTAGATAGGCAATGTGAGGAAAATAACTCAAAACTTGTGGCAACAAAAGGGGCTAACTCTGCTGGATGCCTACAATACTGCCTATAAGCCAGCGAGGGTGGCCACAAAAGTTTACAACTGTTATGGAGTTATAAAAAACTTTAGTGCATAACTTTTATGCAATTTTACTTTGTTTTAAAACAATTTGAATTCATAACAAAGGAGTTAACTAAGCTAAGGAAAAGTTGAAGTTTTGTTTTTTACGATCAAATTGTGGCTGAAACTCTTAGGGCTCTTTTCAGTATAGACCAAAGTTATGTATAATAAATTTTTACTCATAAATTCTTTACATTAAATTTCCGTTTTATAGTTGATACCCAAAATATCAAACATCTTCTAAACTTTCCTTGCAACCCTCGCTGCAAATCCAATGTCGCAATTGTTGTCTGTCTCATATTTGTTCCTTAAGCCTGTGTGTGTGAGTGTGTATGTGAGTACTAGTGTACCAGTGTGTGTGTGTGTGTGTGTTGTAACTGTAGCAACTTGAGATTCAAGCACAAGTTGCCACATGCCTCATGCCGCAGCTGTGGCAAAGTCAAAAGCAACAGGAATTTAACAATTATTTCAGCCTTTTCCCATTTGATTTGCTTTGCTTTGCTTATCCCAGCAGCAAATAGGTTAACATATTTAATACAATTGTAATAAAAACTTTACGTAAATTAAATGAAGTTCAACATAAAAATCGTAAGAGCAGAGGAAAGAGAAAGGAGGAGTTGGGACGGGGGTTGGGAGGGGTTTGGGATGAGTGATTGGGGACTGGGAACTGTGGATTGTCTTGTGCAGTCACTACAAAAAATAGTTGAGCATTCGTCAGTCAGAGAATCTCAGTCACGTTTTTACTCCCTGTCTAGCTACACTCTCTGCCCCTCTCTCTCTGCTCCTCCTCTCTCTCTCTCTTTCCCTCTCGCTTTCCCTCTCCCTCCCTACCTCTTACTCTTCAGCTCTCATAAGCCAGGCAAATTCTTGGAACTGCGCCAGCGGCGCGTCCTTGAAACTGGTTTTTGGCCATAAACAAGATGGTCATTGCAGCCACAGCGCTAACGACTGCAACTGTGATCACAACAGTGACTAAGACTGCGACCACAATAGTGACTAAGACTACGACTAAGACTGCGACTACACAGCAAAAAATTTAACAGTGATTCTGGAGTAGAATTAATACCAAACGAAGTCAGAAGTAGGCTAAGATCGGAATTGTTTAGACCAAGTAGGGAATATGTGGTTTTAGTTAGTGTTTTTATAAACAAATATTTTAATTAATTTAAGTAGAATTTTACTTTTCCGCTGTGTAAGATCGGGACTATCTTTTAGTCAGCGCCTCTCATGCAGATGAGATCCTAGCGCACCATTAAAATTATACTTTTACTCAATTAATTAGAAGAAGTCTCCTCTTCGTCCTCCTCTTCGTCCTCTTCGTTGTGGTCGTGCACATAGGAGATATTTACGACAATGGCTTTAAGGCCAATTAAATGTCAATTTCAACGACATATTGTCCAGAGTCAGAGGATTTGCTCCTCTTGGCACACAGCTTAAAAGCGTCCATAAAAATCAAAGTTTCTCTGATAAAATTCGCAAAATTATTGCTGCACAGTAGCCCCCAGGGGTGGAGGGGCCAGGGAGTGGCTAGAGAGGGAAGCAGCGAGAGGATCTTCTATCCAGGGATGGGTCAAAGCGCCATAGAACGTCATTTGATTAGGCTAAGTGGCTTACTGCACAGTGGTTCCCAGTCATTGTTTATGTTGCTTAAATATTTTATTATTTACTTTAAAAGTTGTTTAGTTTTTTAGTTTACTAAACGACGACTTAAAGCAGCTAAGCAAATATTGTTTTAAGTCTGCAAAAAATGACAAAAATTTTAAATAAATTTAGCAAAAATTTGGGAGTAAATAAAGCATAAAATTGGAATTAAATCAGATGATAGTAAATTTCTATCAAGTAAATTTTTAAAAAGAATTTAAAAACTATATAAAAAATAAATAAAGTTTATTTAGCCATGTAAACATTAATTTGCTCCACTGTGCAGTCCAGTGATATCTGTGCAAATACGTTCATAGATGCACACGCAAGTGTCACATCAATTAGCCACATTGGAGGCCACGTTAGCTTCACTTTGGCCAACACAGTCACTTTTGGCTAGAAGACTGTCTCGACGATTTGGCCATTTGACCAGTTGGCCAGTTGGTTTGGGCCAAATTAGCATTGACTACGTTACTTGGCTAATTTGAAAAGTAAAAGGCAGTTGGCTAAATTACCCATCTAAGTGGCCAATGATCGACAGTATTTGTTGTTGGCCTGGTTCATTGGCCATTGGACGCCTACGTGAGTACTGAAGATAAGTGTACTAATACCACTAAATAATACTTCCCCTCTCTCTCGCTCTCTCTCTATCTGTCGATCTGTCTCTCCTTCTGTATATCTATCTCTTTCTTTCAACAGCTGTTTGCTGACCTTCCGGTAAATTGAGTTTTCCTTGATTTACCAACATTTGTTGTGAACTGTTTAGACCCTGTACTCTAAAAAAGAGTATAGGGGTCTATTAGGTTTGTCTGAAGCGAAATGTGCGTAACAGGCAGAAGGAGGCTTTTCCGACCCCATAAAGTATATATATTCTTGATCAGCATCAACAGCCGAGACGATATAGCAATGTCCGTCTGTCCGTCCGTCTGTCCGTCCGTCTGTCCGTCCGTCTGTATGAAAACCTGGATCTTCTAAACTACAAGGGCTAGAGCCACCAAATTTGGAATGAAAGTCCGTCTGCTTCGCGAGCAGATCAAGTTTATTTCAAATCTTTGCCACGCCCCCTACCGCCCCCGCAAATTGTAAAAAACAATTTTCAGATAACCATAACTTGAAAACGAAAAGAGCTAAAGGGACAAAATTCACACATTAAATGTATGGTACCATTATAACTATCCTCACCAAGTTTGGTTCGGATCGGACAACTATAGTCTATAGCCCCCATAGGACAAATGGGTCGAAGATTGGTGATTTGTATGGAAAAACGCGCTCTAAAAGGAGTACGGGGTCTTTTACAGTCGGCTCGCTCGACTGTAGCCTTTCTTACTTGTTTTAGCTGCAAATATTTCAAAAACACGCTAACAGCACAAATATTATTTAAGCGTGTGTCTCCACCTGAGTGTGTGTGTGTAGTAGTAGTAGTGTGTGTGTGTGTGGGAATAACACATTTGTTTATTCATGTTTTTTCTATCTATTTGTTTATTTATTATTTTATGACAATCAACTTTTCAGCGTTTATTGAACCGTGTTGCCAACTGATAAGCCAACTGATAAGCATCTCTAGTCTCTTATCAGTGATTCCGCTGATGTACTAGCTAAACTTGTAAGACAAACAAACTATAAATAGTTGATTATTAATTTAGTTACACCTTTTTGCTTGCTAAAACTTGTTTTATTAACTAATTTGTTACATAAATTATTTCAACATTTAACAAACAGGAAGAATATTTAAAAATTTTATTGTTTTCACTCTGAAATTGATAAGAAATTCACAACGCTTATCAGTTAAATACACTGCAATTAATACTTTCAAAACAACAATAGTAAAACGATTAAAATATTTGTGTTTTTTAAGGTAATTAAAACAAAATTTATTTTAAAGTTTTGCGGGAATGGAGAAAACTAGGAAAAGTCCTCAAGAAATACCTACAAATATCTTTATATAGCACATATATTTAAGCTTCACTTTTACGCATTAGCTTCATGAATTTGTTGCGCCTGAAAAACTATAATTTATATTAATTATACGCTCCGTTGAACGCGTTGGAAAATGAGGTAAAATGGATAACTGAAATGTCTAATGGAGTAAATAGTATTTAAATTGGGTTTTTGGTGCCTACTTTAAAAAGCAGTGAACTAATTCTACAATTTCTACTCTTACAGCTAACAACAACAACAGCAACAACAGCAACAGCAGCAACAACAACAGAGAAAGAAGCAGAAAACAGTTCATAGCATGCGTCTCTTTAAAACGCGTAAATCAACTGACACATACAGCACGTTAACAGCAGCCCAGCAACAACAACAGCAGTCAGAGTTGACCAACAGCAGCAGCAAATTAGGCAAACAGCAATCACAGCAGCAGCAACAGCAGCAACACAAATCACACGCCTTAGCAACATGCAGCAGCAAATTGAGCAAAAGTATTGCCAACAGCACTGCGATATCGTCATCTTTGCCTGATCTGCACGACAACTCGCCCGTCATGATACTGAGTTGCACCACCCTCACTAGCAATGGCGGCGCCACAACAGCAACGGCAGCAGCGGCAGCGTCAGCAACGGCAGCAGCAACAGCAACTGGCAATAATGTACAACAGCCTTTACGAACTGCCACGCCCACATGTTTGCTAAGTGGTCGTCAGACACCTTCAGCAATATCAATGCTCTCGCTGCAAGAAGCCAACAGCAATCTGCATCGCCAACAACAGCAACAACCAACCATTTATGTGCCCAATAAACTGGGCAACAATGCCAACAATACTGGCACAGCAACATATCTGCTTAGCTATGCCAGCAACAGCAATATTGCTGGTGCCCAACAGCAGCAGCAACAGCAACAACAATATCAGCAATACATGGCACAACGTTTGCATCCAAATGCAACAACAGCCTCAAACAGTTGTCTCTACGACAACTCAGGAGGTAGCAACATGTCCCTAACCTCTGGTAAGTAAACAACAACAATTAGAGACAATATTTAAAATTTAATCAAAAGAAAGGATTTTTCCTACTGTGCAGACGGGTGCAATCATTGAGTTGCCACAAACAGTGTCTATAACACGTTCTGCCCTCCACCAGATAGCTTTCTCCATTAGAATGACAGTATTTAAGGGAGTTGTCCTTGGGCTCTGACAGCAATATGTTGCTGCGGTAGCGGGAATTTGTCTCCAAAACGTTGACAAACCAAATTTGCTGCTCCTCACAGGCATTCTCCAGTCGCAGAAAGTGTGGTGACTCCTCCACGAACTGCACGTGCCAGCGGATGCAATTGCTGTTGGCGCCCAGCTGCAATTCACCCGATGGCAATAGATATTGCTGATTTCTATTGTGTTTTACACACACCAAACGACTTGTCACCAAAGTGATGAGTGAATGCGGCAAACTCTGTAGCATATTCTGTAGTTGTTCATGCCAAGGCCATGACGAGTTCAATCGCAACTGTCGCAGGTTCGTCACAAAGTGCAGCAGCAACATATTGTCGCTGTCGAAACGCTGTGAGCGTTCCAACTCCCAATAGTAACTTATCCAAAGCCAGAGCTTAAGGGGATTACGTACATCATTGCGGGGATTGAGCTTCTCCTGCAGTTTCCTCATTTCTCTGGCACTTTTGGGTTCATCCAGGAATCGAACATTCCAAGCGAGTTGTTGCTGCTGTTCCGTGCTAAGATTCTCACTCAGTTCCTGTGTCCAAGCATCGAATTGCAAACTAGAAGCATTTATGTTCTCCAACACGGCCTTAGGCAGTTCACAATTAAAGCCATCAACAGTCTGTGTCTTGGCCAACTGCAATAACGACAGCAACAGCAGACAGAATGCGACCATCTTCGTGGGAAAATGAAAATGAAATGACTTCAAATTGGCAAATGCTTTAAGTAGAGCTGAAAAAGAGCTTTTCTTAAATACTTTTTAGCTTATCTTTTGGTTAACTGTTGTTGTTGTTGTTGATTGTTGCTTATCAGCTGTGCCTTTGTCTCCGGCAATTGCACCCAAAAATTTCATATTACGTAAATTCTTATGCAAATTCTTCCTGATTCATTTTCTTTGTCTATCTCTTAAGGTCACATGCCCGATTACAAATTGGTGACAGCTGTGCCCGTTGTTGTCCTGGATGACGAACACAAGTTGCCGACAGGAGGAGGAGGAGGAGCAACTCATGAGCTGAATAGCGACGCCAGCAGCAACATCAGTAACAGCCACACAGGTAGCACAACATCTTTGGCCAATACCACGCGAAATGGTAAGTAACTTAAGCTTGCTCCCAAAATAAACCAAATCCCCCATGAAATCCCCCATGAAATCTCCCCCAAAAATCCAGCTAAAGCACCCCAAGTAAATGCCCCTAAATTGATTTTTAAATGAAGTGTTTCAATCGCTTGGCGCTTCCTATTTTTATTTATTGTAATGGAAATCTGTCTTGAGCATTTAAGATTACCCATAAATTAGATGACATCGCCTGAGTGCTGTCAAGTGTTTCCATTTTGCTGCTTAAATTTGGAAACTTATTTTAATTGAGAGTGAAAAGTAGACAATCAAATTAAATTTATAGCAGTTTTGATTTAAACATTTACTAGGCAAAGCTGTAGTTTAAGAAGGGGACTGTAAAAGACCCTGTACATAGTCTTAAATGGAACTATATTGGCAACAAATCTCTATAATTAAATAGCTTTTATTGGTGTTTGGGTTCATTTGGCATAAGTTCGTTGATTTTGGTTGCTGTCTTTAAACATTTCCGCATCTGCCGATTGTCATCGATATGTGTGTGTTTATGTGTGTATAGCACACCCTGAAATACCGTATTGACCCGATTTTGCATTGTTGCGCCGATGTCGTCGCCATCGTCGCTGTAATGTGATCCCACAACGTATGCGACTGCGACTGCGACTGTGATTGTGACTGTGACTGCGACAGTGACTTCCACTGTGAATGTGATTGTGTGTATGTGTGTGTGTGTAGAGGAGCAGAGTAGTTCGTGCTATTGTGGTTTCGGTTACGGCCCTAAAGCCCATAAGCGACCAAGTGTGACAAAGCGTGGCATTATGTGATCCATTGAGTGATGATTCGCAAACTATTCACATAAATACATACATACAGATAGCGTATATATATATGTGTGTGTGTGACATGTGCTGAAATGTTGCGGTTCGTTCGTTCGTTATGTAGTTGATGCGATTACCAGCAAATGCTGCTGTAAATAGGTAGACAACGGGAATTGAGTTTTACTTTACTGAGACTTTATTTTATTCAATTAATTATTTGCAAATGATTCCATAACCATGTCATGGGAAAGTATCACAATATTTGCATAATATGCCACTGACCAAACGACCAGCAAGTCCAAAACAATCCAATCCATTTTGTCCCAGAACATGTCCAACAACAGCAAAGAAGAAGAAAAAAACAACAAAAACAAAGGAAATGAGGCGAATGCTGAATGCAATAATGTCTCACGTACGATACGAATTCGAACTCAAAGTCGAAGTCGAATGCGAATGCGAATTGCAGAAATTCTTTGAACCAGATCGGTCTGTAACGGAACAGAAGAGTGAACGGTGAACGGGGCGGTTGGCAGGGCTGGGGAACTGAGCAACTGATGGAATTGAGATCGATAATCGAGCAGTGAAATAAATCAAGCCGAAGGGGAAAACATGTAATAAGCGATAATCCAGCATAAACGCGCATGCGTGCAGCGATGATGAGTTGGAGATGGAGATGGAGAAGGAATCGGAGATGGAGTTGGGACAGAAATTGAAGATCGAAGATCGGTGACCGAAGCCAGCGCCATCTCGAAATTATGGCATTTATATTACCGCCGTTTGCCAACTGCCAACATCCAACTGACGACAGCTGGGCAAGAAGAGTGTTGATGTTGGCGCTTATTGATTTCCCTCTCTCTCCCTTTCTCACTGTTTTCCCCTCTCCCAGTCTTTTGTTTCTTTTCCATTTCATCCATCACGATTCTTTGAGTATTCTTTAGCCATAATTTCAGCTGTGATGAGATCAATTTGTTGCCAACTTTTGATACCTTAGTAAAAGTAGTACGACTATATTAGAGCTATGAGAGCATTATTCTATCTATGCTAGGGTATTTAAACTTCGTTGCTTTACTACAAAAAATGCCAGTTTTTTTATTTATGCTTAGCCATTTTGACCTTGCGGCGGCAAATTCACAAAAGTTTTCAGCTTCTGCTTTTTACATTTATTTACTTTGTATAAATAATCTTCAGTCTTTGACAGTAATTAAAAGCAATTAAGATTGGCATTAGACAAAAACAGAGAGAGAGAAAGAGACAGAAAGAGAGAAAGAGAGAGAGACCGAGAGGAAGACAGAGAGAGAGGCGCATTGAACTCGCATCTGACACGCAATGCAGATGATTATGGCGACAGAGATGGCGATGGCGATGGCGATGGCGATGCTATCACCAGCTGTCCACCTGATTCTCCAGCTGAGCATTCTTGCTAATAATTGAAGATCGCAGTCATTTGGACTTGAGCATTCCATCATCATCAACAGTCTAAACGCTCCGTTCTCTTTGCATTATCTAAATTGTTGTAGATTCTTTGCGAAGATACAAATTCTTTGGAGAAAGTAACACGACTAGCTGCTACCCTGTAACAAACTTGTAGTGTCACTGTTTCTTTCTTGGCGTTGCCGGACTGTTTCACTAACTCATTGCCACAGCCACACAGCTGCTTCCTCTGTTTTGTTGCCTTCACGCTGACCCTGCCCCCTCGCAGTGGGCTCAGCCGGCAAATTGCAACAAAGCCATTGCGAAGCTGGTCTTCGCTCTGGAGATCTGCTCAACAGACCTGGCGGGCATTTGACACCGTCTTGAAAGTTAAGTGGGTGTAGAATTTGTGGCATGTGGCATGTGGCCGGCGGTCGTTTTTGATTCTCACTCTCTGCCCCTTTCACTCCCTCTCTCCGTCGCTCTCTATCTCTCGCTGGCTGTCATATAATTGATGCCTGCGCCATTTGCTATTATTGTTTAACACTTCAGTCGTGTTTCTCTTCTTTTCCTCCATCTTCCTTTTTCTACTCATCTGATTGCAAACGACTTCGCGTGCTGAAAACTTTAATCAAAGGCAAATGCAGCAGAAGGGGAGGGGGTAGGGAATGAGGAGCAAGAGTGGGAGGAGCAATAGTTTGAGGAGCAACCATATGAGGAGCAGGAGGAGTAGCGAAACAAAGTCGGTCAGCCCTGGGTGGAGCTGGAACTGGAGCTGGAGTCAGTTCAACTGTCAACCCGAATTGAGGCTGCATCATCTGCGCCCACACATTGAACGGTTCATGCCCCTTTGGCCATGTCTATTAAACATCTTTGGCACGAGTCGAACCAGATGCAAATGGAATCGGAGTTGGAGTTGAAGTCGCAAACGGAGTCAGAGTCAGGGTCTCTAACAATTCTCGATTGGCAATTCAATGGATGACTATAAGCTCTTGAGGCGCACTTAATGTCGCAGATGAAAATAGTTTTCAAAATTTTATTGAGTCTATAATGCGACTGAATGCATTGAAATGCGATGCCAAATCGCAAACAACAACAACTACAACAGCAACAAATGCAGCTGATTCTTTTGTGCATGCTTTATACTAATTGTTTAGGCTCTTTATCTATCGCCGACTCAGTCTCGCACACACGCACGCCCACTCACGCCGTCTCGCTTGGGGTGGGACTGTGATAAATATGGGACAAGCGCATAAATTTGTTTATTAACGAGCCAAAAAAAAAGAGAAGAAAGAAGAAGAAGAAAACACAGTCCAGTCCAGTCCATAACCCTCCACTCCACTCCACTCCGGATGCATTTTTAAGTGTTGGCAATTGCTGTAAAACCAGATCGTAAAAATATTTTACGACGTTATTAGATTGCAACCACAAAAGGACTATAACCAGGAGAAGATTCGTTTTGTGATTGGTTATGCATCGCTTGTAATTGAGGTGTGTTTAGTGTTTAATAACTGTACACTGATTAGTGATGGCACGATTAATCATATGATACATAACTATCGATTATTTTATTTCAAACGAACGATTTAATTGTATCGCAAAATGGGCTTCGATTAATCGAAACATTAATCGAGTAATTGTTAAAATAATCGCATCGCTATATCGGATTTCTTTGATATATCATATATATCATATTATGCTTCGATTGGTATGCCACTTTCAACTCGGAAGGATATATAGATATACTTCTATGTTTGTGTGTGTGTGTGCCGTTAAACTTTACATAGTGCTTCGCGATCTACTGAAAGTTCTGTTCGCCTGGTATTACAGCTGCTATATAAAAATATCCAGCTGAATTCTCAGACGAAAAGAAAAACACAGTAAGATGCAACACATTCGAAATTTCCTTTATGTTTGAAAGTGAGAAATTTGTCGTACCATAATTTTGATTTCTGCACAGCAAAACATCAAAAGAAGGAAAATTTTTTATTCAAAATAACAGGCAAACAGAATTAGGCAGCAAGCTGTATAAATTTCCTTAAAAATGACCTTAAATTCTACAGATCAAGCGAACACACATTCAACCAGCAAAGTGCAGCAGCCAAACCTCTAAAAATCGGCAATTTAGACGCTGAAGCACCAGGCAAACAGAATCAGTCAGCAAGCGACGGAATTATCTTGGCGCGAAATTCAAATTTAAATTTTAAACTCAACGCATTCGAAATTTCCGTTAAGTTTGAAAGTGAACACACATTCAACCAGCAAAGTGCAGCAGCCAAACCTCTAAAAATCGGCAATTTAGACGCTGAAGCACCAGGCAAACAGAATCAGTCAGCAAGCGACAGAATTATCTTGGCGCGAAATTCAAATTTTAATTTTAAATTCAACGCATTAGAAATTTCCGTTAAGTTTGAAAGTGAACACACATTCAACCAGCAAAGTGCAGCAGCCAAACCTCTAAAAATCGGCAATTTAGACGCTGAAGCACCAGGCAAACAGAATCAGTTAGCAAGCGACAAAATTATCTTGGCGCAAAATTTAAATTTAAATTTTAAACTTAACGCATTCGAAATTTCCGTTAACTTGGCGCGAAATTCAAATAGAGTGCATAGCTGTGAGCGGCAGAATTTACTCTGAGCGCAATTTGCTGCACATTGCGTCGCTCACACACACATGCATATTTTTGAGCAATTTAATTTTTTGCCTTGCGACCTTCTCTTATTTCTGTTCGCCTGTTACTTCAGCTGAAATTTCTACTGTTCATAGCTTGCAAATGCAGTTCGCAGAATTTTTTTTAAGCCCCCTAAATGAAAAATACGTTGGATTTAAATTTTAAATTCATTTTATTCTTAAAATCATACCTTAACAGTTTTAGTTTCTATTATAATTTTTACTTAGTATATATGCTGTATTTATTATTGTACTTAACATAACTATTATAATTATTATTTTAATGTAGGTTTACTAATTTATTATAAATTTTGTTAAGAATTTAAACTCATTTATTATAAATAAAAAAAATAGTAGCCAGCGCAAAGATTGACCTGAAAGTAGACAGAGAAAATATTTTATTAGTTCGTGTATTTAAGAAGTTGGTTTTTACTATTTATTGCTTCTAGGATCTACTATAAAATATGTTTACCTGGAATGACAGCTAGAATATGATATAATAATTGATTAATGAATTAATTTTGTCATCACTAACACTGATTAATACTGAGCACATCACTAAGACTGGCAGTAGATTATGTAGGAATTTCCATATGAATTTGCTGTAGAACAAGAAACAATCGATTTGAATACGAATGCAACGTGCATGGATTATATAATACTAATTATTGCTTATGTCCAATTCGACCATTACATATTTTAATGAAGTTTTTATCTTTTAAGTAAGATTAGCTAAGAGACAACGTGACTCCTCTGTAATATACATAAAGGTTTCCAATTATTTTAGGATGACGACTTTAAACAGCATTTTATTAAGTATAATAGATTTATGTTAACAATTATATTGTAAATTGCATTACTTGATTAATTGAGTGATTAGAAGTTAAATAACAATAAAATTACTATATATTTTTAACACAAGCCACCCTCGTCCTCCTCCTCCTCTCTGGCTGGCTGGCTATCAGTAGCGTCCACTGGCTTCTTCTCGATCTGCAGACCTTTGGGCAATGGAATGTTCTTGGACAGAATCGCATATTCAACGTCCATGTGACGAATGAATGGAGCATGCAGCATCCGGGCTGCCAGCTCGGGATCCTCGTCATCGAAGGCTTGCAGTAGCGTCTGCAATGTGGACACTTCCTCGGGTTCACAACAGCTGCCCCATTCTTTAAAGGCTTTCTCCGCCTCCACAGAGTCGCCGCGGGCCAACTGGACGAGTGTTAAAGCCACAACCAAACGGCCAATTTGGCCATACGATTCCGTTTGCTGATTTAGACCAATTTCTTTTTTAATGGCATTCGCAGCCTCATCGTAGCGCTGCAGCTTGACCAGCAATCTGGAGACCTTTGAGGAAAACTCAGCTGCCTGGCGTGTAGAGTCCTCAATGAGAATCACCTCAATGGCCTGTTGATAGAATCGCAGAGCCATCTCCGGATGCTTTTGCTCCGTTAATTTGGCTGCTTTGTCCAGTGCTGAGGCTGCTGCCTCGGGCGAACCATGTTGTTGGTACAAGCTGCACGCTTTCCTAGCATACTCATCCACTTCCGTCAATTTGTCCGTTTCCTTTGCCAGCAGGAAGATCTGCTCGTAACACTTGGCTGCGTGGAACCATGATTTGTTATTCTTATAGCACTCGATTGCCTTTAGAAAACATTCCTTGCTTTTCTCGAACGACTTTGCTATCCGATACGCAGTTGCTGCTTTGGAGTACTCGTCAGCTGCACTGTCATAGTCAGGCACCCACTTCAGTAGGGACGTCTTTAGGCTTTTCTCGGCAGTACGGACAAGTTCCTCCGCCTCGGTAATTTTTTTAGCAGCCAGCGACATTTCTATTTATGCTGACGAAAAATCAATTGTTGTTTATGTATGCAGAGTGACTGTATACGTGTTAGCGAAAAAATACTTACAGAAAATACTGAATTCATTGTTGTATCGATATATCGATAGTTACCGTGGGCGATACTTTGTTACGCCAGTGGGCACTTGTGACGTAAGCTCAAGCCGTTATATTTTTCGACAATTATATCCATTTCATTGATTTAAAAAATATATTCATTTCACATTTTGTAGTTCAAAAGGAACATTTTTAATAATAATCCTAAATCTAGCTATAAATAGGCTAAAATGACAACACTGCTTACTTGGTTTTCTTGCCGACCTTTGTTGTGGTCAGTTAGCCACAATGCAGGTAATTCAATGCCAGGGACACGTGTCAGTTTGTCAGTCCTGCTGGAATGACAGCTCGTCCTCCATGGTCAACAGGTCGAATAGCTCGAAATTGATACCCTAACAAAGGTTCCTGCTAACTTGTAAAGCATTTAAGTAATAAGTATAAAGTTGTATGGCTATGAGCTTCTGTCTGTCTACATTAGTTTGGTTGTGGATCCTCTGTAGAATCAGCTCTGTGGAATATAGCTCTGTAAGCGTATCAAATATTCGAATTGGAAAAAAATTTCTATTTTACTGGTTCATTTACCCATTCATGTGGCTGCAATGCTGTCAATGCGGCATTTTCCGTGTGAGGTGTTGAGATTTATTGAAGCATTATAATTAAGTTAGAAATCACTTTCAGATTGAGTTCTTTTCAAAACGCTAGCCTCTTCCCTCTCTCTCCCTCTTTCTAGTGTTCACTTGGGGCAAGCGAATGAGTCGCAAACTGGATTTGCTGAAGCGAAGTGAATCCCCAGCTGCGAGCACACACAAGTCACACACTGATCTGCGCAGTCTCTTTCATTCGCCAACGCATCACAAGTCCAGCAGCAGCAACAACAACAACAGCAGTAGCAGCAATGGCAAAGCTTCAGGATTGGGTTTGGGATCGCCAACGCCTTCGGGAGCCTTTCAGAGCAGCACTCTTAAAAAGTGCAAGTCGGGACCAATTGAGACGATCAAGCAACGTCAGCAACAACAGCAGCAGCAACAGCAACAACAGCAGCAACAACACTTGCAGGATCTGGCCAACAGAGGGAGCCAGAGTGCGCAATCTACGCCCACGCATCAATACCAGCCCGTGGCACGCCCACAAAAAGCATTGAAGAATTTCTTTCATCGCATTGGATCCACGGGCATGCTGAATCATCGTTCACATAATCTGCTTAAGGCTTCGGAGGCAGCGCAGCAGGCGGCACCAACAAGTCAGACACTCTATCGCAGCAGCTCCACCAGTCAGCTTTCGAGCTGCTCCTACATCAAGTGCGATGATCCCACCGAGGGACTGAATCTGCAGCGACAGCAGCGTCAACTGCATCTCCACCAGCAGCAGCAGCAACAACAGCACTTGCCCCGCATCTGCAGCTTAAAGTCGAGCAGTTGCGATGACATTGCCAAGGTGAGCAGTTGCCTCGCTGCCAGCGGCAGCAGCAGCACGGGCAGCACAGCCGCCAACAGCAGTGTGGGATCGCCCTCGAGTGGAGCAGTAGGAGGAGCGCCAGCGGGAGTAGGGTCCGCATCAACAGCTGCTGCAGGCAGTGTTGGTGGACAACAGGATGCCGCTCGACGTGGGGCCTTTCCCTATGCCTTCCTGCGTTCCCGTCTCTCCGTGCTGCCCGAGGAGAACGGCGGGTCTGTTCTCCACAAGCGCGAACAGATGCAGCGCGAGGCAGCGGCCGCAGCAGCCGCCGCAGCAGCAGCAGTTGCCGCTGTGGCAGCAACGGCTGATGAGTCCCCGTTGCCGCAACGCAGATCGCCGGAACAACAGATGGCGAATGTATCACGCAATGACAGCATCTCGTCCAAGGACTGGGAACCACTTTACCAAAGATTAAGTAGTTGTCTGAGTTCTAATGAGTCCGGCTATGATAGCGATGGTGGCGCTGGCGGAATACTCGGTGGTGCTGCTGGTGCCCGACTGGGCAATAATCTTAGCATCTCTGGGGGAGATACAGAATCTATTGCCTCGGGCACACTTAAGCGCAACTCGCTAATCTCGCTGAGCTCCTCGGAGGGCGTCGGCATGGGTATGGGCATGGGTCTCGGACTGGGCATGGGCAGCTCCTCGGTGCGCAACAGCATTTGCAGTGCACCTGTCTCCCTAGGAGGCTACAACTATGACTATGAAACGGAGACGATCCGTCGGCGTTTCAGGCAACTGAAGCTGGAGCGGAAGTGCCAGGAGGACTACATCGGTCTAGTGCTATCACCCAAAATGGTGGTCACCAACAGCAATGAGCAGCAGTATCGCTATCTGATCGTCGAGCTGGAGCCCTACGGCATGGCCCAAAGGTGAGTAGCTGTTTGTAGTTACCATTAACTCACTCTAATCCTTGACTCCTTCCTGCCTGCTCCTTTCTAGGGACGGACGCCTGCGTCTGGGCGATGAAATCGTAAATGTGAATGGCAAACACTTGCGTGGCATTCAGTCGTTCGCGGAAGTGCAGCGTCTGCTCAGCAGCTTTGTGGAGAACTGCATTGATCTGGTCATAGCACACGACGAGATTGCCACCGTGACCGATTTCTATACCAAAATCCGAATCGATGGCATGAGCACACAGCGCCAGAGACTCAGCTATGTCCAGCGCACGGACAGTCTGAACAGTTTACAAAGTCTGCAGCTGCAGGTGGACCAGGAGCAGGAACAGCAGGAGCAACAGGAACAGGAGCAGCGTCGCTCACAGCTGGAGGATAGCGAGGATCAGTGTGATGCACGCTCGCTGGCCAGTGTCAGCACATTGCCTACACCCATGCCACTGATGCAGCATCGACGCAGCTCCACGCCGCGTCCCTCGCTGGACGTGAGCGCAGCCGAGCAGGAGCTACTGCGTCGTCGATCCCGCAGCTCATCAGGTCAGCGCAGCTTGGCTTTAACACCGACACCGCTGTTTAACCAACAGACCAATGACACCTCCAATAACACCAATAACGAATCCTACACGCCAGTCTACGCAAATCGGGCGGCCAGCATCTGTGTAGCCTCCTCGCTGGCGGATGACGAGAAGTGGCAACTGTTGGCCCGCAAACGCTGCTCGGAGGGAGCAGCCCTCTCAGCGGATTCGTCAGCTGGTCAACAGTTTGGTCAGCGCACTCATTATGCCCGCAATTCAATTAATCTAACTAATTCACATTATCGCTCGCTGAGATTTGCCCATTCCCGGCTGAGTTCCTCGAGGCTCAGTTTGTTTATGCAGACGCCAGGAGCAGCAGCTGGAGCTGGAGGAGGAGCTGGAACAGGGCCGGGAGCAGGGGCAGGGGCAGGAGCAGCAACATCTGATACCCAAACAACAACTGATCTCACTAATAACATGACGTCACAGCAGCCACATCAATCACAACAACAACAATCACAGCCACAACAACAACCACACCATCCATTATACATCAAGCACACGCAGAAAAATGTTTCATTGTTTTCGCCTAATCCATATCTCAATTCCTGCTCCACTGCATCATCCTCAATAGCATCAAACAGTTCATTGGCACCACCACCCGCCTCCCTAATGCATCATCGTCCATCGCTGCCCGTGGCTAAGCTAACAATACGTGACGAGGAGATGGCTGAAGTCATACGTGCCTCCATGAGCGAGGGTGAGCCTAACCCAATAACCCAATCCATCGTGACTAGAACACTCTCTAATCCTGTCGGCTTCTCATTTCTCCAACAGGAAACGGACGCTGCACGCCCAAAACCATCACATTCTTTAAGGGACCTGGCTTGAAGTCGCTGGGTTTTAGCATTGTTGGTGGTCGGGATTCGCCCAAGGGCAACATGGGCATCTTTGTGAAGACAGTCTTTCCATCTGGTCAAGCAGCAGACGATGGCACACTGCAAGCAGGTAAGTTCTAGTTGGATTCGAAATGAAAAGATTTAATAACCATTAGGGATTCGTTGCAGGTGATGAAATTGTGGAAATCAATGGACACTCGGTGCAGGGCATGAGTCATGCCGAGACTATTGGACTCTTCAAAAACGTTCGCGAGGGCACAATAGCGCTCAGGATCTTGAGAAGAAAGTAAGTTCCCTCAAACCCCATTATAAGTAAATTAAATCTAATTGAAATTTCTGTTTCCCTTGCAGACTTCAAAAGGCTAAATCGATGGGGACATAAGACAGCAGATTAAGTTGGATCAAGGATCAAGTTATTAAGTTATACAAGATTTAAAGTTTAGCAACTATTGTTATAATTGTTAATACCTTAATTTACACTACGACTGTACATTGAATTCGATAGTTTAGTATACCTTTAGTTAACCTTTTGTAAACGTACAAATCCCTCATGAAATATGCACTCAACATATTTATGTATTTATTACATATCACTATATATAACTATATAATTATAACTAGCTGGTGTTGTTCGTATTTCCATAGTCATAATAGCAGTTTAGCATTTTAAGAATAAAATCAACTTCAACTTACAAATCAAATGGAATTTTTCTTTCTTTCCTCAAAAGAAACTTAGGCAAAGTTTGGAGGCTTCAAGATTGAGATAGTGGCATAGGAAAAGTTACAATAGATCGCAAATCTTCAGTCTAATTTTAAGTTAGTTTAGCCAAAAATATGCTTAACTTATGGCACACTAAACTACATTATAAAATAATCATAAGCTAAGCTTCAAAACGTTGTACAAGCCCTCAATTAAAAAGTTATTAATAAAAAATATAATTTAAAGAAATTACCAGATTTGTATCCTTTATTCGGTCATCTTTTCATCAAGCTGTTGGGGCATCTCCGAGTCAACATCGTTATCTTTGACTATCAGTCTTTGTTTCTTCACGAAGTGGTCGATGCGATTCTCTAGGCTCTCTGAAAAATAATGTCCATATTAGTTGGAGAATCCCTATCATTATCTTAGTTCAACTTACCGCAACGCTTGCGCTGTAATAGCGATTGATATTGACGAGGTTTAACAGAATCCTGCAGCATAAGCACCTGGCCTTGAATTTTTTGAGGCTTAAATTGTCGGGACAGAATATCCTCCATCTGTGACAAAACATTGCGTATCATGCTGCACTTTACGCTGAACTGTGTCCATTCACACTGCACGTTCTCGATAAGCTTCTGCAGATTCTCCTCGCTGTAAACCCAATCGGTTAGATCGGGAACAGATTCGGAATTGGCCTCGGATTCGGAAACAGAAACAGTTGTTGATGAATTTTGTTGCCGCGTGGTATGCGTACGGAAATCACAATGGAATAGATTCAGGGGCAAGCCAATGGCTGGCGTATACTGTGGCTTGCAAGGATTCTTTGCAACATCCAGAAGTTCTGTAATAATGCTAGGCTCTTCATGCCCCTGACCGACGAGCAAAAGCACGGCCATGATACAGCGAATTTGATGCCAAAGGAAGGCATTCGCTTGGATCTCCAAGTAGTACATGGAATAACCTGGAGCATGGGGAAAGAAAACCTTGTTTAGAAAAGTAATCGCAAGACTACTCCATTTACTCACCAGTATCTGAGCCCCTTTCCTCCTCTGACTCATTGCACGGTTTTATCTGGGCAAATTGAAGATTACGCATATAGTTGGTAACACCATTGTGTACATCCATTTTACAGAAATTGCGGAAATCTCCATGATTCACTAGCAGTCGACATGCAGCTCGCATGGCTTCAATGTCCAGATCTCCACGGGGAAAATAATAGCGATAGGTGCGAGAAATGCAGTCGAACCGGGCACTATAAACTGGACTACGCAAGGGCATCCAGGACACGCATTGAATATTCTTGGGCAGCACACGATTCAACAAACTACAATAGTCAATTTCGGAGGCCAACGACTCCGGTAACAATTGGGCATCGGGTGCATATTTGCTGCGTAAATCAATGGATATGACTTGAGAGAAGGCGCTCACTTCCTTATCCGTGCGTCCACAACGATGATAGTTGGATGTGGTGCGGGATTCGATCAGACAAGTACGCAAGAGAGCACGAAAGACAAAAGATTCTGCAATAAATGGAATATTAAAATACGATTTCATTTGTTAGTTCAATGGTCACTCACCAATTGTGTCGTTAGAATCCTCCTGGCATGCAAAGCCCTGATAATCCCAGCCAAAGTAGACGATTTTGAGCAGCACGTGACGCCTGTGTGCACTGCGAAACAAATGATTAAATAAACGATTTATATAGCGAAGTAGTTCCGCTTACCTGGACCAATCAAACTTACGTTGTTTGCCGATTTTTCCAGTCGGTTTATCTTCCTTTTGCTTTGAATTCGGCGTTTGTTCCAGCTCTCCTGCGCCTTCGTCCCGCATCAACGCTTGGAATTCCTCATTGTCTTTATCGTTCTGAGACAGCTTCTTCTGCAGCAAGTTTTTCAACTGAAAATTGTACGCCTCAAGCTGCACAATCTTATCGATTAACTCCGTTTGACTCAGTTGCTCCAGCTCCGCTCGAGACAAGCCTTTTAAGCGTTTGTTTATCACAACTTTCTTGCTCATCTTACTAAAATCGTGTACATAAACAAATGCAACACGTGCGACTACTACCAACAAAGTATCGATAGTATTAATTGTGCGCAGTCGATAAATCGATATGTTGATTTAAGGCAACCCTAATATCAAAAAATAAACAGAGTGGTCCGCTTGTGTCGCGGTCCACAAAATCTAATAATGAAATAAAAAAGTGGCAAGCATTAACAATTAAGTGATTTTAAGGTTATTTTTAAAAGCAAATTAGCACGAACAAACTATTATTAAATATGCTGGAGGGCTGGTACTGTCGTTCTCTGGCGAACCAAAAAACCACATCTGGAAACGCCGAAGACGAACAACTGGAAAGTGAGGATGAATTACAAAGCAAGCCATCGGGAGCTGCTTCTGGTGCAGCACCTGCGGCCTCCAGCTCTGCATCCACAGGCACAGCTATGGCAAATGTAGATTACAAAGAGCGCTACAGAAACTTAAAACGCAAACTCAAATTCCTTATCTATGTAAGCTCTATTTTCTCTGCCACAAATATTGCTTTTAATTGGTTGCTTTTCTTTCCAGGAAAATGAATATTTTCAGGATTTATTGCACACAAACCAACGACGCTTACTGAAAGTTTCCCGCGATAGATCGTTCCTGATTGATCGTCTCCTGCTTTATGAGAAGCCAGCCAAAGACTCTAGTGATAGCGATGCCACTGATAGCTCCAATTCCGACGCAGAACCTACGACTTCGTCGGGCGTTCCAGTACAAAACTCAATGGATTCATCGAAAGAGGCTGCTGCTTTGCGAAAAAAACACAAGGAAAAAGGGGATGCAAAGATGGTTGTGCCTACATCACATCCAGGAGCAATGGGTGGGGCAACACGTGGGCGGAAGCGTAAGGTTCTGCCTGGCGGTGGCCTTGTTCATCAGCAGCTGGGCAAGAAGCAGCTGATGGCCACGGCCACAGTGTCACCTTCGTTGTTGCAGAAACATCAACTCCCAACACCACCGACTAGTTCGCTAAGTACTGCGGAAATAACCCGACAACTGCAAGAACGTCGTCCCACACCCATAGAGCTTATGAGTCCCGAGTGTGCCTCCGCCACAGTTCCAGCAACGATGCTAAGCGACGAAAGTCCCTCAAAACTGTAAGCAATGAAAGCATGCATAAATCTAAATGTTCTGAGAACGCAATCTTTATTTTCTTTTGCAGCTATCCAAACGAGAGCTTGCAGCATTTAATGGAAGACGATTCGCCTTCTCACGTAGCTGCCGAGGAGTGCGTACCCATGGTGTACACGAATTGATGTATTAACTATTTTACCTACCATTCTACAAAAATATAAACAGCTATTAGTCTTTTGAATTGGTCAAGTAGCTTATTAAGACAACATTTTCTCCACGAACCATTAGCTGGGGGATTTCACGTCGTAGCTGCACGTTCTTTCGGTTTAAACTCTTGACGTGCACAGGAGGTACAGCAATTCCCAACTTCCGAAGTCGCAAAGCGCATTCTGCTGTCGCGGGAGTGCCACTAATATTCTGCTCGCCATATTTATACTTTCGACGTTGCCAGACCTCCACGGCGTTTTTGAGCAATAGATTCCACTGCTTGTCATAGGCCACTAGCTCACCCTCGATGCTGCCGCTAATGCCATGTTCCTTCCGCAAGAAAACCCGGATCCGTGTTTGCTTAACCTGTGCCGTCTCCGGTGTCGGTGCTGGCAACAGTTTATGAAGAAATGCCAAAGGACCTTCAGTGCTGGCCATATGTGTATAAATAGTTCGATGATGTTTTGCCTTGGAGGTGCCTGCAATTGCCATCTGATGTGGCTCGAATCGTCTTGTAATCCCACTCTGATCAGCAGATTGTGTCTTGGAGCTTGTTGTGGCCTTAGCTGCGACATCTGTACTCTTCTGCCTTTTGTTTAGCTGCCAAACGCCAACCTTTACCAGCGCACTTTCAAACGCCGCTATATTTTGATACAATACATTTGGCGTTTTTTCCGTAACGCGGTAGTTGGCGGCATACAGAGCGCGCAACGGATTAAAACTCTCACTTCCCACATCAAGTTCTTCCGGTGGATTAATTTCGTCCTTTTTATCCGACGCACTCATGATAGCCTTCGCAAATTAACTTTTTAATTGTGATCATATTTTCAAATAAACCTATCGATATTTTATCGTTTGCTGTTACGCACATTAGTGGTACTCCCGCAACAAATGTTGATCGATTATTAAGCTTAGTTTATAGCTAAAATAAAAAGAATAATATAGTTAAAATAAAAAGAATAATAATAATTATAGCCATGTGAGTTTATTAACATGACTTATACATTTTTTAAGGGGCCGTGGCCATATTTGTTACTCTTACATGCTACACCATACAAAAACTCGTCAGACTTTTAAGTGGTGCACATATTAATATAATGCACTGTATCTCTTCTCACCTTAAGCGGCGAGAGCTTTTAGTTGAATAAAGCTGCGACATTTTCCCATTGATAAGCTATCTTCAGAGAGTAAACACACCTACAAATAATACTGTTCACGAGCAGTTATTCTTCAGTCAAAATGAGCAACAATTTGGGCACCAGTTTCGGAGTCTCCAACAAAGTGTTGATCGGAGTTGGAGCCGGTCTGTTGGCCGCTGGAGGCGCGGGGTACTTGGTATACCGACACCTTCACCGCGATGTGATGCCAACAAAATGGCGTCGGGTTGGCATACTGGAGCAGATTAATGTATTTCCAGTGAAGTCTGTGGGTCCACTTGTACTCACGGGCCAGGAGAAGTACGATTGTGATGTGTTAGGAATAGGAGTCGGAAATGTTAGAGATCGCAAGTTCATGTTGATTAACGATAATAATGAAATGGTTACGGCAAGGGGATATCCCCATATGGTTCTCATCCAACCAAAACAAATGTCCAATGGGCTTTTGTTTAGCGCACCTGGAATGCCTGATCTGGAGCTAGACTTTGGTCACTTGGATGCACCTGGAAAAGATGTCCGTACCGCTGTCTGGGGTGTTAGCTTGGATGCCATGTTGTGCGGCTCCCGTTTTGACAAATGGTTCTCAGAGTTTATATTGAAGAAAGATTCGGGCTTAAAGCTAGTCTATTATCCGTACTCAAACCCAGTGCGTGCTACTAATCCACGACTCAAGAGTATGCCCTACATAAGGCAGGCCGATTCGGTAAGTTGAGTCTCCTATATGTTAAAAATACTATTATTATTCCAATCAGATTTGCTTGATAGTATACTTTATAGATACCATTAAGTATTTTTTATGATGTTTTCTTTCAGGGAACCTTTAACGATGCAACAAGCTACATGCTCATGAATTTGTCCTCAGTTAATGACCTAAATACACGACTGAAACAACCCGTTGACCCATTACAATTCCGTGGAAACTTCCATCTGAAAATGGACGTTGATAAGCCCTATGCTGAAGATCACTGGCAATGGATACGCATTGGAGATGATGCTGTTTTCCGCATCGTAGCTCCATGTACTCGTTGCATACTACCAAATATAAATGTTAATACTGCCGAACGCAGCGCAGATGGCGAGCCATTAAAAACACTACGCAGGTGAGTGATCAGCACTCAGGGGAGAGTAAAAATCTCTTGATAGCAAATAACAAAATACTCTTGACCTTGCAGCTATCGTTTGTTTGACTACGCCTCACCGGCAC
The DNA here is from genome assembly GCA_018903735.1 of Drosophila cardini. Taxonomy (NCBI): domain Eukaryota; kingdom Metazoa; phylum Arthropoda; class Insecta; order Diptera; family Drosophilidae; genus Drosophila; species Drosophila cardini. The sequence continues at coordinate 9,062,590 of JAEIGM010000001.1, read as the reverse complement.
TGGGAATACACTTGGGTCTGCGACGAGCGGGAAATGTCAAAGCCAACGATGTTATCTACGTAGAAGACAAATAAATTGGGACGATTTGAGAAAGATATATTGAAATGTTAATGAAAATGATTTAAACACTAATCAGAGATTATAAAAAAAATTAAATTTGTTATGTATGTTAATAAAGATTGGAATTGATTATAAACTTGTTAAATTACTTGTCTCTTACCATATTAAATAATGTTTCAGTATTGATAAGATCTCATCTACTACTATGCAAAAATCGTAGGAGTAAAATGTAGCACTAAAGGGATGCGAACGATTGTCCAGCACTGTTTCGCCTATCGTTATCACTTTTTTTGTCACTAGCTTTGATGAGCTTTCGCGAGCTTTTAGCTAAGAAGTGCAACAAGTGTAACGCCATACTTTAATTGATAAGTGATCGTACGTGTATTTTTGATTATAAAGTGCTTGAATTTGAATCTAATAAGCAGTACAATGAACCGGGATTTAGGTACCAGTTTTGGTGTCTCCAACAAAGTGTTGATCGGAGTTGGAGCCGGTCTGTTGGCCGCAGGGGGTGCGGGGTACTTAGTTTACCGACATCTCAATCGTGACTTGATGCCGACAAAATGGCGTCGGGTTGGCACACTGGAACATATTTATGTGTACCCAGTTAAGTCTTTGGGTCCTCTTGTGATCACTGGTGAGGAGAAGTACGATTGTGATGTGTTGGGCGTAGGAGTCGGAAATATTAGAGATCGCAAATTTATGGTGGTTAATGATAAAAATCAAATGATTACGGCTCGCATCTATCCTCACATGGTGCTCATCCAGCCAAAACAAATGTCCAATGGTCTCATGTTTAGCGCCCCTGGAATGCCGGATTTGGAGCTCGACATGGGGCAGTTGAAAGAACGTGGAAAAAATGTCCGCACTTCAATTTGGGGTGTGAGCTTGGATGTCATGCTGTGTGGACCCCGGTTTGACAAATGGTTCTCGCAGTTCATACTGAAGAAAGACAGGGGCATGAAGCTAGTCTATTATCCATATACAAAGCCAGTGCGTGCCACAGTACCCGATATGAGGGGTATGCCCTTCCTGAAACAAACCGATTCGGTAAGGAGACTTTCATATCGTTTTCCACTTTAAAGCATGTTACTGCTTGTCCAGGGAACCTTCAACGATGCCACGAGCTACATGCTCATGAGTTTGTCTTCAATTGGCGATCTAAATAAGCGAGTCAGACAACCCGTTGACCACCTACAATTCCGTGGAAACTTTTACATCAAACCTGACGTCGATAAGCCCTACGCCGAAGATTATTGGCACTGGATTCGCATAGGGGATGATGCTGTTTTCCGCAATGTGGCTCCTTGTGCTCGCTGCATTCTACCGAACATAGACGTTAATACTGCCAAACGCAGCGCGGAGGGAGAGCCTTTAAAGACACTACGCAGGTGGGTGATGAGCATTTAGAGGAGAGTGGAAGTCTAACTCTCGTTTTTAATCCTTTTCCAGCTACCGTATGCTTGGCACCACCAGCAGCGCAGCCCCGGCACTGGGACTTCACCTGGGTCTGCGTCGAGCGGGCAATGTGAAGGTGAACGATGTTATTTACGTAGAAGACCCAGAAATGAGTACTATTCGATGAATTTATATAGAAATATAATTGTATACGTTCATCTTTATTACATATAACAGAGATTATGATAGTACGAAAGTTGAATATGTATGTAAATAAACATGGGTATGAGCTATAACAATAATCATGTGTAATTGTCGCTGGATTACTGGATGCATCCCTGCCAGGCTAGGCCCCCGCAGGCCATGCTCACAATCACATAAATAATAAATATAACCACTAAACCGACGACAACATACACTCGAATGTTCTTCCAAAACATTTGACGAGCCAGATTTCTCGATGCCTTGCGGAATGCTACAGTCTAGGGGAGATTCTTATTTTTTACTTATTTATATACAATGATTAATATCTACTTACATTAGTATTCAAACTATCGGTTTTGTTGACCAGCAGCTCCAGTTTCTCGCCCCGATCGCGTAGGGTGTCTGAAAATTAAAGAGATATCGATTGTAAAATAAAAACAGAATTTGGATTGCAATAAACAGTATAATTACCAATATTCCTAATCATAATATCTTTTAGTTCGTCAATTTGGCCATGTACTTGGGATATTCTATCCACTTCTCGAGACTTACTGAAGTGTACCATTTGCTGGGATAAGACTTTCGAAAATTCCGTATTCATGGCGTAGGCAATCGCAGTGGCCACCTGTAGTCCATAGGTCTGTATGAATGTCTGCTTAATGTCCGCCAGGAAAAGAAAGGCGCGAGAGCGTTCGAATTCCTAAAAGGGAAGGCGATTTAAATTAGGGCCAAGGATTATTACCTCTTTCAACTTACATTGTCGGTTATACACATGTAAATCAATTTGTTCTCGCACGTATAGTGTATCAAATAGTCGCCGTGTGTGTAGGTCATCTTGTGGTTGTGAACACTAATTCTGCCCATTATTTGCTCAGTTACTTCGGCAAAATTACCTACACATTCCGCAAATTTAGCAAGCACAGTTGTGCCGCGCGCTATAACGCTATACAATATTGGCATTATGTGGGTATCAAGTTTTTATAGCCGCAAATGCGTGGTGACTAACTCAACTGAAGATTTCAGTTTCTCAGCTCTTATTGTGTTATTTTTTATCAGCACAAAAACCTCAACAACAACAACAGAACACACAGAACTTTGTTGTCTTCCCCTGCCAAATAAGAGAAGTGACTGTTAATTACATATTTAAAATGCATTCGATTCATTTGATTAACTACAATATTATGTCTTACCCAATAATTTTTTCGTTTATATTTATTTTTGTATTTCTTAAACACTGTTTATCCAATTTTTTAAGCGATAATCTACGTCATGCGTATGCAACTTAGTGGACACAAATCAATAAATTAGCTCATTTTAATCAAACTACTTTTATAATACCATTGAATATTTTGTCAGGTATTTTTACAGATTATTTAAGCGCATTGAAAGAAAAACTGAACAAAGATCTATTCGTTTTATTTCTTTTTTGTAAAATGCACTTGCACTTTAAGAGCTGAGTCAGAACAAGCTCATTTGAACCGCTCTTTTTAATGAACAACTGCTGAACTTGTTGTTTAATGTAAACAAACCCGTTGAAATAGGCAACTGACTTTGGTTGCTTGTCTTTTTCAGTATGATATTAAAAATTAAATATTCTGTACGCTTTTTAGAGGAAGATATTAAAATAATCTGGAAATTTGCATTTCACTGTCGCGGTTGTATATTTTGCTTCTGTTAAGAGCGATTAGTCTTATCGATTTGTTCTGTAAACCATACTTATCGAAACATTACATTATCGGCTTTTGCTGCTAAATATTGTTTTTGGGTGGAAATATAGATATATTCTAAATATTATCGTTTAAAATTATCGTATTTCAAAAAAGGGAAGTTTTGATATTGTAGCCTGTAACCCATTTGAAATTTTTGAACCAGCTTAAGTTTTGTGAGGTTTTGAGAATTGTCAAAGTCTGGCAACACGATCAATTTCGACAATTCCATAAAATGGCAATATCAGCTGCGTCTCCAGAAGATCGATGGCTTGATAAGAAACAACCTTTTTTTAAAATGCTGGGCGAATACTGTGGTAAGTACTTGTAGACTCAACAGTTTAACACTTATATTGACTTTTACATAATTATTTGCGTTCGCACTCGCTTTTATATGACATATAGATCTCTGCATTCGCATTTCCATAGTGGTTTTCATTGCCAATCTCCTACAGCGTCTGTTTTTTGTAACAACCGAATATCTCTTCCATGCCAAGTACTATTTACCCGAAGAGCGCCTAAGCACAGTTTTTAAGCGATCATGCACACACAATACCAAAACAACCTACCTTGCAATTGTATTAATATTATTGGCATTCGCTCGATTTGCAAGCACTGGAAATCTTAAAAACTTACTGCCAAACTATGTGTACTTTGCGTGCATGCCACTTTATTGGATTTTCAATTATACCCAATTGGGTTACAGTCCATTAGGCTATGCCCACTGGATACGTGATACTCATGGACTGGACTATGCAGCTGGAATGGCCTCCAATTATTTCCATGGATATTTAAAACTTTCGTTGCCAGAACGCAATGATGATGGATTAAAGAAACGCATGCAAATATATGAGGACACTCATAATGTTACCTTCGGAATTGATCGCTTGATCATATTGATTCCAGATAATATGTTCGTTAACGGTATAATTCCCAGCAACTTGTTAGAAAAGGCCGAGGTAAGTCATAGCAACATATAGGTTTCCGCATTTGTCACCACAAATATTGTTTATCGCAGCCATTAGAGACTAAATATATAAATCGCGCTGGTGTGAATCGGCCGTTCAAACATGCGGTATATAGACTGAAGAAACAAATAAATGGAAAAAACTACTATTTCGCCATGGAAGGAGCCACTCCGATGTTGTCCTTCTTTGAGGCTATGAACTTTAAGATGTCGGCTTCCTGGCAAATGCAGGAAATGAAACGAGAAATTTGGCTTAAGTTTTATAATCATTTGAAGCAGCTGATAAAGAGCTGGCCAGAAACCGAGCATGAAGTTGAGCTAATTATCTACAACTGTGTGTGTGTATTAAACAATTATCGAATATATAACTAATATTTTGATATTTTAGCGCGAACAACAACTGGTGAAGCTGTAGATGTTGGCGAAATACTTTACGCCCATTTTCAAAAATATTTGTAATAAGTTTAATTTATTAAGGATATTGTGCCTGAAGACTAAATCTATGAAACCATTGACTTGTTATTTGTATGCCATTTTACACAACTGACAATATTATGTGTATAAAGATATTTTTACGAACTGCTATCCTCTTCTTCTTCATTATCTCCTAGTTGTTTTAGTTTTGCCTCTGCTAATGAAATCATTCGAGACTTCCACGTTTCGTAGTCCTCAATCTCCGGCATTTGGCATTTTTGTTTTATCTCTGTGACGGTTTTATCCTGATGATTCTCAACCTTTTCCTGTAGCTTGGTTACAACATTGATCTCCTTGTGGTGTTTTTCAATCATTCGCTCCCATTGATGTTCTAGCTGCTGCCATTGTGTGGGACGCAAATTACTGAATGGCATAATCTTTGTTTTGGATACTTTCTTTTTGAGCAGGCGGCACGCTTGGAATACAGCCATGGCAGCGTACTGTGGGTGATCTGAATCAGGATTCTCGCCGTTAACGGCCTTAAACAGAGTTAGAAGCTCCTCAGCCTTTCGCGCCACTTCGTTCAGAGTCAACTGCACGCAAATATCGTTGACACTTGGGATTTTGTTGAGATCAAGTAGTTTCTCAAACATTCGCTTATTGTTGACATAATGACTTTTGCGGAGTGCGGACAGTTTAAGCGCCTGTTCCTTGTCAATGCCAATATCAAGCAGGGAGGATGCGATATCCACGCATAACACAATTTTGCCATATTCATTTATTTGTAGCGGAACATTTGTAGAACGTAACTCCAACAATCTTAATAGCTCTGTTGTTTTTCTATTATAGAATAACACTAGATAAACTTGCAAAAGCATTGATTATACAATCACTTACTCCAAGACGTTGGGCTCATCACTTAGGCCCATTTTTGAAATTAATTGTGCGATCAATGTAGTCATTTTCACCCAAATAATTTAATTGTTTACTTTTTTGGCGCGAATCAAACAGATGTATACATGCGACGGTGTTGCCATACCTTGCTGAAGGTTAACAGGTGGCAACCATTACATTACAGAATTCAATCAAAATATGTAATATAACATTACAGGGCGAGATATTTGTTAACAGCAATTTTAAACTGATTCTCAACCAACTTAGGCAGTTTCAAGAAAAGAAATTATCTTTGTGTTTGTATAATTTTTAATATTACGAATTTCAAAAGAGTAAGTAATATATTCCGCCAGACCCTTTATCTTATTTTTTTTTATAATTTAGCGAAATACAAAACGTTATGTTTAGCCGATTTAGAATCAGATGTACACATATTCAATTTTAAGCTTATATTTCGTTTTCGCTGTCATCTGCGTTTTTAGCGGCTTCTCCAGCCTCAACGGCCAACTGCGTCCAAGTTTCGGGGTTAATGAGATGAATACCGTTCGTGTCTTTGCCAACAATACCCATTTCGTAGCGGAAATCTTTGTCCTTCAGTTCATCATGTACTTGATAAATGCTGTAATATAAATAAAATTATAATTAAGTATAACAGAAAGCCTTTCGGGCACAAATTTTTAAATCTTTCTTACATTTTTCCTCCACTGCGCACCAACTCATCAGTGTTCATGTCGGCAAACTTGAACTTTTCCATCTCTGTCTTAGCCTGTTGCTTGGCTTTGCCACTGGCGCAAGCATAATAGCCAAAAGAGGTTCCTGAGGGCTCAATTTTGTATAGTTGTGGACCATCGGTTTCATCCCACGAGGCAAATATAACAGAAAGCCCAAATGGACGTACAGCACTGTACAATGTGTAGGCGTGGATGTAACCGGCAACACGATTACACAAATGCTTCAGGGGAATAGTGCGCTCAAACTGCTGACGGAAATTGGCAGCTTCCTGGCGGGCAATGTCGGCCACATAGTTACCGTCTGCCATAAGTCCAGCTATGGCCATGCCAATGTTTTTCTCAATTGTAAAAATGCGACTAGCTGCGTCCGGCTCATAGAGTTGGTCAGTTATAATTTTCTCGACAGCTATAACAACAGAGTCTTTGCCACGGATTCCAATAACTGTTCCACTCTTCTCTACAGCTTTGGAGGCATAGTCGATCTGAAAGACGCGACCGTCCGGCGAGAACTGCGAAGCGGACAAATCGTACTGCAAGAATACGTCGGTTAATTTACATTCTTTTATTGTAATTTATTTAATAAACTTACACCAGTGCCGATTGTACTCATTGTTTAGTTTGAACTAGGCTTGTTGTTAACAAAAACTGAAGATATTAAGCAAACTTGCAGCTATGGACGATGATTTGACGGCTTTTGATTTGACATATGCAATTCATGTGAAGGGCTGCCAGACGTTTTAAATTTCATAAAGTGTTGAAAAATTCAATAAGGACCCAGTTCAAAATAAAACAAATAAGTCAAATTTAAAGATAAATAAGAAAATATTACTACAATTATATTGACAATTATTTAAAGTCCAAAACCGGTGAATTTATTTGAAATGTATATGGCCAAATTTGGTGCTAAAAGTGCTGTAAAACATCACAATTTTTTTTTAATATATATGTTGTAGGTTCAATTGCCTAAAGCATTTTGTTCCATCAATATTTTTTTACTGTCTATCTGTTCAAATCTCCTTAGTTCATATCAAAGTTTTCAGCTGCCACTCATATGTTAATTATAATCTATGGAATACCTATATTACGTTTAGTTCCATTCAATGAGAACTTGTTCTTTTTCAAATATGAACTTCGGCTCCGCTGCGCACGCGGTAGTTCTATCAAATTTGTAAACAAAGTTTAATATGCTCGCAAACATATCTGAAAAAAGGTAAGGTAACTTACAACTATTGAGTCAATCTATATTTAAATAATGATTTCTAGCTATGCTGCGGAAGCTCGCTACACAAACTTTTATGCGGGAAACGACATCGCCTGGAGCGAATGTGGGCAGTATTTCTACTGTCTTAACGGTGATGTGGTGAACCAGGTGGATGTCGAGACATCTCAAATTGTGTGCAGTTTCGGAGCAAACGTGAGCGGTAACACTGATGCCGGGACTAAAAGAAAAGCTAAGGCTATTGGACTTGACGACGGGGAGATGGACGAGGATAACATTTACTGTTTCGCAGTTTCACGCGAACATTTGGTTACCGCACATGGAAGTGGATTGCTCCGCTTGTGGGAGCTAAACACGCAAAAGTTGGTTAAGCTATGGAAGGCACAGCACAAAGGCCCTGTTGTCCAAATCGAATTCAGCACATGCGGCAAGCTAATCTGCTCTAGCGGCGGTGCTGACGCTACACTAAGGCTTTGGGATTTTGCAAACAATAGCTGCTTGTGTGCCCTCAAAGATTTTCCTGGTCCAGCACTTTTGCTACGCTTCCATCCCAGTCCCCTGAAGAGGGAAATCTATGCCGTTGGCTCGGACAACACCATCTATTGCTGGAACTACGATACCAAAACGCTGCTGCATAAGATGCGTGGTCACATATCACAAGTAACCGGCATCAGTTTCCAGGACTCAGCAGCCGATTGTAGTCAATTGGTAACCGTTAGTCGCGATAAGGTCTTAATAGTTTGGGAGCTTTCTCAAATTTCAGAAATGGAGCCAAGTAAATGGAATCAACTGAAGGTCCTTCCATTGTATGAAGAACTGGAAGGAATAAGCCATACAGCTGATGGAGCACAAGTTCTGGTAGCTTGTAGAAACGGAAAACTGCTTCAGATGGATACCAAATCATGGAAAATAAGAGATCTGTTGGTTAAGACAGACTTTGAGATCAGTCGATTGTTTTACTGCTGCACAAAGCAGCAACTAGGACTCATTACCACAGAGCAGAACATACTGATCTACGATGTGACCAGCGGAGCTAAGGGAGCGGAGGTGGAACTTGTTAAGCAGCTGGTGGGCAACAATGATGAAATATTGGACATGTGCTTCCTAGGTGACAACGATCGCTATTTGGCCGTGGCCACAAACAGCAAACACTTCAAGCTCTACGATACGGAACAAAACATGAACTGCAAACTGATTGTTGGACACACGGACACGGTCATGTCGCTGGCAGCATCACATAGTCTTCTTATCTCTGTTGGCAAGGATTGCAGCATACACCTATGGAAGCTATCCCACAAGGAGACCTGTCATCTGCAGCCATTGACCCAGCAGACTAATTGCCACACATCAACCATTGGATCCGTGGCTTTTACCCACAACGGAGCCACAGGATTTGCCTCAGCCTGCCAGGATGGCAGCATGAAGGTGTGGCAGCTATCGCGGGACAAGAAGCAAGAGAACTCCTATACCTTTGCCCTTCGCTATGCTGCTCTGGCCCACGACAAAGAGGTAAACTGCGTCACATATGCGCTCAACAACAAGTTATTGGCCACCGCATCCCAGGACAAGACGGCAAAGGTGTGGGCAGCAGAGACGAACACCATGCTGGGTGTGCTGCGGGGACACACGCGAGGTGTGTGGTGTGTGCGCTTCTCTCCCGTTGACCAGATTGTGTTGACTTCATCCTCGGACTGTAGCATGAGGATTTGGTCCATAGCGAACTTCAGTTGTCTCAAGCGCTTGGAGCAGGAGTGCACTATACTACGTGCCGAGTTTCTGGATCATGGCAAGTTCATCTTGTCTGCTGCCTCGGATGGCTTGCTAAAACTCTGGAACATCAAAACAAACATTTGTGTGCAGTCCATAGATGAGCACAGCGATCGCGTCTGGTCCTTGGCGGTGTCCACGGGTAGCAATCGCTACTTCTACACTGGTGGTGCGGACTCCAAGCTGATTCGCTTTAGTGATGTCACCGAAACAGTGCGTAACGAAGTCCTGGATCAGCGACAGGAACTACTGCAGCAGGAGCAAACACTGCATTCACTTTTGCACTCACAGAAGCAGCTGGAAAAAGCTTTTATCCTTGCGCTCACTCTGGACAAACCCAAAGCCTCCTATGACATCATCTGCCATTTCGTGCGCAGGCGAGACGAAGCCGCTGTCCACCAACTGGTGGATCAACTGAACATGGATAGACGCATGGCGTTGCTGAAGCACGTCAAAGCCTGGAGCACCAACTCCCGACACTCACAGATAGCCAACCTGGTGCTTAAGCATTTACTAGGAGACGCTTTACTGGACAACACACAGAAGCTCTACAACAGCGGTAATCTTGTCGAGGTTTTGACTCCTTACGTCCAGCGGCATTTTAAGCGGGTGACCGAGCTGAACAAGGATCTGGCCTTCATGGAGTTTATTGTAAAGTGCATGTAAATGGACCGACCCAATCCTTCAATATAGTTTAAGTTGAATTTGTTTAAATATTAAATAAATATAGCGTATATTTCGTTACGCAAATTAGCATTTTAATAGCATCCGGAACTCATACGGAATATATTCCTCATCAATCTCAATATAGGACCCAACTTAACAACATGACCAAGATTTAGTATCCATAACTTATTCTATTACCATAATCAGATCGTCTCCCTCCAGTTTCATGCCCTTTGCAATGCCCACTTTCTTGACAACTCCGGACACTGGCGACTGCACCAACATTTCCATTTTCATCGCCGAGAGCACCACTAGAGGTTGTCCTTTTACCACACTGTCGCCCTCTTTAACCCGTATTTCGATAACATCTCCCGGCATTGGAGCACCTACTTCTCCAGCCACTGCTTTGTTAGCTTTGGGATGCACGTGAATATCCTAAAGAGAATGTGATGTTAATAAAGATTTTACATAAGAATGATCCTTCTAACCTTCAGGGCTTCCTTGTCCGGAATGTAGACCGAGTTGAGCTGACCATTCAGCTCAAAGAAGACCTCCCGAATGCCATTCGGCTTGAGATCGGCTGCCTTGGCCAGAGCCACTATGCTCAGGGTCTTGCCCTTTTCCAGCGTCACATCGAATTCCTCGCCCACCTTGGGGCCGGTGAGAAAGATGCGTGTGTCCAGCTTGTCTACAGGTCCATACTTCTCCCGATAATGCAAATACTCGTTTGTTACTTGGGGATAAAGAGCTGCCGACATGACGTCACGTTCGGTGATGTCGGGATGAGTTTTACTCAGATCCTCCTTTAGCTTATCGAGATCCATTGGATCCAGCAAGGCACCAGGGCGTTCTTCGATTCGTGGCATGTCCCTGAGAATGTGCGTTCGTAAGGGTTCTGGAAATCCCCCAAATGGTATGCCTATATAGCCCTGGAAGTATTCAACTACGGATTTGGGAAACGACAGCTCCGCAGCCTTTGCCACGACCTGTTCTCCATTCAGCTTGTTCTGTACCATGAACTGAGCCAGGTCGCCTACCACCTTGGAAGATGGCGTCACTTTAATAATGTCTCCCAACAACAAGTTGGCTTCTCGATATGCCTTCTTCACCTCCTCAAATAAGTCACCTAGACCCAGGGAGAACGCCTGGAACTGCAGATTCGTATACTGCCCTCCAGGAATCTCGTTCAAGTAAACGTCGGCGTTGCCCGATCGCATTGTGGTGGTGCATTCGAAGGGTCCGTAGAGTGTACGGGTTTGCTCCCAGTAGGCTGAGTAGGCGGAAACGTCGCTTAGCTTGAACCCTGTGTCCAAGGGAGTTCCCTGCAGGGATGCAACAACAGCTCCCATACTGGGCTGCGAAGTCATGCCGGACATGGAGTCCACAGCAACGTCTACGATATCAGCTCCAGCTTGGGCACAGGCTAACATAGAGGCAACTCCCGCTCCCGATGTGTCATGAGTATGGACATGAATCGGAACATCTGGATGCTTGTCTCTAATGGCTGTGACCAGTAACCTGTGTAGCAGAATAAATTAAATAGTCTTGCAAGCGACGAATTCATTTACGTACTTGGCTGATTCGGGCTTCAGAAGTCCCGCCATATCCTTGATGCACAGAATGTGTGTTCCAGCTTTGACAAGTTCATCCACCAAGTCGGTATAGTACTTCAAATTGTATTTAGTGCGAGTGGGGTCACCCACATCTCCCGTGTAGGAAATGGCAGCTTCTACAACTCCTCCTGCGCATCCGGCTGCTTCCATACCGATGATCAAGTTGGGCAAGTAGTTAAGGGAATCGAAGATACGGAAAATATCCATTCCAGTTTGAACTGCGAGCTCACAGAACTTATGGACGACATTGTCCGGGTAGCTGGTGTACCCGACGGCATTTGCACCGCGCAGTAACATTTGGAATGGAATATTGGGAATGAGCTTACGCATCTCCTCTAGACGTTCCCATGGGCACTCGTGCAGGAATCGCATCGCCACATCGAACGTAGCACCGCCCCAGTTCTCCAATGAGTATAGATTGTTGAACTTGTGAGCCACATATGGTGATATTTTCAGTAAATCATGAGTACGCACACGAGTTGCCAGCAGGGACTGATGGGCATCTCGGAAGGTCGTGTCCATGAGCATCAGGTTCTTCCGGGAGCGTACTTCCTTGGCAAATGCTTCAGGTCCCGCACACGTAATGAAATCTCGAAGACCCTCCGGAGGGTCTGTCACTGTGAAAAGATAAATGCATTGCTTAAGTTATAAGTAATTGGATTAGGTTGATTTTACGAGTAGTTGAATTTAAAACATTTTATACAATGACAATTGGTTGAAAGCAGTGCACTGCTTGGTTTCCGGCAAACTAATTTGTGCCGTCTGGCAGCGCCATCTTCGTCAAGTTGTACACAACACAAACGATTTGTACATATGAAAAGCCGTTAGGGTTGATTCGTCAGGTGTGTGTTGCATAAATGTCTGTACTACAAGACTGTCATGAAACTTACTTGCTGGCACTGAAGGTACCACCGGACGGGCCTCCGCCGGCATTAGGGTTGTTCCCAGTGGCGTTTGTGGTCCGTTTACCAACACTTCGCCTATGTAGTTCAGCAGTTGTCGCCCGCGATTTAATGTTTTTTTGAACTGGAAAAGCTCTGGATGCTCATCTATGAAGCGGGTGTCCAATACTCCGTTCAAGAACCTATCGTTGTCAAGCACATTTAAAAGAAATGGTATATTTGTCTTGATTCCACGAACGCGAAACTCTTCCAGCGATCGTTTCGCCTTTGCAGATGTGTTTGCCATGTCATTGCCATGGGCAATAACCTTGACCAGCAGTGAGTCATAGTAGGGCGAGATAATGGCACCGTCGTAAGTGGAGGCACTGTCCAAACGGATGCCCATACCCTCTCCGGAGCGGAAGGCTTCAATTCGGCCAGTACTGGGCTGGAAATCGTTGGCAGGATCTTCGGCAGTCACACGACACTGAATTGCTACTCCACGAGGAACTATTTTGTCCTGAATCAGCCCGATATCCTCTAGTGTCATTCCTTCGGCAATACGGATTTGAGATCGAACCAAATCGATGCCCGTGATTTCCTCCGTGACCGTGTGCTCCACCTGCAATCTGGCGTTCACTTCGATGAAGTAGAAGTTTCCATCCTCATCGCAAAGGAACTCCACAGTGCCAGCATTCTCGTATCCCACGTGCTTTGCCATCCGTACAGCCGCCGCCGTCATCTTGTCTCTTACCTCGGCTGGTAGTCGTGGAGCAGGAGCGATCTCAACCACTTTCTGGTGACGACGCTGCACGGAGCAGTCACGCTCGAAAAGATGCACCACATTTCCAGCCTTGTCACCTAAAATTTGGACTTCGATATGACGAGGGTGCACGATGAACTTCTCCAGGAATACGTCTCCATTGCCAAAGGCGCTCTTGGCCTCTGATGTCGCACGTTCGAAATTCTCTTCGACCTGCTCCATTTTGAAGACCTCACGCATACCACGACCGCCGCCTCCGTAGGCTGCCTTAAAGATGGCGGGAAGACCGTGCTCTTCACAGAACTTCAACGCATCTTGGGCGGACTTGACTGGACCCTCTGTGCCGGGTATGGTGCAGACCTTAGCCTCCTTGGCTATTTTCTTGGCAGCCACCTTATTACCCATGGCCTTGATAACATCTGGACTTGGACCGATAAATGTAATACCAGCGTTAACTAAAGCTTCTGCAAAATCACTACGCTCGGACAGGAAGCCATAACCTGGATGCACTGCGTCTACATCGTTCTCCTTACACACACGTATTATCTCTGGAATACTTAGATATGCCTCCACTGGTGAAAGTCCCTTGCCGATCATATACGACTCGTTGGCTTTCAACCGATGCAAATGCTTCTTGTCCTGCTCTGAGTACACAGCTACCGATTTGATGCCCATCTCGGAACAGGCACGAAATACTCGAATGGCAATCTCGCCACGATTGGCAACCAGCACCGATTTTATGGGCTTAAATTCCGCCTGCAGGACACAAGAGTCAACAGAAGACCAACTAGGAGTAAATACACCAAACGCTCACCTGACTGGCCAAATGCTTTTTCCATACAATAAAAACACGCACCCGGAGCAGAGTTCTCCGGAGATTTCTGAGTGCATGCTGGGAATCTGAGAGACACATGGCAGATGATCGCTGTAAATAATGGACAGTACTTAGTATATACGCGACTGAAATGGCTATGGATTGCTCATCTTACCTCAAATGACTTGATAAACTAATTTAAATATTAAAATTCAAACCATAAATTTGGAATTTCATAAAAAGTAACGATAAAAACTGATGAATTTGGTAAATAAAAATAAACATTTGAAACAAAGCTCGAATGTTATGCTGGGCTCACACTCCGCGTGTGAACGCAGCATGGAAGCCATTTAAGCCAAAATGCAGAAATTCTTTATTTAAACATTTATTTGAAATCGCATAAGTAGCTAACAACAAAACAATTCTAGTTTATTTCGGACCTATAATAACACTAAGTTTTGAATACACCTGAGTTATATTTATCTTTAAGTCGTTTTATCGAATTAGGCATATACTTGGTTACATTTAATAACATTTATTAAGAACAGTTGACTTTTATTGTACACTTTTGTTTAAATAGTAGTATTATGGTTAATTCAATTTGGCAATGGCTATCAAAATTACAAAGTTCTCATAATTGATTTGAAACAATCATTGTTTGTGCGCTATATAACTAGAAAATATTGTAAACTTTTTCAAAAAGTACCACAAATACACACGCATACAAACAAACATATGCTCTCGTGTATGTATGCACAAATATATGCATATCTATCTATATATTTATATAAAAGAAACAAGATTAATCATCGCTTCACTTAAGTTAATCGTTAATTAGACCGTTATGCTCTCGAAACGATGATAACACGCCCAACCTTTGTGGGATATAGTATAACTACATATATACACACAGACATATATATATATTTATATAAAATTAGTCATTTATTCAATGACCATGATCAGATCTTCACCCTCCAGTTTCATGCCCTTGGTGATCTCCAGTCGCTTAACCACTCCGGATATGGGCGACTGTACAACCATTTCCATCTTCATCGCTGAGAGCACAACCAAAGGATGACCCTTCTCCACTTTGTCGCCTACTGCGACCCGAATATCGATGACATCTCCTGGCATTGGAGCACCCACCTCACTCTTCAACGTCTTATTGGCTTTTGGATGCACACGGATTTCCTATAGAAAGTATAACATGTCAAACAAGAAAGATAAGTACAGTCGGGCACGCCCGACAGTATAATACTCTCTACATTTTATATCCGATTATATGGTTATGTTAAGAAAATCGGTATTGGTATATTTGTTAATATTTGACAAAATTTCAAAGGTCAAGTCTCATCATACAATTTGACAAAATGGGTTCGATTTTGAGAATTTTAGATTTTGATTGCGATTAATTCTGCTAGTTGTCCAGAGTATAAAAAGGTATGACTTTTTACGATATCGCTTCATTTGGCTGAGTTCAAACTTGTAGCTGTTACCATCGCTGAGATCTGTTTGCTCATACGGACAGACAGACAGACGGACATGGCCATATCGACTCGGCTTGTGATGTTAAGAATATATATGCTTTATGGGGCCTCTTTCTGCCTGTCTTTAATAAAAACCATTTTATAAGTACTTACCTTCATTGCTTCCTTGTCGGGAATGTGGACGGAGCGCAGCTGACCGTTTAGTTCAAAGAAGACCTCCCGATTGCCGTTTGCTTTGAGATCGGCAGCCATGGCCAGTGCCTTCATGCTCAACGTCTTGCCACGCTCCAGAGACACCTCGAATTCCTCGCCCACCTTGGGACCAGTGAGAAAGATGCGCGTGTCCAGCTTGTCCACAGGTCCATACTTCTCACGATAATGCAAATATTCGTTGGTTACTTGGGGATACAGAGCTGCCGATACGACATCCCGATCGGTGATATTGGCATGAGATTCCTTGAGTTCAGCCTTAAGCTTATCGAAGTCCAGGGGTTCCATCTTGGCACCTGGCCGTCCCTCAATGCGTGGCATGTCCTTGAGGACACGGGAACGCAGTGGTTCTGGGAAGCCGCCATACGGAATACCAATGTAGCCCTGTAGGTACTCCAGCACCGACTTGGGGAACGACAGCTCCTCAGCCCTCTCCAGCACCTGCTCGCTTGTCAGATGGTTCTGTACCATAAACTGGGCCAAGTCACCGACCACCTTTGACGACGGAGTGACCTTGATAATGTCTCCCAACAGGAAGTTGGCTTCTCTGTAAGCCTTCTTAACATCCTCGAAGAAATCACCCAAACCCAGGGAGAACGCCTGGAACTGCAGGTTCGTGTATTGTCCACCGGGAATCTCATTCAGATAAACGTCGGCATTGCCCGAACGCATGGTGGTGGTGCATTCGAAGGGTCCGTAAAGTGTACGGGTTTGCTCCCAGTAGGCCGAGTACTCGGAAACATCACGCAAGTCCAAGTTTGTGTCCAACGGAGTTCCCTGCAGGGAAGCGACAACAGCTCCCATACTGGGTTGCGAGGTCATGCCCGACATGGAGTCTACAGCAACATCTACGACATCAGCTCCAGCTTGGGCACAAGCCAGCATAGAAGCAACTCCTGCTCCCGATGTGTCATGAGTATGCACATGAATCGGAATATCAGGATGCTTGTCCCTGATAGCAGTGATCAGCAACCTATAATTTGAAATAGGCAGGATTACTACAGTTTCAAACCTCTAGACTAAGTTCTTACCTCGCTGATTCAGGTTTCAGAAGTCCCGCCATATCCTTGATGCACAGCACGTGGGTTCCGGCTTTCACGAGCTCATCGGCCAAGTTGGTGTAGTACTTTAGATCGTATTTGGTGCGCTTGGGATCACTCACGTCTCCGGTGTAGGAAATGGCAGCTTCTACAACACCGCCGGCTTTTCCGGCTGCTTCCATGCCGATGATTAAGTTGGGCAAGTAGTTAAGGGAATCAAAGACACGGAAAATATCCATGCCAGTTTGGACGGCAAGTTCACAGAACTTGTAAACGACATTGTCCGGATAGCTTGTGTACCCGACGGCGTTGGCACCGCGCAGTAACATTTGGAATGGAATGTTAGGAATTTGCTTGCGCATTTCCTCCAGACGCTCCCAAGGACACTCGTGCAGGAATCGCAGGGCCACATCAAAAGTAGCACCGCCCCAGTTCTCCAGGGAGTACAAATTGTTGAACTTGTGAGCCACATATGGTGATATCTTCAGCAAATCGTGGGTACGCACACGCGTTGCCAGCAGGGACTGATGGGCATCTCGGAACGTTGTGTCCATCAACATCAGGTTCTTCCGGGACCGCACTTCCTTAGCAAATGCCTCGGGGCCTTCGCGCACGATAATGTCGCGCAGACCTTGTGGTGGCTCCGTCACTGTTTCGAAATGGATTAATCTTATTTTAAAACAATATCAAATGCAAGAAGTGATTTGAAGCATGTGTTATTTACAAACGAACAACATTCAGTTATTTAATGAAGCAAACATTTATCTTCCCAGACACCACAACGAAAAGTAACGGCATTTGTAACAAAATTCACTACATACTTACTCACTTATGTACTATATTTATATGTATATATAAACATTTATGATATTAATAAAAAGAATTTTATGGCTGAAAAACTAAAGCATTTTTTGATTATAGCAATTTAAAATAATTTAATTAAACCGTTGTCCTTTTCGCGTTTAGTGTTGCCAGACTATTCAAAACAATTCAACTATCATACGCAATTAAGTAGTGGTATTCCTAAAACAGACTTTGACTGCACAGTTGACAAGTACTGCAACCCTTACTACTTCCGATTACTTCCTAGCCATTGAATAAATTGATTTATTACAATAAATCTTTGTGTATTAGTTGGTTAGACGATGACAATACTTTAAACTAAAATTTAATTCAAAGGGACTTTAATTAGTTGATTAAGGTAAGGGACATCAATAGATGATTATAGATTTTAAATTCTTTTTGGTATGGTGAGTAGAGCTAAAAACAAAACAAACCTGATTAAACTAATTTTTCAAATGTATTTGGTATGTAAGTATGTACATGTGAATAAGAGTATATATTTTCTCATATTACAAATTAAGAAAACCACAACTCAAACGTACCTTTCGCCTCTCCGCTTTTTTCACGTTCTAACGCTTCCGGAGACAGGTCTTCATTTGTATGAGAGTCATGATAACATATCGTTTATGAACATGGTGGAGGCGTTTATTTTTTTGTTTTTAAGGATTTTGCATTTGTTTTTTTTTTTTTAAATATGTAAGTGTGTTGTTGTTGTTGAATTTGAGACGATTGCATTTGGTATTTGATTCAATAGCAAATGTTAGAAACAATAAAGTAAATAGAAAAGTAAAACATAAAGTATGCAGATTAAACAAAGAGTAACAGTTTCTATCGGTACTCCGAAAAGTAAATACACCAGCAGAAGGTTTAAAAATTTAAAAAGGTTAACAGAGGTTAAAAGTTTAATTAATAATTCAATGAAAGAAATATTCTAAATATTAAATAAAGATCTGAGCAGACAGACAAATAGACAAAAGTATACACCAAACTATTCTTATATCTGCTAGTGTATGTAGTAGATATTTTTTTCAGTGTAGGGCTTTCACAAACTTGCTTTCGTTTTGATCCCTTTCCCGACTTTAAGACTCGAAAAAATTGTTTGTTAAGAACTTTTAGTGCATTTCAATAAATTGGAATAACTCTTTAGTTTGCGAATTGAAAAATAAAGAATTGAGTGTTGAAATTTGAAGGAGACAAAGAAAGTTTCCCATTAAAATTGACCAAGCTTGAAGAAAAAGACATTCAAAGTGTTGTGTGTTGGCCAAGTTAGAGCCAAGGCTGAAACAATTAGGTAAAGCAACAACCATTTTGGTAGCAACAAATACAAGCGTGGTTCCGGAAAAAGCACATGCCTTAGACCATGGATCAAAGCAACTCTACTTACCCAACGGTACGGTGGGAACATGGGGATTCACCTCGGCAGGCTTCAGTGAGGTCGCCAGTGGCGTCTGTGGTCCGTTTACCAACACTTCACCCAAATAGTTAAGCAGTTTCTGGGCACGATTCTGTGTAGTAGTGAACTTAAAGAGCTGTGGATGCTCATCGATGAAATAAGTATCCAGAACACCATGTAGGAACTTTTGGTTTTCCAACACATTCAGTAAAAACGGAATATTCGTCTTGACACCGCGAATACGGAATTCTCGCAGAGCTCGATTCATTTTCGCTGCCGAACTTTGCAGGTCACTGGCATGAGAAATAACCTTGACGAGGAGGGAGTCATAGTAGGGCGATATAATGGCACCGGCGTAGGTGGAAGCACTGTCCAAACGGATGCCCATACCCTCTCCGGAGCGGAACACTTCCAGGCGACCAGTGTTGGGCTGGAAATCGTTGGCAGGATCCTCAGTGGTCACACGACACTGAATGGCATAGCCACGGGGATTTATTTTCTCCTGGGTGAGTCCTAACTCGTTAAGAGTCATTCCCTCGGCAATACGGATTTGAGACTGAACTAAATCGATGCCCGTGATTTCCTCCGTAACTGTGTGCTCCACCTGCAATCTGGCGTTCACTTCAATGAAGTAGAAGTTTCCGGATTCATCGCACAGGAACTCCACAGTGCCTGCGTTCTCGTATCCCACGTGCTTTGCCAGCCGAACAGCCGCCTCTGTCATCTTGTCCCGAATCTCGGTGGGCAGTCTTGGAGCAGGTGCGATCTCAACAACCTTTTGATGGCGACGCTGTACGGAGCAGTCACGCTCGAAGAGATGCACAACATTTCCTGCCTTGTCTCCCAACAATTGGACTTCAATGTGACGAGGACGTTCGATGAACTTTTCAATGAACATGGCGCCATTGCCGAAAGCAGCCTTTGCCTCGGAACTAGCACGCTGGAAACTCTCCTCAACCTCCTCCATTTTACGTACGACACGCATGCCACGGCCTCCACCACCGTAGGCTGCCTTGAAGATGACGGGAAGTCCGTGTTTTTGGCAGAAGGACAGAGCTTCCTCTTTGGATGTCACTGGGCCGTCTGTGCCGGGTACAATGGGCACACCAGCCTCAATTGCTGCAATGCGGGCAGCCACTTTGTCACCCATGTTCTGTACCACCTTTGGGGATGGACCAATGAATCGAAGTCCGGCATCAATGACAGCCTGAGCAAAGTCACTGCGCTCAGACAAGAATCCATAGCCGGGATGCACTGCATCAATGTCGTTCTCTTTGCACACGCGAATAATCTCTGGAATGTTTAAATAGGCTTCCACTGGAGGAAGTCCCTTGCCGACCATATACGACTCATCGGCTTTCTGGCGATGCATATGCATTTTATCCTGTTCAGAGTACACCGCAACCGACTTGATGCCCAGCTCAGTACAGGCACGGAACACACGGATGGCAATCTCGCCTCTGTTGGCCACCAGCACCGATCTTATGGGTTTGTATTCCACCTTTAAACAGAGTAGACGTTGTAATACAGTGTCTACTAAATCCTGTTACACTTACCTGAGTGGAATAGGCATTCTTATTGATAAAGTAGAGCCTCACGCGGGGCATGGCCCTACGCAAGGTTCTGAAGGCAGCTTGGGACTCCGGCAGGAACATTGTGAACCCTCTTTAATTGCCACTGTAAACGAGAAGAGAGTAATATAGAATATATAAAATCATATTTGAAATGAATTTGTTAGTCATCTGCGAGTAGATAATTTTCATTCCCGATTCCACAATAAAAACCAAAAATAACAGAACAAATTTTCATATATTAAGCAGCAACGCGAGATCGCTGCTTAATGCTTGTCACGTGTGTTCATTTATTTATATACATTTGTGTGATATACATATGTATATACTATATATACACTTAAATGGGACGGATGTGCTCAAAATTTAGGCATAACACCCACTTAATAAACGCATTATGATGTATATGGAAGTGTGAAAAAGGAGTCGATAGTCAGTAACTATTCTAAAATTACAGAAGTAGACGAAAGAGAGGGATAGAGAGAGAGAGAGAGACTTGATCGTTTACAATTAATGAACTTTTGATTGCTCTTTCAGCTTACACTGCCCAAAAGACTCTAATTCAATTTTTTAATTCTCGATTCGTTAGCATTGAAATATTATTTACTTATAAAATAATTAATTTTTAAAATAACCTTTTCTGTAGCCTTTAATTATGACAACATTGTGAGTATATCTATTTCAATCTGAAGTGTTAATAAACAAGTTTATCTTCTCATTATCAGTTATTATTTAGCTATCTGTCAGATATACACATACGTATTTATTAACACACAACACAAAACGGTAATACATATGTTAACACCTATTCAAGATTAACTTTATGATGTACAATGTACCTTGTATACTATTACCGTTAATCGAGCCCCTATCAATGCATTGCAATTATCGAATTGTCGTTGCTCGAAACTTTTTTAACATTTTCCATCAGTCAGTTGTCAAATCCAAAAATAAATGTTTAAAATTATTTACCAACAACAAACATATGTTTGTGTGAAGATAAAGTAAATACTTAAGTAAATTGCAATTATAGAAATGGGAGAAAATAAAGGGTATTCACATATAATGTAATTTGTTAGCTATACTAAGTAAATAAGTACATGAAACATCACAATATACACATTAAGTCACTTGGTTTAATGATGAGTTTGAAGCTTTCCTATCATTCATCTATCTAATGGGGACGAGCTGTAGATAATGTGTAGATATTTTAGGCACACAGTCTCAGTTTGGTGTTATCTCCATTAAAAACACACACATATGCATATTTTATTCCTATATTTATTTGTGTGTAGGAGTAGCGACTATCAGGGAAATCAGCAAAAACTGTAATATTCTTAATGTTTGTAAAAATCTACGATTAGTTCAATGTTCAACAAGTTGATTTTTAACGAATTGAGCAATTGCTCAGACAGTTTTGAACTTAAGCAAAACAAATGCGATTGTTTCAACCTAACAAATTGTTAATTGCAATTTATTTGCAAATTGTTTTGTCTGTAATTTCGTTTCATCATTATCGATACAGGTTAAGTACATTAAAAATCCGGATTTTTGTATTAAAAGCATTACCAGAAAAATAATTAGTATAAATTTATTAGTCACATGTGCAATTAAAAGAACGTAAAATGCGTGTTCGCATTGATTGAAATATATATTTTCATTGAACTAATTTTATGTGTATCGTAAATCAATGTTTTATCTTTATTCAGACACGACTGTGCAGTTGTCGGTGTAGCCTGTGTAATCAGGACTACCTTCAACGAAACTGTATGCACTGCTTGCAGGCTACAGTCGGTGTGTTGATAAGCAGTGCATTTCGTGTGCTTGTAAACAGCTGTTACATGTGTCTGTGATTTAAAAATACTAGTAAACTATGTAACTGACCTGGGTTTAGCTAAAACTCTTCAGCTATGTCCTTTAGTACATTCAAAAACTATTAAGAACTAACAATAATAACCTCGTCGTTGATTCTAGACTATGGCTATTAAATTGCAGCACATAAAGCACTGGAAGTTAAATGTCAATTACGACACTATCCTACCATCACACGGACACGCCCTGTAGTTATTGCGGTTTCATTTTAGACGTGAAGCCCAACGACCCGCAATTAGATGAAGAGCTTTCTCCTTTGTTTACAACACGCACACACACAAGCACATGCATACATTAGTGAGTGTGCATGTTGTTGACCATGTCAATGGCATGTCCAAATCTAACACACAAACACACACGCATACAGGCGCCTGCGTATGCGTGTTTGCCGCAATGACCGATTATGTAATGATAATACGACCACATTATTGCAATAATAAGACGCGAATCGCTTTAGAATGTACACAAACAGCGCTCGGTCGAATGATTTGGCGATTACGCTGTTTTATTGAGTGCCGCTCACTTTTACTGTACATTGTACAAACACACACACACACACATACACACATGTATGTACATACAAACATACGTACATTTGTATGCATGTGTGTGCATGTGCAAATACACACATATACTTATATACGATCTTGAGCAAGCGTTGTTAAGGTCAAAGTCGTTTCAGAGGTGTAGCACTGTGCCACGCCTTCTCTGGACACACTAGCTGATAATCCATAAATACGATCCATCCAGTGATAAAAATATAGAACACCCAAAACGTATGTTGCGTGCATCTGATTGTCATCAAATTAGGGACTAAGTAATGCTACTCTATATAAATATATACTACAATCATAGACAATTGCTACAGATTGATTGTCACGGGAAGCATCTGGAATGTTATTTCAATCAACTTTGATTCGCTATTCACAGTGTGACTTTGAAACTATATAAATTCATTATACATATTTATTCCTATTTTTTGCCTGCTACTAGTGTTTTCTGATTTTATTATATACTATGTGATAGATATACTATATATGTATGCATGTAGGCATAATTATGTATAAATGAATACATTGGCACATGCCTTAATTTTGTCAAGCACGTTTTGGCTGACAGAGAAACCATAAGAAGGTCACTAATATAGGGCACAATGAAATTAAATGAAATGAAATGAACCCAAAATAGCACTATAACCGATTTACACCAAATATGTGTATACATAGTCAAGAAACACATAATCAGTGAAGTATATATGTATGTATGTATTTTACATAATTTCATACATACATACAAACATTCGTCTAGCTAGCGGCGTTTCTCTTATCTCACGTGAATAAGCAAAGTACAATTTACACGCACACACACATGTAAATTTTATATACGCACAAGTATTCATACATATGTATATGAATGTCGGCACGTGTGTGTGCGTGTATATAAGTGCTTTTTTTTCATTTGAAAGTTCATAGTTCCGTAAATAAGTTTGCATGTGTAGCGTATATGTGTGCATATGTATTTGAATATATGTACATATATATGGCTGCTCCTTGCTGTTATCCTTTTTGATTTCGATTTGGAAATAACACTTTCTATAGGAAAATACCGCACGATTTAAACACAAAAACAGACAAAATACTGTGTGTAAGTGTATGTGTGTGTGTGTGCTTGTCTGCACATTAAATTAGCGTGATTTGAAAATCTTAGAAACTTTAACCAAAACGCGTACAATTTAAATAAAAAAAAAAATAATGACTGTCTAGAATTAGCGAGTTGTTGATACATATATGTAATACATATATATTATACGTACATATACTATATCTGTGTATGTGTGTTTGTATGTGCTTTTAGGTTCTGTTTGGGAAGGTAGAACACCTCGGAACGGTTACGTTGACTTCACTTCACAACTGTTTCTGTTTCTGCTTCAACTTCTGCCCGGGAGCTCGTACTCTGCGAACGGCAAGCACCAACGCTGAACATCCAACTGACGGACAACGTCTAAAAAACTTGAAACTTTTGCCAGCATTGGCTGCGACGGTGGCTGCTTCGTAATCTCTCTCAGCACTGACTAGCTCTCAGTCTATCTCTTTTGCTACTCTCTCTCACTGCTTTTTATTCGGTTTTTGCTGCCTGTTAAGGCCTCTCTCTCGTGTTTTCGATGTGTGTGCGTGCTGCTGCCAACAGGCGGCAAATAACAACAAGAACAACAACAATATAACGAAAACAACAGCAAAACTTGCACTTTGTCCTAAAGACAAAATTTGTGTCATGTCTGGCGCGACTCGTTCGAGATAGAGAGAGCGAGATTGTGAGAGTGACAAGGCGGCCGGCAAAGAGCGCACTAACATAACCTTAGGTAAGGTTTTAAGGGAGAGCAACAGCTGTTGGCAAGCCCCCTATTAGAGTGGTGCTTAAAAATTTTCAATTACATACACACATACACATGTATGTACCCACACGTGTTAATGTGCTTTTGGAATAAGTTCTGTCGGCATAAATCATTATACATACAGTAAAACACTGATAAAAAGAAAATTTTATCAGTCTGAGCATTAACAAATTCTGTTGATTAAGCAATGACAATTGTAAGTCGGGAATTCTTTAGGTAATTAAATCAAAACCACTTGAAAATCTATTCCACATATAGTATTTACGAGTAAACACTGTAATCTTTGCGCTCGAGGTAAGTGGAAATGGATCTCAGACCCTCTACCAAGTGTTAGTCGTACATGATAGGTCCAACCGAATGCCTCGTTCACTGATAGAGGCGATAATGGCCAGTCAGTTAGGCAGTCCACGATTTCCGAAGGTGAATTAGTCCACAAATCTGGTTCGACGATGACTAAATATCATACGATTTTAAATTTAGAATAATGTGCCAGACATGGAAGGTTGAACGACAACAATTTCCCATAACCCATGATAATTGTGAAAAATTGCATTGTCATCAAATATTTAATACACTACATGGTCTAAAATGGCGATATGGTTATAATTATCATTGCTTAGTTAGTCCGGATGTGTAGTTATTTAACTTTATTAACATAGAAATGTAACCAAGACAAGAACAAAATTACAAGGTATGTTCAGAGTCGATAACCCCCGATCATAGTTGTTTATTCATTTCTAAGGTAGCACCGGTTTATCAGCAGAGGCTTCAGTTTTCTCAGCACGTGCCGACGTTAAATGAACGGGACATTCCACCAGACAGACCAGCATTTTGTTATTTATAAGACAATGTTTGATTTTAATTCGCCGGTCTACGATTTCTTATCTAACTTAATGCCTTAACTTATCTATATGCTGGCTTTATAGGCTACTATCGGGTTCTATGTTGAGTGGGTCTACTTTACTGTCTCGAAATTGGGTTTTTTATGAAACGGAACGTTCCTACCCCAATCTTCTAAGAAATTTAACAACTTTGAATACCTGTACTGATATAAGTTACTATATATTTACAGGCAGAATAAAGTTAAAATAATAATTATATTCCTGATTACAATATTGGTTCCTCCTTTAGAACTACGGGTTCTCCGTCCAATTTGCGGATAGTTGGTAGCCGCTTGATGCACTCGGCCCTCCAGGTGGGCTCGTCCAGACCCTCTGATAAGGGATTACCTACCACCACCAGATCCTCAAGGGATTCAATTTCAGCCAGGCGATTGAATTCAGACCAATCCTTGATTAAATTGTTGCTTATGTACAAGACTTTGAGGCACTTGAGACCTGCCATACCCTTAACTTTCTCGATCAGGTTATAGCTCAGCCAGAGTTCTTCCAGGGTTTCAGCTACGGCTTCCTTAAACTCAAACAGTTACATAAAGTTACTAAACACTGACAAGTCTTACCAATCCAGATATTTGTTTAATATAATTCCTTGACAAAGAGAGCACTTTTAGACACTTCATGCCGGACAATCCGAATATCTTTTCAATCATATTGGTGGACATACTGATTCTTCTGAAATATTAAAATATTTTTGTAAGTTAATTTTTGGATATTTGTAAAGTAAGTTTTAGTACTTACTCGCAGTTAACCAGTGTGCCTAGAGTATTATCCATTTTTTCTATGGGTGGCCATTGAAACTGCAGATCAATATCCTTGGCATTGGCAGAATTTTGCTGTTCCCGATCCTCCCAACGTTTTAATGCTTCCTTTATGGTTGTTGCTTTCGACATTTTTCTCAATCAAATAAATCCAAGTTTTATCCACTTTACTTTCTAACAATTGATGGTTGCCCCAAGCAACCAGACTTAGCGATAAAACCATGACTACAAGATACCCTAGACAACATTCTCGTTCTTAATTAATTCCATTATAAACGATACACAAACATGTTCATGAAATTGTTTTCAAGTTCAAGTTTACATGTTCGTACTTGTTTGATAAATGAGTTCTCGATTAGGATTCCGAAAGTGCTGGCAATTACACCGTCCCACCTCACCCCTCTGAGGAGGCCAAAGAACCCCCACAAGGCCGTTCGGGGCATTGAGCTGGCCTGGAACTGGTTCTCGAATCGAAAACCAAAATAATTTTAAAAAGCTTTGCCATCGAACAGTGTGACCCCCTTGATTTTCCTATGAGAAATTTAAGCTGTAATTACATTAACTGTACCTAGATTTTATTTAAATTTGAGTCGATTAAATTTATGGCATTCCAAAGAAAGTTCCGCACTTTGATTTAATGTTTATCAACAATATTTTATCTTGTTTTTAATTAAAGTGCACCTGCAAATTCAATGGCATTGAAACAAATTTTACCTGATTAACCGATTTAACAAGAAAGCCAATTCTGAAGAACTTTTAAATAACTTTATTTTTATACATTTTATCTATTTATTAATCTGGGCAAATGATAAACATTTTGAATAATTTAGATTTCAACTTCATAGTTGCTAAAGTTTATTGATTTTTTTTTTTATTAATATTAAATATGTAATATCTATGGATGGATCTATGTAATATCTGTGGATGGCACTCACAAATGCATACTATAAAAAGATATGGAAGATCTCCTTATCCGTTAGATGTATCGAACAATTTAATTTCCCTGGGCTTTTGTATTTTGTCCCTGAATACCGATGGCGCCTTGGTATTATTAGAAAAATACTAACATTGGGAAATTAATCGATATTTAGTTATATCACCTATCGATTAATATATTCTCGAAAGCAGCCCTGGTGTCGCAAAGAGACGATAGACGGTCGAAGCTTTTTATTTGTTATTGTCGCCTTGCTGAGAGTTGCGGTTTTTGTTGCGGTTGCTTTGCACAATGTCTACGTCAATTTTTTCGGATGTGGTTAAAGGGCCGGCTATTGAGGTTTTTGCCCTAACTCAAGCGTTCAAAGAAGACTCCAGCAACAAGAAAGTTAACTTGTCTGTGGGTGGTAAGTAAAATCAAATAAATAACACAAGTTCTAACCAAATACTAAATTTAGTTGTATAAGTTTAAAATGTATATGTGTACAATTATTTATACATGTATGCGTTGTTATTAACGCGTTCTCCAATTGTTATTGTACAAATGTTAGTATGTAACCAAATACATTTTTCGCTGAAACGTTTGAGAGCGTAGAGGTCATTTGGATGTCAAAACGTAATACTATGTATGCAATTCATACAATAATATTTCTAACCAGAGCAGCAGCTGGTCATAATTGTTTAAATCAATTTTTACTTTCACACATTCACTTACATACACAAATACTTTCTATCTCAAAATCATATATATGTATGTGCCCTTGGGAACCGATTTGTTTTTGAATTAAAACTATTGCCGTATTAAATGTTTATGAATATATGAATGTACCATAATAAATTTGCTCTTATCAGTTGTTATTAAGGGAACTTTGATCCGGCACAGTAATCACTTATCTTATCAATCAGATGTTTTCAATTTATGAAACGACCTGATATGTTTTGTTATGCAACAAATAAACAATTAAGCCATTTATGAAAGTCTTACACTAATTAATTTTACCCTGGGTTAAGTGTTCCCCTGATAACGACATAAGCCAATGAACTAATTTATCCGTATAACTAATACTGAGTACACAATCTCTTGCAGCTTATAGGTCGGAAACTGGAGAGCCATGGGTATTACCAGTAGTACGCAAAACGGAAATTAAAATTGCCAGCGATGAATCAATTAATCACGAGTATTTGCCAGTAACGGGTAAGTTTTTTTATCAAACTGTTAAAGCTATAAATCAACTAATTTATAAATCTTTTAAGGCCTGGACACGTTCACGACTGCTGCCACGGAATTGGTCTTGGGAGCAGATTCAGCAGCCATAAAGGAGAAGCGCGTAAGTAGCAACACCTAAGTGAACACCTGTGCCTTTAACTCTTTAACTGTACTGTCTGCTTCAGGCCTTTGGAGTGCAGACCATCTCGGGAACCGGAGCTCTGCGTGTAGCCGCTGATTTCCTCTTCCAACAGCTGAAGAGGAACACAGTCTACTACTCGAGTCCGACATGGGAGAATCATCACAAGATATTCGCGGACTGTGGCTTCACCAAGCTGCACTCGTATCGCTATTGGGACCAAAACCAACGTCAGTTGGATTTCCAGGGTATGCTGGCTGATTTGGAGCAGGCACCAGCGGGATCTGTAATTATTTTGCATGCTTGCGCGCATAATCCCACTGGCATGGATCCCACCCATGAACAGTGGAAGGAAATCGCCGATCTTATAGAGCGAAAGAAGCTGTTTCCTTTGTTCGATTCGGCTTATCAGGGCTTTGCCAGCGGCAATCCAGATCAGGATGCTTGGGCGATTCGCTATTTCGTGGATCGCGGCTTTGAGCTGTTTGTGTGCCAGTCGTTTGCCAAGAACTTCGGGCTTTATTGCGAGCGTGCTGGCAACTTGACTGTGGTACAACAGAGTGGTGCAACCAGAGACATGATCCACTCCCAGCTTACTTTGATTATTCGTGGAACCTACTCGAATCCTCCAGCATATGGCGCTCGCATTGTGTCCAAGGTATTGAATACCCCTGAGCTGCGTAAGGAATGGATGGACTGCATCCAGAGTATGTCGAGCCGCATCCGGGAGATGCGTACACAACTGCGCGACAAACTGGTCGCATTGGGAACTCCTGGAAACTGGGATCACATCGTCAAGCAGATTGGTCTCTTCTCATACACTGGACTCAACGAGAGTCAGGTCGCTGTTCTGATTAAGGACTACCACATTTATTTGCTTAAATCTGGTCGCATCAATATCTGCGGTCTTAATCCTGGAAACATTGATTATGTGGCTAAAGCTATTAACTCGGCCGTAACTGGAGTTCCAGCCAAATTATAAGCCTTCAACGCCTGCAAAGCAACAGAGAAACAATAATTACAGCTGTATATTTAGATCTGATAGGATCACATATTAACTACCAATGTAGCGAAGAAAAATGCATTAGTTACCGTTATAAGTATAAAGTGCATTTGTTAGAATTTAATCAATGATTGTATCCGATTGTATTAGAAAGCTCAATATGAATACACAAAGAAAGCATTTACAGCAAATTGTCAACGCCTTCGAATACTTAGTGCAATAAATGGATTTACATCCTAAAACGGCATTTTTAAATCGTTAGTAAGCCTATCCCTTTTGGCCAGCTTATGTCAACATTGATCATTTGACTTGTGAATCCATCTAGCGACGTATAGTAGCATAATATAATACGCGCCATCTGTTGTGTACAGGCATAAGAAAAGCCGCAATTGCTTGTGGTTATCGATAGCGAGACTACTCAAATCGATTTATCAGAAGCAAAGTCGATAGTTCAGCTAGTCAACAAATAAATATTAACATTTTGGGGTTGTCTGGCTAATATGGCAGGTAAATACTTTTGAAATCATACAGAATATGTTCATTAATAGGTATACAACTCAGACAAAGCAAAGTCAACCGATACTCCCAGTGAGAACCCTTCCACATCCAGCAAGGTGGATAGCACACCACTTTTTCCGCCAGCCAAGCCCGGTAAACCCGCCGATTATGGAACGAACAACACACTGGAGCTCTTGGAGCGCATACCCAGTCAAATAGTTGACTTGAAGTTGGACGAAGTGCTCACTGCCGTTAAAACTGTGGATAATCTCTGCGATTTCGCACGCTGCAAGACCAAAACGAGTCTAATGGGTCAAGATTGCGAGCTGTGCAAGAAGCGTTTCTGCTTTAAGCATGGACTGCCCGAGGTCCACGGGTGTGGAATGGAGAAAAAGCGAGAGGCGCGCAAAGAGTTTCTAAATCCCAAGCCATTAAAAACCGTGCGACACGAGCAGGAACTGAAAAATGCCAAAAAGAAGCTGAATGAAAAGCTCAAGAATATGCAAGTGGAACGCATGCAAAAAGCTGGAGGCGGATCAAAAAAGAGCAAATAGAAATTGATTTAGAAAGAGTGCTTAATACTAGTTTAATAAATATTTAAATTTTAAGTTTAGACCTTATGTTATTGTTCTGTCTGAGCACACAGACACTGCTGAGTACGAGTATGTGTTTGTATGTGTGTGTTAGAGTGCACAAATACAATTGCATGAAAACAGCTGATTGAGTTCTCTTTGGTCCAAGGTTCTGTGCAAATGTCTTCTGCTCTCCAGTCAAAGCGATTATTAAATGTTATCAATTGGCACTTGAAGCGAACGTGGACGCCACGACGCTATGAATCCCTGTACACTCAGGGACAATCACCGGAGCCCAAAATACGTGAATACTTCTACTACATAGATCATGAGGGAATGGTGGGTACATCCTCCTATGCACTTATATAACAAACTAGAAGTGTTTTCCTGCATTACAGCTCTTCTTGGACGACGCCAAGATGAAAAACTTCACGTCCTGCTTCAAGGAGAGGAAGTTTCTTCAATTCTTCTTCAGTCGCCTGCGACAGAATGAGACGGATCGATATCAAATGTTTCCATTTATGTCGCCTTGTGGTCGAGAACGGAATTATGTGCGTTGTGATGACACGCCCATTGTTTTTACTGAGCAACTGGAGAAGAATGATCCCAAGGATTCGAATACCTTAAGCTACGCACATGGAGGTCCTAGTTTGGCGGTACCTTTTGAGCCACAGAAACTTTTCATGCATCCTCAGAGCGGCAGAGTCTATCATCCTGCGTGGCCGAAAGTTGGTGGAATTGGACTTGTTCGCTCCAAATTGGCTATTGAGCTAAGCCAGAACTTTGTGTTCGCTGATAGTAACGAATCGCCAACACACTTCCTTTGGCGTGGATCACAGTTGAAGCTAGAACACGATTGGATAAAGGAATGTCAGATGCGGGAAAAGTAATCAACTATGGAAAGAATATATTGTCGTTATTTGAACATTGCATTAAATATATGTAAGTCTGTACACATCTAGGTAAATATAACTATTCAATACTGAGAGGCTTGAATTCCCCTTCTTTAACTTTAACCCACGAGAGTCCAGTGGCTGCACCACCGCCACCACCACTGTTTTCATTGGATGAAGCTGTGCTCCTGGTTGCCGTGCGTATTTGCTCCAAGACAGGACCGTGCACATCTGTTTGAAACTGCTCGAATATTATATAATGGGGATCTTCTGTTGGTGGTGCATCGTAGATGTGGGATTTGCTCTCCGTTATGCACTCTTGGACAAGTGCTGCAAAGGCATCCCGACTATTTCCAAGCACCTTGGCAACTTCAATGTTGCTCAGCTCATTAGTTGCCACATTACGAATGCTTTCCACGGGATCCGCAAATATTGCCTGCATATACTTAAGCACCTGCCACAGATGATCTTCACCACAACGCCATTCTTGGAAAGCGTGGCTGATGTCCAGGCTGTGGGTGTATGGACAGACCAGCGGATGCACAACGTTATGCTGGAAAACAATGGCCTACAAAGAAAACTTTGACTATATAGTTGCCTTGCTAAAGAAATATCAAATCACACTCACTGGAACACTTTTGTCGTCAGGAAAGCGATCGGGGAGCAATACCGAAAAACGGAAGACACCATTCTCATAGAATCCCTGTCGTCCGAAGAAGACTCCAAACCATTCTGAAAAGAATTGTGTCACACTTCTACTTAGACAAATATATGAGATGAACTTACGCAGTGAATTGGCATAGCTCGGAATAACATAAATGCCTGACAGCTTTTCCGATTCAATCATTTTGCTGCAAAAATATTAATTCAAGTTAATTATATTTGCCACTCTCAGTTAATTATAGAAACTTACTACTCTGCAAGAATCTTATACTCTTGCTGTATTGCAGCTAAAAGTATCTTCTCATCTTTCTTTTGTGCGTCTACGTCGAGAGTCATCTTATTTGTATAAATATTTCTTGTGTTTATTTATATTACTAAGTACAAGTTGTTATCACAATAAAGAATCGTTATCGAATCATTTTTAAATCGATAACTATTGTGAACTTTCTGTTAATTTGAACCAATTCCGTTTGTTTTTATTGCTTCCCATCCCTATTCACGTTTATTCTGCAATTGAAGCTCAGTATGCGGTAAGTATTATTGGAGAGAATTCAACTACATTTCGTTTAATTTCAAATTTTAGGTATACAATTATTTGAAAACATGTCTAATAACATAGACTTGACAAATACGGACTGTGTGAATATTACTGAACACGAAGCTAGCAACCAAATGGAACCGGAAATGGACAATATTCAACAAGAGAAGCAAGTGCCTACACAAGATGCCATTAAAATAGAAGACAAAAAGATCGTACCTGAATTTTATAACAAAGCACAGAAATATTGGTCTGAAGTGCCTGCAACAGTAAACGGAATGCTTGGCGGCCTTGGCTACATCAACGCAATTGACATACAAGGCTCGAAGAATTTTCTTCGTGAGATTAAAGTGCCAGGTAAAAAACTAGCTTTAGATTGCGGTGCTGGAATCGGAAGAGTTTCGCGCAATCTTCTTATGCCATTGTTTGAGACGGTTGATCTTGTTGAACAAGATGCCGCATTTACGGAAAAGGCTCGGGAATTATGCACAGCAGAAGGAATGCGTCGGAACAGCTTGGGAGAAATCTATAATCTTGGCTTGCAAGAGTTCACGCCAACGCACAAATACGACCTCATCTGGAGCCAATGGGTTCTAGGGCATCTAACGGACACAGATCTGGTGGCTTTCTTTCGACGCATGCATCTGGGCCTGCAGCCAGGAGCATACTTTTGTCTTAAAGAGAATGTCACTGGCTCAAAGACGGTGATCAAAGATGACGAGGATTCGTCAGTTACTCGACCACTGGACTCCTATGAACGTTTCCTGAAAGAGGCTGGCTTCAGAATTGTGAGAAAAGTGCGGCAACAAAATTTTCCCAAAGGCCTTTTCCCAGTTTATATGATAGCCTGTAAGTCTAAGCTAATTTCTAACTAAGATTCTGAAAATATGTATTTACTACATAGAATATATCAATAAAAGCATAAACCACTTACAACTTTTGTACATTATTCCAAGCAGAGCGAGAAATTAAATAAATTCTTAGTGAAGTTATCGATAAGATTTTGATATACTCCCAACAACCCTGCGCTGTCAAATTGTAAACAGCTGATCGCTGCGGTGTTCTCTTGAGTGTCGAACGCGTTGCAATTTGCAGAGCGCTAGTTTACAATTAGTTCAAAAAATGTCGAAACGCGTACAACCAGCGTGGCAAGCACCAAAGGCGGCTCCACGACCGCAATTGAAACTGTTCAACAGTCTTACCAGACAAAAGGAGGAGTTTGTGCCGCTGGAGGGTAACAATGTTAAGTGGTATAGCTGCGGTCCCACTGTCTACGATGCGTCCCACATGGGACACGCAAGGTAAAGCCACATCAGCAGGCAATGTTTTGTTATTCTCTTCATTTGTACTATCTAATCTCAATTGTCTCGCAATAGATCTTACATTTCGTTTGACATTCTGCGACGCGTGTTGACGGACTATTTTGGCTACAACGTCCACTATGTGATGAACATCACAGACATCGACGATAAGATCATAAAGCGTGCCCGTCAGTATCATTTGTATGAGAAATATGTAAGTGCAGCCTCCCAATTACCACTGGAAAGCTTGTTGAACGAGCAGAAAGAAGTGCTGACGCAATTCCAAGCTAAATGTGAGAAGAATACGGATGCCGATAAGAAAGTAATGCTGGAAAAAATGCTGCAACGCATGACTGATGCTATGGAAGCACTCACCAAGGCAGTCAGTGCTGGAGACAATGCTAATATTGCTAAAATGAGAGATCATTATTTGGCGGAGGCAAAGGATCCGATTGCTGAGTGGATAGATGGAAAGAATGGCGCTAATGTCAATGATAATTCAGTGTTTGAGTCATTGCCCCGTTATTGGGAAGATCACTTCCACAACGATATGAAATCACTGAATGTGAGTCATTAGCTTAGAGTTTGAAACTGATGCAATACAAATACAAATTATTTCATAACCTTTTTAGATATTACCACCTGATGTATTGACAAGAGTATCTGAGTACGTTCCACAAATTGTTGCATTTATACAGCGGATAATTGAGAATGGACTTGCTTACGAGGCCAACGGTTCAGTCTACTTCGATGTCAATGGCTTTGACAGGCGTGAGAAGCATCATTATGCCAAACTGGTGCCTGAGGCTTATGGCGACACTGCATCGCTTCAGGAGGGCGAAGGAGATTTGTCAGTGACTGAGGATCGATTGTCCGAGAAGCGTTCTGCCAATGATTTTGCTCTGTGGAAGGCCAGCAAAGCAGGAGAACCCTGGTGGGACAGTCCCTGGGGACGTGGTCGTCCCGGTTGGCACATCGAGTGCTCGGCCATGGCCTCCGATATATTTGGATCCACTTTTGACATACATACGGGCGGTGTTGATCTGAAATTTCCCCACCATGACAATGAGCTGGCACAATCAGAGGCGGCATTTAATGAATCCGAATGGGTAAAGTATTTCCTGCACACTGGTCATCTCACAATCGCCGGTTGCAAGATGTCAAAGTCGCTGAAGAACTTTGTAACGATACAAGAGGCTCTAAAGAAGCATTCGGCTACACAATTGCGTTTGGCATTCCTGCTGCACTCCTGGAAGGACACGCTGGACTACTCAGAGAACACCATGGAAATGGCAACTCAATATGAAAAATTCCTCAACGTGGGTACAACTTGTCTGGCTTAGATTTTCAACTTTATCTGAATAATTTTGCAGGAGTTCTTCCTGAACGTCAAGGACTTGACGCGCCTTGTGTTAACTGGCAAGGCAATGGAGCAGTTCAGTGAGTGGACCGCCTTGGAGTCTGCCTTGCAAGCCAAGTTTGCAGAAGCTCAAGCCCAAGTTCATGCGGCTCTTTGTGGTAGGTGTTAACCAAGCCAAATCCTTATTGACTGTAATAAAATGTCTTCTTCCTGCAGATAATATTGATACGCGCAGTGCACTTGATTGCATCCGTGAGTTGGTATCGAATACGAACATCTACATACGAGACAACAAGGCCAAGTTGAACCATTTGCTGCTCCGTAAGATTGCCACATACATAACGAACTTACTGCACACGTTTGGAGCCATCAGCGGGCCACGTGGTGGCATTGGGTTTCCACTGGGTGGCGGTGATTCCTCAAATGCCTCCAGTCTTGATCAGGAGACTCTTGTAATGCCCTATGTGCAATCCGTTGCTGAATTCCGTAACTTGGTCCGCGAGCAGGCAAAGGTATTAAAGGCCTTTGACATTCTGAAACTTTGCGACGATCTGCGTGACGATGTCTTGCCCAACTTGGGTGTGCGACTGGAGGACAAGGATGATGGCAAGTTTGCTGTGAAACTAGTGGATCGCGAGATGCTGTTGCGGGAACGCGAAGCAAAGCAAGCTGCTGAAGCGGAACGTGCCGCGGAGAAGGCACGCAAGAAACTAGCATTGGAACAGGCAGCTGCGGCCAAGGAGGCACAGCGTCGCATCAATCCCAAGGATATGTTTACGAGTGAAACAGACAAGTATTCAGCATTTGGTGAAGATGTAAGTTCATTAAAAACTTAAGCTTTTTTGCTATAATACTAATGGAAATCTTTTATTGCAGGGTCTTCCCACACACGACAAGGAAGGCAAGGAGGTGAGCAAGGGACAACTAAAAAAGTTACAGAAACTGCAGCAGCAGCAGGAGCAGCGTTACAAAGAGTATTTGGCCAGTGTAAATACAGCCTAAAGAATATTTTGATATTAAATCTGTCCGCTTAAATTCAATTTATAGAAACGCTTTCAATTTAATTCGCTTCGAGCAACCAGATAAATGCAGTTAATGTTTATTATAAACTTTTGATACATTTAATAAAGTCAAGATAAATCCACACTTTATAAGATATGCTTTGTCATAAGTTTACTCCTTTAAGCAGCATCATCTATAAATGTGAATCCTTCGTAGAACTACAAGCATATTATTATATGCATCATCTAATGATTAAAACCTGAACACAGGTCTTTGGTAATTGCAACTATTCCATTATTCTATATCAACTGCCTTACAAACTGCCAATATCATTGTATCGTTTCAATTTGTCGGGGAAGTTATCTCTAAATAGCACTGGATCCGCTCTAAACTCCACTGTACGCAGTGGCATTCGTCCGTAGATCTTTGAGAATCGATCAATGCAAGCGGAACGTTCTCGCATATGATTCAAATCCGCTGACAATATTTCGGTGTTTGTGCACTCCGGACATTTGAACTTCTTCCGTGGTGTCACTTTGATTGGCGGATTGTTTGTGATGTTTGCTACAAGGAAATTCATGGCAATGTCCTCGCAGTTCATGTGATCATCCACCCAATGCTTGATATCCCCTGGCATTGCATATGTGTACATGTGACTCCAATACTTATGATGAAAGGCTGCCCCAGTAAGTACCATGGAGATCTGGTTTGTCCACTCGGATTCGTAGTGCCAGCGCATTGTGGCATTGTCCCAAACGTGAATGCGACTGGGGAATCCCACAATATGATCCGGAAACTCTCGCCACACCTCGTAACTGCAACAATCGTTGCGCTAAGCCAAATTTCTAAGTAATATCTTTAAATTTACTTACCCAAAATCTAGCTCATCGCTGGTTAACATTATGATGTCATCGTCTATAGTTAAAATGGCTTCAGTTTCGATCTCCGGATAAGGGTAAAACCGATTTGATAGCTTGTTTTCACGAGTCTGGATAATCTTTAATGGCTTGGCAATGGTTGGGAATGTAGACACTAGAGAAAGTAAAGAAAAAACAGTTAATTTTGAATTATTTTAGGTTAAAACTGCACTCACAGTGTGGCGGTGACTTCCTCTGGTTATTCCAAATAACCAAAATGCTTTGCAATGACGGCACAACAGCCAATTTCTGAATCAGAAAGAAGAGACTCTCCACACGATCGTAGGTAAGTATGACAGCGGTGAATCCTTGGGACTTTGGAGCCAGCGTAGTAAGGAACAATGGATTAAATGTGGAATGACTGTTTTTGCTAATCGAATTCCATTTTCTGCTGCTTCGTGCTCGCAGAGGAAATATGCGGCTTTCGAGTACCTCCAGAGCCGTAGTTGTAATGCTCTTCAAATCCTTGAAGTAGTTGCTATATAGCCACTGCACTTGCTTCTGCATCTCTACAACTTTCACATTTGAAATTGACTCCAGTTTGTGGATAACAGAGTGCAACTGGGACTCTCGGACACGGACCACAGCCTGGGACCAGTCAATAACATCCTCAAATGGCAGCACATAGTTGTCAATGGCCACGACAGGAATGCAGTTCTGAGACATTATTTCCAGTAGATCGGGTTGGCCAACACGCAGACTACGACCCACAAAGCAGAACTTTCCACGGGCCAAAACACGTGGATATTCCCATCGCTTTGAGTGATGAAGGGAACTGCAGCGGGAAGCCAGCTCCTGGTTATCACAGGCTCCAAGGAGCAGTATCTGCTCGGGATTATTGGCACTCAGAGACAATTCTCGGAACTGACGTGCATGCTGAGGCAGAAGATTAAGTTGTGCCACAACTAGCAAATATTTGCGATGGACTGCAGCATGAGTGTTTGCTGGTGGTGTGTTCGCTTGCTGCAGCAATGGACTCCATACTGGTATGGATACATCAAATCCTGGACGATATGTCCAACTGTCAAATCCACCGCCCAAAACAATGGCGTTATCAATGTTCACATCGAGTATTGTGTTATATTTGGGTGCACTGCCTGGCAGCATGTTGAAGATCAAGTGATTCTCTCCACGATCCCAGAAGTTGAGAGAGGCCAGAGCTGGTCCAGCCAAGTGGCTATCAAACACATCCTGATTCAATAGATCCAAACTGGGCAGAAAGAGACAGGCTTCATTTGGATTGGACGTGTAGTAGCGACTGTTTAGTACTGCTTCCAATATTTGAAAGTATTCGCTGGATAATGTGGTGGCCACCTTGTCGCTCTTCTCGTCCAGAAATTCTTGCAGTGGATAAATATACACCTTGAGTGTGTCATGCTCGCATTTATAAATATTGAGGCAATCCCAAAACGTACAGTTAACATTCCGACCACGGAACTCTGGATCCGAACGAAGCAGTACCTCCTGAGTGTGGGACAGGGATAAATCGAGTGCCTCTGAGTCCCGTTTCGAGTAGAAGAATCTGTCCCGCTGACTCGAAATGTCGAAGAGCAGCAAAATTGCACAGAACGCGACTATAGTGAGAAGCGCGTAAGTCAAACAATTTAAAATCTGTTCTTTTGGATGTAACATGCTTATTCCCAATAAGTTTTTGCACTTATTAATCCTCATTTTACTTTGTTTTACATTTTGCATTAAGCTGCTTGCCAAATGCATCGTTTACATATGTGTGTATGTTTCTTTGTGTGTGTGTACACAAAAAGCAGTCAACTTGTATCCATTTGGGTATCAGCGCTTCTATTTATTTTCCTGACATTTGATGCACATTATAGAGATTCAGCCGTCGAAGCACACAATAAGTTTCTAACTGAGTTGTAAAGCTGCAAACTCTTTTTAACTCATAACTTCCAATTTTAAACAAATACACAACAAAATGTGACTGTGTTATGAGCTCAGAAAAATACCAAGAGTGTGACCACCAGTTTGTTTGCCTCTCTATCGATACGTGTAAACTCAGCAACTATCGTTTAAGCTATCGATTTAGTACGATGTATTGGAGCTATCGTTTTTTTATTTTAAGCTATCGATTTATAAAAGGTGTTCTGTTCAATTGACAAGTTAAGCAAACGCTAAAGCTAAAATATGTCGGAAATAATAAAATTGGACCCTTCTGATAGCGGTTTTATAACAGCTAATGTTACCAACTCCCATAATAATTCGGTTGCCTTTGAGGTGAAGTTTGCCAAAGATATTACTATTTCCCAGTTAAAGGTACGTACTTAATACTCACTTCTTGTAAGCTGTGGAAATGACTAATACTAACAGATGTTCAAATCTCTACCGCTTGCAGAGCAAATTGGAAATATTAACTGGAGGAAGTGCGAGCACTATGAAAGTAGAGCTGTATAAAGGTGACAGCTTGGTGACGTCATTAAACAACAACGATGCCAAACTGGGATTTTATATTGATTGCGATGGATTGCGTCTGCATGTCGTTGACTCCTTTGTTACCTTTTCGTTTGACAATGAAAAAGTTGAGAAATTCGAGCTAACAAACGATCAATACGAACAGAAAACCAATTCAGTGCGCAATTTCCTTAAACAAAATCGTCTGGGAAAGTACAATGAGGAAGAAATGAAAGCAATGGAGGAGAAACGACGAGAGCAAGCTGAAGAAATGCAGAAACGGGCTGATCTCTGCGTTCTGGACAGCAGATGTCAGGTAGTTAATGAAGTTAAAGAACTGATGCTTACAGTTAATGCAAACATTATATGCCAACAGGTTACGGTGCCAGGGAATCCAACTCGCCGTGGTACAATTAGGTACAATGGAGAACTTGAAGGGAAAACTGGTACATTCATTGGCGTACAGTATGACGAACCCCTGGGCAAGAACAACGGAAGGTAAGAGTTATATTTAAAAGTATTTAGAATAAAATTAATTAATCGATTTTATTTTTATTAGTGTCAACGGCAAAGTTTACTTCGTATGCCCACCAAACTACGGAGGATTCGTCTCCCCATTATCCGTGGAAGTGGGCGACTTCCCTCCCGAGGACTTTAATCTGGATGATGAACTATAAATGGCATTTTATTACTTAACTTTATTAATATTATTTCCGCACACATACTCACACGTACACTCACCCTCATAAACATATTCGATGCAACTTTTGAATTGTGAATGCATATATCAAAATAATTATTGTGATCAATTGAATAATTTACGTAGTCTAAAAAGTGTTTAATTTATATATTTTGTACTAATTCTAGTAATTTTTAAAATGCTAACAAATTTCTTAAACGCCGTACGCAAATAATAAAGCGAATTAACAGCAGCGAGTGACAGAATTCTCTCTGAGCGCAAATTAAGTAGTCAGAGTGAGAACACTTCTACGCAGTAGCAGAGAGAGAGTGAGTACACTTCTGGGCTGCTGCCTAAAGTAGAGACACCAACCATACAGCTAACCGTTGTGGGTGGGAACAGTTTTGCTCTGAAGCTTTCGTTTAGTTATTTCACTGTCTACTCGATCATAGAGACTTAGTGAGAACAGATTCGTCTATATGAGAGTAATGCAAAGCTTCATTTCTGTATAAGCTTGACAAAGTATTATGATTAACATCTAAGTTTGTATTTATATTGTACAGTCTCCATTGGAACAATTGTACAGAACTAGTTGACTGGCAACACTTGGAAGATAGCGCATATTATAATAATATTACTCTGTTCACATCAGCAACTAGTTTTTATTTGATCATCTGATCAAAGTTTTTTATAGTAAAAATTTCCGAGTCATACAGTTCTCCCGGTCAGACTTGCCAACGTACGTTCCAATGTAGAAATGCTAACTGCAATAGCTGGTCAAATAAATATAATTTAATAAATATAATATACAATTTGTGTTCTCGTTATCATTTACAAAAATAAAACTCGTTAAAATGAAGATAATTTAAACAGAAAATAAAACAATCTAATAATCGTATGTAATTAGTTAAAATTTAAAAACACCGCCAGCAATTCTCAAGTAATAGAAAAAGATTATAAATTGTCTGATTTTGCATTATTATTATTACTTTTATTATTATTCAATTAACTCTGCTCGGAACAACACATTATTTTTCATTTTTATTGTTGTTGATATCTTTAGACTTGAGCTTTATTTAGGCCAACATTAAATGTGGTTAACGAACAACGTTTGATGTATTTATGTTTAATGTTTAATGTTTTTTTGTTTCTATTTTTTGTTTATATGTATATGGTTATCCCTATGGCAAGGGGTAGAAAAATGCGGTTTTATATTTAGCGCTGATTCCATAATATTATTGTTTATTCATATTGTTGTTGTTGTTGTTGCTGTTGTGGTACTTAAACAACAACAACTACAACAATAACAATAACTTCTAGCATTTAACGATTATATAGATTTAAGTGTTCATATGATAATATAGATAGTATTATTATTATTATTATAATTATTATGTTGTGATCATTATATGGTGCTTCCTCTTATTTACTTAAATTGTTTAAACTTTTGTCTGCTCTTTGTTGTTATTATAAGTTATTATATATTTCATAGTATATGCGATAGATCAATTTAATAAATGTAAAACATTTCAATTTTTACTTGAGATTCTATGCTAAAGTGCTGTGTGTGTGTGTGTGTGGGTGTGTGTGTGTGTGTAGAGTCCAGTATAAACAAAGTTTAATTACTTTGTCATGCTACAAGTGCCACGCCCTCAACTAATTAATATAAGTATTATAATGTATGTATTTAGAGAGTTGTGGTGCGTAACATTACTACATTCTCCTCGTCCTCGTCCTCCTTCTCCTCATCTTCTTTCTTATTCTTCTTCTCTTTTTGCTGTTGTTCTTTTTGTTTGGTGTTTGGTTTATCCTTATATATAACATTGACACATGTTGTCGTCGCCTCCGTCTCCCTCTTCTCTCTCTTCTCCCCCTTCAAATCCTCCAAGTCCTTCTTATCCATATCTCCTGACCGCCTGGAGCTTCTGAATTTGCGCACTATTAGACTTCCAGTATTCTTGATGTTTCTCTTAAATCGATTGCTTGCACGATCGCTGTCACTTCTGGCCTTCACATAGCCAACACCACCTTCACCTCCACCTTCACCTCCGCCTCCAACTCCACCTTCAGCTGTCTCTTTAGTAGCTGTAGAAATATCAGTCGAATCCTCATCATCATCGTCATCGTCGATATCCTCCTCCAAGATTTGATTTATCGCTGGAAGATCATCGGGTTCCTCATTGTCGACTGATCGAAAGTTCTTATGGGTTTGTATATTCTCCCTCGATCTGAAGGGCAAATAGATTTGAAATGCTGATCTCAACACGCTGCTGCTGCTGCTGCTACTGCTGCCGTTCTTTTTCTGCTTCACCCGATTCGATCTTTGATAGCGATTCAATGACCAGCGTGGCAATAGTTGTTCCGATAGCTTCGTACTGCCGCTGGGCATCTGATATTTGGCAGTGGAGGTGGTTCTCATATCGCTGCTGTCGGTGGTGCTATCAGTTATGGTACTGCTGGTGGTTTTAGTTGTCGGGTTTGTAGTGGTGTTGGCTGTGATGGTCTCGTTCGTGGCTTTGTTAAGTCACAGACGAAGGTCAAAAGCAATGCGAGACGCAATGTTCTTGAAGCCAATGCTAGTGCCTGTAAGCAAACGAAGGGAAACTCATTAACTCCTTGATCCCAGCCAGAAATGTAGCACACAAACTTACCAGAAATGCGTTTGAAGCGTACTCCATTCAGGGAGAGACGCGGTAACTTGCATACCTCGATCTCCCATTGAACCAGGGAATCTGTGTTGGGATCTCCATGTACACACCAAAGCACAAATCTAAATAATAGTTTATAAATTAGTTTTAATCATAGTTATCGTACTGAATCCTTACCTTTCTCTCTGCTCGTAGTCACAGTTGTTTTGATCGAGCACTTCGCGTATCTTTTGCATTATCTGATCGGGCATCAGAGGCGATGTTGTCTTCATGGACCATGTGAAGCGTAGTACTCTTGGCTTAGCTGCCTCTGCCTCTGTAGCGGATGTACTGTAAATATTAGAGGGTATTATGCAGAGTATGCTAACGCTTTACCCGAAACTATGTACAAGTATGCTTTCTACAGGGTATCGTTGGGCCTAGAACACCCCAAGTTAACTAAATTAGTATATTACCCCTTTATCACATATGTAAATCGGTTTCCAAAACTAATTTTGAATAGATTAAATCATTTTAGGCTGTTCCCACTTCTATGCATCCCGCATCTTGCATCCCACCCATAAAGAAAAAGCAATCCGATTAATCGATATCTTTGTTAATCCAGAATGAAAAGGCAAATGGAGTGTTTTTTCTGTGTGTTTGTAAGAGTTGATATTTGCATTGTTTAACAAATCTTCCAGATCGTTTATTACTAATCAATTAAATAATCAATTTATTTAATTAGTTGTATGTGTTATTTTCTTTGAAACTTAATATACATCATAACTAATAATCAGATCACTGAAGGTGTTCCGATAACACAATTGGTTTGATTTATCGATAATCGTCGTCTGTACAAATAAAATGGTCACATGCACAATTTGTTTAATACACATTTAATCCATGATTAAAGTTAAATTTGTTTACGGTATCTAAATTATGGTTTCTTTTTCCTTTTTCTTTTTTCCTTTTTTCTTTATTTTCTTTTTTTTTT
Source organism: Drosophila cardini (assembly GCA_018903735.1). Lineage (NCBI taxonomy): Eukaryota > Metazoa > Arthropoda > Insecta > Diptera > Drosophilidae > Drosophila > Drosophila cardini. The sequence goes on along the minus strand of JAEIGM010000001.1, from coordinate 9,018,293 downwards.
TTTGATTTGTTTATTTGTTGTTCTTAAATATGCTAAATACGCTTTCATTTGATGCGCTTCGACTTTAATAACTTCATTATATTATAATAAAAATCATAATCATAATCATAATCATAATGATAATCATCATCAGTGTTTAATTAATCAATCTTCAATCTTTCATTTGCATTCTATATAATTATTTATGCTCATTTGTATACTATATTTAATGATTCTTGTTTGATTGGGAATAGTTTTAATTACAAATACAGATACAGACAAAGATACAGATACAGATACGGATGCGGATACGGATACGGATATAAATGTATCTGTATCTTTTTATTGATATTGGTAAATAAATTTAAATTCAGTTGTTATAATTATAACTCGCAGCTGCGTTTGGTGTTTAACATACACATACACACACATATGCATACATATGTATGTATTAACTAATTAATTAGTTAATTTAATTTGCATCGTTTTCCTTGTTTCTTAGCTTTTTTTCTTTTTGTAACAGTAATAAACAAAAAACAAAATGTTTAGAAAAAAAAAAAACAAATTGAAAAAAAAATAAGTAATAGGAAAAAGTGACAGTGATAGATTTAAAAAGATTTCTATTTAGTTTTATTTGTTTAAATATCTATATTTTTCCTTTTTTTATTTAATTATTTATTTTTATTTTTATTTGTATTGCTTTGTTGTTGATTGTTTATCGTTCTGTTCTCTAAATTTACAAATAAAGAAAACAATTTAAATTATTATTATTATTGTTGTTGTTGTCGTTTCTATTTGTTGTTGTTGTTTTCATCATTTAAATATATTGTATTTGTTTTTGTTTTTGTATTTTTCTATATATATATAAATGTGTAGGTATAATTAGTTAATAATCGTAGGAAAACATATAGACGCATTGTGAATTACTGGTTAAACGTAACGGAACTCAACGTTATCGATGTTCTCTCTCATTTTATGGAGAGGGGAGGAGGGAAGGTCGAAAGAAAACAAATCAAACCGATCCGATCAGATCTATAACGGTTTTATATCTCATATAGTTTCTCTCCGTCACGTCTGTTTCTAGATTTTCATAATTTTTTCTTTTTGTTTTATGTTTTCTGTATTTTTTTACGGGGAGGGGGAAATCGTTTGTTTATATATCTTTTCAGAATTCAGTATTCAGTTTCAAGTTTTCAGTTTCAGTTTAGAACTATTAACAAGAAGTAGTTAATGCTTGTATTGTTAATTACTGGTTTGGCCTAAAATTAAAGAAAAAATTTTAAACAAATTATTCACGGCTGGAAAAAATATATTAATAATGGGTAGGAGAGAAAAAAAAAACGAAACAAAAAACAAATACGAGAAAGTAATGAAACAAAAAGTAGAAGAAAACAAATTAGACAGATAAGAATTTAAAATTTAAGAAAACAAAAAAATAATAGTTTTAACAAAATAGGTTTCTGTTTTTTTCTTTTTTCTTTTATTATTTTTTATTTTTTATTTTTTTTGTGGATGTTGACAAAGAAAAGTAAACGCAATATTTTCCAACAAATTTAGTTTAAAAAATTCTGTCAAATTAAATAGTGAGAAAGATGTATAGAAAGAGAGAGAGAGAGAGAGAGAGAGAGCAATACTTTCAATAATTACAAGTACAAAAAAAAAGATGTCGTATGAAGAAGAACAAGAGACAAGAAGAAAGGATTCCTAACGGTGGTTTTTTTGGGGTTATGATCGATCATGTATACACATAAGAGAGTAGCACATATACATAGATGATATATATATATATATACTACCATAAAGATACAGTTAAGTAGTATATATGTACATATATATGGTAGCGTAATATTCTGCTTATGTATATAGAATAGTTGAAAACAATAAGTTAAATAGGAGTGACGGAGAGAGCGAGCGAGAGAGAGACAGAGAGAGAGAGAGAGTACAGAGATAGAGAGAGAGAGAGCGTTTAAAGGAATCGAGAGATCTTGGCAATCTATTTATGTCGATTGCCAATCAGATCCAAGGAGTTCCATAACATTTTATACCTATTTCACGTTACACATATATGCACATATGTATGTATGTGTACGTACGTATGTATGCATGGTATATGTATGTATGCGTAGTTTTGTATTTGTTTTGTATCCGAATCATTGAATTAACTTGATTGATTGATTGATTGATTGATTTGATTTCTGTTGACTTCTTTCCATTTGATTTGATTTGATTTGATTTAATCAGTCTAACTAATAAACAATCTAAAGGACTTTTCCAAGTTACTTTGTAATCAATAAATATACGCACTTGATAAATAAGCATTGATGTATTGATTGATGTAAAGATACATATACATATATACACATATATATATAAATTCATTCAATCTTTACCAAATTGTCCTGAACGTATGTAATATGTATGTAAGTATTATGTGCTTTTATGATATTTACATACTGTTTTCCTCTTAAAATACTGTTAGTTTAAATGAAATGAAATCAACAAAAAAAAAGTAACAACATAACAATTAACAAACAACAAATTCCATATAAAATTAGTTTAACAAATTAGCGGAATAAACAAACAAAAAAAAATAGAAAAAAATAAACAATAGACATATGTATTAAGTATATATATATATATTCACAACAAGTATCTGCATGCAACCAAATATGTTAATGAGATTTCTTTTTTTTCTCTTTTTTTTTTAATCTGCAAAAACTTTAATACTTTTTTCGTTGTCCTTCTTCATTGGCGCCAACCAATTGCGTTTTAGGACTGCACCAAACTGTTGTTCCAATATGGGAAAGCTGGAAGTCAGTCAAAAGCTCTCTCAAACAGAAGAGCGCAAGAAGAATAGTGAGAGGGAGAGAGAGAGAGAGCGAAAGCTCTTTTCAAAGCAGTCTCTCTTGAGCGTCGCTCTCTCTTGGAATCAAGCGAATATTTGTAGTTTTTTTTTTTGGTGCAGTCTTAATCACAATGTGTGCTCTAATTATAAATGATCTAATGCGTGCTCCTCATACATAAATACATACATACATGTATGCACAACATTCAGGTCGGATTTTTTAAATTAGTTCTAGTTCTAGCTACGAATTAGCGAGTACTTGGTTAATTATAAATCTAGCTACTCCCGTGCTCGTTTCACAAACAGCAAACAGTGTTGCCCTACAAATATGGACATACTGCTATAGACAGTGTTGAAAAACGAATACAAAGAACAGCACTGAAAGTGTGTTAAACTATCAACTAAAACGCTTCTCTCTAGCCTAACAAAAAATTAAAATAATTTTAAAAAAAATCTTGATTACATTTCCGGCGATCGGATGACAGTAATTAATTGTACAATTGTAATTAGCATTCAGTATTCAAAAGCTCTCTATGCTACAATTTACAAAAACTTTGGGAAATGTGTAAAAAAAACATGGCTTGACTTTAGCTTAAAAATCTGATTGTCTTTTTTAAGTGTGTGTGATTTACTTATGGTCTAAATGGCCCTATCACTCATTCATTAAAACGGATTTGGTACAAAACATAAACACATACATACATGTACATATGTGTATGTGTAAATATGCAAGAAATGTAACATATGAAACAAAAAAAAAAATGAAATTAAAATATGAAACCAACAAAAAAAATGTATACAAAAAATGATACAAAAAAACCAAAAAAAAAAATCAAGTAATAACAGAATTTATTAAAATAAAATTGATAAAAAAAAACTGCATTTGCTTTTCTTGTAATATTTCATTAACAGAAGAAATGAAAATAACAAAAAATTAAACAGACATCGATTGAACTTTTAATGGTAAAACGAACGATTCGAAAAAAAAATCAACTTACCGTTTGCTAAAACGTGAGGAAAGTTTCGAAAAAAAGCTCATACGACCGGGATGCGGTGAATCCCCGGAGGTGCCACTTGTACCAGAGTATTCCAGCCCTGCGTTGTTTCGTGCTCTGGTTTGACCTATAAAATCCAAACAATTTCACATTAGTATAAAGATAACATAATTCATTAAAGATCTCGCTAAAAACTCTATATAACTATCTTTCCTAGAGTAAATTTTGAATAATTGCTAAGAGTAAAATTAAGAATTATTAATAAATAAATCTATGGCTTAACCGTATTCATTTTGCAAAACTTATAGTTTATTTATTTTCAAGAAATTCCAATTAATTTTTATTTCAGACCAAAATTATAATATGTATTTACAACGATATTATAATTATTGTTAAATTGATTGAATGACAATCAATGACTAAATTTTTAAATAAAAATAATCTAATTTCATTTTAGTAAATTTTAATTGTAAAAAATTCTTAAATTACAGAAATTTGTTTTCGACATGCGAATTTCTAAAGAAATCTGGTAAAGATATCGGATTTCTTACTCGTATTTTGGTCAATATATTAAGGTAACTACTGGTTTATATCAGGGGGACTCTATGTATGGATTGGACATGCAATTCGTTTCACTCAGGACAACAATCGTGCATGAATATATATATATATTCAAAGTACATTCGAAATAACATTTAAATTATGAAAACCGCTAAAAATGAGAAGCGATATGAAAGGGCGGAGAGCGTATGGTTTATTGGGGTGGGGTGGGGGGGGAAAAGAAGGGGGTGTGGCAGTTGAGTGCATGAAACATCGATCAAGAACAAGAACAACAAAAAGTAAAAGACGAAAGAAGAAATAAAATGTACAAATACTAATTGAATTTCTTGATTGTTTACTTTTCGTTAGAAACGTGCAAATATCCTGATAAGATGAACTGGAAAAATATATAATATGATGATAAAAATATAGAAGATTGAATAAAAATCAAGGAAGGAAGCAAAAAAGGAACTTAACCAAAACTTCGATTAACATTATTGATATTATAATTTGTAATTGTAATTAATTCTATGATATTTGATTATCAGTTTCTTGTTCGCTTTTTTTTTTGTTTTTGTTAATTTGATTTCGATTTTAGTTGTTTTTTGTTTTTGGTTTTTGGTTAAAATTGCGTGAGTAAAATTAAGTTATTTTATTAAAACTAATAAAAATAAGTAAACAGAAAACTCACCAGAGTGAAAGGTTGAACGTGATGGAACATTCCTTGGAAAGTGTCTGCTTGATTTAACAGCCGATGCCATTCTAAGTCGATCGAACAGACTATATATATATATATAAATATATATACAGATGTATATATATATATATAAGTACAGTTACAAGACATATGGCATACACACACACACATACGTAGTATGAATGGATATCGAATCATTTGGTCAGTTGTTCGTTGGAGTACATTCAAGTCCAAGTAATGAATTGCATTTCAGAAAACGAATGTTTTTTTTTATATCAGTATATCAGTATTTTTTTGTATTTTTGTATTTTTTTTTTTTATAGTTAGGCAATCGTTAAGGAGTTATGTGTGTGTGTGTGCGAGTATGTGTGTGTTTATGTGTGTGTGTTTGTTTTGTGTAAGAGATCACGGAAATGCAGAGTTGCAATCGAAACCGATATCGATTTTTCATCCAATCCCCGTTGAGTCGTTGTTTCGTTTATCGTTTGTTGTTGTTTTTGTTGTAGTTGTTTTTGTTGTTGTTGTTTTTGGTATTGTTGATAATGTTTACAGTGCGGGAGTAGCACGAGACAGCGCGTATCAAGCAGTTTGATAGATTGATTGATTGATTGATTGGTTAATGTGATGGTGGCAGTGGTAACGGTGGTAATCAAACGATTCGATTATGGTTGTTTATTTCGATATTGATTTGATTTGGTTTTGATTTGTTTTTGATTTTGATTTGATTTGATTTGGATTTGATTTGGATTTTTTTGTAGACATTAACAAAATGAAAAGAAAAAGAGTTGGAAAAAAAATCATGTAAATCGCTGAATAAAACAAGCACTTAAAAATATATAGTATAGAAAGTTTCTTAAAAATAAATCAAATTTCTTAAAATATACATACATATATTTAGATAGATATAGATATGAATGGGCCTAAATTACTCAATAGAAGCACAAATGTTATGAGATGTCAAGTAGAAGTACATAATATAACTCTGATGAACCTGAAACTTTGGGAGTCGTCTGAGTATTACGAAATGTTAGTTTTTACACCATCAATATATATATTTAAACGGAGACTCAACTCAAGGAATTATAGAAAGACGATAAATATAGAATCGACACGATACGCGATGGATTTGGAAATATTATTAACGATTCACAACATCAAAAAATATTACTTATATTTAATATTATTGGTTTTGGTTTATAAATCTAACAATGAATACATTTAATTATATGATAGAAGAAGACTTGACAACATTAGAGAAGAAAGGGTGGAAAATAATTGGGACTACCTCTGTTAAATGGTTCACAAAGTGTAGATAGATCGATAAATAAATAAATTGATATATAGAAAATTAGTAATCGAAATGAATTTGCCGTTATTGTCATGCAAAATGGAAGCATTCAAGTGACTGAATCTTATGGAAAGACTTTCGGCATATTTCAAATAAAATGAATAAATTGCTTCAGCTTAACAACAAAAACAAGCCAAATTCAAAGGGTAATAATTAAAGAAATTATGAAACAATTAGATAAACATTATCATCATTATCATTATTATTAACTTGATATTATTAACTTGATATACCGCGCATGCCAGTAAAAATGTTTAGCAATTTCTTTGAGTAATAAGTATAAATATATAATGTATATATATATATATTCTAATTATACTAATTCTGATCTGAAATTAAGGCTAAGGGCGGGCAACACTTATACCCAAAAATATTCGTAATTTGTATTTTTAAGTATAAGAGTATGCCACGCCCTCGAAGAAATAAAGGATTCGCTTAATATTATTAAAAGGCAGTTTCACTCACCAAAAGTTTTGTTTGTTCGTATCGTTTTCGGGTTCGAGTTCGAATCGAATCGGATTCAAATTCGATTTAAATATAGTATATTTGATTTGGATTTTTACAGGATATATCGATTTGGAAAGCAATAGTAGAGTTATAATTGAACGAACACCGAAGTAGGATATATATATTTTGTTGTAGATTTATCGTAGGTGGTTGATTGGTTGGTTGTTTGGTTGTATTTTTATATTGTTTGGATGTAGTTATGTGATAGTGTAGTAGTTGTTATCAAAATTAGACATTAATATGTTGTTCAAAATTGTATAAAAAACATGAAAAGATAAGAGATTTACATTATTTAATTGATCAAATTGGTTAGATTAGTTGTACAAAAAAGAAAAGAAAAACAAACATAAATTGAGAAAAGAATTATTCTCATTATATCTAGAACAGAAAGTGGACAAAGAACGATTTCAGCTATATGAGAATCCAGTAAACTAACTAACAATAGATGTGTTATCTTCCCGAAAGAGTGTGGAAGAAACTGACGATAAAATAAACAAATATTAAATCAAATAACATTTATTCTATCACAATTAATCAGAAATCATATTAGCGCACATCAATTAATTATTCTATATATTATGATCCTAAGAGCTCTCTCTAAAAAGTGTTCTTAATGAATTCTCAGATGAAGATACTACGAAACTCTTGAACTTGAAACTAAAAATAAAACACTTTCCAAAAGTCTATGAAAAAACACTTCTTAATACAGAAAAATAGCTGCCAATCTTGAAAATGAACAGAAAATTACTGTTATTTAGGTATACTATATAAAAATGAAAATATTGAAATAAAGATTGATTGGGATTGGTAATGTAATTTGTTATTTATCTTTTGTTTTTTTTTTGCAATGTGTATACCTCGTTCCAAGGGGATCAATTGATACGGAAACGCATCCGTCTGTGGATGGTCGAGGGCTTGAGACAGACGCGCTTTTAGTGTGACCCTTTCCAGCGTTTGCTGCAGATCCACTGCTGATTGTGGTTACGTATGTACATGTATAGTTTTTATATATATATATATATATATATATTTGTTTTTTTTTTTTTTTTGATTTGCCAAAAAGTGGGTAGAGTTTGTGGTAAATATAGGTATGTAGATTTGTAGTTTTTCTTTTGGTAAATTGGTAAGACAATTTAATGAACTTAATCAACATAAACCACATTCAAAATTAACTAATCGAGATCATAATTAAACAATTCGTTTTATTTTGCAACTAAGAAATAATGAAATTATTGTTTTAAAACTCAATTTTGTGCGCTGAAATAACTAAACTGATTTTAGCTAAATGTATATTAATTATTTACTATAGTAATGTACAACTATAGTCGTTAACTGAGCATTACTAACAATCTGCTAACCAAAAACACACTATATTTTATTATAATGTTGATAAAATAGTTTAAATGTGCAAACTGAGAAGAAATTTGACTGTTTTTTCTAGTGATTTGACTGACTTAGCTGACTCACTAAAAAGATTTAATGAAATTTGTTAACAAATAACGAATAACTAATGCAATTAAATGAGATCAACAAATAAGGAAAATTAACAATAAGTTTAAGTATCAACGGCAAGCCGACGATCAGATACCCTTGCAGTAGAATGTTGTAGGGAATGAGAAAGATTTAAGTTTTAAATTTGGATTCTTACTCAAAAATTCTTACTACATACGAACATATATAAATTATGAGTGAATTGTCTATAAATGTCTATAGTGAATAGTAAAAAGTGATACTGATTCGTAATACTCTCTGCAAGGGTATAAATAAAACTCTTCTTCTTAACTCTTTTTGCCATTCACAGTAATGAGAACTGAAAATGGTTCACGTACTTTGTCTCTGCAGGAATAACATTGGTTTTCTCCGTCGATGAAGTCTTTTCATACAGTGTGGTGGATCGACGTGGTATAATACCGCTTGTACCGCTCACTGTGCGATTACCGTTAGTCGGATCATACTTGGTGGTTGTGCGCGGCTTTGCTGGACTATTCAGCGCTATAAAATAAAAACAATTTGGATTAATTTTATAGATAATTTAAACAATAGTTCAAAACTAACATGTGTCTGTGGTGGTAAGCATCTTTTGGGTGGCCGACGCTGGCCTCTGATTCTGTGCGGCAAGTCTCGCCGTGTTCTCCTTGATTGTGGCTGAGTCGATGGTGTTTTGACGCTTGAAATTGCTGCCACTAAAGGAAGAAGAAATGGATTATTTATGTGATTCTTCAGCTGACTGTCGACCAGCTCTTGGTGTACTCACACTGATGCACGATCCGCAGCTGAGCCGACGGCGTTATAATTATTGCTTGGATTAACCACAGATCCAACTCCGCCTCCCGTTGCAGTCGTCACAGTTGTGGCAACATTTGCGGGTCCAACACCTAAAAGTTTTTGTAGGGAGGGCAATACAAATAGAGGGGAAGAAATGTTATTAACTGTGTTGAGAGTATTTGCAGCCCCGTAATGGGACTTACGTAACGTTTCCGCACCAGACGATGCCCGACGACTTGGCTTTGTGCTCGATGCCGATGTGCTTCTGTGTACGCCACGATGCGTGGGACTTTGGACGATCGCGTTGCCAGTGTTGCCAGCACCCTCGTTGCCAGGTATATTTCTCAGTGATAACGATGATCCCGATCGTGATCCATCGCTCTCAGGCTATATATGGTCAAGTATAATATTGTAAGTGGTGGAAAAGGATAAAGGGAAAGAAGTATGTTATTAGGGTTGCCATCATCAATGCACTCGACTCACGTACATCAGTGCTCTTACGGCCCAGCAACAAATACGTGGCAAAGACATCGTCATAACGCACCTGGGCCAGCGATTCGGCAATCTCCTGTCGATTATAGCCCATAGCGACTAGAGCTTCTATATAATTGGTAAAAAAAAAACAAAAAGAAGCATCACAATAGCAATTAATGTATCTTATTCTTCAGTTAACTTCATTATCAAATACAACATTTAAATGTATTTTGATTAATTTGATTAAGTATTCCATACATTACATGCAAAATTCATTACAAATTACATTATACATCGTTTTGGCATCAGTTTTTTTTTATGTTTTTGGTATATTTTTGGTATTTTTTATAACTGCCAGTTGAATTGTGTGAGCGAATTTGTAGATTTGATATAGTTTTAAGTTTTTAGCATTCCTTAAGTTTGTGTTTTGTTGTTTCACAATAATTACATGCGTAATATCAATAAACATAATGATTTATTCAACAAATAGTTTATATATACAACATAATAATTGTCATCGTATCGAAAAGATATGTAAAGCAGATATATATATATATATGCAGGATAGTTATCAAATAATCATTGAATAAACAATAAATATAAGATTTCCGTTCTCAATCGATTTTGTTAATTCTTTTTCCGGTTGATCTGTTCGGTTAAATGTAAATTTTTTGTTTTTGTGTTTTGCATTTTGAAAGTAGCACAGTTTTCGAAAGATAAACATAGATAAAGATAAAGATAAAGACAAAGAAAGATAAAGATAAAGATAAACGAAATGTATGCATTAATCTTTAATTGTTGGCTTGCCAATTATCAATTTGAATTTTTTAAATAAATTACATTTCTCCGCAAGGAGGAAAATTGGAGCATACATTTTGTTGTGGCACTTTCCATTCGCCGATCAGAAAGATCACCATTAGCATCATATCAAGTGCACTGCGTCTTATCGAAGCCGAATCTTTGGCACCGAACTGCTTAACAAACGCTGCTTAACGAGAATTTTCCAAATAAGTTATCGAATATTCCAAATATAAACGAGTTCAAAAATCAACATTGAATCGAAATGAATTACAATAAATTATATAGAAATCTTTTACATAGTTTATACGACAATAAGTTCTTCAGATTGCAAAATTCGAATTGGAAATTCAAGAAATCTAATTAGATTTAACATACAGCGTTGCCACCTAGTTTCGTTCGAGTTCTAGCTGTTTTTTAATAATTTTGCAAGCTAAAATTCGTATAAACAAAGTAATTTGAAAGCAAATTTAATTGTAATAAATTATAAACTTATAATGGAAACAATCTAAAGATAAATAATTAATATACGATGACATTGTATAAGTACTATAATGATTACAAAGATAATATCAATAATAATTAGAGCAAGCAATAAGAAATGATAAAAGAGTTGAAAGTAAATAACAAAACACTCGACACACAATTCATGTTAATAATATTAGTAATGAATTTCGTATACAGTACCCGTCTTACCTATCCTCTTGGGATCGGCTAAATCTTGTTTTGGCTCAATATATGGCTTGAGTTCGTCCTCCTCAAACCCCATATTCATCCATTTATCGCCCATGATTGTTTCAAGACTAGCACGCTTTGCGGGATTCAGTACTAGAAACTTGCGCAGCAAATTTTCGCAATCAGTTGACATATAGAATGGAATTCTGTACAGATTGAGAAGAAGTCGTTGGTAAGTGAGTGGATGAGATAAGATTAACAAATATTAAACATCAAAAACAGATAATACCTATATTTGCCTCTGAGTACACGTTCACGCAGCTCTCGCAAAGTGGAACCATCGAAAGGCAGGGATCCGCTTACCAATGTATACAATATAACACCCAATGACCATACATCCACCTCGGGACCATCATATTTTTTACCCTGGAAGAGTTCTGGCGCCGCATACGGTGGACTGCCGCAGAACGTGTCTAGTTTGGAGCCAGGTGTAAACTCGTTTGAAAATCCAAAATCAGCTATTTTGATATTCAATTCGCTGTCTAGTAATAAGTTTTCAGCTTTTAAGTCCCTGTAATGAAATGGATACAAAAGGAAAGTTAGTTAGTTAGTTATCGATAACGATAAAAACGATTAATTAAATACCTGTGTATTATTCTCTTCTGATGACAGTATTGCACAGCCGATACAATTTGGCGAAATTTGACACGCGCCTCCTTCTCCTTCATGCGTCCATGTAGAACCAGATAGTCAAAAACTTCGCCACCCGATGCGTATTCCATGATGAGATACAACGTCTTTTCCGTTTCGATAACTTGAAATAGTTTCACAATATTGGGGTGATCAAGCATTTTCATTATTCTAACCTGTAAACATAAGATAAATTTGTTGTTATTAATAATTATTATAGTTAGTTTAACGGGTTTGATAGCTTACCTCTCGGAAGAGTTTCTGTAGTGACCCAGGATTAAGCTGGGTCTTGTCAATGATCTTAATGGCCACCTCCTTGCCCGTGGGCAAATGCTTGGCCAGTTTCACCTTGGCAAAGTTACCCTTGCCAATGGTCTTGATGAGTTTATATTTCCCAATATGCTCCTCAGTGGCGCGCCATCGCATTGGAGCACTGCTTCGCATCTGTAGATTCGGAGATCCCTGCAAAGAGTTGAAGCCAATCAGTTAAAAATTAACAATAAACAATTTTATAAATAAATTTAAATGTTTTTTTTTTCGGTTATAGTTCTCAGAACCTAATCTGTCTCCCAACCTAAGCAATTCAATGGAGGGAATCCCCCACAAATATCGACCTCTGATGAATGAACAGGAATGAGAAGAAGTTTACAGTGTGCGAAGATTTATTATTGCTTTCGATTTGTTTTTTTACCTGTACCACACTGTTGCCGTATGCATTGGTACGTGTGACAACCACATTGGGAGCAGCACCAGCAGCTGGAGCAGCAGCCAGACGGTGTCCTGCTGTCGAGGAAGCGGCCGACTTCGGCTCGACCGGAGGACGTGACGAGCTACTGTAGGGCGGAATGGGCGCCACAATGGGCCGTTCCGCGCGTCGCCTTGCGGCAACACCACTTGCACCACTAGCACCACCTGCTCCACCTGCCGTAGCAGCTGCATTACGATGCGATTGCGATGATTTTTGTGCCAAGAGAGCTTCGAACTGACGTAGATTCTCCTCGCGCCGTTTGGCAGCGGAAATTGTGGTGGCCGTTAGTTTGGATGAGGATCCTCCGTCTACAACACTAGAGCTGCTGTTTCCACGGCTTGTTGTGGCGCGTGCTGCCGGCGTTGGAGCTACCGACGCTGGACGCCAGCCTCCAGTAGCCGCAGCTGTACCCGCAGCACCAGTTTGTGGCTGCTTCTGTTTCAGAGTGGCACGCATTGCCAGGACCGTGTCCGTGTTCTTGGTATCGGATGCTGTGCGTGCTAGTTTGGCCTTTAATGCACCTGAGGACGCTGTCGCCGTGGCAGAGTTCTTGGAGTAAGCACCAATCGAATTGCGTCCGTCGCTGCCACGTTGAAACTCATTCAGCATTTGCTCATTGCTGTCATCCAATTGGGATCGTCTGCCTCCAAGATACTGGAAATCATTTTCTGAGGACATATCACTAATACCGGGTCTCAATAGATTCTCCGTTTCACCATATCGTTTGCTCTGCGGTTTGCGGATTCCGTCCATGATCATGACATCCATGGAAGACTGAGACTGTTGCTGCTGCTGTTGATTCTCACTGAGCTGCTGTTGCTGCTTGAAACTCTCCTCCACATTGAGTATGTGCTTCTCAATGGAGCCGAGTGCAAAAGCGACGCCCACATCATCCTCTGCAGACATTTGGACACGTGCTGGAGCAACGGCAGCCGGTTTCCTTTGTAGCCTTTGACTCTGGTTTTGGTTTTGGTTCTGTAGATGCAACGCCGGAATTGCTGAAACTGCAATCCTTGGCGGCGGCACGGTAACAACATCTCCAGGTCGGCGCAGTTCAACGAGCTCATCATAGTCCACATGTTGGGCATCACTGAGATCGAGAGCTTTTTTTGTTATCGGTATACTGGCAAGTTGTGCGGCTTTTCTATCGCTGCTATCGTTATCGATATTTTTATTTTCACTGCTCGTATTGTTGTTGCTGCCGCTGCTGTTGTTGCTACTGGCCGCTAGGCTAAGTTTTGGCGGTGCCGGTGCCAATCCTTTGCGTGCTGCATAAGGACGAACGCTTTTCCTTGCTGCATCCCCTCGATTCAAGTCTGGCGTCGTTGGCGACGTTGGCGTCGTCGTCGGCGATGTTTCCATTATGTCCAATTTTTGCACTTTGTTTTTATTTACTTATTTTGTTTTTAATCACAGTTAATACACTCGGATTACCGCTTCGTTTATTAATGTATGTTCATGCATGCACTGTAAGTTTTGAGTAATTTATTATTTTATGTATGTGCACACACACACACGCACACGAAGGTCGAATGATGAATTTACATTTACTTCCAAATCACTACATTCTGCATTTAGTGTGCAGTCCTGGTAAATCAGTGTAAAGTAAGCGTCCAGCCCTCGTTTATTTATGTAGTTTAAACACAGCTGTGATTTGTAACGGTAATGCTCTTTGATTTTCACTTTAATGCTTATTCAACTCGATATATTCAAACACAATTGTAACAGCCATGTGTGTGTCTGCCTGTGTGAGTGTGTGTGTGTCTGTAAACTTTTCTTGCTTTCGCCGCAGCAAATTGAATGGAATATTTCTTGTTGTTGCTGTTGCTAGTTTGCCATTGAGCATATGTACATACTTATATTTAATTCAACAAGTCGTCGCTGTTGCTGCGCATTAAAACCTCGAAAACGAATTTAATACAAATGTACATATGTGCAAACACACAAACTCACACACACACACAAACATAACTGTTTGTATATATTTTATTTTTTTTTTTGTGTTTCTCCTATACAAATGTACAACAACTAAGTATGGTGAGTGCGAAAGCGAACGTAATATTTACGACGAAAGCCAACTCATAGACCAGAGCTAATCTGACTTTGGTGACACTGAAAGAAACACACTGGAAAACACTTCTACGCAGCGTGACGGAGGCAGAGACAGAAAAAAATGTAAAAAAAAAAAAAGGAAAAGAGAGCTCGAGAGAGCAAGCACAGCACTGAGAGTGAGAGCAAACGCACACACCTATACACACTTGTTTGTGCTCACAAACACCTGTGCAGTAGTTACTGCTATCGCAATCGACGTAAATACATGTGTTTTGTATTTGTGTTAGTTCGTTTATATGTAAATTCGTATGTAAGTATGTACTTAGTATTTGCTAGCAACTACAGCGGCTTACGCTTACGCTCACACTCAACACAGTCGACGCAACGATTGTTGCACAAGTTCAGCTGAGATGTTCCCTGTCTCACTCTATGTTCTTGGTCTGCGTCACGTTTCGCTGCGCTTAAACTCTCTTTGTTTTATGATTCACTAAATTGTTTTTTTGTTTCTTTTTTAATTTAATTTTTATATTTAAACAGTTAGCTTCGTAATAGTAGTTGGCTGTCAAAATAGATGTTAAAAGCTACTTTGAACTCGTAAGTGCTGCGTGCGCTTACTGCTCACTTTAGTTTTGAGAGAGCGAAAAAGCTTTAACTCGCACGAATAAACATCAACACACTGACACATCTCTGCTTCCACACACTAACGCCAACTCGCACACACACATGCACGTACACTCACGAATACACAAGAACGTGAGTAGTAAATGAACGACTTTTATACAATTAACTCGTCATTTTCACTTATAAAAAAAGCAAACATTTGTTCGTCTGACTTCGTTGTAGTTTTTTTTTTCTTTTCATTTCTTTCGTTTAATTTTAAAATATATTTTAAATCGCGATTTTGATTATTTATCAGCTATCTTATCAATCACACGCGGTTAGCGACGGTTAACGGCCTAGAAGCACTTGTAAATTTTATATATGTATGTATTTCATGTATATAAATATGAATATTATATGTACATAAGTTAAAGTGTACACTTTAGCCTATAGCTTCCTTAAATAATCGCAGTCTGTAACTCTGACGTAAACGAAACGCCGTCAGCCAACAACAATCAACTACAGTCAACAGGCAGTGACAGCTACAGCTACAGCGACAGCTCAGCAGCTAACAGCCACTTTAGCCACAGTAACAGCAGCAACTGGAGTACGAGTACTCCCAGTATCGGTACCAGCAACAACACACACACACAAACGGGCACTCACACAGTACCAGTGACCAGAGAAGAGAAGCAGGCAGAGAGACTGAAAAGTCGGCCTCAATACACCAACACTAATACAATACACATGCACGTAAATATCGCTTTTTAGTGGGGTGCGCTTGCTTGTATTAGTTTATTCCGCGGCCACTCACATACACACAAACCCAAAGAGCATACACAGACGTTCACTCGAGCACACACACGCACACGCAGGCACACCAACATTTACTTCGACCGTATCTGTCTATTCTTGACAAAGAGCCCGTTTGGAGCGCTGATTTCTCATTTATGTATGGAGATTTGTATGCATGTATGAGTTTGAACAAACTGATATCACCTGAGCGTAACGCTGAGAAAGAATTGTTAACTTTACCTGCTACACATACAGTGCCAGACAAGTGTGTGTGTGTGTGTGTGCGTGTGAGTGCAAAATTTTGGGGCTTTGAAAGAATTGTCTGCTTCATCTGATTTAATGGAAGAAACTCAATGAGTAGTTTTTATTTAATTAATGAATTGTTAAAATCAAAATTTTAAAGCTGCTTTCATCGTACAACAGGCACGTACACACATGCATCCATACAAGTATCTGAATATATTTTTCTCGCTGAGTGGAAAAACTTTCGATACGCACTGTATATGAGTGCAAATGAAATCAAGTTTCAACCAAAGAAATCATGAATTAAAACGTCACTTTTTATGACAATTAATTGCTTTAATTTCGAATTCCTTCAAACTAAATTGTTTAAATCTTTTTTCCTTTTCAAGTTGTCAACGCTCAACTAATATTTCCTTAGAGAGGGAGAGAGAGACAGTGGGAGAGAGAGTGGAAGAGAGAAAGAGAGTGGGAGAGAGAGAGAGAGGGATATTTCTATCCAAGTAATTAAAGTGAATTATCTAATTTTTTTTCTGTTTTTTCCCAGTGACTTGTCATCAGTCCCATCAATTTGGATATTAAGTCGCCTTAGACACTTTAATGTGATTTTAAAATATACACCCGGAAAATTTAGTACAACTGATAGATAAGTAGATAAATAATGGAAAAAGTTATCAAACGAACGTTTCTATATAGTACAGGTATTTTTAATACAGGGAGAATAGTTGGAAAGTTGAATCACAGTCAACTAAAAGCTAAATTTATACAAAAAAAAAAAAAAAAAAAAAGAAACTAAACCGCAATTACTAGATGAAAATAGATTTTGCCTCATCATCTGGCATTGTGCAATTTTTGATGTGATTATATTTGATTTTTTTTTATGGGAAATATTGGATTACATCCATTGTGTATTCAGCACATAGTTCCAACAACTTCCGACTGAGGTAAGCATTGTTCAAATCGACCGCATAGAGAAAATATACCCCAACTTTCTATCAAAAACAATCAGAAATTCTTATTTATATATTCTACTATATAGCAACTAATTGGGGACAGTTAAAAACTGGATAAAATCTAATGTTAATTGATGGATATCAATGTCAATCGCATTTGTGTTAGGCATGAAAATATCTGAAATAAAATAGAAATAATAATCAAAAGAATAGCAAAGAATTACTCAAAATCAAAATCAAAAAAAAAAGGCTAAGTACATTTTCGAAAATAATGCCCATAACCGATGACTGATTTTCGTGTAGGTGCGTGTGTGTGTGTGTGTGTGTGTGTGAGACGATGATTTAGATAGGAATATTAATGTTGTGGGACAAACACAAAACTGATCGATTCATCAAATAATAATAACACATACAATAATTTCTAAAACATATAAACAGAAAACCATTTCTTGAGAAAAAATGTAAAGCATAATATAGTATATCAATAGGGGGTATAAATGATGAAAGGAATTCGCACACTATAACTGGAATTGCTACTAACTATCGGAAGATCGTAAGACGATCCACTTAAAGCCAAAAGCAAAGCGCCTATGATAGATTTCTTGTATTAATCGTGTCGAAAGACAAAATCGTTTAAATTTCCCACCCACTTTTTTGTTGGAGTACATACCCTTGAGGTACGCGCCTTTTCAGCCGCTACAGATGCGCTTTCCTTGCACTTGGGTCGCTCAGCTTTGCTGGTGGCCACAATTGGAAGACCTCCGTTCTCAATCATGGTAACAACAATTTTGTTATTGGGATTATTTGATGTTGATGTTTTCAATTCCAACGCTTTCTGTCGCATGGCATTCGATAGACGCTGTTTCCGCTCGAATCGTGCGTCTTCCTTCTCCTTTTGTAATTTGGCAATTGTGGCAGGTGTATGACTCTTTGATCGTTTCAGAAACTTTAAAAGTTGTCTCTTCACATTGTTGGCACCGGAACCAGTCTCCGTACTTTCTGTGCCAGAGAAATCGTCCAGTTTGGAGGCGCGACGTGACAATTGTTGGGCTTTGGCGGGAAGCTCAAGGCGTCGAAAGACACCGTCTGGCATACGGACAAAGCAACCCTCGGACATTTTGTGAAACGAATCCGATGGCAATTTGTGAAAATTTCCATTGGGCGTTCGATAATGGCAATAGTCGGTTTTGTGATAACCATCACCAACGATATAAAATTCATTTCGATTCTCATTCGTTGGCGCCGCAGCCGATGCCGATGCCACATCTTCGACTTTTGTGGCAACAGTGCAATCGATAGGCATGGTAAAATTCATTAGATTGCTGGTGCTGCTCACTTCAGCGGTGCCATCACCAATTTCTATCGAACCAATACCAGTCTGTTTTTGACTCTTCAGTTCGCTGATTGTTATCGGACGGCGCTGGGGATCGTTCATATTTTTTCGCATAATACTGCCGTTGCGTAGCAGCGAATCGCGCAATATGGAAAGCTCATCTTTGCGTAATGGCTGCTGGTGCTGTTGTTGTTGCTGCTGCTGCTGCACCAGTGTTGAGTAATGTTTTGATGATGTCGACTTGCGTGCTGATGTACGGCGGTTTGCAAAATGTGTGGCAACACTGGCAGCACTTGCAGGTTGCTGCTCATCTTTGTTATTATTATTGTGATGGTTGTGACTGTTCGTCGAATGTGTTTGCTGTCGATGACTCGTAGTCTGACCCATGTCGTTACTTAATTGCTATCTTTAACAATTCTCGATTTATTTATAATCATTCAGCTTTGGCGTGTCGAGTCTCTCTGACTCATGCATGAGCATATCCTGAATTAAGCAATACAACTGTAAAGTTTTACAGTCTTACAAACACTCGAACGCGCACACGCACGTACGCACCAATACAAACAAGTGTTCGTTTGTATGTGTAGTTTAAAGTGTTTCAGCACCACAATCACAATATCACAGTTGAGTTGATTTTTATTTTATTTTTTATTTGCTCTTCTTTCTGCTCTTTCTTGGTGCAGCTGAACTTGTTTAATTCTATTAGAGCATTAACGGCGCAACGAATGATTATTAAAGACACAGTAGTCGCCAGTTAGTGGCTACACATTATATTTGCGTCTTGGCTTTTACTTGATTTTCTTTAATATTTTGCAATATTATTATTACCGCTGCTTACATGACCAAGCAGAGGCAGAGTATATCAAATAACTACACAGTCGTTGTCTTATCATCATTTACCGCGAGTATCGCACTTTAAATATACTTATGTATGTATGTATTTTTAAACCTTTTAAAGCATGTGCATGTATTTATAAGTGTATGTATGTATATATGTAGGTGTGTTTGCATGTATAAAACTTTTCGAGTTGAAACTTTAAAGGCGTTACGATTATAAGGTCCACACACCACACCGTGTAAATGCATTCCACAGTTACAAAGTTGGAACACACGATAGTCGCGCTCGCGCACGCCCGTACGTAAACGTGAATACAGAGATAAAGATAAATGAGACGACAACGACAACAACGTCGACGACGACGACGACGGAAACAGAAATAGAAGCAGAGACGATGAAGCCCCACATCCATACATAAGTACGTATGTATGTATGTGAGTGTGTATGCATGAAAGCAAGTTTAAAAAAAGCTCCGTCGCGTTTTGTTTTCTTTTCTTGTCTTGTTTCGCTCATTTATTGGTGTTCACTCTTCTTGTTATTGTTGCTATTCTTCTGGGTTAGCTCGTTTGCATTAAAGCTCTACTTGCTAGTTGCTCACACACACGCACACACACATTTGTCGTTGTCTGTCCACTGTTTTCTGTTGGAATGTGTTGATTTTTCTATATTTTTTTATCGGTTCTTTTTGTTTTATTGCTTGTTGCAGCACACAATATTTGAAATGTATACAATATGTATGCCACACACAAACACATGTACAAACATATACTATACACATACGTAGTTATCTACATGTGTGTAAGTACACATGTGCATATGTAAGTACCTTATAATTAAATTAACTTATCATTCGCAATTGGTTTGGCTTAGTTGGATCTGCTGTGAGCAGAGCAAAGCTTCTCTGCCGAAGCTACAATGGCAATCAAGCCAAAACAAATGTACATAGTATGTACACATACACATACATACACTTCTACACATGTGTGTGAGCATAAATTGCTCAACTACATATGTACGTACAAGATTTTTGCATGTATGTATATAAATTAGGCACTTTCTTACACAAAATTTTTAATAATTAATGAATCAAAGTTTGCACACATACGCACACACACACACACTTATACACTTGCTAACTTCTATGTTTTCATAGGCGTTCGCTTGCACTTGTATGACGAATCAAATATTGTGTTCCTGGAAAAACGAGCAAAACGCAAACAAGAAATGGAATTACGCACGGATCAGCAAAACAAAAAAATGGCAATGAATTTAAAACATTCGCGTTTAATCCATTGCTAACAACTATTGTATTGTTTGTCGATAACAACACAGCAGCAGTACCGTGTTGGCGAACGTCGAACAATAACAGTGACAGCGACAACGAGAACGGCAACGACGACGACAACGGCGAACGCGAGACAGTGACCACACGAATGAAGTGGAACTTAATACTAAAACAAGCTTTCGACCATTTACTGTGGCCGAGCGGCATATTGGATAAGTTCTACCGCGTTTCGCTCAAAAAAAAAAAAAAAAAATACGAAAACAATTTGTTATTTTGCAGCCTGTGCTGGGCAACGGCGATAGTTTAATCTTCAAAAAGACAGACACACCCTATAAAATGGTTACAACTATAAAATAATGCGTACAAGCGTTTAAATTATTATTGTATCAAAATTGAGTAAACATATTTTTTTTTATCGGTATTAAGTATAATAGATAACATAAATTTATCTACATACATCATATATAATGTAAATAAATAAACGTACATTATGTGTTCAATTTCATGTGACTTGACTCACAGACACACACACCCACAAACACATGCATACGCGTCGCTGGAAATACTCAAAAATACTGAAAGCTTTGCTGCTGAGAGACTGAAACCGAGAGAGAGAAAGACTGAGAGCGAGCTTTAACAAGCAAACAAAATTTTTAATGTGCTGGAAGCGTTGCTCAACGAAGAAGCAAAAGATCCGATCCAATCCGAAGGCTTCAGACGACATACACACTACATAAGCATCAATCAACAGAAAAAAAAAACAACATAACGAGTGAGAATGTTGTACAATTAGAGCTGGCAAACTATCGATAGTGGATTCATTTGATATTTTCGATAGTCTTATAAAGAATGGTCGATACCATCGATAGTAGCATTCAATGGTAAACAAATTTAGTATTTTAAAAATGAATGAAAATTCGATCCCTACCAACGAAAGTTTTCCAGGTTTTTGTAAAATCAATAATATACATTAAATAGGCTTTTCTTATTGCGGATCTTCTACTATTCCCCATTAATTTTGTAACACACCTACGTAAAGCGTACTCCAAAATCATGTTCGGTAAAACTATATTTGTCTGGCACGAAATTGATTGTTTATTAAATACCCTGTGCTTTTTTGCTGATAAAAGCTAACTGCAGTCTAAACAAGAGTAAATTCCGATAAGCTAACCGATAAAATACAATGAACGCAATGTAGTCCACATAGGCTGCAAATGTGGAACGTATGTATTGGAATGAACGGCATACGCACACACACACACATGTACAAGGAACAACACACACACACAGAAATTTAGAAAATTGGACAGTGGACTTTGGAACCAAAATCCCGCACACTTGTAAAATAAAAACGACGACAAATACTATAAAGTATATGGAGTACAAGGATAATGAAGGGAATGTAAATGGCATTGAGAAATATATAATTTTGGAAGGACTTACCTTTGCGGATGAAGTGCGCTGTTTGATGGCAGAGGCGTGGGCCGAATGTGTGCTTAAAACATTCTTATTGACTGTGGATCCTATTGGTCCCCCGCTCACGCCCACACCACTGCCTGGTGTATGATGATGATGATGATTGATCGCTGATGTGGCAACTGTGGCGCTGTTGTTGCTCGAGATTCGTGCACCGCCATCCGTGGTCATATTGTTGCCCACATGATGATGATGCTGATGGCTGTGTTGTTGTTGCTGATGTGGATGTTGGTGTTGTTGCTGCTGCTGCTGTTGCTGTTGATGCGAGTGATTTGTGTTTGTTGTTGTTGTTGTTGCTGCCAGCGGTGTTGTGGTTGTTGTTGCTGTCGTATTATTGCTACTAGCTGAGATTGTATTCGAGGACGTTAACGGCAACATTGTCGCATTGGTGTTTGCTGCTGCTCCCGCTGCTGCTGTTGTTGTTGTGTTTGCCGTCGCTGCTGCTGCTGCTACAGCTGTTCCTGTTGGTGTTGTTGTTGTTGCTGGCAGTGAGACAATATTGGCATTGGCTGAATCATGCTGTTGCTGTTGTTGCTGATCCTTGACTGAATGCACAGACGTGCTGATTGTGTTTGTTGTATAAGTTGTTGTGCTCGCAGCAGCGTTTGTTGCCGTTATAGCGGCATTTGATGCCGTTGACGCCGGCGTCGCAGCCGTTGCTGTTGTTGTCGCCGTTGTCCCATTAGTGACATTATCAGCGGGCAGAGCTTCAGGAACTGATTGCAACGTTGTTCGCATTGCTGTCGACATTATTTTTTATTCTACCCACAAATTTATATATACTTCTTGGTGTTGTTGTTGTCGTCCTTGCAAATGCACTATAAAATTTCCTATGTACGCATTAAGAGCAGCAGTTTCACAACAATCATGAGATTTAATATCCTTGTCCCAATCCTTATCGTCCTTTTAAAAGTACTTGCCGATGATGAACTTAAAATTATGCAATTTGCCTATTTAGTTGGTTGTTATCATCCAGCTTGCCTTTAGCCAATTCACACCTGCAACAAAGAAATTTACGTGTTAATTAAAGTTATCAATAAGCATTTAATTTTTATCACATTATAAGAGCAATATTTTCGCTTAGCCACGGCAAATTTATAAAAATATTTCCATTCGCTTGCTTGCTTTATTCGCCTCATAACAAAGAAAATTACTTTAAATTGAATATGCCTCTTTATTGTGCAATTTACATTTTTTTTTTCAAACTTAACTTATTTAATATCAAAATCAAATCGGTTATTTCAACAATAAATTCCTGTTGGAAAGCATAAAACGGAAAAAGGGAATCCAATTGTATTGCTCACACCAATTGGGAGCTGAAATTCGAACTGGATTATAGTGCAACAGGCTGGCAACTCTATAAATATATCATATGGTGTGCACATCACTAGCATGCTTATCAGTCCATCGCTAGGATAAGCAACTGTAAGAAAAGTAAACAAAATCTCAGGTGTGAAATAGTTTTCAGCTGATTTTTCCGTAAGAATTATTGAAAATGAGTTTCCTTTTAATCAGCGCCATCTAAAAAGAATCAAAGTTAAAATAACTGAATTAAACAATAAAATTTAAACTTACATTTAACAGCTTTTATTATATTCCGCAGAGGAATGAATCCACACTCACATCTCTTAAAGAAACAAATTCCTATTGATTTTGGTGGGTATATAATAGGGACTTAAAATGTCAATAACACTCTCGATTTCTGCCTTAAGCTGGGTACGCTGTAAACTTCCCAGTTCCTGTCTAACTGGGAAACTTAAATCGTTTCGGGAAAGTAGATCGTTGATCTTCTTATTATCATGGGCGGTCAGTGGAACTGCACACCTGGAAACCTTATCAATTTCGGACGGATGCAAGCCAAGCCAACGCAATGCAGGCGTGATAAGCGTATTTGAGGTAAAGTTCATGTTTTGGGATCCAAAGCGATAGATAAGCATAATGTCAATGCCAAAAGGATCCGCATCGACAAGAATATAGGCGGGAAGATTACATTCAGACACAAGTCTATTAACTATTCTACGTGTGGAGCAATCCGGATATCCTTTTCCGGTCAACAGAATGAAACTTAAGCCAAATGTGCTGAAGGCATTCTTTGAGAGTAAACTCTCGAAAACCGATTCCTTTTCAACAATCAGAATCATCTCGGCATTTGTCACAATCCGTTCGATATTCTCGAAATCTGTTGGTAATGCCATTGGCCGGGAATTAACATTACAGTCCAGTACATCTCCATTGTTCATGATCAGCTGGACGTCACCTAGAAAAACAAGAAAATTAGTTTAAATCAAATGATTTGTATATATTTGAGCTCTTACCTGATATGAGACCCTTGGAAGCCGCTAGTAGACCCAGAAAAACTGGAGCTGTGTTCAGCATGCGACATACGTCTAATTTGGCCGATTCAATATAGGATTGGGAACGAATCAGTTGCGTATCGCGATAATATAGACCACGAATCGAACAACTTCCGCCAGAGACATGCAATCGATGTATTTCGGACAGTAAATATATAATTAGGCAAAATCGATGTCGACTATTACGCCGGTTGTACACAATTTTCCGGGTCTTAAACACTTTCGTCACTAGACCCAAGTTTTGCGATGTGTTTTGGGGCACTGTAATGCCAACGTTTCCCTCGGTTACCAGATTTGTAATCAACTTAATCACAATCTGCTCTACGGTAGTCAAAATTTCGGGTTTATCGCAAGGCAGAGCCATAACAAAAGGATTATAGCTGCCGTTTGGGCTGTGCGATGATCAGTAAGGAACGTTGGAACAAAGATTTAATAGAGATTTAACCTTTAATCTTTAACTAGAGAGAAAATCTGACTCGTAGCCTCTGCCCTTTAGGCTGCACGATGTTGAGTCAAAGTAACAGCAATTCCCTTCGCTCATTCCATTTTTTTAGGTAATCAGTTAATCGTTCTTAAAGCCTCGGAAAAACGCTACAAATTGTGACACAATCGATAAACGAACGGAAACAAAACGAAGTCAATTAATTTACAAAAATAATCTTATTATTATTATTATTTATAGTTTTATCCACACGACATGAATTCCACTACATATAAATAGTAACAATAATAGTTATAATAATAACGGTAACGAGTATTTTAATGACGCTTTTCCAGCGTCATTTTTACACAGCTTTTCATAGATTTTCATTTAACGCACATAAACAAAGGTAGCAAAATAAAAGAAACTATTAAAAGCCGAGAGAGAGAGAGAGAGAGAGAGAGAAAAGATACTAAAAGTGATGATGCATTAAAAATGCTACACACACACAAACGTAAGTATACATATGTACATATATACTTACATACACATGTATCTGTGTGTGTGTGTCTGCATGCAGATACTTATTTCACACACCCTTTTATTATTAATCTATTTTATCATTATGTATATATATTTCACTCACTAAAATCTACACAAGTGTGTGTGTGTGTGTGTGTGAGTGTGTTTTGTATATAGTTTTGTGCATGTATTTGTGATTGTGTATATACTAATAATATTGAATAAATTTACAATTTAATTTTACACTTAAGAATTGCACAAAAATTATTATTTAATATTAACAGCACACACCCACACACGTACGTACACATCTAAACAATTGTATTTACAGAACTTTGTCAATTTTCATTATTAATGGTATTTTTCTTAGGTTTTCCTTTTGGTTTAAAATGCCCAGAAAATGTACTCGTTGTTACAAAGCAAGCAAAGTTTATTTTCTTGGACCACGGGGGCTGACTAGGCACATAGGCGGCGGAGAGGACAGTGGTGGGCGTTGGAGGGGAGGGTTTGGGAGAGGGTGGAGGCAGACAGCGGCCGCAGCAGTGGCGGTGGCGGCAAAGGCAACGGCGGCGGCGACGACAACGGCAGCGACAGCAGCAGCGAATGGAAGAGAAAAACTAGCGAAAAGCAGCAGCGACAGCGACAGCGAACGAAATGGCAGCCCCCTAAAGTATTGATTTGCTGGCTCGCTGCTAATATTGCCATATATACACGAATATCCCAGAGAGAGAGAAAAAGAGAGTGTGTACTTACCAATAAAATAAATTCCTGAACAAACAATATTAGGTCATAAAATCTCGGATATTTGTACATTAACTTTTGTTTTTTATTTAATTTTTTTTTTTTAATGTCATACGCGATCCATTACCTCATGCCTTATTTCATTCATATAACACATTATTACTTAATTTTTCATTTTTTTTCTTTCTTTCTTTGCTTTTCTTTTGCTTTATTTTTTTTTATAATTTTCCAACGCCAAGTGGTAGTAGAAAAGAAAGACCGACTTTTACCGAGCAGTCGACGACACTACACAACGAAATGCAAATGCATACATACATATGTATGTATCTTTCTCACTCGCTCACTCTCACAAGCAGCAAAATAAATTCTCAATCAGATTTTGTTGGAAAAACCGTTTACAACATAATGCTATTGAAATTGTCACGTATATAAATTTTAACTTAAATACTTGGCTCACAATTACTTCTTTTTTCTCGGTTGCCTAACAAATATTGTTCGTATTTAAACAAACTACATTGTCATAATTTCAATACTGCGAAAGTCAAAGACAATCCAAAGTAACTTGATATTGCGCTGTATAAGTTAAGTCCACTTGTATTTGTTGTCGGCTGTTGTCAAATGCAACAAATGAGCACACAGTTATCTTCGTTGCACTTGCAATTGATTTTAATTATTATCTTTTCTAACCACATACACAATAGAAAATCAGCAGCATACGTCGTCCAAAAAATTCACATTAGTACCAGGCAGCCATATTGTAGGGTTGATAAATCGCAATCGATACATCGGTATTCTGTTGAACAACGATTAAATCTCGTAATTGGTGTAATCATCGAACACCCGTTTGACCTGATTAACGTAAACATTACTCGTTAATTTACCAACGCTTTTTCGATTAATTGGTTCTGCTTAACAAAAATCTTCTATATATAATAAATATTGCATTTAAATCGAATCTATAAAAATATTCGTGCAATGGTGTGTTGAATATTTTTATAGATTTTCAGTTCAAAGCCAGATTTGCCATTAAAATGATTTAAAATCGTTAGTATGATAGAACGAGTTAATACTTTATGTACACTACATCAATAAAAATGCTATTAATCAATTAAAAATTCTCTTTACATTAGAATTCTGTAAGTACTTTTTAACCACCAACTAGAATCAAGTTCCGTATTTGTCTTAGAAAACAGCTGTTCAATACTATAATCCAATAAGATTATTTCTGGTTCGATTTATCGGTACCAGTTTGCATCAAGCATACACAAAACAAGTAACTGATTGGTAATTTTTTTTTGGCAATAATCAGCTGTTTTCAGTTTTCTCATGAAATTAATTTATTTTTAAACCAAAAAAATATCATTGCGCTGAGAAATAATTTTTATTATTAATAAATTCGATGAAAATAATTTAATAAAAAAAATTTGTCGACGCTATCTTGACATAACGAGAATTTTGATAACATTTGGTGGTGGACGTCTGATCCTATCGATTGAACGACTATCGATAACTGTAATCGTTGGCATTCGTTGACACTGAACTGAAACACGCCTTTTTCCTTTCTTTCCTACATACCATAATGGCGGTAGGTTTCTGAAATTTTTGTCCGATGTAAATTATACTCCATCGGCAATAATCTTTATATATTTTGGTGAACTCTGAATGCAATTCTAAAGCTTATGCATCGTACGAGATCATTAAAATATTATTTTGAAGAAATGTGTCCAGTAACTAAAAGAAAAATAAACAATTTCAGGCTGTTGCTAAGAAGGAACCCAAGATCAAGCGCGACCCCGCGAAGAACCCTATGCGGGATCTGCACATCCGCAAATTGTGTTTAAACATCTGCGTGGGTGAATCTGGTGATAGGCTAACCCGTGCCGCCAAGGTAAGTTTCCACGCCAATCTGCAAAAACGAAACATAAATAAGCACAACAAACGACGAAGACTTAACGAAATCTCGTTGATGTTATTCAGGTTCTGGAGCAGCTGACTGGTCAGCAGCCAGTGTTCTCAAAGGCCCGCTATACAGTGCGTTCGTTCGGTATTCGTCGTAATGAAAAGATTGCCGTGCACTGCACCGTCCGTGGAGCTAAGGCCGAGGAGATTCTGGAGCGTGGTCTGAAAGTGCGTGAATACGAATTGAGACGCGACAACTTCTCAGCTACCGGTAACTTTGGATTCGGCATCCAGGAACACATTGATTTGGGTATCAAGTACGATCCCTCAATCGGTATCTATGGCTTGGACTTCTACGTCGTTCTGGGACGTCCAGGTGAGCACTGTTTTTATTGGTTAGCCGTAGTGATGAAAATTAAGTTAACTTGTGCATATAATTAGGTATCTTTTTCCAAACACGAAATCGATGCTCAGTATCTGTGCACAAACCAAAGAATTTGTGCTTAAATTGATTTGGTTTTCATGCACCAATTCAAACGGTACAAACTCGACAGTTTCCCTATTACCAATAAGCTTAGCTTTAAGTTATAACGAATTGTATTAAATTTAAAATTCTTTTCATTTTGTAGGCTACAACGTGGCGCACAGGAAACGCAAGTCCGGCACTGTCGGTTTCCAGCACCTTCTGACAAAGGAAGACGCCATGAAATGGTTCCAGCAGAAATACGATGGTATCATCCTGAATAGCAAGAAATAAGCTCAATTCAACTGAGTGTTTTTTTATGAGATGAGATGAATTCTAAAATAAAGCCAACATCGGTTAAAATTTATAACACAAAAGAAAACTAAAGTATTTTGCTGTCTGTCTCTCTAAAAAGGGAAGTTTTATTTATTTGCTGCTCTTGGTGCTATGCTTCATGCCTCCCTTTCGGTGACTCAATACGGCAAATCGTATATTCTGCACAAGCCATTGAATACCCTCGTCCAAACCTTCGCCAGAGATCGCATTGCTGGAGCAGATGTGCCAGGGCTTCTCCTTGATGTTATCCAGACCTAACGCTAAATTAAACAAACTAATTTATAAACTATATAAATTCCACAAATGGTTACATTACCAGCTGCTATTTTGACGTTGGAGAGCGAATCCTCCAGATCGGATTTGTTGCCAAAGAAGAGAATTGGCACCAAGCGATTGCAGAGATCTGGATGCTGTAGCACAAGATCCAACTCATCCTTGACCACAACTACCAGAGATAACCGTTAATAGGAATATAGTCTAAGATATAGTCGAACTTCCAGCACTAACCAAATCGCATTCTGTCACTGGAATCGATAACGTAGATAATTCCTTGACAGCTTTTTAGCTGGTGTTCCCATAGATTCCGATATCGAGGTGCTCCAGACATATCCATGGCCTTGATGCTCACACCAGAGCCTACATGAAATTGTTTGTTTATTTTCTGTGGACAGAATTATTTGTAACTCACTGTAAAATTGCTCGACCAAAAATCCCACTGTTGGCACCATTATAGTAGACTGTTCGTTTGATTTCTTAAAATGATTTATTATCGTCGATTTACCGCTATTGTTCAGGCCCAATACTAATATTGTCATTTTATCTTTCTTGACCTTGATCAATTCTGCCAAATTGTTAAGCATTCCCATTGTGTGTGGGATTCTACTCGACTAAACAATAACAATGCCAAAATAACATTTTTTCATTGGCTTTGGCCAAGCAAATGTTCAATTGGGTTACCAAGGTAACGCCTTCACACATCCATCGATTTATTATATTTATACTCCGCGAAGTCAATGTCAGACTTGTAGACAAGTTTAAAGACGAAATTTGAAAGTCAGTTAAACTTTTCTACAGACTGTAAGTATATTTACAGTTACTTAAGGTTAGGTTGAACAAGATGATTAGCTTTGTAATGTCCACTACTTATGGGAATCCATAGTAATACTTAAACAACTTTATTTTGGATTTATTTTTACCATCTCCAATATTTATTTGTTCAATCAAAACCATAAATGCACACAGGAGAATTATATTTTATTTATTCATTTTGTATAATTTTATTTAACATTATCAAGTTAACCAATATCTTAGCAATCTAGAAAGTTAGCTGCCATTAATAGTTCTAAGGCAATCTCTGGTGCAATCGGAAATTCTGGTATTTCAGTTGAACTGTTGGTATAACGAACTTTATATGTAAAATACATGCACACCTTTTGTAACACATGAGATCTGTAAGGAAAAACAAAGTATTATTAATATCAGTGGATTAGTTAATAAGCTTATATAGTGAGTCATTAAAAAATAAATTAATAAATGATTAAGCTTTCGAAGCAACTATAAATAATGAGACCCATTTAGATTTGATTAATAATTAACTGTATTTGCGATTAAGTCGGGTGTCCCAATACTTTTTTCCACGACTGTATGCAGTAACACACACACACACACATTCACCTTTTCCATAGCGGAGCCGAATCAAAGGGAGCATAATTTTAATATGGAAGTACTATAACTAGCACATCCGTAAAATGTTCACAACTAATTATAAAACATTAAGAACTGTCTACATGCATATATATGTCTTTCCGAAAGCGTATATGTGCATATATGGCTGGAAATGTCTGTCTGTATATATGTATGTATGCATACATGCATATATAATGTACATTGAAAATCTTGGCGTACCCTTCACGAACCGGTCAATAGGTCACACTTGATATGGCAAACAGGCAGGGTGCAAGGGACTTGGGAGTACGTGTTATACTTACGGAATTTCCCGAAAGTGCACTTCATTAGCCTCGTTTTCAGCAAATTGTCCTGGGCCAGATAGCATTGCCTTTATTGTGCCAGAGGTGAGAGCATGTTCGCGTTTTACAATAAATTCGTGGCCGTCTGATGAAATTAGTTTGACGTACATGGCGTCTGGCCCCTCACAACCGCCATAGATTTTATCACTGCGCTGCTCATCCATTGCTATCATCTGTAGGAAATTCAATTTGTTCAATTTTTGCGATATTAGGCATTTTATTTATTTTTTGTCTTACTTGCCAAAATTCAGTCGGTGACAACACTTAAATTCTTACATATGTTTGTATGTATATACAGTGCAGTGTTGGCTAACGCAACTAATACTCAAAATGGATTATCGCTTCCTTATGCAACCCGGAATAAATCGTACCCGATAAATTTACAAAACGAAACTATTTAAAGGCTCACAATTAACTCCCAGAATACCATGGTTTATTTTTCCCATTGTATTTTAAACACCTCCGTAGCCCTCGATTAGAATACTAATTTAGAAATAAGTCCACTTCTGAGAGCGGACTGCGGAATGCAGACAACATTGTTATCATTTTTGTAATAATTTGAATTTTGTATATTGCACTACTTAATATAAATATAGGAAAGCAAAATATATAATTTATTGTTTTTAAATGTTTGTTCCCCAAGTGTTGTAAGATTTTACAAACTTCTTTACTCGATACCGAGTACTTTATGCAGTCCTATCGATAAATTAGAAGGGGATTAGCTTTTAAATTTGGATTTCAAGCAACCAATAGGAATGGAATATGTGTTATATATTTTTAGCCATGACTGTGTCGCCATTATCGATCTATCAATTTGAACTTTAGCACCATGAACAATGCCATTTCTTATTTGTGTATTGCTTCATGAATGAAACTCTCCATTTACGAAATATTGATGACGTTTCTCTAAATTGTCACAGCGTAAAGTCGGCCCCTATTGTTCATGTTTAACTTTTACTTAATTGATCAATTTAACTAACGATTGATTGTCCTCTTCCTCACAATAAAACAAACAAATTTTTTTTATAAGTTACCAAGGCAATAAATAGATTTCAGAAGAAATAATGTCGACTTTTATTGGGGGTTACACGACCATTTGAAGAACAAACGTATTAAACATAATTCTTTGTTCTCGTTTTATTTTGCACGCAACTTTTTTAGTTCTCATCGACCTCAGCCTCTTGTTCTTCCTCGAATTCGGCATCCTCGTCGGCAGTTGCTTCTTGGTACTGTTGGTATTCGGAGACCAAGTCGTTCATGTTGCTCTCGGCCTCGGTGAACTCCATCTCGTCCATGCCCTCGCCAGTGTACCAATGCAAGAAAGCCTTGCGACGGAACATAGCGGTGAATTGCTCAGAGATGCGCTTGAACAGTTCCTGGATGGCGGTGGAATTGCCAATGAATGTAGCGGACATCTTGAGGCCACGGGGAGGGATATCGCAGACAGCGGTCTTAACATTGTTGGGGATCCATTCAACGAAGTATGAGCTGTTCTTGTTCTGGATGTTCAGCATCTGTTCGTCAACCTCCTTCATGGACATACGGCCACGGAAGATGGCAGCAACGGTGAGATAGCGACCATGACGTGGATCGCAGGCAGCCATCATGTTCTTGGCATCGAACATCTGTTGTGTAAGCTCTGGCACTGTCAGAGCCCTGTATTGCTGGGAGCCCCTGGATGTAAGTGGAGCAAATCCAGGCATGAAGAAATGCAGACGTGGGAATGGAACCATGTTGACTGCCAGTTTACGGAGATCAGCATTCAGTTGGCCAGGGAAGCGGAGGCAAGTTGTAACGCCAGACATTGTCAACGACACCAGATGGTTCAAATCACCATAGGTTGGGGTGGTCAACTTCAGTGTACGGAAGCAGATATCATAGAGAGCCTCGTTATCAATGCAGTAGGTCTCATCTGTGTTTTCGACCAGCTGGTGAACCGAGAGTGTTGCATTGTATGGTTCGACAACGGTATCAGATACCTTTGGTGAGGGCACAACCGAGTATGTGTTCATGATTCTGTCGGGGTATTCCTCTCGGATTTTCGAAATCAGCAATGTGCCCATAC
The DNA here is from genome assembly GCA_018903735.1 of Drosophila cardini. Classification (NCBI taxonomy): domain Eukaryota; kingdom Metazoa; phylum Arthropoda; class Insecta; order Diptera; family Drosophilidae; genus Drosophila; species Drosophila cardini. Next base: position 8,985,332 of record JAEIGM010000001.1, on the reverse strand, counting down.
CGGATCCGGTACCGCCACCAAGCGAATGTGTAAGCTGGAAGCCTTGCAGGCAATCGCATGATTCAGCCTCTTTGCGAACAACATCGAGAACTGAATCAACGAGCTCAGCGCCCTCTGTGTAATGACCCTTGGCCCAGTTGTTGCCGGCACCAGATTGTCCAAACACGAAGTTATCGGGTCTGAAAATCTGACCGAAGGGACCTGAACGCACCGAATCCATGGTGCCAGGCTCCAGATCAACAAGGACAGCACGGGGCACATATTTGCCACCGGATGCCTCATTGTAGTACACATTGATACGTTCCAATTGCAGGTCGCTGTCGCCATGATAAGCACCAGTAGCATCGATACCATGCTCATCGGAGATAATTTCCCAGAACTACAACGATAAATAGAAAACAAGAAAAACAGAAATGAATTTTGTGCACGATTAGATAATGTGGGAACAGAATACATTAACAAAACATCTACTTTCTTTTTTATTATTAACAAATCGATCGATTCTTCAAATTTCCATTTACTTATTTTATTTTTTTATTGCTATCAATGACTAAGTTAAGCTTTCATTATTTATTTCTTTAAAAACAATTTGCAATTCTTATCGCCTAAATTGCCTGAGAATATATAGTGACATTGTATATATTTATATACACGTATGTATACAGTTAGTAATTGTTTTGACAAAAATTCTATCAATTGTAGTTGTATATTTTCACCAAAATTCCAAACTTGGCAACAACATTTTCGCAAAAAGGGAGCGACCTATGTACATAAGAAGCTAGTAAATCAATAGTGTTAATACATATACACCGTTATATACAGTGCTATGAGAGAATTCTCAATTAAAGAAAAAATAAACCAAGCTTTATATAGTCAAAGCCGGGGAGTGAGTATTTTATGGCATGTCATGAGATTTATTTTCTTATTTTTTTTTTTGGTGGGTTGAACGACGACGGAAACATTGTCATCGTCGTCGTCATCATTGGAACGGCGCTTGCGTGGGTCTTTAATAATACCAGCAGCTGTCCACCTTTGGCTGTCTGCAATCTTGACTCGGCGGCTTTCCAAATATGTATGTAGGCTGGAATACAGTCCCCTTTTCTCTCTCTCTTCCTTCCTATGCTCCCCACGCACTACAACACCACACACCATAATTGTTGTCTCAATACATAGGCGTATACATATTGCATACAAATGTACATACAAGTATGTTCAACAAGCGCGCTTACATCATCGCCGACAATCACAGTAACAACGACAACATCTAAAGCAGATTCAACCCACGCTAAAAGCGATAATAAAGTCGAGCGTTGTTATTGTTGTTTTTGCTGCTTTTAGAGAGCCGAGGCCAAAAGTTGGCGTAGTTAGTGCAACAAACATCTGCCATATGGCGTTTAGAAGTGAATTTTCTGGATGGATTACGTCACTTTTTGAGTCTGACTTTGTTGTGGGTTGTTTACTTCAAATAAACAAAACTAACTCCACTAAATTAATTCTGAATGGAATGAAAAAAAGTTGTTGTCACGATAGATAAAATTACCCCAAAAAGTTAGTTATTGTTGTGCCATTACTTTTATGATTCACTGTATACATAGTATATATGGAAATACCTCCTGCAATGTGCGTGTTGTTGTACACGAACATCCTACATCAATATGTATATTTGTATGTAATGTCTTGCAGCTGCTACAAGGGGTAGGTTTTTCAGAGTATTGCCGAGGACAACAAGGACTCTATTGATTTGCCGAAAGGAAGGCGATGACGCAGCGAAATCGCAATATGCCAGCCAGCCGGCAAACAGCAGCCGGTCATACGCATGTGCATGAAAACTGGCAACAACGCCTTTTGGGTGTGTCATGTACTCAAGTATACACACGTACATACATACATATTTGTATTCAAATGCCGCAAAGGTATTTGTGCAAAGGAAATTCTTATTTTTTTCTTTCTTATACTTTAACACTTATCTTAAGTCTTCAATGACAAACATACAATCATGAAATTGGATGTATGTGTGTACATTGAAAACATCTGTGCATGTTAAAGCTAAAAAACAGTGTTATATACACACGCACACACTTAAGCAGAGGAATGTTTATAAACGAATGTGACAAACAGTGAATGCCATTAATAAATCGCCATTTTTAAGTAATTTACATCGGCAGGCACACAAACAGGCCGATATCGGCACACACACATGCGAATTTATGTGCAAAATATGTACATATGTACAGATTTAGTGCCATTGCGAACCGGTCGACAACCGGTTCAGCCATTTTAAGTAAAATGACGTCATATTTTCTCTTTAGCTAACTCCGGCAAAGCATACATAGATCGGCAAGAAACCGGCCGACACCAAAAGAAAAAACATGAAAAAAAGTATTGTGCGTATGTGTGTGTGTCTATGTGAGTGGAAATGAAGTCAGTCAAGAAACATTAATTTGATGGAAGAAAAGTACCTTTCACCAATTACTAACAGATATACAAAAATATTTTCATGCATACATATTTATGTATGCATCGAAAGAGCTACTTTCTCATTGAAAGAAACTAGACTATTGAAATGTATGACTCATACATCTGTAAATGTGTATTTACATTCACTGTTATACATAAAAGAAAACTTTTAATGCACCCAAATTAAATATATTTAATGCATTATTGATTTGCATGTGTATGTGTGTGAAAATGCAGACACACCCAAAGTTCAATTTCCAGACTGCACAATCAACCATATTTATTTATGAGTACAAATGTATAACACAGATGTGCATATAAGAGGAGAAAACTGCATTATTCTTTAATGTATATCTACATCTACATATTTATAACCACATCATTGTTGTATATGTGTGTTGTATAGAAATTTATGCGCAAATGCCGGCTGGCCTCAATAAAATTGCCACATGGCAGTATGAGAAAATGACGCCATTTTGGCTGGTAACTGTACTTCATTCTTATTTTTAACTCAATTAAGGCAATTCTAGCATAAAGAATACATAATACATACCTTAGCTCCGATTTGGTTGCCGCACTGACCAGCTTGGATGTGTACAATTTCCCTCATTTTGTTTTTTTATATTAAATTTTTGACTTTAAGCTTAAATAATATTTCCTGCTTGTATTCACAAACACACTTCTGCCCGCTTCACACGACGAATACTGTCTGACTCTGCTGCACGGAAAGCCGCAATAATATAACATACGGACAATGTGACCAGAGTGCGTTATTTTAAAAACGCCACAAACTCGCGGTTATAACTATGAAGGTTGGAAAACGCAATAGCAAATGCAGTACGTCACACGTACCCTGATTTTCATTATGATGTTTAAACAGATATATTTAAATGGTTGCAGATTTTTTAACATTTGTCGCTCAACTTATTACATTTAAGTTCGTAAATTAGTGTACAGCTTATTTACTTGTTACCAAAAATTTGTTAAGCAGATTAAAACGTTGAAATCCTGATCGGGGTCAGGATTTAAATCGCTTTAGCCACGCCTTCCTATTATTTTCATGTCTAAGTTACGAGTGATTTTAAAAATAGGTGTTTTGTACCTGCCGAGGATATCAATTTTGGCTGCAAAAAGCACAGATGTTTTCAGCTGACAGGGAAGATAAGATAAAAATGACATGCTTATATGCGATAACCCAATTAAACTGATACATTCTGCAAAAATATTCTATATATTAATGTTTAATATTAGTATATACCTAATTAGTATAGTATACATACTTAAGCATTTAAAGTGGGCGTTTAGGCGCTCTGCCTACAACAGAAACAGTGTTGCAAAATACACAACTTATGAATGATGGTTTTTCTGGTTTTTCCAACACACACATTAAGGGGAAATTGATTTTGACTATATGAGTTTTTAATTTAAAAACAGTGTAAAGTTTGATAGTAAAACAAATTGAATTGTTTACCCTATTTAAGAGGGTCTTTGCTATATTCATATATATTTTGAAATTTATAACATTGTACTGTAGATCAAATATTATTTGTTATTTTATCTGCCACTTATCGTTGCATAGGGAACAAAAATCAAAATTTAATCAATGGATTTCATTTTACACAAATGATTAATGGGTATCATCTTCACATCGTCGTTTATCTTACAGACAAGAACATCTCCCTCTTGCTTTGATAGGACCTTGCCCACAGATTCCCTTTCCTCGCCATAGATTACCTTGAATTCGTCTCCACTGTTTGGTGGCACAGGAGCCAAATGCTCACTTACAATGGACACGCTGCGATCCTCCTGTCTCAGGAAGACGGAGCATACACCATTCGATACGGTGCGTATAATGCCAGTCTGACCAACCAGATCGGTGTCATCGTGAGTGTGGATGCGCACTTCAATGTCTGTAGTGCACCAATCGCCCATGGTGGAGTCGAGACTTGCTCCAGGCGTCTGAGGATTGTATGGGGATTGGGGCACACCACCGGGAGTGTTGGGCGAATAGGTTGATGGCGATGGCGTATTCATGTAACCAACTGGATACGGCGACGGTGCTGGACTGGGGCTTGGATTAAATGGACTATAGCTACGGTCGGAGCCATAGAGAGTGCCAGGTGTTTGCGGAGCAAATTGCGAAGACATTTGATAGCCCGGAGTGCCTGCAAATCAAATCGTTAGTCATAAATCATTAGGCAAGAAGTAATGGTACTTACTTGGATTGTAGCCTGGACTGGGACTGGGCTCCTCGAGTGAGTAATCAAAGTCAGTGTTGCGTGCCGGAGTTGTGTTGGCAGCGGGATCCCAAGCGCCATGACGTGGCGTCATGCTGCCATCATGCGATGGCGTCATTGTGCCATAAGGAGTCCGTGTATCTGTATCCCAGTTGGGCGTCTGACTGCCCACCAATGGAGTCTTCGAGCCTGCAGCGGTGTAGCTCGGTGTCTGTGCTCCATAGCCAGGTGTGCGTGCTGGAGTACGGCCATAGGTGGACACGCTGCCCTCCTTGCCGGGCTCTCCGACAATTACAATGTGGTTACGATCCACTGAAATCGTTTGACACGATGTATGCAGCTCCACGCGAGCTGTGCTCTCAGTGGCATCCTTGACAATTCCCACAGCACCTACGAATGAAATAATTAAACATGAAATAGGCACGATTAACTAACTAAATTGAAATTACCTTTGTAGGGTCCACCGCAAATCTTGATGGTTTTACCCAACAGTTCCCGGTCACGTGTCACACGGAAGCCACCGCGTCCGCCGCGTGAGCCACCACGTGCACCACGACCACCCGAGGGATGCATTGGCGACTGGATGCGTGGTGACATGAAGCCCAAACCACCCAATGTGCTGGCATTGCTCACATTCGTCTTACTGCCTCCAGCCAATTGCAAGTGACGCGTCTTGCACACAAAGATTCCACCGTTCTCAGTGTACATGCGGCAGTGGAGAAAAGCCAGGCTGCGATACAAGTGCTTGATCTCTCCAGAACGTCCCTAAAGTGGGAAAAAAACGACCATTAATCATTGGAAACCAAGTCCTATGAACTAGGGACACATACGGCATGTGGTCCTTCCATAACTTTAACAATATCGCGACGCCTTATCTGATTCTGATCCGCGTCGAGTGCAACTGTATTTTGATTTTCCCTGCGTTTGTGCAGCGCCGTCGGCTTACACTCAATGCATTTTCCGTTCATGCCCAGAACATGGAAATTCTCGCGTTCCAAACGCACGATAACGCCAACATTTTGCGAGCTAAAAGTTTAAGTAAACATATAAATTAGTTCAGTCAATAACAGTTGATTAATGCATTAACTACTCACTCCAGTTGTACCAAATCGCCCCATTGGAACTGGCCAAGACAATCGACGCCAGTGGCGACATCGGAGCAAAGCTGCAAATCGCGTGGCAGCACCTCCAGCTCATGGTTGGTCAAGTCCGAGACGAGCACCACACGCGATGGCTCCACGCGAATTATGAGACCAGTTTCGCCCTCATAGCGTCCAGCCAAAACTCTTGCATGATCGCCAGTTTTGAAATATTTACGCAATTCGCTGGCCTTAAAGATCAGAGGATCCTTTAGGTCCTGATGCTTCGGCATTACTGTGATCATTGTGCCATCGATGGCAACGATTTTGGCCTGCAAGTTTTCCAAATCTCCCACACAAACTTCCACATTATCGCCCATGGAGAAGGAATGCACAGCAGTTGGATCATCTTTCACATTTGCCATAATTTCCAAATTAACCTCTGTGAAAATATTACAAACTCTTAGAAAGAATTAAGAAAGGGGTGCTTTTTTGAGTCGTACCCTCTGGTGCCTCTTCAAAGCGTTCCAATTCGGCAAGTGTGGGTTTCACACCCTCCGACAGAATTGCGGACATAGTAAAGTTTTTGTAGAGGAATCCTTTGCGCGAATAACGATTGCCTTCAAAGAGCAAGAAGTCACCATCGGAATGAACTTCTCCGCCAATTGCTCTACAAATATAATTAAGTTATGTTTATTTAAATTGTAAAAGAAGTCAAGTCTTTACCTAACAGCCTCGGGATCAAATGGCTTTGCTGGTGGTCGACGTTTCTTCTTACGCTTCCCGTCGTCATTTTCCTGCAAGTTGTACCAGTTTAGTCTAAGTTAATATGTTTGGCTGGACTCCTGTTGCTTACCGTTGCTGTGGTCCTTAAAGCACCGCGCATGCGAGTGTAATCGATGCGTGGAAGCAGTTTGAGATGCACTTGATTCTGTGCCAAATCCACATAATCCACTTGTGCAATATCGTCCTTGTAGAGACCACGCTTTAGACGCACCCATTGCTTGACCTTGAGGCCCACCTGCTCCTTGACTACCTTGAGCACATCCGTCATCTCCTTGATTGGAACCATTTCCTGCTTCCATTTGCCCATACGCAAGTTACCCACATTTTCTATAGCAGTTTTCACATGAGTCTGCTTGTAAGCCTCCAGGTAGATGTATCCCTTGACACCTTCTGGTGCAATAATGGATTTAATTTGCAATGGATCGTCAGTATTCAAGTAGGTCAAGAACTTTCGCATCAGAAGCAAAGCAGTCGCTTTCTCCTCCCCAATGCGACATTTTACCATCCACAAATTTGGATCCCTATTCAAGACAGTTTCTTAATATTAATGCAAAAGTTTTGGATAAGGATCGACTTACTTAATGCCAGGCAAAAGAGTTTGCTGAGTGATCTCATCGGACATTTCCTCGCCACCGTCGCCAAAGTGACGCTTTGCCATCGATTCGTCAGCATATTTCTTGCGGAGATACTCCTCGATTTCGTCCTCCTTTTGGGTACTATAAAAATTTTATTCCAGTGTTTCCAGATTAGAATTTATATCTTAGTATACTTACTCCCACAAGTTTGTGCCTCTGCGTCGGATTTCAATATCCCTGGCGGTTGGGCCCAGTTCATCAATTTCATTGCCAACGATTCCAATCTCGTTGGCACCCTCCTCCCACTCATCATCTTCATCAACCTGCGAATATAACAAAAAATTTTGGTTTAAAAAATAAAATTCCTCCAATTTTTTGAGGTTCTATCTTACCTCGTCATCCACTTCAGCTTCGTCAATGATAAAACCGCCAAAGCGTTCCTTCTTCTTCTTCTTTCTTGGATGATCATCCTCGTTCTCTTCTTCCTCATACTCTTCGGAGTCTATTTCTTCTCCCTGTGCGTCTTCCTCCTCAGAGTCCTCGCTCTTGTGACGATTGGCACGACCGCCCTGGGGCTGAGGAGAATCCGATCCGGATCCCGAATGGGCTGAATGGGAACGGGATCGTGAAGACCTAGATCTCGAACGAGACACGGACCGGGACCTTGAGCGAAAGCCTGACTTGGATCGAACACTCTGCTGCGACTTATTGGATATCGATCCATCTTCAGAGCCACTGTCTGACATATTGCTGACTTCGGAGTCCGACATTTTCAGCACTGTGGACGTGTACAAAAGTGTGCGTTTCGTTTTTGTTGAGGAATAATGATGTTACACAGTATTTTGATATCCGCGTGATGTCAGTTACTTACATATTGATATTACAGCTATTTAAACCATGTACATTTGCACAATATTAATATTTTAGTAATGTCAGCACAGCACACGAATTCGACGCTTTTTCGTCGATTTGTTCACAAGAATAGGCTCATTTCTGAATAGTTCAAGTGAACTAAAATCGAATCGTATGCTGCTCTGTTCAAAGAACCCTATATTAACCCAATTATATGGTCACCCAAATTTTTGTTCGGTAGAGCCATCTTTTGTTGCCTTACAAAAAATACGCCACCTCTGTTTCAATTAAAAAAAATATGACGTCACTAGCAGCTTGCACAATTGATTTTGTGTGAATGTCGCCGTTATACCATGCACAATATATTGGCACTCCCCTACGAATAGAAAAATTTAAAAGAAGAAGAATCCGTGAGGGGAAGTAATTGCTGTTTTAAAATATTAAAATTAATAAACAAATTCTTATCACTGGTCACTCAAATTATAGAAAAAAGGTTTGCTCGATTCAGAAAGTTTCAACAAATGGCATTAACTTGTTAACAAACGGGCAAATATTTATGAGAAACCCAACACTTCGTCTTAAAGTAGTATGTATGTATGTGTATGCATACAAATATTCATATGCACAAACGTACATACATACTGAGTTTTCCATAAATATTAGACATTTGGATTAATCGATCGCAGAGTTCGAAGCAGACTTGGGCGAGTGGGTTGTGATAGCATGCTATAATGATCACAGATCCAATGTAAAATACAAGCTAAAAGAACTGTGCTTCGTTTTAAATACGGTGTACTTACTTTCAAACTATGTTTGTGCATTGCACATAATTTTGTCTGGGCTACATACATACATATTTCCATACATAAATAGGTGGTGACTGCATACACATACACATATGTATGAATAAAATCGCCAACAGTGCGATATATTTGAAACATGAATACGGCGGAGGCAAACCACAGCAGTCAGCCGCATATGAGCCATGAATGTAAGTAAATCCACGAACAACCGACAACTATTTAATATCTAATCTTTGACATAATTATGAATTTTTGTTGTATTTTTAGCACAATCGGAAGATTATGTACTGCATGTTCACATGCCAAACAAGAGCTTCAAGGCAATTGGATTTAGTAAAAATGAGACAGTCTATCATATTATCAAGAAAACTGTGGCCGAGTTTGGAAAAGATGGTCAACCGCCTCCGAGTACTCAGCGGTATGCCTGTCGGATGCTGAATGTGATCACCAAAGAGGTGGGCGGACTACGACTATGCTGCGTTCACAATATTTATTCATGAAACTATTTTGAATTCGATTTGTTTCATATCAGGTTTTATGGCTGGCTCGAACGACGCTTATGGACAAGGTCTTGTCGCACATTCTATCGCCCGGTTGTTCCAACATCGATTGTCCAAATAATGATCCAACTAAAGCGGAGCATATAGAAAGCCGGGATCTCCATCAAGGCAGACGATTCATTACCAAAGGGGTATGGCGTGTGGAGCTGCGGGTTCGCTATGTGCCTCACCGGATTCAGGATTTGTTTGACGAGGATAAAACCACATGCTTCTACTATTTCGATCAGGTTTGACTCATCCTTTTATTTGCAACTATTTCAGTTAATGAACGTTTCTGTTATCACAGTTAAAGGAAGATTATATCCAAGCTAATATTGCTTCGGTGGATGCTGAATTGGCGGTTCAATTGTGCTGTTTGGGAATACGACATTATTTCAAAAACATAACTCTTAAGGCTCCGGATAAGAAGCAACACATCGATTACATTGAAAAGGAAATTGGATTCAAATATTTTATTCCGCAATCTGTGATAATCACAACAAAGCCAAAGAATCTGAAGAAAATGATACAGGTCGGATACAAGAAGGTCTACAATTACAATGACATTGAGTACTTGACAAAGTAAGCAACCACTTGTTTATTAAACCAAAGACTTCCACGTTAATTGGATTATTGTTTCAAGGTTCTTTGATCTTCTGAAGAATCTATCCTTAACCGACTATGAGCAGTTTTCGGTTACCTTAAGCTCAGCTTGGAATATATCAGGAATCCTGCATGTTGGTCCCCATATAGGTAATAACTATTCTATTAAACGTTTAAAATGTATATTAAATTTTGTATTTGATACAGGAATCTCTTATCAAACACATCCTCAAGCAAATTTAACAAATGTTGCACAGTTTAAGGATGTTGTTGCTATCAAAACCTGTGCACTTCCAAAGGAAAAACTCTCCAAGGATAAATCAACGGAGTTCGAGGCACAAAACTTGAATTGCAATTGTCAGAAAATCAAAACTCAAATCAAGATTTCAGCATCCAATATTGAAGAAGATTTAATCATAACTTGCAATGGAGTTAATGTAAGCTCTACAGAGATATCTTTTAAATGATTTCCTTGCTAATCTTTTGTTTAATTTCGCAGACTGCGGAAAGTATAGCTGATCTTATTGATGGATATTGCAGACTCTTAACGAAAGATCTTGAATTTACAATTTGGGAACGAGAATCCAACTCACAAAATACGGATACTTTACCGAAGGCACCAAATACATTACGAGAAGCTCCGAACACATCATCATCATCAACGTCATCTCCAAGCAAGAGTAAACCTACTCTTACCGATGATTATGCCGAAATAGGATTATTAGAAGGAGAGGGGGACTATTCCACGCCTACAGGTAAACCTTAAACCTCATAATATTAAATGAACATGTATTAAAAACTCTCTTTTTAGTGCGTAATTATGAACTGGATCGTTCTCAAATTGTTTTGAGTGCAAAGATCGGCGTTGGACAGTTTGGAGACGTATACGTTGGCAGTTATACGTTTCCGGTATCAGCTAAAGCAAAGACTAAATCAAATGATAGTTCATTAAGTAATTCCGACGCCAAATATGATGTCATCCAGGTGGCAGTAAAGACATGTAAAGCCAACGAGGACCCAGAAAAGACAGAAAACTTTCTAGCCGAAGCATGTAAGTGAATTTAAAATAAACAAATTTAGATCATGACCTTCATTTTTTCCTTTTTACAGACATCATGCAAAAATTCGATCATCCACATATTATAAGATTGATTGGCATTTGCAGCATTATGCCCATTTGGATTGTCATGGAACTGGCTAAACTTGGTGAACTACGTGCGTACTTAAAGGCAAACAGTGATAGGTGAGTTTAATACTATTTAAATTAACCATACTGTTTATTAATTAAGTTCTTTGTTTAGATTGAGCCATGGCACCTTGTTGAAATACTGCTACCAATTGTCGACAGCTCTCAGCTATTTGGAATCCAAGAAGTTTGTGCACAGGGATATTGCAGCACGAAATGTGCTTGTGAGCACTCCCACCTGTGTCAAGGTAAGAACAATAAATATAAATAAAAGAAACAACATAAATTCTTTTGATTTTTAGCTGGCTGACTTTGGTTTATCGCGCTGGGTGTCTGATCAGTCCTATTATCACTCTACGCCCACAGGTGATTAATTCTGTGCATAATTATACATACTTTCTATAATAATTTATTGTAATTTTTAGTTGCACTCCCCATCAAATGGATGTCACCGGAGTCTATTAACTTTCGACGCTTTACGACCGCCAGTGACGTCTGGATGTTTGGTTAGTTAAACCGTCAAAAAAACTTTACTCAAATTTATTTGCTAATTTCTAAATTGTTTCAGGTGTCTGTATTTGGGAGATTCTGATGTTGGGCGTAAAACCATTCCAAGGCGTCAAAAATAGCGACGTTATAACCAAACTGGAGAATGGAGAAAGATTGCCCTTGCCACCAAATTGTCCGCCAAGACTCTACTCACTTATGTCCCAGTGCTGGGCCTACGAGCCGCTAAAAAGACCAAATTTCAAGCGTATTAAAGAAACCTTATAGTAAGTTTCATATGAATCAAGTGTTTATTTATAGTTTATTAAAATGTACACATCATTTTATAGTGAAATTCTGCTCGAAGACAGTATAAATGCCTCGGAAACGATGAGACGGGAGCATCGAAGAGTCGCTGGAACTTCTTGGATGGGAATTGAAGACACCGACATTCCTCCGCTTAAACCGTCGAGAACTGTTAATGATATTGGTAAGTAATGTGAGCTTTTAATATTCTCTGTGTGTTTGTTTATAAACATTTAAATTATACTTGATTTATAGATAATCCAGGCATCATGAATGCCACCGACGAGAGCCGAGTTGTACCTCAGACATATATAATTGCACAAAATCCGGCTGTGCTTGCCAGGCTCATGATGGAGAATCAAAAGCGTGGCATTAATCCCGCTGCGTACACCACACCCGCCTCGGTATTTAATACTTTAGCCGTAGGATTAGATGCCAGTAATTCAAATCAATCGCTTAAGACCACTAAACTTCCCGCCGCGGAGCTCTTAAAACTTGATCCAGTGGCTGATTCCGAAAAGCATAAAATCAAACTTCCAACTAACAGCAATTCATCTCAAAATCTTAATCCATCATCATCATCATCATTATCGTCTGTAGCTAGTACATTTGATTCTACCCTTATGCCAGCTAATTTACATTCCATGCATATTATGCCTCCAAATCAACATCAGCATCAGCTTCAGTCTCAGGTATCGGGATCGGGATTTGCAACGATTGATCATTTGCCATTAAAGAATAACTTTATAATCTGTGCACCGCCAACGGAGAGTGATTTTCATATGCATCAACTGCACCATATGGATCACAAATCAGTCAATCAATCGCCCAGGTCCTCGGGCTACAGCCTCTATGGCAGTCTGGAAAGGCACCAGCCACCGTTGGACAAGCCAATGCACTCAAAAGGTGGCAGTCTGGAGCGTCATCAGTCGCTGATGGCTGCCCAGAATATTATATTCCACAAGCAGGGAGCACATTCATCAGATCGCTCCCGTAGTATGGAGCGCAAGTCTCATTTTCATACATATCGCCAGCAAATGAAAACATCCATTGAGTGTGAATCTCTGCCCGAAGAGATCTACGATTTTGGCGGTGCTGGCCTCAAAACCTGTGTGTCTGTGAAACAGAAAAACGATGCAATCTCAATGCTTAGTACAACTCCAATGAGTTCCAATCAAATAGCACAAGATTACAATGGTCCCAGGCAGGAGATCGGTTCATTTACCGAACAGCCACTGCAAGAAGTTGAGGAATGGAACCAGCAATGGACCGCGGTGCCATTCCAACCACAACAGATCGATCAATTGGAGGGAGCTGCTTGCAATCCCATAAACTCTGAGGCTACTAACCAGGTTTGACTGGACATTGAATTCTGCTGGCACAACAACCGGATGCCTTTACCTCTTTTCCTTTTCGTTTTTTGATTTATTAATTATTTTCTTTGGTTGTATTACCCTTTAAGTTATTTGGTAGCTAGCATTTAAGAATACTTAATCATAGCTGTAATACTTAATTCTGGTATTCCATTACAGACTATTCCCAATCCAATTGGTGAAAAGCTGCGGCAACAACGAAAAGACAGCAACAGCGATGGTGAATGGTTATACCAGGAGGAAATGCTGGTAACTATTGAAGAGACTTACTTACTGATTTATATATACAATTAAATAATCTTAATGCTCCACAGAGAAAAAGATCCAGCTCAATACCACCTGGAGCTGCTACAGACATCTTGGGGAAACATCAAACATTCAAAACAGATCTGACTTCAGCTGGTCCAACCAGTTTACCCAACTCAAATGTGTTTCCCCACAAAACTAATAACTTTTCCTCGGAGTCCTTGGCGACAGCAGCAGCAGCAGAAGACAGTAATGGCTCCAGGTCGAGGAATAGCATAGTTCCAGATTCCTTACGACCTATCAGCCGTGCAAATGATGAGGTCTATTGTGCTACCACAGCGGTGGTTAAATCAATAATGGTTCTATCGCAAGGTGTGGAGAAGTCCCACATTGATGGCTATTTGCATTTGGTCAAAAGCGTTGGAGTCGAACTGCGAAATCTGCTTAAATCGGTTGACAAAATATCCATATTGTTTCCAGCTCAAGCTTTAAAGTAATTACCACTGTGATGGGGGTATAATTATATAATTTTAATGGTGGTTTTCCCCTCTTTACAGAGAAGTGGAAATGGCACACAAAGTACTTTCCAAAGACATGCAGGAACTGGTGTCAGCCATGCGTTTGGCCCATCAGTACAGCGACACCACTCTGGATAATGAATACCGAAAGTAGGTTTTAAATTATTTAAAATTAAACTTTAATATTCAGCTTACATCTTTAATTATGCTGCAGGAGTATGCTATCGGCTGCACACGTTCTGGCCATGGATGCCAAGAATCTCTTTGATGTGGTTGATTCCATCAGGAATCGGTATAAACAGACAAATTTCCACAAACCGGAGACATCAAAAGAATCAATTAGCCCATTAAGTTGTGAATTGTCTGCTGAAACTGGAGCCAGTGTCTCATCAGCAACCTCTACAGCTCTACCGATTGCGTCAGAGCTTATTAACGAACTCGGTAGCAATGTGAATGACATAAGTCTCTATGATAATGAACATTTACAGCATAGCTACAGTGCTCGAAGTAGCTCAGCAAATAGATCATTGGATGTTGGTAACGATTTGACGTCCAATGAGCCACTTAAGATAATCGAGGACACTTTAAATAGCTCTGGCGAGCACATGTATTGTAACACATCCGCCCTGCATAGCCACGCCTAATCCAATCACTGATATTAATCCCTAATTTTTTTACTCGGAATCTAAAGATAGTAATATGCTAACATTCTGTGTATATATAAACAAGCCAAAATACGTAGTATGTACATAAAGTATGTGCTTTCTCACAAATGCGCAATTCATCCAAAAACTTCAAACAAAAAACTTAACAAAAAGAAATATAAACTCATCTTTATACACACATAAACTTATATATAATACTTATATTGCTTATGTTCATTAAATGTGACGAAAACTCAATGTCGGCCGGCCGCTGTTAAAGCATTATAAAATCGTCAAGTAGTCAAAAAATAATACTTTAAGAGACATCTATGTATATGTAATTAAAGGTAAAACAAAAAACATTTAATACTAGAAACTTGTTTAGTGTTTTTTCTTACACTTTTGTGCTTTGTCTTTCAGATAAGAATTAAAAGTGGATTATCGTAAAGTGAGAAAAGTCAGATCTTGAGTCTTATCCACTTTACAACTCAAACTAATCTAAATTAAAGGTTTTCTAAAAATAGAACAAATATTTTTAATAAATTCATAATTTAATAAAAATTACAAAAAGCAAAGTGAACATACATAAACATATATAATAAATTCTATAAGTTTATTGAATCCACATTAAGTAACCACAAATATTGTAATAAAAATAGAATTCTTTACGAGATATAAAAGAGATTCTCCTCTAGCTGTATATATGTATGATTGCTAAGGCCCATTCCGATATACTCAACGATTAGCCAGAGATATATGGAGACAACGTTTGGTAAACAAATGCATAAATAGTGTATGATTTTTTGTAAGGTGATAGTTTTGTTCTGTTTGTTTGTCTGCTTTACTGCAATGCAATTTAGGAATATATTGTTCGTTCAATCCATTCTTCCAGAGTGAAGGTGGCAGTTTCGTTCTTCTCCGCATCCCGTTCCTTAAATATTTCTGTAAACATAAAGTATATTTTAATTAAGTGTACTCTTTTAAATCTGGGTTTTTACACTACCAATATATGTTTTAATTTTAACCGCACACATGAGGAAGTCATCAAAAGCAATCTTTCCGTCTCTTGATCCATAACGATGACCCAAGGCATTGAGAACCCGATTGTTTAAGTGATATCCAGCTGATTGGAGTGCTTCGCGTAGCTGGAAGCCCGAAATTCGTCCAGAATTCTCAGTGTCATAAACCTTGAATATAGCCTTCCATTTGGCAATGTCGGATAGCAGCGCCTCAAACTCCTCAAAGCCTAGTTTGCCCGACTTGTCCAGATCCAACATGGCCACCATGGAACGGCAAACGTCTTTGGAAAATCCGTGTGTCTCATCTACAATAGCTAAAAAAAAAATTAATATGAATTATTATACATACTTGGATTTACATATTGGTTGTAAGTTTACGTCTATTGACTACTGGATGGTCATCTATAAGCCTCTTGTTGGACTGATCGTTCATGTTGCCCAGTTGATCCTCGAAGGGAGTACCCTTCAGGAATGGTCCACATATCAGGGCCAGTATACCACAGGCATTTCCCGAATCTTCTCCCGCAGTAGCCTGAGTTTCAAAGGCATTGTTCTCTGCAAACCGATTAAACTGAATGGCTTTTGGCAAATCTGAAATTTCAAAGAGTTTTTTATTAGAAACAAAAATATAGAAAGGCTATTAATACTAACCATCTTTCATAGAGTGATCCAAAATAAGTTTTAACTCCATCCAATCCACTTCCATGTCTTTTCCTGCAATGCTATCGAACAAGCGACGCAAACTTTCCTTCTGAGGATCGCTGGGCTTTATCGCCGGTATCGCTGGCAGTACCTAACGGATCAAAAATCAATTACTAAAAGTTTTTTATGTACTATATTACCTCCAAACTTACCTTATCGGAATTATCGCCATAACCAACATGATCATCGTTCTCCCTGTATAATAGCGGCAGGAGATTCAATTTGGAAAATTGTTTGATACAAGGTTTTATTAAACAGTTTAGAACCAGGCCTTAAAATTTATATTTAATATTTTTATATCAACTATTTTCTACATTCAATAATTACAAATAATACGTACAATAGGTTAGGGAGCATATGCATTAAGTAGAGGTACAGCACAAATTATAAATTTTGTAATACAATGTATCCGAAACAGACTTTAAATATTTTATTTAATGAAAACGGCTTGAAAATTTACATTTCTAGCAAACAAACAATTAAGGAATGTACTATAAAATATAAGAAAGTCTTTAATTGTATACCTGTGGGTAAGTTTATAGTTCAGACCGGATTTATAAGTAACTGTGATTAGTGTGCAATTAAATATTTTATACAATGATTAATAATTATACTAAGATGAGTGATTCACATGACAAATCAATATGGAATGCCCCTATGCGAATGACAACAAACAGGTATAACGCCGTGTGAGTGACAATTTGTCACTGACTAGGAAAACGAGAGAGGGATTGCGAGAGAGCTGCAGACTGGGAGAGCGCAAGCATTACACACACACACACATACATACATACAATCGCATGCTAGACGAATCGGCTTTGCCGGTCTTTACTCATTACTCATTCAATTAGCATGTTATTGTATTGACAAAGAGAACAACGGTTGTTTTATTATCTTTAAAGAGAAATATTTAATCCATACTCAAATTTGTTGATGAGGGGAAAAATAGAAACCAGTTTAAGATGAGCATGAGAGAGTGTTAGACTAAAGTACAATTGGTTAATGGGGGTAAAGAGCTGCATTTAATACAAGTTTAACAATACTGGATTAACAATACTAATTTCCCACAGGTATAGCGGGTACTAAAAGTTAGTAATCACATACCCATCCCCTTGCATATTGCACATAAGTTGAATTGAAAATTGAATCGTCTGCCCAATTAGATCTAATATACAAACTCTTCTGGATTTGCATTGTATACGCACTCCATATTATTTTTAGTTTCGGAAAAGACTCGAATGATGAATTCGCCCTCCTCATTTGGGTCAAACGTCGAAGGCACAATCAAATAATGTCCAGGCGGCAATTTAAATCGAGCGCAAACCTATTTAAATCATAATATATTATATATGTTATAAAAAAATATCATATAGTTTATACTTCTCGAGTGTTGATGAAGTGAGGCGATCGACCAACCGAAGATTTGTATTTGAAGAAGTTGATGCTTTGCGGACGATTCTCCAGATCGCGATCCGTTAGACTATAGATGGCAAATCCAATTGTTAGACATTCCATTCCCATATTACGTTTGGATCTTCGATTTTTCTGCATTAAGGCAACAATAACAGTACATTGTCCCTCCTCATCCTCCTCATCTGGATCCACCAGAGTAATAATGTACTGAGGATTATGCCAGAAGGTGTCCAAAAAGTTCCTGCAACCACCGGCTGTTACACCTGGAGTCCATTCACCTTCGTACATGGACATCTCCCATTTACGTTTGCCACTCTGTTCCTCTCCGCTCTTTAGGGAATACGAGTCCGGGGACAAATTGCAAAGTTCAACGCGATCGAAATGGGTTAAAAAGTCCTGGAATGACATCCAAAATTCGCCATCTCTGTCGAATGTCAGACCAATTTCCGTCTTCTGCTCCTCCGGAATATAACGCCATTCCGGAGAACTGTCACTCCATGGACCATTCCACTCAGCTTCATTGCCCCAAGGATTACGCATACGTATCATGGGAATTTTTCCCTGACGATTCGGGGTTACAATGTCAATAAGGCACACCTGTGTAAATAAATAGTCAGATATAAGCCCAGATCTTTAATATAATATAATATAGAACCTTGGTAATGGAGTAGGCATGACCACGAATCAATCCCTGTGGTGTTTCAGCTTCCAACACATTGGGATCAGCTTCAATGGAACAGCCCATCATAGAGCTACGTTCGGCAGCTTTCTGCAGTATGCTAAAGAGATTCTCGGGAGCTTCCTTAAGATCATACCATTCACTGACACCGCCAGTAAAATCCTCCATTGCTTCGCAAGTAGTTCCACCCTTCAGTGCCTCGTAGGATCCATGTAGCCTAGAAGAAGTTAAGGCTTTTATAGTATTACTATTGGAAGTATAATTAATGAGCTTACTTAGCATAGGCCTTCTCCAAAAGAGCACTCCAGAACTCATTCTTCTCCGCCGAATGCATGTAGAGCAGTTCCCCGCGATAAGTCGGCAGACGATCATCAATAATTACATCCACCCATTTACCTGTGCGGGAAATCCACAAAAGCATTAACTATTTACATCCCTTACGGATTTAAGGAAAACTTACCGTATTGCCAAAAGCGAAAATGAAATATTCCGGCATAGTTCTCTTCAAAGCTTTGTTCCGGCGGAATAACACGGAAGAACAGATTCGATTCCTGTGTTAAATTTGCCGTAGCAGCCAAAAGCCAGCAATCACCTAGTTCGCCCTGTTGCACATCGAATCTGGAGTATCCTTCCACAAAGAACTGAGGATTGTCCACAATTTCCTATACATAAATAAGTTATAATTAGTAAAAGTTTAAAAGAATGTTTAAAAGTGACTCACATGGGGACGCAGCCATTCAATCAGGCGATCGGGGCGACGAGAAAACATCAGAGATTCATTGCTGGCCGGGAACAGTGGATCCTCGAACAGAGATCCACTCATGAGAGCGTTGTTCAACAGTGTCTCATAGTCCTGCACATCCAGCTGCTGTCCAAGATTCGCATTGTTTTCGCCCAGCTAAAAAGACACCCTTGTTAATTTAACTGCTCAATAAAAAGCTAAAAGTTTACCATGTTTCACACAAGAAATTTGCATTTTAGTTAGGAAAGTAATAAAAAAGGTACGACAACAACCTAAACTGTGTACACTAGTGAGTAAATCACAGTAAAAAACGCACAAACACAGAGCAGTGTTGCCATTTTAGCATATTCATGACTAGATTTAGCTGTTTTATGATGCGCTAGCTGGAAAATCAGCTGTTATCAAATATAGATGATTTATTTTAAAGTATTCTGAGCTATTTTAGACCATGAAATTTGGCAACACTGTGACACAGACACTGAGACAAAAACACACGATTATATGTATATGACGACAACGAGTTATCCTTGCAAAAGGGACACTACACTGCCAAAGGAAGTACTTACTTTGCCTTGACACACAGCTACATCATTTTGCAAGGGTCGCTTGTTAGTTTAAATAAAGTACATAACATTTGGAGGACAAGAGTAAGAGTGTAAATGAATGAACATATAATTATATGCTGAGGACGACTGACCGCATACTAACAACATGCACTGTCAACTGAAGTACTTACATTAGATGCAGGAACTTCACTTTGTAAAGGTCGCTTTGTTTATTAATTTGTTTTGTTTTTGTTTTTTTATTAAGATGAAGTAAATGAATGGTATAAAAGCAAGTATCAATGTTTGGATTGTATGACTGTTGTGTGTACTTAATGTTAAGCTATCTATTAATTATAATTGTATCTATATTAGCACTTACAACTCGCATGTTCTTAATACTCGGCAATATTCGCTTCGTTTCGGCCTCTTTCTTAACGAAGATTTCATTGATAACAGATCCGACCACGTCCTTGGCGGCACCCATTGCTGCCTGACCAGCTGCATTAAGGAACTCCTGGCCGGCCTGTCTTAAGAATCCCTTGAGATCATCCATCTTGAGTGCCTTGTTTCAGTTGGAAAATCTAAGAATATAAAAATTACTTTAAATTACTTATATTTATTTAATAATTCCCTATATTAATTCATTAAAAGTTGCTGAACTTTAAGCTCTTTTAATCCCATATTAATTAGAACAATTTTGCACAACTATTGACCCTTTGGGCATTTAAATTACGCGTTGACATCATGCTAAACTATGTCCATTGGGAAATTATATGTTTCAGTTAATTGTTTTTTTTAACTATCTTAGGTGCATATATTAGTTCATAAGTATCTTCTCACATGTAAACTACTTCAAGTCACGCACTGCGTAGTTCTCAATTAGTTTATACCTATTTACACTCATCTATAAAAGTTTCTTGTTTTATTTGAAAATTGTTCTATGACAAATATGTATTATTTAATTGTTTACTCTTCTGAATTGTTTATTAAATATTTCCAGTAATTATGAACTTCGATTAAAAATGCTTTTATCTTAGCATTTCTTTAGATATAAATTTGGTAACAAAAAATGCCGAATTAAATTAAAGAATTTGTGCAAATAAACTTAGATAAAACAAGTTTAATATTTATAAATAAACTAGACACTCAAGCGAATTATCAACAATTGAATTTATTTAGTAAGTCGTAGCTCTCTGCTGAAACCAAACAATGGAATTACTTTATTGGGTTTAAGAATTAAATAATTCCCATCTAAAAGAATTTATCACAATGTTACATTTATACAAAACAGATAAATATATATATATGTATATGGATATATTCGACTGGATGGTGACATCATTTGGGAGAACATACAAACATATATATTATATGTATGTGTCATTTAAATACATATTTGTATGCTTGGCGGTATAAAAAATAAATATTTTGTTGTGTACATTTATTTAGGCACAGATTTGGTAGCGTTTAATTAGCATAAACATTTCCCTTATAACGCTTTCTACACATATTGTAAAAAAGGGCTTTATTAAAGTATTTTATAAGTTATTTATTTAGAAGCCTGTGTCATGCGCTAGAGTTTTTAATTTATTGTAGAATTTATAAAAACTAAATTTGAAATTCGATTAAGAAGTCAAAACTGGTTTAATAACAACAATTAACAGCATATTTGTAGGCACATATGTACGTATGTATGTATGTACAAACATACACACTTATGCACGCTCCAATAATAGTAGACATCAATCTATTTATATTATATGTATATAATTCAATAATAATATAAACCTTGTAGATTGAATAAACGATTTCCCACTTTACACACAAACACACACACACACACACACTATCACTTTCAGACTCTCACTTCCGAAACTCACAAAATTCGTACAAGTACTTTCATACGTTTGTTTTTAATTTATTTTATAAGAACCAGCAATACATTCAACAATGCTATGTAGTTACTCACTAAAAGAATTTTCGAACTTTCGCCTGTGCTCAACAAAATTGTTAATGAATGTGAGCTGCTATTTTATAGCATGTTGCCAACTACATTTGTAGCTATGTATTTGCTCATCAGCTGACTATGGTCACTACAAGTGTAGTCGGTTGTCGATAACAACTTTTCGTGATAGCTCGATAACTTCTCATGAGCGCCATTTTAAATATGTGACCAGAAGTGTGTTTCTATTTGTACAGCATAAATTGAGAAACTGATCATTTTTTGGAATTAAAAATGCAGAACCTGGTATGTTAACGTGTCTTTGGCTTACTTAACTAATAGAGGGAGTGAGATATCTGTGCTTCGGTCCTCTTAACCCAAATGCTGTAAAGTCAGTGACAAATGGACAGCGGTCTGCACCCTGCACACTAGTTGATAACAAATTATTATTTAAATGGCCCAGCTAAAACGCAACTAGGTTTCCCTTGTAATGGTGGCCACCAGAAAAAAATATGGGTGGCCATAACTATATTCCGTTTTTTGAATCACAGGTTCACTCCGGAACTAGTATTCATTAGCGATCGTGCTACAAGGGCTGCCAACCTGCCAAAAACTGAGTGTAAGGAAAAATGCATCCATGAGATTAAGATACATACAACAAACTGAACACAAGTGTGTTGGAATTTTTCAATGTACACATAAATAACTGCACAATTCCAAGTTACGCATTTAAACAATTGAACGAACATACTGAGTTTAACACAAAGCAGATGCTGTTCGCTTAAAACATTAGTTTGTGGCACAATAAAAAGCAGCATGACAACAACACTGGTATTATTTTTGCCATTAATTTGGCTAATTTCAATAATTTGTTTTGTGCCATACACGCACTCGACACAGTCTGGAATTTACATAGATAATGGCAGAGATCAGACCGTCATGCAACGTGTGCTCAGCGAAGACGACAAACTGGATGTATCCTATGAGATACTAGAATTCTTGGGCATTGCCGATCGTCCAATGCACCACAAGAATCACGGATTATCGCTGCGTAAATCGGCGCCCAAATTTTTGCTCGATGTTTATCACCGCATCACAGCTGAGGAAGGATTGGCCACCAACACTGATCACGATCACGGCAACGATCACAGACGCAGCAAACGTGACGTGATGGATGAGAGTGAAGAGAATTTCATCACGGATCTAGACAAACGGGCCATAGATGAGAGCGATATCATAATGACGTTCCTGAACAAACGCAATCACAATGTGGAGGAGATGCGTCACGAGCATGGCAGTCGCCTCTGGTTCGATGTGTCCAATATTCCTAGCGACAACTATTTGATGATGGCCGAGTTGCGCATCTACCAAAACTCCAACGAGGGCAAATGGGTGACCACCAACAAGCCGTTCACAGTCACCGTCTATGCGATAGGCTCCGCGGGGTCGGCACAGAACACAATGGAGCCACTGTCTTCGGTGAATACCACCGGGGACTATGTCGGTTGGTTGGAGCTGAATGTTACCGAAGCTCTGCATGATTGGCTGATCAATGCAAGGGAGAATCATGGCATTTATATTGGTGCACATGCACTGAACAAACCCGATCGTGAGATCAAACTGGATGATATTGGACTCACACATCGTCGGGTAAAGGCCGATGATGAGTATCAGCCGTTTATGATTGGTTTCTTTCGGGGGCCGGAGCTGATCAAGTCCACCGCGCACAGTTCACAGAAGCGCACCAAGCGGAGCACTCTGCATCCGCGCAAGAAGAAGAAGTCGGAGCCAATGAATCCGCTGCTGGACAATTTCCCCCCGGAGAACACACGGAGCTGTCAAATGCAAACACTTTATATTGACTTCAAGGATTTGGGTTGGCACGATTGGATCATTGCACCTGAGGGCTACGGGGCATTCTACTGCAGCGGGGAATGCAATTTTCCACTAAATGCGCATATGAATGCCACAAATCACGCCATTGTCCAGACCCTGGTCCATCTCATGGAGCCCAAGAAGGTGCCCAAGCCCTGCTGTGCTCCAACACGACTAGGTGCACTCCCAGTGCTGTATCATCTGAACGACGAGAATGTGAATTTAAAAAAGTATCGAAACATGATTGTAAAATCCTGCGGGTGCCATTAATTTTGAACCACATATCACATATCTCCTCTCAGCATATATTTGTGTGTGTAATAACATAGTCTCTTAAAAAATTGATATCATAATACTTATGTGTATGAGTGTACATGTCATTCTCTGTATCTGTAATAATCTCGAATATTTTCTGTAGAAATAAACCAAAAGTATTGTATACATCAAATATATACATACCAATTTATGTGTATATATTTAATGCATTTACATAAAAAACAAACTAAAAATCATAATAATATTGAAGTTAATTCCAATGTTTCGGAGGATTAAAATTATATCCTTGGTTACTCCTGGTGTATCCAATGGTGTCGGAATGCAAACAAATCCATTATGACATTCCCAACGCGTTTGTCGATCAGTGAGGACAGCAAACGACCCTCAAAGTTAGGCACATTCACCTTCATGCAAGCACATGCTTCCCTGCAAAAGATACAGATACAGTTACAGGTATAGATACAGATACAATAAAAGGAATGGAATGGAACACCCTGTGCCTGCCTTTGCTACCTCTCATTGTTAGCCTTAGTTAACTGGCTAACAAACCTCTAATACCCTCGAAATCCATTTATACTTACAATATTTCGTATACCGGCACACGATTCCTAAAGTATTCCTTAAAGATAATGCCTCCCTTGTGGATCTTCACACGGCTGATGCTGAGCATAACATCTGGATTTTTCGAATACAAAATCACATAGATATGTCGATTGGGTGACTCAATTGGTCTGGCAAACTTTCCGATCACGCTCTCAATGTACAAAGCGTCCTCGTTCTGATAGAAACTACTGACCGTGTCCTGAGTGTAGAGCAAAAAGTATTGTTTCTCAATAAACTGGTAAGCATTCGGATTCTGTCGAAGCAGCATATGTTCTTCTGGCCAAATGAAGTGCGAATTGATGTTTAGCAAATATAAATTTGGTGATTTGGCCACGGGTTTAAAGCCAATTTGTGGATACTTTTTAAACCCGGCTGCTTTATCCTCGTTAGCAAACATTGTGGCAATGGTTTCGATGAGGGACAAATAAAGTTCCACAGTCGCTGAATCTCCACGCCATTTCTGTGCGTCATTGCAATTGATGAGAAGATATTGATAGAAGCGAAAGAAATGTTGTCGCATTTTCATCACTAGCTCAAAGTGGAACTTGGACGCAACCATCCAAATCCATTCGTCTATGAAGAAGTGTGCGTTCTCATTATTATGGGCTGATGAGAGTGTCTCCGAAATCTGACCAAGTCCCAATTTGCTAGAGCCTGCAAGAAACAATCGACATTTTGATTGGAAAATAAAGGAAATAAGGATGGAGTTCCAAACTGACCAGCAAATAAGGCCACAGCGAGTGGCATCACAACTGTGGCATACTTGATAGTTTCCCGCTGTTTGCTGCAAACGATCCACTGCGATCCATTGCAGATGCTTTGAGCAACCACATTCAGGGGCTGCAGAAAGTCGCGGATCACAGTATTGGGTTGCAGACAAAGTTCCATGGAGTAAGCAGATTTCAGGGATTTGCTGCCATTCCTAGGATCGACAGCACAGATATTGGGATACATCCCACCGGTTAAAGCCGCTTTAACCAAAGGCCAAATGCCCGATTTGGAGTTAACGTTCTGTGTGCTCAATGGTCCTTGGCATTGTACCAGATTAACAGCACGCAAAGCGCTTAGAATTTTGGATCGAGTGCAGCTCAACTGCTCCATGAGACCATTCAGTATGAACTCGTACTCATCACTGAGGTATAAAGCGGGTATTTGGGATTTAAATTGACTTTGCCACTCCTGATACAGACGTACAAAGACAAAGTGATCCGAGAACTGATCTGCAGCCAAACGATGGCGTTCGATTTTAATGCGATTCTGTATGTAGACTGTGAAGCGATCCCAAAGGCGATCAATATCCTCATTGAGTGGAATATTCAGTGGATCAGCGGTACACAGTGAGCTCACAATGGTCAAGATCGGGTCGAGGCACTGCAGCAATATACCAAAAATCAATGTACGTCCCAGCTGACATGGCACGGGTATGTCGATCAGACGACAACCTAACCAAGTCACATCCTCCGATTCATCCAGCACATCGATCTTCTTCAGAAACTGCACCGTCTGGTGAATATTGATCAGGGGCGGTGGAGCAATCGTATACATCAAATACTCGCTAATGATCATATTTGGAGACAGTAGCTTGACCATTAAACATATTATATCCAAATGCATTGTCTGTAGAGCTGGCAAACCAGTTTCCTGCAGCTTCTTGTACGTATCCTTTGGTATTAAACGAAAGCACTGTGCTTCGTTTGGACCTACAAGAAATTAGAGTTATCAACTGAAAGCCGTGTCACCAAAGAAGTAGACAAACCTTCGGTGTTCAGAATCAGAAGTCGCCGCAGTAGCGCATCCTTTGGCAACCATTCAATGGCATCTACAGTGCTGCAAATGCGTCCATCGTACCAGGTCTTTCGTTCGCACGCTGTATCTATCAGATACTTGAAGCAGATTGGCAGCTGCAGTGACTCGATAATTCCCGTGGATAAAACAATCTTTACAGTTTCCTGTTCAGCGGTAATGAGTGAGTTTAGAT
This sequence comes from Drosophila cardini, assembly GCA_018903735.1. Taxonomy (NCBI): domain Eukaryota; kingdom Metazoa; phylum Arthropoda; class Insecta; order Diptera; family Drosophilidae; genus Drosophila; species Drosophila cardini. Next base: position 8,958,868 of record JAEIGM010000001.1, on the reverse strand, counting down.
ACTCCTTCTCCATGTCGTCGTGGAGCAGATAGACGGAGAAGACTCGCAGATTGCCATTTAACAAATGACTTAGTAGCATATAGTTGAGTTTAATCATATGATAGTATGTGGGTAAAATAATCAGTATATTTCCTGCAAATAATAATTTATTTGAACTGCTGCAGTGTTTTATTTGTATACTTTAATCTTAATTTTAAATAAAAACATATCATAAAAGCCCTATTATATTTGTTTGCTACTCAAGAAGGAATTGTACAATTTCAAAGTTAAACACACATACACACGTACTTATTAATGAATATTATAAATATTTTAAGGGCTGACTTAAATTAAAACGATTAAAACTATTTAACAGACAAAGTGTTCGATGAGATGAGAGAGACTGGCAATTATAATTCGTGTGCGATACTTAGAAAATTATTTACTATGTGGAAGTTGATTCGATCTTTTCCAATTGCTTTAAAATTTCCGGTTTCTTTTTCACCTTATCCAACTGATCCTTGTCCAGCTTATTGATGTCGCCGGCTTTAATTTTGCTTTCGATTTGCTCAATTTCACGAATTTTCTTGCGCAATTTCTTAAGTTGTTTGGCCACATCCAGTTGTTCATCGGCAGCAGTTGTTATATTGAGTGCATCATCCAATGTATTTGTTAGGACCGATATATCACACTCCTTCTTCTTGGTAGACATACTCGCAGTCGCAGCCAAAGCTGGAGTCGATGACTTCGTTGTAGTGGTTGTTGGTCCACTTGTTGTTGTTGTTGCTACTGCTTGCCGCTCTGCCTTGAGTGCTCTCGCCTTCTCCTTTTTCTCGTGCGCCCTCTTTTGTTCGGCAGCGACAAGCGGACACATGCCTGGCGGTACGCCAGTTTGTTGTCTCTGGGCAACAAATTGTTTGCCCTTGCTCTCATATAGCGGCACCTCCTCCTGCGGCACATAACCATCTTTGACACGGCGTGCTTTACGCCATGTGCCATCCGGACGCTTGGTTGCCGGTATAAATTTGCCTTTATCGCTTTCCAAATATGTGCTCATTTTAATCCAAATAATATTAAAAATGCTAAAGAGCCAGTCTCGTTTTCATCAAAAATAGGATTCTAATGAGAATGCGATAAGCTATCGATAAGCACATGCACACACAGTTGGACTACTTGTTATCGGAAATGCATGCCTGTGACGTTCACACGGTAAAGTTCACAAAAGCTTCACAAATATTGCTATCGAACATCGAAAGTCACGCAAAGCAGATGTAGCTAGATTTGAAATTTTTATCTTACCTGGTGAATATTCGGATTTGCCACATAGAAGATAAACCAAGTCAATTATAATATCGTAATCTATGAATTCGGGTTTTGTATTTTTATACACATATCCATGAAGACCGTAATTATTGAGGATGTTCAAGCATTCGGTGTGAGCTTTCAAGGATGCTAATGAAATGGCGTTTTCATGCTGGTTATCAACGATATAAGGATTCGCACCCATGAAGAGCAGCAGTCGCAGATGATTCACTTTGTTCAGCTGTACGGCTATAATTATGGCCGTTTTGCCAGTAAACGTATGCTGATAATTAACAGGTACAAGTTCGTAATTCATCAGATAAAGTATTGGACGAAAAGCCGCATCGGTGCCCAATTCTTCATAGACTTGAAGGCATTTATCCAGCTCCTTATTTTTCAGCGACTTATTTCGAAACATTTGCGGTCGATTTTTATAAATTTGCGATCCAGTATATATCTTTGCTGCGGCAATATTATTTTGAATGTCTTCGATGTAGGAAATCTGAAGACTATCTGATGGTCCACTTTGTATTGAACAGGATTCAGCACCCTCGCCAAAGAAACTAACAAACTGGGTTGAATCGCATCTTTGAGAGAGTAAAATGACTCTTAGATTCTGGTTAACTGACAACGCCCTCTTCAGTTCGCACAACAAGATGTCGATATAGGGATCGTGTAGATGTACATCATTAACCACAAAGTGACTAATATTTTTCAGATTTCTGGCGCTCTTGTTGATCAGTGAGCGTAAAAAGTATTTGGCTGTGGTGAACACAATGTGCGTCCCGGAGCTAAGGCAACTATGCTGGGGAACTTCAATGCCCACAGTTTCACCAACGCTTTCATTCAAAATGTTTGCCAATCTCTCGCTGTCATATCTGGCTAGAATGTTCTCCCGTTCGATGCAAATGATTTTCAAATTGGACTTCTTGAATTCCGAATCCTCCAGAATAATAAGCGGAAAAAGCAGCGTTTTATCCGCTTTAAGATCAGCTTTAAACACAAATAAGCGATGTGAATAGATTCCATTGAGTATGTCACCGAGGCACACATAGTTGGAAATGTTATTCCAGAATTGGCAAAGCTTCTCCGATTTGAGACGTAGCGTGGGTGCTCCAACTGCCACTATTGGAATGTGCAGCGATGGAATTCTAAGGCCAACAAATTCCGGCACTGCTGCTTGTAGCTCATCACGACCAATGAAGATGGTGCGAGCTAATAGTGCTGACATTTCCATTGCCGTTGACTCCGACAGTGCCAATGATTTTGGCTCCTCCAAGTAGTGGCGACAAGACTGCTTAAATACCTTTATGCATTCTTGGCCGTCAATCAAAACGTATTGAGAACGCAGGCCAAGGGAATGCGCATATTTTGTGATTATACCGACATCTTCTCTGCGAAAGCTACACACGAATTGCTGGCAACAACGACGACCAGCAACAAAATACAACAATTGCTGTGGTAAAAATTGATTGTGAATGGTTTGATCCATTTTTTTAATCGCAGATCATTTTAAAACGCACGCCACACGAAAAATAACTTGACGTTCCGTTACAGTCAAGCTAACAAAGACAAGTCGCTGGCGGACCAATGGAATGGAATAGAATAAGAGCAAAGGCTACAGAATGAGAACAAATCATTAGGGACATTCCGCACGAAGTTCATTAGTCATTGATGTCTGGCAACGCTTTGGATTGGAAACTGTAAAACATTTTCCGCCAATTTTGGACATATCTATTGTATAGGCACAATTATTAAGAACAAATTGGAAATATTTTTGACATATTTGTATTTATATATACACATAAGAAGGTAGGAATAGCTACAAATATTTCAGTTGAATCAAAAACGATTCTTTAGTACCAGATTAAGGTAAGTTAGTGTTTACAAATTTGAAAAGTTTAAAGATAAGGTTTGTCGACAGAATTTTGAGAGCCACTGCTCTGATTTGACCAAGAGTTTCCCGGCTGACAGCCATTCTGTAAAGAGATAAATCAATTTTAGCATTTGATTGTCTTTTAGTATGGTTATTCTGTTAACCAACCTGATCGTTAGAGTTATCGCCTTTTAGCATTACGCCGGAGTTGTTTTGATTATTTGATCCTTTGTTGCGGCCGGAGTTGTTAACGTTGCAATGCCCGCTGTTTTGTGCCATCCATGATAAAAAATTTCCTCCCTGAGAAGTAACTGAAAGAGTTTTTTGTTTGAAACAATGATAGGTGTATGGAAGGCTTGCCTGCTGATCCTGGTTTTGATTTTGCAGCTGATTGCCAAGAAGGCTCCACTGATTCAACGCAGCAGCAACCAAAGCAGGGTTCATCGGCAATGAGTTTAAATTCAGTCCGACGCCTAATGGGTTGTTCATGTTTTGCCCTTGATTTGATGTGTGTGTGGATCCTTGTGAATTAATGCCTAACGCCTGAAGATTGGGCATGTCCAAATGTCCCCTGTTCATCCAACCGCCATTACCTACATTACCATTGTGCTGCTGATTCATACCATGAAAATTATTCTGCCTATTATACGGTATATTACCGTCTTGACGATTCATATTCCCACCTCCTCCTCCACCTCCACTATTATTATGATTACTACTGTTTGTGTAACCCCCACCCATATTTCCACCAAAATTATTTCCACCCATTCCCATTCCGTAGCCACCACTGCCAATGTTGCTGTGACTATTGCCGATTGCAGTGTTATCACCTCCATGTGCATTGTGTTGGTTATTACCTCTGTGGTGTCCGCTGCGGCCCGAGTTCATGTGATTCCCTTGTTGATGATAAGAATGCATCCCAAAATTGTTCCCCGAGTTGTAGCTGTAATTTTGTCCCTGATGGCTTCGGTTCTGTTCGGCTTTTGGTGCAGCATTCGAAACGTGAACGGATACTCCTGCAAAAAAAAATGTATATATATATAGTAAAATCAACAACTCAAACACTGTTGAACGCTTACCTTTAATGATGTGATCTTCTCCGCAGAGGGATTGAGCTACATCGGGATCCAGAAATGTGACAAAGCTGAATGCCCGGAAAGGTCGAGGTATGAAAACATCAGTCACCTCTCCGAATTTGGAAAAGTAATCACGCAGATCATCTGAGTTAATGTCTTCTGTACAACGACCGACAAATACCTTACAAGGCACCTGATGACCCATACCCTGTAATTTAAAATCAAAGGCTTGTTAGAAAACTTGGATTGTTTTTTAAATATTTTAATCTTTAACATACCTTTGAATTGGGAACTTTAACTTCACACCATCGTCCATCAATAAGATGTCTATTGGAGAGTACACGCATTTGGGCCTCATATGAGCCGAATCGAACGAAACCGAATCCTTTGGATTGTCCGGACTTGACATCCTTTTTGATCTGAGCCATAAGCACTTCGCCGTAACTCTCAAAGTACTCCCGCAGACTGTCTTCTGTGGTTTTCCAAGCCAGACCCAAAACAATCAAGTCGGTGCACCGCAAACGTGTTTCAATACGTTTTGTTTTGGCCGTGGAATTTTCCAGGTTATCATCGCTCTTACGTTTGTTCTCTATGGGAGGCAATATAGGCCGATAAGGACTGTCGTTCTGTGCCGGAGAACTGCTCAAATTTGGTATACCTTTTGGAAACACACAAAAGTAGATGTCTTCTCCCCAGCCAGATTCGACACTAGGTGGAAACAGTCTTCCCTCGTTTGAGCGAACACCCCGCACGGCTTGGGTGTCCATTTTAATGTATTTAAGTCCGCATGAGCCAGGAAATTGTGCCTGAAGTGTGGACAACAGCAGTGTACCATCTTCCTCAGCCGGAAGCTCAATGGGCTCATCACCCTCCTCCTCGGAAACTTGTACGAAATCCATTTTGGGCTTTTATCCAAACACTATAAATATTGAATGTTGACATTATTTATGGAAATTATGGAATGTATAGATTGCATTATCTTAACCATTCAATCAATTAAAGAATCGCTCTGTTATACTCAGAAATTCAATACTAATATTTCAATAATTTTAATTAAACAATTAATGCACTCACTCAGGGCTCAATTGCTCACACATTGGTATAAAACATAAAATGTTGAAATTAAAACGATTTTAAATTAAGAGGTAATGAACAGAATATGTAATTCAAAATTACAAATACCCTGCAAAAAAATGAATCCTGCAGACTACCAACAGATACAAAATTAGTTGTAATTTTGAGACCAATTTCATCTTCTGTTGGATACAAAAATTTGCAGTCCATTATACAGAGAAGAGGAAAAGTAACTGTTTTAGTTACTTTTGATGATGTTTATCAAAATGTATACATAAGTTTATTTACACACACAATATTCAAATATGTATACACATACACACACATACGCAAATACATATATACGCACACTTATACTCATTCTCATTTAGATATACTCTTCCAGTAACAAATACATTCCATAATCAGTTTACCTGGGCGAAGGCAGATTTACACGTCTTTCATTAGCCATTTACATTTCATCCAAATCTAAATCAGTCATTAACATTAATCAAACCATTTCAAAAATAAATAAGTTGTACATTCATGTTTCCACGTCAAGTTTTAAATGTTGTATAGTGTGTGTGGATGATGGTACTCGAATATTTCATAAAGTTCATTTTTTTTTTTTTGGAGTAAACGAAGTTTGTAAGTGCGCATAAACGCTCGACAGATGCGCCAAATTGCGCGATAAATGCGCTGCTGCACAGCCACTGCAATCGATAAGAAAGCACCGCCTATCGGCTATATTTACCCTTTAACACGGGTTCATTGATTTTTGATTGGGTGACCTTAGAGAAATTAAATATTACCAAGTTTATGTGGGAAATTCCCTTACGACTATGCTATTATTCATTGCTTGCTTGATGATATATGTGTGTATATGTGTACCCATTGAAAATGGTTTAATAAAAAACTGTATAATATTTAATTAATGTATCAGCAGCTTAGATGATTTAGCCATGCCTAATTGGAGCATAATAACTTCATGTTCATAGTCTCACTTAGCTGGAATTTATTACAAATTTGTATGGACTTTTATTCCAAAAAGGTATGGCTATATCGACTTGCAGATAGCTGTACGTTTAGAAAAATAGACGCTACACGATTTGAATTTGAAAAAGAATCTAGACTTGAAACTGAAATATAAATATGTACAAACATACATATGAAAGTAAACACGACAATTAGCTACATCACCCAACGGTCATGGGCTTGGAAAAAAATTAATGAAAGAATCAAATCATGAAACCTTTTTAAAAGCTAAAATGTTATACATAAGTACCCTGTATGATGTACATATATCAGTTATAAGTATTTCATTATCACATGCATACATACAGATGTATGTGTGGACAATTATTGAGACACGTTATTACATAGTACATACATATAAAAACTTAGTCCCATTTATGCATGCATGTACGGACATACATATGTATGTGTGTACACATATGTACATGTGTCTAAGAAATGCATGTATCGTAATACCTAAAAAAAATGTTGATTGATTGGCAATTGGGGTCTCCTAAAAGGTTATACAACAATTCTTACACTATTAATAAGGGGTTAGTTGTAACACTACAGATGTAATGCCTTCAATAAATGTATGTATGTTTTCTTTTACAGCTCACACACGTAATATTTTATGTTGTATGTATATATCCTTTAAACGCTCGCTCGCTCTCTCACAAGATTCACACACAGTCAGAACCAGAAATCGAAGTCACTTTTCTTTTCACGCTCGATTCGACACAACACACGCTAAGTCAATATGCACATCCACTTGTTCAATAAGTGCGTAATAAATATAAAGAATATTTACAATTTCGCTTTTATTAAATTTCTTTTCGGAAAATACACCATTTCTCCTCGTAAAAATTGTCAGATTAAATTTTCTGTATGCATCATTGGGGATGGCAATAGTTCGATAGGAAATGTCAAAACGGCAAGCGATAACTTTTGAAAGCAACACTATTTTTCTAGCGATGGTAGTTATCAATCGAAAACTATTCCATGGAAAACGATATTTAATCGATGGACGATTTGCGTATTAAATGTGTCGAACTATTTGAATTTAATTTAAATCCGCAACTCGCAACCGTTTCATAAAAAGAAGGAAAATAAGTGAAAGAAGTCTTTAGGTTTTCGAAAAATCCTGTGCGATTTATGTGTATGTAAATATGTAATTTTATATAATATATTTCAAAGATACATATTAAAATATTCACCCTAACAGTCACAATATATATAATATGTTATGTACAAAAAACACAATTTAAAATTATTGATACACAAATTATAAAAAAGGCTTTGTTTGATCTTCACTACAAAAATATTATTGTATTTTTCGTAATAAAGGTAAAATCACAGTGAAATATTACTACACGCTGCTGAATTAAAAATATAGTTTTGGGCTTCCAATATGTGCATTTCTGTTAGGCAAATGGCAACTAGTAATATTATATATCCACTGTAACGGATCGCTCTTAGGAAGTCCCACAACTTGTCGCAGAATATACTAAGCAGTACGCAGTGGAGCAAGGCATGTACATTAACAATGCGCCACATCCACGCCACGCAGAAAAATAATGTCGACTTAAATACATAGTTCTGGCACTGGTACTGGCCGCTACTGACATCTTCACGTTCCAGCATGTTTTGATAAACGGCAATATAGCGATTCCACGCCGTTGAGCTTAACAAAAGTTGGCCAGTGAAGCTGATAACGTTTTTTGCCACCTTTCGGGTTGATGCCTTCATTTTGGGAATCATTGTTGGTTCCGATTTGGAATCGCTCATTGGAATTATTGAGTAACCTCGACGAGGTGGATTATTTTTCAGGTAAAAGAACATGCCCAAAAGCAGCGCAATACATCCAAGTCCATCACAAAGACCGTCCACATAGTAACCAGATGTGCCAATCTCTGAACGCTCGCCACGTATGTGCTTCTTGACACGCGCCACATGGCCATCCAGATCATCCAGAAATGTACGAATCTGAAAGAGTAGTACGCCAAGTCTTCGGTATCCCAGGCTATCGGATGAAACCAGTTTTCCAGAAACACAGGCAACTCCCACGTGGAAAAACGATATCATGTTGGGCGTAATGAATGTGGAACGAGAGATTCCAATCACATTATCGAATATTGTAGCCAATGGTGCGAAAACATAATGATTGGTGTGATCCAGAATTATTGCTTTAACTGTAACATGACATAGTGGATTTATATCGCACGATATCCAGGTGTTATCCTCATACGACGGCTCCTTTTCTACGGTGGGAAGCTTTGGGGTTCTGCTTGGATCGGATGGTGAATTTGTTGGCTCTGGTGATGTAAATATTGATGATGACGAACTGTTTGTATGATAATTTCGATCGATTGCATAATTGTGAACTCGCAAGTAGAGTTCAACATCCATAAAAATGTAAAATATTATTAACAAAAACAATAATGTTAATAATATTTTGCTTATTTGTGAACTCGGCCCAATCATTTTCTCGCCGTGAGGTAGATATCATCTATAAAATCTTCGAGCTTTTAACGAATAGCTGAAAAGAGCAGAAAATTGTTATGATAAGTTTAGAAACTCAAATTTCTTCATTAGTTTAAATTTAGATTAGATTTGTAAGAGAGAAGTAATTAATTTGAAACGTACGATGACTATAAATTCGTAACAGTCAGGTAACTCCCCCACACTGAATCGATTAACTATCTACTAAAATTCATGCCGATAATTCTAACGCTCTTATCAAACTAGATGTGCGTGTGTGTGTCTGTGTCGTCATACCCTCAATGTGGTCTCACTCAGTACAAAGTGACATTAGTACGTGTATGTATATTGCGCATACACACACATACATACAAGCATCCACTGATTTCTTCCGGGATTGAAATATGAATCAATACAAAAATTCTGAACTAAATGAATTTTTGATGGGAATAAAAGCACTTGTGCATGACTTATAAATAAACTAACAATCAAATATTGTATATTCCATCACACACACTGTGTATTAGCTTATATACAAGATTACACATTTGCTATTTATATAAATAATACACTTCTATGGTTTCACACAGAACATATTGTATCGTATGTTTATATTTAGTTGTATGAAGCAAGCAAAAACTTTCAACAGTAATCAGAGTTGTCCAGCCAATAATAATCAATTAAAGATCTCTTTTTTATTGCCATCCATCATGTTGTATGTATGCGTTTGTGTGCGTGTGCCCTTTCAATAAATATCCATATTGACATTCACACACTTACACCAACACACACACACACATGTGTACGTATAGGTGAGTGCGTCAATTCCAACAAGCGGAGCGTTACTCAGCAATAGATTTGCGATAGAATTATTGATAGATAGATAAGGCAATGGTTAAATTTTATTACTTACTACCAAAATGACACACTTATTATTATTTGTAAACACACATTTTCGTCTCGTTTTCTCGAATTATTTGTTTAAATGATAATTTATCCTATGTTTGTATGCATGTATATACCATATGATCATACATATATGTACATTGGAACATGTACACATGTATGTATTTATTTGGTGCAACTGGTAATCCTCGTAAATGTTTGTTTAGCTTATTTTTATTTCGTTTAATTTGTGTAACAGCAATCTCGTCGAATTGTAAGCCGGCAACTAGTTTTTCGACACAATTAATAACAACAATATTATATTTTAATGTTTTACATATGTGAAAAATACAACAATATTATAATTATACTATGATTTAATCGATTGTGGTCAGTAAATGTGCTGAACTCTTATCGATTGACAGTTAAATGTGCGATTGTTGTTATATTCGATTACAGTTTTTAAATTGTTTTCACTAACCGCCAATTATTGATTGTAATAGTTAAAACTTTATTCAATATTACATTATCATTAATATTTTACAACAAATTGATATATATTAATTATTGCGAGTATGTACAATAAACTGAGACAATATAACGATATTATAGCGATGCTCAACACTGAACAGTCATCGATATATGTTGCTGACATCTCTAACTTTTACACAACAAATTGGGAAACAAGTTGACAAACAGACAAACGGCGATGATTATACAAACATTAAAATCTGTGGCGTTAAGAGCTCCCAGGTTATCGCCTCTGTCCCAATCTTTGGTGCGAAGACAGACGATATCTTCGACAGCGACGAGATTTAGCAAGGCCTACGATCACGATGGCAAAACCAGAGTATCAATATTTAACACAGAGACCGACATGGGACTCATGGTGACCGGCTACAGTCAATATGGATTCCGGTTGAATAACAACATGGTCTTGCTGGGACCGATCTCCGTTTTTCCCAGGTGAGTACAATTAGAAAGCGTAGTTCACATACATTGTGTCTAAGAATATTTGTTATTTTAGATCCGTGTTGTCTTGGAATGTCAACTCCTTTGAAGATATAACAGAGGAAAGTCTCAGTCTTTTTCCGACTTTGGATCCCAAGTTGGATGTGCTGATTATTGGGATTGGAGATCAAAGCCCCACAGCAGATCTTTCGCGGCGGATTATTGAGTTTATGAAGAAGCACAAAATAAACGTAGAGATTCTTCGCACAGAACAAGTAAGTTACCAAATATTGAATCGTTTTAAGTAAAAACTATCATTTATTTATGGTTACTACTTAATACAGGCTTGTGCAACATTTAACTTCTTAAACGCAGAGGGAAGAATGGTGGCTTGTGCTCTAATTCCTCCTCGGCACATTGCTTATAACGAGAATGACGTTCTGCAATCGAAGTTAAAACGTCAACAACTTTATGAAACCGAATAAATTTAGCTTAGTTTTGTTTAGAACTCACTTGTTTGTTGATAAACTAAATAACTTATTATAAACATTTATAATAAGGACGTTGTCTATGTTTAAATCTGTAAAAAAGAGCAATATTTTCTTAGCAGTTTTTAGAAAATAAAGAATTATATTAAAATGTATTTATTTAGATATAATTGCTAATCGCTAAGTAGCACATATATGTATGTATTTATGTTATTCAGTCGGCATTAGCGCCAGGATAACGCTCGATGAGCATGGCGACACCTTGACCACCAGCAGCACAGGCGGCAACAACACCAAACTTGCCATCTTCCCTGACAAGACGATTGGCGGTGTGCATGCAAAGACGGACGCCAGTGGCGGCAAACGGATGTCCAATGGACAGAGAGCCACCCCAGTTGTTCCACTTGGAGAGATCTGGTGTGCCGAATTTTTCGCTCAAGCCCAGATATGTCTTGCAGAACCAGTCAGAGTCCAGGGCCTTAAGGTTCGCCACGATTTGACCGGCGAACGCTTCATGAATCTCCCATGTGTCGATGTCCTTCAGACCCAGTCCTGTTTTCTTTAATAGCTTGGGAATACCATAGGCAGGACCCAACAGCAATTGGTTGACTGGATCTTGAGATACATAGAGGAAGTCACGCAAGAATGCTTTGGGCTTCAATCCCAGCTCCTTGGCCTTGGCCTCGGTCATAACCAGACAGGCTGAAGCGCCGTCAGACTGTAAAAGATCAGCAATTATTATGTGGGCTTATGTTTAACTATATGAAGTAGCAATAAGTACCAAAAATGAAGCATTGGCTGCTGTAATTGTGCCATAGGGTTTCACAAAAGCTGGCCTAAGCTTGGCCAGACTCTCTGGTGTGGAGACGCGTATGCCGTTGTCCTTATCGACCACTTTATCAACGCCTTGAACTGCAAAAGTAACAACATCGTTATATAAAACTATTTCTTATCAACTATTGCTTGCTAAACTGACCTTTGAATGGCACCAAGTCCGTAAAGTAACCCTTCTCCTGGGCCTGCTTAGCCAACGTGTGGGATCTTAGTGCGTAATCATCTTGCTCACGACGTGTGACATTAAATGCGGAAGCCAAACGATCAGCCGAATGACCCATTGTCTCACCGGATGAGAACTCAGCTACGGCGGGCAACTGTCAAGAGTTTGAAAATGAGTTTAAGTTGTGGGTACACATAACTAACATACTTCGGGGGCCAAGAAGCCTGGTCTAAAGGTGGACAGCAATGATAGACGTTGGCCCAGAGACTTGGCCTTGTTTGCCTTCAGCATGAGGGATCTCATCTTGCGGGAATGACGAATGGGCACATCGGACATGAACTCCACACCGCCGGCAACAATCACATCATATGTGTTCGTGGCAATCAAACCCATACCAGTGGTAATTGCCTGTAAGTGTTTTGTTATTAATTACGGCTTTCAATCTTCTACAAGATTAGATCTTACCGCATTGGAACTTATGCAAGCCATGGTAACAGTGTGCGCTGGTGTCTTGTCACTGAAACCAGCTGATAGAGCCGCCTCGCGAGCAATATTGGAAGTCTTAACCTCCTGTATAACGCTGCCATAGACTATATAATCAATCAGCTCCTTGTCCAGACGGGTCTTTTGCAAAAGCGACCTGTTGGTAACAAGAGTCTTACAACTTTGATTTCGGCATTTCAAAATAAATTACTCTGAAAACTTACAGCAATGAGTGTCTGGCCAACTCGTGGGGCATTAAATTCGAATAGGACGTTCCCGATGTAAGGAAAGGCGTACGAACGCCATCGACAAGCACAATATTTTGGCCATTATTGTTTCGTTTGGGTTCGGGTGCAGCTTGGGTGGCCAAATGCCTCGTCTCGACTGTAAATGTGGCAATAATTAATTAATTTTCGTTCTTTTGCACTATTCGAACTTGGTGCGCATGTAATCTCATAAATATCTATGTAATCGCACAAATATACATAGTTATTCACAAGTCCATAAGTTAACTTTAAGATGTTGGACTTTGGCCACTCAGATTCCAACTAGTCGATTACGGTGAATTTATGTTTTTTATGTTTGCTTTCTGAAATAATGTACTCACGTCTACGCAATAGACTTGTTGCATTGAGGTAATTGATTTTGTTTTGAATAATTCGGAAACTCATTTTAATTTTGCAACTTTATTCGCTTAGTATAAAATAGTATAATAAACTGCAATATATCAAATAAGATCGATCATTGATGGTGCAGATGTGCAGCTATCGATAAGTTATCGCGATGATGCTCTTTTCGGTAGCCCTACATAACATAATAAGGGCATTCCTTACTTTTAAAATATGTCTCAACTTTTCGAAGTTCTTTTTTGAATGTACAAAATATTAAATTTTTGTGTAATAAAATAAAATTAAATCAATTGAACAAATGCAATAATTTTAAGTGTACTATTTTAGGAAAGAGAAATGGGTAATGTCTAAATCTGTGTAACACAAGTAATGACCTTGATCTTGATTACTGCAGCCATTTACATATATACATACACACACACATAGAAATATAGTGTATGTAAATCATGCACACGACACCCACGTGTACCCTTTCTTTTGAAAGGGGGTAATAAAATGCTGTCCTTGAACTGACACAGTGAAACTCTGCTGCAATCGCTTTCTACATGCAATTATTCATTTAGGGGTACGCAAATGAGGAGGCAAGCATGACTGATCATTAAGCAATTAAGTAAAGGCAGAAAGAATGATCTATTGTATATAGGCATACAGTAAGAAGAGTAAAAAGATTAGAACTGAAAGTATTCTACATTTTATGGGTGAACCTCACTCCCTCTGCCAATTTGATTTTAAAACATTTCTAAAATGGCGCATTTCTTGATAACAACAACATGTTGAAAGGGATAACACGATTTAACAATCGATAATCGATTTGCAATAGGGAGACCATATTGCATTTGTGAGTTGTAAATGGTCACTCGAAAGTTTAAATTATATCAAGTCAACTTACATATAATTTATTATGCTCAGATACCGCAAGTAAATTAACAATTGTCAATTAAGTTATGTTTGAATTTCAATAAAAAGCCAAATAATTCAACGGCATAAACATTTTTAAATGTAATTCATGTAACAAATGATGAACAACTTTCAAATATCTATTTTCTATCTTATTCTAACATTTCTATGTTTGTATGTGTGAATGACATGAATTGTATAGGACACACATAATTACCCTTTCTTTCAAATGGGATAGTTTAACTCGTCCTTGAAAACGAAGCGTATGCAAATGGGAAAATGGGAAAACGAGCATGAAAAACTCTTTGTTTGAATATGTCCTTGAAATCCAGTTCAAATAATTAATCAAGTCTTTCTTTTTATAAGAATTTATGTTCATAGTATAACAACGAAATATTTAACAATTAATTAATTTAAACTAAATAAACATTTTGTTGGTAAATTCCTAATACTTTAATAACAAATAAGTAGTTGAATATTTCAAACAGATGTTAAAAAAAACTTTTGTACTTGTGTTAGTATCAAGTTTTTTTATTTGTCCTTCAAGCGTGCATTAAAAGCAGCTTAAGAATCGTTATAACAGTAAAAAGTTTATTCGAAGAAAACAATATGAGCAACAACAACATTATTAACTATAAAATACATGCATACATATTTATTTAGCTTCACTACTTATTTTCCCAAGTTAATAAATATGTATTTTGTCAAGAGCTTTTAAAACTGTTTTATTTTCTTTTATAAGCTTAAACTTAGTCTTGGTTTCACTGAACTATGAAAATTTTTTGATGTACATGCTTATGTACATGTACATAAGCATGCATATGTACATAGAGAGTTTAATTTTTGTTACAGTGTTATAATAGCCACTCTTGGCAAGGGCATAACACACATCATAAAACGAAGTGTCTGCGAGAACGAGACCGAAGACCAACATTTCCACACGACGACGACTGCGACAGCGACAGCAACGACGACGACGTCGACGGTCTGATCTCGCTAGCTGCTGCTGCCGTCGCCGTCGCGTCGGTTTTCACTCTGCTTGTAGTTTTAGTGCACAAATAGTGCTTTGGTAAGTCGGACGTATTGTCGGCGCGCGCATACATATTTCAAATAAGAGAAACGCAGTGTTGCTCGTTATACGAGAGAGGCAAAAGCAAAAGCACCGATCTCTCGCTCCCTCGTTCGCTCGCAAAGTCGGAAAAAAGTTTTACCAATCAAGTTTTTTATTTCGCAATAATGTATTACATATAACAAAACTTCAACCTAGTTAAAAGTTAATGCTGTTGTTGTTGTGAACTTTTTGTATGTGTGCGGAGCATACATACATATGCCTTGGTATTACTACATACATACTACATTTGTATATGTATTGTTTGTTTGCTTCGTATTCGAAACAGCAAAAGCAAAAGCTAATGGAACTGTGAACTGTACGTGCGTTGCTTCAAAACAAGATCCAACTCAAAAGAGAAATTAAATCTACTCTCTATACTCTACAATAATATTGTTGTTAAAAAATCGCATGTAAAATATGAGAATCAAGAATATAAACAACTGCCTGAGTTATATATGAAAGTGTGTTGTTGACGTTGATGAAACTGAAAGTTATAATTACATACAAACATTCGTATATATGTATATGAACTACACACATATATGTACATAGTATGAATGTATATTCTGTTTGTCGGTGCAAAAGGAATAGAACGTGTTTATCCACACATACACTTGGACATACATACATATCTATTTATATGTATGTACATAAACTTTAACCAGAGACTGTGAAAGTGGAAAGCTCCGCTCAGACGCATACTCGTCTGTGTGAACGTGTGTGTGTTTGTGTGCGCGCGTATTTGAATGTGTGTGTACACAAATACAACTGTATTTATGAGTGCATGTACGTATATATGTACATTTATTTCGAAAGTCTACAGAAGTTTTTCCACCTATTTGTGAAAGGGAGTAATTGCTATAAGATTTAATGAAAGAGGTAAGTTGAAAGTCCAATTTAACTATGAATTAATAGACTTTATTAACATAAAATTAAAATTTTAAATAAGTCTGTATGTTTATGGGTTATTAGAAAAGGTCGGGAGAAATTTAATACGTAAATATGTATTTTCGTAAGTGCGTGCTTAAAGACATGTAAGCAGTTTTAAATCATTGAACAACATACATACAAAATAAAAGATAAGCATTACTATACACACATACACGCACACATGTGCATATACGTTACAAGGCCAAATTCAAAATTGTTATAAAGAAAAGCAGACCAACGCGCGCTCACCAAAGTTTAAATACAAAAACTACTCACATACACGTATGTAGTATGTATGTATGTGAGTGTTGTTATATATGCATGTGAATGTGAATGTGCAGCAGAGCCAAGTTTTGTGTATACCGTCTGATCGTCACGATTAACAGCGACAGCCACAGCGACAGCAGAAAACAACAGCAATAAAAGATCGCAACGCAACGCGCACCCAAGCAAAAGACAAGAAAGGCTTAGTGACCTTCATAGCACGCTTATATATATATGTACACCAATCAACATACATACATATGTATGTACATACACCTACATATGCATATATTTGCATTAGTATTGGTTTGCTCGTGTAAGCAACTTCTGTATTGTGTGCACGTCGCACATACATACATACATATGCTCAACGCTTTTTCTCTTTCATTTAGTGTTGCGCAGAAATGTTAATAAGCTTCACTGAAATATACACACACAAACATACATACATACATGTATGGCTATGTAAACATCATGAACGTCTATAACAAAATATGAATTCAGAATGCGTACATACATACATATTTACATTGTAAACACATGCATATATATACTCTCTACTGTTTTCTACTGAGATCGATGGTGAAAGAAGCGTTGGTTCATTTTTTAATATTATGTAATTGAAATTTGGGTCATTTTTACGAGTGTAGCATTTACATGCACAATGACGAATTGTGTTTGTGTGCGTGTGCTTGTATGTGTGGCGACTCTGAGATTTTTTAGCTGGTTTTACCAAAAGAGCTTTCGTGAAAGGGGAAAATGAACAGAAACTCTGCATTGCCTTAGTATTAGTTTGTCTGTCTGTTCGTGACGAATTTAAGCAAAAACAAGTTTGATTATGTATGTATGTATGTACATGCAAACATAAGTTGAATCCGCTCACTTTGTACATTTGATGAATGTTTTTCTATGCAAATATGCAAAATATTAATTAATACTAAAAATATATTTTTTTAATATTTTGTATATTTTCGACATTTATTTAACAACTATTTATGCTGTACTTTCTATTTATGTTGATCTTTGATATTTACTTACGCTCACATGTGCCATAAATATTACTACATACTTTTACATACACATACAAACACATATCGTAATTACGACGACAAATTCAGAAAGCCAAGCGTAAATGAGTGATCGCATTTTTTGTATTTGTATGTACTCACTCACAAACACACTCACTCACACACACACATGTGCATGCATATTATCATTTGTATTGCTTAGCATTTGTGTTCACATCTATTCATACTCATTTAGAGTAATTCGAAAGCTTTTTTACATGCCTTCATCTAACACAACCACATTGTATATGTGAATGCACGTGCATATGTATGTATGTGTGTGTCTGACACAGAGAGAGGTAGAGAGAAAGAGAGAGAACCGAAGCATCGAGAGAAAAGCTTTTTGTGAAAGGTGATTTTTTGTACGCGTTTGTAAATAAACGAGTTGAATTTTTTTTGTTCTCAATTTTCCTGTTTTTGCCTTATGAACAGTTGTTCATGTTTTGCATGTGTATGTAAACAGTAACGAACAAATTAATATCACCACTTTGATGCCTTTTATTGATCAAGCGGCTGATATTTTTTTTTATTTTAAAATTTCTCTTAGCAGTAGCATATGTTTCGCATAGTATCATTGTTTAAAAACTTCATGTTTAAAAGATTTACTGTCACTATATTAATCATTAACTTATAAAGAAAACGATGATCATCAACGTAAAAGCAAAAATGTTTGTTTTAAGTTAACTACTCTGTTAAAACATTACTTAAACTCACAGAATGGTAACAATGCAGAACGAACTTCCAAAGTAGCTAAGCCAACTTCTTAAGCTTTGCTTAAAAAAGTGGTGCTATTTTATTTTTCGTAGCTGTATGTATGCAAACAATCAGAAAGTTTATTATGTATGCATATACATACATACGTACATTGTTTCCTAGTGAGCGCATACATAAATATGTATGGGAATTATTGCAAAAAATTTTAATTGTGCCTTTTACTCAAAAGCAATGAATATGGAATTAAATGTCAGTTAAAAAATCCAGTTATATTGGTAGAACCAGAAGAGATCGGTCGATTTGAGATTACTTTTACTTTTATTCAAATGGAGAAAGGCAACTTTTGGCGGAAATTACTTTTTGAACACAGAATGACTAATTCCTTACTTTCAAATCTAAGAACTTATACTGTGTTTTAATGACATCCTTAGATTTGTTCGAAATTTAAGTGATGAATTGTATTTTAATGACGTATAAACTTAGTTATTTACACTAAACCAAGAAAGGGAGTTTTATAAATATAAAGTATAACATGTTTTAAAGTATCTCAGACTTTTCTTTCTAATTTTTCGTTTTACAATAGCAGATTTAACTTGGGGCTAGCGGATCACAGTAAATATTACAATTCCCTTTTGTTGTTGTTGGTTTTTCTCTTTATTTTTTTTACTGTCGCTCTCCAAATATAAAAAAAATAAAAAAAAAAACAATATGACGGACGAAGCTTACCATTCTCTTGCTTGGGCAAAAAGCCAGTCATTCAAGTTTTATTGAAAGTGAACGTTTCTCCAACGCCATGCGCAGTATCGTCGACGTCGTCGTTGCTGTTGCGTCGCCGTCGTCGCTTGAAACCGCAACAAAAGCAAGACTATCTCTTTCTAAAGTTTCACAGAGATCTGTGAACTTTAGCTTCAATGTGTGGCCCTGCAGACTCACACACACAGACGCAGTTTGACAACCAGTCAACTGAAAGTATGTACCCACACCAACAAATGCATGTGTCCATGGCTCTCTGAGTGTGGATGTGTATGACTGTGTGTGTGTGAATGTGCGTTTACATGCAAGCGTGTAAAAGCACCAGCTTACAAGCCATGCTCTTGCACAATACAATATAATGACACATGGCCTTTTATTTGTGCATATGGCGTGTGTAAGTATGTGTGTGTAAGTACACACATTCACAGTCTTTGTGCCTGTGTATGTATGTGCTTTTGATGTAACAATTTCGTTCGCCTTCACATTATTCACAAATTTTTACCGTTGACGCAATCGACAACAACAACTACAACTACAGCAGCAATAGCAGCAGAAAGCTTTTCGACGCTACACTGTGCATCCAAAGTAAATGTGCATGTGCATACTTACAGTTAGTCAAGTAATTGTTTTGTCAAAGACATTTCTTGATATTAATCATTCTAAAAATGATTAAGCAATATAATTTAATTTTAATTTAAAGAAGTCAGAGATAGTATATTATAAAAATAAATTTAACTACTTGACCCACTGTGCTGGAAATTTAAGAGTGTGTGATGCAAATAAATGAATTAAAAATTAACGGAATGTAAGCACATAAAGAATGACTCAAAGCTTATTTGGATACAGTCCATATTAGAATATAAAAACCAGAATAACAGAGTGATTGCAATTTTTAATAGCCACTGTATAATCTTGTATGCAAATTTAAACTAATAACTGACTTTCACATTTTTTTCCTTTGGATTTTTTCATCTTTGCAGTTTCAAAGAATGTTGATGTTGCAATATAGCAAACATGGCGAGTGTATACTCAAGGAAATCGGAGCAGCTTTCAGAGGGGAGCATCCAGCGGACTTAACTATTGTGTGTGAGAATAAGGTCAAGTTGCATGCCCACAAATTGGTATTAGCCGCCGCCAGTCCACTCATAAGGTAAAACTTCATTTACTCATAAAAAAAATTTAAGAAATTTAAACATTTTTCTGAATTATAATTTTATAATTTCTAGGAACTTGCTGGAGGATACGCACCTGAGCGATTGTACAACAACCGTATACTTTCCGGACGTGAATGCCACCTATTTTAAATTCCTACTGGATTTCCTATACTCCGGTCAGACATGCATAACCTCACGGGATGTCAACTATTTGCACGATCTGCTGCTATTGCTGCAGATCAAGTCAGACAGTTGGAAGACAACAGATTCTGCGTATCTGAGTAGTAAATGCTCGAGCTTACGGGATAGACCGAGAAAACAGTACTCGTCCTCACAAAATCTGGATCAATCGTTGAAATATGAGGTGGAAAGTGTCGAGGATAGTCGAAATATGGGAGATTTCTCAACATATTCCGCTGAGAATTGTGAGAGTGCGATCGATGATTGCCCGCCGAAGGAAGACGATGATGATGATGATAATGATAATGATAACACTACTGCCAATAAGGATAACAAAAGCGATAAAGACACTGATGAAATTGTAAATCTTTCCAACATTCCAGCTGGTGGACTTGCCAATAATAGCATCACCAACAACAACACCAACAATACCAATAACAACAATAATAATAATAATAATAATTCAACAATTAATCCAGTTAATCTATCGCTTGACCTACGAACAAAAAGTGATAAAAGTTATCTGCAAAAACACAATAACAACAGCGACACAATCACCGCCAACGAGAGTACGAAACGGAAAGGACTCTTCTTTGAGTCGCACAAGGATGTGATGAAACCCCTTTCGGATGGCTCCGATATCAATAGTTCACCTGAGAATTATGTGGTAACGCCGCATCGCAAACGACGTCCGGGATTTCACAATACACAGAGCGATAATCAACCGTTTACGACATATCAGCACAATCTACTCGAGGAACTGCGATTGGTCAAGTCCACGTCGTCGCCGTTATCGGCATTGGGATCAGAAAAGAATATGCTAACCCATTTGGAGGATGCGGAGGCCATGACACCGGAACGAAAACTACTTGAATCACAGCAACAACAGCAGCAACAACAACAACGGAATCGAGGACAAAGCCCCGAATTGCCGTTACACTTGGGACAACAGTTTGTATATCAATGGCAATCGAATCAGAGTGCTGCCATCTCTACCATGCCCAATTTGCAGTCGCGTCTATCGAGTCTATCGCACATCAATCTTAATTTAGATCCCGATAGTCGCAATAGTAGCACATCGATATCCACCAATATGGCGTCCAGCAACAATACGCACTCATCATCGGTGCGGGAATACCGCTGCGAATACTGTGGCAAACAGTTTGGTATGTCATGGAATTTGAAGACCCATCTGCGTGTTCACACCGGCGAAAAGCCGTTCGCATGTCGACTCTGTGTGGCAATGTTTAAGCAAAAAGCTCACCTATTGAAGCATTTGTGTTCGGTACATCGAAATGTTATAACCACAACGAATGGCACGGATACGGAGAATCGTTATAGCTGCTGTTTCTGTTCGATGTGCTTTGAGTCGGTGCAGGAGCTGGTACGACATCTGTCCGGGCATCATAACAATCTGCTGCTCACCAAGAATCTTCGGGAATAATCTGAAAGATCTGTTTGATTTTAGGCCAATTGTTTTGCCTATCAAATATGTAATTGCAAAGAGACCTGAATTTTAAATATATTATTTTAACTTACGGTAACAGTAAAAGTAACAGTAAAGTAACAGTAACAGTAACAGTAAAAGTAAAAGTAACAAAAAGCAAATACTTAGATATTGTATAAATATACTATATAATATGTACATTTAATGCGTAATTTTATACACATACCTACATTCAAATTGATTTTACTCGATCATTTATTTCATCGGCAATAATAATAATAACTGCTACTCCTTGTTGCGGCTTCTCTCATTCGAATCAATCAATCAATCGGACATGAGTATTTGTATGTTTTCTTTTTTGAAATTTGACATCCGATAACGATAACTATTGTAACGGCTGGTCCCTCTTGTTTTATGCCGGCTGGTCCATTTGAGTGGAACATTTATGATTTAAGCATATTTTTTATTCAAAAGGTATTGTAATTTGTATTGTATTTTCTACCTGTTTTATATACTATATACATATTATAATTCACAATTCAGTTTTACATTTGATGAACATACACTTTTATTCACGCCTGCATACATACAAAACACACACACACAAACGCGTACATATCGACACACAATCATATGTATATTTACTTTCCAATTTTTAATGTCGTCAATATGAAAGTGTTTTTTGATTGTACAGCATAAATTTACAAGATTGTAATAAAAAGAAAAAGCATTTCATTTTTAAATTCGATTGCGTTTTGAACTGTGGAATTTTGTGTTAGGTTAAACTTATTTGCATTTTACAAAATTCAAATCGTCACGAGCAACGTTCTAAGGCTTTAGTACACGATAGACTATCGATTGTAGGTTAGCATTCACAAATATCGTTAAGGGCGACGGCATCGATAGGCATGACAGACTTCAATCGATATTTAAATTAGCTACTTTTATCAATATCGATTAGTCGGTCTACTTTAACGTTGATAATTTAAAGGCTGAATGAATTGTGTTCGTAAAAATAAATAAAACAATAATAATAATTAAATATAACCCATGCTTGCCTTTATTTATCGCGTACCTTTAAATAGTTCGCTTATTTACCCCACAACATTCGATAACATAAAAAGCTCGTGTTTGATTCTTCTCTTAGCGCCATCGCCGAATTGTTATCGACCATCGTTCACTTGATTGCAACCGAGACGCAACGGTTATAGATAATGTTTCGACTGTTGAGCTGCGAATGTATTACAAAACAAGGAACAAGACGGTCAGACGGTAAACTGCGTGTTTTTATCTGTGGACGAATTTGGTCGCTTCGAGTTTAACTTTAACTGTTATTTTTCGCTAAAAATTACTACCGTGAAGTTCAATTGAACAATGTTGATGTGCTGTGTCGTACAATGTAACAGGACAACTAGGGAAAACATTCAATAATGAAAGTTTCAAAATTTCAGTGAAGGCTAAAAAACCAATAAATATTTCTTCATTCACATTTGGGCACATGCAATTTCTGCATCTGTGTGTACACATACACGCAAACATATCAATTATGGCCTAAATAAATACGAATGATATAAATAACAATCAATTGGCTTTAAATTGTTAACATTTTTATATGTATACATACATATACATACTTGCATATATGTTTATGTACATATAGAGATGCTGTGAAATGCAAAGATACATCAAAATCTGCTATGTATGCGTTCAATCAAGCAGTTGACACACACGTACACCCAAAACACACACATACATATACATACATACAAACAGTGATGATTTGAAAAATTAACAGGATCAAAGAACTACAACTGTAAAAACACGAGTGTTTAGTGGCTGAGGAAAGAACATAGAAATAGCAGCAAACCAAAGAAAATAATAATTATGGCGCTGCCAAAAAAGATCAAATGTTTTAAGTATTTAGTTTACAGTTATGTGTTCCTCTTGGCGGTAAGTATAAGACAAATCTAAACGTATAAGACATTTTGATACACACATACTTATGCAATCATACTCTTAATTAAACATTGTTATATGTATGTAAAAGCAAGAATAAGTTACTTATTTACATATTTTCATTCATAGATTTATTGTACACAAATAAAATGCACTAATAGCACACATACACGAATACAAATTCTGCCATGCAGACTTATATAAGTGTGCGTGTATGTGTAAGCTGAAACTTATATGTATGTGAGCATACACAGTGTGTATTACACACAAATTGATGTATGTATGTATGTGTGTACTTTCATACATAAATGTATGTAAATTTGGTATCCAGGATTATTACAGACATACATTTGGTTTTATAAGCTCAAATTTACTTTTAAACCTTTTGACGTCATGAGATTTGCTGTGTGTAAACATAAATAAAAAAAAGCATCTTCAGCACACACACACACAGACACTTGTGTGTATGTAAATAAGGGTGAATATTACACGTTGACCTTGAGCTATTTACTAGCAGTGCGTACTACTTGCACACATACGTACATACATAAAAACTATGTACATGTGTATGTACATAGTGCATACATACATACTGTAAACTAACTGGATTTGTATCAACACAATCATGACGTCAAATTGGAATGAGCATAAAGGATGTATACTTCAATGTACACGCATACATACATACATATTTATACATACAGTGGGATAAGTTATGCTTTTTAGTTGTTTTGATTTCGTTATCAAAATGATTGTTTGTCATGCTGTACAGTGGGTCACAGCTGAACTGGAACAAGGCTTGCGTGTGTATGTATGAGTGTGTGTGTACATGTATGTATGTATGCGAATTTATGTGGGCTGCGTGACCTTGATTAAGAAAGGAGTGTCTGCATTAATTATGCGACGATTTCGCAAGTGTATTAATTTAAATATTTGATTACAACGATTTCAGTTGACAGGAGCAGCTCAAATATTTTTGGGCACATCCCTGTTGTGGGGTCATTCGGTTTATTATGGCATCGTACAGAATAAATTGTGGGCTCCAGCCGCAATCCTCCTGTGTCTGGGACCCGTGACCTTCATACTCTGCTGGATGGGCTGCCAGGCGACCAATCAGAGGAAGCGCTGCCTCCTTGGCATGGTAACAATCTAATCAATCATGATTTTATCCTACAAATCGATTACATTTTTGTACATACATATGTACATACATACATTAATATGTATTTACATACATGTAAATGCTTTTGTTTTTGTTCCATTTCCTTGTTTTTTTTTTTGTGTAGTTTGCAGCTCTTTTAGTGGCTTGTATATGTGTTCAATTCATTATCTGTGGTTGGTCCCTGGCGATGCGAGAGAATCTGCCCACATCCGTAGAGATTTTCATCGATGATTCGTTTGTAGAGTTTCTAGACAAGTTTTCACGAACCAAAGTCGACAACTTGCATTTGTGGAATCGCATGCAATCTCAGGTAAATAATGATTCTAATTAGAAAATAACATGTGTGCCAAGCAGTGTGAAGTGAGTGCAGTGCACTGCATAGTATATGCAGCAAGCAGTGTACAGTGTGCTTGTTGGCATATGTGATTATCGATTTACCAACCGATAACCAGTCATGCAGTTAATTAATCATGGTATTCCTGTTTTATGATAATCCATTTTATTTCAGTTGCAATGTTGCGGAGTTGACGGACCCCTTGACTATCGACGCCTATCGCTGCCCTGGTCCTGCTGCTCCCGCCCCGAGCACGCCTACGAATCCGCTTGCGACACTCACTATAAGCGAGGCTGCTTGGCCGTTGTATCGGAGCAAATCAAGAGTCGTCTGCTAATCACCGCATTTGGAGCCGCAATAATTGCCATACTTCAGGTACAAAAGAGTTTCTATTGTTTAACCAGTTTTAAATGGTAATATTTGTTTATACAGAGCTTGGGTATCTTCTGTGCGGTTCACTTGACCATATTGTTTGGAAAGAACGATAATACTCATCCAATGAACATGAACCGGAAAAAGAAGCAACAACAATTCTTGCCATTGACCATACAGGATAAGAGGCATGACTTACCATCGCCAATAAATCTGTCGCCATCGGCACCCGGCCAGCGTGTTTTAAAAACTGCTCTGCCTCCGGCAATGCACAAATGACAGACGATTAGTTTTTAATATTTAAAATTTATGAAAACTCCAAAAGTTATAAAAATGTTGTAACCTGAGATGGAATATGAATATAACTGTGACCCTCAATGTTACGTTATGGTAATTTTCAAAAATTTACCGTTCGACAAAAATGCAAAAAATACCAAAAAAAAAAAAAAAAAAAAAACTAAAACAAACGATGAAACAACATTCAAATTTTGATCAAATTTCCAGTAGTTTAATTAAATCGTCAAAAAACTGGAGTGTTCTCTCTTCTTTGTTTTTGTTTTGTTTAAAGTTTCATACAATAATTAATTTCCTCGCGATATTGTTGGGGGCACATAGAAAGCATCCACCGTCTTGGGCTTCTTCTTCTTGCCAAACCAGCGTTTTGGATAATTGACCTGCTTCTTAAAGATCTGAATATCGATCTCCTCCTTGTTCTCAAAGTACCAAAGACTCTGACGCATCGTCTGCAGGTTGGTCAATGTCTTTTCAATCTGTTCCACACGCTCCTGTATATTCTGGACTTTGTGTTGCTGATCCAGAGCACGTTGAAAGCTCGTTTCCCACTCCTGGTAGCTTTTGGAATAATCCGACATTAGCTGCGGCTCCACAGTTTCGGCACTGGCCTTCACCCGAGCCAATAACTGCTGATCAAAGGGATTCGTTTGCTTACATCCACTGATTGCTTGTTCCAGTTCGCTGATTAACTCTGTTGGTTTCTCTTCGCTTGAACTTTCAATCAGTTTGCGACCGATGTCGAGTATCTCCTTATGGAATATATCCTTGCTGCTGGCCAAACACTTTTGGGCCTCAGCAAAGCGTCCGCCGAGTATGTAGCCAAGGAGACTTATGTTTTGGGCAAGGTCTTTAAGACCCGCTTGACTTGTAGTCGTGCCCAACTTGATGATGGCTTCGGCCAGTTGTTGATCCTCCGTTTTGGGAGTGGCATTCTCCACATAATTGCGCAGAAATTTAACACGTACCTTTTCCTGAAAAGTCGGCAGAAGTTTAACACGTTTTGTTACTTAAATAAAAAGATAAGTCAACTTACCACCTCCGTTGACTGCTCCACTTTCTCCACAGGCTTAGGCTGGTAGTTCTTAAGAAAAGCGTAGAAAGATTGAATGGCCAGAGAAGCAATCAGTTCGTTGTTACATAAGTTCCGTTCGACCAGCAGAGCAGCTACTTGAGCTGCCTCCCGATCACTGTCATTGTGTAGCAGTAAATCCATTAGATGACAGCCTGTAAACTGATCTATAAATATTCCATACTGCAGCGGATTCTGCAGCACGGGAATCGCCTCCTGTGGCCCATTGAATTCTAGCAGCTGCTTCACAACCAAATTTGGCAGCAGTGGCACGGATGTCGACTCCTTTTGCTTGCTGTGAACAATAAGAAATAGTATACACTCTTCATCTATTTATTTAAGACTTACCGTAGCTTGATCAGTTTGTCCAAGAAATCCATTTGTCTCTGATCCTGGTTAACAAATGCATCTAAATCCAATTGCTTGGCATCGGGTTTGCCCTCGTTAGCCAGCACATTCTGTGGTCCCTTATTCGCCAGATTGTTGAATGCACTCGACAAATATGATAGACATCTTCTGTGCGGTTGCAGGCAAATAGTTCTTAATTTAAGCATCTTTTTGTCTTAAAATAAACAAATCTTTGGCTGGCTAATCACGTGCTAAGGTTGCTCCTCTTGTTTAAATAGCTACAAACAGCTTAGCATTCCAGCGTCGCATTGTTTAAATGAAAAACAAAGTATAGTTTTAGTTAGCACGCAGAAAATTATAATAAATTAAACGTTATTTATGTAAATACCTTCGGTAAACCGTCCGGTCTCTTTCCTTGTGCACATATGTAACAAACACAGGCAAAACAATCAGAACATTTCACAGCACTTATTTCTGCAGTTGTTCAACACTTTGCGTAAGTTCACTTGAACTATTTTGAGAACTACTAAAGAATACAAATCTAGTCGATCTTTAATCGATTAATCGAGCTATCGTACCGTCAATCTAACAAACCCGGCGGTTTATTTAAATTGAATAGTTGACTGCTGTATTAATTTAAAAACAGCAAAACCGTTTTTTTCCTTCCTACTTTTTGTGTATTTATGCCATCGCTGTTAAGAAGTTATCAGAGAAAGGCTTCTATTAAATACTTGATTTTCATGACATGATTTTTCCAGTATAACAAATGTCTGTCTGTATGCCAGTATACTAACAGTTTTCTAATATAATCTTGTAAAATTCTTTCATACAACAGAGCGACTCCCGCGCAAAAAGGTGAAACTAAATAGAAACCGAAGAGAAACGGTCTGCAAGGGCATTAAAGCACCAACTTCAACTCCAACTGAAATGGCGCGGTTTGTGTACCTGTTTACACTTTGGTTAGGGCCCACAATAATTCTTCACGCAAGCACAAATATGAGGAGTACGAGAGTGTGCGTTACTCGCGGGTGCAACAAGCGTGTCATGGATCGCATGAAGGCAAATACAAAAACAACAACAAATTGTATTACTTTCATTTCTTTTATTTCGAATTAGTTTGTGTGTGTATACATAGCTGTAGTTCTGGCTGCAAGATAATATGGGGAGATGGTAGAAACTGACTGTTAAAAGACTATCTAAAGTAGACAACCAAAATCAGCGGAGCATAAAGGCTTTTTTCCACCCCTCACTCAATCATTTGGCAGCTGCAAAACATACAAACATACAAACATACACACACACACCCATACACCCATACACTCACGCAAACACATGTGTGCAAGTGGCACGAGCTGCACATTTGGACACACATGTTACAATCAACTTGCTCTCTCTCACAGTGTTGCTATAAAACAAAAGGAATAAAATGGCTAAATGAATGATGGGGGAAGAAGCCAGAAGTAGCTATAAAACAGTCAAAACTGGTGTGAACACTAGCTATTTAATAGCTTTAGAGTCAGCACTGCTTACATGCATGGCGGGTGTTTTTAAATGTGTTCGTGACATAATAAATACACGATCAAAAGAGAGAATAAAGGAATAGAGACACTCGCACATTAGGTGGGTTGTTGTCGTTTGGGACTCTCTTTGCGCTGTTCTCTGTTGTTGGTTGCCACAACCACCTATACTTTAGTATGTAGATAGGTCTGTTGGTATGCACGCACACACACATGCTTACTCGTAGCACGATCTACACCGTTCAGTTGTGATATATCAGACATTTGTGCTTGACCATGCCCAGCGTACGGATCGTCGGCAGTGTTTCAAATTAAACAAATTCTAGTGAAATTTCTGTACTTTCTTAAAACACACACATACACACACACACACACACACATTCTTATAGTCAAAAACAAGTTGAAATGCAATTTCTGCTAGTTTTCATTATCGCAACATCAGTTATTTATAACGGTAAACACTGCTAAGGCGTATTTTTTAGCCTACTTTTCGCAAAAAAGAAAACGCGTAATCATATTGAACATCGGGAAACTATTTATAAATCAAGAGATGAAATCATTTTAGACAGTGAATAATACATACATCCGTGCAAATATCTACATACATATGTACTGTATATATATGTACAAAGTTTACATATGTTCGCCTCGGTGGAAATTGATGCAAAAAGTGAAAAATATCAACAGTAATTTCAAAAACGATGCCCCAAATAATCTGCACTCCATTTGGTTTTTGAAAAACAATTTGAAAAGCAACCAAATTGCTAGTACAAAGCAAATTACCATGAATTTATTACTTCAAACACAAGTTTTGAATAATGTCTGAGAGATAAAATATATTTCGCGTCGACCTTCATCCAAAATTTCGAGACGTGGGCGTGTATACCTAACATAAAAACGACGAAAATATAGAAATACATAAATGTTTCTAGCTAAAAACATTATGTGTAATGACGAATTCAAACTATAAACATTGATAAATGTGTTTTTTTTTCCTTTTTTATTAAGGATCTAACAGTGAAATAATTCAAATTTCTGTATTTTATAGGTGTAGGATGTCAGGGGCTGAGAACGGACGAAGAAACCAAGTTTCTGGTACTGGAGGATGACAATATGGACGAGCCCACAGTTCTAGATTGTGACTATAATTTGAATGATACCGATGCCTTTCTGACTGTCAAGTGGTTCAGAAACGATAAGGCGATATATCAATGGATTCGTGGCTCACAACCAGCTCCAATTGTAAGTATTCCCGTACTATATTACCCCAGATTTAATACTATAGTATAAAATTTTCTTAGCCGGAGTTCAAGAACGATGTGGACAGCTCGTATGAGAGCTCAAAGGATCCAAATAAACAATATAGCTCATTGGCCCTGATTAATCCCTCGATCAGTTCGACGGGAGACTATAAGTGTGTTGTCCAAACCAAATCGGAGACGATCACAATACACAAGAGCGTACAAGTGATCGATATAAGAAATAATACTTTGAGCTTAACTCGTTATAAGATTCAAAATGAGACCCAACTGGAATGCACAGTTTCCAACGTATTCCCGAAACCAATATTAACTATAATGTGACTAAATCAGCTTTTATTTTGGTGTATTATACTTATAAGTATTTTATTTGCAGGTCTGATGATAATGATATTGTTAAAGTGGTATCAAATGAACCACATGAGAACGAGGATGGATACTTCAATGCAACCACGTTGGCTGCTGTCCAGGATAATGACGAAGACGAGGATTCCTACACATGTGTGGTCAATTTCGATGGATACGCACTGAATTTAACCACTGAAATCACATCGGCATCTGGTAGTATGCCCTATTTTGACTATCGAATAGTATTACTAAATACTTTCTTGTTATATTTTCTTGCAAATCTGAATATTTTTATTTAAATAAAAGTTGTTGAGTTTTATTGTTGCAAAAGTTGTTAGATTTATCCTTTCTTTACCCTCAAGTGATAGTAGATTTCATTATTTCCCTCTTCCCCGATTTACCTCTATATTCATACCCATTAAATAAAGTTGTTCATAGTTATTTTTTTTCAAGAAAATTATATTAAAAGCTCTTGTATATCCAATACTTAGTGTACATACATACATATATGGGTTTCAACATATACAAAGATGTTGGGTATTCTTATATTTTATCGTAGAAACATTTGATCTGACATGAACTTTGAGATCCATTCAGTGCCACATCATAGCATTGGTTTCCAGTCACAGTATTGGGCCGATTATCGGCTTTAGCACACTTATCTTTCATAATATATATGGCATGTCGTTCCTGCTTTCGAAATTTTGCTCTACGATTCTGGAACCAAACCTGAAAGCAGACAATATGTTGCATTCCGGTTAGCCAGATAAAATCTGTAAACTGTTTTGAGTCGTAGGATATTGAAAGATGATATATTTTCTATTATCTGTATAACTTATTAAATATCTATAACATTTTTAACTAAAGTAAAGTAGAGTATATATAAGAATTCAATGTTAATTACCTGAACTCTCGCCTCTGTCAAATGGAGCTTTGTGGCAATTTCTTCCCTTGTATATATATCCGGATAGTGAGTTTCCAAAAATATCTTCTCAAGTTCATTCAATTGATTCGACGTAAAAGTTGTACGAATTCGTCTTTGTTTCGATTTATCAGTCAAGCCAGAGGCCTCATCAGTATACGATTTCAGTTGGAAGTCTGTTTTGAATAGAGTAATTTCGACAACTATAGGAATTATCTAATAATAATAATCATTTCCCACACACACTCTTTATCCCAGATCAAGTCCCTAACCGACTTAGTACTGCTGTTTTGACGCTTTCTTGATGAAATTCCATAGATAATACTTATATCTGATCTACTAAAATCGGATAATCTGATTGAAAACAAATGAACTGTGGGTGAAAATTGAAAAAAGTGCTTCAGGGGAAGATATAAATTAACTTGTACACAAGTTGTTTGGGTGCAGAATGATAAACTGAGGGCAGTTTTTCTATACCCTTGAGGAGGGCAGGATAAGCTAGTGACGAAACCAGTCACCCACGCACGTGTTGAACAATCCTCCAGATGGACAACAAGGTTTTCTAACGGTCCATACAATTAAGATGGGAACTTTGAAATTAAGCAGAAGGCTCTTCTGGGCAATCAAGAAATGGAAGTGACGAATTCGGGGTGTTTTTGACTCATGAAATATTGTTTACTTAACAAATTAAACTCAAATGTACACAAGTTTTGAACGTTTGGAAAAAATGTCATAAATCATGATTTTAAATTTGATTAACACTTTAAATTCTACAAAAGTTGATTAGGAATAATAAATTTAAGAACTGGACACTTGTTTGGTTTTGGATAAAATTATGAAAATTTCCATATTTTTTAAAAGAGTTTTTTAACAAACACTTTGAATTTGTACAGATTTTTCGACTTACCAGTATTATAGGGCGTTATATTGTGTGCTCCGGGATAAAAGTCGGCGACATTTGTAATTTTTGAAAATAATATATTGGATTCCTGGGTAAATGAATTTCTAATTACGGAGTCATTTGCACGTAGCTTATAGCCGGAGTCGATTATCAAATTGTAGTGGCTCATGTGGTTGGCAACCGAAAATCCGGAATTTATATTGGAATTATTTAGTTGTGTATTGGAATTGTATAGACAATCTTTATCATAGCTCGATTTATTTAAAAATGAAAATTCCATTGCATATGATAGCTTATTTAAAGCTAAACATTTGCACTTGACACTAAATTTTAATAATTTATTCCCGCTAAAAATCACATTGCACTAGCAAAAGACAAAATAATATATAAATAATCGTAAAGCCACAGAGGAAGTGCAATTTGTTAACTGGACTTAAATAAATAAGTTTCAGTTACGAATGCCACAGCATCGAACCTTTGGCTAAAAAAGGATGTTTCACTTGCATCCAAACGAAAGAGAGAAAAAATGCCACGCTCCGCGTTTGTGGGCGTTACCCAAACATCCGTGCTTTCTGGTAAGGGTGGAAATATTTTGCAGCATTCCGTACACTTGTCCCAAAACAGTATACACAAGGTTTATACACTCTTATCGCCCTTTATTTAATTACATTTATGCGTTTTTACTGACTATTTAATTACTTAATTACCGTTTAAAACTATTAGTATATACTAACTTGGTATTTTTATGTAACACTTTGTTGATTAATGCTTTTAATAACCAAGCTTATAGTCTTTGGTTAATTATGTGTTCTTGCCTCCCCTTTTTTTTCAGTGTTTTCTAAAATTAGCTTCATGAATAGTCAAGTGACGAACTGAAGTGCTATCAAATTTTCAAGGGTGTACTCAATGGGTACCCATGAAAAATACCTATTGTTATATTTAATTGTCGGCTTATAATGTTTGGATATTTGTTAGGTTTTTTTTATTTTATCTGATAATATATTTATACAAGTAATACTGCTACACATAACTGTAAATTTGTTAAGAGCCGGACATAATGTTGTTAAGGATCAAGGGTAGTAGGGACCAAAATACTTGTACTGTTACTTCTGTAAATGTTACTAATGCTGATTCAATAAGGTTATAGCTGACTGATCAATAGTTTAGTATTAAACCCATTGATTGACTTGCGTTTTGAAGAACGTTGAATTTTTTTACGATGTTTTGAACCTTTTTTTTTTAAGTCAAGATCAGTTATGGAAAAATTTGCTTAAATTTAAAAAAATGCATTAGTAAAATAAAATATAAGATAACATGCAGTATGGATGTAGGGATCAAAATATGTTCCAATTGGCAATCCTTTTTAATATCGGTTAAGTTTTGTTAAAGTTATGGAACATCAAAGATTTTGAAATGGTGGAGGAATGGACAATTATGAAAACTTAGTAAAAATTACTAAAAAAAACAAAAAAATATATTAGTTGACATGCAGAATCTATTGAAATTGAATAAAACTTAGTATTTAAATGCAGTGGTGCCCTAAAGGAGAGAGTTTTTTTTTGCGTCCCGACGGCTCTGAGCAAAATGCTCTTCTAGAGTTTCTACCGAAACGACACACGCACACAGAGAAACCCTTAGTATTCAATACACCGCTCGTTCAGCTGAGCTTGAGACAAAAAGAGCGATCGCTTCGTTTGGCTAAGCGCGTAATACCGCAACTTATTCTCTCCGCTCTTTAGCTATACAAAGTGCAGAGACTGCTCTATACTCCATAGACTGTGCCGACCCCTAGCGGAGAGAGCGATCTCCCGCGACATTATATACATACAGCGTAGCTTCGGTCATAGCGTTCAGTTTAAAAGCCATAGAGACAGCGAAAAGTGGAACAGTTGCTGTTCTGCCGTCGTCGAAGTACATTCATTTAGCGTTTGTTCCATTTCGACCGTTTCACATTTGTCGACGCTACTTTGACGCCGTTTCAAATCGAACTCTTATCGAATACATATCGAGTAGTCACTTCGTTTACTGCGTGACACTTGTGAGAGCCGTGAGTTTATGTTGATAAAATATAAATTCGGTGTAAAATGGAGAAACCACGAACTAATAAACGCAAAGAGAAGAAGGATAAATCGAACCATGCCATTAAAGTACGTAAACGATTTGTAGTAACAATTTGAGGCTAATAATTTTTGCAACGAGTACAGATAGTGGTGCGTCATTTGCCGCCGACAATGACCGAACAGGAGTTCTTAGAGCAAGTGGATCCATTGCCGGAAAATGATTCTTGCTATTATTGCCCAGCAGATTGGTCCCTTGGACAAGAGGCTACATGCCGGGCGTACATTGATATGTCCCTCAAGGACATAGCTGAGGTACTGCAGTTCCGGGACCGTTTCGATGGTTACGTCTTTGTGGACTCGAAAGGTGCCGAATATGTTGCCATTGTGGAGTATGCGCCATTTCAATGTTTCATGAAGAACAAGGCACGCAATCACGATAACAAGGTCAACACCATTGAGAAGGAACCACATTATCTAGAATTCCTTCAAAAACTGGAAGACGAACTCGAGGAAGCAAGTCGTTTGGGTGACCTGAAAATTGATATTCCGTTCGAGAACAAAAGCGATGAGAAGGTCAAATCCACGCCCCTACTTCAGTATTTGGCCAACAAAAAGGAAAAGCGCCGCGAGGAAGCCCGCAAACGTAATGAGGAAAAACGCAAGCAACGCGAGGAACAGAAGCTGCTCAAATCCCTGGAAACGCCAGACAGCAGCAAGCCAAAGGATTCAGCCGGGGACAACAAGAAGTCTGTGAATAATAATCAAAAGAAGGGGGAGCCCAACAAAGACGGGCAGGCACCAGACAAAGCTGTCAAAAACTCGCGTTCCAAACGTCGCACGGAACGGGATCAGCGACGTCGCGAGGAGCACGAGCAAAGGAAATTGGCGCGTGATCGCGAGCAGCGCGACAAGAAAAATGATCGCAGTGAAAAGTCTGAAAAGGATAATACAAATAAGAAATCGTCTAGACCATCCAATCAATCTAAGGAGCAGCAGAAACCAAGCAAAGAAGTGATAATTCTTAAGAAAGAGCCAAAAACCGATGCGAGTGTGCCCGTATCAGATACGGACAAATCAGCGGAAGCGTGCAGCGAAAGACTCCCCACGGAGGAGGACAACAAGAAGAAGGAGGTGAACAAGTCAACCACAAAATCCACAGAGTCCCAGTCAACAAGCCAGTCGGAGTCAGCACGCAGAGCTGCAAACCGGCGTTCGGCAGACGAACGTCGCATACGAAACAAGGTAAGTGGATGCAAAGATTCCAAGAGCTAACTTAATAGAATATATAATTTGTTCTCCTACAGGATCGTCCTTCGATTGCCATATACCAACCTAAGGTTAGAAATCGTCCGGGCTCAGAAGAGAACTCGCCAAACGACTCCAAGGATTCCAATAATCCCTCAGACATGCCCGTTTTTCCTGCCGAAGCTGAGGGCGATCCCAAGCCAGACGAGAAGCCCAAGAACAAGCGCTTCGGCAGGCGCAACAAACCCAAGCCACAGGAGCCCAAGGAGAGTGCTGATCATGCACGATGCGTGTCCAAGTCCTCCGAGAGCAGTACTAGTGCGCATTCAACAACTTTAAAATAATTTTATTTTTATGCCCTGTTCGAATACAAAATTTATACTGTTTGCAGATGCAGGCAATGCTGCTGTTAATCTTTAATAATAATCATTCTCGATATCCATAGGATTTGCAGTTTTCTGATTGTTTTTCACTTGATCCTGGGATTGATACATATCAGCCACCTGGTTGGCATCCGTTGCATTCTCAGGACTCTTGTCGTCCCGTATGCGTATGAAGCGGGGGAAACGCAACGATATGCCACGCTCCCCATCGACAATTCCTATAGCTGCTCTGTGTATGGGACTCAGGGATAGATCCGCACATTTGACTTCCCAAACTTGGACGGGTTCAAACCAAGCATCCGGCTCCAGGCTGGAATCGTATCTAAAGTAGGATTTGGGACTCGGGATCACATGCTTGCTGAAAAACTCCGAGTGAACGCGCAAATCCTCATCAGTGAATCCTTCAAAACCAGAATGAATGAGCTAAGATCAAACAATAGAAATCTGATCCTACCTGTTCCAATTTTGCAAATGCTCTGATATTCCTCGTTCTCCGTGTCGTAGCAAGCTATTAGGAAGCCACCGTAGATGCCAGTGCGTCGTCCTTTGCCTTTGTAGCCACCAATGACCACCAGATCCAGTGAGTCACCAACATTGGACAGATAATCCTTCTTCAATTTCAACCAGTTTCTTGATCTTTTGGCAATTTCATATGTTGCCTCCTCATCCAGAGTTTTTACCATTAGACCCTCGCAGTTGCCTGAAAGAGCAAGGAATCGTTAATAGGGATCAGAGAAGAGACAGTTTGAATAGTACCTTTAATGGATTCTTCCAAGAATTGCTGCACTTCATCCATGTCATTAGTGTTGAGTGATGTGGCGAACTTCCATTCGCCTTCCACTTCCTGGAAGTGCTCCATTAAAAGTTTTCTACGTTCAGAGAGTGGCTTCGTGACCAGGGATGTGCCATTGATGTACAACAGATCAAAGATGTAGACACAAACTTGCACCTTGATGGTGGCTACATCAACGTTTTTCCGCTTCCGCGTGGTTAGCACCTGGAATGGCAATATTTGCATACGCTCCACATCCCACGCAACAATTTCACTGTCCAGTATATAGGATTTAACATCAGTTTTAAGGATCGCCTTGCTCCTGGCAATCAGATCCGGATACTTCTCAGTGTTGTTCTCTGAATTGCGAGAGAATATACTCATCTCACCCTTCTCATTTAGATGAATCTGAGCTCTTTCGCCATCGTACTTGTATTCACAGGTAATGTGCATGCCACTGAAGCGTTCCAGGACCTCGTGGACACCCTTGGTGGGTTGTGCCAACATGGGCTTCAGGGGCATGCCGGGATGCATGGGACAACGCTTCTGCAGCTCCTTGATGTCGTATTTTAGGAATGCTGGTATCACAATGTCATAGTTGGGACACTGACTGAGGAAAGCGCTTCACGTAAGTTAACAGATTTTAAAACGGGAACTTTGAAGACTTACCAGAAAGTAGTCTTTAGCAGCAGTGCTGTCTCAGCTATTTCATCCTTGTAGACTTCACTGATCTTACTGTTCTTGCAATCACCCAGATGATTCTTCTTGACCAGCGCAACTGCCAATGCTGTGAGCAAACTCTGCTCGGCAATTCCAATCCGCAGCTTGCCAATCAGTGATCTTATGAAGAAACGCGCCTCCGAAAATCGACAGGCCACAAATACATCGTAAACCAAAGTCATTTTTGTTTGTCCTGAGATCTTGGCGATTTCTCTGAGTTTGGCAAACACTCCGCGTATATTCAGTGGCTTCGGCCGGAACATCATGCGCTGCGAGACACGCGATTGTTCAGCCACAATTCCCAGATCACCGATTAAGTGCGTTTGGGATTTGATGTGGGCCAAATTTCGCCCTGTTGCTTTAGCAATTGCCTTCATTAGCGTTGTGTCTGCGACGCCCAGTTCAAGTCCTTCATAGGCAGGCGCTAGCTGGTTGATGCTGAGATACACACTGGGTACCAAGTCTTCGGGAGTGACCAACATTACGGAGCAGAAGAAGTTACTCAATATATCAATCATTTTCAAACGGCCCTTGGTTTCCTCAATCACTTGGAAAGTGCGTGCCAAGGCCAAGTAAGGAGTTCTAGGATACAAAGGTTCTCATGAATATGTTTTGATAGCTAAGGGAGCAGATTTCAGTAATATTTACAATCCCTGCGCTTGCCAGTAAGCGTTTTTAAGCGGATGATAGGAATCCTTGGATGGATCGTAGGCATCAGCACCTTCCTCGCTCCCATCCGCATCTGTATTCAATTTAATCATCTTCGGCGCACTGGGGGCAGCATCTGCTTCTGTATCTTCCTCCATTGGTTCATCCTTTACAGCTTCTTCTTTAATCTTCGAGAGCTCCTCCTTTACCTCCTCTTTTTTAATCTTTGTGGGTTCTTCCTTCTCAGCCTTAGCCCCTTTCCCAACTGGTGATGGCTTTTTCTTGTCATCATTTTTAGTAATTTCAGACTTTTCATTATTATTCTCTACGCTTGTTCTTTTTCTATTTCTGCAACGATCAAGTCCATTGAAATTTATGTGTTTGTAACCACAAATAAATCTCGACTTACTCAGCTTTATCTGGTGATATTGCACCCAGCGGTTCAGCTTTGGGCTTAAAAAACGACCTGTGCAAACAAACAAAATAATTAAGTTTGATTATTAACAAGCGTTTATTACCATAATTACGTTATTGACTTTTGCATTGCCTGATTTAATTCTCTACAAAATAAATCAATCTAACATGCACACAATCCCGCCTTTTTGTGATCAATTATCGTTTCGTGTGTAGCTATCGATATTTATGAATTGTCCTTACGACAAAGCATATCGAGTTGTTATCGAAAAGCTGTAAAGCAGATATATGCAATTTTGTTGTATTGTGCACTAAAAATCGTAGTCTATATAAAATATTTAGCACACAATGACAACAACTTTAGCATATTGTAAGAATAATGAAGTCATCCATTTTGTATCTTTTGTTTTGTTTCTATCGGTGTTTCATTTTAGCAATCGTTCCATCTTTGGATTGCGTGGATATATGAAGGCTACTTGTTACCAATCGAAGATCGCGCATCTCTAAGATTTGTAAGAGGCTTGTTGAATCAATCTTTAAACAATTAAACAATAATAATTTGCAAAAAAGTACAATAACATGGCGGACGAAAGCATAACCCGAATGAATTTGTCGGCAATAAAGAAAATCGATCCATACGCTAAAGAAATTGTCGACTCGTCATCGCACGTTGCATTTTACACCTTTAACTCGGAGCAAAATGAATGGGAAAAAACTGATGTGGAAGGAGCGTTCTTTATTTATCATCGAAATGCCGAGCCATTCCACAGTATATTTATTAACAATCGACTAAATACAACATCATTCGTGGAACCAATCACTGGTAGTCTGGAATTGCAATCGCAGCCACCGTTTCTACTATACCGCAACGAACGGTCCCGTATCAGAGGTTTTTGGTTCTACAATAGTGAAGAATGTGATCGCATAAGCAGCCTGGTGAATAGCTTGCTATTGAATAAGGAAAGCAATGGACATGGACATGGACAACAGGCTTCTTCGTCGCTG
Organism: Drosophila cardini; assembly: GCA_018903735.1. Lineage (NCBI taxonomy): Eukaryota > Metazoa > Arthropoda > Insecta > Diptera > Drosophilidae > Drosophila > Drosophila cardini. Next base: position 8,919,408 of record JAEIGM010000001.1, on the reverse strand, counting down.
CTGACCTATCCAAAGCTAGGTAATTCCAGCATATTCAACATGCTCAGCCAGGCCCAAAAGGAGTACAATGCACAGTTGAACAGTCACAACACTCAGCCTAGTGGTGGAGCCACAGTAAATGCCGCTGAAAACGTGACACCGTGTAACGTATTGAAGTTCTTCGAGTCCGCCAAGCAGGCCACAGTGGAGGGTCAACTAAATCGTCCACAGCCTTTGTCCGTCGACCAGTTGGAGAAACAGCATCGGTCCGTAACGCCCGTCGAGGCACCAAGCCAACCCTTCGTCAGGGACGGTGAATTTTCAGCATCCACGGAGAGTCCGTTGTCACCGTTCTTACAGGCATCGACATCGGCTGCGTCATCGACCGCAGCGGCATTACCACGGAACTTGGGAAATCCAATTCCGCTGCTTAGTAAATTAAAGTTTGAGCAAAATGTAAGTGAATCACCAGCGTCGGCTTTAATCGCAGCTGACGATGCCGAGCAGTGTCTTAGAAGATTGTTGGTTGGTGATAAGCCGGATACAAAGCCCGCGCTTATGCCTCCCACAATGTTTGATGTGCCTAATGCTAAAGTCGTCAAGCCAGAACAGACAGAACAAAACTTCTTACAGCCACTTAATTCTGCACAGTTTGTGCAGGCCTTCACTTACCTTATTCAGAACGACAAGGAGTTTGTCACCAAGTTGCATAATGCCTATGTTAATGGCTGTTCTAATTCGTTGATTGATTCCAATACAACATATCAATAAATAATAAAATATTATTTTCCGAAAAGGAAAAAAATATAACTATTGTGTGTATTAAATGATTGGGGAAAAGGGGAAAACTCTGTTTCAGTCAAGAAATAATCCTTCAAATGATGGTGTCCCTAATTCCGGTTCAAAGTAATAAAGACAACATAGGTAAGCTTTTTTGGAATGTTCTATCAAAATTCATAATATTTAGACAATTTCATTAAAGCTTGGTTCATAAAAACATTGGCTCAACTTAATTTAGTAATAGCACCTTTTGCAAAGGTTATTTTAAGTATATTGGTATAGCAGAAATGCAAGTTTCTATATAGTTTAGAAATACAATAGGTAAATTTAAGTAGTCTTTTTTGAAAGTACAACAATTATATCAATCAACCAATAGAATGATTGTCGAAGATCTCCTTCGCATAAGTATGGTGCTTTGGTCCACGATTCGACACGAAAGCCCGAATTCTCTAGTAATTCTAAAAATAGCGTTGCTTCCTCCTCAAACGTTGGCCCATGGCCGTTTCCCTGGTTGGGACTATCCAATAGTGGCCTTATAGGCATGTGCGATGTATTAGTTTCGACGTAGTGCATATATGGCAGGACTAAGGCAACCACAGCTCGTCCTCGAGGCGCCAACGCATTGTGTATATCTTCCAACAGTTGAAAGGGATCATAACATCGATCCAGCACATTGAGACATAATATTAAATTAACATTGTTCAATTCACGAATCTCTGTGACAACATTAAAGTTGAGCTTCTTCAGCCTCTCGCGCATCGTCCAGCTGGCTTCAGTGGCAAATACTTGAAGCACAGCATTGCCGCTCAGCTCGGCCACTGTGTTTGCCACACGCACCGAGACTTCACCGTCCCCGGCACCGATGTCTAGCAAAGTAATCTATCAAAACAAACTGTGTGATAATTACGAAAGTAAACATGAAATTGATTACTTACCGTATCAGCTGTGAATCTCGTTGGGAAGCCGCCAGCCTCCAAAAGTTTGTGGAACTGTTCTTCCGACAAAATGAACATGGAGCCACGCTTCAACAAACCATTTATATCCGTTTGGGTCATAAAAAACTGCAACACGGACCTGGCCAGAGCGTGCCAAAGATGCATCCATATGTTAGAGGACAACATTTTCGCTCGTTCCAGCCATCTCGTTGTGGTGGTGTCGGGCCGCTCTAGAGGCACAAACTTTGACTGGAACCTTGGAGGTAATTCGTAGTTTAATGTGTACCACTAAAATAGTTAACAACAATAAATATCTTCACATGAACTTGCTTGATTGCGTGTTGTTGTTACCTGTTGTGTGTCTATGTTCTCCAAAAAATTGTCATTGTGGAATTTAGCATGAATAACACGCGCCAAAGTGCCGCGGGGTCGATAAAGGTCCATTGTAAAATGTAAATGCTTTTATCAAATTTCATCAGAGCTTAACGCACAAAAAACTACATGCGTTTAACTCTTCGCTTAAAAATTCTGCAAGAACATGCAAATGGCAATAATCTTTTACAGTAAACAAGCCGACAGTATGAACTATGCAGATAAAAACTTATCGATATGTGGTAGGTCAAGCTAGCGTCCATAAGTTGTAAATAATTAAAATTTTGTTGTAGTTAAGGAGAACTATTTAAAAATGAATTGGTGTACATATTTTCACTACATGTATTATTGTATATTTTTTGGAATACAACTTTAATTTAATATTACTGCGATAACGCTCATATCGATAGTTGCGCTTAATGTATCGTGTAGTCGATGCATCGATGACTTAATTGTATAGTAAAATGTGCATCACTAAGTTGTGTGTGAGATTTTTGTATATGAAAATAATATAACATGAGTTCTCACATCTTGGCCAATATAGAAGAGAAGGCTGCCCCGGCAGGCTTCGACGACCTGCCATACTTGCCCGAAAAGTATCCGGGAAAGGTCTGCTGCCTGTGCAACTTGGGGGAGCGAAGTGCGCTTGGTCAGGGAATTATGTTTCAATTAAAAGTGCCTACAGATTTCAAAGATAGAAACTCAGTGTACCCATCGAATGATTTGGAAAAAGATCAGGATATGAGCCGAAAGCTCAAGTGTTTAAAGAACAAGCCCAACGGCAGTGCGGAAAGTCCATATGAGTTGGATAAAATCGGTTACGCGGACACTATAAACGCTTCCGTGTTTCTCGACGACGACTTTGTTTACGTGCATCGCATGTGCATTATGTGGTCCCTGCGAAAAATGCAAGTGACGGATCCAGATATTTTTCAGTTTCTCAGCCACTTATCTGAGTTCTTGGAGCAGAAGTGTAGTTTCTGTGGCCAGTTTGGTGCTTCGATAACGTGCAAAATGAATTGCCGCCAAATACATCATTATCCCTGTGCCACTGCAGCCGGTTGCTTGCTAATCTTGGAGAGCTTCACAGTATTCTGCACAGAGCATTTGAGTCAAGTTCCATTGATTTGTAAGTATATTCACAATGTTGAAAAATGTTTACACTATTAATATATATTTTGGTATCGCAGGCAATGACAATAATGTGGAATGCTTGACTTGTTCTTCATTGGGAGATCTCTCGAAGATGGTAATGTGCTGTTCATGTGGAGATCATTATCATTCAACGTGCATTGGCTTGGCGAATCTGCCAGGTAAGCACAAAACCAACTGAACTAGTTAGTTTTATGAATAATATTTTATTTTATAGATACTCGAGCCGGTTGGAGCTGTGCCCGCTGCACAAAATGCCAGATCTGCAGGCAACAGGACTCCAATGACATTAAGTACGTAAAGTGTGAGCAATGCCAAAAGATGTACCATGCCACCTGCCTACGACCTGTCATATCATCGATTCCCAAATACGGCTGGAAGTGTAATGTAAGTAAAGTATCTTTTATTCAAGAACAGTTGTCTAATAATGCTTGTCTGGCCTTTAGCGTTGTCGTGTTTGCACTGATTGTGGTTCGAGAACACCAGGTGGTGGTAGTTCTTCGCGCTGGCATAGTCACTATACGATCTGCGATTCCTGCTATCAGCAGCGGAACAAGGGATTCTCCTGTCCCATCTGCCAAAAAGCCTATCGGGCAGCAGCCTACAAAGAAATGGTCAAGTGTAGTTGGTGTCACAAGTAAGTCGAGATAAAAGATATCTCTAATAAACTGAGATACTAATTACTATTCCTTACAGATTTGTTCATAGCACATGCGATGAGGAAGCTGATTTGACTGCTTATCACAAGAAGAAAGAATTGAATCCCGACTATGATTACGTCTGTCCCAATTGCAAGACGAACTCAACAGCTGGGCAGCTTAAAGTCACCGATCCGCTGGAGCGTTCCATGCTTGAATCACAGTCGTCGGAGCATTTCAATATGAAAGACGGTGAAACAGATCCATTAGATGGTAAACCATGTCTCGAGATCAACAGTGAAGATCCCCTCAAGCTGCCAAGTACCAAGAAGAAGGTCTGCTTGTCCAACATTCGTGGCAAGGGTGGCAAATTTGTGCTACATCGCATGGGTTCCATGTCGCAAATTGGCAAAAAGCGCAGCAATCGTGGCAAAGGACGTCAGCTTGTGCTCCAAAGTGGCTCAAGCGATCGTTATATTAGCCGCAATCTGGATACGGACTTTTCCAGTGATAAGAAAATGCTGCTGTGCTCGGCTCGGGACAAGTATGTGCTCACCCAGGACATCTGCGTGATGTGTGGCTCGGTTGGAGCGGAAAGCGATGCCGTGCTGATCACCTGTGCCCAATGTGGGCAATGTTATCATCCGTATTGTGCCGGCGTCAAGCCCTCCAGGGGCATACTCCAAAAGGGTTGGCGCTGTCTCGACTGCACCGTGTGCGAAGGATGTGGCAAAAAGAATGACGAGGCGCGTTTACTGCTCTGCGATGAATGCGATATATCCTATCACATTTATTGCGTGAATCCGCCACTGGAAGCAGTGCCGCATGGCAACTGGAAGTGCTCGTTCTGCACCATTTGCCAGAAGTGTGGTCGGAATCCAACCGAGAAAGGGGACTACAATGATCCCAATATGCCCGAGTGTCCACCATGTGCCAGTCAAAACAATTGTACCGTGTGCTCCAAAGCCTACGTTGACAACGAGATGATTATTCAGTGTGAACAGTGTTCCCACTGGTCACATTTCTACTGTGACACAATCAACACGCAGTTGACCATCGACTACTACGAGACCAACGTGTACAAGTGCTTCAAGTGCCGATCCAGCGGAAAACCCAACTCACTATCCCAATCGCAGTCCCAAACCCAGCTGAATGCAGCGGTTTCCACTGAATCCCTGGTAAGCACATCGAAGGTGCTACCTGAGATTAGCCAAGAGGGCAAGAATCCCAATCCAACGGATCGAAACCTTCTGTTAACAAATGATTTGCTGGAGAGCACAGAGGCAATCCACTGGATTGACGGAGTGTGCCTGAGTGAGAATGGCTTGAATATGATCAAATCCCTGTCCACAGAGATCAAACGTAAGCGGAAAATGCGTCAACCGATGGCTAATTCCAATAAGGATGGACAACTCGATGCGGGAGTGTCGGATGAACTGCCCTGCGACAAGTACAAGGATGGCATGATATGGGATAGGGGGGAGAGTGCGTTGCCCGAAGGTTTCTCCATATCTACTAACGATGATGGTGTTCATGTGCTGCGCAAGAAGCGACAGCGAAATCTACAGAAGCTTGGAATCGGAGGATTTGCGGTGCGCAATCGTGGACTCAAGAAGGATAACGAGGACAATGCGGTGGATCAATTGAATTCGGTTTTGGTGGTCGACAAGAAAAAGAAAATCATACGGAAAAAGCAAAAGAACAAACTGATTGAAGCCTATCCGGCGTATTTACAAGAAGCCTTCTTTGGTAAACCTCTGCTGGAATCAGGTGAAGTTGTGGCCTACGATTCTGAATCCTCGGATGAAATCGACACAAGTATGAAAATGTTTTTCACATACTCGAATTGTAAGAAACCAGAGGATGAAACAAGCTTAGCCAGCAAAAGTCCAGTGAAATCTATGAAGAAAACCAAACAGGAGAAACCTTCACCTTTGCCGTTATCCTTGCCCGACAATAAGAACATATTTGGTGATCAGTTTGCCATGGCGACGCATCAGAACGAGGAGCTGCTACCAGATGCAGCTCTTTTTGGTAGGATCATCAAATCATTTAAAATTCTAGTAGTAATCCGAATTCTTGTTTTTCCCTTAGACAATCCAATGACGGAGATGACCAGAAATACGCCTACAAATAATATACACACACTGGATCCCTTGGTATGTACGAGGTCCTTTTATTCAGGCACATATACTCTATATGTATTGTATCTTTTAATTTCCAGGCCTCCCAGGGTATCACCGGCTTGGAGGGCACAAATCCCAATGTTAATTTTATGCCCACTGCGGACAACATGAAGAATGTCCTCAGGTAAATTCTAGCTTTAAATAATCTTTGAAAAGTTATTGAAGTGCTTGAAATTCTTTGCAGTGAACCGACTGTGTTCGTGGAGAACTATGCAGTGGCACCCCAATTGACGCAGGAGCAAAAGTTCCACAGCAAATTGCACTTGCCGACGAATATTTCAGCAAAGTCGTCGCCTATGCATTACCAAGCGATCAAATACATGGAGGAGAAGCTAGTAATGGGGGAGCAAAAGCCACCGGAGGCACCCACAATGGAAGGCATCAATGGGGGCACCCAAAAGACAGCCGAGAAGATGCGCAAAGATGAAGGTAGTCACTACTATAACGCTATCCAATACACAAATACTAAACCTATACTTCTTTTAAGATCTTGGACTAATGGCCACAATATCGGCTGTGCTTTATGCGAACACAGAGCATGCCAATCTTAAGGAGCTGTTTCCTAACTGGAATGATCGCTGCAAACAAATCCTTAAACGTTGGCGTTCGCTGTGCAACGAAAAGAAGGCACCGTTCCTGCAAAAGGCTAAGGACAATCGATCAGCTTTGCGACAGCGGCGGGAACAGTGCAAGATCAGTCAGCCGGTAAAACAGGAGAAGCCAGAGGACAATCGTAGTGGCAAAGGCTACGTGGTGAAGCCCAAGGAAGTCATCTCCTACAACAATTTTAGTGAGTGCTCAATTGAATCGCTTTTAATTGAAATATTTTATAATGTGCTTTCTTTTTGTAGATGGAATTTCTTATGATGCTGGTTGCTACATGGGACCTTCGATGCACACTCCAAACTCACATCCAACTACGCCTATTCTTAATGAAAACGTTGTGGTTAAGTCTACAATTCAGAGAACACCAATGCATGTTGCAACTGCACCGCCATCCTTGAAGGTTACCTCGGTTGAGCAGCGCATGGAACAGCAACAACAACAACAGCAACAGCAGCAACAACAGCAGCAGCAACAACAACAGCAGCAGCAACAACACAATCAATCCTATGGAGCTGAACCAGTGGGTGATAAAAAGCTGAGGAATCTTTTGCAAAAGACCAACTCTGAGGCCATGATGATGTCCTCCAATTCGGAATACTTTATGCAAAACGATCTTCTCCGACTTGGACTCACACAGAATGCTCCAATCACCCAAAACAACCCGATGCTAAGCATGAGTGGCAACCCACAGCATACGGAAATGCGTAGTCTGGAGCAGGATGGCAAGAATCCGCTTGACATCAAGATGAGTGATCCGCAGGAGGGGATTTCCTCCTCTGCCGTGGAGCTGGAAAACGTTGGCTTTGGCGACATTTTGGGCGGTTTCGGGGAGGGTGATGATGATGATCTTTTAAAGTCTTTGACCTCAGAAATTGGCGATGATTTCAATATACTGGAGTATGCGGATCCAGAACTGGACGTCAATGTGCTTAACACATTGGATTTCGATGATAATGAAAAGAACTCGACCTAATGTTTAATGATCACTTTATTCATTATTATTTTTGTTTAGACGTTGTTAAGAAATTAAGCATTTGATTGCAATATTGTATTTTGTACATTGTTTGTATGTGACGCACTGAAGAAACCATTATTTGACATAATAAAAACCGCGTAAATTCTAATTGTGAATGCCTGATCAGCGTGTGGAACAGTTAATAAGAGGTAGACTGCTGAAAATTGTATAAAACCTAAATAATTTAAGTGTACTCCTTGTACAATAATTGCAGCTCCTTTTTGGATAAGTTATAGGGATAATGCAAGCTCGTTGGCACAAAGACTTTTCCCACAACTTGTCTGCAAGTAAACATATTAAATTAATTATCTTAGTATAGTTTAAGTAGATTAGTTAGGTACTTGTTGAAATGCTCATCGTATCCGACTGTATAATCATTTGGAATTTTAGCAGCTGGTGTGAAGGAAGTGCATTCGCTGGGCGGTTTCTTCAGAGCATAGAATGGATAGTCGAAGGTATTGATGTAGATCTCGACGCAGAGACCATGACTACCCAGATGCAGTTGACTGGCCACCGAGGGTTGACTGAGGCCACAACTGCCCAGCATAATATTGCGGTGACAGGAGTGTATGAATGTGCCTTTGTCCTGGCTTGAATGGAAGCACTGCACATTCTTGCCAGCCTTCGAGTGATCCACAGCAATTGGATCAAAGCCCGGTCCAGCCATGTCACAAGCTTGAAATGTTTATAGCTTCAAAATTTACGAGAATTCCAAATATTCTGTTCACTTACTGTCGATATTCTCGATGGCGAAATGTGGCTGTAAGGATCGGCCGACTGCTGATGCCAATTGCCCACCGAAACTGAAGCCAAATAAGTAACCACGACTCGGATCGAAGCCGTACTGGATGAGACCGATTATAATGGACACAATCGCATCGGTTATGTGCTCAAACTTTGAGTACAAACTAAGAAGATTTTGTTTAAGAAATTTTTTAAAACTTTTTCAAATAGTTGCACTCACCGCATGTAGGAGGAACTGGCAACGGTGCTATAATCAATGCATATAACGCAGCCCTTCCGGTAAAAACTTAGGCCTAGAAGAATTACAAATCGGTTATAGTAGAAAAGTTTTCTTATAGTGAAACCTACGATCAATTAGGGCAATCGCCCAATCATCTGAGCAGCTTTGAATCCAGCCATGGAGGACAATTGAAAATTTTTCTGTTGGTTTGCATCCTGAGGCCTCCAACATGTTTCCATTGAGAGTAACCGGTGTCTCCAATGTTTTTGTATTGTTTCTAAAAGTGGCGATGTGGGATTAGAAATGGGAACACCCTTAGGCAAAGCTTAACTTACTTGTAGAATTGTACAGTCATCGTTTTGCGCACATCGGGCTTGAAGCCTCTGGCGTAATAATCTTTAAATAAAAACCCTTTAATAATGGCTTGTTTTATATTTCTCAACCTACCCAATGTATCATTTTGAGTTCCATGAATTAACCCACGTCTTAAAAATATATGTTTAGCGTTGAATCTGCAGTCAGTCTTATAAAATAAGAGTGACCATATTATAAGTGTTAAAGTATACAAAGAGGAATTGTTTCCAAGGTTTTTCATTTTATATTAATAAATTCCAAGAGAGAGAAAAACTAGCATTATTCTTCTACATAATATACAATACAAATTAACTATAAACTATTTTGGGAAATTATCACACTTAAAAAGAACTCGTGAGTTTTCGCTTATCCATGGCCAAAAACATAATTGGAAACTATTTCCAATGGGAAGCCCATTATCAAAAAAAATTTTAAGGATCAAGGCAACTCTAATTGCACAAATTAATTGAAAGACTTGAAGCCAAAGCTATCGATAAGTTATCAAGCTAATCGCAATGAATAGTGGTTCAATTGGCACATGTAGATAAACAGCGTCTCTAGATTTATCGATCACAGCACACGCTTTGCAACAACAAAAATGGCGCGAAATAAACTGTGTATACTAGTTACCTACGCTGAAATAAAGAGCTATTTCTTCCAATTGGACAAGTAAACATCAGTCTCATGTATCATTGAAGTTTTAATTCACCAAAATATATATTTTAAATATGTGTATATATCTGTATGTATACTTATATACAAATTTTGCAGCTGCAGATTTCAAGAAATTATATACCCTACTGATTAGGGCAGTCGTTTGGTGACTGTTTTTTGTTTCCAGATGGTGCTTTGTTTCCACCGCCTCCCTCTGGCTCATCGTCATCGTAATCATCATCTTCATCTTCATTCTCGTATTCCTCCTCATCCTCGTCATCTTCATCATCAACAATGTCACCAGTATAATAAAGCACAGCTTTTGGAATAATTCTCGCACGCAAAAAGTGGCCGATTTCGAAATCAGTAGCCAATATCTGTGTAGAGTAAAGACACGCATCAAAATTGTTGCAGATAATACAACAAACTATATTTTATAGCCTTACCTGCTGAGTCTCATCGTCGATCTCTTCCTTCTCGGTTGGGACATCTGGTGGATTGAAGAAATTGAAGAAGGAATCTGTAGGAACCTGTTTGACAATGGTGCGCACAGCGCCGCGTTCCTTATGCTTCTGCTTCTTCCTGATGGTCTTCACCGTCAAATTCATTTTCTTTTCCCAGTTAATCACGCAGCCCTTGCACTTATAAATCTCAGGGCCTTCGAAGGCAAAGGGATCTTTTGGATCGACAGTGGATTTCAGGCAATATTGCTTTGTTAGCACAGTATTGGTAAAGTATTCATTTTTATCGAAGTGAAACTCCAAAAGATATGAATGCTGCAGAGTAAAAATGAATCAGATCTAGATACAATTATTCTACTAAATGTGTATATACCTCATCATCATATTTTATAACAATGTCGGTAAGCTTACGCAATGCCGGCTCATCGTGACTCTGGACCATTTCAGACAACACGGGTGTATTTCTGAACACTGTCAGCCAGAAGTCGGGAATACCTTTGGCATCCTCAGGCATAGTCTTGACTTGCTTTAACGACTCACGGATGCTATCACCGATATCTCCGTCAGTTGGCAGACTCTCGGGTTCCTTCCACTTGGGCGCCTCCACCGCTGGATCTACAGTGCCGAAAATAATTTCTTTGCGCTTTTCGAACATGGGTTGATATTTCAATTGGTACTTCTTCTCCAACTTGTAAACCTCTTCAAAGAATTCAGCTTCCAAGTTCAGCTGCTCCAATTGCAAATTCTTTAATACGACGATCCTGTTTTGAACAGCCTGCGGCAATGATTTCACCAATTGTTGCAGAAACTGTCGGCGAAGCACCGAATTCATGTATGCTGGCCTGTTAAATGTATATCATGTTTTAATATTCTGATTTCCATAGAAAGAAAAACTTTTAATTACATGGATTGGCAGTCGGAATTCGATTTATCATCATCGATTTCGTTGCACGACTCAGCATCGACAATTCCCTCTGTTGGTGCGTCCATTGTTTCCAATATAAATGCAGAGTTCTGAAACATACACGTACACGTTAACTACACATGAATACTTTTAAAGAATTATTGGTCTACAGACCGTCGGACACTCCCATGAAAAAAAATTGTTTAATTAATACACACATACATATATGTCTGCCCATGTCTTCTCACACATGCATATGAATAAGGCCCTACTTCATCAGCATTCATACATGTGTGTGTATGTGTCATACACATTTTTGCAAATGCGTAGATATGCAAACTTATTACTTCGACTTTATTTCAACATGTATGAATTAGATAAATGGGTTTGTTATTTTCCTTTACTCAGTAATATACGAATAGACATTTCTTGCTAGAAATATTTAAATAAACTAGGTGGAAAACAAAAAACATTGAGTGTACATTCCTATGCACCACATTTCTGCAAAACACGTGTTAGTTTGTGCTTTGGGTGAGACGGCCCTACGCATATATGAATATTTACCAAATACTTCATATGTTAAGCAAAATGTATATGTGCATTAATATTCTATTTTACTATCATGTGAAAACTATGTTAATGGACAAATTATTAAAAAGCTATACATACCTCCAAGCGAAATGACGGTTTGAATGAAAAGCACGCCGTTAAGTTGCCGAACAAGAAGGTCTGCTTTCACAGGGTGATCAGGGAGTACACATTTTAAAATGCCTTCGGTTCACTTTCACAGGGTCATTGGAGTACTTCTTTTGTGAAAGTGCGCCATATTGTCGTTGTAAGATAGCGGCGCTAAGTTAACATCAGTAAATGAACAAAAAATTCAGGAAAAATGAAATACCGAATGTTGTATGTGGAACAATTAATAATAAATTGTTAATTACTGTTCAGCGAGGGTTATTATAATAACCAATTTAAAAATATAGTACCAAATCCGATTGTTATTAATATGTTGAATCAATTTCCTATTTAACATGCATATGTTTCTTAGATAAGTCTACCATTCGGATCCAATTCTTTACCATGACTTATTGTTAGACCACGCTAGTGACGAGAGCAGAACGATTGAAAAAGACACACATTGGATTTATTGTTACAATTTTTGATATTTTATTTACGTAAAAATAAAATATTTGGACATATGATTTAATATAACAAATTAATAATAACCTTCATTCAAAAATTTGATTGATTCTTAAACTTGTCTAATGTTGCGAACTCTTAAAAACTGAGCGATTAATGCTCTTAAGAGTAAATTGTTATTACTTCACGACCTCCTCCACGAACCATTAATACTTTTTCAAGACCCTCTGTTAAAACTTCCAGGAATTCCATATCTATGAAGTAATAAATAATACAATAAATTAGATTTTAATGTATAACCAGGTGTTAATTGGGACTCACAATTGCTTTCACGTTCCGCTCTCACTTCCCTTGGGGGACCTGGTAAATTCATTATGACCAATTGGGCATCTTGTGATTTTTCTACTATAACTTCATTTAGTTTTATTGCCGTGTGCATGCGACGAACATTAAATTCATCTCTGTAAATAGTAAATAATTTAAGAATTTAAAGCTTTACTTGTATAATAGAGATAACTTACGGTTTCACACTCGATTTTATGTTATCGTCAGCTTTCTCAGTTGACTCGTCCTTGTTCAAATCAGGTGTTTCCGAAGTTTCCGGACCATCTGAATCAATTGAATTACGTTTTTCCTCATTGTGGGAATCCTATATGGTATGAAAAAGTATAACTCGTTGAATTAAACAAACAAAACTTTAAAGTATAATTGCTTCCTGTGCGAATAATAAAAAAATAAATCAATAATTAACTTAAATAAAATAAAAACTAAACTGGGATTTAAATAGACGTCTGATAAATTTGAATTTAAAAGTTAAATTTGTGTGTAAGTTATTAGTACGAGATTTTCCTGAGGTTAACTGAACTATAGATTGTATATATTATTTGAATTTGAATTATTATCAGTACTATACATTATATGTTAGTAGATTATACAATATATTATGACGATTACGATTATACGTATACATACGTGATTTTGTATTTCTTCTATGGTAGGATCGGCAAACCGAACTTTCGACGCTGTTTTAATGGCGTCATAATGGTGGTCTACAATTGTTTGAACCTGAAATTGTTAGCGTAAAGTATTTACATACATATACATACATAACTGTCCAATCAGTTTGGCCAATATATGCTTTAGGCCCACTTCTGTTCCAGCCTTAATATTGTTTTTTTAAATTTCGTTCAATAGTTTTGTTTTTTTTTTTGAGGTTATACCAAGGCTAGAACACAAGCAACCCGTTAACATAATTGCCGAAAGTCTTATGTATATAGTCTATATAGTCATATCGATCGGGAATCTAAACATTTAGCTATAAATCCATCACCTTATCACTTATCGCTTTTCACTTATGCTAACTGGTAAGTTCAAACTTGAGTCTGTGTGCAGGGTATCTCCGTGTCGAGCACTCTTTTAATTTTTATCATGCAACAAGTGTACAGAAATGCAATAGAACGTGCAAAAAGAGGAGAAACAGAAGGAAATACAGGTAAAAATGTTACAGTCGCGAGTGTTAGAGCTAAGAGATACCCTGTAATCAGCTGAGAGACATCCTAACATTCCAATACACATCCACATTCACAAGCTTAGCACGATAGATGGCGCCACCACAGTGGAATATGCATCGATCATAAGATTTAAATGGTTACAGGGTATACAAATGAGTAGTCCTTAAATGTTATGTACAAATAGAAGCAATTGTTTTTAAAGGATTCTTTAGTTTACTTTTTAGCTTTTTATAGCTATATATTTTGGACAATTTTAAACGATTTAAAGGGAAATTTAACCTTTTTTCATGCAATTTAATTCAAGAAATTAGCATTAAACACTCACACACACACATAGAAATGAAATTAACATTGACATTGTCGATTTACAGTGGCTCAAAGCAGTAATGAACCAAGGCATTTAACGTACATTCATTAAATGATTTTAAAAATGTGCTTTAAACTCATTTTTATATATATATGTATGTATGTATATGTATGAGATATAATATAGTACTTATGATAACATCGATAGATACGCCTAGAATATATATTGATATATACATAAATGGTACATATATATATTGTAGAATTGGAAATTCTTTAGGTTTAATTTTCTTTACCAAAGATAACTTATTATCACTGGGTGTTTCCTTAAAATCCATTATAGTTTGAACCTTTTATCAAATATACAAAGTGTGAAATTTGTTTTGTATTTTTTAAATAGTTCTCAATAGTAATTATATAGTTGATTTGTCGGATAAAACGTGTAGTTTCCAAATAACAAATAACAATCGAAAAATCGAAATGAAAACGGTAAATCAATTAATTAAATGATTAAATTAAAGAGGTGTGCGATACAAATGATAAATCATCCTATATATATATGTATATCAGATATAATGTCGATGATACGATCTCTTATGAATTATGGTACAATATATGTATGTAGATGTAAAGGTGTATGAATCAAATAAGTTTATTGAACACTTTATACTCACTACTTTGGAGTTCTCTTTTTTGTTTAAACCTAATGCCCGAAGCATCTGATTGCGCTGTTCCATCATGAGAGTTCTCTCATAGGTATAAGCCGAAATGTCGCTGTTGTTCTGTATTTCCCAAAATATATAATATTTAATATTTTAATTATAAATGAATTATACTTTTTAGTTACCATTTCAACCACTTCAACATCTGCCTCAATACGCAGATGGTAAAGGAATGTCTTCAAATCTTTCTTCATTTGAATCGAATTATCTTCGATTTGAGCAACTGTGAAAATGCGAAGTTTGCAATTGCGCCAAGTTCTGTGCTGTTTCAGCAGGAAAGGCAGCAGCATTAGCAGACCTCCGTCATGGACAATCCACCAGATATCAATGTTTCCACCAATCTGTAATAGGTAATACAAAACTCTTTAGTGCCTAAAGTATCTGATTAAAACTTTTCTCTTTTCTCACTTTGTGATTGGATTCGGGATAGAAATTGATGCCCTTGGGCACGATCAGGGCCATGTGACAGGCGGCCACAGTTCGCACCGTTTGGATGAATGTCTTCCAGCTATAACGACCCTCCTGACGCCAGCTGTAGGGCCAGCCGATGATCACAGTGTTTGGCTTCATGCCTCCTAGGCCAATTGTCTGAATGCTGCGTGATTAAAACAGATCGTTTCTCATTAGCAGAGTAACACTAATTTAATTACAGGCACAAGACTAGTGCTAGTGACGAAAGTAGCTAGTGTAAGCTAGAGATGTGTGCCAGCGCGTTAGAGCGTGCGAGATTTGACTGCTTGTTCTCTCTTACTCCCACTCATTTGATCGCTTTAGCTGTGCAAAGCAGTGGTTGTGCACAGAGAGCTACTAAAGTATGTGTGTGTTGACAAGCAGTGCAAAGCAGAATTAGCGAGTTACGCTCTCCACTAAAGTATTAGATAGTATGCGTGAGTTGGCAAGCAGTGTAAGGCAGTACAAATTCTCTTAACTATGTCATGGTATGCGTGTGAGCACCACGAAGGTATAAAACTTACACTGAGCTTAGACCCTCGCCAATTTCCTGGGCAACGAGGACGTCACAAAATCCTTTAACCTTCTCATCCGTCATGTACTTGCGCAGCGTGGTCTTTGCATCGGCTGCCTTATTTGAGATTTTTGTGTGATCACCCTTTATCACAGACACACAAATTGTTAGACCCTTGCCAGCCTTTAGTTGTGTGGCAAACGAGAAGATTTTCCTATACTTTGGCATTAGGTTATCGTTCAGTTTTGATAGCACCAAGATCTGTGGACGCCAATTTTTCGTATGCGGTGGGCCTTCTTCCAGTCGCTGTAACGAGTATCTTGCTGCAGTCAGAGCCATTCCTCGGATACCATCTCCCCACTCCTTTTCGGCACTGTAAATGGATCAAACTATTAATTTCTATGCTCCAAATATAGTCCAAATCGATACTTACCCACGATATTCGATGTATTTGTATATAACAATTGCCATTCCCATGGCAATAAGTGCGAAATACCACGATGTCATGATCATAACTGATATGCACAGCGTTAGACCCAGCAGGGATAAGCTCCAGTGATAGAATTTGAAACGAGGTCTCCAATTCGGGGTCCTCAACAAGGTTTGAACGGCGCAGGCCAAGTTAACAAAGCCGTAGCACATAAGGAAGAACATCGACAGCAAAGGTGCCAAAAGATCAACATTTCCTAAGGAATTTAAATCGGAATTGAGTACAGTGACTAGCTATAGTTAGATAGTTAGTTAGTTAACCTAGGAGAATGCCACACTGGCAGATGACAATGGTTAAAAGAAGAGCTCTGACAGGCTCGCCCCGTTTCGAGGATTTGGCGAATGGTGCCAAAAAGGGTATAATCTCATCCTTGGCAATGGCTTGGAGCAAACGAGGTGCTCCCGTCAAGCTCTGAAGTCCAGCACCCAGTGTGGAAAGGAAGGAACCAATTAAAATCACCCACTGATTGGGCCACGCTATGTTGGCCACGACCAATTTGCCACCAATCGATTGACCAAATCTGAAAGCAAGCAAAATAGATTCAATCAAAGTAGAACTTAAGGAAATCTACAGGTTTTTTACTTGTCCCGCAGCAGCAGATTATCAACGGTGCCGGCAAAGAACAGAACACTGGACAGGTAGACAGTACTGGTGGTTAAAATAGCACAAATTGTACCAATCGGTATGCTCTTCTGTGCATCGGCCAGATCTCCCGATCGATTAGAACCCGCCATAATGCCTAAAGGGATAAGAAACGGTTTAAAAATGTATAGAGGGAGTTTTTCAACAGATTTTACCTGTCACCGATGGGAAGAAGATGCCAATGAGCAGTGTGAACGATGTGGTTATATCGGCCATAATTTGATTGTACGATTGACCGCCGATATTCTCAATATCCACAGAATTCTGACCGTAAGCTATCAACTGTCCCTTCTCCAGGAACGAGGGCATTATGTTATCATAGAAGACACCGCTGGCCAGACCCTTGATACCCTTGACTCTGCTCACATTGTTGTCTGAGGATTATGGAGTTTTCATTAGAATATACATAGATTGGCATGGAGATTATCTGAAATTACTTTGGTAATACTCGTCGCACTTGTGATTGGGACAATACATGTCGAAGAGTATTGGATCCTCTTTGGTACAGTTCTCGATGGGTATATCCTTCAGGACACGCTTTCCAAGCACGCACAGGCTGTAAAATGGATTGGAATTTCAATTATTTATTGCTTGGTAGACTATATATACAAGGATCACTTACTATAACTTATCATTGCCATGGATATTGTCAAAGATTCCAACATAGACAGCGATTATGGAGAATATTACACATGCCAGTGCGACCGTTGCGAACTTGTTGACAAACTTGACACCCAGGAACACAATCAGACCTAAATCGTGATAAGAAACTATAAGTATTTCTGATCTACAGTTAAATAAAAGTCAACTAACCCATGAACATGAGTAAAAATGTGCCATAAACCCGGAAGTTGTTGTACATGGCTTCGGCATCCTTGGTGAAATCCCCAAATATAGATGCCCAGGGCGCCATATATGTCTGCAGAAGTCAACAGCTATATAGTAAACTGATCAATTGTCTATATACATGAGTGCTAATTACCAAAACGATTTCAACGGCACCAACAATGTACATTGCCGCTGCGAGCGTTGTCCCCGTGTAAAACAACATCCCCACCGCACCGCCAAATTCAGGTCCCAGTGATCTGTGCACAAAGAAATCGGTTAGGTTTTTACTGGGACTATAGAAGGAGGTATGACTATACCGTGATATCATAAAGTAACTTCCTCCCGCCGGCACAACTCCATTCGTTGCAATTGCTGACATCGATATCGCCGTAAGCATTGTCTAGGGAATTTTATGTGATATAGTGAGAAGGGATTTTTTCAGGGATGTTCATGGGGGATATTCTTACCACACAACAGCAGGTCAGAACAATCAAGAATCCACAAATAGCGCCAGCCGTGCCAACAACCCATGTTAATCGAATGAACAATATTACACCAAAAATATTCTGAATGCATGGCAAGAAGACTCCAATTAAGGTGCCTGAAATACACCCGATATACACACACATTAATTGAGAAAGCAATTATACAAATGAAGATGGGGAACTCACCCATTCGAGCTGATGGCGGCGCTGGCTTCGCATCCGGATCGGTGGCAGCTGGTATCGTATTTTCATAATTGGCAATTGATGAAATGAATGTGGAAATGTGTGGCCTAGTCTCCAGATCATCGTCGTATAGGTACAAATTTGGGTCGATTGTTGACTTCTGATTCTCCTCTGCACTGTGGACATCGCGTGAGTCTACAAGAAACCCAATAAAAATGACATTTATCGTTATCGTTTCGCAATGATCGTTAAGTTATCGCTTAGAGCAGTGACACTGCTTGCCTACAAGCAGTTATGTACTGCACAAGCAGTGTGGCCTGGCGACTACACCCTCACACTGCTTTCCCTGACCTACACAACTGTTAAAGCAGTTACTGTTCGTACTAAAAGCTTAAAGATAAAAACGATTAACGGGATCGGAGCTCGCTCGTTACCTACGTGGGAGATATCTATAGGTTAACTTATATTAATCACCGAGCAGAGATAAGATCTAATCGCACCAAAAATTAATACAGGGTATACAATAATTTAGAGTTAATTTACTTTTCATACCTGCATGCTTAATGTCGGAGGATGTTCCATTGTGTTCTGATGGCATTATATTCACTTCTTTGGAATCATCTTTTTCACTATTACATTGCATGTTACCGATTGGTGTAAACCTCTACACCGCGCTCTCAGAACCCGAAAATCACTTAAAATTAGCTAACACTTTTTTGTTTGTTCGTAGGGCGTGGCGCGGAAATCATTTAAGCAAATATTTGACAATCATAAATTTATTATTATGTAATACATAGCACATTCAATATTCGACCAGGTATAAAATGCGATTTTCATATGAAATGTTGAGGAATTTTCTTGTAAATTTCACTTTTCATTTCCATGTAATTAAATTTAGTTTGGACATTTCGGTGAAAACTATCTTAAAGTGTTTGAAGAAAAATTCTACGAGCTGCAAAATAATGATGGGCCTTGGTTAAAGCTACATTTCTTTTTTTTCTTTTTTTTTTTTTTTTGGTATTCAGCAAATCCCTGTCTCTCTTTAATAGCCGAGCAAAGAGAATTGGGACAGCAATCTCGGAAAAGTGTGTAGCTGGGAAATCTAGGTCAAGAATATTAAGCCCGTCAAGATTATGAAGCATATGAAAGGACAAAATGCCAACGAAATGGAAATTGTCAATACATTGTTAAACAATTAATAATTTAAAATCGATTTTCATCATTCACTGGCACTTGAAATAGTTATTGAATGCACTATTTTATAGTATTTGGATAAGAATAATTGAAGGGATTTGTTAGTGGTTTTTTATTTTGTATGAACCTGTGTTTTATGTAACTTTGCACATTTTTTGTTGGTGTTATTTTAATTGAATAGATTTATTGCGATTTTTTGAATACAGCGAAGACGCCAAAAATTGTGCTATTTTATTTGGAATGTTTAAATAGAAAAACTTAAGAAAACTGGTTGTATGCTACCGAATAAAAATTATGTTGCCCAGGACTCTGAGCATTAAAATTGAGATGAAAATGAAAGCTTCTGTCTACACACAATTTCACCCCGTGTTCTGAGCCCCAAGGGCCAAGAGGCAGAGATACAACCAGAGAAACAGAGAGAGTGAGAGCCAGCGAGAGACAGCTGCAGATACATACATACATAAGGTAGCTGTATTTGTATTGAAAGTCCTCTCAATGCCTGCACACAGCATCTGTTGGCACACACACACACATGCACACACACACTCAAGCGTACGCACGCACAGCGCACACAGAGCTGAGCTACTCTCAAAGCTTTTTGCGTTGAGCTTAAATCTGCAGGTTGCGGTAAATGTGTCAGCGGGACATCTGGGACATGTACTACATGCTCTTATACATACAGGTATAAGTATATACATATACATATATGTACACATTCATTGTATATGTAAGTGATGGAAGTTTAGCAGATACAAATCTTAGCCTATTAACATACAAAAGCATTAATGCTGCCATTATTTATTAGAGTCCTTTTTGACAAACAACCACGTGACGCACACCGATAAAAACAAGCAGAGTACCTCTTATTTTCAACATACTAATAGCTATTTAATTACCTTGTAAATCCTCGTGAGTATCTCCTAGTAGCTTGCCACTGGCTGATTCATCTTGAAGATAATCCAATACAGTCTCTTCGTCTGTTTTTGTAACTTGAAATCTATCCGGCATAGTTGTAGCTCTGAAGCACCCTGGAATTATAATATTTTTCAATTATATTTTCAATTTTCGGTATTACTAAAAATATATAATTATAGCTAGATCTGTATGTCTGTATGTATTTATGTAATTACATCAATCATGCGTTGTTCACGGCGTAGTTCGATCGCAGCCGATCAGAAGAGAGCAATTTAAGAGAGAAACCGCAACGTATTCAACGTTGTTCCTTTATTTCTGATACGAGTTTATTGAAATGTACGCTGTATTTCAGTTGGCAACGCGACGATCATCATTTCACATTAATTTCATTTTATGACCTATCTCTCTTCCTTTTTTGTGGCTCTCTTCGTGACGCACGCTTGCATATATGCAAGTCAATTGGAAGCACACTCTTACTTAATTCCATATGTGTATGCTTGTATATGCATGCACGGATACACATAGTATGTCTGTATGTATGTATTTAGTATATTTGCTATCAGCTGATCGCAAGCAGTATCTTAATCTCATGACGTACGTGTAAAAGTGAAAACACATGAACGTAGGCACTTTAAGGCTTGATTATGTCTGCATTTATCTAATTTCCATATCTTTTCATACCCAACTCCTTTTATATAAGCACAAATTACAATTTAATTGCTTGTTTTATTAATGAAACTCTTTACATTCATTCATTTACATACATACAAACGAACGATTACCAATATTCAAAGTATTAGTAAGTTCCTTTATATATATCAAAATCAACATAATGTTAAATATTACTTTCAGACATATTCAAGTACTTGCACTACTTCTAACACACACATACACACGCACATAGGCAGACTTCTAGCTAAGTTCTAACTCAGTTACGCCTGTGAATGTTTGTATGTAGATAGATAACAGCACTGTAAACCAAATTAATCAAAAGTATACAAATGTCTGCAAGTAGTGCAATGTAAGTATGTAATGCTATGCTTTGTTTGTATTAAAACACCCACATGCAACACGCACACACATATACATACATACATACATATGCACGTACTTACATACCAAGAATAAAAACAAACCAACAGTCTATGCATTAAAATGATATATTTACTTGAGTAAAGCGCCTATTTTTCAAGGTGACAAATAAGCGGAAAATATTCGGAGCTTCCTTCTTTGATGTGATATATTTCCAGCTTAGTTAAATTTATTTTCCTAATATTATGCGAACTTTTCAATTGTACGAATAAAATTAAACTATCATATTGAAGGCGCATGAGTAACAGAAAACAATTTTCTACTGTATATAATTTGGAGTCGTGAGTTGGGGGAAATACTGTTGTATTAATGAAAAAAGTAACTGAAAAACGAATGTTGAGCATTTAGGACACATTGGATACCGATTGTACTTTAGAAAAAAATTAATAACCATATAAATCTCGATTTGTATGTATGTACAATTATACATTTCTATTTACATACATACATACATTGTTTGTTTAGGTTTTAAATGAAGGAACACTTGTGTACGTACATTCGATAGCATATTTTCCTCAACATATGTATGTATGTGTACATTTGTACATTCATACACACACATACATACTGATATCCATATGTATGTATTGCTCTACATATGTATGTGTTTATGAAGACGCTTGGCTAATAAATAGTGCAAAGTGAACATTATAAAGTTAACACATTTATGTAACTAACTTCATGACTTCACGTCCATTAATACATACACACACATACATATTAATATTTATGTATGTATGTAAACTTTAGAGTATGTGTGATCTCAGGGACATTAAGTGAACTACTGAGTAATTTGTTATGTGAGTTCTTTTGTGAGTAATTTTGTAATCGAAAGTATTTATGGAGTACTAATCCTTGTTTCTTTTAATTTAAAATAAATAACTATTTTAAATTAAAGGAAAATCAAAAACAGATCGCTATCATGTATATATTTCAAACGAATTTAAAAACAATTCTAGCATTATAAATTAAATAGTTGACATTTTCGATATGTTTATGCATTCATTTTAAACAAATTCCATTATCAGGAATGTTCATTATTTTTAAGCTGAACAAAAACAATGTTCCGCTTAGTGCTAAGCTAATTGGAATTTTCGGTATGAACCAGTTTCGTTCTTTTCTGATGAATGAGAAATCAGAGTTCTGTTTTTACACAGTGAAAACCAGCAGACGCTCGACTACGGTATACCCTGTTATGAATAGGACATAGTATCAAAAAAATTAATTTATTAAATGTATGTATATAAAATTGATGGGCCTACTGTTGAAAGCAAACGCTCTCCGATTAGACGACTGCGATTTATCGATATCGTTATTAATTTGTGAAAAGGAACAGAGAGATATAAAATACTTTATTCATTGCTGCAAAATTTATTTATTTCTGCACAAAATACAAAATACGAGTATAACTGGTAGGTCTTTGCTCTCATTACCCAAACTAGAATAAATAATATTAACTACTATAAATGTTTTTTAAATAAGTGATTCCCAACATTATTCTTTAACTTTCAATCCCATAAAGCATTTAGCAATTTTACCGAAATTTTTGGAATAGCGGAGATTTTTAAAAAATTAAGACGGCGGTAGAGCCCATAATGTAGCAGTCTTGTCCGCAGACGTGGAAATGAAAGAAAAATCGGTTGGATGCCATCGGATTGTGATTGCCTTGTCCTTATGTCGGGCCACAACGACAGAGGCCAGATCGTTCGCCAGATCACCCTGAAGATCGGTTAGCTTGATGGTGTTATCGTAGCTGCACGTGAGCATATAGTAAGCAGATGGAGAGAATCGCACGCATCTTGAGTAAAAAATGATATAAGATTATTGTAATAATGTAAATCATACGTTTAGGTGTAGGTAGTACCTGATTTCGGCTTCGTGTGGATAGAATCGCTGTATAATCCGATTTCCTCGTATGTCATAGAGTACACAGGCGCTGTCTGAGTGTCCCGAGACAAGAAGTCGTCCAGTCGGATCAACGCACACAGCGGTTACTGGCGAATTTTGCAGAGCACCGCCCTTGTACTCATTATCAAAGGAATTTACAGCGACATTCACTCGTAGATCCCAAAAACGTATCGATTGATCCTACAGAATAACCGATTAATCAATTACTTATAATTTAAAAAACATATTTCAGTTGTTTACCTGAGATCCCGAAACGAACATTGCATTGTTCCAGCTGTAAAGCGATGAAATGTGTCCAGTGTGACCAGTAAACACCTGAAACGGCATTCCGGTCACACAGTCGGTGACGTAGATCTTACAATCGCCAGCGCCACCGCTGACAAGCAAACGCGATTTGGTCGATGAGTTATCCAGAAAACACATGTCCCTGACGGTGCCATCGTGCATATTTAGCTCAATCTCGTGTCCCACCAACTGATTCGTGTCTTTGTTGAATCTCATGTATTTTATGGTCTTGTCATTTGATCCCGTTGCCACAATTTCGCCATCTGCGGACCAACAAGTGCAATAGATCGAGCCTCTATGGTGTTTAGTCCGCTTACACAGAACGGAGGGCGGATAAATGTGTTGATCTTGCCTATAATTATAAATTATTATTATTTGTTCAGTAAATATTTAAATTTAGTTTTAATTACCTCAGCTTGGACAGTTGCGGATACTGACAAATTCGGAACGTTTTGGAATTGGAACCCACCGCATATAGTTTACCATCGGGATGAAAATCCACACTCCGAATTGCCTGCGAGTCCGAAATTGTTGTAACAGCCACGAACTGTGAACGATCATCACTCTGAAATGCATATAGAAAGTTAGTAATTAAATCATCTAAATTTGGTAAGACCGCATCACAAAGACGGACTTTGAGACTTTTGATAAAAACGAAAGTTTTTACAGTTATCATGAATCAATTTTTGTATGGCCACAAGTCAAAACCAAAAACACATACAATAATTAATTAAGAATAAACAATCGCTTCAAACCACAAGACTGGCTTCTATTTTCTTTTGTTGAATATAACAAAACAAAAGTATTAAACTTCAAACGGATCACTCACCTGTCGTAAATTTGTTTCTCTCTCGTCAGTATTCATTAAAATAATATCAAATAGATTGTAAAAAATCCTAAATGAAAAAAATAACACAAATTTCGGGCTAGGCTCGACTGTAATATCCAATACAATATCGTTTGGTATTAAAACTCGTTAGGGGGAATCGTTAAAATGAAAGTTGAGCTCTAGTGTTGGAAAATGTTGCAATTTTCTCATTGTTTAAGTAGCGGACATAAATTTAATAATTTAACTGCACTTACAATGTTATAATTCCAAAGAAGATATAAATAAATAAAATAGAAAACTCTGAAAGGCTATAATTTAAATTTATAAAATTTCCCTATTAAAAATAACAATTAAATAAAATTGGAAACTGGATGACTTTATGAATTAAATATAGGTATAATTTTGTTTAACAAAATTTAATATTTTTTAAAGTTCGTTTTGCAGAATTCCATTAATGAAAATTATTTATTGTAAACGACAACACCATCACAGGGTGGTTCCAATTACCATTATTCGTTTATTTATATAAATAAGATTTTTTTATGTTCGGCATATGTTTAAATGTTTAAACTAAGTTATAAAATGGCAGAGATTTTATAACAAATTAGATAATTGTTTGAATGAACAAATTTTATAAAAAATATCACATATTGTATCACGCTACTATGTATCGATAGTTGCATAAAATTATCGATACGAACTACGGAAATATTGTCGTCGCTAGTCTAAAATCATTCAAACCGGGAAATGGACGGTGATCGCGTGGTAAAAAAACCTAAAATGTCGGCTTTGGAACAGCTTAAGAAAATAACTACTATCGTTGCCGATACCGGTGACTTTGAAGGTAAATATATCTAATAAGTTTCAACAACATCAAGCAACCTAAAGCCACGCAACATGCATGTGTTTTTATTTGCGTATGGCATGAGTACTTACATACATGTGAGAATGGTGTGTTATTACAATCAAAGCTTATAAGAATTCTAAAGATCCAATTGGATGTATCAAATAATCTTTGTAGTTCTTATCGGCATTGACATTCTCTTATACTCATGAGTGGCATTTTCGTGAAGTTCAAATAAAAGTTAAACTCCGAAGGTGAGTCCGACTTTTGTTTGACCTTACACACGTAAAAAGTGTGCTTGTATGTGTGTTTGTGAATGTTTATACTACGTACATATAGAAATGAAAGTTGATAAGGTTCTTCAAGTCAAATTGTCATGCATGAACAAATGTTTGAATATCCAAAAATGCCTTTTCAGCGCAATGAAAAAGCCTTTGCAAGCGCAGCACTTTAAGGCCAATATTGTTACCAAGCTGCCGATCGAGTAATCAAGCTGTCGGCTCCAATTACTTAAACAGACAAAGAACTCTTTAATTTTTTTTAACAAGAATTAATAAATAAACGCCTGCTTCTGCTACGCTTAACAACTAATTCAATGCTTTTTTACTTTTAGCCATCAATATTTATAAGCCAACGGATGCTACGACTAATCCATCGCTTATTTTATCTGCGTCAACTATGGAACGCTATCAATATTTAGTACGCAGCGCAGTTGATTACGGAAAATCTAAAGCTGGGTAATGTATACAAGAATCAAGCATTGTTATTTCCACCCTTAAAATGGCTTCTTAGAGATGTGCACTTGGATGGAATTGTTTTTATCCCAATTCCAAGTATTCCAGGGCCTCGTCATCACATTGATTCCAAACCGGTTCTCCAGCTTCAAAAGTCACAGTTTTTATATGCGTGACTTTTCACGGCTTGAAATGCATTTTTTACTACTAATTAAATAACTTCTTGTTGAATTTTTAATAATCGTCTGTTTTTTTTTCTATTTTTGCAGATCTTTGGAGAACCAAGTAGCAGAGGCTATGGATTATCTGTGCGTTTTGTTTGGCTGCGAAATCTTGAAAGTAGTTCCAGGCCGAGTTTCGACTGAAATCGATGCACGAATCTCGTTCGACACTGAGAAAAGTGTGAAAAAGGCATTGAAATTAATTGAATTGTACAAAACCTTTGGCATCGATAAGGAGAGAATTTTAATTAAATTGGCCTCCACCTGGGAGGGTATCAAAGCAGCTGAAATATTGGAAAAGGAACACGGAGTTCATTGCAATTTAACGCTTCTCTTCTCCTTTGCCCAGGCTGTGGCATGTGCCGAAGCTGGCGTTACGCTAATCTCTCCATTTGTTGGCCGCATCTTGGACTGGTATGTGGCAAACACAGATTCCAAGAAGTTTGAACCCCTCCAGGATCCCGGTGTAGTATCAGTCACCAAGATCTATAACTACTATAAGAAATTTGGCTATGACACCTTGGTAATGGGTGCATCGTTCAGGAATATTGGCGAAATCAAGGCATTAGCTGGTTGCGATTTGCTAACGATCAGTCCAACACTTCTGAAGGAGCTGGAAAACGATGAGACTGGTGTAAAACCGCATTTGTCGGTGAATAATGCCAAATTGCAGGACATTGAGAAGATTTCTGTTGACGAGAGCAAATTCCGTTGGTTACTCAATGAGGACGCAATGGCAACCGATAAACTATCGGAAGGTATCAGGAAATTCGCTGTGGATACTGTGAAATTGGAAAATGTTATCAAGAAACAATTTGCATAATTTTTTCTTAACGAATTTTTGTAATATTGACTTTTTTCGGTATAATTGGTTTATTGTTTTAATTGAATAAGTAAACATTATGCATTTACTTAAATAAAGCTATTTTTGTATGACAACATAAAGTATTATATCTATCAATGAATGAAAAACTAATCGATCAATCCACAAATCGATAAACATTTCTGATAATGAAATCGTAGAAACAATTATAGCTTTTGTACTAGACTAAGACATATAAATATGTCTGCAGACTGTAAATTATTTTATGTAAGAAATAGTAGTGTATATATTATCTTTATAGCATTGTAAAACATATCACTGAGCAAAATGAGAATAGTGCTAGTCTCTAGCCAAAACTTTCGAGAGCTACAACTATACAAACAAATCTACGTTTATAGATAGAAATTAGAAGGTAGAAAGTAGAAAATATTATATGCTTATGCCCGATTTACTGGCTATACTTTCGTTTCTATTTTTTCAATCAAAACTTAAAAGTTTAAGAAATTTTTCAAAATTGATATATGATTTTGATTATGGTTTCAGTTCCTATATGGTATGTCTATTATCTATTAGGTTTGTCTGAAGCGAAATGTGCGAAACAGGCAGAAGCAGGCGTGGCCGACCCCATAAAGTATATATATTCTTGATCAGCATTAAAAAGTGTCTGAATTTTACCATATTTATCGCGTGACATTTTTCCAAAACTTTGAAACTTGAAATATTTTCAAAACTTGATTGATTTAAAAAATATATTCATTATTTTTTTAGCTTTTTATTTATATAAATCGAAAAGTTTTAGCCTAAAAATTAGGTGTCAACACTGATTTTTATTTTAAGATCTTTTTTAAAAACTTTTGTACATATATAATTTCATTGATTGTACATTAACAAACGTAAGAGTATCATCGATGTACTTCTGTTTCTATATACATATACAGATATGTATGTGCATTCACATATATCCATTCATATAGTTTATATATGTGTGTATATAGTGTGTTTGTAAAAATGTAAAAATCTAGGAAGCTCTTTTCAATTTTCAATTTTCATTATAGTTTCCCTTTGGGCATAAGAGTGTAAGTACTAAATCGGATCATTAGTCGTATTTCATCCTTAAATGGTGACAAAATTCAACTAATTTGCCAAAGAAAACTTCGTTAAAAAGTTTATCAAAAGTTTAATTGAATAGAATATAATATATGTCACCCTTGGGTGGAGATAAAGGTGAAAATTGTATCTTTTGTGGTTCTTGAGATAGAAAATGCATCGAGTGCGTCGAGTGGTATATTGGGATCGAGGTCAATTATGCCAAATGTTGTGTTTCATCACAATGGTTCCTAATTAATTTGTATGACAACAATGACTCGGGCAAAACCGGATCAGCTAGTTATATATTTAACTATATATGTATGTAGATTTGTACTATATTACATGACTATTTTTAAAAACAAACCGCAGTCTTGCAGTGCTCGAATACCTTTCACTTAAATTGTCCCCAAAAGGGTATTATAATCAAGAGTTTCAACTGATCGGTTAACTAAAGAATTTTTGAATCTTTATCTTAATTAAAACTGTTGTCTTAGATAAAAATAACCTTAAGCAGGGTACTTAAAACTAAAATGTATGCTTGAAAGATTTATATGTATATTTGAGATAATTAAACATTACTAATTTGCCAGGAGCTTAAATCATTTCAAAATTTTAATATATGAGCGATCTATTTTTAAAGCCATCACAGTAAAGCGTTATAAATTTTGCTAAACTTTATTATACCCATTTGGATTAGATGCACAAGGTGTAAAAACATGTACATGTCTCTATGTACTTATAGTATAATTGCTCTACACCGCTGGCCATGCTTATAAGTGCGCAGAAGAAAAACAACGCATAAACTTTACCGGAAAAGTCTATAGTATGTTTAGCATAAAATAAAATTTGAACTGAGCTTCTCAAACCTTTGCCAACTTTAAAAATTTATCAGTTTTAGAAATTTTAAATTATTGTTCTCATTTAAATTTACGTTAAATTTATATATTTAATTTATGTTAATCAAAACTGAATTGATTATTAAAAACTACGCAATTTTAATTATGTTTTGAACTCTAAAATGTTTCTGTATATAAATTAATGTTTTTAAATTTTTCTACGCATAAGCATAGCAAGTTTTTCAACTATATTAAGTATATTTTTAGCTATTTGTAGCAAATCATTTTTATCAAACTGGCGATTTTGTCCCGTGAAATTCTGGCAACGACGCTAAGTGTATGTTTTTACATACAGACATACGATGTATATATGTATGTACATATGTACATACATAGAATTGCTTGCATTATATATAGAGAGGAGCGTATGTGTGATTGTCTATGTAAGTGAATCGTCCTTCAATATGGAAAAGCGTGACAAATGTTCTTCTAATGCGTTCTGCAAGGGTATTATTTATTAAAATTGAATTGCCAAACAATGGTCGACTTCATGTTACCCTGTCAGAGAGAAATCTTTATCGCTGGCTAAGAAAAATTCTTTAAGAAATGTCGAATACTTTAAATATATATAGTATACATGTGGGGGGAGGGTAATACAGTGGGACAATGGGGAAGATATACTTAGAATATTCTTGCTAAAGATCGAAGCAGTCAGACAGACTGACTGACAGGCAACCAGATGACAGACAGATCTGATCGACACACGCTGTCTATGTATGTATGTGCACACGTGTATATGCATATATACATGTATATGCATGCATACACATACACACACACACACACACGTGCATACAAACATATGTACCTATATCGAAATTTGTGAGGTTAGGAAATGTCACCTTCTTTGCTTAACATTTAGTTGCAAGACTTGAAGCTACCCTTTAATTTTATTCACTTATAATATTTAATTTATTATTAAACAGCTACAAAATTAAGCAATTTTGCATGAAGAGGAAAAAATTAAAAGTTTAAATTCTTAAGCTGGATTTGTTCTAGATCAGCTGTATCTTTATTTTAGATAAAGATATACAAAAATAAAATGTCTGCATATGAGTTTTGAATGTGTGATAATTATTTATGTATAGACATACAAACGACATGTGTACACATCTATATGTCCATCAGTGTGTATGTGTGTGTGTGTGTATGTATCGAAAAGAACAAAATAAATAAATGAAAAAATATTCAAACGTGTGCTCACACACACATACATGTATACCAATATACCTATACTAATGTGTGTGTGTGTGTGTGTGTGCGCGTTGGTGTACACCAACACAACCGCAATACAGTCGGATAGGTGGTAAGTGCTTAAAAGTTTGTGCGTGCTAAAAGTATTTTCCCGGGGCCAAAATACAGAGTGTATCTAGTTTTGGGAATTTTGCCAAATATATATGAATTTTGTAATTCAAATAGACACTCTCATCAAGCAGCGTTCTCCTAGCGTTCAGTTGCCGTTGATCGTTATAATAGCGCGATCTTTGTGTTAGCTCTTGGTCGTTGGACTAACAAAAAATTATTATATAATAACGGAATTTTTGTTAAGAATTAAGAATTGTAAGTTTTGTTGATTTATTTGCAACAATTCCAATAAACTATGATCATAATTAGTGTACAAAATCTATAATTGCAACTGTACCCAAATTACATATCCATACATTTGTGCATTCAAAAAAAAAAAAAGAAAGAAAAAAACTAAACAAAAATATAATAAAAAGAAAAAAACTTTTCGAAAACTTTCGAATCAATAAATAACCGCGGACATATGGAATTGGACATACAACTGACACACAAATATACTGATCTGTTATAAAGTACAAAAAGTTGGTGTTAATAAGTGTATTTGAATAATATTCGAAAAGTTATTGAAAACTTAAAAAAAAAGAAACAAACGTATTGAAATTTCAATACAATTCGATTCCAGATCTCAGTATACAAATGTATGTACGTTGATACATACAAACACACGCACACGCACACACATATACGAAAATATAGAAGCCTTGTCGACGTTTTATTTTGGAATATTAAATAATATTCCACGTTTCCTGTAAATATTCAATAATTTTGTAATTAAAACGATATCTCTGTTTATCCTCTAAATTGGCCACATTTCACTTCCACACATACATACATAGAAAGCATTAATAATAATTTACAATGTCATGCAGATCTATAAATCTGTACAGATATGTATGCATATATGTATGTACAAAATTGTATATGTTTCGTGTGAGAGTGAACAAATTGATTATGTAATCGAAATCATGGCAAAAAGGAACAAGAAAATTCGCAAAAGAAAAACATTCGAGAGCAGGTGTGATTTTGAGGCATTATTTCTAAATTTCAAAATAGTACATATACACTTAGTTATGTACATGATTATATAGTGGTTATATACACATGGCTGTGTTTGTACATGAAAGAGCAAGCACATATGCATGCGCGCGTGTGTGTGTGTTTGTGTGTGTGTAAGTGCCTATGTATATATGTATGTATGTGTATTTCTTCTAGCAGCTAAAATTCTATTTTTAGCTATTATCTTGTAGACTCAAAATGATTTTCCCCAAAAATACACACAAACATACATATTCATGTATTTGTATAAGTGTGTGGTACCTGCACACATACTTATATATTATATATGTATGTATGTACGCTCGTTTGTATGTATTATCAGTGTATTTATATTTTCAGAATTATTTCATGAACATCAACACAAATACTTTATTTTATATATACGATTTTTGCACACTTCGATTAATTATATAAATGCATTCACATACATATATGTATGCAAATGTTTGTATGTTTAGAAAAACCCTTTTAAATAGTATTTGAAATGTTTAACGTGTAATCTTTTACACACACACACACACATATACATTCATATTTTGACCCCCTAAGCTACTTATGCGATTGACACATCAGGTTTATGCCATACGAAAAACGGTGCGAGTCCGCATAATTACATATACATGTCATATATAAAGCTGCCATCGAAACGATCGTTAAAAAGAAAGAGGAGAAAAATATAGAAATTTTATGAAATCTCTTTTGTGGTGCCAGATAACTGGTAGCTCGGTCGATGGGCAAAAATAGATGACAATACTAACAAGCCGCATATTTCAGCATAGCAGCGCAGTTGGCCAGGTCCCCTGTCTAAACACACACACACACAAACACATAGGTACATATAGATATTCACATATATATACACACAGTGGTCACTCAAAAATTAGAACTATAATTTCAAAATTTCCCAAGGAAATTTTTCTGTTTTATGTTTTGAGCGTTCAAAGTGTACGGAAATTTTTTGTCCGTTTCTCAAAATGTGACATTATTAAAATTTACGTAATTTGCTTAAATAATAGAGCTAATAGAATTTGAGAAATGTTCTCAGGTATTCAATGCAAAATTCAAACATGTATATTTATAGTTACAAATACGAGGGCCTTAGCCATGACCATATGTCTATTTTTCTGCCTCTATGTACATCTTACCAAAACTATACAACATTCTTTATCTCATTAAGTTAAATAACAATTTATCAAAGAAATACAAAAGTTTCCAATTGGACTTTTTTATATTTACAAGGTTGCACCATTGATTACAGTTTGAATCTATTACTAATTCGATTTTTCTACAATTCAAGCGTCGCTTCAACTGATATATATCGATAGTTATAATTATTTTGATTTAATTGAAAACATTGTGAATATAATTAAATATCTATTTTTCATTTAAGAATTATTTTTTACAACTGCTAATCTTTAATTGCGATAAAACAAATTTCAAACTGGTTATCGATAGTTTTAGAGCTGATTAGAAAGACAAATCAACCCTGAATGCGATAATTGTCATGTCATAGTCGAAAATACGCCGGAGAAACTTCTTAATGAACGGCTTTAAACTGTTTTTTTTTATCAGAGTACACATATGTATTTAGAACAAATAATAAAAAAAAATATAGCGCCATGGACGTATAATATATAAATAATTGTCGCAGTAAAAATTAAGTACTTAACAAAAATAGTTGTTCGCTTTTGAATGATTGCTACAAGTTGTACGCATCGCGTCCGAGTGTTGTTCGCAAATATTTAAGTTGCACAAAAGTGACACGTGTGTGAATCTCATAAGTCCAACGTTGCGAAAATTAGTCAAACTCATTGGTAAATGAAAATAAATGAATAATACAATATTATGTTCATAGATAGTCTTAAAACTAATTGCGATTCAACAATCGAATGTTATTAGATAGATGTATGTATGTAGTGCAGTGTGTTGTATGCGTGTATGCACAGATACACGTGTATCATAAGTTCTCTGTGCTGGCCATACATACAAATTACTTTATGTACTTAACTGCATACACACATGTATATACATATATACAGGCATTCAGCCACATGCATGCATGTATTTACATATGTATAAACAAGTATTTACGTAGCAGCCCTCATACGTGGTCCTTACTTTTTTTCAAATTGTCTAAATTGCTCGATTCATTTACTTGAATTTCTTTAATACTCATTACTAAACTCAAAAGCTATAGTAATTTAGACCCACATATATCCCAATGTACAAATAAGTAAATGCCAAACACAAAAACAAAAATATTGAAATATACACATATATAATTATATGCACATAATATTTCTGTGGAGCTCGTAGCACTTGTGAGATACGAGGTAGCAAAGTAGATATTTTTACGACCTGTAATCAAGAAATTGCGCAAAAAAAAAAGATGTAACAGGTAGCAGAAGTCATATATAGCAGGATGAATGACCGAGTCCAGCGGATTCCAAATAGATTTCCCCCTAAATTTACTTCATAAGCACCTTTGTGTGATCTTTCAGAATTATTTCTCAAATAAAATAAAATATACTTTATCAGTCTAGTGTCAATCAATGGAAATAATCTAGATTGTTCTGATAGGCGAACAAAGCTATCTAACTTTTGTTTTTTTTTGATTTTTGGAAGTTAGACATAAGTTTCTTCAGATAAAGTAAGAAAGAGTAAACATAATTTCATTAATTTTCAAGAGTATTACAGTTAATAAATGCGCACGTTTAACAATATTGTCGGAATATTGACTTAAATCAATATCCAGCTAGTATTATAATTGATAAATGACATCACGTCCGTCGTTATATCGAAGTTATCGTCCCAAATCGGGCGTAGTATATTTGACATTTCGATTTTCTGTTTGAGAGACAAATACAAATACAAATGTGATCAAATTTTGAATATCATTAAATTAATAGTTGTATAATTTTTTAATTTCTGATTTATAATCTGTATCTGTTATATATATATATTATATAGGGTACTGTACGCGGAGGATAACAAGTCAAAATGGAAGACGGTCACGCAAAAACCGTCGAACAAACTCTGAACTTCTTTGGCACAGACGGAGAACGCGGTCTATCTCTTGATCAGATCAAGACCAACCAGAAAAAATATGGACCCAATGGTAAGAATAACTGAATTATAAGTTATAGATCTTACGATTATTAACACCATTCTTTCTTCTTTCTTACAGAATTGCCAACTGAGGAAGGTGTGTAAAGATCGGCTCTTCTATTACCGATATCTGTATATAACTATAATACTAATATTCAATATATTTTCACGTGTTTGTAGGAAAGAGTATTTGGCAACTAGTTTTAGAGCAGTTCGACGATCTTCTGGTGAAGATTTTGCTATTGGCAGCCATCATTTCATTTGTAAGTTTATTTTTCTTAAGTTTCTTAGTTCTACGAAATGTTGAACTCATAATTTAAGCATTGTATTTTAATTATTTTGTCTG
Source organism: Drosophila cardini (assembly GCA_018903735.1). Taxonomy (NCBI): domain Eukaryota; kingdom Metazoa; phylum Arthropoda; class Insecta; order Diptera; family Drosophilidae; genus Drosophila; species Drosophila cardini. Next base: position 8,884,492 of record JAEIGM010000001.1, on the reverse strand, counting down.
TGTGTGTGTGTGTTTGTTTATTTGAATAGGTATTAGCGCTATTTGAGGAACATGAAGACACGTTCACTGCATTTGTAGAACCTTTAGTCATTTTACTTATTCTAATTGCAAATGCTGTCGTTGGTGTTTGGCAGGAGAGAAATGCCGAATCAGCAATTGAAGCACTCAAAGAATACGAGCCCGAGATGGGTAAAGTAGTTCGTCAAGATAAGTCTGGTATTCAGAAGATCAGAGCGAAAGAAATTGTTCCTGGCGATTTGGTTGAGGTCTCTGTGGGTGATAAAATTCCCGCCGATATTCGCATCACACACATCTATTCGACCACATTGAGAATTGATCAGTCCATTCTGACTGGTGAATCGGTGTCAGTTATTAAGCACACCGATGCTATCCCCGATCCCCGTGCTGTCAACCAGGACAAGAAGAACATTCTCTTCTCTGGCACCAATGTCGCTGCTGGCAAGGCTCGCGGTGTTGTCATTGGCACTGGTTTGATGACCGCTATTGGCAAGATCCGTACTGAAATGTCCGAGACCGAGGAAATTAAGACACCATTGCAACAGAAATTGGATGAGTTCGGTGAGCAGCTGTCCAAGGTTATCTCCATCATTTGCGTCGCTGTCTGGGCCATCAACATTGGTCACTTCAATGATCCCGCCCACGGTGGTTCCTGGATCAAGGGAGCTATCTACTATTTCAAGATCGCCGTCGCCCTGGCTGTCGCTGCCATTCCCGAGGGTCTGCCCGCTGTCATCACCACCTGTTTGGCTCTGGGTACCCGCCGTATGGCCAAGAAGAACGCTATTGTCCGCTCCCTGCCATCTGTTGAGACTCTTGGCTGCACATCCGTTATCTGCTCTGATAAGACCGGCACACTCACCACCAACCAGATGTCCGTTTCCCGCATGTTCATCTTCGACAAGGTTGAAGGCAATGACAGCAGCTTCACTGAATTCGAATTGACCGGTTCCACTTATGAACCCATTGGTGAACTCTTCTTGGGTGGCCAGCGCGTTAAGGCTAGCGATTATGATGCTCTGCAGGAATTGGCCACCATTTGCACCATGTGCAATGACTCCGCCATTGATTATAACGAATTCAAGCAGGCTTTCGAGAAGGTCGGTGAAGCCACCGAAACCGCTTTGATTGTGCTCTCCGAGAAATTGAATGCCTTCAACGTGAACAAGGCTGGTTTGGATCGCAGATCTGCTGCCATCTGTTGCCGCGCTGAGATCGAGACCAAGTGGAAGAAGGAATTCACCCTGGAATTCTCTCGCGATCGTAAATCCATGTCCTCCTACTGTGTACCTCTGAAGGCCTCCCGCCTCGGCACTGGACCCAAACTGTTCGTTAAGGGCGCTCCCGAGGGTGTCCTCGATCGTTGCACACACGCTCGCGTTGGTCTGTCCAAGGTCCCACTGACATCGGCCCTGAAGAGCAAGATCCTGGCCTTGACTGGTCAATACGGTACTGGACGCGATACTCTCCGTTGCTTGGCTCTGGCCGTTGCTGATAGCCCAATGAAGCCCGATGAAATGGATTTGGGTGACTCGACCAAGTTCTATCAGTATGAAGTGAATCTAACCTTTGTCGGTGTTGTCGGCATGTTGGATCCCCCACGTAAGGAAGTCTTCGATTCCATTGTTCGCTGCCGTGCTGCTGGTATCCGTGTTATTGTTATCACTGGTGATAACAAGGCCACCGCTGAGGCTATCTGCCGTCGCATTGGCGTCTTTACTGAGGATGAGGATACCACTGGCAAATCCTACTCTGGCCGTGAATTTGATGATCTTTCGCCTGCCGAACAGAAGGCTGCCGTTGCCCGTTCCCGTCTCTTCTCCCGTGTGGAGCCCCAGCACAAATCGAAGATCGTTGAGTTCCTGCAGGGCATGAACGAGATCTCTGCTATGACTGGTGATGGTGTCAATGACGCCCCTGCTCTGAAGAAGGCTGAAATTGGTATTGCTATGGGTTCTGGTACCGCTGTCGCCAAATCTGCCGCTGAAATGGTCTTGGCTGATGATAACTTCTCATCCATTGTGTCTGCCGTTGAAGAAGGTCGCGCTATTTACAACAACATGAAGCAGTTCATCCGTTATCTGATTTCCTCCAACATTGGTGAAGTCGTTTCCATCTTCTTGACTGCTGCTCTTGGTCTGCCCGAGGCTCTGATTCCCGTTCAGCTCTTGTGGGTGAACTTGGTAAGTTGTTGGCCCTACAAACTTAAAAATATGAAAACTTTTCTATAATTTGTTACTTCTAACTAGGTTACTGATGGTCTCCCAGCTACTGCCCTCGGCTTCAATCCCCCTGACTTGGATATCATGGAGAAACCACCCAGGAAAGCCGACGAAGGTCTTATCTCCGGCTGGCTCTTCTTCCGGTTAGCAAACATTAACAGAAATAGCCTTAAATAGTTTAATAATGTTTTGTTTATTTTATTCAGTTACATGGCCATTGGTTTCTACGTCGGTGCTGCCACTGTTGGTGCTGCCACTTGGTGGTTCCTGTTCTCTTCGGAGGGTCCCAATCTAACATACTGGCAACTGACCCATCATCTGTCCTGCTTGGGCGGTGGTGAGGAATTCAAGGGTGTCGACTGCAAGATCTTCAGTGATCCACATGCCATGACCATGGCTCTGTCCGTGCTCGTCACCATTGAGATGTTGAACGCAATGAACAGGTGAGTCTCTTATCGTTTATTCCTCCTCAATAAACGATAACAATACCTTGTTTCTTTGTACTCCACAGCTTATCCGAGAATCAATCTTTGATTGCCATGCCCCCATGGTGCAACTTGTGGTTGATTGGTTCAATGGCCCTTTCCTTCACTCTTCACTTTGTTATTCTTTATGTGGATGTACTTTCTGTAAGTAATCATCGATAAGTCATATCGTACATCGATAAATTTGATTTAATTACGATTGTTTCGATGCCATAAAATTTCAAAACCAAAAATAATCCATAATTAATCATAATTTCTTTTTTTTCTCTTGTCCTTTTATAGAACGTCTTCCAAGTGACACCGTTGTCTGCTGAGGAATGGATAACTGTGATGAAATTCTCAATTCCTGTAGTTTTATTAGATGAAACATTGAAATTTGTTGCTAGAAAAATCGCAGATGGTGAGAGCCCTATATATAAGATGCATGGGATTGTGTTAATGTGGGCTGTCTTCTTTGGCCTGCTATACGCTATGATGCTTTAAGAATATAATTATAATCATTAAGCCCAACATCATTATTCTAATTACTAGCATAAAAGTGTTACTAAATATAAACAAAAAAACAAAACAACAACAAATTACCGAAAAGTAACGACTTTAACCACAAAAAACCAACATTAAGAACAACATAGATTTGTTTCCGAATATTACTAAAACTCACAATATTTTGATAAGCGATCAAGTTACCCCTTAATTTAAAACAACGCCGTCAACTGGTCAATAGATTATATGAGCTAACAATTAGTTTAATACGTATATTACCACACAAAACATACAATTTCTGTTTCTGTTTGAATTTTATTTTATGTTTACTATTTTTATCCACCTGCCTTATTCCTTTTTTTTGTGTATATACACCGCAGTAGCTGAGAAACTATCAATTTTAATATATATATATATTAACATACGTGGAATATAGGTTTCAGAGAATGTTTTATCCTGATTTTTTAAATGAACGCTACATTTTTGATTATTTACCTCCAAAAAATAAGAAAAAGTCGAAAAACAAGAAAGTTCCATTCGTAGATTTTGTAGAATTTACATAAACAAAAAGAAATTGAACAAAAGAAAAAGATCTTAATAATTAATTGTAGTTATTGTATAAATACTTCAAAATTGCATTCTCTTCGAACGATGAATACGTAAATCTATGTAAATAATTCTTCAATTAGGGGTCATACTTAATAAAACTAATAAATTTTCGATACATTAGATAAATCCTGAATTCCTATTATACAAATCGCATACACTTACATATAATAATATTTATTTCTATATATATTTATAAAAATATATATACATATTTATATATTTATATGTGTAATACTTTTGTTATGCGAAGCTTGGCAATTTGCGGATATATATTTTGTATTCAATTTACTTATGTGTTAAGTAGTCTTATTACAGGCAGAGTTCGGTTATAAATTTTAACAAAAGATTGGTTCATTCATTCCATAGTAAATAAGATACAAACATGAATTGCAATACTTTGAATATTCTTTGAATAAAATATAGAATTGGGAGTGTACGTAGTCTTCACTTTAGAAAATCTTCATCCCTCCCATTAAAGACTCAGGCTCTATTTGTTCAGATCCCGAACTAAGTTTCAGGATTCTCCTCTAAGCCTTAAAACATCCTACCAACTGATCAGTCAAAATAATGAGTTACCTCTTGTTTATTAAAGACTGAACCCGAACAAAAGTCAGAAGATTTCAATTATATTCCCAATCAAATGATAGCAAAAGAGTGAAAGAATTTGGATTTATCAAATGAGTGAAAGAATATTAGTGGAGTGTACGTACTAGATGAAAAATAAATGGGATTCATCATTGATTTATTGATACAGTCGAGATAGGAATCAATTTTTTGTCAAGGTTAGAATACAAATAAAAATAACAAGAAAGTGAAATTAGTTTATAATTTTGTCTTTCTGTGGAATAAACAATTAAAAAAAAAAAAAAACAAAACACAAAATAAACAAAAAAAAAAAAGAATAATTAAGCATCTAACCAATTTTAGAGATTTCACTTAAATTTACATTATATACATTGTTATAAAACAAATTATAGACGCTGTGAAATAAACAACAAGAAAATTTCCAAAAAAAAAAAAACATCATTACTACCAAAAAAAAAAGTATTTGCAACCTAACCTAAAAACTGTACGCCTACAAACCCATTTAATTGTACAGTGGAGGCGTCTGCTGATCAGCTGATCTTAGTGCTTTTTTTTCTTATTATTATTATTATTGTTGAATGAATTGCCCGCCTCGCCCTGCCCAGCCCCACCTACCGCCGCCCCGCTCGCATTCGCCGCACTGTTTGAAGATTCGTTATTGATTCGATTTTCGAATAGAATCCAAAAATCCAATTATATACATATTCCAATTTATTTTTATTTTTATTTTACACAGTAAATCCCCGATTTCATTAATTGGATGACCACCTAATTAATTTAATATAAATTAAGTCCATCCCTGCTATATAGAAAAACCTATGTGAAGTTGTTAAATTTTGATATAGTAGTGTGCCAAAACAATGAAAAAACAAAACCAAACAAAATCAAAATCACTCTATGTGAATGCGAGAGATCTATTGCTGTACATTATGGTCTACAAAACAAAAACAAACAAAAAACACACTCGGTCCAACCTTTTCACAAAGAACCAACGAATGAATTCATATTGCAAATTCAGCATGTAAAAACAATCTGAAACATGATAACGAAATATAAATACTGAAACCCGAACTGGTCTACTACTTCTTATAATAATAAAAATAAATAAAGCAAATCAATTCCAATTCCCCCTACCATCACCATCAACAAGCAGCGCAGTACTGGCCGCTTACCCCCATCCACCAAACAGCTGTTGTTGCCGTTCTCTTGGCCGCCCTGCCATTCTTTCCAATTTTCCAGTTTCACTTCCAGTTGAAGTTGAATTTACAGTTGCAGTTACAGTTGCTGTTCCACATGCTATGATTTTGAATTTGCTTTAAAATCAATTAATGGTAATTATCATAAAATCTATTGTCTATATGTATATGTGTAGTTCCTGATGCCGTCGTCGATAAATGGTAAAGGTCTTGGCCATTATTTCAAAACCGATACAAACGTGAAGGAGGATATCCTAAAGGATGTCAGATTTGTATACCTTTATAAATCTTGTATTAATTGCTCAGACAGCCCTGTTACCTGAAATTGCAAATTGTAATCCAACATGAATAAAATTATAATTATTTATTTGAATTAGAAAGTAATGGAAAAACTATATCTTAACTCACGGGTTAGTAAGAATGGATTTAACTAAATAAACATTACAAAACTATTACAATCGGTTGTTTTATTTCAAATCATAATTCATAATGTTCACATAGTTTAATTGTTAATCATTTTGATCATTCTGCTAAATAACAATATTTATCGTCCCGGCGAAAATTAATCGATTCTGTTATCAAAGCGAAAGCTCCCAGGCCTGCTCAGCGAAAGCTCTCTAGCAGCGTTCTCTGTAAAAGCTCTGGCCAGTGGAAAAGAAAATGGCCGCGCTTATGCAACGAAAATGATCATCGAGCATGGCATGGAATAAATCGACATGCCCATTTGGAATAAGTAATGCGACAGTCTAAAAATAACCTAGTCCATGAGCACGAGATACCCATTAAACAGCATTGAGAAACCCAATCACGTATTCGCACTAAAATACACGCAAACGTAGTGTGCACATATGTAAAAATCCAACGACGAACAGCTCATATAAAAATACATACGCAGGTCCCACATACATACATACAAACGTACAAGGAAAAGTATGTACTGCAAACTACAGCCAATAGATGGCGCTGTACTTTCATCACCATGAGATAGTATCTCAATTTAAGAACTGATTTATGCCAGAAAGTATACTATATACACATATTTGTATTAATTATCCATTTTCCGTATTATGCAAGTGGATTCACTAATATAAAACTAGAAATAGTTAAATTAATATATTTTTCCAAATAAAGATTTTTTATTTAATATTAACAGGTATTTTGTACATCATTTGTCATTATTTGAAAAGGAAAAGGAATCGCTAGTGCCTAAAGTTAGTTTTATAGCGTTCTCATTTCCAATAACGTTGCTTAAACTTAAAATATCGTATTTAGTGTACAGAACTTTGACGCTCATGGAATCCTTTAATCCATCCCGAGGATTCTGGTTTGTTTCAAGCATTAAGTTTATCATTTCGGAATAAAAGTTGGGAAAATTTGGTGGCTGATAGAATATTAAGTGTCGGATACCCTTGATGCGAGTACGCCGGAAAAAGTGAGCTCTTTCGGAATATAACAAGAACTGAGCACCACTATGGAAAAATATATCTCTTGCTCGAGATATTTTCTCTTTTTTTGTGTATTCACTTATTTGAACATAGTTAACCATTTCGGTTTTAAAATGATTTCTCAGCCGCACATAATCGAAATAGCTGGGGACATAGAGCAAACAGTGCGATTGACCAGATCGACTGTATTGGGGTAGAATATGTCTTACAAAATATTGAAATCGATCATCGAAAGCCGATTCGACGCTCGAACAATTGATGCGTTGGAAAACCTGTTCGATTGGCGTCAGCACATTGGATATATCACCAAGTTCAATCTGATTTGTAATCCTTACTCTGCCCTGATAATTGTGGCATTTGTTGTTCATCAATCCGCGGAATTCGGGTAGCTCGTGGGAGGCAAAGAATAGAGTTTGCCGATAAAATCGAGAAGTTCCATTCAGGCAATAGGAACGAACGCGTTGGCAATTTGTCTCTGGCAATTTCTGTGGCTGCAAGTGCAGATGATCGAGCACGTAGAGAAGATTCTCCCAGTTTTGGGCTATGAAGAGTTCAGCCTGATCAACGATCAGTAGTTCGATTGAATTTAGGAAATCAAAGTCCTGTTCCTTATCGTTTATAATCATACGAAGTGCCAATGGAGAGGCAATTAAAATGTCCGATGTGCTAATGTCAGAGTATAACGACATTGTTTTCTTCGTGAAGCGAATGCCAATTTTAAAATTATCATCTGTATTACCCTTAAAGGTTTGCTCATAATCCAGGGGTTTCGGGTTGGTCTTAGGAAAATAGATTGTATCTCCCGAAAAATCCTTTACAAAGCGATCATATTTTGCAATGGGTAAGCCAGATTTCTTGTCTAAAAATAACCGAAGCTTATAAATAAAAGAGTATTAATTTTTGATCAAATTACTTACCTTTTTGATTTCCAAACAACAGATTTCCCATAATTTTTACTGTTTTCAGCGCAGACTCTCGAAAAGGCAATATAATGAGTACCTTCATTCGTGTTAGCCCTTGATCTCTGTAGCTATCTGGTATTGAGATTTCACTCGGCTTTAGCTTTGGATCCTTCACAAGACCACTGATTTTCTCATTATTCCGTAAAATCTGGGATCTACTCTTGAGCATGTGATTAACTGCATGAAGACAGTAAGCATAGCGGATTTCCTCGGCATTTTCATGTGACCGACGAGGAAAATAGACATCCAAGTAGTTATTTGCACAATGAAAGATTTCCATTTGGAGAGAGGAAAATGGGAAAGTCGCATTCGTACATAACGGCGTTTTTACCTCTAGTGTCTGAAGATCTGTGGGCTTAGTAGCTTCTGGAGGTCGACTATAGTTGACGTCTGTAGTTGTTAATGATTTCAGAATCGGAATTTCAATTTTAAAATTTCCGATTGCCGACCACTTGAATTTATATGTTTTCCTTTCGTCTGCAATCAAATCGGTGATATCATCCGTTGAAAGGTCCAAATCAAATCGCTTCGCAAACGAATTGTTTGGTTTTGTATTACTCGTAGATATATCTTCCTGATCTCTGTCAGAGGCGTCTAGATTTCCCACAGGGACTACTTTGGTCTCCTCCGTAACCGTTGGAGCTGTAATGAAATATGATAATAGGTTTAATTTTGAATCAACTAAAACATTTCACTCTTACCTGTGTTAGCAGAACTGTATTGATCTACGAGCTGGTCGTAACACATATTGCTATCTTCCTGCAATGTTGGTAATTCATCTACTGGCATATTTAATTCATCATTAGCGATTGTACTGTGGAATTGGCCCTCAGTCCTATACGATTTTTCCATTTGTCTGCTCCTTTGTATGAATTTATTGTTTTTGGAAAACTTTTCGTTTCTCTTAACTGGGGCCGTTTTCCTATTTGGCCTGGAGCCCCTGTTCCTATGTTTTCCTCTCATTTTGCTATTTATTCGGATACAAATTGAATGTGTTAAAAATTGTGCCCAAAGCGTGGACAACAGCTGATTGTTTTTTATCGGGTTTCGATCCGTGTTTGTCAATTGCAACCCTGTTTGTGAAGAAAAACTATCGTTAGTTATAATATCGATCAATAAATGCTCTTGTACTTATCAATAAGTGTGATACTCAGTTTGTTTAGGAAATATTATTTTTATGTATATTTCTTCGAAGTTAAATCAAAATTTAGTTTTCCCTCGTATAAAAGATGGGAGAAAATATATCGATGAATTGAGGCAAAAAGAAAAGAACATATGAGCTTCCAAGGATAATAATGGTATTCCAAAAAAGCAAGTTTGTAATTGGATAAGCTTACTTATTGAGCACACGCTATGAAAAGCCCGAGTTAATTTTAATATTTTGATTGTCACATTAACAAACTTTCTACTCTACATTAAAACAAATTTTAGTCACGATGACTGATAAGCTCAACTTACCGGCTAGAATTCTGTTAAATTAATTTATTTTTTAAGTGAAACTTGTGAATGGAATCCTATCTTCATAACAAATCTATATAGACAGAGGTTTGAATATTACAGTTTTAAAGTAAGCGGCTGTTTAACAATTATCCCCCATTACATCTGTGTTTGTTCCTGGTCACACCCTTGTTTTCTTTACCTTGTTTAGTTAACGGTTGGGCGATATTAATGTGGAGTATCACTAATTCACAAATTATTTCAATAGTTGGCAAGTATCGATATCTTATTTTAAAATCGATATATTTACCCAATACGATACTTTAATTATTCAATTCATAAGTTTTTTATACACTATCCTATAGTAAGCTTCTATAGGTGACAATTGTTTTATATAAACTCATTTTATTGAATGTATATTTCATAATAACGGCGAGAAACGATATATTCATAATATAACGATGAAAACTATCGATCACGGGGCATCTCTAGGTTGATACATAAAATAAAAATACATAAAAGTGAGTTTTTTAGTTAATGAAAATAAGTTTAATATCCGAATAATACATTAATGTGAACCTTAAGGCAAATGACAATTTTCTGTACTGAATACTAATTACATGGACAACACAAAAATCATATAAAGTGCAATTGTAATTTTATGTATGTGTAGATTTTTCCTAGATATTGCTGCCATAGATGAATAGAGGAGTTAATTTTGCTACATAAAGAAATATCTTTAATAATATTAAAAACACAAACAACACAAGGATTATTTGGTGGTCAATGCAAATTAAATACTTAATGTGCACACATAGATACACATATACATACATATGTATATTGTTGTTCAGCTCGCGTAAAAAGATATGTGATACGAGTCTGACCTTTCAATCCTGAGAAAATTAAAAACCGTGAAACAATATCACATAAAATACATTTAAATAAAACGTTGCATGATGTACTCGTATTTGTATGTACATATCTATAATATATAATATACATATGTGCTTTATTATATATAAATACATCGTTATAAAGGTACATACATGTGTATAGGCGACACACAGATGTGTATATATGTATACATGTGTATACTTACATATATATTTATGAAATGTATTTATGTATTCATGCATACAAATACACAGGTATCTATGTATATTTTTGCATGACACTCAGTAGAAATATTTCGGGTATACGGACGATTTATTTATTGGATAAAAAAAATTAAAATTCTTTCATCGTGGAAGTCTTTGAATATTTCTATATGTAACAATATGATTTATTTACAAGTGTGTACATAAAAAAATACAATTTTACACATACGCATGTCCTATATGTATATACAAATACATATATAAATTTATATATATATATATATATATATATATATATATATATATATATATATATATATATGTATATATATAATTATATATATACTATCTTTAAGCAAAAATAGTGTTGGTATCTATTGTACATATACGTATAAGCGTGTGTATGTATGTGTATCTCTAACGTGTGTACGAATATATGTATATAAGTATTGTCTGTGTATGCGCAAAACGTCCAGCCCACTCCTTCACCTGTTACACTGTAGTTTTCGAAGTGTGCCAGTGTTTAGAACCGTTCAATTTATTCCACACATGCACACACAGACACGCACCACTCACACACACACACACACATACACATGCCTACAGCTATGTGGGTGAATGTGTGCGTCTGTGAGTGGGTATAGGCAAAGGATACGTTTATTTGCGAATAAAAATACGCCTGTGTGTGTGCGTGTGTGTGTTTATTTATCAAAATAGAAATTGTAATAAATGATTTATGAGCAAAGTGCAATTTTAAGTTCTTGGTTAACATAGTATAACTACATGTTAAGATCAATAACATGCCCAAAGGACTCACACACACACACACACACGCAAACATACAGTGTGTCACATATTTATGTGTACCACAAAAATGCGCGCAAAGTAGACACAAAGTCTTGTGTGCCCCAGAATGAATGGGAATCGTATCACTTTTGTTATTATTATTATTATTATTTATTGGCGTTTCGATCAGCTGATTCATAGTTTGAGGGCATAAAAATAGTTAATTATTACATGCACCAGCTAATTAAAGTCTTAACCGAAATACAGACTTTAAAATAGAATAGAAATTCAATTTCGCAAATTGTACCAAGTTTTATCCGCCTACCGTAAACGGTGAGACATATGACGTTATTTCCCCAGTTTTATTAACTGTCTGGCCTTTGATTTATTAATTGTTATTTTTATTTTTTTGTTTTATTCATTTACATTTTTCTTTTCTTTGCTATAGATAAAATATTAATCATTGGAGGAAATTGTATATATAAAAATAAGCATCTACTTGGATTGTATAGAAAACGAAAAGTTAACGCATAAAATTGTGCAGGCAATTTTGCAAACACAGTTATACTGGAGCAGAACGGAGAAAGTACCAGGGGTGCAGAGTCCCCCGACGCGAACCAAGAGAACCGAACGACGTGTTGGTGGGCTCCCTGGGCTGCAATGGGTTGTTTTGGTTCGCCAACAACAAAACAGTCCGATGTTAGTTCGGAGGATTCGAAAAGTCAAAAGCGTCGCAGTGATGCCATATCGCGGCAATTGCAAAAGGATAAACAGCTCTATAGAGCAACACACAGGCTGCTCCTACTGGGCGCTGGTGAGTCTGGTAAATCAACTATAGTCAAACAGATGCGGATATTGCATGTCGATGGATTTTCTGAGCAAGAGAAGAAGCAGAAAATTGATGATATTAAAAAGAATATTCGGGACGCTATATTGGTAAGTCTGAAAACTCTTTTCTATATTATAATTGTTCACTAAATTCCTTATAAGCCCCAAACTCACACTATTCTCCCTTCTTCTTACGCTTACAGACTATTACTGGAGCCATGAGCACACTTAATCCACCTGTAGCTTTAGAAAAGAAAGAGAACGAGCCTAGGGTGGAATACATTCAGGATTATGCCTCTAGTAAGTAAACCTATAAACAAATTTCTCATTTCGGTTTATCACAAATTATTCTCCCTCTCTTTGCCTCAGCGACAAGTTGAAAGTGGAAAGTTGTGTCTGTGTTACGTGTGTGTATGTGTATGCTAGTGTGTGTGTGTGTTGTACGCATAAAAAAGCCATCGAAACCAATTTTGGTATGGCATAACCCCCCATATATGGATCGAGTTCATTTATGATTTTTGATAACTTCCTCGGCTACCAAAACGAATAAAGATTAACTGATTTTTGTTCGTTTTGTTTTGTTGTGTAATTTCTATTTGACTTTTGTTTGGAAATAATGTGTGGAATTGATTTCCAATTAAACATTGCTCTTTTCTGTCTTATTCAGGTCCCGACTTTAACTATCCTCCTGAATTTTATGAACACACCGAAGAGTTATGGAAAGACAAAGGGGTCCTACAAACCTATGAAAGGTCAAATGAATATCAATTAATTGACTGTGCAAAATAGTAAGTAACTAATTAACTAACTAACTATAAACTGTTACTAAAGTTAACTTAAATTTGGTTAGTGAACGCTAGAGCTGATTAGTATTATAGTTTGATTTCAATTTTACTTTACTTAATACAATTTCTTTATTTAGGACTGTGGAGAATTGGTGGAATTTCACTAAGGGGTAAATTGGTGTCTTACTTAAAACTTAAATAGTACAAATAGCTAGCTAGAAGTACAAGACGTATTATTTTGAGAACAGAACTTTAAACTATATTAGACTCTTGGGAAAATTACATTTAAAATAGTATAATTTATACCACAATTAAATGATATAAACCATTTTATATTTAAGCTTTCTGGATCGAGTTAGCACAATTAAGAATCCAAATTATACACCAAATGAACAAGATATTCTTCGGTGCCGTGTTTTGACTTCTGGAATATTTGAAACAAGATTTCAGGTGGACAAAGTTAATTTTCAGTGAGTAATACCAAATAAATCAATTTTAAATCGTTCTACGAATGCTTAATAATGTTCCTAATTTAATCCTTAGTATGTTTGATGTGGGAGGACAGCGTGATGAGCGCAGGAAATGGATTCAATGTTTCAATGATGTAACTGCTATAATATTTGTAACAGCATGCTCAAGTTATAATATGGTTTTGCGTGAGGATCCCACTCAAAATCGACTTCGAGAATCCTTGGACTTATTTAAGAGTATTTGGAATAACAGGTAAGGAATTACAATTTATACCATAGATAACAATTAACTCTGTTCTTCTATATTGAAATCTTTCTTAGATGGTTACGTACAATTTCCATTATACTTTTTCTAAATAAGCAAGATTTGTTAGCAGAGAAAATAAAGGCTGGAAAAAGTAAATTGTCGGAATATTTCTCCGAGTTTAACAAATATCAAACGCCAAGTGAGTAGGAATCTAAATCGATCATTAAACTATATGCTTTATAAATATATATATATAAATTTCTGTATAAATTGTTGCTGTAGGTGACGCAATAATGGAATCCAATGATGACCCAGAAGTAATAAGAGCAAAATATTTCATACGGGATGAGTTTCTGGTGAGTTACAATAACAAAAAATAACCACATTCATTGTTAATTAAATTGAGTCAACATTTTTTTTGTTTTTCAATTTATTTATAGCGTATATCAACTGCAAGTGGAGATGGCAAACACTATTGTTATCCACATTTTACGTGCGCCGTTGACACAGAGAACATAAAACGAGTTTTTAATGATTGTAGGGATATAATTCAGAGGATGCACCTTCGTCAATATGAATTGTTATAGGCTATCCCTATCGCCGTAATTCAAATAAATAAAGTAAAGAATATATTAATGAATTACTGTTTTAAATATAATTATCAAATGTAATTTGTATTTAAATAGTCCCTTGAAAAAAAAAGCGCTGCATTTAGATCTGGTATGACCTTTCACAAAACTCAACATTAAAGAAGAATAAATAAACATGTTAATAACAATCATAATTGTTTTTATTGACTAAGTTATCCATAATTTTCTTTTTTTTTTATATAATTTCTTTATGTTTTCCAATTATTTCCCTTGACACAAAGCAGCCTTGCATTCATTTTGATCATTAACTCTGGTATTTTTTAGAGCTACACGAGTGGATTGAGTATTCCAAAACTGACCGAAGCCTTGTCAATCTCATCAAAGTTTCTTTTCATTTTACTTTTCCAGGCATTCTTATTGTACACATAGTCCTTTCCCATCATTAATGGCCATATAGCATTGTGATCATTGGATCTTCCGGGTGAAATGTTGAGGAAGTCGTCCTTCATAAGGTTTTGTGGCTTGTAATCTGCACGTCGACAGAGGAGACACTTCAGTGCCTGCTCCTTGGACAGGAAGACCATTCTGTAATGAAAAACATAAGTATACGATTTATTAGCCAATGCCTTCAGCTACAATTTCTGGAATCCTTTACGTATCTTTTACGAGTCCTGTAACTTCTTACCTCAGCATCGACTGTCCATCAACTTTTTCCCAGCCGGCTTTTAAAAAAATTTGTATTTTATTAGTTTAAATTAATGGAATTCAATTTTTTGCAAATTAAATTTTTAATTTCCTATAACTTCACACCATTGCCGAAAGCTACTTAGAATAGTTGTACATAGGAATGCCCCTACTCGGCGATACCCAATGGCAAAGAGTATCGACTCTTCGTCTACCAAGTATAATTCAATTTCTAGTCCATCCCTAGTTTAGCGTCGATAACTTCTTCATTGATTGAATCGATTACAGTTTATCCTGGATACACAAAGGATTATCCCCCAAATAAATTACAAACTTTGAACTCCTCCAGATTAACCTAATACCGGGAAAACTATCGATTTTTCCCGAGAGCTGTTGGGTTATTAATAGAAAATATAAATGTGCATATATACAAATATAAGTAAATAATTTATAATGTTCACTTTGAAGATTTTATTTAGTCTTAACAAAAGAAATACATATATTTTTTTTTTTTTTTTTTTTTTTTTTTTGATTATATACAAATAAAAGCAAAACAATTTAAGCAATTTATATATAGTTTATAATAAATACATATTTACACATTGCGATATTTTAGCTTACAATTTGGACAATTTGAAGACGTTTTTGTTAATTTTGTCAGATTGGAATGAAGAATGTTAAAATGGAATCATTGGAGCCAAAAAAAAGGGTTTATATTGCTTGAAGTTCGTTATTTGCAGTTCTTTTAATCAGATGACCTCCACCAAGGCTGTCTAGATTACGTTTGGGAATCTTGAATAACAATTTTTGAAGTTGTTCCTGATTTGCGTTTCTTCGCGGCATGGAAAATAACAAGTTTTTCGAAAACGAACCGATAAAATCATTTAATATTGAACCGGATGTTAGCAATCTTTCGTTTATAATAACTGCGGGCTGAATCGAACTGTAGAAGCCGTCGAATATTTGTGATGAAGTCGAAAAATCTGGCCAAATAAAACAAAAATTATAAATAAGCAAATAAGTTGATAAAATAAAGTAGCTCTTAAAAAATAATATATAAATATTTTACAGCTAAAGCTATTGATACAGCGCCCTCGAAATTGGTGAAAAACGTGAATAAATTAAATTATCCTAACTTATCAGCAAATACTTTAAATAATTATATTTATATACATAAATTAAATCTAGCAAGCAGTTAACTCAAGCACAGCCTTGCTATGAAATAGGTAAAGCAGTGCAGCTTGAATTTAAAGCTAGCAAGCAGTTAAATGCAGCTCTGCCCTGTCACTAAATTGACAAAGCAGTACCCACAAACTGCGATCAAGCTGTTGTCATTAATGCACTTCACAACACTGGCTACGTATATTTGCTAAATGCGATTAAGCAGCAGCCAAAGACTACATAAATAGTTAACACAACCGTTACAACATTTATTTTGCACAACTAAAGACATGCTTGCGTATATAACAAGCAATTCGACTGTTGAGAGAGGACTGTGCATTGCAATGCGATCGCCGTCCATTTTATAGCCCCGTTGGCTAAGCACCCACATACAGGGTAACCACAGCCATAAAGAGCAACTGCCTGTGAGCGCAGACTAAAAGCTTGCATGTGTACCCATTATAAATTGCTACTTCAGTTGCAGTTTATACCCTGCGCAAATGAAATGGGGTTGCTCAGTTAGAACTATACTGCTACATTAAATTAAAAATCATAACTATTTTAAAACTAACTCATTATGTACTTTACATGAAAATATTGCTGCTTAAACATTTTTTAATATTTATAGGGCATTTGCTAGTCGTGTTTCGCCGCTTCTTTTTAAGACCATTTCATACGTCACTACATTTCAAATAATTTGTGGTAAATGGTTCAGCAAACACCGCCAAAGAACTAGGCAAACATACGTACTATATAATATATACTCATGTTTGTGGGCGACTTTTAAACATATGTTCAATTCTATTATGTGAAATGCTTTGTGCTCCCCCAATTCGCTTAGCTATGATTTTAATTCGCTTTAAGGCCAAAGTCCAAGGATATTATAAACATTGTTATATCCATAAGGTTACTCTATGGAAGGATGCTTGTTAAATGGAGTGTGCGTAATTCTTATGCCATCCAAAATTCTTTGTGGTTAATACTTGAATAGATTACAATAGGAAACCAAATATATGTTAGGCATATGTCTGTTAGTTTCCCAAGAATTTAGAAGCCCCTTCTGCCCATTCAAATTGTCTTGGGATGAAAAAGAGACAGAGTTCAATAAATAGTTGATGTTTTTTATTTAATTATATAATTTATTAATTTGTTTAAGTTTTTTTTGACTGCCGGCTCTTGCCATTGTCTACACAATTTCTTTTTTACTAGAACAATAATAGCACAAACGACCATTTATTTAAATCGATGACCTAAAGACACATAGCTTAAGTATAAGTGAGTAATATTAATAAAGATGATTTTTTCCAAAATATGTTAGTATTTTTTTGTATGTATGAATGTCACAAGTTTATACAATCTTTTTGAGAACTGATCTTTGATTTTTGACACAACAGGCAGAATTAGTAATACAGAATTAATGAATAAATTTCGAAAAAAGATATGATTAATAATGAACGAATCCGGATAAGCTCAGAATAATAAGAATGATACGCGAGTTCTCCTTGCATCCCCTTTGGCTCTTCGAGCCATTCCATAATGTCACATACTCCCCTCGCTGCTGCTCGTCGTTCCTTTCGAGTCACCCATTCCCCCAGCAACATTGTCATCTCCCCTCACAGAGCCCGAAGTAAGTCCTCCAGTTATTCCAGTTAAATTTAATTTGTACTGTTAAGATTTAAAGTAATATTATTTAAGAGTTCAGTTAAAAAAACTGTAAGGAAACTACAAAAAAGGTTAAAACTTGAGTACAAAAAAATACAAAATTAAAAAAAGGAATGCAGTTTCAAAAAGTTTAGAATAAAACTGGAAAAAGTTTCCATAACCCAGAAAAAGTATAATTTTGCCGAGAAGACATCATCAAAAAATATTCCTTCAAGGAAAAGCAAGAATATATTTGAAAAGTGTTTGCAAAATCAAAGAAAGTTAACACAGTATAAAAATTATTGTTAAACAATAGATTAAATAAATACAATATTTACACACATATGCATAATAAATTATAATTCAGGTTACCTTGTTTGCGCACTCAAAACATTTGGAAACTACTTTGTTAATAACATTCATTAGATTCTTGGTTTCCCTTATGACGTGATCGACCTTCACAAAGGTCGCTGCTTTGCCCACCGTGTGATCCTTAACTGTAAATTGAAGGGCTTGGACAAAAGTCGGCACTCTATCTAAAATACCTAAAAGATCCTTCTTGTTATCACTGGCGGGCACCTGTCAAAGAACATTATAATATAATTCCAAAATTCTTGATATCTTAGGGAATTTTACCTGGTATGAAAAATGGCGAAGCACTTTGTAGAGTCGATTGGCTTCTTCAGCAAAATATTCGGCCTGAGTAAATAAATCTTGGGTGGTTCTTAGAGAACCGCTTCCCTTTGTAAATTGATACATGAGAAATGCCATTGCTGACATGTTTTTAGCTCTTTTCAGTATGTCGTTGTCATCGGAGCCATCCTCAGACCACTTAGATTGAAATGCACCTGGATCTCCATTGTTTTTACTATCTACACCTGAGTACTCGACCATTTCACCCTCATCAGTGGCAGGTACATATGGTTTTGCTGATTTTATAGAAGTTTCGCATTTCTGTCAACAAAGTTATAAAAATTTTATGTTTATATTAATAAATTAATATATTTATTCCCTATAGTTCTTACCTCCAGTTGAGTATCTATATCTTGCTTTGATGTATCCACCGTGACTAGAATCTTCTTGGCAATCATTGAAATCTCATTTATCAGCCACTTCCACATGTCCAAAAAGGACTCAAAATTCTCATTGGCTGCACTGCTGTTCGTATATTTCCAGAGTATCTTGGCCGCAATGAAGACTTGTGGGCCATAGATTCTTAAATTGATTGCCAGACACTTGGCATGAACCTGAAGTCTTTCCGTTGGCGCAATATGCTGCAATAGTTTACAAATATCAAAAATATGATCACAGCAGTCGTGGAATTTCGTCGAACACTGATTAAGATTCTCCAGATCATGGGTAACGGCCAGCACATGAAAAGATTTCACAATTTTTGTACACAGCTTTAGGGATTCGTTGAAGTCGGCGATTTGACTGGACACCGAGATGACTAGTTGCTTGCAGAGCTCCTCCAAGCTAGCCAGCATACTCATTTCGGGCTCCCTGCCTGGTCCCTGGACTTGCACTCTGGCTCCCATGTTATCGTGCTGATCCTTGATCAGATGATTCAGATACATATCAAACTCCAGCTTACAGTTGTCCACATAGGTGAGAATGTTCTTGCGATGATCGTGACTGATGTAGGGGGAATCTGTAAAGTCATGCGCCTTCTCAAACAACTTGTCGAACGCCATCGAAAGCTCATCCCGCAGATCCAAACTCTCATACGTAAAGTTCTTTTTTAAATTCAGATTCTTAATCATGTGGCCACCGCCAATGGGCGCTAAATTCTTATCTTTGTGGTAAATATCACTTTTCCAATGTTCATCATTAAACAAGGAGTAGAAGGCATCAGGATCGTTGTTGCCCTCATTATTGCTATTACAATCGTATTGGCTCGTCTGCAGTTTGTATCTCTTGATCAGATTGATAATACGCTTTATTGTCGTGTAGATGCTTTCGTTCTCATAGTTTGAATTGCAGCGCGCATTTCGGAATGCCATATGCTTGGCCGAATCAAAAATACTATCCTTAATCACAAAATGTATGAGATCCATTGCCCTTCGGATTTGACAAAACACAGTATCCCGATTCTCCTTCACTATAACGCAATCGCTGTGGATTAAACTGCTTTTCGACGACGTTAACAGAATCGAAATAGACTTTTCCAGTATCTGGCGGGCAGAGAACATTTGTGCCCGTCGACGCTCCTCCTTGAACGAGTTGCGATGGTGTCCCGTTAAGTAGGCAAGCTCAATCATTTCTGTCCCGAAGATTGAGAACGCACGCACAAATTCGGTGAAATTCATCACAGACTCTAGTTTTTCCAAGCTCTCCGATGCTCGCTTTTTGGCCGTCAATAGCTTTTTTACCACAATAATGTCCACAAGCAACAAAATTCGAGTTATGGATGAAAGCAGAGATCTGGCTGCCAATACAATTGCTCCATAATCCTTCAATGGTTCGATGTGATGGCGTAGCTCCATTCCTCCCAGCGGCGAAAGGTCGCATAAATGTTCAATGGATTTGCCTAAAAATAGCAGACATTAGCTTACAATTGCCAGTATTTCTATTTTTAAACTAATTGCAGGTAATCATTCAGTGGCAATGTCGTCATTGCATTAATATTAGATTTGCCTGCAGTTAATTGCACTTGTGGGGGTAGAAAAGTAAATTTGAAATCGATGGTATCAAAAGGACGATATGAACGGACTCTAATTCAAGTGAACGAACAACTTGATCAAATCTGGATCGTTCACAAGCATTATCAAATATCGATTTTTAATTTAAATCGAACTACAACCAATTGATAGTTGACACACGCTTGATTGAACGTATCGATTTTTAAATTAAATTATTTATTAAAAGCTGTGCAAAATAAATTCGATTATGCAGACAGACAAAATCCCCACCTGCGTCTCTCGCTTCTTTAGCCGCCTCATACATGTCCGCTTTAATGTCCGAATTTTCCTCTGCTATTATTTCTCCAATTGTTATAAATCTCTCCACAGCAGTGCTCAAGGAATGACCGATGTTCCCAAACGTCGACATGATTTCTTCGTTATCAATATCACGAATACGATAGCGTTGATTCTATAAAGTTAAAAAAATATAAATATTAGCTTTGCACAACTGCTTTTGGTTCAACTTCACGAATTATTTAATTATTTTCTAATAATTTATTGCAAATAGTTTTTATTTTTTAGTTAAATCTTTAGACTTGATTTTAATCGCCTTAAAAAGTTTGATTTTTAAATTTCTGTTGACAAAACTTTGTCTAACGCCATTCCAAATCAGTGAAATTGATTTAGTTATTGTTTAGCAGGACCGGTTGTTGTAAACTTACATTAACATCAAGCGCTGAAGGTGATAATCCATACATTTTGAATGATCGACCTTTAATAAATACTTATTATAACCTAAAAATATTGGTTTTCGCACATTAATGTTTACTTTGTATTTATTTATTGATTTTTCAAAAGAAAAAAAAAGAAATTGTATCTCGAAAACAATAAAAGGTGTGTAAATTTAACCTTGAGTATTTGGCACTATTGATATGAATTGATTTTGTTTTTATTGCCATGAACTTGAATAAAACCAATATGACAAACTGATTGTACTTAAAACACCACCTTGATTTTTGTATACATCTATAAATGTATATCTGTAAACAATATTAAAGCAACTGTTAGAATCAGCAACTATGTAATACAATCATACACGGAGGTACATTATTATTTAATTTGTTCTGCGCAACCCGAGTTTCTGCGCAGAATTTTCCAGTGCTGGGAAGCAAACTTATATGCTCAAAATTAATTTAAAAAAAAAAATTATATTAATGTATTCTGTCATATATATTTTGTTGACTCAAAATTTCATCAATAATCATTTAAACAAATAAAGCGTACATTTTCAGAAAACATTGTTAAAAATGATGTGCTATTATATATAGGAAAGTTTATTAAGTGAATTATAATTATTTATGCAAAATGAACAAAATTAAACAAAATAAATGAAAATTGAATAGATAATTTCTCAAATTTTGCTTAGCGTCCACCATACCTTGCTGAATCGTGTTAAACGACCACCGATAAAAAATTTAGAACAGCAATCGATAGTGCAATCGATTGAACATCACCTTCAACAGCTGATTTTGAGCAATTTTGATTTGATAACCTAAACGAAAATATTAAATATGAAAAAGTTCTAATAAAATACAAAAGTATTTGTGCCTATAAGACATCGACGTATTTATTGAGTTTTTTAGCTGCTCATCGACAAGTCACACAAACAGAATCGACTCGATAAAGGAAAATTTTTTATTGTATTGTGAAGCATATGTAATTCGTTCCATACAATCCCACAACAAATACAACTAGAGCAAAATGATGAGAGGACCAAAAATCGTATGGCTGAGTAAATGGTATCACAGAGAACGGCCATGGATATCTGTTATGAGAAGATTATACGTGACCGAAGTGGAAACTAATAAATTGACATTTCCTTTAATTCAGAAATGCAATATGTCACGTACCGCTTTCGAAAATAATCACGACATCAAGCCAAGAAGCAATCCCGGCTCAAGTCAAAACAATGAGCCCAAAAAAAGTCTGGAGGATTTGGAGCGAGCTTACAATGTACTTCAAAGTACGCTGCCCAAACTGTTCGTGGAGCCACTCGACTACTCCATTTACAGCCCCAACCTCATTTTCCAAAACAATATTACCGGCAAACACACCGTTGGTCTGTACCACTATGTTAAGCAAATTGCGATCCTGCGCACAGTTGGTCACTTAAAGTACGCGTACGTTAAATTTGAGATACTTAAAATTACAAAGAACCCTGAGGACTACACAGTTCGTATAAGGTGGCGTGTCAGAGGCATTTCGGGTCTTAAGGTAATGTTCCAGTTCTGGAAATACAAGGTGTGGCAGCTAAAGGAGATTCTTAAGGATCAGGAGGCGTGGTACGATGGTTATTCGGTATGCTACTTAGGCGAAGATGGTCTGATTATCAAGCACGTCGTAGACAAAGTGATGCCAGATGAGAGTCGCAAGATTGATGATAGTAATACCACAACGACGCTACCAACGGGTTCCTTAGCGGCAACAACGTCACAGAAAATGAATTTTCAGTAACCGTATAAATATGTAGATATGTATTTATTTGGACACCTTTTTGGCCATCAGTCAGTCAATGTATCTAATTGCTTTAATAAATCAAATTTAAGCCATGTTAGTTAATGAATTCTAAGTTATATATCAAATTACTAACAGCATTTATTGTTTGAATGTGTGAATTGATCCCTTTGTTATATATCTATACGGACGCAATCGAATACATTTGGTAAATGCACTAATATATGGCTTCTCTTTGTTGTATTCCCTGCTGGTTTGCATAGAACCCTCCGTCTCCAGGAATATATCAAAGCTATAAATGGTGCGGAAGAGTTGTGCATAAAGCAGGCGATGATTCTTCTCCAATTGCTGGGGCTGCAACGAATTCGTCCAGTACTCCATCATCTGCGGATTGTGGGGTTTTCTCAATAATTTCTACGAATTTTCCAAGTCTCTATCTATCTTACCTTGATCGCCGAGTTGTTCATGGCCGTGTGTCGACCATTCCAGTGCACGCTTAAGATCCAGAGCGGAATTTCCATAGGATAATTGCTAGGTATGCGAATGAAGCATTCCATTTTAGCGGATCCACGTACGAGCACTGCTCTGTAGGATGTATATGTAATTCCATTGTCAGATGACAAATTGGTAAGCAAATCAGAATTCTGCATGTTGAATTCCTCTGTAGTGATAACCGTCCATTGGACAAGACTGCAGGACAAGCCCTCCGGATAGATGTTCTCCTTTAGAGCATATAAATCCACATCTTTATTGGTTAAGCCTCGAATCTGCTGGGTTAGTCTCATCCAGGAGTGCCAGCGTTTAGAGATCCTTGCGAACACATCACGTGTCCACTTATGCAAGTTGAGCTCATGATTAAATAACTTATTCTTATTAACTGTCGCAATGGAGCACATGCTTTGGAGCCAACAGTAAGGTTTGCCATATCCATTCTTAACCAGATATTCCAAACACTCTTCTGCGCTTAAGTTTAAGTTTTGTAACTGAAAAGGAGTACAGAATTCTTAACTAAAAGTTGGTTTAACTAGGTGAACTGTCTTTTTACCTCATATTCGATACCAGGCACCGGAACATCATTTCCCAAGTCGTTGGGATACAAGTGTCCCAGTAGATTTTGCAGCAAATTTGTGTCTCTAAGAAAGTTTACTTTGTTAACATCATAACTATTTTAGTTTAAATCCTTCTCACCCTTGAATATTATTGGTATTTGAGCTGTTTAGTTGTCCGCGCACTGTGCAGCATTTGAGTAAAGTCCAATAACGTACAAATAATACCAGTTCGTAGGATTTGTCTGGCGTTTCCATCTGAAACAAGGCTTTATGTTAACTTCAAACTATAATATGTCGAATTCCCGCTTACCACCAAACGAATGTGAAGCGGATGCGGCTTAAGTGCTCGTTCTATGACATTGGTAACCGGTGTCTCTGATGGATTATCCACATCTTGAAAATGCCTGCGTTCCTTTAAAGAATTCTCTGACTCCAGCAGCAACTCCTGCATTTGTACATCACTCTCGTAACCAACTACTTCAGATTTAAAAGAAAATCCGTCATTGGCACGTTGTAATGACTCCAGATTTATAAACAAAATGTACAAAGCTCTTGGAAGATATTTAACAATTGAGCTCAACTTCCACTCAACATCAAGTGATAGTTGCAGAGCATCGTGCAAGGGCTTTGTGGAGTCTAGCAATGTGCGTAAAGCTGGCCCAAAAGACAGGTATTTTTGTGTCTGGTTAAGACTATCCTGCAATAATTCCTGCTTTGATGTGAGCAGACCGCTGTACTGACTGTCAAGTTCTTTACGCAATCTCAGCTCGCATTCCAGACGATACAGATGTGATTTGTGACCAGTTATGTTAGCTGTTTCCTCCGAGTCAGCAGCAAATTTGCTGGCGTACTCTTTATCGGACAACAATTCCAGGTAGGAATCGCGACTCTTGAATTTCTGGCAACGTACTATCTCTTTCTTGAGGTGACTGACTTCGTACAACAGATTTTGCAAGTGCAGACGACTGAGATCAACTTTCGACTTCTCCAAATGCAATTCATCTCGTCCTGATTTAATGTTTCTTTTAACTTCGCGGTTGGAATGCTTCAGTGCCACAAACATTAAGGCGGCCGACGATTGTTTTACTTCAAAAACGTGTCCCTTTAAGCAATAATTTCGTTATTAAAATGGCAAACTACAAGTAATTTGTACATACAGATTGTTTCAATTCTAAAATTTCATCCATTGCTTCTTTTAACTTCACAAATTGTTTATTTAAAACGTTTTCCATTTTGATAAAAAAAAAAAAACTACGCTATGCACTTTTGCCGACTATTAGAGATGCTACTAAACAATGAACGCTTATCGATTAGCTGGGATAATTTGTTTTCTCATATCGATAGACTAAGCATCGAAAAACATCGTGGTTCATATCGTACATGAATCGATACTTACTGATTGCTCTTATAACTTTTGTGTAATTTAATAATAAATGAAATAAAGTTAGAGTAAAGTGAATTGTAGGTTATTCTTCGTTCTGTTAAGTATAAATATTAGTCTATAACAATGCTGCGCTTGATCTGCCAAAGAGCCAATCTAATTAAAACAAAGTTTCCAAGTCGCCGGCTACAACAGGCTGTGGTGGACACCAAAGTCAAAGTTGGTATTTGATAACAGTCATACAGTGTGGAATTAAAGTATTCATGTAATGAATTTAATTTATTTTATCTCTACTGCTATTTAGACAATACCGTCGCCACCTCCAGCAGTTAAGCAAATAAGTAATGCCAAAACAGATCGAACAGTTGGAAAATGGTTTCTTGGATGCGGCGGCATGGTGTTCGTAGCAGTTGGTTTGGGTACATGCCAGTAAAGGGATTCAGATTTAAGAATATTATGATTAAAAGTTGTTTCCTATTTCAAAGGTGGTGTAACGAGATTAACCGAATCTGGACTTTCAATGGTAAAATGGAAATTAATGGGTGAACATATGCCGCGAAATCAAGAAGAATGGATAAAAGAGTTTGAGGATTACAAACAATACCCGGAATTCAAAATGTATGTATAAAAAAACATTTAAAACATTACCATACTTATATGTGCTTTCTAGGAAAAATGCCAACATATCGCTGGAAGACTTTAAATTCATATACATGATGGAATATATGCATCGAATGTGGGGTCGTGCCATTGGAGCCTTTTTCTTGCTCCCAGCAGCATACTTTTGGAAGAAGGGATACTTTTGTTCGCGCACAAAGAAGATGGTGCTGGTTTTGGGAACCCTAATTGGTCTGCAAGGCCTGATGGGTTGGTACATGGTGAAGTCGGGCCTGGAGAACAGATTCGACAACCCCAACGATGTACCACGCGTTTCCCAGTATAGATTGGCATCGCATTTAGCCGCTGCCTTCGTGCTCTATAGTCTGTTCTTGTCAAACGGGCTGTCCAAGCTAATACCAGCTGAGAAATTCGTGTCCATGGGCAAGCGAGTACTTAATATTAAGCCACTGACACACATGACCAAGGCTATGGTCTTCGTCACCGCCATCTCGGGAGCATTTGTCGCTGGATTGGATGCTGGACTAGTATATAACTCATTCCCAAAGATGGGCGATGACTGGATACCCAAGGACATTCTGCAATTTGAGCCTGTACACAAAAATATAACCGAGAACCCAACGATGGTTCAGTTTAACCATCGCATTCTGGGCATCGCAACGGTTTCTTTGATCTCAGCCCTTTGGCTGGCAACGAGACGCCAACAGTTGCCCAAACGTGCACGTTGGGCAATCAACGCCGCAATGGTTATGGCCTGGACACAGGCAACTTTGGGTGTAACTACACTACTAAACTATGTACCTGTGCCTCTGGCAACTGCCCATCAATCTGGTTCTCTGCTGCTCCTAAGCTTCGCAGTCTGGGTTTCCCATGAGCTTCGTTTCCTAAAATACATACCCAAATAAATGTATTTAAATATATTATTTCTTGTATTTAGCAAAAGATTGTATTAGTTCATGAGAGAACGACGTCAGACAATAAATAGCCAAAACCATTTTCAAGTCAGCTTAATTCTCACAAACATTTATACTTCTTACAACAATTTTGCACATTTGCTGTAATTGAATGTAATTTTTTTTTGTCATTCTTGTCAAGTCGTTCGTCTTGTTTGGTGTCTTGTGCTGCTAAATATTTAAATAAAATCAAAACTAAAATGAAATTGTGCGCTTGCATATGTGTAAAAGTTCTTCAATTGGTTAGTTTATAAATTTTTAATACTTAATATTTGAATTTTATTCGATTAATCATGTGTTCCATATGCAAATAGCTTATATGTCGGACACAAGAGTTATTTTGTACAATGAAAACTGTTTTTAGCAAGGTGGGAAAATTTCCCAGCAACCATGAGACATCAACTGGCGGTTTTCCATTATAATTAGCGACTTGCAGCGTATATGGCCTGGTTCATTTAAGCTGGAGCCATGGAGGTTTTCTACAAAAATTGTCAATTTTTTATAAAATTTAATTTTTGAGCAACAGTTTTATAAAATTTTGTATGGTTTTTAAAATAAATTTTATATTCCAAATATTTTTTCTAGATTTCCTGTGCGACTGAATTTATACTTAAAAAACTGGCTGACACATATTCGGATCGAATGCTGAGAAGTAATCAAAAATTTCTCAGGGAATGGACGCTCTTGAACACGATTTCGTTATCGAAAGAAACCGATGAATTTAGCATTCTGACTATTATGGGATTCACATTTATATCGGCTGTGCTTTTGGTTACAAGGTGACTACATTACGTCACAAAATAACTAATTTATTTTGAAAATTAAAGTTTCTTTATAACTTAGAGTCATTGAACGCAAATCCAACTATCACACAAGCGAGAAGATTTTTCTTAGTTGTGGACTTATTTTTTTCACCATACAAGGTAGGTTTAAATTATTGCCATTGTCTTTGTCTTAAAGCTAAATAAAGTTTTGTTTTCTCAGGGTTATTACTTTTTGGTACTGTGGAACAGTTGGCGGATAGTATTTCGGACTACGCCTTTTCTCTAGGGGGCTTGGCATTTCTTTGTGCTCTGTTGTTTGCCATCGATCTTATATTTTTTAGGCAAATGTCAGAATCCAAGAATGAATTTTCGCAAACAGATCTGGAAACTACAATCAAATCGGCAACATACAATATAGAAAATTATATGCCCAAACGCAGTAACACTAATAAAACGATCGATCAATGCTGCTCTTCCACAAATTCCAACAAGGAAAACAAACTTACTTATTTAAGAACGGATCTATAATCAAGTTTTAATTGATATAAATATTTTTGTTAAACAATATTTTCAGAAAATTTATTGTATATTTTTTTTCTCAATTCACATATAATAAAATTAATGCACTATTATTTGCTTTTTAAGTTTTAATACATATTTTTACAAAATTTAATTCGATCAACACATTGCGGCTGTGTTTCATAGCAGGCATTACAAAACTTGTCAAAAAAAATATCGATAAATTATTCGCTAGGAATTAGGTTAGGGCAATCGGAAAAAAATTTATTGTCATTAACTTTAATTATTTAATTCATATCAAATTATTATATACCACCTGTATTATTATATACTGTGACAGCTTGATATTAATTTAAAGAAAATCAGGAATACCCTTTATAATTCTTCATGCTTTAAATTTTTTCTCTTTGCTGAATCACCCTGTGTCCAGAAACATATGATGTTTTCGACATTATATAGTTTGTCTAAAGTTCATAATAACTTAAATATTTAAAAAAAAAAGATTAAAAATAAAAATGTCAAGGTTATTACTGTTTTCAGCCAGAAGATTAATGCCACAAGTGAGTAACGTTGTCATGCAATCGAGAATATGCTGTTAATTTGACAAGTTTATACAGCAAGACTTTTTGCTTGCCGGCTCATGGATTTCAATGCAATCGAGAGGAAAGGCCTCAACTCCGATGAACACAATTGTAATGTTTGTGCCGCAACAAGAGGTATGCACCCACAATTTGCAATTCGCAATTTGATTATTTAATAATTGGATTTTTGTTGAAATTGCAACCTGCTGTAGGCCTGGGTGGTCGAGCGCATGGGAAGATTTCATAGAATTCTTGATCCGGGTCTTAATATTTTGGTACCCGTCGCCGATAAAATCAAATATGTTCAAAGTCTTAAGGAAATTGCGATAGATGTACCCAAACAGAGTGCCATTACTTCCGACAACGTGACTCTTAGCATTGATGGCGTGCTATATTTGCGTATTATTGATCCCTATAGAGGTAATTAATTAATTTTTCAACTAAAATATCAATTAATTATTTTTTAACTCAGCTTCCTATGGCGTGGAGGATCCAGAGTTTGCAATTACTCAGTTGGCCCAAACGACAATGAGATCTGAGCTTGGTAAAATGTCCTTGGACAAGGTCTTTCGGGAAAGAGAATCGTTAAATGTTAGCATTGTGGACTCGATAAACAAAGCCAGTGAAGCTTGGGGAATCGCCTGTTTGCGTTACGAAATCCGAGACATTAGGGTAACGCCATTTCTTATTTAATTTTATGTTGATCTTAACTTCTTGATTATTATTAGCTGCCAACTAGAGTCCATGAGGCCATGCAAATGCAGGTTGAGGCCGAAAGAAGAAAGAGAGCCGCTATTTTGGAATCTGAGGGAGTTCGTGAAGCTGAAATCAATATCGCTGAGGGCAAGCGAAAATCCAGGATTCTCGCATCTGGTATGAAACAGCAAAGAGAAAGTGGTGCTCACACACACCAGTAAGCTGTAGAGAGTGGCAGTATGAATGCAGCAGAGCGACCGATCCTATTTGACGCGCTCTTTTATCTTGCGCAGTAGGCTTAGGCTCGACTCTGTGTGTGTGTGTGTGCAACTCGTTATTTCAAGCTCTGGCACGCGCTCTTTTTGGGAACCAGTGTTCTCTCTTTGCTAGGGGTAATTATGTAAAGACTAATACTAATGTATACTTTTATTTTTAGAGGCCGAACGTCAAGAGCACATTAACAAGGCGAGTGGCGAAGCTGCTGCTATGATTGCAGTTGCCGATGCTCGCGCTCGCAGCCTACAAGCGATTGCTAAGTCTCTCGCATATACGGTAAGTAGATCGATAGAAACTAAAAAAGATTTAATTAAAATTGTTTCTTACTTTAGGATGGTAAAAATGCAGCATCTCTTACACTGGCCGAGCAATACATTGAAGCTTTTAAGAAACTGGCTAAATCTAATAATACAATGATATTGCCATCGAATCCTGGTGATGTTACCGGTTTTGTTGCCCAAGCGATGGCTGTATACAATCATGTTTCCAAACAGGGTATGGATTCGTTACCACCAACAAAAACAGATAATTGTGTTGATGTTAAAGCTGAGTACAAAACGCTTAATGAAGAAAAAGCGGCTGTAAAAATTAATATTGAATAAAAACCACTTACTAAATATAGCAATTAAAGTTGAATATTTGTTATGATAACGGCTGTTATTATTTATTTAAGCCTTGGCAAACACTAATTTATTTTAACAAATGTTTCACTGTCTATAAGCCGGAAAATATCTTCACGGAAATGAAGTAAGTTTTCATTGAAGCAATTACTGCTTTCGATATGCAATTTAGCCATGACGGGCTTAATATTCTCAATGCCAGCGGTGTTCGCCAATGTGTTAAAATATTCCATCTAATAAATAAAATAGTTTTATTTCAATTTATTTAATATATGCAATTTTTTACCTGGTTTTCTCCCAGCATATGGGCCTGTCGCTTCTTGTAGCCGGCAGTCCAAAGTTTATTCATATATTCCTCGGTATCCTCGAGCATCTCCTTCTTTGAAGGCAGTTGATTTGAGCCATTGAAGTAGCTCAGCACGAAACGTGCTTGTAAATCCATCATTTGGGCTGCACACACATAGAACGGTAGACCAATGATGGCCATTGTGGGATTGCGTATATTGATGCATTGTTTGTAGAGCATTTGCACATAGTTGTCCTCCACGTAGATGCCAGCGGGGACACTCAGGAAGGGAAAAGCGTACTTGTATCCTGTGCAGTAAAATATGGTGTCGAATTCCTCATAGGATCCGTCCTTGAAAAAAGCTCCCTTTTCATCGAATTCATTAACATCGGGTTTGGTTGTTACGTTGGGCAAGAATATGTCGTTTGAAATGCCAACCAAGTGATGGCTGAGCGTGACACGGCTGGCCGCTTTCGATATAATATTCGATAAGTCCAAAGCACTAGGTCCACCTCCGATAACCAGCACCGTTTTCCCTGCAAGTTTACACGACAGTTTCATGAATTTTCAAACTGCACACTAGAGTTAAACTTTGACTGTAGAAAGCAAGAAACGTTACCTTCAAATATTTCGCTTGATCTAAAATCGTGACTGTGCAGATATTCTCCTTTAAACAAATGGGCATTAGTAATATTTGCGTAATTCGGAGTGTGATAGTGACCATTAGCAATGAGAATATTGTCGAAATAATGTATTTGCGGCTTATTTGTCAGCAGATTCTTCACAATCACCTGAAATTAATACGAATTTAGTTTCATAATGCTTAAAAAATACTCATACTAGCTTACCTGCCATTTGTTGCGTTTTCTCAACACCCGTATTACATACGAATTAAATTCTATATATTTTCTGAGTTGGAAATGCTCAGCATAACCGTTTAAGAACTCACAAATTTCTTGAGAAGTTATATAGGACTTTTCATTTTCGCCAATTTCAAAGTCAGGAAATCCCATTATCTCTTTGGGTAAATTGGTGCTACAGAAAAATGAAACAAAAGATGAAATCTTGCCTTATTTATGTGAACGCGACTGTAGTACAAAGTTTAATCATGTTAGAATTTAAACTCACCGCAAATTCTTATACATACTGCTGTGAATATCAATTCCGTTAACCATTCCAACATCCTTGTTGTACACCCACGTACCCCCAATATCGTTGGATAGTTCGAATACCGTTGGACATATCTTTTGTTCAAGGGCGCGTCGAGCACAGCAGAGTCCAGCAGTTCCAGCACCAATTATGCACAAAGTCATGATTTTTATTAAAATCAGTTGCGATCGTACTGAATTCCAATTATAATCTCAATCAGGCGATGCTAGAAACTGAGCTTTAATCGTTCACATAGACAATGCTATTTGCTCCGGATTTCATTATCGCCAACACAACAACAACCTTCATTAATTACAATACCAGATTGCAGCTTTATTAAGCATAAACAATTCTTATCTAATCTTAAAATAGAACATTGCAAACTCATAACAAACTGGCAATAAACTTATCATTACAATAATTGGTAATGGCACTTCTAAATAAATAAAACTTAATCATATATAGTATAGGCATATATTTATAATTATATTATCAAAACACGTTTATGACGACCTAAAGTGGCTGACCTTGAAATATTTAAATGCGAAAATGGAATTTGAATTTGTAAAAAGTGAAAGCAACTGAATACAAATCGAATTATTAACCTGCGTGTGCTCCATGATTTTTATTATCATTCATTATGATTCTGTATATTGCTATAGCAACAAAAAGTCGAGTGAATATAGCTAAATCAAGTTGCTTCGTCACCGTGATCAGGAATATGCATATCTTTAGCTTTACTCGAGAATATATCGTATAGAATTCTACTTGATATCGCTACGTAGTATCGCATGACAGAAATATCGATAGCATTTGACTTATCGAACTTTGTACATTCCTAGTGTTCAATATTTATACTAATTTTTAGTTTGTTATTAATGTAAATTGAATCTCTACTATGATAAAAGCTATACTTGTGTTTAACAACCATGGAAAACCGCGACTATCGAAATTCTATCAATATTTTGTACGTTGAGCTTAAAACACATTTTAATATGTGCATATATTACCATAAATATGTTGGCACTTCCCCTGCATACATATGTACATATATTTGAATATGTTTTGCTGTTTTACCGTTTTGCGCAACGAAGCAATTCTTTAACCCCGCACATTATATATGTATATATCTATATAATATCATACCTTACCAACATTTCCAAACTTAGGATGAAAACCTTCAGCAGCAAATCATTAAAGAGACGTTTCAACTAGTTTCCAAGCGTGATGACAATGTCTGTAATTTTCTTGAAGGCGGCAGGTAATGTCTTAGCACCAAAATCATCGCAAAACTCCCATTAACTTTTTTCACTTTAGTCTGATTGGCGGCTCCGATTACAAGCTGATATATCGTCACTATGCCACATTGTACTTTGTCTTCTGCGTCGATTCCTCTGAAAGTGAACTTGGTATTCTCGATTTGATCCAAGTTTTCGTGGAAACATTGGACAAATGCTTCGAAAACGTGTGTGAATTGGATTTAATATTCCATGCCGATGCTGTCCACCATATTCTCTCAGAGCTCGTCATGGGCGGAATGGTACTGCAAACCAATATGAACGATATAATGGCCAGAATTGAGGAACAGAATAAATTGGTCAAACAAGAGGCGGGAATATCAGCGGCACCAGCTCGTGCTGTTAGTGCCGTCAAGAGTATGAACATTCCACAGCAAATTAAGGATATAAAACTGCCAGATCTACCCCAGGCTATTAAGGATTTAAAGTTCTGATAAGTGTATGTTAATTTAACTACGTTTTGTATATACCTTTTAAACGGCTTTTATTCTTTCAGCCGGACCACATGAATCTATTTTGATGCCGGTAACTTTAAGTACTGCTAGATGATATCTATAAACTAAATAAAACTCTTTCAAATCGATTTATCATTTTGCGTGGCTTTCTTTAAGTTCAATAAAGTAAAGATGCCTTGCGTGTTCTAGGCCTCAAATTGGTCAACACGTTAATTGATTTCGTTCGTTTACAATTTCATTTAGTCCGCAATTAATTGCATTTGTAATTGATCACTGTCACTAGGAGTACGCCTAATACAATGGAAGCCTTGCATGAAGGGGGAACTGGTTCATGTACCAGGCACGAAGGGGTAACTTGTTCATACACTGCTGCGTGTACGTCTTTGTGCACTAACCTGAAAATTGCATAATGTTTTTCAAAAGGAATTTCTAAACTTTTGTTTGTATTCTTTGAAAAAGGTAAAACGACATTTATAAGTTGCACAATTGTTATTTATTAGTTGAACGCAGGTTAATTGAATATTACCAATACCAATATTTAGTTATTTAATTGTCATAATGCACATTACACCGATTCAGCAATATAGATAAGTATATTTTTAGTGTATGTAGTAGTCGTTGGATTAATATAAATTTGGGGGAATTCAATTCATAATTAAGCTGCCACCGATATTGCCAAGCGGGGACAGTTGGGAATGCCACATTCCAGATCTGGCGAATTATCCTGATGCGAACAATTCTCGCTATTACAGAACATGCAACCATTCGGTGATAGTGGCACATTTGTTGAGAGTTCCAGCATTTCCCATACTTTTTTCAGATCGGTTACCAGAATATTCATCATTTCATAGGTATGGAACGGAGTGGGAGCTAAACGAAGTTTTTCCTGGCCTCTAGCAACAGTGGGATAGTTGATAGCTTGTAGATAATGTCCGAATTGATCCATTAGAACGTTTGAGATTTGTGTGCACTTCTGGGGGTCTCCGATTTTGATTGGAATAATGTGGCTGGGTGTATCTTCAACCGGAAAACCTGAAAATTAATATGCAAATTATTAAAGTTTGTATAATATGAGATTTAGGGATCAATTACCTTCTCTTAGGAGTAAATTCTTTAAGTAGGACACATTCCTTTGATGTAGACTGCGTAATTGTTGTCCTTCCTCTGAGGCTAATATGGTAACTGCTTCCAGAGCACCACAGAGAACAGTTGGTGGCAGTGATGTGGTAAAGATAAATCCCGCCGCATAGGATCTTATCAAGTCGATTAGTTGCGATGAGCCAGCAATATAACCTCCGATGTTGCCAAATGCCTTGCCCAAAGTACCCGATATGATGTCCATTTTGTGCAAGACTCCGTCTCGTTCGCCAACACCCGCTCCATGATCCCCATAAAGACCAACGGCATGTACTTCATCAATGAATGTAATAGCACCATATTCGTGGGCAACATCGAGGAGTTCTTCTAGTGGGCATATGGCACCCGTCATGGAATGCACAGTTTCGAATGCAACAATCTTGGGTGTGGCCTTGTCCACTTGCTCAAGTAATTGTCGCAAATGATTGACATCGTTGTGCCTAAAGATATGCTTGGGAACACCACTATTTCGAATACCTTGAATCATTGAAGCATGATTGCCAGCATCCGAAAAGATATGACAATTGGGCAGTAGCTTCGCCAGCGTAAACAATGTCGAATCGTTGGCCACAAAACACGAAGTGAACAACAGGGCGCCCTCTTTCTGATGCAGCTCTGCCAGCTTTCGTTCGAGCCGCTCGTGATGTAACGAATTGCCTGAAATATTACGTGTTCCACCCGCACCAGATCCATGCATTTCCAAGGCCTCCTTGACTTTTCGTTTCACATTGGGATGGGCAGACATACCCAGATAATCATTGGAGCACCACACGGTTATGGGTCGCTCCGTTTGGGCAGAATATTCAAGCGCATGAGGGAACAATCCATCGCCAGCTAAGCGATTCACACGCTTGAAAACACGATAAGAATGATCACGTTTCTTCTTTAGAATTTGCGCATTGAAGAATTTTTCGTATTGAAATGTTGAATTTTGCTCGGCAGCGGCGATTTCATTTCCATGGTCACCCCTTACATCATACAGTGCAGAATTGGTGTCAACCGAATAACTTTTAGTAGAGTATGACCTTGTGGCCATAGACGAAAATTGCAATGAGGTCGAGAGAGAAAGTTTTTTCTCGGCAGCATTGTTAATCGTTTTGCCAACTACTGGGCAAAATGTACCATATGATTGGTACAAAATCTCAGCGTAACTTCGCAAATAATTTGCATTAAATCGGTTTAGGAACGGACACTGCATGATTTACTAACACTTCGACTTCGACTTCAAGATAGCTAATGAACTTTGTTGCAAGCTCTATTATACCTTATGCAAGAAAACCGAAAGTTGGCAAACTAGAAATGACGAAATCGAATTGGTATATCGATGTTTGGTTGTTAGTGAAGGCATTCCCAAAATGTAATGTTTGATTCATATCAGAATGACAAGTGAAAAACATCTGATTAGCAAATTTGAAGGGGTGATCAGCTGCTTTTTATCTTTGTTTTTAAATAGATTACCATACAACAACACAAATTTAAAATGCTTTCGTAATTTTATAAATCTTATCGAAATAAACAAATAGTTTTCCATTTTAAGAGACTTATTTTATAAAATAATGTTCAAGCTGCTAGTCGGAAAAAAAAGCCATTTAATTTTGTATTCTATTTAGTTCCCGATGTTAGTATAGATATTTAAAATAAATTTATTAACTTCTTTTTAAGTATTTTCGTTTTAAATTTTAAATCCATTAGTTGAACATATATTTATCGATAATTCCAATGCCGTTTTTATTGATATCGCAATCAACAATGTAATAATCGAATAACTTGTAATCGATTATTTTGAAAGCAACACTGTTTTCTACTTGAAAGGCAACCAATACAATCATACACCATTTTTATAACCAAGGTGAAAAGTATGGAATTTATTTTGTGGAAAACGTGTGAACTTAATTTTCTTTATACATCGAGTAATTTGTTGTGGCAATCAGTAAACACAAAATCTCACAATTTTACAAACAAAGGAACTTATAACATTTGGTTGAACTAAAAACAAATATAATTTCAACCCCTGACATTTCGCAACTGTTCTGATCAATTTCATAGTATGTACTTTGATGTATATATGTATGTATGTGTGTTAATATCATTTGTGTAAAACGTTATGTACAACAGCCTATAGATGAATCCAAACATGAGTGATGAATAACCACTGTGGGTGTCGAAATATGCATCTAACAGCAGCAGCAAAACGCAGAAAAATGGATTTTCACAAAGAAGCACACCTAAAAACTTATATTAAATATATATTAA
Source organism: Drosophila cardini (assembly GCA_018903735.1). Classification (NCBI taxonomy): domain Eukaryota; kingdom Metazoa; phylum Arthropoda; class Insecta; order Diptera; family Drosophilidae; genus Drosophila; species Drosophila cardini. The sequence continues at coordinate 8,847,585 of JAEIGM010000001.1, read as the reverse complement.
ATGGAATTGCAGAACATTTACTTGTCAATAATCTTCACTCTACTGCCTGACTATTTGCTGCATCTGTTTCGAATGATTGGAGTCATGAGTTCACCAATACACGATCATTATCGATGCGCGTCATCGCAGCGCCCACAGACGACCACGACGACAAAGACAAACACGTCCCCAGTCAAGGAATCTGAGAAAATGCGTATGATGGACAAAACAACAGAGGACGCGAACACGGGAGGGGGACTCCTGGACACTTTACAGCCCGAACCTCTTGTTGCAGCCATGTACTTTGTGGCAGATGTCGTCAACAGAGTGCAGACTGCACTGCATCAATGTACAACATCTCAGAAGCCAGCAAACACAGCCATGACAGGCATTGAGTTTGCTTCCAGTAGTGCGCCATCGTTTTGTTACTTCTTTATCGATATGCACCCGCAATACGACTTTGAATCGTGTCATGATTCCGATAAACAAACTCCGAGCACTGATCCCACACCCGCTGATGAACCATTCTGCCACCTGGAACGACAACGAAGCATTTCGGAATGTAGTGATGACAGTTTCATTTGCTTTGAGGACGACAGCAATTCGGTGGATTGCACTACATTCGGTCATGTCGACTTTAATTCCACGGACAACACAGATGATTGCAAGTTCGATGACAGCCAAGATCATCGAAAGAGGGTAAATATTGTTATCTACATCTCTTTTAATCAATAACTAATTGCGTTTATTTGTAATATAGGTGCGCTTTAATCTAAAGCCAGAAGTTCACGTGATGCACACATGGGATTTTGCTTATCGGGCGGCTCGAAAGGGCCCATGGCAGGAAATTGCTCGGGATCGGGACAGATTTCAGCAGCGGATTAAGGGTGTGGCACCAACGATAAACCTTATTTTGAACTCGAACCACAGGGAGAGAGTTTATAATGATCGCTTCTTAGATGTAAATTAGTGGTATAACTTTCATTTAATTAATAAATTCTTGTACATAAATATTACATATTGTTTTTTTGTGATTATACAACTTGTTTTCATTTTTAATTTTGAAATATCTAAATGTGTTACGCAAACTATGAACTACTATAAACCAATGAACAGATGTACAGAGAATGTTTTATAAAGTACAAACAATTGTGAAAACTTGCATGCATTTTATTGAAAAATTATATGGAAATTTCTAAACAATAATCAACATAGTGTAATACTTATATCTTATGGCATTTAAGTAGTTGGATCGTTTGCTTAGTCATCTTGAAAGGTGGAATTCGTGGAATTAGCAACTATTATAAAATGATTGACTTAAGAGCAGACTTTTCGCTTAATTCTATAACTAAGAATATAATTCAAACCGTAAGACAAGGTAGCTTTTAGGATCACTTGTGCTGGATTTACTGGTGCTTATATATTTCCCTTTCCCAGATCTTTCATAAGAAGAGTTTGACGTTAATTGCTACTTGTGTATTTCTCATCATCTTCTTCGCCAACTTCCAGCATAATTTGCATAATTTTACGCTTTAATTTTTTCCGCGAAATCGCTGAATTCAAATTACGAAACTCATTTGCTATCAATTCGCCAAAAGCATCCCATTGATCACGTTGAACGCTTGGCTGGCCATTGCAAGGTGGATTCATATAGTTTTGTTTTTCCGCATTGTTGAGATTTTGTGAATTTATTGCTTGATCCGCTGAAGTCACATTCAATTCGCACGTGATTTGCTCCTGGGCGCTACTGATGCTGAAATCCTCAACGCTTAGCAGCTCCAGCTGCACGATGTCCCCACCAAGTTGGTTTCCTGCTGCTGCTGGATTACTTTCCGCATTTGTGCATTCGTTTTTAAGAGTTTTCTGTTGAAATAAAAGCACGAAGTGAGTAAATCTTTGTCAGACACTAAGAGAGCAGAGATATACCTTGCATTGGGGCTGATATCCTGGTCGTGGTTCGATGATGGGTTGCAGAAACATTAGCGTTTCGAAGTGCTCCCAGCGGCACACTTTTGGGGACAGAGCTCTCGCTCCTTCCGTGTCCTTAACACGGCGCTCGTATTTCTTCAGCTCCGAATTGAATTGATTCCGTAGATTGTGGACTTTCTTGCCGTAATCGTTCTTGGTGATCCCAAGCGTAGTGCATATCTGTTCTATTGCCTTTGTGCGACATTCTTTGTTCTTGTACAGTTCAGAGTAATGATTCCACAGGCAATCCGCACCACGGTACAGTTCAATCAGTTTATGTATCTTCTCCCGAGTCCATATGGTTGGCTTACGACGCTGACGGCTGTTGCGTTTTGAAGATGTGGATTCCTCAACAGATGCTGTGCTATATGGCATTTTTATTTTGTTTATTTACAAGCTGTACTTATTTACAAAGCATGAGAAACTCGGGATGGTCACCACAGTTATTTTCACAACATAACAACGAAAAATGAAAACAACGTTGTTGCTGTTTTGCGCATAAACATATTATTATGACCCGTTCACACTTGCTTCGCAGTGTGCACATGTGTTCATTTGGTTCATTTGTGGAACTAGTTCTTATCAATACATTTGCAATTCCAATTTATTTAGAACATTTATTAATTTATATTCTTAAAGTTTATATAAATATCAAACATTTTATAATAAATAAATCTGCTATTTAAAATCTTAATTCTGAGCGTTAATCATTTGCCGCCTTATATGACAAATAATTTTTACTGTATATTATATATTTTCATTGAAGGTGAAAATAAATTATAATTACACAATATACTCTTATAATTAAAGCATAAATAGAAACATAAAAATAATAATTCGATTATTTCTAAAATGCGTTCGCTTTATTTGTCTTCGCAACTTGTCATTCAACAAAATTCGTGCATCACAAAGCTATCGAATAATCGATAATTTTCATCGCAATTAATTTTATCTTCTCTGTGCGACATAAATAAAATAAATGTCAGAAATAATAATTTAACTTATTATATATCAAATACTTTTGTATAATACGAGAAATGCGTATATTGTTAACAAAATATAAAATAATTGTACTATATGTGTGCTAGTGAGGAGAAAATGCTTTTATAAATATGGCCGACGCCCACGCCCATTAAATATTTTAATTTTTAATAATTACAATTCTGGTAAATATAAGCGCAAATTGTTAGCAATTCTTTTAAAAACTTATATTATACGTTTACATTAGCTTGCAGACATTCTAAAATCCGGAAAAGAAACGAGCGTAAACGGAAAATCAAAAGCGTAATGTCACAAGTAATTCCAAACACGCCCACACCTCAAATGCTGACGACATCAACGCCGTTAACGCCAATAGAAGCAACGAAACGTCCCCTTTCCTTTCCAACATTATCCGATAGCATGCACTCAAGCGAACAGGCGCCGCTTTCGGACGTCATTTTGAGAGCCTCAACGTTATATGGCGATCTGAAGCATGATGGGCCAATGGATCTCGAAAATGTACATAACACGGTAGAGACTGAAAATAATCTAACATCGAGTAGAGACCCTTTAGAATTCATGGGCGATTCGAAGATACGAATAATGTCGGCTACAAAACTAATGGCTGCACCGCACGCAACCGATCCGAAGCGTAAATTTGTATGTCCATATGATAATTGTACGAAAAGCTATGGAAAAAGTTCCCACCTACGTTCTCATCTCACGTGGCACACAGGTATCAAACCATTTGTTTGTACCGAGCCAAAATGTGGAAAAGGATTTACTCGATCCGATGAACTAAATCGTCATTTACGCACCCATACGGGTGAGAAGCCATTTGAGTGCGTACAGTGCAGTAAAAAGTTCTCGAGAAGCGATCATCTAACAAAGCACTTGGCCACTCACGATAGACAAATGAAGAGTAGTAATCCAAAACGTTCCTTGCCCAGCACAAATAACACCAGGCTAAAGACAACGAAAAAGATTGCATCGGAAACAGAGTCGGGTTTTCATTTTATGGCCGTACTTAGTGGCGGTGATCCAAATTCAAATGCAAATGTCAACCAGAATATGAATCAGCATCAACAACAGCAACAGAATCATCACCAGCCGCAGGCCACGGAAATTGGAATTGGAACATTTGATCATCACTCGCCGCTGCGTATTAAACTGGAGCGACCGGAGCATAGTGACAAATATCAGATTGCGGCGCCAATACCTGAAAACCAAATGGGATCTGGTTTTAGTGCGAATCCCGAGGTTAAGTATGAGCCAGCCGATGAAATTGCACGCACACTGAATCAATTGCCATCGCAGGATGGTCCTGGCACCTATGGCATGCCACATTTTGTACAAGATCGTCCCTTTCGTTGCCGTCAGTGCGAGAAGAGATTCAAGCGACAAGATGATCTAAATCGACACATTCGAACGCACACGGGAGAGAAGCCATATGCATGCAGTCAGTGTTGTCGGCGATTCGTACGCAGCGATCATTTGAAGAAACATCAGCAAACGCATTTAAAAGCTCGGTAGTTTCGTATTATTATTATTTAACGATTAAGTTGCAAAAGCCAGTGGCATCCGAATAACTGTTAGTTAAAAATCAGGCATGTGTTTGATAGCAAAACACAGTACAATAAAATTAATTCACAAATTACTATAATCAAAAGTTTCTTATTTCCAAAACGTTCCAAAATCACTTTCAGGCATCTCCTTAATACAAGCAAATATGAGAGTAAGCCTGCACCCATCACTAATATATTAGAGATACTCCTGATAGGGAAACGCTGATTAATTCTTGATTGAAACGAAATCTTTCGTATGCAAAGCATTTTATTGTTCGTTTATACATGGAATTTATGTATATATTTATGTATGTACTTGTATATATATAAAATATCTATATGTATTTATGTATGTATATATATATATATTTATATATACATTTTGGTGTATAATTATAAACGTAAAAACATTAATTACAAATTACACAAAGCTTAAATCTGTTTTTTTTTTCTCTCACATTTTGTATACACTTGAAAACTCATATCGGTTAGTATTAAATTCTAAATGACTACCAGTTGGCTGAGGTGGTAAATCCTCAAATGTGTAAGCTAGAAGAGCTCCGTCATTATCATGTACTGTGTAGTTGAGATCATTGTGTGCTCCAATTAAATTGCCGCTATAGTCCTGGGTGGAATATGAACATGGATTATTTGAAATACCATCTGGTTCGACCAAACTGTTCCCTATACTGCCGCTACAGAATCCAATATGCGGCGAATGTGTTGAGGTTAGAATGCTGCAATCACTGTCTTCGGTCGCCGATGGAATTGGATTGAATTCATCATTTTGGAATGTATGCCCGCCATAGGGAAGCGCACTATTATGGATTTCAATGTTCATTGTCACTGTCTGTGGCTGCACCGCAAACGTTGGCTGATGTGATGCACTCTCGGAACCACAATCATCGGCATAACACTCGTGTGTATCTTGGACATAGGTGCTTGGTATATGATGACTCGCCGAATGTAGATTAGCATCGTTAACAATGTTATCCTCGGAATCAAATACGGGTTCACTTATCGTTTGGCAATCGTCAAATGTTGTTTGACTTTTAATAACATTTAAAAGATGATGATGATGTTGTTGATTTTGGCTAACACCTCGGCTATTTGGCAGCGACAGTGAATTCACCTCCAGCAATGAGTCTTCATTTTTCGGCGAACTATCGAAAAGTGGTAAATATTTGAATACCACCTCGGACAAATTCTCTTGCGTATTAATTGGATTAATCTCAGATATATTTTCCGTTTTAATTGCATTATCATCTGTACTCAGTTCACTATTTGTTGTTGTCGTAGGTACAAATTCCGATTGATTTGTGTAACTTATATAATTCGTTTCCAATGGGAGTATAATATCGACAGTATCTGAGGGTGTCTGTGTCTTTACATTGTATTTTTGTTTTATTATTGTATCACCTGAATCGTTTCTCGACCTTTTCGATGTCGTACCAGATTGACAAGTTGAGGTAGATCTTTTGTTTTTCCGACCGACGGCAGTGCATGTTCCATTCATTGCGACAGAGGTCGATGTATTGTGTGAGTCATTCTTAATATCGTTGCTATCTAGATCTGGATTTGCATTTGGTTTTAATACAACTGATAATCGTGATTGTTTTTTTTGTGGCCTATATTTATAATTTGGATATTCTATCATATGTAGCTTTCGAAGCTTCTCAGCTTCCATAATATATGGCTGCTTATCATCTTTATCCAAAAGCTGCCATCTCCTTCCCAATTCCTTTGATATTTCTGCATTATGCAAGTCTGGCGTTCTTTCACAGATTTTCCGTCGCTCCATTTGACTCCAGACCATGAATGCATTCATTGGTCTCTTAATATGGCCAGGAGAGTGTTTTTTTGTCTGCAAATAAAAGAAAAATAAATAAAGATTAATTTGTTAAAAAAATTAAACCAAAATAAATCAATCAATTCCATATTACTCAAGCGAAAATACACATCTTGGATACATTTTGAAAATATTTAGCGTGCAAGGTCAGTAACCGGTTAATTATTATGTGTGCATGTGTGTGAATCATACAATCGGTTTGGGTGTATAAAATGAGGAAACTAAGCGCGCTTTCCGGACGGACAATAATTGATAAAAAGATAATTGCGTATCAAGAAAATACGATCAAAATAAGACCAGTCCACGATTGTGATGACACAAGAACTATCGACAGCGAACTATCGCACGAGAGCGGAACATGTAATTGAACTACGCAAAAAAAAAAAAAAACTAGATGAATCATAATGAGGAACAAGTTACTAAATATGAGTAGGTGTTTGTGTGCATGTGTATGTGTAGGCGTATGTGCATGTACATACGCAGTTATGTTGTGCATGCATAGACACACACACACACACATTGAAACATATATAGATAAATATGCGTCGTCCTGCAGCCGAAAAGTATTGATGTGAATAACCGCTTTATTTACACAAAAGAGAGACAGTAAAAACACTATTAATAGCGTTAACTTCGACCTTGTGGCAGTTCGTGAACCTCGAGTTCAACCAACCAATGTAGCCTGCAGCAGCAACAGCAGCAACGACCGAGCCAGAGCAAGAGAGCAATAATAATAACAACAACAACAACAGTAACATCAGCAATGTGTTAGCTGAAACGGATGGGATGTCGAGAGAAGATGATGATGAGCTGGTGGTGGTGATGGTGGCGGTGGTGGTGTTGTTGCTGGTAATGGTGGCGGTGGCGTTGGTGGCGTCAGGGGTTGTGCCGGTAGCGGGTAGGTTGGGGCAGTGGAGAGAGAGGGACCAGACGAATGCTACAACGGTCATTGCCATTGATTTTGCCCTTGCTGAAATTCGTAGCTCTACAATGATTCAATGTCGTTTGACATTGTGTGAATGTCTAATAAGACCTATCCTACTACACATAATTACGAGAGTCGCGGTATCGTATGAAATGTATATATTATATATCTAAGTATGTATGTAGTATATACTTTAAGCAGGACTTTTCGTAGAAGTATCTTTAGCTATAGCTGTTTAGTTAGCTGTTTTTTTGCTTAGCGTCGACACAAGCGAAAAGTTGAAGTTTATTTCACCATTTGACTCATGCTAAGTTCACTATCTGAGCACAGAGGTATTTGAACTCATGAATAGATATATAATATATAAAAAGTGAGTACATATTTATGTATGTATGTGTAGCGAACTCATAAACAAAATTAAAATCTAATCTACAAAGTGTATCTTATCAAGTCTATGTTCCATTGACCTGTTCTATCGATTAACGATATATTCGCCATCTAATATTTATATATAAATAATAATATACTATATGTTTTCTAGCTTCTAGATTCTACTTACTTGAGTTGCATCGGAATACGGCGTACTGGAGTTAACGGGAACTCGTGCTGAACCGAAAACCAAATTCAGATTATCGTCAACGATTTCCGCTGGAGATCTTTTGTTTTTACTACTGTTGTTGTCATCGTTATCCATTGTATAGATGATGTGTTGATTTATGTATGTATATACTATGTATATTATGGGCTTTCGTCACTAGCGTGGACTTCCGTCCACTGTGATATCCAGTAACAGGCACCGAACTTCTTATGATCGTAGAGTGTATATATGTATCTTTATATATATAATTGTATATATATCTATGTTGCACGTTGTAAATAATTGTTTGTTGATAAAACGGCGTTAGTTTTAGTTATAGCTATTTTTTTTTAATTTTGTATTATGTTTTGTGCTTTAACTACCGCTGAGGTATGGCAGGATGTATGCTCAATAGATTTAGGAGCAGTGTATCAAATAGCTGTTTATTCCTGAGTTGACTGCAAACAGAAAAACATTGTTGTTTTATTTAAAATCGCATAATTAATTCATGTACATATATATATATGTGTGTGTGTGCGTATCCTTACATACATGCACAAATAAGTAGACTTTAGTATAGAAATACATATGCATTTACTGCGCTTTTATTATTATTTATACAATGTATGCACTTACACGCACACACACACACACATACATAATTAAGTGTATATAAACATATGTACGGAAATAAAAAGCAAAAGTCTATGATGGATGAAATGCGTATATTGCAACTGCACATGCACTCACAACTCACACACAAACATACATTCACATGTCATGCATCTGATCGTTTACACATACACACACACACTTACACGCAGTCAGTGCATGTAAGTGTATAAAATATATGGAAGTATTTGATCGTGCTTACATTGAATTCATGTATGTTTGTGTGTGTGTGTGTTTGTAAATCCGGACATTTATGTATTTATACATTGGCAGATATTATACATTCATTTGTATGTATGTAAATACGCATACATATACAAAATCGTACGTATGCATATTGACTCAAGGTGAAACTGGTTCCTTGTTTTGTGTTTGCAATGTTCAAAGACTCACGTTCGTGTTTCGTCTGTGGTAATGAGTTTTATTTTATTTTATTTATACATGTACATGCATGTACGCGTATATGCACACATACATATCAACTGTTTCGTATACAGATACTCAGTTGAGTGCTTACACACTCATAATAGCACATTCGCAGGCAGACACAACACACTCAAATATGCACACGCACACACACATGTAAATGTGTACATGTATCTCTGTGCATATGCACACACACACACACACACGCGAGAGTTTGCTTTGCTTGTTTTAATGCGTTTCTTGTAGTTGTATTTGCCTCTGAACAATGACGATTTTCGCTCTCGGAATTATTCTCGAGATTCACATGCACTGTGTATTCATTCATACACACAAATGCATTAATAAACGCATACACATATGTACGTATATAGTTGTATGCATTTGTATTGTATGTAACTTATTAATATACACATGTATTTATTATATTGTTTGTATGCGAGTCAACGTTTAATATATGCATGTATATATATCTATATGTAAGTAAACACAGACGTAAGTTTGTTTGTATGTATGCACTAACACTCACAAGTACAATGACCAACATGCGTGTTAATTTTGATTTAAAATTGTTTTAAAGTTTAATCACATTGGAGTGCATGATGTATGCATGTATGTACGAAATGTACATACTTATGTACATTTATTTAGTTGGAACACTTGTTGCTAATTCTGTTTCATTCCATTTGGTTTTAGTTTGTGATTTTGTTTTAGTTTTTTCTGTTTGGGATTGATAACAATTGTCGGAGGGAGTTTTAAAGTTCTCGTTCTTACTATTAAACGTTTTACGAATTTACGATTAAGCGGAATCACATAGTGCGACCGACTGCTCCGTTCTAAAGACGGAGCATTCTTGTTCAATCCAATCTAAGCGCCAACAGAGAAGCCAGCAGAAAACAAATCGCAAAGACACGAAACACGACGAGCGCAAAGCGCAGAGCGCAGAGCGAACCGATTGGAATACGACGACGACGACGAGGTGAATGCGACGAGTATCTACGTACATACAAACATATGTACATTCGTATGTTCATGTGTACGTATATACATATACATTTGTACGTACGTATGTAGATGCATAGGTCCAAAAATACGTAAATAAACATGTACGTACGTACGAATAAACTACGCAAAAGATGATAGGTTGTTTGCAAGTACACATATATACACACACAGATTCATACTTGTTCATGAATGTACGTACATACATACATTCATCCTCTTATATATTTGTATTTGATATACAGTCTGATTTGTTTTTATTTTATTTGTTTGTTTGTATGTATGTGCTGGTATATATATAAACACACGCATACATATTCATGTATGCGTCTTATTTTATTTTATTTTCTTAGCGTTTTCGTTTCTGTTTTGTATTAACCGTTGAAGTCGTCGCCGATCGCTTACAGCTGTTCAAGTGAACTGCTTTGCAAAGTTTATGACTTGAATCCCCGCAGTACATCTCACATATGAACATACATATAAACATACAAACAAACGTACATATACACAAACGTACACTTTTATGCATTTCTTGCGCTTGCATATTTGAAACGGAGAGCGACTGAGAGAGTGTTTGTGAGTAAATGTCGTCGTCTCTCAGCTAACCTCGCCAGTAACGCGGTTAAATTGGGGCCCAAACTTATTAATCACCATTAATCGTTGTTTAATATATAAAATAATAATTTCAATATATTGCTTTGTATAAAATTGAAATATTTTCAGATTTTAAAATAGGTTAACCTCTTTCAAATTTTATGCCCACGAACTTAAATTAAAGAAGTAGTCGTACCCTCACAGCGGACCTGTTTACTGATATCAACAGTTTGAGTATCTGCTCCAGCTGGTTGTGTTTGTATGAGTAACAAGCAGAGCACGATTGTGTGCATGTGTATACACCATATGTCCGTATTGTTTGTATGCGTGTATATACTTTTATATAAATACACACATGTAGATATGTTTGTTTGTATATAAGCGTGGATGAATCAGCTGTTCAATGTGTATTAATCATATGGCTGGCTGACATGCCTTCGGATGGTTGTGTGCACACGTATACATACATACATCTGTGTACGTACATATGTGTGGACGTATGTTCGTATTTACTTATGTTTCTCCTTGCTGGTTTTTACTTCAGGGCGATTTTTAATCTGTATGCGTTTTCGTCTATACGACTATGCATTTATGTGTAGTACATATTATATATTTTGATTCATAGAAGATACATTATGTACGTATTTAAAAATATAAACTGTTGAGGAACTTTATGTACTGTATGATGTATGAATACTGTAGTATGGGTTTACTAAACACACACACAAAGATGTATGTATGTACATACATACATATGTAAAGATGTATTCATTTGTATCTATGCAGACAAATTGTATGAAAATAAAAATACACAAAACAATTTGTGTACTTAGATACAAACTACATTGAATACATACAAAAATATTTATATGACTGTATATGTAAAGTATGTATTGTTTAATGCTTACGTACATCCCTTCAACTTTATGTACATTTGTATGTATGTGCGGGGGTCAATTGCCCAATTTTACTTGCGTCTAACGAACTGCTCAGCAAAAGTTCAAAACTTGCTTCTAGGTAATGCGCCAAAACCAGTATACGAATGCAATTAGAGCTCACAGCTGTGTATTATTATTTATTATCAGTACATATCAGTATAAACTGAGCTGATATGGCCTTGCCGAATACCTCTCTTGTGGGGAACACCTATATTTGAAGAATTCTAGAACAAAATAACCTAAAATAATATTTTATGATGTGGTTATAAGTATTTTTTAAATGTTCATAATTTAACTATTTCAATAATAGAGGCAGTTAATTATAGAAATAAATCGCTTATCGAAGACGATCGCACATTTGATTATCGCAAGGAAATGCTTACATCGCAGCCCTGGACGTTGCCGTATGACTGTGTGAACCTGTTGCTGACGCAACAGCTGATGCTGCTGCTGTAATTGTTTCAACTGTCGCTGCAACTGTTTTTTGACAGACTGTGTGGCGCGGCAAGTGCCTAAAAATCAAACAATTGCCAACGCTACTAAAACTTTAAATACATACTTGAAATATAAACTTGAAAAACAAAAATAGGCTGTGTACTCGCTGTCTGCTGT